>OX493413.1:2551713-4951713 GCA_950371165.1 Lacanobia oleracea
ATTGGATCGCAGACTTCTGAGGGATCGGTCTATCCGAGTGGTCATAGATGGCTGCTCGTCTGGACTGCTGGATATTAATGCCGGGGTTCCTCAGGGTTCGGTGCTTCGGCAACACTGTTCTTGCTGCATATTAATGATCTGCTTAAACCCGGTACCTTTGGTATGCAGACGACAGCACTGTTGCTGAGAGATACGTGTCCGACGCACGAGCTGGTAGGTCGCAGATTCGGTCTCTCCGGAGCAATGGTTAGCGCTTGAACGTGTCCTTACAGGCAGTCTCTGAATGGGGCGATGCCAATCTGGTCAAGTTCAATGCTGCTAAGGCCCAAGCGTGTCTATTTTCCGCCAAAAGGAGCCAATTCCACCCAGCTCCATCTTTCCGAGGTTTAACCGTGCCGATAACCGACCAACTTGAGCTTCTTGGGGTTACATTAACATCTACTCTCAATTTTGGCCCTTACATAGAGGCAAAGCTCAAGTGGCTGCAAAGAAGTTGGGGATTCTGGCAAAGGTGAGACGATACTTCACGCCGGAACAGCTGCTTAAACTTTATCAAGCGCAAGTTCGATCGTGTATGGAGTACTGCTCTCATCTTTGGGATGGATCTGCCAGATACCAACTTGATGCCCTTGAGTCAATTGAAAAACGAGCCAAGAGGATCATCGGCAATGAGAGGCTTGTCGCGACGAAGCTCCAAAGTCTTGAACATCGACGACGAGTTGCGAGCCTGTCGGTTTTCTACCGGTTGCATTTTGGGGAATGTGCTACGGAATTGCATAATTTAATTCCGCCAAGCCCGTTCCATCATCGGACCACAAGACGAACGGCGATGCGCCACCGGTACACGGTGGATATCCCACCCATACGCACAAAACGTTTTGGTAACACATTCATAATGCGTACAGCTAAGGAGTGGAATTCCCTGCCGGAATCTGTGTTTCCTGATAGCTACAACCTGGGAGTCTTTAAGTCAAGAGTGAATAGGTTATTTCTAGGCAAGCGTGCTTCATCTTCGACCACATCCTCACTCACCATCAGGTGAGATAGTGGTCAGACGCGTGGCTATCAATAGTAAAAAAAAATAAAAAAATGTAGAGCTAGGAGCTCGTGGCTGAATAATAACAGCCGCACGGATCGATCTTCAAGGTTAAGCAACGCTTGCCAAGGTTGGTCTGTGGATGAGTGACCATCTTAACATACCGAGTTACCTCCGTCTTGGAAACACATTAAGCTGTTGGTCCCGGCTATCATTTGTACTCGTAGATCTTTGGCAGTCGTTACCAATTGTCAGAAGTCAGTAAATCTGACTCCAGTCTTGCCATGAAGTACCGTGTTACCCAGTTAATGGGTTGTAGAGGTCTGGTAGGTAGCCGCTCCTCGTAAAATACGGTTTGACTGGAAGCCGACCCCGATATAGTTGGGCAAGGATTATGAAAGATAGATTTAATAAAAAGGTGTTCCAGTATAGTAACGCTCAGAAATAAGTGTCGCAAAGTAAATCAAATTGTGTGTTTTTAAATGGTAGTTTTTTCCAAACTATATTGAGGTCGGCCTCCAGTCAAGCCGGATTTAGCTGAATACCAGTATTTTACAAGGAGCGGCTGCCTACCAGGCCTCCACAACCCGTTAACTGGGTAACACGGTACTTCATGGCAAGACTGGAGTCAGATTTACCGGCTTCTGACTATCCGTAACGACTGCCAAAGATCTACAAATGACAGCCGGGACCAACGGCTTAACGTCCTTTCCGAGGCACGGAGGAAACTCGCTATGTTAAGATGGTCACCCATCTACAGACCAACCTAGGCAAGCGTTGCTTAATCTTGAAGATCGACCCGTGCGGCTGTTATTATTTAGCCACGAGTGCCTAATTTAGTTTGCAATTGATGAGACTATAAATTGGCACACGGTGCTCATTTACCTAATAAAACTTCTATAGGTACTAAAGTAAAAACGCCTTTAATTTTGAATTTAGGTAATACTATTTGTTGTTATAGCGGCAATAACACACCCTGTGAAAATTCCAACTGTCTACATATTACGGTTCTTGATATGCAGCCCGCTGACAGATGGATGGACAGCGGAGGCTTAGTTATAGGGTTCCGTTGGTTACCCTACGGGTAAGAAACCCTAAAAAGATGCATTCTGTCAGAGGAAAACCTATTCACTCACCAAAAACTTCTTTGAGTAACGGAATATTTCAGCCACCGGTACAAAACGTATTGGGAACATTCATAGTGCAAACATCTAAGGAGTGAAATTCCCTGCCAGAGTCAGTGTTTCCAGATAGCTACAACATGGGAGTCTTTAAGACAAGAGTGAATAGGTTACTTCTAGGTAAACGTGCTCCATCTTCGACCACATCATCGCTTACCATCAGGTGAGATGGTGGTCAAACGTGTGCCCATTAATAATAAAGTAAAAAAGAAAACTACACAAAACCCATCCCAACTACCGACTTCCGTGCTTAAGCTCAACAATCAATCCATTCGTCAGGGCGCGCTCAGTGCTCGCTTCACTCAGACAAGCGATTATCTCGCTCGCGTCTCTCAGACAAGCGATCGTGTCTCGCTCGGCCAAGCGCGTGATTTGAAGGGCGGCTGCGTTTGATGTGCTGCTGAGATGTCAGATGTGAGTGTTCGTGATGGGGAATACTTATTGGTGTGAGATATGGTTTTCAAAATGCGAGTTACGTATGAGCGAATGAATGGAACCGCTACGATATGTTACGATGTAGAGGCATTGTCAAACTCAGGTATTATAATGGACATGCAAGATCTAGAGCGTTGTCGATCCCGTATCCGCGCGATCATGGCTACATTTTATGTGATATGATGAACGTAGGCCATCCGCACATCCGTTGACGAAAGAAATCAGAGCCCGCCAAGTAAGACAGCACTGACAACTATATCAAAGTCACCATAGATTTCTTTACACACTGTGTCTACTTTTCTTATCAAATTCTTCTGCCGCAGGTCTGCTGGAAGAAATTTCTGTTGAAATAAGCAGTACCTTTGTGCTCTTTTCTCTGTACAAAATTTTATTTTTAAGTATATTGTGTGTACATGAATAAATAGGTTTGGATCTACGTTTGTTTTGTTTAGATTTTAATTAAAAAAAAAGGTTTTAATTTTTTGACAATATTCTGCTGTATAAATAAGTTACACAGGCTCCATACATACTCTAAATTAAAAAGAAAAGAAATTCACCAAACGAATCCAAATCATAAAAGTGCCTAAAATCCTCGATATCATTTTGATAGCCCATTGCCGACGTCACCCGACCTCATCCGAGGACGCCCGAACATGTCAACCCTCGCCCGCGGTGTATCAAACAATTCAATTACGTACTCAAATGTATCGGAATGATTACCCCTCTACTCTCTACCCGCATTGAGGGATCAAAATCTTTGTTTTCTAACTATATTATTTGTTGTTTACGTAAAAGTCTGACGATAAAACGGTCTATATTTTTACGAACTTGTATTATTTACAGCAAATCTCAAATAGAGCGGTTAGTATACCGACTAATGTTTTAAATTATTTTAATTCAGTTGTGATTTGTAAAGACGTAAAAAATCAAGGTTAAAACAATTTTTTTTTAAATGTTATACATAAATCTATTATAAATGCGGAAGTTTAAACTTATGAAATATGATTGTTAATCAATTACGCTGGATCGACTGAAAAGATCTAGAATTCTAGATGAAATAGAAATGACAAAGATAGATTTATTATAGTCTGAACAACACATGGCTACTTTTTATCCCGGGAGTAAGTTTCCCTGCGATAATTAATTTCTGAAAGTCACGCGGGTGAAGCCACCCACAAAAGCTAGTACCTAATCATTATAATTATGTATGTAGAATTAAATACTCTCTCACTTCGTTGTTAGTATTCCGTACCCGAAGGGTAAACAACGGAACCCTATTACTAAACATTCGCTGTCCGTCCGTCTCTGTCCGTCTGTCTGTCAGCGGGCTAGACATAGCCCGCTGACAGACAGACGGACAGACGGTTCTTGAGACATCAAGAACCGTAATATGTTGACTGTGGAATCTTATTACAGATTTGTATATTTCTATCGCCGGAATTTTCACAAATTGTGTGCTTAATAAAAATTAAGGGGGCTCTCATACAAGAAACGTGTTGTTTCGGTTTATAGTACGGAACCCTTCGTGTGGGCGTCCGACTCGCACTTGGCCGGTTTTATTTTTGCTTGTTTATGGTACGGAACCCTTCGTGTGAGAGTCCAAATCGCACTTCGCTGGTTTTATTTTGCTGTAACGAACAAAAAGTATTTACACAACCGTTCAATTTCAAAAGCAACCATATCCAATATACGCAAAACTTCGCCAATTCCCGAACATCCCCGACCTTACCCGAACTCTCCCGAACCCTCCACCGCAGCAAACAATTCTATTACTTGCTCAAATGTGTCGGAATGATGGCCCCTTACTTACACTTCGCCGCGCGGAATACTGCGCAGTCACTTATAATGGCATTCTCTAGCGATTCGATACACTGGCTGTGTACGAAAGGGGGTAGGAATGCTGGTAGAACGTGTGTGTGGAATTTTTAATTTATTGGAAACAATTTGCCTTGATGTCTGTACTATTAAAAAGCGAAATTTGTAGCTCCGTTTTCATTATTATTATTTTTTTTCTTTTTTTTTTGTTTAAGATGTTTGGGGTCACATCTTTGGCCCAGGGGGTCCGAATCTATACTAATATATAAAGCTGAAGGTTTTGTTTGTTTGTTTGTTTACTTGAACGCGCTAATCTCATGAACTACTGGTCCGATTTGAAAAATTATTTCAGTGTTAGATAGCCCATTTATCGAGAAAGGCTATAGGCTATATATCATCACGCTAAGACCAATAGGAGAGGAGCAGTAATAAAAATTGTGACGCAAACGAAGTTGCGCGGGTCAACTAGTGTTTGTATAAATTGGAAACTCACTTCAAGTTCACATCACATAAGCTTAGAAACTGAGAAGTTTACAAAATCGCACTCCTCTATTCGCGCGGCCGTGACGCACAAAATGTTATTGTTTTATTTGTTCCTACATTCATCTTCATCATCATCTTCCTGCCCTTATCCCATGTTACTTGGGTTCGGCGGAACACCTTTTTTTCTTCCATTCTGTCCTATCAGCCGTCACGCTATCACTAACACCCATTTCTTTCATTTCGCTCCTCACATAATCCATCCATCTTTTCTTCGGCCTTCCTCTCCCTCTCCATTCATATACATTCTACATTGTGTATGCCAAATAAACATCAAAGTTAGAGTGAACAGACTTCTTCTGGGTAAGCTCGCTCCATCGTAGACTTTGTCTCTGTCATCTCTGACATAGACTAGAGTCAAGAGAAAACCCATTACAAATAAAAGAACATTATTTTTCCTTGTTGCTTCCCGCTGACGACCTCCTTCACAATGAACGCTGTTAATAAAAAGATGATCTACGGACAACTCACCAGTCTTGACCTGGTGCTTCAGCGCTAGCTTGCAGTCCTCCAGTAGTTGTTTGAGAGGCAGAGGCTCGTCGTGCAGCTGGAAGTCGCACATCTTGTTCATCTCCTCTGGCATGCGGAACTCCAGGATCTAGAGACAAATAATATAAGAACGTAACTCTTGAAGTGACATGGATTATAAAAGTAAGTTAGAGGGTTCGTGAAGTAGGAAACTTTTAGCGTTGTTAAACAAAGTGCCTGTTTGTGTCCGGCACTGGTTTCATTTTTAGGGTTCCGTACCTTAAGGGATAAACAACGGAACCCTATTACCTAGCCTCCGCTGTCCGTCCGTCCGTCCGTCCGTCTGTCTGTCAGCGGGCTGTATCTCAAGAACCGTAATAGGTAGACAACTGAAATTTTCACAAATTGTGTATTTCTAATGCCGCTATAACAGCAAATAATTAAAATTAAGGTTTATGGTACGGAACCCTTAATGTGCGAGTCCAACTCGCACTTGGCCGGTTTTTGTCATCATTATCATCTACAACCCACCAGATTTTACCAGCCTCATCCAGATTTTACCGATGATGCCCGTTCGCGTTCTATTATCGTTTCTTTTTAACCAACTGGAATATTCTAATTCTTCGCTAATATACTCATAAATAGGTGGCATAAAAGAGACTACCATTATTGTTTCTGAAATATCATATTTTGTTATTCTACACAAGACTAGAATAATATTTTATCTTCACGTTGAATATGCTTGGGTTAAACCAATTGTAAAAATAACAGACTAATAGGAGCAATAGCAGAAGATTCACTGATCAGGCTTTCAGAAACTGAAACTAAGTCAAGAGGACTGTAAAATCTTTCTGTCTGTTGCTTCCAAAACCTGAGATTAGCAATCTATCTGCCAAAACCCAGTTATTGGTTTCCTTAGAACGTTCTTCTTCTTATCGTGTGGGCAGTAAGGTCTAACGACCCCACACACCCTACTGTCAGAGTTTCTTAACCCGCCTCAAGTTTCTAAGGCTTCTGACATGGTTTATTTGACGGCCGCCATTTGGCTGCCGGGACCACCGAAGCATGGATCATCATTTTTATCAGACAATCAGGTGATTCAAGCCTGCAATGTCCTAACCAAACTGGAAAATAACTTTACAAAGTATGCTTTCCCGTGGGAATCGAACCCACGACCACCGGGTCACAAGGCAAACGTCACGGAGGCAGTTCTTAGACCATTTATTCATTAACAATAGTTACTACAACGCATTCTCGTTTGATCATTCATTACAGCAGTCCCCGGAATGATTCCATAGTTACTACAACGCATTCTCGTTTGATCATTCATTACAGCAGTCCCCGGAAGTTCCCTAGCTAGTCGATCCAGGATATGTACCTTCTCATTCCTGTCGTTGACCTGGTGCACGAAGTCGAGCAGCACGTCCACGACGCGGGAGAGGAACTCGCGTGTCTGAGGCTGTGCATCCTCGCGGTACGGGAGAATGGCTGCAACAAGGATAAACAGGTTTAAATGTGATGAGTACTGGTAGTCAAGTCTGATACCCAGTCTTGCTTAGAGTAATCGTGATACCCAGTAACTGAGATGGGGAGACAGTAGGAAGTTATGAGGGAAATTGAATGTGAGTGCAAGTAAGGGCGATAGACGAGAAACGTAGAAGCGATTGAGTTGGACGCCATATTGAGAGTTACTACTCTATGATAAAGGCGATGTGAAAATAAAAATAAAAGAATAGTAATTATCATGAAGACTGAGGAGCTCGTGGCTAAATCATAACAGCCGCACGGGTCGATCTTTAAGGTTAAGCAACGCTTGCCAAGGTTGGTCTGTGGATGGATGACCGTCTTAACATAACGAGTTTCCTCCGTGCCTCGAAAAGCACGTTAAGCCGTTGGTGCCGGCTTTCATTTGTAGATCTTTGGCAGTCGTTACGGATTGTCGGAAGCCAGTAAATCTGACTCCAGTCTTGCCAAGAAGTACCGTGTTACCCAGTGAATGGGTTGTGGAGGTCTGGTAGGCAGCCACTCCACGTAAAACACTGGTATTCAGCTGAATCCGGTTTGACTGGAAGCCGACCCCAATGTAGTTGGGAAAAGGCTAGGCAGATGATGAGTAATTATTGAAGACTACTTGCTATTTTATTAAAGAACCCTGTATCCCCACAGTTATTAGGCTCTATGCAAAAATATTAATACTCAGCTGCCTTCACTGGTTTCTGGATTGAATATTTTGAGTTAAGAATGTGTCAAACACTACTTTAATGTCAAATTTTCTAGACTTCAGGCAAGAGTAGAGTGCTGCTTAATTCAGAGATCAGGGGGTAGATATGCAAACTTTTAGCCTCAATGTTGCTTACCAAGGCATCATAAGTATATAAAATGACCACTAATATTTGACTCTGATTGTATTTACGTATTCACCTAAATGTGAAGAATCCATCTATATGAGACATCGTATAAGTAATATTTAGAGAAAAGCCAGTGAATTTCAATAGAACAAGCTCTGTATCGTCTTAATCAACGCACATACACAAAAACGCGAAATTTTCTTTCTTTATTTTTCATTTCCTCTCCTGTCAGAGTTCAAGCAATCCTTCATAGGAAACAAAAACATGACTGATCAGTTCACAAGGGGTATCTCCAACAATGCAAGCATGTACCAACTTTTACATACACCTCAACAGATCCAGTTTGTACCTTGTTGCCAGCGGATAGGGTTGAGAGTACAATTTTCGAAACCGCATATGTAAGTTGGGAAGTTTTTGATATTGAAAATCAGAATGCAAGTTATTGTTAGCAGAAGTTTGGTGGAATTGTTCGTAAGTTGTGTTTAGGGGATGTTATGCTTTATTTGTGATGAGGTAAGGTTTGGTTTTGAGTGTGTTTTTTATGGAGATATGTGATGCTTGTATAAATCAAAGACATCTGTGCTTAACGTACAATATGTAGGGACGTTTGTATGGTGACCCTCTTTTTATTTTGGTATTAAACTTTTTAATTTTACGGATTTTTCTTTTGCATAAGGGTAATTTGAATTAAAAAACAAAACAATGTAACATTTCGTCCGCCGTCAAATAATATTTTAAAATATTGCACGTTTTTTTTTTGCCTTTTCGTATCAATAAAAATTGACAAACAAAGCGCATCAAAGATCAGAAGTGGGAGTTCTGTGTGTGGTCTTGTTGGTTAAAAGTGTAGAGGGGTTTTACATTTTTAACCAACAACAGCTGGATCAGGAAACACAGACTACTTCAGGGATATCCACTCTTTAGTTGTACGCACAATGTAAGTATTGTCAAAATGTTCTGTGCGTAAGAGTGGCCACATTTTTTTACCTATTTCATTTCATAACCCCTATAGAACACGTGTTCCTTCTTTCATATCCACCAACATCCCCATATCCCACACCCCCCAATTTCGGCTATCTACATTCCTGGACACACGAGTGACGGGGGCGATATTAAAAGCGGTGACTTTTTAATCAGAGGCCCGTTCGACCCACTGCTGCCGGGGAGGGTTAACAGATGTGCCGTGGCGAAATTTCTCCGAGTTTTTTTTGCTCACTATTGGGAGTGGCTTCAGTTCATGTCCTCGATAAATAAGAGTATTTTTTGCTCACTAACTTTTGTTCACCATGAGTTCACAATTCAGTTTTTTTTACTTTAAATAATCTAGTAAGTTACTCCGGCCATCTACCTCCTGGACGAGTACTCCAGTGGCCAATCTGTTAATCTCTTAAGCAAATAAAAATAATTGTCACCCATCTCAAACGCGGTGTGGAGCCCTTTCGCAGAACTTTCAACATCTTCGTGAACAACCACACACCTTTGCCGCAGCCGTGAGGAATTTGTTTTTTCTTGTTTCTTTTTAATTTTTAATTTTATTTTGTACTAGACTAGCTTTTGCCCGTGAAATTTTTCACGTTCCCGTAGGAATTTTGCGTGCGACGGAATTGCATAATTTAATTCCGCTAAGCCCGTTCCATCATCGGACCACAAGACGAACGGCGATGCGCCACCAGTACATAGTGGATATCCCACCCACACGCACAAAACGTTTTGGGAACACATTCATAATGCGTACCGCTAAGGAGTGGAATTCCTTGCCGGAGTCTGTGTTTCCCGATATCTACAACCTGGGAGTCTTTAAATCAAGAGTGAATAGGTTACTTCTAGGCAAGCGTGCTCCATCTTCGACCACATCATCGCTTACCATCAGGTGAGATAGTGGTCAAGCGCGTGCCTATAAATAATAATAAAAAAAAAAATTAGGAAATCCTCTCTTAGTGCTCCCCTACACTATCCATGGAACCTACAAAATTTCAATTTTCTGCGACCAGTAGTTTCGGCTGAGCGTTGTCTATCAGTCACTCACTCTATCAATCAGTAAAGGAAGAATTTTATATAAATTAGGATTGACAGAATGTCGTCGAATAAATATTTTTTTTAATTTAATCAGACATACCTAAGTTTAAACCTGCATCAAAATACACCGTCATATCTCTAGTAGAGTGGGTAGTACACAGTAACTCACTCTCGAACAGCACTCATCGCTAATCCCCCCTCTAGCACGCATCGCTTGACAACGACGTCTGCTGTCAGACGCAGATGTCAGACGGTCAGACCCTTGAGTGATGGCGGTGGGAACTGGCGGATTAAGAGGCGATTTTGTCAGATTGGTATCTCAGAGTGTATGGGAGAAATTCTTTTAGGGAATAAAAAATTATAATATTAGGCTTTTGGCTTAACGAAACTTATCAGTGATGGTATTGGATAAAACGTTCAGCTAAGGAATGGAATTTCCTGCAGGAATCTGTGCTTCCTAATAGCTACAACCTGGGGTTCTACTCAAGCCCAAAGAACTCTAATGATTTGCCCGATTTTCATGAGCTACCTTTACGGAGCCCCATAAGCTGGACTTTCCATCGTCAATCTTCAGTTGAGTGTCCATTTTTACATCCTTCAAAACATGTGTCAACTGTACTTCAGTCTACCCCCAAAAATCTATCTACCTTCATTCCATTATTCCCATACGGGGTAAGCACGAAACTCGCCAACACTAAAACACATTCCCCTGATATTTGCTCCATCCCTTATCATCTAAACCGACAATATATTAAGAGCCACTCACGTCATTTTCAGGGAAAACCTACTATTTGACTAACACAACTGAATCTAAACCTTATAATATTCAGCTTAGCTTTCAAATTTCCACATCTCAAACTCGCAAAAATATTTTCTTTACCCTCAAGCAAATCTGAACTTTATTTTCGAAGTATCAGAGTTAACTTTTCAGTGTTTGCATCATTGGCAAATAATCTAAGTACCCTCAACAGTATTTAGAAAGCATTACATCGCATTCCAGATGTTATTTGCTGTCCAATTTTGTTGATCTCTCTACCAATCAATTTTGAACTCTATCCTCTTGAGTTAAGGGTTATGTTGGGTAGGAAGTAAAGAGTTGTACAGTTGTTAAGATTGGTGTGAACTTATGTTTGCGATGTCATAAGCCGATTGTCAGTGATTGTACATTTTCTGGACGTGTGAGGATGACGTGGGTAAGTGTAAGCTTTTTGGTTAAAAGTTATGACATATAATTTAGGGAAACTTGCGACAAACATGGCAATGCCAAGACTTTTGTTGTTAATTATATATCTTTGTGTTTTTCTTTTTCCAGTTTTATAACGGTTTCTCTAGATCCACGAGGTCTACATTAAGTTTGGAGTCTTTTCATATGCGTTGCTGGATACTAGGGAAAATGTTCAAAGGAGCCGACTTTCGCTCTAGGTTGGAGCTATTAGAAAATACAGGCTCCGGTAAGAAATTGGAAGCTAAGAAAGATTTTTGTATAATTCAATATTATCGGGATTTTTCCATTTATTGACATCCAGACCCTTGTTTTTACCCGACTACGGCAAAGCCAAAAGGAAGGGTTATGATTTAGCAGTCTATGTATGTATATAAGTATGTTCAACTCTAGCGCCTAAACCACTGAACCGATTTTTATGATTGAGGTATCAATAGATTCTAAAAAACGTTCCGGCTGACATAGGCTATATAAATTATTCGTAAATGTATTATGGTGGTCTTGACAAGTAAATATCTGTCAATAAAAAAAAAAATCTGATTATTGCCCTCTGCGTTCCAAGGCCGCGGTGACTCTTTCGAACAAATTCTGCAAACCTGGATCCCTGGACCTTGGCTTTTAAATGAATTCCATTTTCCCAGATAGTTAACAACAACTCAATGATAAATATTTTAAAAAAAGGAAGCAAATCGTTCTCCAATATTAATTACAAATAGAGCCAAAAGCAAGAATTCTTACTTTTATTTCACTTAACGTCTTTGCTCTGAGCCAACCCTCGTTTGCGCGGGTGTTATTAATTCCCATAAACGGGAGCTCGGGACAGTTTGATCCGCGGTAATGACGAAGTATTCAAGTAAATCTTTTAGTTGCCACTGAGTCTTCTTTTACTGTAACAAAGTCATTATCCGGAGAGAAAAAAATGGATCCTTTCTTAAATTAATTGCAATTTTATAAAAATACACTTTAATCAGAGACTTCGATACTATACTAAAAAGCTCTATTCCCTAAACAACACGAATTGTAATATTTTCACTGAACTCTGTGCGATATTTCAATGAATACTCGTATCTCTCGAGCCAACCCTCCGCCGCGCGAGTGTAGTAAATTCTCATAGATGGGAGCTCGGGACAGTTTGATCCATGCGGTAATGACGAAGTATAAAATATAGTAAATCTTTATTTGCCTCTACATTTTCTTTTAGATCATTACCAGAAAATAATAGGTAGTTAAAATTAATTGAAATAAGGATGTTTTCAAGGTAAAAATTTGATTTTATTTAGTCCGTCAGTTAGAACATGGAAAACTATTGGGCACATATTTCTTGCTTTATCAAATCCTTAAAAAAAATACTAAAATATTTTTTACTAAGTGCCTATCCAATTTGTTTTAGATGTCAAATATGCATAGACAAATTTTGACATTGTTATCCTTAAAACGTTGCAAGCCAATAAAAAGGCCGTGAAACCAAAACAAATAAATGCAATGTTTAAAATCAAAAATATCTTCATCATATCTCATAAAAACTACATAAATAAGTAAGTTTTTCACTTCACAATGTGTTATTTCAATTAGTCGTCCGACCCAACCCTCCACAGCTCGAGAGCAGTAAATACCGCTAGTCGGGAGTCCCGGGACAATTTGATCCTCCTAGTAATGACGCCGCATTACAGGGAAGCCCTCATTTGTGAGGATCACGGCTTCAGGAGTTATGTTGTGAGGAGGAGGATATTTTGTTAGTTTTGTAAAGCTTTCGATTAGCTAGAATTGCTTGGTAAATGAATTTTGAAAATAAAAGTATTCCTAGTTAAAAATATGAGAAAAAAAAGTAGAAGAAAATCCTTTTATGTTATTTTTTCTTGTACGTCGTTAGGCGGTCTAGAAACTCTGATACTAGGGTGTGTGGGGTCGTTAGACCTTACTACTCACACGAGAAGAAGAAGAAAACTTAGTAAGAACTGCTTAGGCATCTTTTTTTTTGCTATGCTTGAATGTGATTCTGCTAGACAGAGTTAAATTCTTTCCAAAGCCTGTTCTTTTTGAGTCAAATAAAAAAAAATAAAAAAAAAATCGATAAAACACGTCCACATAACATTTTTCTCTCTCATTTGCCGGTTGGTTGCCAAGGTTGGTCTGCGGATGGGTGACCATCTTAACATACCGAGTTACCTCTGTGCTTCGGAAATTACTTTAAGCCGTTGGTCCCGGCTGTCACTTGTAGATCTTTGGCAGTCGTTACCAGTCAGAAGCCAGTAAATCTGACTCCAGTCTTACCATGAAGTACTGTGTTGTGTTACCCAGTTAATGGGTTGTGGAGGGCTGGTAGGCAGCCGCTCCACGTAAAATACTGATATTCAGCTAAATCCGGCTTGACTGGAAGCAGACCCCAATATAGTTGGGAAAAGGCTAAGCAGATGATTGCCGTTTGAAAATAATCAGTTTCATGAAAAAAAAAAGGTTTAATTTATATTATTTATAAAGACATATCTCAACAAAAAAAGCCCACTCCACTTTACAAACCTCAGAAAAATATAGAAAAAATATTCTATTTCCCCTTGAGAATCCCTTAATCCTCCAGTCTATCAATTGTAGCCCACAAAGCCAACGTATGGGCTATCTCCTCCGTTCTGGCGTACCGATGGGCCTTTAATACCTCTCGAAAAATGAAGCCGGGCTTCCACCGACGATTATAAATTGTAGGCTTACGAATCTGACAGGGCGGTAATAAAGGGACTTTAGATTTTTATGAGTTTAATTTGTTTGGGCTATTTATGAGTTTTTTAAGGGTAGTGGTAGGTGGTAGGTAAGGGTTCGTAGAGATTTTGGTTGTTTATTGACGTGTTAGTTCATATATTGTTTTTTGTTGTAGTTAAGCAAAAGGGGTCGCTTCGAACTGGTAGATTTTTGACAATTTCCTAGATACCCATGTATTAGGTCTTTACCTATGAAATTGCCGTTCTGCAGTACTGGCCATTCAAATCAAAATAATTTTTGTTTGGCTAAGAATTGAAATTTCAAATTAATTTTATTTTAAAAACATGTTTTTTTTTTCCAAAAGTAGTCATTTGTTTATTGATTAGTGTTACATTTTCATCGCATTTCAATCTTTTTCGTCATCACGGATACGTTAAAATTCGAGAAATTATGGAGTATGAATACCGTCGTGGCAGCAACGCGGCACAAGCGGCACGCAACATCAACGACGTTTACGGAGCTAACACTACAAACCAACGCACCACCTGTTATTGGTTTGCTCGTTCCGTTCTGGAAATTTCAACCTGAAAAATGAACCTCGCGGTCGTCCGAAGACTTTGGTCGACAATGTCGAATTAAAGGCGATCGTGGAAGCTGATGATACACAATCTACGGCTGAATTAGCAGCAGCTTTCGACGTTAGCGTCAAAACAATATTGGTCCATTTGTATCAAATTGGCAAGGTAAAAAAGCTTAACAAATGGGTGCCCCACGAACTCAATGATCTCCAGCGCGAAGTACGCGTCGAGACGTGCCTTGCACTGCTCAACAGACACACAAATGAAGGAATTTTGAACCGCATTGTTACCTGCGATAAAAAATGGATTCTGTTTGATAACCGCAAGCGCTCAGCAAGTTGGTTGGATCCTGGTTCAGCACCTAAACAATGCCCTAAACGAAAACTTACCCCTAGAAAAGTGATGGTCACTGTTTGGTGGTCTAGCGCCGCGGCGTAGACCACCAAACAGTGACCAAACGGGGTGAGCATTACTGCAGATGTGTACTGTGAAGAACTGAACACAATGATGGAGAAGCTGGCACATCTCCAACCAGCATTGGTCAATCGCTCGTCTCCGCTGCTCCTGCACGACAACGCGCGACCTCATACTGCACAGCAGACGGTCTCCAAGTTGCAAGAACTGGGGTTGGAAGCTCTCCGTCATCCGCCCTACTCACCAGACCTTGCGCCTACAGACTACTACTTTTTCTAGAATTTGGATAATTTCTTGGCGGGAAAAAATTCAATACCCGAGAGGCAGTACAAAATGCCTTTGAAGAATTTGTTGCTTCCCGTCCAGCTGATTTCTTTAAGAAGGGCATCAATAAACTGCCACTGCGTTGGCAAAGATGCATTGATTGCATGGGTGATTACTTCGATTAATACAAATAAAAAATACATGAAAAAAATCGTTTAAATTTTTTCATACAAAACGGCAATTTCATAGGTAAAGACCTATTATTTACAAAGGAAGCCTTCGGCACTCTTTGATACCTTTCGTTGACAACCCGACTTGAAAGTTAGACATTTTTACAATCGACATCGGCATATTCCAGCCTTTTACAGAACACCTCAATAAATTATACAACTAAAACTTCCTAATTAATTAATCCATCCATTGATGACAAGTGAAAACCGTATGAAAATCAGTTCGGTGGGTGGGTAGTTTTTGAGTTAACCGCGTACAAACATACAGACACGGGACGGGGGACTTTCTTTTATAGGTATGTAGTGACAGTGATAGATTTAAGGAAGAATAATGTAAAATACAATGAGCTTTTTCGTTCGAAAGTTCTATGAATTAAACTTTTTATAAATTTTCATTTATAAAAAGTTTGACTTATCATTGCAGTAATAAAATCTTTTTGAACATTTCAATTCGCCAAAAAAACACTCTCACTCAAAGACAGTTGACTATCTAAATAGATTAAAGCCAAAATCCGTACCACACAATACTATTACAAGGGCTTACAGACACTCCCGAGATATAACAACACAAACATACTGACAGAAGAATTTTTAATTAAATTCCTGACGGCGGCTGTAAAACGCAGCTGTGTTGTTGTGCAATATGCGCCGCACGTGTGTTGCTAATCGCACAGGGGAGCCGGATTCGGGATAGAAAAGATAGTGGCAGAAGTTCTACTTAAGAAAAAATAAGAGTCAACCGGCCAAGTGCGAGTTCGATAAATATTTTTTTTTTATAATTTGTTGTTATTACAACTGCAAATTACCTATAACGGTTCTTGAGATACAGCCCGCTGACAGACAGACGGACGGACGGACGGACGGTGGAGGCTTAGTAATAGGGTTCCGTTGGTTACCCTTTGGTTATGGAACCCTAAAAAGGAGGAGGCAAAAAATTATCACGAACATTATGGTCAGGTGTCAGATCCGTAGTTTTAAGTCGCCAAGATGAACGAGCGTCTATGTCCTTGTGTGTGTGTGTGTGTGTGTGTCTGTCACATTGATTCATTTGAAAGAAAGAAAATAGAATTCGATACAAATATGAACTTCTGTGATCCAAACACAGACGCGTATCAAAAAGAAATACATTTTGGTTTTGGGGGGAAAAATTGAAAAACGAAAAAAATATTTTTTTTAACTAAATATCACATTTTTCGCAAAAATACATTTTAACAAAACCATGAACAAAGGAAACAACTGAAGAAAACTGATATTGTTCAAAAGATGCCTCCTACCGCTTCCTATCCTTTCATTGTAGGGTTAGTATGCAACAGTGGTATTTCTGAACATTTTTATTTGATGTCACAAAGGCCAACGCTGGGTCTCTGGGACCCCGTCGCAACGGAGGGTTAGAATCAGAATGATGAATTCTTGCAGCAAATTATTTGTGCTTTACATTGCTCCGAATAATTGTTAAGTCAAGTATTTTAAAATGGAAGATATTTGTTTTGTTGGTTTTTTAAGTAAGAGTTTGGCATTCCACCCTATTTTTTTTGTATTTATTTATATATATTCTAGATACGAGGAGCTCGCATAATAACAATCTTATTCTTAGTCCATTCGTGATTATCTTCATGGGTGGGTGACGTCCGTTATACACCGAGTTTCCTGCTTGCTGTCATTTCAACATTATTGACAGACGTCATGTCAAAAGACCAAAAAATCTGACACCAGTCTCGCCAAGGAATAGTGTTCAGTTACGGGTAGTGAAGGTCAGCGTGTCTAAAAAGGTCACTTTAGCAGAATCAGAAAGGACATCACGCTACCCGTCACTGGCAAATTTTCCCAATCAATCTTGAACCTAATGCTGTAGCGATAAAGATGAAAATTAAAATTGACAAATTGATTCTACTAAATTGTCCTTTGTAGACCCCCTGGTAGGCAGTCGCTCCAAGTCCAAAAAACTGGTACTCAGCTGCACGCGGTTAGATTGGAAGCCGAGCCAGGCATACTTGGGAGAAGGCAGGCAGATAGTCTTTTTTTTATTTTTTTATTATTATAGGTTTGCTCTTGAGTCTAGCCTAGGTCAGAGATGACAGAGACAAAGTCTACGATGGAGCGAGCTTACCCAGAAGGAACCTGTTCACTTTAGATTTTATAACATGACCAAGAAATAGGTTTCCACGAGTTTGAGCTACTTTGTAGGGTTCCGTACCTCGTCATCTGCCTAGCCTTTTCCCAACTATATTGGGGTCGGCTTCCAGTCAAGCCGGATTTAGCTGAATACCAGTATTTTACGTGGAGCGGCTGCCTACCAGACCTCCACAACCCATTACCTGGGTAACACGGTACTTCATGGCAAGACTGGAGTCAGATTTACTGGCTTCTGACTATCCGTAACGACTGCCAAAGATCTACATATGACAGCCGGGACCAACGGCTGTAGGGTTCCGTACCTCAAAAAGAAAAATCGGAGCCCTTATAGGATCACTCGGGTGTCTGTTTGTCCATCTGTCTGTTTTTTACGGATGTTCGGAACCCTAAAAAAAAGATTTTGTAACTGTATCGTGTGTGTGACATATCAAATGAAAGTCCCATACTGTGAGGGTTTAATTATATTTTTTCAAAATTTTAAAATAAATGGTTTCGAAGTTTTTCAAGAAATAAGAAAAATTACCATTTCCCACCCTTATCTCCGAAACTACTGAGCTAAAATTTTTGAAAATAATGCTGATATCCTTCTATAATACATAAAAAAAAAATTGGTTCGGAACCCTTTGCACGCGAGTCCGACTCGCACTTGGCCGGTTTTTATTGAGGATTAGACTTGCTCTTGACTCCGATCACACCTGCTGGAAAGCGATCAAGTTGGGAAGCTTGCCACCAACGTCACGTCGCCTATAAGCCTTCTTGCTCTGCGTTCCACCGAGTCCAATGCAGCAAGCTGGTATTTTGCTGAGCCATCCCATAAGTGGCTGCAGTACCTACTCCATACAGGAACGGACTTTACTTATATATACATCTGACATTATCTCTTTAACGTCAAAGTGTCAGCTTACGGAAGTTATAATCATCTACCCAGCTACCCTTGTAATGTGATACGCTGGGTGTGTCGTCATTTCCGCGTCGGAAGTGGCGCCCTCTGCCGGAAGTAGCTGATAAGGCGCGCGCAAATAAGTTTTAATCAGTTTAGGGCTGGATTTGTGGAGTGATTTTGTGGAGGTAGGAACTTATTATTTACATTTTTGCATCATTCGATTTACGAAATTTAGTATTATTAGCCAGGAATCGAATTTCGAAACGGTTGTTTTTAGAAAAAAAAACGGCCAAGTGCGAGTCGGAATCGCCCACCGAGGGTTCCGTACTACTTTAAATAAAGACTATATTTTTATGATTTAATTAAAAATGTACCTATGGTTTTCAGACTTTTCCCTATACTTGAAGTATAAGACGGTACTACTTGCTTTCATAGTTCTACGTCTACGGGAATTACCCTATATATTTTGATTCCCTTGAGAATGTCGAAATATACGTTTATTTGCGGCATTAAACAACCGTGTCTTGTTTTACATTAGAAGTTTGGTTTTCTCACAGCTACAAGAGGCCATAGACCTGAGTATATGGTTTATTTTGAACTCGATACCTCCACGCGTTCCCGAGATAAACGGTCTTGACAGACAGACGGACGGACAACAAAATGATCTTACAACGGTTCCGTTTTTTTCTTTTGAGGTATGGAACCCTAAAAACACACCATCGTCGATAGTACACCATCGGATAGTATTGCTAAGTTGTTCGTTAGATTTTATGCTGTAATGAAACTCGATAAGTCCCGTAGATACTTTCAACTGATTTCAATCCCGCAACGAAAAGAACAGCGGACGAGTCAGAAAAAAGTAATCTTCAAACAGCATATTAACACTACCACCCATTCTTCCACGTAAAAACAGGATAGGCATGCACATTTGTTTTCCGATCCTGCATGGATTCTTGCAGCCACCTTTGGAATGTCTCAGCTAAGTACCAGCTTGCCACGCTTGTCTCGATGGAACGCAGAGCTAAGAGGCTCATTGACGACGTAAAACTGGTGAATGCCAACTGCCAAGCTTCACAGCTTGGCGCATCGCCGCAAGATTGCTTGCTTGTCGGTATTCTACAGATTATACTTTGGTGAGTGTGCCCAAGAACTCCACGACCTCATCCCACCGGCCCCCTTCTACCATCGGACATCCAGACAAACTGCAAGTTACCATTCCTACCTTATTGCTATTCCACCAATTCGCACTAAGCGTTTCCAAACGTCTTTTATAATGCGCACAGCAAAGTAGTGGAATTCTCTGCCTGCGTCTGTGTTTCCGAATGCTTACAACCCTCATCTATTTAAAGTCAGAGTGAACAGGCTTCTTCTGGGTAAGCTCGCTCTATCGTAGACTTTGTCTCTGTCATCTCTGACATAGACTAGAGTCAAGAGCAAACCCACCTCAAATAAAAAATAAATAAAAGAAATCCTTCATTGTGAGTGTGTTTATGGGCCAAATTCAAATGTAGTCAGTGGGTTGCGGCTTTTAAAAAACTCAACGTCATTAAATCAATTAATCAGCGCTTAAAACCCCAGCGTGTGACTTGTGACGTTTCATGACGTCATCAGTAATTAATGACTTCGTAAAGTTCAGTTCCATGTTCTCGATTGTGAAGAGTTAATTGATGTGGCGTGCTTAGTTGCGACGGCTATGCAGATTGGAGTGCAATGAATTCGGAGTATGGAGGGTATGCGGGACAGAGAGTAAATTTCCGCAAACCTCCATTGAAAAGGGTGAATCCTCTGACGAGACGGTTGTTGTGTCTGGCGCCAACTGCCCCTTCCAATGGAGGTTTGAGGGCTACCATAACAAATAAATATTTTGAAAATAATCTTTCAGTCCAGCTTCACGTTCGACCTATTAAATAAATACCCACCGGTGTTCTATTATTTTCTTTATTATTATTGATACGCTCGCATTTTGCCCAAATCTCAACTGTTATGCGATGATGGGCTCAATGATAGAGCACCCTTGCCTAGAAGTAACCAATTCACTCTTGACTTGAACACCCCAGGTAGTATTTATCAGGCAATACAGACTCCGGCAGGGAATTTCACTCTTTAGATATACGGAAGAGACGTACAAACGATTTACGACAAAACATTCAATAGGGAATATGCATGCGATTTTTTTATTTGCAAAATGAAATAGGTACCTATTAGCGCTAGTAAACAATCATGAAATTATTTTTTAAATACCTTTTTCAGCGATGAAGTTATAAAACTTCAAAGATTGCAATTAGAAAGAGAAGTCCGAAACGAATTTTACGTCAGAGTTCATGACGTCTATACAGTTGCCATTTAAAACAGCGTTTTCGCGAGAGGGACAGATATATTTGTTAAAAATAATTAAATCTCGTTTATTTTTCGAGCAATTTTGATTTTATTTTCACTGTTAGTATTATATTTTTGTATATTTTTAGATAAACTGTATAGATAATTAATATTTTTTTCATGCATATTCCCTATTGGTCAGTACGCTGCCTTGTATGCCACATCTGGTATGTTGTAACTTTTACTTTTGTATCCGTGTTTGCTCGGTTGATATTCGTTGTTATACGTCTATCGCCTACCCGCTGAAAACTGTTTCTTTCTGTACGTTAGTTATTCAAACATTAATAGTAATCTTGTTTCTCAGTAAGTGAATTATTGTTAATTCCTATGAGGAATAAAGTTCTTAAACCATATTTCTATGGTTGGGTGGTACGTATGGGTGGGATGTCCACAAGGTACCGGTGGCGATCGCCGTACGTCTTGTAGTCCGATGATGGAAAAGGCCAGGCATAATTAATAAGAACTGTTCCGACAGACACTCTCCGAAACGCCCCTGATAGAAAATTGTCAGACTGCCTACTCGGCATCAATATAAATGCATATCTTTTACCACTGCATACGGTATGTTGTAAGAATTTTTTTTTTTGGGATCCGAACTCGAAGGGTAATCAACGAACTCCGCTGTCCATTCGTCCGTCCATCTGTGAGCGGGCTGTATATCAAGAACCGTAATAGGTAGACAGTTGTTTTTTTTTTCCAATTGCCACTATAGTAAAATATACTAAAACATAATTTAAATTAAAAATTAAACAGAGCTCCCATACAAGAAACGTGTTTTTTTTAGCTTATGGTACGGTACCCTATGTGTGAGAGCCCGACTCGCACTTGGCCTGTTTTTTTTTTGCGTCGGGAACAATGTTGATTTCTTTCTTATTCTTTAATCTTTCTATAGGTTTGGTTAGGTTGTAGGTATGTTCTTTAGTTAATGTAATAACAAAATGTACTTACAGTCATAATACAGGTTTCCGACGGAGGACGTAAGTTTGGGTGTTCCCTGACCGGATAGAGACGCCATCCTTTCTCCCTGCACACACAAACATTATATATTAGAATACAATGTTATACATACATAGCTATGTAGAGGCACATACAATATAAGGAAGGGTCCATCAGCCCAAGCAGAAGTTATACGTTTATCTTGGCGTGCTGAGGCAAAATAATATAGTTTTCTTTTCAAAAAATATTGTTTTAACCAGATTACCGGTATGGTAACACGATAAGGAAAACTATATATTGTCAAACTTTAAGATCTAAGTACTATCCTACCTTAGATAGGTACCTAAATTTTGACAATAATTGATGAATATTTCAAACATTTTTTCGTTCTCAAATGTCATTATTTTGCTAGAGGTGTTGCTGTGTAACGTAAAAGATCATAAACAAGCTTATTCATAAAACATCTAAGCATATATATTGTTTGAATATTAATCAGCAGATTATTTATTCTAAGGAAAATCTGAATCGTGTATCCGCTAATAAGTATTCAATCTAAACGGATTATTATTTTTATGAATCATCCGAGTTTACCAATCGTTTCTCTTTCACTGTCATCGTCCATCCCAGTATAAAATTTCAAAATCATTAAAACGTACCTCAGGATTGAAATTCGTAGTTAGCTTACTGCGAATTGAAAAGCACTCTGCTTATTCTCTTGACAAAGCAGGTTATATGATTATTAATTAACGTAATTGCAGATAGAAAGCTTTGGAAAAGCAAGTGCTTGAATACAATTATTTACCTAATAATTGTATCCGTATTGATATTTAAAATCATATATTAACTTTTTAATGTTGCCAAATAAATAATAAGAAGTGCTACTAAATTGGAACCCCACAAACTATACCAATTCAAAAAGAGAACCAAAGATATGTTGAGATGATTCTATATACTTGAATTTAAGCGTAAAGCTACCAAAAAAGTCATCGAAAATCAAATGAAAGGGTTTCACTAAAACAGCCAGATAATGTAAGCAATCAATATTTAAAGCACAATAAAAAAACTACACGAAAACCATGCAACTCTTTAAATAGAGAAATAAAACCAAAATCAAAACATGCTTCCCTTCTTCACAGTCGGGTTAAAGGAGATATCATGCAAGAAGAATAAAGGGCGTGTCAAAATCCAAGATGGCGGACTAAAAAGATGGAAATTGAACGAACCAACTGTATATGCTCTGCTATTTGCTTGCAGTAGGAAAAAAAGCCGTCCAAACTCAGCTTTGACATAACTCTAACTTCTAGAAAAGTCTGTGAACAGAGAGAAAGAAAAACGTTAATGATTCTGAAACTACGAGTACATTGTTGCCAGAGTAAAATTATAAAAAGATTGTAGTAGTTTTTTTTTCGGTCAAAAATTTTACCGACGGCATTTTACTTCTTTTTATGAAAAATACATTTATTGGAATAAAAGAACGAAGGGAAATGTAATGATAGATAGATGTATCTAGTAAAGAAAACTGAAAATAAAATACTAAATCTACTCTAACGAACATTTTGAATGAACTATATTCTAGAATACATACCTTCTTAGCAGTTCCCACAAAAAACTACTTATAAGCTATATTTTTCGTCGAAAAACAGATAACTATATGCCTCAAACAGAAAATGTATTTAATGAAATACAAAGCGTGGAATACTGAGTTAATATTTCTCATAAATGAAAGAGGAATTTTTGAATACTGAAATAATTTTCAGCCTTGGAGCTGAAAGCAGGTGCTGCTGAAACGGTTTCAGGCAGACTGAAACCTGGGCTGGTTCGGGGAGGCTGGATGGCTCAGGGCTAGCGCATGCGCGTTTGAAAGGTCGTGGGGGGTGACATTTAGGTCGAAAGGGGGATGAGGCGAAGGCTGGTCAATATTGAGAATCAGGTCATCTGGCGTGGGCGGAGGTCCTTTGTTTTAATGCAATTGTAGTTTTAGGTGATTTTTTGGGATTTCTTCCTGGGTTATAAAAAGAGAAGGCAGATGAACTGGTGGAAATATCTATTTAATGTTTTGAACAGAATTTAGTTTCGTACTGTCACAAAATGGATTTAAATGAATCTACACAATTTTATACAAAAAATTGGGAAATATTAGAATGTATTAATTTTATTCGATTGAATAAAATGGGAGAATATGATGAAGTTCCTACACAACTAATATAATAAGACGATCTATCAAGATTGCTAAACTTACAGTGGCGGGAGCTCGCCACACCCCGCTGCACTATTGACGTGACCTAGATATTCCATTACTAGAACTAAACTTAACCTCACAGACTAAAGTAGAATTTTACAAAATATTATGACTTAATGTGCAAAATAATAACTTGCTAAACCAAAATATTACTAAAATTTGAACACAAGTCACTTTTCATGCACTTAGATGCAGCTATTTATTTTAGTTCAATATTTGATAACTGGGGTAATCGTGAAAAATCTGTTGTATTTGCCACCATTTAGGTTATTTAGAATTTTTTTGGCACACATGTTTCTCTTAAATATCTTTAACAAAACAAACAACTGATTTTGTGAATAAGCAAACGGCTGTGTCTGAAAATATAATTAAAAAAAAGTATTTTAATTCATCGTAGCACCGTATGCTACGGCGTAGCATTTCGTAGCGCTTCGTAGCGAAAAGAGTAGATGTTTAGATTGTTGCACAATAATCCACTAACATACATAGTTTGCTTTAAAATGCCTCCTTTATTATGATTGACTGCCCTAATTTAGTATTCGTAAGTGACTGCAGTACGTAGGGTGCTGAATTCGATCCTCAAGTCAGGCAAAATAATACTAAAATAATTATACTTTTCATTTTTACTTTAAGGGTGGGATGAAAAGTAGGGGTAATGTCACTTTATTGTTTAGCTTAAGACAACCACTAGTTAAGCTGCGTTTGAAAATAACTGCATTTAAAATTTATTCATAGCACGATATGCTACGTCGTAGCATTTTGTAGCACTTCGTAGCGCTTCGTAGCTAAATCATAGAGCGTAGATGGAAGATTCGTAGCAGGCTTATATTGTATGTTATTATTATGATAATAGACTTTTTCGTGGTTATAGCGGTTACAGGTGCGACTGCTGACCATAGGGTCCTTGATTCAACCACAAGGGCGGAAAAAGCCAATCAATCTACCATCTTTTCCCGACTTTTTGGGGTCTGACCACTCGTTACAACTCTTAAAGATCTACACGTGAAAGACGCACCACTTGCACTAAATAGAACTGAGTATGTCCGTATCTTTAAGGTAACCAATTGACACCTATCCATAAATTGACCGAGATAACCGCAGATTTACTTTATTTCCCGCCTACGTCATACATCGCAATCCGCCCACACGCAAAAGGTCACAGTTTACGGCATTACTCCCACGCTATCCGCCCACACTTTAGAGTTATAACCCAAGCTTTGTTTATGAAAACGTTTGTATTTATGTTTAAAAGGTTACATGTCATCACATGAAAAAAAAAAGAAATAAGAAAATTGTATATTTGTCACATATCATCATCATTATTCACAGCTGAACTTCGCCCACTGCTTAGCTGAGCATAGGCCTCTCTTATCTTTCCTGTATTTCACAAAAAGAAGCTCGTAGCGAAATAATAACGGCCGCACGAGTCGAAGGTTAAGCTACGTTTGCTGCGGTTAATCCGTGGATGAGTTAACATACCGAAATTCCTCCGAGCTTTGGAAATTACGCTAAGCTGTTGATCGCAACTGTCATTTGTAGATCTATGACAGTCATTACGGATATTCAGAACCCAAGAAATCGGACACCAGTCTTGCCAAGATGAATCGTCGTTTAACCAGTTTATGGGTTGTGGAGCTCAGATAAGCAGTCTCTCCATGTAAAATACTGGTATTCAGCTGTACCCAATTACACTGAAAGCCGACCCATTGTAGTTGGAAAAAGTGGCGTATTGATTGATTCAAAGTGTGGGCGTAGTAAAGCGTGGGAGAGAATACCGCGCACTGTGACCTTAGTCCTAGCGGTGAAATACATCGAGTACTGTAGGCGTTTTCAACGCGGATATACATGATTTCCAGAAGTGCCCCAACTAGCACCAAAGCGTTAAAAAAACCTATATAAGACTCGTATATCAGTTCCATTTGAGTATAAAAGTGTTAACGCATACCTGTGCAACTGAGTTAGAGCATGCTCTAACTCACTTATAACCAAGAAAGAGGCCCACAGTTTTACAGGTAAAAGTTATAGAAAGCCTATAGTACGGTGTCACAAAGATATTAAAGCTGCACAAGAGCGCTTATTCATCGTCAGCTACTACTTTAATCTGTATTACCGTTGTAAAATAGAGTTGGTAAACGCTACAGGTGCTATAAATCCTATAGTAAGGTGTCAAAAAGATCTTAAAGCTCCACAAGAGCGCTTATTCATCGTCAGCTACTACTTTAACCTGTATTACCGCGATAGTGAGCACTACAGGTGGTAAAAAGCGCACGTCAAGATAAAAAAGCCTGTAACCTTACTAAAATTAAATCTGTTCGTAATGGAAGTGTTATGTCATCCATTATTCAACACAGCAGAATAATATTATGGAATATTATGTTATTTAAGTATGTGAAGTGAAAAATGACTGCCCTTATGATTTTACAGTAAATGTATACCATGTTTATCATCTCAATTTTAACGCGCCTAGGATTTATTAAAGATTTAAAAGAAAAATTATGATAACAAAATAGGTACCTCAAGCTAAACATTACTATTCATTCCTGCTTCTTGAGCAGTGGTATGTAAAATTAAGTGGCATTCATGGAATGCTTCAAATAATGTAAGAAATTTTGTTTATTGTAGTCAAATGTTGAATAATTCGAAATAATATTAATTGTTAGGTTACCAAAACAATGGCGAACTTTACAAAAGTGAGGTTAGTGTTAATAACGACCCATACTTGCGTTGTTTGACACCAATACCTTTAGAACGTCTGTAAAAGAGGACTGCCTAACACAATAAGCTTTAGTTAAACCCTTTATTACAGGTTAAACCTAGATAGAGGAGTTGTTTGACACCTTTAGTTTCTCGTGTTACTAAACTCTCGATAAACTCTATTTTATAGCTTATGACTGCAATAATAGTCAATATAGCACCTTAAGTGGTATTAAAGAGTTCATTGCAATAACTATACAACAATAAGTGTTAAGAGGTGTCGGCGAACACTTTTATAAAGACTTGGGTGTCACAAAAAGGTTAAAGCTATAACGTATTAAGTATACTTGCTGCTACTAGCGCCATTATAACTCTCAAAGCTGTATTACATCATCCATTAACGCTATAGTGCTGCGATTGGGGCTAAAACTTGTTTGTTAACTCCTCTATATCGTCTTTAGTAATAACTGAGATAATTATAACCCTGTTATATTACTTAAAGTCATAAAAAAGCCTGTAACTGACACCAAAATTTTAGTTGGGTGGTCATGTTTAATTGTAATATTCTGTACTTAAGTGTCAAAATTCATCAGAGGGCTTCAAATCTGTAACTGGATTAAAATAAATACCAACAACTACAAATGAAAAGTGATTTGCTTGGAACTTCATGTTTTTTTGTCGTATTTTTTTGATAAAGTTCCGTTTTTCTTACAATTGTTTTTTGCTGTAAATCAGATTCAGAAGATAATCTTTAATGAACTCGCAGTTCTGATCAAATGGATGTATCCTTCGATACATTGACAATGGGTAGCAATGCAACGCAAGATGGGAAATGGGCGGACAAAATAACATCTTTTTAGGCCTTCATTCTTTTTCACGTTGTTAGAGATTATCCAGAATATCCTGACTTCGCCTTTACTTAAGAACCTCATAAGATATCCACGTCACACATCAAGTACAAAACTTCACGGAACACAAAAAAAATTCCTACGTACCTCCCATAAATCTACCGAAATACAAAACGAGCAAGCGTGGGTAGAATAACTGTGAAGATGTACACAGATCATTGTTTGAGAAAAATCTACCTTTTCATGGAGCCTATACGTTTTGCGGCACAATAAAAGATGGCTGTATTTTGTTTTTTCTGTTGTTTGGGTGTTTTTTTTTATAATTTGTAGGGTTCCGTACCCAAAGGGTAACCAACGGAACCCTATTACTAAACCTCCACTGTCCGTCCGTTTGTCTGTCAGCGGGCTGTGTCTCAAGAACCGTAATAGGTAAAAAGTTGATCACAGATTGTGTGTTTCTATTGCTGCTGTAGTATCCACGCAATGTATCGACTAATAGTAGGTATTTGGCTCGCCTGCGCACCACCACGTGCTGCTTCACAGACGGTTAAACACACACTGACCCTCACTCGGTCGGCCATGTTGTGACGTATGCGCTCGAGACAAATCATAAGTATATCTACATACAGCCGCTATAAAATAATAAAAATTAAGGTTTATGGTACGGAACCCTTCGTGTGCGAGTCCAACTCGCACTTGACTGGTTTTTTGACATACGGACAATCTTTTATTTGATTTCTTCTTTTAACATACATACAGACTTATTAAAACTAGACTAATATTCACGAAATGGTTTGTAATTTGAATGAAATGCTAAGATTTTTTTAATGTTAAATGACATCAATATATAATGCGAATTTCGACACAATTTGAGGTAGGATGTTTCTGGCTATTGCTCTTCATTTCAATTTTTACTATAATAAATAATAACAAAGTTGTACACATAGATGGATCTACAATTTGAAAACGATATTGTCGTTGTCGTTGTTATTGTTGTTGTTTAAGGAATAGCGAATTTTAAATATGTGAAAAAATATTACTTTTAGAAGTCGTTTCATTTATTCAAACTTCTACAAAATATCTCTCATCCATTTTTTGGGTTGGCCAAATACTTGTGAACGTTAGTATATGTATGTGTATGTATATCTTGCTAGATAATGATTGTTATGGTACTTAAGTCCAAGAAAATTAATACCTATTGCTTCACAAAATATGGGATGAAATAAATAAACTCACAAAACGGAATTAATCTCAAAACATATTGCCCAAAGAAAAATCATTGCCATTTAACGTGGCAATGTTGCCAGTCTTCTGGGCACGTTACTGGATGACAGCAATGCGGAGGACTTTGACGCTTACGTACAGTATATTTTATTTTTGTAACATATTTCTAAGGACAACTTATTTGACCCGTAATCAATATTGTGATAAAAATTCCGTTAAAATACGTTTTTCGATCAATTGTTTATCAACTAAAAGTTATTTACTTGACCACTGGCCAAGCTAGAAATTGATTGAAAACCAAACATTAACGAATCGATTTTTTTTTACTTGTGATGGATTTGCTCATGACTCTAGTCAGGTCAGAGATAACAGAGACAAAGTCTACGATGGAGCGAGCCTACCCAGAAGGAGCCTGTTCACTCTGTCTTTAAAGAGATTAGGGTTATAAAGTGTTCGGAAACACAGACGCAGGTAGAGAGTTCCACTCCTTTGCTGTGCGTATTATAAAAGTCTTTGACGTTAAGATGCCCATAAACTCGCTATTAGTCAGGCTCTTCTTCAGGTAATACATATCAGTCTAGCCAAAAATAAAGACCTAATTTCAGCCTTAGATATCCTACAAAGGAACCCTGACATCTTCAGGTATTACCTCACTAAGCTCACATTCATATTGTAAATCATACTCCACTGATAGAATCAGGGCGTAACGTCACAAGCAGGCAAGGCGGCTATTTGGGCACCCGTCCAAACACGGAACCTGATTACAATGGTTCCTGAGAGCTGTTTAAGACAGCGGACTAAGATAAGGTGGAAGCGGGGCGATCAAGAGTCGAAATGTGGACAAAAATATTTGAGACTCACAATTAAACTCTTTCATTTGATATGTCACGCTGTGGCACGTGACATTGCAATTTTTGTTTTTATTATTTGAGATGAATTTGCTCTTGATTCTAGTCTAGGTTAGAGATGACAGAGACAAAGTTGACGATGGAGCGAGCGTACCCAGAAGAAGCCTGTAATTTATTTGAAACACATTTTTTCTAGGTTCCCCAAAAATAAACCCATTCTTAAATCTAATTGTTTTGAACTCTTGTGTGTTATATCAAATACAAGGGCAATCATGAGAGAGGAAATCAAATTGTTTTTTTTTCATAACGATAAGAAATAATTTTAACTATTTTTTTTTTAATTAATTTCCCAAAATTCTATGTCCATTAGTTTTGGAGATAATGGGGGCATTATCTCTAAAACTAATGAACATAGAATTTTGAAAATAGAACCCGCACATTAAGAGCTTTTTAACGTTTAGAAAACAGGACATCCTGTTACAAATCTATGGTTTAAACAAACATATTAAAAAATATTATTCGTTCGGATCCCTATAGTCTAGTAAATACAAAGAATCTGAAACCAAATTGAAAATACTTCAGCACGTGGGTCACGCTCCACGCTGACAGCCCGCTAGCAATCGAAATGGCAGCCAATACTTTTGTGAAAGCATGAGCGGGAAATGTTGTCGCGGGCCGAAAATGATACGTGTGGTAATTGTATGTCATGGGCATGTGGTGTAATGAACTAAATGTCGTGAGGAAAGCTCTTACAGTTTCATTACGTAAATGAAAATGATGAACAATATTTATTTTGCAAATCTATACTTAATGTTATAAGGAGGTAAAGTTTGTGAGGTTGTAGGGGGTAATCTCTGGATCTATTTAAACGATTTTGAAAATTCTTTTACCAATAGAAAGCCACGTTATTTGTGACTGTTATAGGTTAGCTAGTTTGTTATAAATGACGTAAACACAATTATTTGCAGGTTATAATGATTTGTTTAGTTCAACCAAAAGGGATAGAATAATTAATACAAATGCATGAAAATTGAAGGACAATCGGTTCATAGAAATGTGAAGCAATTTCCCCGATTTTTTTTTATTTATGAGCGTTGATAAGATGAAATATGTTCAGTTAAACACGCAATTAATGTCGAAATGTAAGCATATATTACGCAATAAGGCTACAGTCCAACTTCTTAGTCCCGACAATGCGACAGATATACATATATTTACGTAAGTATTCTGAGACCCGTACCGTACATATATTTTATGCTCATGAAACTGTTTATATCATAAAGGTCAGAGTTCACGAAGCATTACGTCCAAGCGCCCCTCGCCCACGCTTTTAGCATTTCGCATTTGGCAGCCTTTTGTTTTAGCTTGGTAGGTACGCTGTTCAGAGGGATGTACGTAGGTAGCTGGGTTATTTCTATAGCCATTTTTCTTTGTAATGTTCCGTTTGTTTTAAATACGAGGCTGTTTTTAGGGTTCCGTACCCAAAGGGTAAACAACGGAACCGTATTACTAAAGCCTTCGCTGTCCGTCCGTCTGTCTGTCAGCGGGCTGTATCTCAAGAACCGTACCGTAGACGGTTGAAATTTTCACAGATTGTGTATTTCTACTGCCGCTATAACAACAAATAATAAAAAAAAAGGCCAAGTGCGAGTCGGATTCGCACACGAAGGGTTCCGTACCATAAACCTTAATTTTTATTATTTTTTGTGGTCAAGTGGTTTATGCTTTTGCCTTGTGTCCCGGTGGTCGTGGGTTTTATTGCCACAGGAAGCGTACTTTGTAAGGTTGTTTTCTAGTTTGGCTAGGACATTGCAGGCTTGATTGAATCACCTGATTTTCTGGTAAAAAGATGATTCCGTGCTTCGGAAGGCACGTATATGCCGGTGGTTCCGGCTGCCACCATGTCAGAGGCTCCTGAGGTGTGACACCAGGGTGTGTGGGGTCGTTAGACCTTACCGCCCACACGATAAGAAGAAGTGTTGAAATTTATTAACAAAACTTTTGTGATAATAAAGATATCGTTTGGAAACATTAAATAAAGCGATTTTCCTCAAGTTTATTTAACGAGTGTTGATAAGATAAGAAGTGCCTTTTCCCTTCTCCAATTTTTACGAACCTCGGTTCTTTAAATAAAAATAAAATATCGCTTTCGGTATCTAGTTTTAATGCCATCGAAATATATTTTGTTAAAAGCAACCAGGAAATTGAATTTATCTTGGAAAAATGTGTTATAATAATAATAATATCGTTTATTTATAAAACAGGGCACATTTACAATAAAATATTTTACAACATTTTACAGAACACAGTTGCTGATTTGCCTTGTGATTTGATTTGTGTTGCGAAAATGTGATTTAAAAATAGTTTTTTTTTTCCCAACTGTATGGTAGTAGGCGACCAGTCATAATGGATGCAGCCGGGATCAACAGCTTAACCTGCTTTCCGAGGCATGGCAGAGTCTCGGTATGTACTGGATGATCACCCATACATGAAACGACCTAGGCAAGCGTTACCTTCAGTTGATCCATGTGGATTTTAAAATACAGGACGAGTTTTTAATCCGAAACAATGAGGAATGGCAAAAAGTAATATTTTGTTTTTTTTTCGTATCTGGAACGCTCTAACAGTACATTTCGTCGAAACTCAGCTCCAAGTTATAATTCTAAAAGTCATAAAAAGTTACATTTATGTGAGTGTTGATGATTGTGCTAGGTAGTCAATTAACTGTATTGCCGAGTGAAGTAAACTGAACTACGCCGAGTTCACTGGTTCAAAAGTTAAAGTGAAAAAACTTTCGACATTTTTTATCAAACGGCAATAGTCATCGTACGTCAATCGGTGGGTCCCCCGCAACCACCCTTCCACCCCGCTGCCGCCCGATATATGCTTCACATCGAAACAACGCAGCGGTTTAACGCAAATTGGCCATAGTTAACTCCGTGTTTTTAACTGCTGATCACTGTATGTAAAATTTTCGTGAGCTATATTCACTAAGTACTTTTACACTAGCCCTGAAGCCCCCGAATTACAAAGTAATTAAATGGCTACAAAAAGAACACCACCTAAACCCCACGATTTAGCACAATCAACCTCTGAACCAGACCTAAATACACCCACGTTAGTAGATGCATTTATGACTTTGAGTTGCCACGCTTGAATATTTTTCATTCTTTAAAGACGAAATAATGTCCATGATGAATAAACTTCGTATCTCTCAAAATAATCGTCTTGATAAATTGGAAGCCGACCCCAATATAGTTGGGAAAAGGCTAGGCAGATGAGAAGAGAAACCCTTGAAATTAGTAGCTTGAAGACGTATGCGAAAGTTAGAAATGTCCCTAAATTGCTACATGAAAAGAACCCGCTTTATTTGATTACGTCATGAACTTATCCAAAACAGTAAACTATCTGGATCTATCTAAAAATGACATAAGAGATGTCGTTTGGATGCCGTCTAAAAAAGAAACGGCCAGCTCGTCAGTCGCAATCGAGTTCACTAATACACTGACCAAACTATCTTTTCTAGAAGCGGTTAAAAAATACAACCAGGCAAACCCGCAACAAAATCAACTTAACTCAAACGATATGGGCATTCATACATCAAATCAACAGATCTATATCTTATTTCTGACACGAGATTTCGCAAAAACAGCTGGGTTTAAGTTTGTGTGACCCTCAAACGGACAAATATATGTTCGCAAAGTTGAAGGGAAACCTTATATCCGTGTAAAAAACGAAGCTCACTTAAACTGAACTCAAGAAGAATCATAGCAATGAAAATTGACTAGTCCATGTTAACCACTGATTGCTACTTATTATAAAATACTGTTACTGTTTTATAAAAATAATGCATGCCTAGTTTTAATAATACACGAATATTTTTGTCCCACACTTCAATTTTAGTATGACACGATACATCCAACACAAATTAAACAAACTAATACTATTTACACTACTCACATATCATTCTACTCACCTCATACAATAAACACAACACCACTAGACGATAAAAGTATCAATTTCAATTGTGTAATGTTTAACCTCACTCGCACACTGTAATTTACATTATAACACTCCTGTTGGCAATCTTTATCATAAACACTTCTCTTTCATTTTCTATAACGATACACGAGTTAAAAATCACTGTCATCCCAATAACATTCGTGCAATATTGTCTCATCTTGAATCATGTTACAAATAGACACGTGATAGGCACTACTGGGGAATGTTGTGCGGTAACGTCAAACTCAGGTACTACATATCCCCGTTCAACTCATAATTCTATAAACGATGCCGTATATCTATACATTATCGGTGCGCATTTACATTCTCCTTATGTAGTTTTAGAGAAGCTCGTGGCTAGATAATAACAGCCGCACGGGTCGATCTTCAAGGTTAAGCAACGCTGGGCAAAGTTGGTCTGTGGATGGGTGACCATCTTAACATAGCGAGTTTCCTCCATGCCTCGGAAAGCACGTTAAACCTTTGGTCCCGGCTATCATTTGTAGATCTTTGGCAGTCGTTACGGATAGTCAGAAGCCAGTAAATCTGACTCCAGTCTTGCCATGAAGTACCGTGTTACCCAGTTACTGGGTTGTGGAGGTCTGGTAGGCAACCGTTTCACGTAAAATACTGGTATTCAGCTAAATCCGGTTTGATTGGAAGCCGATCCCAATATAGTTGGGAAAAGGCTAGGCAGATGATGATGGAGCGATGCATTCTGCAGATCAAACAGACTGAATGCATTATATGCTTGAACATAAGTTACCACTAGACCATCAAGCTGGTTAGGGTTAGGGCAAGTTATTGGTGCATGTATTCCGGCTAAAATCAAATCATCATCATATCAGCCGAAAGACGTCCACTTCTGGACGTAGGCCTCCCCCAAGTGTCGTCACAGCGACTACCTTCATCGGTCAACCTTGTGGGAAATATTGGTATTCAGCTAAATCTGGTTTGACTGGAAGCCGACACCAAAATAGTTGGGAAAAAGGCTAGGCAGATGATGATGATTTACATTCTCCTAATGATTTAAACGTAAACAGACTAAAACCCGATCCTTTGAGCTTAATATGCTTGTTGATTTACTTTTTTGAGCGTCCATTTTATTTCAGTTCTTTTGTTAACCTATTTATTACAAATGGCTAATACGGACGTAGAACTTGATGATTTAACCGTACCGTAGAATGGTGGTTACCATTCTCAGAAAGCAACTGTCTAATTCTTACAATTAATCATGTGTCGATCACCATCATACAATAATTTAACCCTGATCGCGACGATGGCTCTTGGAGATTACAATAAAAGCGATAGTGGACTGTATAAAATATGTATTACGAAGATATAAACAAGAAGCTAATTTAATATGCGCGAGCGCAGCCGTGCTTTGAGGCGTGCAACAGCTGACTGTCGTGGTGCGGTGTCTCTTCCTTGGCTGTGGCGCGGTGTGACGCGCCGCTTCCCCGCGCCCCTCATTCACTGCCGCTGTCGCCATGGCGCGCGGCGATGTTGAGGTTAGTGCCTCAACAAACCCCTTTTTTAAATTCAACTTTATCCAACTTAAAACCATCAAATCTGCCGTAATTATTGGCGATATAAACATAGATGTTTCAACACATTCACATGAACACAGAACGTTCGAACATCTAAATATGATTGCCTTTCATGGTTTCTTAACAGCCCATACTTTCCTCACCAAGCAAGGTAAAACGTGTCTGGATCACGTTCTTCTTAAAACTATACTAAAATCACAAACCTTTGTTTTAAATTCCACCATAACAGACCACAACGCGGTGTTACTGTGCCTTTACCAATCTCACAAAGAAAATCATCCGCAACCATCCGTATCTAAACTTAACGTGGCTGCTATTCGTGAACAGCTAAGCAATTTGGACTTTGGTCTCATTAAAGAAATAGAAGATCCTGGTGAGGCCATGAACAAGTTTGTTTGTACGATGCAAGATGTGATAACTGCAAACATCACGATAGTCAAAATCCCTCGTAAAAAACGTATTATAAGGCCCTGGATAACTCCGGGATTGCTTGGGTGTATTCAGGACAGGGATCGCCTCCATAAAGATTCACTCATGTCACCTGATAATGAAACTTTAAAATTAACATACAAGCGTCATAGATATCATTGTTATGATTTATTAAAGAGACGCAAAAAACAACATGACAAAAATAATTTAGACATAAATAGTAAGAACAATAACAAGCTTTGGGAAGTTATTAAAAACATAACAAATACAAATAAAACGAATAAGCTGCTACAGCTTTTACTTTGCGATTCTCCGCAAGCATCTGTGAACCTAGCTAATGATTATTTTGCTAATGTTGGAAGTTTTTTGGCAAATAAACTTCAAAACGGTCCCACAATAGCTCAAACTCCTTTGGATCTCCCTGTACCAAAGCACCCTACTAACAACTCATTCGTTTTATCGGACATAGATGAGAGTGAGATCCTGTCACTTATAAATGACTTTAAATGTTCTAGCGCAGTGGGACACGATAAAATTTCTAACAGTCTACTTAAAGCTATAAAGGATATCATTATCCCACCCCTTACTCATTTGTTTAATAAATGTCTAAATAAAGGTGTCTTCCTTTCTTTCTTAAAAAAGCTATAATTGTACCTATCTTCAAGACGGGGGATAAGCACCGTATCTGTAACTATAGGCCAATTGCGTTGCTACCAGTTATCTCTAAGATATTGGAAAGAATACTAGACTAATTAAGTATCTTGAAAGCAATAATTTAATATCCTCGTGTCAATTTGGGTTCCGTTCTGGGAAGTCAACCGACGATGCGGTGCATAAACTTATTGACCATATTATAAGGAATCTTGATGATGGTGGAAAAGCTTTTGCCATCTTCCTTGACCTTGCCAGGGCATTTGTTACGGTGTCTGTCCCGCTCCTTTTGGCTAAGTTATAAGACTGGACTGGGTATAAGAGGTGTGCAGTTGAAATTATTTAAAGACTATATGAGCGGTCGTAAACAATGCCTGAGGGTGGATTCCTATATTTGCACTAATCTACCTGTCTCTTTCGGTGTGCCACAGGGCTCAGTGCTAGGACCTACGCTCTTCTTAGTGAATCTGATCCGAACGACTTCTGTGAGTTGAAACTGGAACAAGGTATTATAATTTCCTATGCTGATGATACGGCCTTGCTTTTTTCTGCTAAAATATGGAAGAATACCTTCCTGCTAGCACAGAATGGCTTAAACAAGGTGGACACCTTGGCTTGACTGGCTGAAACAAACTATTGTTACCCTAAAATCAGAAAAAACATAGGACATGCCCTTTTATTCACGAAATCCAAATAAAAAACCCCCCCTTGGTCGTTCCATAAAATCTCATTCTTCTCATGTCCACCCTGCAAATGCTACTACCTGTAACTGCCCCTGTCTGATCAGGAGATTTGAAGTTAAATATTTGGGCTTCATACTGACTCATCGCTGAACTTCAATGCACATATTTTCTTTACTTCAATCCAGGAACCTACGACATGTAGCAGATATTGTGATTCAAAAAGTTTATAGGGCACTCTGTCAATCGCTTCTAACTTACTGCATTTTTTGTTGGGGAGGAGCTTCCAGAACCACGCTGCTTCCTTTCAAAATAGCACAGCGGGCAATTCTAAAGGTTAGCTCCTTACGGCCGGCGGCCCATTAACGATCCCACACATCTCCTGTATCGATCCTGGAACTTACCAACTGTTTGCCAACTGTACATCTTAACTACGGTACTGAAACAGCACTCCCTTACCCCCTTGGACAAGAATAATCTGCTTAAACGTCGCCGCAATGCTGTAGTCCCCAGTTCCCATCTATTTATGCATTCATTTACGCATAGGTTCCTCTGCTTCACCGGTCCCTTTCTCTACAATAAACTTAATACTACACTTTATGTAAACAAGAATGAAAAAATTAAGTGTTAGTTTTTCTACTTACTTGTAATTATAAAACTACAGAAGAGTTTCTTAACTTTTTAGTTTTGAGTTGAAACTACACCAGCAAACACATAAACGCAAGCACACAACTCCCTCACAACACTCACACAACTCACTCGCATAACAATCACACGATACTAACGCTATATCCTATCTGATGACGAGTAGATTGATATAATGTGTAAACGTAACCTAACCTAACCTAACTACTGTTACTACAGGTCATCAACTTCTGGAAAGTTAACTGTGTCCTGAAATACCAGCTCGACCTAGCTCAGGCGCAGTTGCTCATTTTTATTTTTTTGCAAATATCAACATTTCAATAATAATACTGTACAACTTGTAACAATTTTTTAAGACAATTTTTTTTTTTTTTGTTCGGGTCCCTGGAGACCCAGTCTTATATAGGCGTACGAGGGGCCGAAGCCAACTTGCAGAAGCCCCGTTAGACATTTCAAATGGAATGGGACACCAACCGACGTTTATCCCTGTATGCACTGTGAAAGTATACCCAAGGACAATCCCCGGTTGGAGCAGGACGCTCCAACCGGGGATTGTCCTTGGGTATACTTTCACAGTGCCAGTGTGTTTAATATTGCAGAATATAGAAACAAAAGATGAAACGCTATGGGTTTGGGTGGTTTAGTGGACTGATAACCGTTTACTATAGAAGAACTATTGGCTCCTGCCTGACCACTGACAATTAAAACGGCTTTAAAATGGCAGGGGGTGACTTGCAGACTCAATAAATGGCCCCCCGAAAACGGTCACTAGCACAAAGTGACGTAGCGCCAAGGGGGCAACATATTCTGAGGTGCTAAAGGAGTGGAGAGGTATACCACGGCTATCAGGACAATCCCGGCAGTACGGTCAAGATCCCTACCAGCATCTTACTGGATTATACATCCTTCTCTCGAGCACGTTCTTGCTAATCTCCACTCAAACCGGCCTAAGGCAAGAAAGAGGTGGGAGCTCTGCTCCTCGTCAGTGTTCACTCCGGCCAGCCAATAAAAGCAAGCCGGAAATGAGGAACAAGACTTCTCCCTGGAGGTCCGTGAGGTCGCTACTGCCCAACAGTTCGCCACAAAACTGCCTTGCGGATTTATTTATTTATTATTATTAGTATAATCAAAGGTTAGTTTTTAATAAACTTAATCAATAAAATTTAATAGGCCTCCGCTGTCCCTTCGTCTGTCTGACAGCGGGCTGCATCGCAAGAACCATAATAGGAAACCAGTTAAATTTTTCACAGAGTATTTCTACGGCCGGTATAACAAAAAATAATAAAAATTGAATTAATTTAACAATTAAGCGGGGCTCCCTCACAAGAAACGTGTTTTTTTTCGGTGTATGGTCCGGAATCCTTTGTGTGTGAGTCTGGAAAACACTTGGCCATTTTTTTTCAAAATTTCCTGGCCAGGAAACAATCAAACAGTTTTAGTTTACATCAAAATCGGACCCGAGACATATCTAAGTAATTTTCATACATTACAAAAAAATCTACTGGAAAATCTCCAATACTATTTTCACAAACCGAGAACAATTTCATAAGTTATAATTCTAACCCTACCCTTTCAAAGACTTAGCTCCAGAACACTGCATAATTTGTCGAACCAAAATACTCTTCAATCTGTCAAAATACGCTCTTACAGAAGGGGGGAATTCACCCTTACAACCCCAACACCCCCGGCGCTCGGGGTGGGGGGCGTATGACGTCAGTGCCACGCCCCAGAGGTGGGGGAAGTGCGCAACTACGGAGGATACATACGTACCTAGATAGAAATAGGTTGTATGTATGTGCTTACGAAGTTTTTCTTGCCATGTACTCTTACTATGTAGTTTTGGGTAAATATGTACCTAGGTTGGTAGTTAAGTTTGGTGGTCTTGTATTTCGCTTTGAGGTAAGATAAATGTACTTAAAGATATATTTCAAAGACGGTTTATTTGAAACTGTCACAGTAAGCCCTTTCATTTGATATTTCACACAGTAGGTACAGTTTGAAAATCTTTTTAATTTTTATTTTCCAGTTTGTCCTTCAAACGTCATTACATTTTCAAAACGAGGTTTTGCCCGCGACTTCGTACGCGCATATCCCGTTTTGTCCTGTTGTCGTACACTTCCCAAGGAACCTACATGCCAAATTTCAGCTCTCTAAGACCAGTAATTTCGTTTGTGCGGTCTTTCAGTCACACAATCAATAAGTAACGAAAGAATTTTAAATATTTCAGAATATTGATTGATGATTGATCATGCCGAAAAATAGTTGCACAATTCTTTTACGAAAACTTAATTCTATGGGTGCAGTGCTCTTATCGCTCATCGCTGACAACGATATCTACCAGACTACCTTTGGATGAACTGAAAAATAGCAAACTGTATTTATGTTTACTTTTTCCTCCACGCGGAGATAAAAGACGGATAACACGCTGTCATTTTTATAAAAGATCTGTCATTTTACCGAAATTGACATATTTTTGCGTCAAAATGAGCGCTAAATATCGGTGACCGCCAGATTACGATACTGTTATCAGTTAAAACCCCTTTTCGCGGGAAAGCTGCGCTCCAGATAACGTTATCATGAGTGATTAAGTGGTTATAGAGTAGTGGACGAGTTCAGAGGCTGCTAAGAAAAACATTCTTTAATTTTATTGAAGCTTAAATTTTTCTTTCAATATTTACCTACGCCAAAGAAAACCTCTAATTGAATGCCTTGAAATCTCATTGCTGTAACCTGTTACTGTGTTTTTGAAGATGATTTTCCAAGAAAAGGAGTGACAACAAGGGGGCTACTTTAGCAGAATCAGAAAGCACATCACGCTACCCGGCACTGTCAAATTTCCCCAATCAACCTTGAACCTAATGCGTTAGCGATAAAGATGAAAATTCAATATGACAGATTGTTGTGTAATTAATATTATGATTCTAATATGATTCTACTAAAGTTGAAGAGCTCGTGGCTGAATAATATCAGCCGCACGGGTCGATTTTGAAGGTTAAGCAACGCTAGCCAAGGTTGGTCTGTGGATGGGTGACCATCCTAACATACTGAGTTTCCTCCGTGCCTCGGAAAGCACGTTAAGCAGTTCGTCCCGGCTGTCATTTGTAGATCTGTGGCACTCGTTACGGATTTTCAGAAGCCAGTAAATCTGACTACAGTCTTGCCAAGATAATATGTTACGTGTTACCCAGTTAATGGGTTGTGAAGGTCTGGTAGGCAGCCGCTCCGCGTAAAACACTGGTATTCAGCTGAATCCGGTTTGACTGGAAGCCGACCCCAATGTAGTTGGGGAAAGGCTAGGCAATCTATAAAAATTTCAACTGTCTACCTATTACGGTTATTGAGATACAGCTCGCTGACAGATAGACGGACGATCGGTCGGAAGGACAGCGGAGGCTTATCAATAGGGTTCCGTTGGTTGCCCTTTGGGTATCGGACCCTAATAAAAACAAAAAAAAACATGGTGTGGGGTGTCGTTATCGTCGTTTAAAATTATTCAGAGTGTGCGAAATCCATTTTTCCTTTTGCGAAATTAGTTTTGTTACAGTTAAGTGTGTGTGTGTGAGAGAGAGTGTGTGTTAAGTGTGTGTGACCTAAACGATTGTTTTTGAAGAAAGAAAGAAAAAGCGTTTATTTGCGCCAAGCATGACGCATACCAAAAAAATACAATAAAATAAATTATAAATGTTGGGAAGATATGCGTCACATTCATCATGGTAATCCATATGGCTCTGTATGTACGCATTACTCTGTAACGCACTCTCCAAACCGTGTTGCGACACTACGGAAGCCAAGTTTATAAAGCTTCATAAAGTGCCCCTGATAACACTACCTGGACCGAGTAAGTTGCATTTGTATATACTACATTTTATAAAAATAAATATTTATAAGCTTTTCCAACAGACGTTGTCCTGTCCTAATTCCTAAGTTCTTACAAAGATTCCATGGAAGTAAATACATTAATATTTTTTTCTCTCTAAAACCTGATTTGGACAGAGCATTTAGACGATTTTATTGCTAAAACTTCCCGATCGTTCTGGTCCAGGATGTTTCTTCATGAAAAAAATACTTGCATATTCTCTATTGCCTTTATATCCGAAGGTCTGCATCTATTAGCAATCTTCGTTTGGGCCCGTTTTAAACGTCTTTTATAATGCGCACAGCAAAGGAGTGGAACTCTCTGCCGGCGTCTTTGTTTCTAAAAGCTTACAACCCTTATCTCTTCAAAGTTAGAGTGAACAGGCTCCTTCTGGGTAGGCTCGCTCCACCGTAGACTTTGTCTCTGTCATCTCTGACATAGACTAGAGTTAAGAGCAAACCCATTACAAATAAAAAAAAAGGTGTCTTTCTCTTGGGGACCAGACTTAATTGCATTATTTACTTTATATTTAACATATTTGGATTTGTAATTGAAATTGTGAAATACCTACGTAAAGTATCTATGAAAATTTAGTTTGCCCAGTTTCAAACCTACCTAGGTCAAAATATTCATCAAAAGCAAATTAAAATCCAATAACACCAACCCACCTTTGCATACAAGCACTACATTCCACAACACACAGATAATACATAAAATCAAACACAACTACAGAAACCAAGTACATAACTCAGTTACATAACCCTCCGATCAATACCGGATGCTCCTTCTCTTTCGAACTATACCTGTCACTTTCTAGCAAAGGCTGTGTAAATATATATATATTTATGTGTGTATATTTATTTGCTGTCTCTTTCTGATGGAGGCTTTCCAGGGGTATAGATTTTCGCTTAGCCCAGATTTTGACGTTATAATTAAGGTTGTATGATGAAGGGGGTGATCAGAACTGTTTGATTCAGTTCGTATAGCCGTGTATGATTAGTATAAGATAGGTAACTATTGTAGTTTTCAGTTTTATGTTCCTTGGCACGTGTGTCATCATACAATTTTCTTCAAATTGATATTTATTTGTAAATAGGTAGGTTTACAAATAACCCTTTTACAAGTCAATCTTTTTAGTCGTTTTTAACTAATGAGGCCGATGCTTCCTAGCTAGCTTGAGAAAAACGCCGAAAGGTATACTCAGCGGTCAGTCTGTTTTAAAATCCAAACAATCCATACTAGTCTTAGTGGTCTACTAGTAGTTTGGCCACGTCAGACCTACCTATCAACATAATTATGTAGGTCTGAGGTGCCCTTTTAAGAAAAGCACCACACAGATTTGGACGGACCTGTCCAGACAGTGCAAGCCTTTATCAGTAGTCGTGTAGCTCAACTTACTAAGGAGCTCAACGATTCGATCTAAAAGGTGCTGATACACGCATCATGGTCGTAAATTGGTCATCTCTTAACTTTCACTGGCAATTTTTTTTTTCATTTTTCTCAAGAATAATGTAACCAAGATGTTTGTAATACACATAACATCATTTAAGAGTGTCCGACATTTTTTTTGCACGTTCTTCTTCACAATATTATTGATCTACGCTTTGGCTGACCGATCTCAACAGTTCAAAAGTGCCTGTAAATGGTATATTTGAAAATTGCTTTACGTACTTTCCGAAACACGGAGTAGGTAGTATCCGTATGTAAATTATGGCAATCCATACATAGACCGACCGTGTGCGACTGCTTTCACTTAACCACGAGATGCTAGGTAAATACTGGTATTCAGCTAAATCCGGTTTGATTGGAAGCCGACCTCAATATAGCTGAGAAAAGGTCAGGCAGATGATGAGCTGTTAGGTCGCAGCAAGCAAGAAATCTTTTCTTCCTCGCATTTATATGCTTACTTAAAAGCTAGCCTTTTTCCCCCATGGAGTTGGGCAGAAATTACAGAAAGAACTCAAAGATATGATAGAAGCTTTTTATTTGTCAAAAATAAAAACAAAAGATTTCAAAATTAATAAAATAAGCGCTATGTCTTGCCGTCAGCGGCGTACTAATATTCGGATTATAAATTTTTAAATTAAACCATTGGTAAACATATAAAACATTCAAAATTAATAAACAAAAATCAATTCGTCACAAATAATCATTTGTTTAATATTTTTTTTTTTTTACCAAATACTTAACAGAGAATTAAATTGAAACTTTGAACTACTGATTTATATTTTATCTGAAGCTAAAATAAGTTTACTTCAGAAAGATATGAACAGTCGATTTCTAAAAATCATCCCTGAATATATATTATGATTTGACAATTTATTGTTCAAGTTTCTGGTCCATAAAGCCTATACTGTGACTAGCTTTTGCTCGCGACTTCGTACGCGGATATCCCGTTTTTCCCGATCCCGGAGTTTTCAGAAAATCCTCTCTTAATGCTCCCTTATACTTCCCAAGGAACCCACAATCCACATGCCACGTTTCAGCTTGCTACGACGAATAGTTTCGGCTGTGCGTTCTCACTCACTAGTAACTGGAGAATGATGTATACTTATGTAGGATTGAACTTTACCACAGACAATAAAATCGTTCCCAGTGTATTTTCAAAAACCAATCAAAACATAATTTGTTTAATTTTCTTCAAGCTTTCTGGTACCTGGTGGCAAAGAAATCAAAGTGGTCCCTGGTAAAAATCTTTGGAAAATATTGAACTAGGCAGTTATTCATCAGCACCTCAATTAGGTAACTCATAAAAACTCCATATTCTTTCACAATCGAAAGGAATTCCAGATCCTCGACCACGTATAAACATCCTCTCACCCCACGCATATACCATTTCCGTACCCTCGTGGGTAAAAACACGAAATTAACACTGTTGAAATAACAAAATTTAAGAGCTTGCCGAATTAGGCTGCAGGTCTTCACAGCTCATAAATAATCCTCGTTTCATCACCCCTACAGCCACTACCATATAGTTAACATCGAGCTGCCCTGAAAGCCCAAACATGTTACGTTAATAATAAACCTGGGAGTACGGAGGACCTCATGCCTGCATGAGAACCAAACACTTCAGCCCACCTGTTTTACTACAACAGGGGGAACTAGTTAAGAACCACTATTTTGTTACAATTTATTGATTTAAAAGAGTGTCCTTGGAGTTTTTTGCTCGATCCTTTCCATAGAGATCTACTCTTTGGAACGTGCTCTTTGACTTTACAATTCAAAAGTGCCTGTTAAATGTTCTTTTTCTCTTAATTTTGCCCCAACAAACTCACATACACAAATAGCCAGACCCGGAACAACTATCTGTACGCTATACAAATATTTGTTCCGTGCGGGAATCGAACCCGTGACCCGCAGCGCAGCAGCCTATCGCTCGACCACTTCGCCGCTGCCGACCGTGTTGTCTTTCAAATCAAATTAATGCTTTAAGTAAGGATAATAATACACATCGTGTTTGAGAAATAGACTGTCGAACAGGCAAGAAGACGTTAAAATTGAAATGATACTAGCTTGTGTGTAGTTCGTTTTAAATTTAAGCACTGCTGAATGAAATAGGAGAGCGTTACGCGCTCCATCGTCGAAGTTAGGTTTGAGATGTCTTTTTCATGAGGTCGCCTTATCACGAAATGGGCAAATTCTACGACATGACAACGATATATAGGTATGACGTATAATTTTTGATGATCAAGTCATATTATGGAAGTGATATTATTGGCACATGACAAACAAAGCAAAACACGTTCAAGTAGGACGCTTGGACAAAAGATATTCGTGTTTTAGACAGCTAGCTAATTTTCCATCAGGGCATTTAACAATAAACTGAAGATCAGAGTTCATTTGCTATCTGTATAAAAAATAGGTATAGTTGATTATTATTAAAGCATTAATAATACCAACAGCTCTCAGTATTTCATAAAGCTAAATCAAAATGAAAGAGCTTATTAAGATTCCCACTTCCATTAAAAAAGTAGGTCTCTAAACACGAACAAAATTGAAAAACTTGAGATGTGTTGCTTCACCAACCATGAATCAACATAAAAACCTTTGATTTCAGATGGGCAAGATGAAATTATTCACCCTGATACTGGGCGTGGCCTTGACAGGGGTAGCTCATTCCGCTCCCGGCCAATCAGAGGTAACCATCCCCGCAACTGAGCCAATGGAACCACAAGAACTTGAAGAAGAAAAGAGACGGGTAGACATCCCCGAAGTGGTTTTACAGTTAAAATATGATAAAGGGGAACTGAATAGGATATATTTGACTCAGTTTCGAAAGGATTCGACAGCGTGGGTGCCCTCAGTGTCGGCTAGAAGCAACTTGTGTGCGGACTTGTGTCACGCAGGTGCGCGCTTGGCTGTATAGCTTTTGTCCTTTGCCTCGTAAAAACGACAGTTTGTTTACGCGGCCATTTTGATTTTGTGTTCGATGTGACGTTTTGTGAGTGTTTTTTTTTTTCGTTTTTTTGTGTTGAAATGAAGAGCTGTGATTGGTAAGTAGTGATTGTTTGGTTTTTGTATTAGTATTATTTTGTGACGATGACAACACTTTCTATGTTTCTTCCTTTTAAATTATTTCATTAGTATTAATTACGGTGCCATAGACGTGTTGGAAATGAGCATAGCTGTACTTGTTCACCATATCATTGTTTTTTTTTTACGTTTTTATAAATTAAGTAGATGCTTATTATTATTTTTTTAACCTCTACATTTATTATTTTACCAACACTAAGAAAGAAGAAAAAAACATTAAAAAAAAAATTCAACCGAATTGAGAACTTCCTCCTTTTTTTGAAGTCGGTTAAAAAGACTTAATGTATTATTCTTTTTGATGTCCACATAGGTAGACAGGTGAATTTTTAAAGTGTGCTTTCATGGCCAAACCTGGAACTATTAGGAATATCGAAAAACACTGAAGGAAGTCTTGTTGATGAAACCTAAAACTGAATTATTGAATTTTGAAAACAAAAAAGTAATTTGTTAATAATTTGCTCAATCCTTTAGTTTGCTATGTGTTATTACTTCCCAAAACTTGATCCTTATAACTACACTTTCGTAGAACAGCCGTCAATATTTTTTTTTTTCAAAATCAACCGGTTCGATTCCAGGGTAGGAACAACGATTTTTCAAAAATCCGATGATGTAGTTTTATTTTTCAACAAAATCGGGCTCGCGACTTCTTTCACTGTTTTTCGATATTCCTCATAGTTTCGGATTTGGTCATGAAGGCACACTTGAAAAATTTACCCCGTATGTATATATTTATTGCCCACTACTGAAAAAGAGCAACAAATAAATAAATAAATAATATACTATTCTATTAAGAATAATAAATAAATGACATTCTATTCTACTTATATTGACCTTGTGTTAACACGAGTAAGGTATAAAATAAAACTGCAAACTGTATTATGAATAGTGATGGGCGTTGAATCAACGAACTAGTTGAATCAACGTTGATGTCTCTTCAACGGGATTAACGTTGACCGTGTACAAATCAACTCGTTGAATTCGTCAACGAGTTACGAGACAACGACGTTTATGAATTCAACTCGTTTGACGAAACGAGAAAATGAACCCAACGTTTTGTTATTTTCAACGTACGTAAATTGTATCTATCATCTTTCACTTTGAGAAAGATGATAGTGGGAAAGCTAGTTGTACTCGTAATATATGTAAAGAAAAGATTTCTTATAAATCTTTCATTAGGTAAACTGCATCAAATTGTTCGTAAATTAACATTACAACAGCATACGTTAATAAAAGCGTTAAAGCCGTTTATCGTTCATGCAAGTTGACGTTCGTAACACGTTAACTCGTTGACGAAATTAACTAGTTGATCAACTAGTTGACAAACGCAATTCAACGTTAACGTTTCGTTGACGGAAAAACCTTCAACGACCCATCACTAATTATGAACTAATGTGGTTTAGCTAGTCAATTTATTGTAAAAAAATCATTGACCCTATTAATTGGCGGTAACGAAACCATAGCGCCATCTAACTCGACGCCAACGCCATCTGTCGAGCTTTGTCGTACTAAAAATAATATAAAATATTAATTACAAAGATTTCGTCATAAACAGTAATAATAAATAAATAAAGGACATTCTATTCTATTAATAATAATAATAAATAAATGACATCCTATTCAATTAATAATAATAAATAATACACTATTCTAATAATAATATCCAATATACTAATCATTCATCTAAAAATAAATAGAAAATGCAAGGGTATAAACAATAAAACAACTTAAAATGTAATTTAATCCAAAAATGGGCATGTAGATAATAATAATATGCATAAAATGTTTAATAATAGGTAAAAGTTGGACAGGAAACAATAAACTTTTACAAATTATTTAAAGTGCTCTTCCTCTTTCCTAATTATTTAAAGTTTTGCAGAGCCTGACAGGGCCAATTATTTATATTTATTTATTCAATTTAACCACCTGTAGGTACATTGTACACTAGTGGACCCACGCAACTTCATTTGCGTCACAATTTTCATTACTGCTGCGCTCTTATTGGTCTTAGCACAATGATATATATCCTTCCTCAATAAATGGCCTATAGCCTTCCTCAATAAATGGGCTATCTAACACTGAAAGAATTTTTCAAATCGGACCAGGAGTTCCTGAGATTAGCGCGTTCAAGCAAACGAACTCTTCAGCTTTATATAGGTATTAAGTATAGATTACGGATTGCAATAAACCATTTGAGTTGAGATTGAGCATGGTGCTCTTCCGACTACTGAAACTTTAGCACATAATGTTTTTTTAAACAAATAGGTACTTTACAAACATAATAATTCTCACAGGCATAGCGATAGTCAGCGTGAGGCTCGCTATGATTATAATAAACTAGCTATTGTCCGCAACTCCGTACGCGTATAACCCGTTTTTTTCGCGTTCCCGTAGGAATTTCGGGAAATCCCCAAATTCTCTACACTCCCCAAGGAACCTACATGCCAAATATCAGCTTTCTGCGACCAGTGGTTTTGGCTGTGTGTTGTCTGTCAGTCATTCATTAAGTTAGTAACGAAATATTTTTTTATATATTGATTATTAGGATAGCTAATTAAACATACAAATGTTTTAGCTACTCTTGAATAATATCATAAAATAATCAAAAGTCAGTGCGACTTTTGATATTTTTGGATAAATAACTTATTCGGACACTATACCGACCGAAACCGGTTTTTTAGCTGAAACCGAAACCGAACTTTCGGCCTTGCTTTTAAAATTATTAAAATTACGATTATTTACTGAAATTTATTGTTTTTTTTTAACATTTGTGTTTACATTCATGACGAGTAGTCATGATTTTTTGATAAATGTAGCTTTATTGCGTGCAATGTTTGTTTTTAGGTTCCTGGCTTCTTAGTGAATATGACCTGTTACAAAGTTTGCAAATAACTTTAGATGAATCACTTGCGAATACTTTCTCAAAAAACTGCCAAATTGGATTATTGTCTTAATGTAACATTTTTTACCTGAAATAAATGTAACAAAAATTATTCATACTTAATGTTAATATTATTATTGAGAATTAATTGCCAATAGGCACAAAACATTCAGTCTTAATTAGGGAAATTTTATTAATATTATACAAAAAAATGCGCGGTAAACGGAAAAGTACGAGGCGAGATCATTGACAAGGTAATTCTCGCGAGCTATTCCTATTCCTTCATAGTCAAACTAGTGGACCCACGCAACTTCGTTTGCGTCACAATTTTCATTACTGCTCCGCTCCTATTAGTGTTAGCGTGATGATATATAGCCTATAACCTTCCTCATTAAATAGGCTATCTAACACTGAAAGAATTTTTCAAATCGAACCAGTAGTTCCTGAGATTAGCGCGTTCAAGTAAACAAACAAACTCTTCAGCTTTATATATTAGTATAGATATAGATTAAGGAAATAAAGCTTACACACAATGTAATCATACCATTTACTTAATCGTTTTGGTGGGAAATAATGTTAGAATAAAGATATAGCACGTAATTCACCAACAGTAACATAGATATATTAATTTAAAAAAATAAATTAATAAAAATTACATACTAGCTTCTGCCAGGGCTTCGCCCGCGTGGTACCTAAGGAATATGCTCCCGGGATAAAAAGTAGCTTATGTCTTTTCTCAGGCTCTAGACTATCTGTGTACCAAATTTCATTTATATCGGTTGAGTAGTTTTGGCGTGAAAGCGCGACAGACAGACAGAGTTACTTTCGCATTTATAATATTATAGTAAGGATGCATGCAAATCCAATTTAAACTAAATCCAATATTGTTTATATTGGATTTAGTTTAACTTTTAATTTAAAAATAATAATAAATAATGTTCAATAACAATAAGTTTAGATAATTTTATGTCAATATAACAAAGTAGGTACTTATAAAAACAAAATAAATACTTACCAAATCACTCAATCGCAAAACATAACATCAATTCACAATTAAATGGACGGCGGCGAACAGAGCCGGGGCCGCGCCGGCGAGCAGGCACGAGTTAGCTGCAAAGTTTACCGAACGGCGCACGAAAATTCACGAACACTCGAGTTTCGACGAGGCCGAAAGTTTCGGCAATATTGTGGCCAAAACCGGAACTAAAGCCGAAACTAGATTTTTTAGAAACTGAAATTTCGGTCGGTCACTACTTACTTATTTACTCAAAAAAAAATATATGTTGACATTCTAATATGCACAACTGTACAATGAGGTCAGATAAAAGTGATTTGAAAAAATCTTTCATTTCACAGTATTTTGAATTGCTAATAAGCAGATCTGATGTTCTTCTGAATGTTTGAATCTCGTGTTAACGGCTATAAAAATTATTATGTTCTAGTAACTACCTAGGCCTCCCACAAGGTGGACCGATGACCTGGTGAAGGTCGCAGGTAGCCAATGAATGCGAGACGCGCAGGGCCTGTCGTTGTGGCGACGCTTGTGGGAGGCCTATGTCAAGCAGTGGACGTCTTTCGGCTGATATATATGAAATACAGTAGAATCCGTTTTGTACGAAGTCTATTATAACGACCGACCGCTTTTAGACACGTAGGGTAAGGTATAGGCAATTAGGCAGACGTCATTAAGAAATAACGTGAAAAAAGCTTCTTTAGTACGACGTCCGAATAATACGACGTAATATCAGCGGTCCCTTGAGGGTTGTTTTAACCGGATCTTACTGTAGCTACGTATGTATACTACCCACTGTCTACATATCATCAAAAGTACCTAGGTACCTACAATAATATTTAAAAATAAACATGTGAAGTAGGGTACCTACGTACAATCAGCAACAAAATTCGATGAGCATCTAAAAGTTCCAAAACAACATATGTCACTAAATAGTTTTGGCCACAATATGCGGTTAAAAAATAAAGGTTTCAGATTTCGGTGACCGGACGCGTAAACACGCTTTAATTTCGGAAGTCGGTGTTAAAATTAATAAACAACTAAACGCTAAAACTAATTAAACTAAACTATCGTTTATTTCGACCGACAAAAGATCATATTAGCACACATATGATAAGTTTAACATTACATTGAAATTCATGATAGCTACTAAAATATATACGCCTAAAACATTATAATCTATCTTCTATATATATAAAAATGAATCCCTATTTCCCTTGGTCATCGCATCACGCTTGAACGGCTGGACCGATTTGGATAATATTTTTTTTTGTTGTGTGCGTTCTGGCCACGAGAAGGTTTTAGGCTATATATTATCACGCTATGTGCTTTGGAGGATGAGCAATATTCAAAAATGTCTGTTTTAACGACAGGCACAAGGTTCGATCCCCGGCCAGCAACAGCTATTATTTTTGTATTTATTTTATCTTTTGAACTTTATTTTTACACCAAAGTTTTGTCAAAAAAATAATAAAATGGATTTTTTTGCATCTAAAATAACATTTAAAATGTATATTTCACATTTTGCCAAACAGTTTAGTGGGGAATTGTTATAAAAACCACAACTTAATATAACTTTGCAGATACTTATGCGTCTAACCTTAGCAATATTCATCATCACGCTATACTTTCAAGGAGTTGAGCAGCGAAACACCATGACATAAATAAGATCGGCTATTTCAATTGTTTGTCGTCAGTACACATAGCCCATCGGTTTAGAGACTGCCTTGCTAACGGCTTGGTGTGGGATCGAATCCACACACTTATGGATTACTTTTGAATTTTGTACATATTTTTAAATTATTCATTTCCTTTCTTTTTTTATTTTTACTAATATTTTTATACATTGATAACATGTTATTATTTTTTTTGGCATTTATCTGTGCCAAAATATAATGGCCCACATGTTAAATGATAATTAACAGAACGCAACACGTCAAAGGTACAAAACCTTTGTAGATAACTTTTACACATAAACCGGATAGGAATTGTGGCAATTTACATGAAATTAACATTACATAATGCAGATACCCATAATGCCATCTATTGACCTCAAGACAGCATGAGAATTACATCAAAACATATTTTTTTAGTTGTTTAGTGGTACTTTTAAGACGTCTAAAAAAAAGGGATTCTTTTAATACCTTTAAAATATAGTTTTGAACCAATTTCTATTAATAAAAATAAAACAGACTCCGAAATAATATTAAGACAGTTCAACTTCAGATTCCATAGATGGCGTAGTCCCATGATAGAGGAGTTGCGAAAAGAGTTGAATTAGATTGGTTAATCTGATGTCTAACTGAGTTCTAAAACTTATATCGTTTCGATTCGCGTTCCTCATTCGAAATAAATTGAGAATTAACTTGATCAAGCAGTTTCTTAACTTTGTAGTTTGAAGAATGGCACCATTCATATACCTAGCGCAAAATAAATCAGCATACCTTTTTAAGGCCCGACGCCATAAAGAAGGCTGTTAAAGGTAGCATGCACAGAGTTGTCCACGCAGCAGAACCGCATGGTTACGCGTCGTGTGTGGTCGCGATCCTCAGCATTGAAGAAACGACGGAGAAGAAGAAAAATGCGAAAATGATTTAGAAGGCCACTCAAATGCGCATTATTTTACGAATTTTGATAAAAATTGACGACGGCATACACCACAATCAAAAGATGGTTAGGTTATTTTAGAAGACAGCCTGTGTTGTTCCGTTGCTTCAGCATTAATTCATTACTTCTGTGAACGGGGAGCCCACTGACCAAGCAGACTATTAATACGTATAATATTGACAAATGTTTTTGGAAAAATAAGGAAATTATTTCCATGAAAACGCAAAGGAAGAAAATGATAAATACCATCAGATTAAATTTTATTATCTCTATTTAAATACTTAATTTCCAAAAAACTTTGCAAAGGCACTCGGTTGAAAGTCACACGTATCCAACAAACTGTCATAATAGCCGAAATAATATTGCTGCTGATTGCTCCGGCATGGACAAAAACTGTTCAATTTCCAGTGAAGCAACAGCTCAGGGCAAAAGTTATCCGTTGCGGGTTTCACCTTCCTTCACCTGGATCATGGTAAACTGTAGGTCATCAAGCAATGATGTCAGAGACTAACTCGCGAAGAGAGTTTCCGAAATGGTACTGCTGGACCTGTACCCACTTCTTCTCTTACCTTTCTTACTGATTCGTACGTGAATTTGTCAGAGATCAACTGAACTTCAAGACAACAATTGATCACGGGCTTAAAATTACAGGCAGTCAAAAATGGCAATGTTAAGCCTATACATGCGACTGACTAAGCGACTTCTCAACCCAAGTATAAATACCCTCCGAATAGTAATATGTAGTTATAATTACGGGTCAATCCCCTCCTGAAAAAATATCTTTTCAACATAGGCACTGCGGCACGATGGATCGATGATTTAATAAAGGTGACACAAGACCGGTATGGTTAGCGCTTTTTGGGTGCTTACATTCAACAGTAGATAGCAATTGGCTGGCATCATCTTTTGATGATGATAGTTGCCATATACAGCCCGCCATGTACAGAAGTTGCTTCTATACCGAGAAATCAGTCGCCGACTTCATTCTGGAAACGAGGCCTGGCTACCCGACGTGCAAAAATCTTCGGAAATCTCGGTCCTTGCCAGGACTCCTAAGCACAACGGTGCGAATGGGAGTCTAAGTGCGGATAAAGAAATCTCAACTTTACTCTCTCCGTTGCGGGGGTAGTCTTTTCGTCTGGATAGAGTTTCTCATTTCAACTTTATGTAGCTCTATCGCGCGTTAACAACCCTAGCAACTTTCTTCAACATCGTGTATAGAAAAGTGTTATAATTATATCGTTTCTCATTACAAAAAAATACTAAGGTTGGTCGGTGTTTTGAATAGAAGAGGTGATACAGCCAATGCCTTGCATTCTAAGGGGTCAAACAATGCTAGAAGTTGACTCGCTCACAATGGGCCTCATCAGAAGGCTTAAAGTCACTCAAAGAGTAATGCTTGGAGTTTCCTTGCGTGATCGAATCAGGAATGATAATATTCGTAGAGAACCAAGGTTACTCACATAGCCTGAAAGATCGCCAAACTAAAGTGGCAGTGAACTAAAGCTCGCAGAACAGATGGTCGTGGGGGCCGAAAATTTCTGGAGTGGCGACCGCGTATCGGAAGATACACCTTTGAAAGGCCTCTCACAAGGTGGACCGATGCCTGGTGAAGGTCGCGGGTAGCCGATGGATGCGAGCCGCGCAGAACCGGTCGTTGTGGCAACGCTTGAGGGAGGCCTATGTCCAGCAGTGGAGGTCTTTCGGCTGATATGATGATATCTTATCTTAGCGATCTTACCTAGCGACATCATTTTACTATATGACATACACGCAAACGAAGTCGCGTGCAACAGCTATCTATCGTTTTCTAATCTTCTAATGTATTACTATCTCAGATCGCAGTGTCTGTTGTCGAACTCCTCTAAAATGGCTTGACCGATTTTATGAAATTTTTGTGTTTATTTATATGGCAAAACAACGTTTGCCGGGTCAGCTAGTATACAATAAACCTATTCACGAGTGTAAAATAAATGTAACAAATCGGATAAAGACACTAAATTACGCAGACACTGAGGCATTATTGCAACACACAAAATGAAACACACACACATGCACATCATCACACACAGAACACACACATGCACACCATCACACACAGAACACACACATTCACACCATCACTCACAGACACACACATATGCACACCATTACACACAGACACACACAGACACATCATCACATACATAAACATACTGTTAAGATCTAAGGTACTTAATAAACCGTATTTAGCTGTAGAAGAGCGGAGGCTCCTGACACAGGCATTTCTTGCTTAAAAGGAGGCTCCAATCACCAACTAATGTAAAACTTTTTGGATCATAAATAAAGATTTGAATTTGAATTTTCCAAGAAGTTTCTGTAGGTTACTCCGTTAGGTCCGGACAGCAGTTCAAACGGACCAATTGGTTCGTATTGAATCCTCAATCTCTTGTGGTGTGGTATTCACCAGACCACAAGTTTGATTGAGATTGAGAGAAGTTAACCCTTAAACGATGTTGAAACGTTGAAGCTCTCACTTTATGTTGATTTTCAATCGCCCACATGTGGTCATCATCTGCCTAGCCTTTTCCCAAGTATATTGGGGTCGGCTTCCAGTCAAACCGGATTTTAGCTGAATACCAGTATTTTACGCGGAGCAGTTGCCTACCAGACCTCCACAACCCATTAACTGGGTAACACAGTACTTCATGGCAAGACTGGAGTGAGATTTACTGGCTTCTGAATCCGTAACGACTGCCAAAGTGACGCCCACATGTGGTAATAATAGTAAAATATGTAGGCAAAAAATATTTTTACTCAGACGGCTAATTTAAAAAAAATTCCACCTTGCCGTCTTTGGAGGACAATATCAGCATAACTAGCCCTATAAAAGTACTATTTTTAAAAGTTTTTATTTAACTTGCAATGTATGTATGTTTGTATGTATGTATGTTTGTTCGGGTGGAATCTTGCTACTCAATTTTGAAGCAGATATCTTCAACCGATTGAGCTGAAATTTGTTTAGATGACAATACTCGATAAGCTGTGTGACGTCATTCTAAATCCAAGATGGCGGAATAGTTATTTTTAATGCATTTCAACAACATAGGTATCAAATGAAAGAGCTTGTTGAGAGTAACTCGAAAAATAATGTGACGTCATTCTAAATCCAATATGGCGGAACATCCACGATGGCGGAATAGTTATTTTTATGCACTTCTAGAATATGGGTATCAAACGAAAGGGCTTGTCAAGTAGAGAGCAACTCGAAATTACTACAAAGTAAAAAATAAATGATATGGAAAAAAACTTAAAAAAAAAGCTTTTATTTAAATGCTCTAAAAAGAAGAAAATAAAATTTTCCTTTAAAATTAATCATAAAAGCTCGTCGCAAGGTGTGTGTAAGTACCTATAAGTATTTAATTAATCAAACCTTGCGACAAGCTTTAACCCCTTGTAGGCCCTTGTAACATTTCTGTAACAAACTATAAAAGATCCTACAAATTCATACAGATCCTACTTATTCCCTTTTAACTCATTGTATCTTCACTGGTACATACCATACTAAGGAAATAATACACTACGTCACACAGAGATGGCGTTACTAGTATGAAATTGAAAGTTTAATTTGACAGCTAAGTAGTCGCGACAAGTCGGTACGTATAGAAAAGTTTAAAATTCGTTAAAAATAGTTTTTCTTGCTAAACTGATACGGTTTTCTCTTGGAAATTCGGGTAAGTACCTAAAATTAGATATTATGTAGTATGTCGTTACATTTTTTGTATTTTTATACTAAAAAGATAACACAATCTTGAGATATACATAGGGACATGAAGTCACCTTTTAGGATTTTTAATTTTTAAAGTTGAATATTTAGGTCATAATTTACCGAACGTAAATTTTTCACTTTAGATCAACATCTTCACAACTTTCATCACAGTTACGAAGCTGATAATTTTATGCATAAAAGTTCAACTCATGAAGATTCAGTTGCAAAAAGAAATCTCGAAAAACTCTTCTATATAATTTATAGATATTTTTTTAAGTTGGTCAGGTCGATAATCCTCAAAAATAAAAAGAAATTAAATCGCTCGAGAACTATGAAAGTCGCAAAATCGGGGAAGTAACACATGATTAAGTAAAGGAAAGCTCTCATTTTTTACAAATTACTTTTGAAATTTCTTACTAAAGCTGCCTGTCTAACCGTAACTGATATTTTTTTTAAATCCCCTTGTGCTGTTGTAGAGTCTCGGGCCCGATGTTGATAAAAACTAAAGTGCGTCCTTGATTTTTGAAAAAAAAAGTGTTTTATTAAAAATGAGCTCTTTGCTTCAGTTTGCCATGTATTAATTATTACTTCATAGATTTTGATCCTAATTTTTGGATGGTATAATAATACAGGATGTGTTTTTTTTTTTCAAAATCGACCGGTTCGATTCCTCGGTGGGAACAACAATTTTTCAAAAATTCAATGATGCAGTTTTACTTTTCATCAAAATCGGGCTCGAGACTCCTTTCAGTATTTTTCGATATTTCTCATAGTTTCGGATTTGGCCATGAAGGCACACTTTAAAAATTCATCCTATATAATCCCATTTTTGCAACCTTTCATTTAGTGATATTAAAACTCAGGCGCTAAGCAACAGTAGCCGTATTTACGGTATTAACCTTGTCAATCAATCGGGGACCCCGATCTACAGGGGCCCCGAAATGTGTTAGCGAAAACTCATAAAATGTAATCCACAACCTAAAATTCCGTCAATAAAGTAAGAATAATGACGATATGAAATGAAAATAACTAATTTCCAAGTTAGAATACTCCATTAGGCATGCTTCCTAGATGGAAAAATAAGAATTCTATTTAGTCTGTCAGAAACATTTTAAAAATATTGGACACACCCGCCTTTTCAAATCAGTAAAAATTTACAAGCGTGGGGTGTATCAGTTTCATGGTGACGTCACTTGATTGTAAATGGGCACCACTGCGTGACATCGCGCATTTCAACACACAGTCTCGTTTTATTTTTTTTTCCACGTGACAAAAAAACCAGTCAAGTGCGAGTCAGACTCGCACATGAAGGGTTCCGTACCATGAACCATTATTTTTATTATTTGGGGTTCAAGCGGCAATAAAAATGCACAATCTGTGAAAATTTCAACTGTCTACCTATTACGGGTCTTGAGATACAGCCTACTGACAGACGGACGGACGGACGGATGGATGGACAGCGGAGGCTTAGTAATAGGGTTCCGTTGGTTACCCTTTGGGTATGGAACCCACAAACCAAAATAAAATACGTACGTTTGATTATCTAAATGACACACCCAATAGACACTTTGAGGAAAAGACCCAGCAATCTGTAAATTGAGAGCGGCAGATGTAGCTTAACGATACAGATCCCTCGTTATATGCCTTTTTAAGGTTCCGTACCCAAAGGGTAACCTTATTACTAAGCCTCCGCTGTCCGTCTGTCTGTCAGCGGGATGTATCTTAAGAACCGTAAAAGGTAGACAGTTGAAATTTTCAGTGTGTAGATATCTATTGCCATTATAACAACAAATCTAAACTATCACTACATAGTATAAAACAAAGTCGCTTCCCGCGTCTGTCTGTCCCTATGTAGGTGTGCTTAGATCTGGTGTGCTTAGAGTGGATTTTTTGGTAGATAGAGTGGTTCTCGAGTAAGGTTTTAGTATATAATATGTCAAGGTTTTGTGTAGGTACATTGGCTGATATATGAAGATTATTACTGAGAAGTCGGAAGAAAAATATCTAAAAATTATTTACATCGCGTGCGCAATGAAAATTATTAATGAACATCAATACCTATGACAAAGTCTTAGGAGATATCTCAAAGTAGAAAGTCGCGCGACCAAATAATTATAACAGAGGTAGAGAGGGTCCGTGGCTTAGGCCCCCAGTGGTCGACGCACCTGTGGCTGACGCCCCCGATTCGATTAATTTATTTCAAAGTAATTTTTGATCAAATGTACTGTCAGGCACAAAAATTGATTTACAAAAATATTAAATGTACTTATATTGATCGTAACTATATATGTATAACATTAAATCGTAATTATATTTATAACATAGAAATGCTTTTATATTAGAGGTATGTTTTGAAAAATGAAAGTCTTAGTTATTTTTCATTATTTATTTATATATCTCGATAAGAAACCTAGTATTTTTTTTTTATTTAAATCATAGTTTTCATCATTATAATAATCAGTCTCAAATGTAAAACAATAAAATAAGATAGTAATTTTAAATAATCAGTCTTAAAAATTACTGCAGAGCAACTAACTTTTTACATAATGAAATGTTCTTTTATCTTTGTAACAATAATAATTTAACATATTCAACTGTGAAACAAATGAGAATCATTTTACCTAATTATATCAGTCAGTTTCAATAGCAATAACACAACAAAATAATCAGGCTTAAAAAACAAACGTACTCGTAGAGTAACAAATTTCTTACATGTGAAATGTTATTAAATTTTGCTAGCATAGAAATAATCAACTGTAAAAACTTAAACAAATATAAAAATAAAATTCCAAAATTTAAAACTTAAAAATAGTATACAAACAAAATCATCTCTTTTCATTATGTAAGTTAAATTATTACTTTTTAGGGCGAACTGCCACATATGGGCGGATTTGTTCTAAAAACATGATTGTGCTATTTTTTTTTGTTTTCATACTGTTCAGTTAAATTGGCAATCATTTTTCATTCTTTCTTGTGTTGTTCTTTCTTCTGCTCACAGAAATGTTTTTGTTTTTCAGTCTGAAAGAAAAAACTAGGTAAATATCTTAATAAATTTCTTTTAAACTACATTTTTTGTAATATTTTAAATTGTTTTATATATAAGTAAAATAAATAATATTACCTCGCATGTGCCGTGCCGTAGGTAGAAATATCAATCCTAACCATTTCTAAAAACGACAATAAAGACTGGTTCGTTCCCAGGTGGTTTTTTAAACGGTGATTCCAGGCCTCTACTAAATTAGTGGTTCTATGTTTTTCCTTATAACAACACCACTTTGCGATCATATCCGCAGGCTCAAGCCATTGTTCAACAAAATAATCATTGAACTTAGTTACTTGGTCGTCTGGAATACTGAAAAGAAAATAATCGATCGAATGATTGTGCAAAAGTAAAAATATAAGGAATAGACAAGCTTTAATAAAGTGTAAAAAATACTTAACTACCTGTTTTCCATTATGGCAAGCCAGCCGTCTTCAATTTCTTCTTTCGTAAGTGGCGATCTATTATCTCTGCTATTTGATAGATAACTTTTGTTTAGCAAGGAAAAATACTTTATCAATAGGGTGAAACACTTTTCTCATTTACTGCACTAAGTGAAAAAGCACAATAAAATAATAATATTAAATTAATCGTATCGGGGGCGTCGGCCACAGGTGCGTCGACCACTGGGGGCCTAAGCCACGGACCCGGTAGAGATGTCCCGAACTGGTAGACACCTGACAGCAGACGTCGTTGACGGTTGTCTATTGCACTTTTTATTTCAGCTGAACCACAATATGATTGACTCTAGTAATTAACGTTCCCTTTGTAAGTTTGGGCTAAATAAACATTTACACCCGTGCGAAGCCGGAGTGGGTCGCTAGTAATATATAAAGCTGAAGAGTTTGTTTGTTTGTTTGCTTGAACGCGCTAATCTCAAGAACTACTAGTCTGATTTGAAAAATCTTTCAGTCCATTTATCGAGAAAGGCCAGGGATGGCCAACCGATCGATCGCAGCTATTAGTCCAGTCAATCGCGGCAAGGCAAAAAATATAAATAGATACGAATAACAGACTGCGCAACTATGTAAATACTAAATAGGTTATGTTGATAAAATGAAAACTACTTACATAGTTGTAGGTATACTGAAGGCTATCTACTGTTACATTTGTAACTTTAAGAAGTACTATAAAATTAGTAGATCGCACAGGGTTTCATCAGTAAAAAGTCGATCTTGGGTCTAATCAAGTTGGCCACCCCTGCTATAGGCTATATATCATCACGCTAAGACCAATAGGAGCGGAGCAGACGAAATTGTCTCGTATATAGCTGTAGCTGACACGAATGCTTACACTATGCTTCTCTCCCCAGGTCTGGGTGGCGAGGCCTGCGGCTCCTCTCTGTGCTCGCAACTGATCCCGGTGGGTCTGCAGAGTGCCCTGATGGACACCAACAAAACCGAGGAGGTGTTCGGCCACCCGCGCTCCAACGTATGCCCTGCACTATGTAGGAACCAGCTTGGTAAGTAACCAAACGACTGAAGCTTCTAAACTTGGATGTACAGACGTAGACGCCAGCACAACTTTGGAGGTATGCGGTACAGAGAGTAAAGTCCACCTCCATTGAAAAGAGAGGATCCAGCTACCAGACGGTTGTTGTGTCTGGCGGACAACTGCCTTGCTTGCGCGATGCAGGGTTTCAACGTTGTAGTTTGCTACTAATTAGATAGATGGCGGCATTGAAACCGCTACACAATAGGCTATCCAAAACTGTCTTATTTTCCTAATAAACATTGAACCTAATACTTTGGTGATAAAGTTGAAAAACTATTAAAGAAATTTGACAGATTGTTGTAGCTGGATGTGCTGGCGTCTGTACCAATAATTAAATTAACATGAGCTAGTTCGAAAAGACAAAAACCTGTGAACATGTCACCATCAGAACTTAACTGAAATCGACTTGAAGTGAACTGTCATTCCACCTGCCTGTCGATTCTGTAAGCATATTCAGTTGAAGTGAATTTAGAAACTGTTGTAGCGGCATAAATGTCGCCGCAAAAACAGCGAAGTAAAGTCAGTACGGCAACAAAAAGGACCGCAACGCCATCTATTCCACCACCCGCAAACTACTAACAAAATCCTGCATCGCGATATCAGAGTTATCCGTGCGATTTGAACACATACAACGAGTATATTATCGGTATCGGACAGTTGCTCACCGGACACAACAACCGTCCAGTCGGAAGATCCTGCCTTTTCAATGGAGGTTTGTGGGACTTCACACCAGTATATATAGAGGGTTATATTCCTTCTTAAACTGCCTCAAGCTCCCTTCACCTTCGGTTTTACAGAAATGTACTACAGTTTCTTTGTAGCTGGCTCCTACGCCATGCGAAAAAAGTATTTTGTGAAATTGCTCATTAGTATCGTGTTACTTTGAGTTGATTGAATTTGGCAAGTTGTCAAGACATAACTTAGTAGAAGTTCTTTATTTACAAAATTTATAGCTTCTCGTGACGGGGACTATAGATTGAAGTACACAGGTGGAATGTTAGATCTTATACAATGATTACGTTTATTGTAATTTCTTCTCGTAGTAATCAATCTTATACAGGGTTATTTGTAAAACACCAGCAACCTCTTAGGCAGTGAAAGTACACATGATTATAAGCAACTTTTACTTTGGGAAAACCCCGAAATCTCGAGAAAAATATCAGCTGTTTCATACAAAGTGCAATATTTAGCCAATGAAAATGTATGAAACAGCTGATATTTTTCTCGAGATTTCGGGGTTTTCCCAAAGTAAAAGTTGCCTGGGTAACACATGCCTCACCACGAATATGAACGTCCACACATTGCGAAGCATGCGATGAGCACCGTGCGCTGCGTGTGCCTCGCAATTTCTGTACCCGCCTTTAAACGCGTTACGTCGCAATAAATTGCACTGCACTTCCTGATTTCACAAATAATTATGTCATTTTTCTTTGTTCAGGTGCCCCGCTCTGTAGCTGTTCTACTCGTGATGCGGATCACCCTGTGGACTGGAGCGCTGTCTGCACTGCCTTCTGCTACGATGGATACGCTCTTAGTGGTAAGTCTATTATCCACCTACATACAAAAGAGTGGAGATGTTTCAGTTTCTATATAAAACTTTGAATTTCTCTCTTTGAATTTCTCTCATGAGCGCCAATTATTATGAAATGAGATACGACCATATTTTCAAAGTCGATTAATAAACTCTGAAATACTTAAATTTAAGAAACCGGCCAAGTGTGAGCCGGACTCGCACACGAAGGGTTCCGTACCATAAACCTTAATTTTGATTATTTGTTGTTATGGTGTCAATAGAAATACACAATCTGTGAAAATTTCAAGTGTTACGGTTGTTATTTCCTGTTGCGGTTCTTGAGATACAGCCCGCTGACAGACAGACGGACGGCTTAGTAATAGGGTTCCGTTGGTTACCCTTCGGGTACGGAACCCTAAAAATAAATTATGATTTTTAACGAATCTAATCTTACTTCAAGGTTGGATCTTCTTCTTTTCGAGTTGATGGATGTTTTAGACTATTTTGGCCCAGTTAGTGGCAATATTAATTGCAGCATCGGTGGCATTCATTAAATCCCCCAAGATACAGGTGTATTGGCACTTGGGGCACTCTAACTTGTAGCCCATGTTCTGATCACTGAAGTTTGCATGGCTACATGAGATAGGGCAACATAATATTTTTGTTTTAACCAATTTTACCCTCCAGGCTGCCCGACCTGCGAGACGACATCTACCGAAGCATCTGTGACCTTTCAATCCTCTCGCTCCCTCTCCACATACGAAGGCTGGTCGGCGTGGTGCAACGTACAATGCAGACAAGGCCAGGGCGGGGCGGCCTGCAACTGCGACCGTGCGCCATTCCAGTAATATTAACCAATTTTACCCTTAACATATTTTACCCTTGAAATGCTTCGACAACAACAGCAGCGACTGGATCTATCGTATTTTTGGCTACGTGTAAGTTTTATTGAATTTAATGGTGTTTACCCTTTTTTGTTGATTTTACTTTTAAATGCAAAATACCTAGGTTTAAAAGGTGTTATGGCACCAAAATGATTTTATTATTTCTGTGTTAGATTGTGTGTGTAACGCACACTTATTGCCCGCACCATCGCACAAATATTAATGGAGCGCAAAAAGTTATTTAGCCTTTTAAAATTATTATTATGATTCCTTATTTTTGTACTCTAAGGTAGGCATTTCAAAAGAAAATATTAGATGAGTAAAATGCACATATAATTATTATGTAAGTTTCTAATCTTATTAATTTATCACTTACATTTTTAATCACTTTAAATGATTTAATCGTACATTTAAATGCAAAGTACATGGCTTGCTATTAAGTACATATTACATAATTAAAAAAATATTAGGTAGTAAGCATTTATTATTGTTTTAATTCTTAAATTCATTTAAATCTAAGTACTGTTTAACCAACATATTTTAAGACGTATTTAATCATTAAATAATAAATGTAATTTTAAAAATAGGAAATGAAAATCTGCGCGCAAGACAATATTACGAGTAAAATTTAAATGTAACATTCCATTTAATGTGATTTACATTTCATTTATTAAAGTTTATTTTTCATTTATTTTCGTTTTTATTTTTATTTTTCACCTTTTATTTTGAACCTACCAGTCAATTATTGTGTTTGACTCCCTAAATTTTTCAATTTTAATAATTCGTGTTGTTAAAAATAGTAAAAAAATGTTTAGCATTATAGTCTGTGTCGTAAAAATGTGTGTAGTTTTTGCAAAATGGAGTTTTAATCATAGCATATCTTTCTACTGTTTCTTACTTTTCAGATTGTGAACCTTAAACCTAGAAAGTTCACTATGTTTACTATAACCTGTGGGTAGATTAAGAATCGCAAAAGCTACACAAAGCTGACTTTGAATTGTTTTACATAAAAACTGTTGATAAGTACATTTATCGTACATACTTGTACTTATCAAGAACACCTAACTGTGAAAAGCTATCATTACATATGATTAAAGCATCATGTATTGGATGGACCTCTTTTTAATAAAATGATATGTATTTTCGAACGAGGAGTCTCATAAAATGAAACGAATATTATAAAAATATATGACATGATTAAAACGATATTTTGAATATGTTTATCTTATTTTCATAAATAAGGTTAAAAAACAAATGTATTGTGTAGTTAAATGCCAGCAAAACTAGCCTAAAGTTATTTATAGGATTCTTAAAAATAATATGATATGGTATAATTATATAAATACCAATTAATGACGCGATCAAGCAACAAAAGCTTCTGCTGCTGAAATTCTATTACAAAAGGTCAAAAGTTCGTATTAATAGTTATTTTTTCGCTGTTAAATAACTAGTCAGTATAATTATTCAAACAAAAGGTAGTATTACAAGATGAAATTCAACATTTTAAATAGGCATTCCTGTATCTACAGGAAAACCATTTAAAGATTTGACACGTAAAAATGTAGGCGAATTAACTTACCTAAGTAAAAGCGTACTAAGCGCGTGCGCATGCGTTAAGTATCAAAAACTTCGTTATATCTACTTATCGATCGCTTTGTAAAATGCACTTACACGAAACCACATATAAAAAAATCTCCAATTTATAACATTTAAACACATATAACATTAACTTTCTTCACCCTAGAACTGTACTTTCATTTATAATAGTTTGATAATTTAATAAAAATATTACTTTAAGTACGTACCTTTTTCAAAAACCACTTAAAGTTGAACATCACCAGTATGCACGATAATATGTATTCTTTTTGTATGTACAAAAGTCAGTCACACTTAATTATAATGGTCAAAATCATTTAGGTTCTGCCCACAAAATACACGTGACGATTTTTAAGACCACATTGAAATAATTTCTTTAACGTTTAAATAAAGTTCTAATATATTCTTTAACCGTGCTGTAGACACGAGGAATAATAAATAACTAAAGAAACAATAGTATGACAATAGTCCTAAGATTTGGTCGAAGATATTACAATGTAATAGAATGGGCATTTATTCTTTAATCGGATTTTATAGTCACTTCTGCGGTCAGTGTAGACAAGGCGTCATAAATTCTACTTCAACGATGTAAAGTAAAAAATCTTCTACTAAGATAGGAAAAGTTTCAAAGTTGCAATACATCTATATTTGTTTCTTGCTACTGGAGTGTTGAAAGCGGTTAGACGAAATAGCTCATACAAAGTTAAAAAGATCTTGGAATCATCAATGATAGTACTTCATTCAAAATATATAACGTGAGTATTCCAAAATAAATTAATTTTCGTATAGTAGCTCGTCACGCTGTGGATGCTTAAGGGCGGGCGTCGTAATCGGAGCAGGCCAAAGATACGCTATGACGTGAATATTTGGACTCGTTCCTAAAGGTTTGACTAGAGAAGGCAAAATACAAAGAACGTTTTAAAACTTCAAGGTACGTCTTGACCAAGCAATGGAACAGAATTGCTTAATTGTCAAAATTAGTCAAACCAAAAATGAAGCACCCACTGACAAAAATATCTAGAAGCACTTTCAAACTTTCGATTGCACAGTTACATAACAATTTACTTTATTTTATATATTCCATCATAGCCCAGAAGAGTTTAAAAAACAATTTGTATGGCAGTTCTATCTATTCCAAAGACTCTTACATCTCAGATTTTAAATTGATTAATTAGAACGACTCAATCAAGTTTGTGGTGTTTAATTGTATCTGGTTGTAGAGCGATTGCTCATCTTCAAGGAATGTATAACATCTACAGTGCTAACAGATGAACTGGCAAAATGTGAGAGTATATATTATGATGTCAAGGTCTTTAAAGTGAAGGGTTCAGCTCAACAACGGTTTGGACAAGCTTTTTATTTAAGTTATTTTAGTCCATCCAGAGGTATTCATCGGCTAGATAATGCTGTCAGCGATAAGACTGCTATTGAATTAAGTTTGTGCAAAATAGTTGTAAAAGTAAGAAAGGAAAAAGTTTATATGCGCCAGGCGCGATGCATACCAAAAGCGTCAGAACCACGCAAAAGGGGAATCGCAAACTGTTCGCCATACCATTTGGTTTTTGGTGTACACTAAAAATACTATCTATCTAATAAAGAACTAGGATGAAGAAATAAGCATTAGGTAAGTTAATGGACATAACCTTTTCTATTCCTCTTAAATATGTTTTAATACAATCTGTTAAAATAGGATAATAATGACATCGAATGGGTTTAGTAGTTCCTGAATTTGTAACTCCACATCATTCTAATAAAAAAAAACTTTTAAAATCTGATATTAATGTAGAAAGACTTCTTTGAATATGTTTAAAAGACATTTCGTAATCCGCCTATAGCCTTCTTAACAATAAAAGTTGAATTTCAGCCCACACAGAAAAGCTGTCTTTGTAGATTGAAATTCAGCTACGTCTTGCTTAGCCTATAAATTAAAATTTATCTAAATCTTTGTGTATTTCTTTCTATACTAAAGTAAGTGTAAAGCATTCGCCGTTATATCGCAAGATATTGCTTGCAGATAGGTGTAAAAATAATATTACTAGTATATTTTAATTCTAATAAGAAATATATAACTTTATCGAAAAAATATCATAGGTTTAAGATCCAATAGTTTCTAAGGTGTGAATGTTTCATGTGGAAATTAATTCATGATATGATTGCAACAAAGTATGCGAGGTTTTTGAGTGTTATTCCTGGTTTCTGAAATTCAGAACAAATCTGATCTGTGAATTCTGTGATCTATAAATCTGCCATCAATTGTCAGCTTTTGTGATTGGTTGACTGAAATGGCAGAATTAATGTCACCCCTGTATTAAACTAAGCATATTATTCAATAATTTTATTTTTTATTTTTAAAGTATAACTGTTCGTAAGAGCTGTGATTGACGACGACGCTTGCCTATATTCGTAACAATCTGAGAAGTCGAATATGACAGCAGGATACAACATTGCTTTACTAGTAAGTATGAAAGAGATATAAAATAAATCTCTTTCGCACTTAGTAGGAAAGCGATATTTTATCCCTCTCTACTCAGCTGTTAAATACGACTTCTTAAATTTTCACGAGTATAGAACAGAAATTGGTTTCATTGGATTTGATGTTGGGAAAATTAGACAAAGTAATCATAGCTATTGTCTCGTCCTAATTAAGGTAACATTTTTAATCAAAAAGCAAGTCACATCACTTGCCTTTCTAATTAAAAATGTGTTCCATTTGACTGTTGACAACTCATTCAATCAATGACAGCTAGATGACGCACGTTTGACTATTTGTCACATAAATTTTGTGATAAAGCTCGTGCGAGAAAACAGTCCCTTGTAAGTTTTAAAAAAAATAATTAAAATTGGAAAGATGAAGGCATTTCTATGTTTTCAGAAGTCTATGAATATTTATTTAGATAAAAATGGTTAATTTTTATCGCCATCTTGATACGAAAACATTTGCATTGTATGTTATAAGATAAGCATAACTGTTACATGCGTGCATTCAACGCAGAATAAAACGACAAACGTGTTTTGTGGAAAATAAATCTGAACATGTGTAAGTGGAATTATATTGTACGCTAATTTCACCATGTGAGTTTATCTCTCGGCTTCTGAAAGGCCATTATAGATATAAATTGTCTATGCTGAGAGAAAACACAACTTTGAGTTATGCTTGCCTTTGCACATCAATTATTGTACATTTACATTTTTATGTACTGTATATTTTACTATCTGTGTTGGCACACTTGTATACTTTAAGATGTCCCACGTCGATGGTCAGTCTTTGTTGGGATTGGCCGTCATGGCCGAAACTGATCAGGAAAACTCATCATCTGCCTAGCCTTTTCCCAGCTATATTGGGGTCGGCTTCCAGTCAAACCGGATTCAGCTGAAAACAGTTACAGTATTTTATATGAAGCGGCTGCCTCTACAGCCCGTTAAATGGGTATCAGGGTACTTCTGGGCAAGACTGGAGTCATATTATCTGGCTTCTGGTAATCCGTAACGACTGGCAAAGATCTAAAAATGGCAGCCAGGACCAACGGCTTATCATGTTTTCCGAGGCACAGTGGATATGTTAGTGCTGGGTTTACCTTGAATATCGACCCGTGCGACTGCTATTATATAGTGACAAGCTCTTCATATTATGATGTTTGGTATACAACAAAGAGACAGATTTCCAAAGTCATAGTAACTGTTTTATTTGCCTGACAGAAATAACAACAGCCAAGCATTTCACTTTACTTGAATTTAGTCAGCAAGATCATTTTTATGTTGTCGTATGAATGGTGAGCGTGCGTTATGGGGGACTGTCTTTATCTTAAACTTTGACGATCTTAAAGTGCGGGCTCTCAGCCTAGTTTGAATAAATCATGTTTCATTTTGACTTTAACTTTAACATTTCAGAAACCAGATGGTAAAGTGTGTTTTGAAACATTTACCAGGAATGTATGTAAGTAGGTATGTGAGTTAAATCTTCATGTCTGAATGTAACTGTAAGAGTGGGGACGAGTGAATGTTGAAACGGGAGGAGTGTGTGTGTGTGAGAATGCTTAGTTTTAAACCAACCAAGAATAATCACAACAAACAATATCACAAAGGTCTTCCATTAGATAAGGGTTAGTTTGTAAAATAATGTGTAAATTAATTATAATGAATTAATACTGTATCTTCTTGTAAATATAGATTTAAAAAATATATATATTTTCCAAATAAATACTTCGACATCCTCGTTACTTTTAAAAGTAAATAAAAATAAAAATAATTATTAATTTATTTCATAGGGTAAAAATATATGGTTAGGGTAACAATATATTGTTAGGGTAATTCACATTAATAACATAAATAATTGTAATAATACGCCCGTTATTTAGTCGTTCGTCGGCCTACTAGAAAGTTAATAAAATGTAGGTACTCCCGTTTCTTAATGATATTGTTTTAAATTAATTTCCTCGAATGAATACCAAGTTACCATTCCTACCTTGTTGCAATTCCACCAATTCAGACTAAGCGTTTTCAAACGTTTATAATGCGCACAGCAAAGGAGTGGATTTCTCTGCTTGCGTCTGTGTTTCTGAACACATTCAACCTAAGGGACTACTCATACTTATTCAGCTCTATTCAGCTTTTGCCCATAGAAAACAACGATTTTGTATGGAGACGCGTACGCATCCATTCCGCTTCCCGCGTCTATTCAACTTTCGCGAAAAACAAGTATAAAGTAAGGACGAATGTGTTATTATCATGCGAATGCTATCTATATGTAGATAAGAGTTCAGCGCTGCTGCCACTTTCTCATTATTACGACGTTGTACGCGGCATAGGAGCAGAACTGTATAAGTGTGACCAAAATAGTTCCGTAAAACGCGAATGGAGCTAATAAGTGCGAGTAGTCCCTAAGGCTTCTTCTGGGTAAGCTCGCTCCGTCGTAGACTTTGTCTCTGTCATCTCGGAGACTAGTTTCAAATAAAAAAAAAACAATATTACCTTTTTTTATAAACATTTGTTAAAAAAACTTCTTGTTAAAAGTCCGTAAATGCCTGCGTTAAACAGATCTTCTAATACGACTTTGAAGAGAAGAAATAAAAAAATTGTATCTAGTTATAATAAGTACATTATCTACAAAAATAACAAACATAAAGTAAAAGCGCGCTTTATGTACATAACATTTGAAAAGTAACGCACAATAACTACCTAATTTATTAAGCTAAATTAAAATATATTTATGAATATACTCCTTATCTTTAGAGTGCTTATTTACAGCGGCGTAAGCGATAACGCTATGCGGATGTCACCGGATTATGCCAAACACATTCATTCAAAGTTAGAGTGAACAGGCTCCTTCTGGGTAAGCTCGCTCCAACGTCGACTTTGTCTCTGTCATCTCTGACATAGACTAGAGTCAAGAGCAACAGAAAATAAAATAAAAAGCACCATAAGATTATAATAATTCTTTATTCGATCATCATCATCATTTCAGTCGAAAGACGTCCACTATTGGACATAGGCCTACCCCAAGATGGGGGGTCGATCATAAACTCTTGATATACTGACATTAACGGAACATAAAGATTTTAAAAAATTGTGAATTGGGGTTTGGTTAGTCACGTGACATTTCAGTAGCGCATGTTAATCCATTGTACATTGTGCCTGTTCCCACTTAGACGAACCGTCTGTTTTCTCGATCCGTTCAAAGAGATGGACGTGCTAGTGGCAGTACATGTTATATGACACAGTTCACGTCCAGACCGATCCGTGAAAAATAAGGGATTCAAAGTTTTTAGACAGACGTCTTGACACTGCGAAGAGCCGTCTAACGCACGTTTCGGATATAGTGTGAATCAATCTGCAAATCGTCGGCCGCCGTCTTCCGTTTAAAGGGGTATTACACTACAATTCAGGGCCCTGTGGCAGGGGCGAGCGTAGTCACCGACTAGAGAGCCGCTTACTATACTAGCCGATCGATTCGGCCCTAACTCGCTTACTGTTATTCCACCACCCTAAGCCACGACCCTAAAGCCTGAATACAGTAGCGTAGCGAGTCTCATAGAGGCCATGTAGTTTTGAGGGGCCCATTTTTAAGGATACTGTTTTTTGGAACTAAATAGGCCCTACTACTCGATAAAGACTGTGTTAGCAACCCAGGAAGGAGACTGCGGGAATAAATGTAGGTGCAGGTTTGCGTCCACTCGTCGGGGCCCTTGTAGTCCGGGGGCCCCGTATCTTCGATGCGGCTGATACGGTAGCTACGCTCCTGCCTGAATACCGTGTAGTGTAATACCCCTTTTAAACAGCCAGTCCGCCTAAGTGGCAACGGGCTCATACTCCTGTAGGTACGTTTTGACAATCGTTTTCGCTGACACAACAATTCTTTGTTTGTGGCCTCTTAATGCATGAAAGCATGCATTTAATTAAATGCGTGCACAAGTAGGTATTAATTATATCAATGTACGTGTTTGGTGTGTGCGAATCTAAGCGAGGTATATTTTGGGCAAAAATAAATTATTTGTAAAAATAACACTGATTTCGAAATATAAAATTCACTATCGCGGTTGTATATTCAATCTGTATGTAATATATTGGTGTAAAATGACTATGTAATATGTATGTTATGTGTAAAATATAAATTAATTGTTATCATCTTCCAATATACTTAATTGTTTTCTGTATCTTAAATGTGAGTATTGTATATTTCTATTATTATGTACGTGTATGTATTGAAATAAATATCTAGTCGATAGCAAATAGTTTTGTATATAGGTAGACGTAAAAGTAAAGGTATATTTTATTATTATAGTTTACTGTACTATTTGTGTATGTATTTAATTCAAGCATAAGAGAAAATTGTAGGGTCTATGTAATCCAGCAACTTTTTGAAGCAGGACCGTCAATTAAGTCTAATAATCAATAGCGTCAAGCGATATCTCGTTGGGAAGGTTTCATTTCTCTCTACAACAATGGCGGCAAATCACAAATCGCTGTGCGCAAAAAAGTTATGGCCACGTAAAAATAAATAATTTAAAGAAAAAATTAGAATTATAACAATGAATTTTAAATTCTTTATTATGGACATTAGACTGGGCTACAAACATTTTTTGTAGGACACTCGATGAAGGTTTTCAAGAAAATTCACGCCTCCAGTTGGCGCCATTTTGGCGAGAGGTCCTCTACTTTTAACACGTAGCTTATGACATTGGTGTTAGTTTCACTAATGTCAGAAAATATACCTACCTGGGCGTTTAGCTGAGGAGGCCGAACCTATTGCCTCAGTGCTGCCATCTGCTATACGTTAATTCAGATAACGCTCTTTGTTTCACGAAAATGAGGCTGTAGGTATATTTATGAAAAAAAAACTATGTTATTTATTTGTAGATTAGTGGTATCACAACCATATCAAATTATAATATGCGTAATGATTATCTATGTAGGCAGTTTCTCTAATTATCGATGTTTACTAACCTGCGGGGCTGCGGCCAAAAATTGTAACGTGTTTCGCCAAAACTACTAAGATCTCTTTGCCTTCGGTTCGCTTAAAATAAAAACTCCCGAATTAACATCAAAACAAAACATGACACGACAAAAACCGAAATGTCAAAACGATATCAAACAATTTCCAAAAAAAATGATTACCCCGAAACATGCTCAAAAGTGGCGCCATCCAGCGTGAGTAGTTATCCAGACTTTTAACTCTTGCCGTAATGCTGTATCCTCACACGGCATTAGTGCAAGAGTATATTAGCGATGTAATATTTCCATTCCCGGATTTCTAGTGTAGGCAATTGGAGAGCATAAAAATAGGCCAAGATACAAAGAGGTGTGCAATATGTTAAAAACCTTTGCGTTTGGATTTTCTTGTTGAATCTCAAGTAATTACTTATTTCTTATTGTTGTATTATGGTGTTACGATTACTATTTAAGTAAAATTATCATTATTAAATATATACTTAGGTGTTAAAAATAACTTGATTAAAACTGTTGTGATGACAATAAGCAACTTTTTTATAAACCAATCTATGTGTAGATGTATGTATCTCTGTATAGTAATATACCTAATACTTAAATATGAAATAGACTTAGGAGCAGTAGACATTAATGTTTGCTGTTAAACGTTTTCCATTCAACGTTTCGTTATTTAAATTAGTTTTAATTCATTTAGTCAGTCGATGTCATAGAGTTCTAAGGTATCAAAATGGTTCTTGTAAATTATATAGTAGGTACTTACATACGTACCTACTAACTAATTCCATGTAAATATAATAGCTACGTGTTCTAGCAATGTGCAATGTTATTTGTAAATAATAATATGTAATCGGTGTTAGTCCATTCTGTTTCATAAAATCCTGTGATATTTGTGTTCAAGTTATTTTTTTCTTGTGGCAATGTTGTCTAGTCTATAGTTTTAAAGGTTTGAAAATGGCGGAAAAAGAAAACAAAATTGGCGGGAAGGATCACAACAAATAATAACTGATGTATAAAATTCTAGTTAGGGTTTTACTGGTCTTTTAAAATATTGTAGATACCAAAAATGCTTTATAGCCAAGTGCCCAAAACGCCAAGTAGGTATCTGAACGTATTTTATTATTATGCGTCTGTACTTAGAGATCTAAATACTTATTTGTTCTTAATAAATAAAAATTGCTACAATCAAAGTGTAACGCTGTTTAGAGTAATAACTGTGAAATAAATGTGTATTGTTTATGTGCAGTTTTCTTGTAAAACCCCATCCCCAAGAAAGCCCACAAAACAAGAGTTCTGAGGGGTAATTCTCGTATAAGAATAAGAAAGTCAGGAGGTTCCTTTCTCTGGAGCCCTGAACATCGGTAGCTTAGACCCTTTTCCCGATATCGGTGGGCTACTATTTTTATATTTTTAAATGCTTTTTTTATATACTTTTATTGAAATATTTAAAAATATAGTTATATGTTGTTAATCGCGAGAATAATATCAGCTGTTTCATACAAAATGCAATATTTAGCCAATGAAAATGTATGGAAATATTTTTCTCGAGAGTTCGGAGTTTTCCCAAAGTAAAAGTTGCTTATAATCATGTGTACTTTCACTGCCTAAGAGGTTGCTGGTGTTTTACAAATAACCCTGTATAAATAAAGGTACGTATCAGTAGGTACCTATAAAAGCGCATTGTATTTTTTAAGTTAACAAATTTTCGGTCATATCATAGTCCAGAGTAAGTAGCCATTTTGTAACCATACTTTTGCATTAAGTTTGAGTAAGTTGCAGAATTCTGTATCGGTAATTGAGTTTGGAGTAAATGTGCGGTCCCATAAAACCGTACGACCTTCTCCCTACTGGTTTACGGCATCGAACCTTCTCCCTTTGTACCCTTTACTTGACAAGATACAAGTGCACATGGCGGTTTTGTGAAATCTGATAGTGACTGATGTAAAGTTGTCTTACTCTTAGAATTCCCACCTCGTTGTAGAGTTTGTTAGTAGGGTAACGGAATGGTCTTCTATAGGCAACTTTGAGCAGAGCTCGTTGAGCTCTTTCAACCTTTATTAACGAGGCTTTACCAGCCGCACCCCATGCTATCATACAATAGTTAAGTGATAAGGAATGTTCGCATTCGCCGTCAAAAACTGTCAGAAACACCCCTTATTTCCCTAAATTTTGACTAATGGAATTGCATAAAATGTCAGTGACTCACGTGGTGCGGTGATTTTTTGCGGAGCGAAGAAACGGAGAATACGGTACCTACATATTGTACAGTTTATTATACATTATGTAAATAAAGCATTAATGTACATATGTGAAATATTTTTTATTATCAACCCTTCAGAAAAACCTCATTTAATAAAGTAAGGTATTAATGACCGCGCTTGTAGGGCGCTTGGACCACCGTGCAGTGTTTTCCTTTACTGTTTTGAGAGCAGGTGGCCTAAAAAGGCCACTTTAGCAGAATCATAATATTAACAATCCGTCTAATTTTATTTTTCATCTTTATCGCTAACTCATTAGGTTCAAGGTTGATTGGAAGAATTTGACAGTGACGGATAGCGTGATTTGCTTTCTGATTCTACTTGTGTCCTTTTTAGACCCCCTGACCCTGAGGTGATGAAATAAAAAGGTGCCTAGTTCGAACCATAGATGATACATATTAACTAGCTAGTTCGAACTCTGGTCAGTGTCAAGCGTCATCAACGGTGCTGCTGTAGCAGAAACTTTATAAACATTTTTGACATTGTCACATGTGCTGCCACCTATATTCTCTGTACGTTCCCTATCCTAATCTCGTAACAAGAAGTTTTCTATAAAAATATAGAAAAGGCGCTTTCCACGATGCATGTAAATAGTTTGCGGAAATACAGATGGCGCTGTTATGCATAATCTCGCAACAAGCTTTACACATATACCTCTAGATGGAGCTCTATTTCACTATTTTCTTGTACTATAGGAAGCGTGCAGAAACTATAGGTCGCATCACAGAAATGTCATTGTAATGTTTTAAGTATAAAATTCGAAATAGCTACGCTAGATGGCACAGTCTTCTTCGCGCACGTTACCCTAAACAAAGCGTGCAGGAACCACAGGTGGCAGCACAGAAGCGTCAATGTCAAGTATTCTGACCCTTAAAACTTCGAATATGCGACACTAGATGGCATAGTCAACGGGGGGTGCATGGGGTCTGTTACCATCTTAAGACCCAAGCCAACCTCACCTGCTAGCGGTGCACCCTGCTGTCCAACGGACGAGGCTCTGGCGAACCTGGTTTCCCTCTCGTAGGGTTGTGGGGGTCAGACGGCTGGTCGCCCCACGTAAAACCAACTTCAGCCAAATATTAAAATGGACAAGAAGTTGAAGACGGGTACTCGGGCTAGGGCGACGCCGCATAACGACGCGCAGGCCCATCGCCCTAAACCTGCGATAAGTGGGCTAGGGCTACCGTGTCGAGTACGGGCACGGCTAAAGAGGATAGTACCCAAGAAGAAGTTCCGCTTTGCCACCTGGAACATTGGCTCCCTAACCGGACGTTGCCGAGAACTCGCGGACGTACTTTCGAAGCGTCGGGTCCAGTGCGCCTTCCTTCAGGAGACGCGCTGGAAGGGAAATAAGTCACGTGACATCGGGCAGGGGTACCGGCTAGTGTACACCGGATCACCAACGGGCAGGGGCGGAGTGGCCGTGGTGCTGTCTAAGGACCTTCAGGATGGACTCCTTGAAGTAGACCGATGCAGCGACCGGTTGATGCGAGTTAGGGTGCTGATCGAAGGGTCGGTAACGAACCTAATCAGCGCCTATGCTCCTCAAACTGGTTGCTGTGAGTCTGAAAAGGAGGCCTTCTGGGATGAGTTCGAGGACGTACTACGCGCTATTCCGAATTCCGAAGGTGTTTTGGTTGGGGGGGATCTCAACGGTCACGTAGGTCAGTTTGCTGGAGAGTACGGACGTGTTCACGGTGGTTTTGGATATGGCCAGCTAAATGCAGAGGGAGTCAGTATACTCAGCACCTGCGCTTTGTCTGACCTAGCCATCGCGAACACGTTCTTTCAGAAGAAGCCCCAGCATCTTATTACGTACCGTAGTGGTGCCTACTCAACCCAAATAGATTACCTGCTGGTGCGACGGTGCCACATTGGCAAGGTTACCAACTGCAAAGTCATCCCAGGTGAAAGCCTAACGGCTCAACACCGCCTCCTTGTCCTAGACTTTGCGGTTGTACCGAAAAAGAAAGTGACCGAAAAACGCAAACCCCGCACAAAGTGGTGGTTGCTTGATGGTCCTAGGCAGTCGGACTTCATCGCGGAGGTCGAGCATCTCGAGATCAGTGCTCCGCATGAGTCCGCTCAAGAGATCTGGTCAAGAGATCTGGAGTAGGATCCATTCAGCAATCACCGATGCGGGTAAGCGCGTCCTTGGCACTTCTCGTGGTGGCCGCACCATAGAAAAGGAGACGTGGTGGTGGGATGACGGGGTGCAGGAGGCGACTCGGAAGGTTTTATTTAAACAGTGGCAAGGGTCCAACTCTCCGGATGACAGAGAGGCATATGGAGCGGCTAAGCGCGCTTGCAAAAAAGCTGTAGCCAGAGCCCGCAGCAAAAGTCTGGCGCCCTTGTACGACAAACTGGAAACTGCGGAGGGGCAAAAGCTTATTTTTAAGCTGGCGCGTGCCCGGGAGAAAGCTACACGGGACATTAGCAAATGTCTCTGTGTAAGGGACGCCCAGGGTAAGCTGCTCTACGATGCCCCCTCTGTTAAGGAGAGATGGTGTACATACTTCGCGGAGCTGTCTAACAAACAGCATCCCCATAACCTTCCTCCCGAACCGCCTCCTAACCTTGGACTTATTTCCCCTATTTCCCCCGACGAAACCCGCATTGCTCTTCGCCACATGAAGAACCGGAAAGCGGTCGGGCCTGACAATGTGCCAATTGAAGTGTGGAAGGCGATGGGCCCACATGGCGTGGACCTTCTGACGGATCTTTTTAACCGCATCCTGATCACCAAGGAAATGCCGAACCAGTGGCGATTTAGCCTGATTATCCCTGTATACAAAGGCAAAGGTAGCGTACAGGATTGTAGTAGCTACCGCGGTATCAAGATCATGTGCCACACCATGAAGCTCTTCGAGCGCATCATTGACACACGGCTCCGTAGCGAGTGTACTGTCTCTGAGTGTCAATATGGCTTCCGGGCGGGTAACAGCACCATGGACGCAGTGTTCGCCTTACGGAATCTGGCTGAGGCTTACAGAGAGAGAAGGAGAGCTTTGCATATGGCCTTTTTAGACCTGCAGAAGGCCTTCGACTGTATACCTCGGCAGTCCATCTGATGGGCACTGCGCTTCAAGGGCGTTCCCGAGGCCTATATTGACATTATCAGAGACATGTACCGCGATTCCGTGTCCTCTGTCCAGACCGCTGTTGGCGAATCGAATGGCTTCCCAATATCTGTTGGCGTTCACCAAGGCTCGGCTCTTAGCCCGTTCTTGTTTAACGTAGTGCTCGATGTAGTTACGGCAAACATCCAAGATAAGCCCCCATGGCTAATGATGTATGCCGATGACATCGCCCTCGTTAATCAGAACCAAGCCCATCTTGAGCGCAAAGTCAACATTTGGAAGGACACGCTTGAAAACGGTGGTCTGAGACTAAATGTGGCGAAGACTGAGTACATGTCCTGTGGCGGCACGGATTCAAATAGGTTCATCCGAATAGGTTCGGACCTGATCAGAAAGTCCGATACGTTCAGGTACCTTGGATCCGTGCTGCACGAGTCTGGCAACGTGGACGACGATGTCCAAGCACGTATAGGCGCGGCTTGGGCGAAGTGGCGCGAGGTAACGGGCGTTGTATGCGACCGCAAAATGCCTCCGAAGCTCAAGGGGCAGATATATAAATGCATCATACGGCCTGTCCTACTGTACGGCGGTGAATGTTGGCCAGCACTAAGCAGACACACCCAGGAGCTTCGCGTCACGGAGATGAAGATGCTGAGGTGGATGAGTGGCGTAACGCGATCCGATCGCATACGCAACTCTTTCATCAGAGGTAGTCTTGGTGTCTGTGACGTGGGGGAAAAACTGCAAGAGTGTCGTCTGCGATGGTATGGCCACATCACGCGCCGCCCTATGGAGTACGTTTGTCGGGGATGCATGAATATGGCTGTTCTTGGGGCTAGGTCCCGTGGTCGCCCTCGCAAGCGCTGGTTGGACGTCGTTAAGTCCGACATGAGAGCCAATGGCCTAACTGAGAAGGATGTTCAAGATCGGGCAAAGTGGAGGAAGCTAAGTAGGAAGGCGGACCCTGGCAATAGCCGGGATTAACGCCAGGTAGAAGAAGAAGGAGATGGCATAGTCAACGCCGTGCACGGTCCCTTTAAAAATACAAATGGTACAGTAGTACCCAACTAACAAGGCGCATCGTGAATCTTCGTTCGCGCAGAAAAGAAAGTATGGCCCGAAGACTTACGAAAGAATACTTAAAACTTACAATCAACCTTAGGTCACTATTATAAGGTTCATATTACACTGCAGTTGTTAGTTCCGTCTCACTCGCAAGTCACGTGCATGCCACGCGGCGCGCGTTATCATGGCGGCGGCTGCCGACCAATAGCGGTACAGGAAAAAGAAGTGCAGTGCAGGGAGCGTGCCGATTGGTCAATAGCATTTCCCGCGCTTTGCAAATTCGTCTTCTGCGCAGGTACATCGGCAAGCCATATCAGTTGGGTACTACTGTACTGTTCATGATACAGTTTCTCCTTAGAAGCTCAGTTCACTTGAAAAGTTCACTCAGTAAACCTTTCGTTTACCGAGTATAATTAAGTAGTTGCTATAACTCTAAATTATAATGTAATTCTGTAATACTACAGGCATTTTAATAAAACACTCAAATTCACATCAATCTTATTGTTTTATAATCAGAACACATGTATTATCTTAATATAACATTAAAAAAATAAACCAAAAGATCACAGAACATAATTATATAAATGCAACTCAAGTCAAAACTGTTTTATAAACAGCAAATAAAACTTTTACAAACCATTTCGAATAAAGAATCACAGACATTTTCAAGTCCTTTTTCTCAAAGTTTTGATTTTAAAGCTCTCAACAATACTGTATATAACTAAGCTTATATAAGTACGTACATAACATACTATCACACCTGATATCACCAATAGTTGCCAAGGGTCAATGGCAGACGTGTGTAGGTACCTATATAATTCACACACAATAGGGTATTTTCCTAGCAGAATGCCCTATTCATTGGCTATATCACTAGTTCTATGTAATAGACCAGTAGATTTAATATTAAACTTTATTTACAGCAAAAAAAATGGCCTATTGCCATATACCGGGCACACATCCCGGGAACAAATACAATGGTAGACCTATAACTTTTTCCTTGACACAAATCTTAAATAATTTATTTTATTTTTAGTTAGGATACCAAAACAGTAAAATTTTCGTTTTTTTTTTTAATTTGGTTACTAATAAAAATACCTTATAACTAATGTTAGTAATAGACACAAAGACAATGAAGTAGGTTTCTGAGGCAGGCTATGCAGAGAACGATAAGGGAATAAGCTTCCCACCTGACCCTTCTCTCCATAAAATGCCCCAGAATAGAGCAAGGACTCTCCGCCACTTTTTTCATACACAATATTCTTCTTATCGTGTGGGCAGTAAGGTCTAACGATCCCACACACCCTAGTGTCAAAGTTTCTAAACCGCCTCAAGGGCCTCTGACATGGTTTATTTGACGACCGCCATTTGGCGGCCGAGACCACCGGCTTATACGTGCCTTCCGAAGCGTGGAATCAGACAATCAGGTGATTCACAATATTATAAATTAGTATACACACTTTTGCAATACCGTCAGCGGAAGATTTAATATTGTAGGACTTTAAGGAAACTAGGTACATTTTGCGCGATTGCCACTACTATATATACTATACTAAGAATGACTGGTAAAGTCAGAAGTGCTTTTTTTTGCTCCCGAGAGCCATTTATCTAGCCAGTTTATCGAAATATACAAAAAATAATAATAAAAACAGTGAAAACGATAAGCACGGTTGGCGCAGTGGTTGCGCGACTGACAATGCAGCAGGCACTGCGTATCGTGGGTTCGATTCCCGCACGTAACAAATATTTGTAAGGCCTCATATAGTTGTTTCGGGTTTGGCTGTCCGTGTATGTGAGTTTATGTTTGTAAACACACCCACGATATAGGAGATATTTCTAGTATGGGGCAAATAAATATCGATAAACAAACGAGATATAACAATTTCAAACAAATATACCTGCCCTCTCACCTAAACGCAGGTTTTTATGGCAGTTGTAATAGCGCCATAAACTTTGACGTCAGAATCCACGTTGGAATTCTCTTCCTAATTGTCAATTTTGAATCTTTATACCTTTGTCGCTGACGATGGTTTCTTAAAAATCCAATTTACTAGAACTCTAGTTTCTCTTTACTTAACTAAGTAGTAGGTATATTTAAGATCAAATACCACAGCTCGTTAAGACCGAAGTTAAATATTACACATCAATATTTGTTGTAAGTTCTTTTTTTTGTGCCGGTCGCTAGGGGCACAATATCCGATATGAAGTCGGTCCTCCAAAAGATTGAATAAAAAAAAACATGTACACTCCCTATTGTAAGCCGCTATCTTTTAGCAAAATATCAGCCACAAGTGGATTCATTACTCAAATGGCAATGCAGGCGAGTCAATACAGAAGACCGCCCCGGAGCACTAGGTCCTTTAGAGGTCTGTGGCAGGATCAGACCAGAAAAGCATGTCTATTTCGATCCTGCATTCATAACTCTTAAATAATAATACCTTTTTATTTGAGGCTACTCGGCCTATAAATATTTACCTTATAGACTAACATTAATATTATAATAACACAGTTTGTGTTAGTACATACAATCTTAATCCTATGTAAGTAAATTACTTCACAAACAACAATTCAATTGTTCTTCAATCGACTGTACAATCTTCTTATACATACAGAACACTTAAGGTAACATCAACGATATAATTTATGTAGAACATCAATAAGATGAACAGTCTAAGACTGTTTTACTAATTTATATCTTACTAACATAGTAATTAATCATTTATTGATAAGTGATTTAGAAACAACAAGAACAAAACATTACTTTAAAAACCAAAAAAAAGAACACAAACCACAAAAAAAAAAAACAAACAGAAATACCCAATAACTTAATAATAAAAATAAAATAGAATATCAAGATGATAAAAATTGAAATAAAGATAGATTATAAATAATGTCATATAAAATTATATTCCGACCAAAATAATACATAATTCAAATTAACATTCACGATTCACAGTAGTAATGACATACCTATATAATAAAATTCAAACAAAAATAATAATAAGATTAACATTCACGATACACAGTAGTAATGACATATGGAATAAAATAAAGTTTTAAAAATAATAATCCTTAAACCAACTGACGACAATATTCATCATTTTATAAATTCAGAAATACATTAATTATCGTGTGTCATTGATACTAATAGCACTTCCTCACTAAATATGTTCTTTATTTATTTTTCAACAAGCTTGAGCTATTTACATATGCTTTTAAATTCTAATGGTAACCTGTTGAAGAGAAAGACAGATTGATATCTGTGACTATAATATACCACACTCAGTTTAGGTTGGATTCAGATTTGCAAGTCTTGTACTTGTTTTTGTTCTTCAGTTTCAAAACTGAACAAATTCTTAGCTACGAGGGAATTCCCTCAAGTTATGAGAAAATTAATCTAAAGAGAACATTTGGCCCCTGCCTGACCTCTGTAATATACATGGCTTCAAAATGGCAGGGGGTGACTTGCACACTCAACAAATGGGCTCCCGAAACGTCCGCTAGCACAAAGGGGGCAACTTATCCTGAGGTGCTAGAGAATAGTAGATGACACACGGGCGAATCCGCCAGTAAAGACGCAAAAAGCGCCAACACGCTAGGAATTTATTGCAAAATATGAAACATTCAAACAATTATCTAATGGCTCAAAACTGAATTGAGTAGGCGAAGATGAAAAGACATGTTATTTTAAGGACCCGTCGGGTGCCCAATGTGAGTGCGTACACACATTGCCACATAACCTAAACATTCCAAGGAGTTAACCATCAACTCGAAAAGAAGGAAGTTTTCAACATACCCAAACGGGAACCATAAAGATGAAAATTGATAGAAAATTTTGGTCGAAATTTTAATTTCAATAATGAATAGGAGCATATTTTATTATAAAGATTCTAAATCCCTGTAGATCTTTTCAAGAAGTCTTTAGTAAAGCTTTAAATAGTAGGTAAAGGTACTCAAAGAATTTTATCCAAAATAAAGTTTAATAGGAGGGTAGTTTTCGTTTTTTTTATAGAAAAAAGTATCACGGTCAGCTGTGTGTTCCGTTCTGGCTCGGCCACAGCGCCAAACAAAATCATGGTTATGGAAGAAGACTACCGATATGTACCTTTTGGTACTAGAAAGAGAAATAATAGTACCACATTATTTAATGACTTATACACCATTTTCAGTGGTCGGGCTGCAGCGTATCCGTCCCAGCACGGCCACGCTTAGATCGGCTGAAATCCACAACTTTAATGGATGATTCGTATCTGAAATAAATGTACGTGTTATGTACTATAAAATAAACCTACTTATTTTTAAAAGAAAACTTTTAACATATATTTATTAGTTACTTAAACTTTTCACGTACAATACGACTGACAATATTTCAATAGCAATAATTTGCCAACTTACAATAACTATTCAAGGGTGGTAGGTATACGATGATTCCATCTTTACTTATTTACTCACATATAGTTACATACTTATTTTAACTTATTATAGTTCTGATGAATACTTAATAAGACAAACGTGCTCAAAAACATTACGTGATGTGTGTTATTCAATAAAAACTTCTCTATTTCTCAATACTTGTAAAATCTGAACTACCCGCAATATAATTTATGATTTGCAAATATGATTATGTGATTTCATTTTAAAAGCAGATATTTATATACATTCACTCAAAAAAGTATCGGGAATGGATGATTTGTTTATGGTTAATTCTTCCAAATTCAAATTTTTGTTTTTTTTGTAGTTGTTACATTGGCACAACTGTTTTCCATTTTGGCGCGGAGTTTGAGTTGCATCTGTTATTTATATTAAATACAGTGCTGGTTTTAGTAATATCATATATAGTGTGTATTGCGAATTTCATAATGGACAAAAATATCGATCAAAGAGTTTGTCTTAAATTTTGCATCGCCAATGGAATTTCGTGTTCGGAGTCACTGAAAATGTTACAGAAGGCTTACGGTGAATCGACTTTATCAAAAACTCGTGCTTATGAGTGGTTCAAAGCGTTCGAAAGCGGTCGAGATGTGATGGAAGATTTGCCTCGCTCTGGTAGGCCGTCAACGTCTGCAACTGAAAGACTGAAAATCCCCATTCAACTCAGAGAGATAGCCGCCGAACTTTCTGTATCTCACGAGTCGATCCGTACCATTTTAACTAATCATTTGGGTATGAAACATGTTGCTGCTCGGCTAGTCCCAAAAGATCAGAATTTTCTCAAAAACTCAATCGCATGAAAGTCGCTGAGGACATGCTAGAACGAGTCAGTTCGGACCCAACATTCATGAAACGCATTGTTACTGGTGACGAGACGTGGGTTTACGAGTTTGACATGCAAACTAGTCAACAAGCTTCGGAGTGGCGCCTTCCAACTGAACCGAAACCGAAAAAACCACGCCAAAGTCGATCAAATGTCAAAGTCATGTTGACTGTTTTCTTTGACTATCGCGGTGTTGTGCACTCTGAATTCTTACCGGAAGGTCTAACGGTAAAAAAATAATATTATTTGAGCGTTATGCGGCGTTTAAGAGAGCAAATTCGACGAAAAAGGCCAGATTTGTGGACAGAAAATTCTTGGATTTTGCACCACGCCAATGCGCCTTCGCACAAGGCTATCATTGTGAACGAATTTTTAACCAAACACTCAACAAATACCATCCAGCAACCACCATATTCACCAGATATGGCTCCTGCTGACTTTTTTCTTTTTCCTAAACTCAAATTACCACTTCGTGGCACCCGTTTTCAATCGATAGAAGACATAAAGGAGAATTCGCGGCGAGAACTGAACTCAATTCCGGAAGCAGCGTTTAAAAAATGTTTTGATGAATGGATTAATCGTTGGCGCAAGTGTATCGTTTCTAAAGGAGCATACTTTGAAGGTGATAAAATAAATTTGGATGAATAACAGACATTTTGTGTATTATTGATCTTTTCCCGGTACTTTCTTGACAGAGTAGTATGTCGGAAATAAAAAAGCACTACGACAGGTTTTTGCTCTCATGGTAAATCATTGCCGCTCACGATTCGGTCTCCTGGTACTTGTGAATCCTAAGCGCTCAACCAGCAGTGGCACTGAATTTCCACATCCTCCTCAGTCTCCATTATGTCATACGCCTACTGCCCTTGAATAGTTATTGTTATCGATCTGTCAACTTATTGCTATTGAAATATTGTTAGGCGTATTCTACGAGAAAAGGTTAAGTGACAAATAAATATATTTTAAAGGTTTTCTTTTAAAAATAAGTAGGTTTATTTACGCTGCAGCCCGGCCACTGAAAATGGTGTATAAGTCGTTAAATAATGTGGTATTATTATTTCTCTTTCTAGTACCAAAAGGTACATATCCGAACAGTCTTCTTGAATACCCATGACTTTGTTTGGCGTCGTGGCCGGGCCAGAACGGAACACACCGGTCAGCTTACAGTCTAACCGGATGCATCTGAATAGTGAATACCAATATTTTTAACAGACTACCAAAAAAGGAGAAGGTTCTCAAATCGGTTGGTATTTTTTTTACATCAAGTAAATACTTATCTGACCTCAACAACCCCTCCAGATTTTCTGCCTTTTGACTGCCAAACATTAACAAATGACAGCCGTTACTCTTTATTGTCCATCATAACAATTTACAATTAAATTTTAAAATATATTTTCGGCCTTATTAGGGCGTGACAATGGGCGGTCTTATCGCTAAAAGCAATACACGCAACTATTGGATGGACTTGAGAGAGAAGGCCCTTTCTAAGGGGGAGGGAATATTTTTACCACCATTATTTCGCAGTTCATTAATCAATGATACCATTGCCGTTAGGTATTCTATTTTTTTTATATGGTGTTTAAAGACATATTTATCATTAATTAAATATTAGGTCTTTAACTATGAAATTAACATTCTAAAATAAAAAAAATAAAATTTGTTCTATCCATAATGCCTTCCGACCTATGACAATTCTGGCATATTTTTTCGATTTCCAAATTGTTATGACTGTCATAGGGTCAAGGAAGTTTTTTCTTGACACAATGATAATCTGCATACCTTTTATCAAGTGTGTTAGGGTTGGCTCCCAGTGACTCATGTACATTTAATAGCAAGTTTATGATCCCGACTTTTATATAGAAGTAACAAGAACTATAAAAAGTCTAAGGAATTTTTATCTTTACTTAAATTCTAAATATAACGACATTTTTCCCTAAACGGAAAAATAGACAGCCAGAGATATTTGAATTCGGAATTCGAGATAATTAACAAATTTTAGAACAACAAACTTTATGTCTTACAAGACAAAGTTGAAATTTCATTGCAAATTTGCAACGCATCCTTTTTTAGGTCCTTTTAAATACAAATAATTATACTGACTACCAGTATTTTGCATTGGGCGACGATGGTCTATATAACCGCCACAACCCAGTAACTAGGTTACACGATAAAACAATCAAATCTGGATATATCTTAAACACTAAAATGTATAAATATTGTATATAGTGCGAGTCTTTATGATATGCACATATTAAAATGAGGGAAACTATATTTAATTTTATCGACGGAAAACGTATAATTTTTTTTTGTCGTGATAACGTTTTCTAAATCGATGAACGCCGGCTGCACGCACGAAAAAGTGTCACGTTCCGGCTGAGCCGACCGTGCAAGCGTGAGCGCAGAACAAAAGATAGAGAGGCACGATCGGCCAAAGCGTTCAGCTTGTTCGTTAAAAATTCAATTGTTTTCTTATGACGGTATCATTTACGAGTAGAATTATCGTCTTTATACCGACTTTACAGACAATCAATTTTTTAAATTTTTATTGATTATTAAAAATTTTGTTCGCATCTGTGAACAAAAATAAATAACACTTTAATTTAAAAAAATAAATTGTTGTTTATTTTTTGTAAAGATAATGGAATTGAAGTTATTTCTCTATACCCTAACCAGCCCCCTGCTTCAGCCCATGGATGTTGCGGTTTTTAGGCCATTAAAGATAGCGTGGCAAGGTCAAGTGAAGAGTTGGAAAATTGAAAATCCGAAACAAACAATGAAAAGAGAGCATTTTGCACCAAACTTTGAGGCAGCTTTGCGAAACATTGCCACAGAAACGATAAGAAACGGATTTCTAAAAAGTGGGCTATTTCCCTTTGGTCCAGAATACGTTGACATGAACAAAATAAGTTCACAAAATCGTAGTACTGTTTCCACATCAGCTTAGAAAAAAGAATTGCATTGCAGGGCACTCGAGATTCCTGCGGTATTGGATCAAGCGCTTGACCTCAAAAACAAGTGGTCAGCAGCGAGCAGAGCCGACCCGGACCTGGCGTACAGCAGAGTGAGAGACGTCAACTCACACCAGGAACTCCACCACTCTCATTTCCCCGACCTGTATTACGCGGCCATTGCCCATGCCAGGGCCTTGCGCATCATAGGGGACAATTTCCAAGTAACCCAGGATCTAGCCCTTTTGGTCGGAGCCAATTAATACGGCGAAGTCCTCCACCGACGCCAATCGAAGACTTCCATCATAGAGAGCCAAGTCCACCAGCATCCTCGGAGAAGAATGAATTGCCGAGTGAAGTTATTTCTACGCCAGAGATCCAGAAATGGATGGTATCTATAGATACCATTCTGAACGAAGTATGCACTATTGTCGCGGAAGGAAAAATGAACTCGGATCAGAAGCTCCGTGTCAATACTCTTTGCCGGAAGGTCTTAAATGGGACATCTCAAATGGCAATCTTGTACCAAGCCTTAAAGCAGAAAACCATCCAGGCGCACAGCACCATCCAGCACTTACAGGTACACCAGAACGTTTCGAACTCACTTCAACAGTTCAAAGAGGTTGTCGAAACTAAACTCAAACCTGAAAATGGCTCATATGCCAATATGGTAAAAAAAGGTTCCGACAGCTTTATTCGCCCTGCAAACCTGAGTACTGTTGCAATTTATCCCTCTGATAAGACGAAGACCAGTGACGACACGAAGTCCCTAGTACAGAAAATCATCTCGCCAGAAGAACTAAAACTACATGTCCGTGGCCTGAGAAAAGTCAGAAACGGCGGTGTCATCATTTGCACCGATAGCAAAGGCGACATCGATAAACTGAAAAAATCTGAAAAACTAGTTTCATCGGGCCTCAAAGTAGAAGAACCATCAAAACGCCGCCCTAGGATCGCTGTCATTGGTGTCCCCATAGCCCTCACTGAGAAAGAAGTTTTTGATTGCATTTACGAGCAAAACATTTCTGATAAGCTGCCGAATACTACTCGTGAGTCCTTTCAAGAAACCATCAAATTGAGCCATAAATCGGGTAAGAAAAACCTTTCTACCTGTAACTATATATTGGAAGTGCCCGCTAGTACCAGGAAAATTTTAATAAACCAAGGCCGAATTTTCATAAACTGGACATCTTGCCCCGTGAAAGATTTCACGATTGTCACCAGATGCTTCAATTGCCAGCAGTTTGGACACGCAGCCAAGTTTTGCCGAGAATCTAGTCCGACATGCAACCACTGCGGAGTAACTGGTCATTCCTTCAACAAACAACAACAAATTTTAGAACAACAAACTTTATGTCTTACAAGACAAAGTTGAAATTTCATTGCAAATTTGCAACGCATCCTTTTTTAGGTCCTTTTAAATACAAATAATTATACTGACTACCAGTATTTTGCATTGGGCGACGATGGTCTATATAACCGCCACAACCCAGTAACTAGTTTACACGATAAAACAATCAAATCTGGAAATATCTTAAACACTAAAATGTATAAATATTGTATATAGTGCGAGTCTTTATGATATGCACATATTAAAATGAGGGAAACTATATTTAATTTTATCGACGGAAAACGTATAAATTTTTTTTGTCGTGGTAACGTTTTCTAAATCGATGAACGCCGGCTGCACGCACGAAAAAGTGTCACGTTCCGGCTGAGCCGACCGTGCAAGCGTGAGCGCAGAACAAAAGATAGAGAGGCACGATCGGCCTAAGCGTTCAGCTTGTTCGTTAAAAATTCAATTGTTTTCTTATGACGGTATCATTTACGAGTAGAATTATCGTCTTTATACCGACTTTACAGGCAATCAATTTTTTAAATTTTTATTGATTATTAAAAATTTTGTTCACATCTGTGAACAAAAATAAATAACACTTTAATTTAAAAAAATAAATTGTTGTTTATTTTTTGTAAAGATAATGGAATTGAAGTTATTTCTCTATACCCTAACCAGCCCCCTGCTTCAGCCCATGGATGTTGCGGTTTTTAGGCCATTAAAGATAGCGTGGCAAGGTCAAGTGAAGAGTTGGAAAATTGAAAATCCGAAACAAACAATGAAAAGAGAGCATTTTGCACCAAACTTTGAGGCAGCTTTGCGAAACATTGCCACAGAAACGATAAGAAACGGATTTCTAAAAAGTGGGCTATTTCCCTTTGGTCCAGAATACGTTGACATGAACAAAATAAGTTCACAAAATCGTAGTACTGTTTCCACATCAGCTTAGAAAAAAGAATTGCATTGCAGGGCACTCGAGATTCCTGCGGTATTGGATCAAGCGCTTGACCTCAAAAACAAGTGGTCAGCAGTGAGCAGAGCCGACCCGGACCTGGCGTACAGCAGAGTGAGAGACGTCAACTCACACCAGGAACTCCACCACTCTCATTTCCCCGACCTGTATTACGCGGCCATTGCCCATGCCAGGGCCTTGCGCATCATAGGGGACAATTTCCAAGTAACCCAGGATCTAGCCCTTTTGGTCGGAGCCAATTAATACGGCGAAGTCCTCCACCGACGCCAATCGAAGACTTCCATCATAGAGACCCAAGTTCACCAGCATCCTCGGAGAAGAATGAATTGCCGAGTGAAGTTATTTCTACGCCAGAGATCCAGAAATGGATGGTATCTATAGATACCATTCTGAACGAAGTATGCACTATTGTCGCGGAAGGAAAAATGAACTCGGATCAGAAGCTCCGTGTCAATACTCTCTGCCGGAAACAATGAAAAGAGAGCATTTTGCACCAAACTTTGAGGCAGCTTTGCGAAACATTGCCACAGAAACGATAAGAAACGGATTTCTAAAAAGTGGGCTATTTCCCTTTGGTCCAGAATACGTTGACATGAACCAAATAAGTTCACAAAATCGTAGTACTGTTTCCACATCAGCTTAGAAAAAAGAATTGCATTGCAGGGCACTCGAGATTCCTGCGGTATTGGATCAAGCGCTTGACCTCAAAAACAAGTGGTCAGCAGCGAGCAGAGCCGACCCGGACCTGGCGTACAGCAGAGTGAGAGACGTCAACTCACACCAGGAACTCCACCACTCTCATTTCCCCGACCTGTATTACGCGGCCATTGCCCATGCCAGGGCCTTGCGCATCATAGGGGACAATTTCCAAGTAACCCAGGATCTAGCCCTTTTGGTCGGAGCCAATTAATACGGCGAAGTCCTCCACCGACGCCAATCGAAGACTTCCATCATAGAGAGCCAAGTCCACCAGCATCCTCGGAGAAGAATGAATTGCCGAGTGAAGTTATTTCTACGCCAGAGATCCAGAAATGGATGGTATCTATAGATACCATTCTGAACGAAGTATGCACTATTGTCGCGGAAGGAAAAATGAACTTGGATCAGAAGCTCCGTGTCAATACTCTTTGCCGGAAGGTCTTAAATGGGACATCTCAAATGGCAATCTTGTACCAAGCCTTAAAGCAGAAAACCATCCAGGCGCACAGCACCATCCAGCACTTACAGGTACACCAGAACGTTTCGAACTCACTTCAACAGTTCAAAGAGGTTGTCGAAACTAAACTCAAACCTGAAAATGGCTCATATGCCAATATGGTAAAAAAAGGTTCCGACAGCTTTATTCGCCCTGCAAACCTGAGTACTGTTGCAATTTATCCCTCTGATAAGACGAAGACCAGTGACGACACGAAGTCCCTAGTACAGAAAATCATCTCGCCAGAAGAACTAAAACTACATGTCCGTGGCCTGAGAAAAGTCAGAAACGGCGGTGTCATCATTTGCACCGATAGCAAAGGCGACATCGATAAACTGAAAAAATCTGAAAAACTAGTTTCATCGGGCCTCAAAGTAGAAGAACCATCAAAACGCCGCCCTAGGATCGCTGTCATTGGTGTCCCCATAGCCCTCACTGAGAAAGAAGTTTTTGATTGCATTTACGAGCAAAACATTTCTGATAAGCTGCCGAATACTACTCGTGAGTCCTTTCAAGAAACCATCAAATTGAGCCATAAATCGGGTAAGAAAAACCTTCCTACCTGTAACTATATATTGGAAGTGCCCGCTAGTACCAGGAAAATTTTAATAAACCAAGGCCGAATTTTCATAAACTGGACATCTTGCCCCGTGAAAGATTTCACGATTGTCACCAGATGCTTCAATTGCCAGCAGTTTGGACACGCAGCCAAGTTTTGCCGAGAATCTAGTCCGACATGCAACCACTGCGGAGTAACTGGTCATTCCTTCAAGGAGTGTAACAATAAAGCTGCTCCCTCCCAATGCGCGACTTGTAAACGCTTCAAAAGAAAATGTGACCATCCAACTGGTGATGTAAATTGCCCGGCACGCAAATTTGCAGAAGACAACTACATCAATTCAATCGATTATGAAGGCGCCTAAGAGCGCCGTCGATCAAATTACTAAGTAAGCACTTAGTCAGTAGTTTACCTCATATTTTATTTGTTAGTTTATAATTAGAATGACAGATCATCTAATTTGTGATCTGGATAGTTTTTCTGTGTCTGAAGCTAAAATCTGTAATGTTGAGGACTGTAGGAATCTGATACCTGTTGGAGGTAAAACGTTAACCCTACTAACACAAAATATCCGCAGTCTAAACCGGAACATCAACGGTTTTGAAGTGTTGCTACAGAACCTTGAGGTTAGCTGTGATATTATCGTCCTAACAGAATGTTGGCTGTCGAAACAAACAGTTTTACCATCTCTTGACGGATATTACTCACAAAGAACTGATAGAACCATCAACCAAAATGATGGTTTGGTAGTATATGTAAAAAATAATTTAAAAACAGAGGTAGAAGAACCGTTATTCCAGGACAGTAATTGCTTATTAATTAAAATGTTTCCTGATACAGTAGTAATGGCCATCTACAGGCCGCCTTCTCAAAACATTGACTGTTTTTTGGACTCACTCAACATGAATTTAACAAAAGTGTCATCTTTTCAAAATATAATTCTTGTAGGTGACATAAACATTAACATTGCTTCCGGGAAAACCAATGGCCATGCTAACAACTACCTGAATATTTGCGCGTTTCATGGACTATTACCCACTCATTACCATCCCACGCACCAGTCCGGCTCATGTTTAGATCATTTCTTTATAAAATCAAAGAAACCAACCCAAACATTTGTAACTAACTCATCGCTTACCGATCATCAAGCTGTTTTACTAACATTGCAAATTTCTTTACCTAGAAAAAACTGCTTGCGTAGCGATACTAAAGTAAATATGAAAAACCTTGAAAATGACATAAGCGCTATTAATTTTGACCCAGTTTTTAATTCAAACGATGCAAATATTTCTTTAGAGTATTTCATACATTCGCTACAATATGCAATTAAGAAAAACTCATTTGTTAAAATAATGCCTAGGAAATATTATAACATTAAACCGTGGATCACACCCGGTCTCGTTCGATGTATGAGACATAGGGACAAACTTCACCTGAAATCGAAACTGGCACCTGGTGATGAATCACTTTCCGTCACATACAAGAGGTATAGAAATTTCTGTAACAATCTTTTGAAAAAAATAAAAAATCAGTATGATAAAAATGAACTACAAAAGGCAGGAAAAAACAGCAAGCTTGTTTGGAAATTTATAAAAAATAATACTTTTAGATCTAAAAATTCCGAACCTCCCCTTGATTTATTATCAACAGAAATAAATCCGTCCGAAGCAACGAATAAAGTCAATAATTTTTTTGCTAACGTTGGTAAAAACTTGGCAGAAAAAACATTAAATTCTAGATCGTTGCCTCCTCAAAGTTCACCTGTAACAACTTCTACACTACATTCTTTTGTTTTATTTGAGACCGACGCAAATGAGGTATTAAGAATCATAACCGAGCTTAATGATGTTTGTGCTATTGGCTGCGATAACATACCGAATCATATACTTAAAAGATTTAAATATCTAATTGCACCTCCGTTAACTCACATTTTTCAGTTATGTTTATCACAAGGAGTTTTCCCCCAATTACTTAAAAAAGCTGTAGTCACCCCTGTTTTTAAATCTGGAGACAAGAACTGTGTTAATAATTATAGACCTATTTCAGTCTTAACGGGCCTCTCCAAAATTTTAGAAAAAATCATAAACACTCGTTTAATAAAATATCTAGAAGACAACAAATTGCTTTCAGACAGTCAATTTGGTTTTAGGCCCAAAAGATCGACAAGCCAAGCAGTCCACCGATTGACAAATTATATAAGTACAAGTATGGACAATGGCATGCACACCATTGGTATCTTTTTGGACCTTGCCAAGGCGTTCGATACTATTTCTTGTTCTATATTATTACATAAGCTTGAAACGATTGGGATAAGAGGAACACAACTTCCAACTTTTTTCTGATTATCTTAGTGATCGTTATCAATGTGTGAAAATTGGTCAATTTATAAGTTCTGAGCTTAAAAATAGCTGTTACGGATTTCCACAAGGTAGCATTTTGGGTCCTACGTTGTTTCTAATATATATAAATGATCTGTGCAGCTTGCCACTCAAAAATGGTATCATACTGTCATACGCTGATGACACGGCTCTAGTGTTCTCAGCTAAATCAAGAATCGAGGTTTATGAACACGCGCAGAATGGTTTCAATACTGTATCTAATTGGCTTCTTAACAGTCTCTTAACATTAAATTTAGATAAAACAAAATACATTTTATTTACGATTAGGAAAAATAACATTCCGCTTACTAACTTAAACATTTTTGCACATAATTGTAGAACTAACGCTGACAACGCATGCACTTGTTCCACCTTAGCTAAAGCTGACTATGTGAAATATCTAGGTGTAACGATTGACACAAATCTAAATTTTCGTAAACATATTGATGTAGGTACTATGCAGCAGAGTGCGGAAATTAATATACATTTTTAAATACTTACGTAACGTAGCCGACTATGATTTAATTAAACAAGTTTATTTGGCTTTGTGTCAGTCCATACTAACGTATTGCATAACTTCCTGGGGTGGTGTCGCAAAGTCCATTTTACATCCTCTAGAACGTGCTCAAAGAGCAATTCTAAAGGTTGCAACCTTTCGCCCTTTTAAATTTCCCACGCACCAGCTTTTCATGGCATGTAAGGTACTAACAGTGCGTCAACTAGCTATTCTAAACATCGTACTGCATCAGCACACTGAACTTCCTTATGACCGAGTACCTTCAGGCAAGAGAAGGAAAGATTTGGTTTGTATTAAACCTCAAACCAAACATGCTTTCGCAAATAGATTTTTTGTGTTTTTGGGACCTTATCTATATAACAAGCTCAACAAGCCACTTGACATATATAGTTTAAATTATAAGAAATGCAGTACAACGCTTGCGGAATATTTAGCAAAACTCAATTACGTTGACACAGAAAAACTGCTAGAAATTTTAGTATGATGTTTATTGTTTCATATTTCTTTGTATTATTTATTTTTGTTCATTGTTTAGAATAGTATTTATTAATAATTGTAAAGTTTGCTTATTTTTAATAGTCGATTAAGATTTTTTATTGTATTGATCTAGTTTACATATACATATAACTGACCAATTTAAATTGCGATGAAGTGAGGGCCTGAAACACAGGTTTAAATAAACCTAGATCGGGCAAGTCGCTATATACATTATAAGTTCCAAGTTAAATATCTTATACGTCAAATTATTGTTAGCCATACACTAGTTTTAAGTTAGGCACTAATTTACCTTTATATAAGATTTTTACTTTATTATCTTTTTGTGGCTATTTATACACATTTTATTGTAAAAGTTTTTATGAATAAATTGAATTTTGAATTTTTTTTTTTTTGAATTGACACGACAAAACAGTTTATGAATACTTTGGAATCAGAAATACGAAGATTATTTACAAATGAGAAATTAAATTTATTCACCAGGCTGTACTATGTACACAGAACTAACGTTGAGAACCTGCTTCCAAATGAAGATCTGTCGTTATATACTATTAGGGCTCGGCTGCGTCGTCCTTTCGCGGGAATACACGTACGACACAGATCGCCAAGCATTTCTTCTCGTGCAACCGAGCCGGTGGGCAGGTTGCGGATAGCCCAGCTCGGCTGGGGGACCGCCACCTGACTGCTCGGTGTCGATACCCCGGCCGGAGTGTCTCAGATGAGACCCCGGACAGGAGAAGTTTCCCGAAAGCCAGATCCCAGGCCTAGGGTTAACCTAGTACCCCCTTTTCTAATCCCCTTGACTTTTCCTACTCCAAACTTCTCTTCCTCCTCTTTCCCTAAATCCTATCGGTCCAGAGGAGGGGCAACCTCGTTTCCAAAAAAGCCCAACAATCCCAACCCTTATCATGAAGCAGGACGTAAAAAAATTACCCAGGTGGGTCCCGGGGAATCCCATGCCGACTCGTCGGTCAGCCCCCATCGTATTCTGGGGGGGGGGGGCAACTTACTGCCAAATGATGGGCCTCTGGCGCGACCGGCTGCTACTACAGCTCCAACAAATAACGCCAACACAGACTCGGCTGCGACATACGCGCCCACACCACAGACTTCGGCTGCGACACACGCGCTAACAAGCACAGACCAAACTATCCACGAGTGCCTGGCAACAGAGCATCGTTAGGAATAGTTTCAGGAATAACCCAGACCATGACCAAAGAGACATTGGGAAGGCTGCCTGTTCAAGTGGTTCCATTCCGACCCCGGCGGGTGAAGTACGCATGCTTAAGCGCGGAAAAACCTTAGCCGGGGAGAGGAAACAAGGCGATCGGATGCGCACAAGCTGCGAAGGCAACAGCCAGCGCGGAGCGCAGACGGTTGCCACAGAGGGAGTACGCGACCAGCCACGAGTCCGCGAAGGTGTAAACCAGCGCGAAAAACGGCTGGACGCGGAAACACGGGACCGGGGGCGAGTCCGCGAAAGGGAAACCCAGCGCGAAAAATCCTCGGAAACGTTGGAAACCACCGGAACAGAAGGTCGGAACCTAGACCGAGAACCGGACACGGAACGACGACCACCGAAAAGGGGGAGGGGGAAACGGGCTGGAGCTTCGCACAGGGCAACCCTGAAATTGAGTGCCGGTCAGGGCACCTCTGAACCAAAACCTAGGCCAAGCGGTTTGGGGGCGGCGAAGAGTGAACGGCCGGATGTTACGGCCTCGCCGAGTACGCTGCAGGGAAACCCGAAACGTGTGAAGATCCAGACCGCTCAGGGGAACAGAGAACCTACGCGCGGGCCACAAAGAACATTCCGGCGCGGCTCTCCGTGGCAATCTGCTTCCCTCCCCCCTCTCGAGACCTGACACAGACTGAATCGACACTGATTAGGACTGAGCTAGAAAGACTGGTCATGGAAACTGGCCCGACTCAACCACTCCCGGCCTTCCGCGGCTACCCTAGGGTAGCGGAGGGCATGGGCACCGTGCAGATGTGGTGTGAGGACGACAACGCCCTGACCTGGCTGACTCTAAATGTGCCCAGAATTAGACTCCCGGAGACAGAACAGACGCTGACTGTCATGCGACAGGACGAGATACCGACCCGTGCCCGAGCTGCGCTCTTCGTCCCCAGGTATAATGGGGACATAGCGCGGCTCCAAGGTATTCTGATCCGTCAGAATACCTGGTATGACATAGGGAGGTGGTCGCTGTACAGGGCGACTTCTGTCGGTGGGGATAACCACGGGATATATTTGACCCTAGGAATCCCGGCCGATGAAGTTGATCAGGTCTTGGAGCGGGAGCGGCGTATATTGTACCTACTGGGATCTATATACGTCGGTTTCTATCAGAGACCTCAGCCCTCCGACGTCAGGACCGACACTGACACAAAGAGCACGACAGAGACTGAACCGAGCCTGACGAATGACCAAGACATGGCACGACTGGAGGACTGGCACGGAATGGTGGAGGAAGGGACACTATCCGATGGATCAGACTCCCCCTAACTCCACACCACCGGCAATGCCGCCCAAACCCAACACCATCCAGATCATATAAACAAACCTACAGCATAGCCAAACAGCAACGGCTAGCCTACGCAGGGCGCTGGAGACGAAACCAAGAACAATCGCACTTATACAAGAGCCGTGGATCAGATGTGACAAGATATGCGGCCTTGGAAACTGGACCTGATCATCTGCACCGATTCCAACGCTCACCACACCACCCACTTGGGGGCAGTGAAGTATCGAACACCAGAGGTGAGGCTTTATCCACTTATTTATTCTCGATTAACCTTAACATCGTAAACCGTGGCTCTGAACCCACTTGGGTTACCGTCAGGGGACAAACGATCATAGACCTAACGCTAGCCACAGAAAACGCGACAAATTTTATCTCAAACTGGCGAGTGTCAGACGAACCATCCTGCTCCGACCACAGAATTCGTTTTACACTGGCGGCCAACACAAAAAAGCCCGAGCCCAGGCGAAATCCACGTCGAACAAACAACGTCCAACCATACAAATCCGCAGGACTTGATGGTATCTTCCCAGGCCTATTACATTGGGGAAAGGGCGTCCTGACACCATGGTTGTTAGTAATCTACCAAGCCTGTACTGCACACAGATACGTACCCCTCGCATGGCGCGAGGTGAAGGTAATTTTCATCCCCAAACCGGGAAAAACGGACTATACACAACCCAAAGCCTACAGACCAATAAGCCTGACATCCTTTCTACTGAAATCCCTGGAGAGGCTTTGCAACAGATACATCCGGGATGGACCACTGCGTAAATTCCCGCTCCACAGTCAACAACACGCCTACTCCACAGGGAAATCAACAGAATCTGCATTGCACAGCGTGGTCTCAAAGATCGAATGTGCAATAAACCACAAATGCTCCTCACTAGCTGTCTTCATCGACATAGAGGGCGCCTTTGATAAAACCATGTTTCAAAGCATTAGCACAACCCACGAAAGGCACGGCGTGGATACGACCCTGAGAGGCTGTATTACAAATATGCTCAAGCAGAGAGCTGTACAGGTCACCATAAATAACACAACTCGGGCCATCGTTGCGAAAGGCTGCCCTCAAGGGGGCGTCCTCTCACCGCTGCTATGGAACCTTGTCGCAGACACCCTAGTAAGGAAACTCAATAATGAAGGATACTTTACCGTTGGTTACGCTGACGACATAACCATAATAATAAACGGAAAACATGAAAACACGCTATGCAATCTCATGCGGCAGGCTTTAAGAATAGTAGAGGACTGGTGCAAAGAGTATCAGCTAGCAGTGAACCCTTACCAAAACCGAACTTGTTCTTTTTACCAAAAAGAGGAAGTTGCCACCATTAGAACTACCACGTTTCTTCGGTACCACTCTAAGCCTTTCAACTGAAACCAAATACCTGGGCATCTATTTGGACAAGCAGCTGAACTGGGCGAAACACACTGAATATACCACCACAAAAGCCAGTATTTGCATGTGGCAATGCAAACGCATGCTAGGCAGGAACTGGGGCATCAGTCCCGGTACAACACACTGGCTATACACTACAGTTATCAGACCAGTAATTACTTATGGGTCATTAGTCTGGTGGCCCAGGACCGACCTGAGCACAGCACAGAAAGACCTCGAAAAGCTGCAGCGACTCGCCTGTGTGGCAGTCATAAGCAGTATGAAAACTGCTCCCGCTGCGACCCTGCAGGCAATGCTGGGACTGCCACCATTACACCTCATAGTGCGGGAAGTGGCGGCCCTGGCGGCTCTCAGGCTCAGGATATCTGGCACTTTATGAACAGACTCCAGAATCAAGCACACGCGCATCATGGAGGACGCTGTTGGGCTGCAACCCATGATGACTTCACCCAACGACAAAGCCCAAAAGACACACCATTTCCAGAAGCACTACAACATAGTCCTAGAGCAGGAAAAGGACGACCACTCGGGTCCCAAAGAGCTGAGAATATACACTGACGGATCAAAGACAAGCGACGGAACCGGTATTGGAGTTTACTCTGACGATCTTATCATCAAAATATCCAGACCCTTGGGTAAACTCAACACCGTCTACCAGGCGGAATGTATGGGCATTATCTTAGCGGTCCATGCCATAGAAGCCAGGAGAGTCACGGACACCAATATTCGCATACTCTCTGACAGCGCCTCAGTCCTCCAATCCCTAGGGAAATATTATACTTCCTCGAAACTTATACAAGAATGCCACATTGCATTAGAACGCATCACAGAGACCAACCGCAACACTGTGACGCTGCAGTGGATTAAAGGACACAGCGGATCACTAGGAAATGATGCAGCCGATGTGCTGGCCAGGAGGAGTTCCGGTGCTGTGGCGGTTGGACCCGATTCCATAGTACCGCTCCCTTTCACCCAGCTGCGCACATGGCTGCAAGAACACACACACACAAACAGGCGGAATGCTGGTGGGCCTCGGCACCAGGCTGCAGGCAATCCAGGGAAGCTATGCCATCCCTAAACAAGAAACTGACCAGTCGCCTTCTGCGACTGAATAGGTGCAGCCTGCGAATGGTGGCAGGGACCATCACCGGGCACTGCTCATTAAACAAACATTTATACACCATAGGTATTACGGACAGTCCTCTATGCAGAGCATGCATGGAGCAGGAGGAAACTGTATCGCATGTACTCCTCGAGTGCACAGGCGTTACCGAAATACGGAGCCAAACGATAGGAACACAGAACTCGCTCACAGACATCTTGAACACACCGGGTAAACTGATCTGCTTCTGGAGGGAAGTTGGCTGGTTGGACTAATGGCCGCCATGGCTCACGCACAATGGTCCAACATCAGGACTAAGTGCGGAAACCATATCCTGATAGATAGATAGATACTATTTGGGCTAAAACAAAACACTATTTAAATGAAAACGTACCTCAGAGAGTTGCCGCAACTACCACAGAGCCATCAATACAAGTTTCGCATTCTTCCGAACCTGAACATGTAAGAGACTCCAAACTATTACCACCACAAACTCCTGAGGCATCCGTGGCCGACCATTCAATTTCTAGTTTACCTGAACACATATTAGACGTCTCTCACCACATCTCTGAAAAACCACCAGAAGTGTTGGCCACAAACAATATGCAGGAATGGTACTTTGGACCAAGTACGTCACAAGTTTGCACAGACATGAATGCTACCGGGTGGTAGCAATCCAGATTTACAAGAAGAGAACATCGGAATAGGTGAATCCATTCTAGAATTATTGAAAATAGTTTCGGAAGGTTTTACCGAGGAGGCTATAATGCATACTACTCCGAACAAAGTTCACACTTCACAAATGACACAACATCGAAATCCTTGCCTTCCAACTCCCAAAATATAATACAGGAAACTATTGAATCTTTTTTTTTTTTTTTTTACTAAACATAGGCACGCGTTTGACCACTATCTCACCTGATGGTAAGTGATGATGTGGTCGAAGATGGAGCACGCTTGCCCAGAAATAACCTATTCACTCTTGATTTAAAGACTCCCAGGTTGTAGCTATCAGGAAACACAGACTCCGGCAGAGAATTCCACTCCTTAGCTGTACGCATTATGAATGTGTTACCAAAACGTTTTGTGAGTATGGGTGGGATATCCACCGTGTACCGGTGGCGCATCGCCGTTCGTCTTGTGGTCCGATGATGGAACGGGCTTGGCTGAATTAAATTATGCAATTCCGTCGCACATTCCCCAAAATGCAACCGGTAGAAAACCGACAGGCTAGCAACTCGTCGTCGATGTTCCAGACTTTGGAGCTTCGTCGCGACAAGCCTCTCATTGCCGATGATCCTCTTGGCTCGTTTCTCAATTGACTCAAGGGCATCAAGTTGGTATCTGGCAGATCCATCCCAAAGATGAGAGCAGTACTCCATACACGATCAAACTTGCGCTTGATAGAGTTTAAGCAGCTGTTCCGGCGTGAAGTATCGTCTCACCTTTGCCAGAATCCCCAACTTCTTTGCAGCCACTTGGGCTTTTGCCTCTATGTAAGGGCCAAAATTGAGAGTAGATGTTAATGTAACCCCAAGAAGCTCAAGTTGGTCGGTTATCGGCACGGTTAAACCTCGGAAAGATGGAGCTGGGTGGAATTGGCTCCTTTTGGCGGAAAATAGACACGCTTGGGTCTTAGCAGCATTGAACTTGACCAGATTGGCATCGCCCCATTCAGAGACTGCCTGTAAGGACACGTTCAAGCGGTCAACCATTGCCTCCCGGAGAGACCGGATCTGCGACCCACCAGCTCGTGCGTCGGACACGTATCTCTCAGCAACAGTGCTGTCGTCTGCATACCCAAAGGTACCGGGTTTAAGCAGATCATTAATATGCAGCAAGAACAGTGTTGCCGAAAGCACCGAACCCTGAGGAACCCCGGCATTAATATCCAGCAGTCCAGACGAGCAGCCATCAATGACCACTCGGACAGACCGATCCCTCAGGAAATCTGCGATCCAATCACACAAACCCGCGGGCAGACCGAAGGAATGAAGCTTACTAATAAGGCTATCGTGCCAGACCCTGTCGAAGGCCTTCGAGATGTCAAGGGAGACCGCTAGTGCCTCCCCGTGCTTCTCTATGGCCTCACTCCAGATGTGAATGGCATACGCTAGAAGATCCCCAGTTGACCGATTTCGGCGGAACCCGTATTGACGGTCACTAAGAATATCATTCGCTTCTAGGTACGCCAGGAGCTTATGATTCAGCACGCGTTCCATAGTCTTACAGAGTATGGACGTTACCGAGATGGGTCTATAATTCGACGGGTCAGCTCGACTACCCTTCTTGAGCACTGGCTGCACGTTAGCTTGCTTCCAAGCCTTCGGCACTTTTCCAGTCTCAAACGAAAGGCGAAATAGGCGTGTCAATATCGGAGACAACTCAGGCGCACAAGTCTTCAGAACATTTGCCGGTATCCCGTCGGGACCACTAGCCTTGTTCACGTCTAGGTTACGCAGTACCCTACGGACGTCCTTCTGATGAATGCGAATGTTTGTCATACTCGACTCGCATCCACCAGGAGAAGCAAGGGGCGTCGCGCCACCAGAATCCAGACGTGAAGATTCCGCAAACAAAGAAGCAAACAAGTTCGCTTTCTCCTCAGCGGAGTGGGCCCGCGTCCCGTCGGGTCTCAGCAGTGGTGGTAGTGAGAAATCTGTTACAGAATCAACGAAAAATATATTTAAAGACATTGCCTGCTCGGTAATGTATACTACTCCTATTAAAATTCAGAATTCTGATTCAAATGACACTATATCCAAGCCAATGCCTTCAAAGCCACAAAATGTAATGGAGGAAAATATTCCATCGCCATTTATTTTGGCCAGAACCAGAAACGAAAAAAAGGCGTAGTTAGGAACGTCTTCCTTCAGCAATCACTGGTGAGAGTTGGAGAGCATATATGATTAAGAAAAAATATGAAAAGAAACAGAAAGAAGCGAAAAAAATAAATAAAAGAGGGACAAGAAAAACAACAAATAAAAAAGAAAATGGCTGAAGAAACAAAGAAAGGCGCAAATCAAAAGAAAATAGCAAAACCTGTTAATAAAAGGCAGAGAATTGAGTCATCTAGTTCATCAGCAGAAGAAAGTGAGATACCATATGAAGAAAGTGACCAAGATTTAGAGTTGTCTGATGAAGACCAAATAAACCAGCCAAAACACAGAACAGAAGAAGAAGAGTTAGATGAAAATATTCCTTTAAAAGACATTTCCCTGCAATTACTAAAGAAAGATACATATGTTATAATTAAATACGAAGGCGAATACTTTCCCGGGGTGATTAAAAATATTGAGAACAATACTTACGAAATAAGTACAATGGTTCTATCAAACACGTTTCGGTGGCCCGACACTCCAGATCAAATTTGGTATAATAGGGGAGCTATAATGGAAAAAATTCAAAAGCCTAAATCCGTCAATAATAGAGGCTTTTTTAAAGTACCAGGGAAAAATATTTGCCATTTATATGTTAAGTTTTTAATTGCAATATTTTGTTTATAATTTATAGGTTCATAGATTGTTACTTTTTGTGAGTTCCTGTAACTTTTGTAAGGATACCTTTGTTAGATAGTTCGCAATGGAAAGTAACGTGATTTTTTAGACTGATATTTCAATAATACAATAATAGTTGTGATTACATTTAACCCTTAAATGCATGATTTTTTATATTTCAACTTTTGTATTTTTTTTCATCTTTTTACATAGTAATGATACAGGAAAAAATATTAAAAAAAAAAACTTTGTATATAATTATGAATTTATTACATAAAAATAGGTATGTGGACAATTGGCAACATCATGCGTGTAACTATTGGGGAAGGCAGTGGAACATTGCAAAACAGTTTCTGTCTTTTGTATGGCATAAAGCCACTTTGCACTTCGTGCATTCTATTCTGGTAAACCCTTTGCATCCTGGAAGTTTGCAGCGGTTCTTCCTATCACATCGCCTTTCATGATGGCCAACACCATCTGTCCTTACGTCCTTACTTGGGACTGGCTTCATAGGTCCACTGCGTTTTTTTGCCTCTATCTCTCTGTCAATGCTCTGGGTGGAAGGCCTGCCTCTTCTCACGATCTCCGAACTCTTGTAGAGACATAAAGTATTTGCCAACTCGGACCTGAAATCTGCCAGAGACATGAGTTTGTGTGATCTGTTCTTGTTGGCCTTCTTATAGAGCACCCATGAATTGATCTTTGGCTTTCTTTTTCGGCTACCTCTGCACTCAGTTCTTCATTCCCTAAGAATCGGACATGATCTTCATTTATGTCTAAATTCTTCTTCTTCCAAATTAGGTCTCTGCTTTGGTTTCGCCAAACTTCCCTCCCAATAGGAACACTGCTCCGATGAGGTGACACGGTGTTGCTGTTGAGATTACCTTCATTTTCTATCAACGGAGGATCCTCAAGCTCAGATGGGCCAGCTCCAGCACTCACCTCGTCTTCAGACAGGCCAACTCCAGCAGTTGCGTCGTCTTCCCCGTCCTCCAAATCCCACTACAAATCAGCAAGATCAGGATAGTACGCAATATCGCCTTCATCACCTATATCTTCGTCATCTTCCGATATATATCCATTTTCTAAGGCCGCCAGATAGTCTTCTATACATCTATCACTCAATCTTCTTCGATTCATGCTGAAAAAATTAAACAAAACACCATAACCGAACATGCTAATAACCATTCCCGGACAATACTCAAACGCATGCCGTTGCCAAACGGCAACATACAGTTTTTCCGTAAAAAAACAAAATATAACCAAAATTGATTGAAAATTATAAATTATATTCAAAACTTACCTTTATAATTATCGACATTCAATTTTTGTTTCCAAAAATTACGACTTATTTCTCCAAAACAACAAAAAGAAACTGCACAAAAATCGAAAACACCAAGTTGTTCGCCTACTAACATTCAAACGGAAACTTTTTTTAAAAAAAGCGCAATAATCGCTGTCACTGTCATTACCAGACATTGACAATATATTTTTTCGTCCAAAAAGAAAAAAAAATCCGATACTTGTTCATCACTCCACAGATAATCGCGAAAAAATCGGTACGTAGATTTTTGGCAACCAGATGCATTTAAGGGAAGTTCGTGTCGACTAAGACTGTTTTATGATTGTTTTTAAATAATAATTGTGTAAAGATGTTTTATTTTGCTTAAAGTTGACTTTCGAGTATTGTCTTCATATATTAGGTATAAGACTGATTTGATAATAATGTTATATAGATTAATTTTTTTTTTCCTCAAACATATTTGTCTCGTTGGCTTAAAGAGAAGCATTTCGTTAATACTTAACAATACCTAAATTTTGTCTTAAAAAGCGCCCAGCGCGCGGAAACGCAGATTTTTTAGCAGGTAGATAAACATATTTTTCTGGTAGTTGTGTTGTGAATGTGCGCAGGTCGCATTCGTTAAATTTTTCAATAAGATGGGCCGTCGGGCGTCTTACTGACAAATTTTACTATTATTCAATAAGACGGGCGTCATATTGAGAAATTTTACCATCCAAGAGACCAATAAATGGCGCTTTCGGAGTGCCATCTTTTGAAACTTGATAGAAAATGTTATGTTTGAGTTATTAACATGCAATTATTACTATCGGGTAGCTAATACGATGAAGTATAACTGAAAGTGATAAAAAACGTAGGTGATGGGGGCGTCTTATTGAGAAATTTTACGGTTATTGTAAATATTGATGATTATTTTTCCGACCCAAATATCGGCCAATAGAATTGCACCATTCGACGTCACGAGGTACAACCTACATGGTATTATACTGATAATTTTTTGATTATTTTCTCTGGTAGTTTTATTCATTATGAAATTCTTATTTGTTGACTGTTCATTTCATCTCATGGTGTAATTCTATTGGCCGACATTTGGGACGGAAAAATAATCCCCCGAATACCACACGAGCTTCAAAATTCAAGTCGTCAAGTTTTTCAGGAAAAATCACTCGCGCTTCGCGCTCGTGATTTTTTTAACCTGAAAAACTTGACTCCTTCATTTGTTTGCAACGAACCTATCGGGAAATACCCGATAATTTTGAAGCTCTTGTGGTATTATAAGTGAAAAAACATACTTTTTCGTGCTAAAAAAACATGTTTAACTTCAATAATTGAGGCTAGGTTTTTTCCACTATTTTCATCTTATGAGAACGCCTCATAACTTCTTATCATTATGAATTTTGTTTCATCGCTAGATAAGATTCGCATTAAGTTTAAAAGTGACACCGTTTTGTTTACACTGGGTTACCAGTAGCGAACAAAATTTTAAAAAAATCCACAAATAGATACATTTATGAAATTGTTTTTTTAATAAGTTTTCCTTCGATAAAATTTAGCATAGTTTTCTCATTTTAATATTGTGCACATTATAAAGTCTCACAATGTATTGTACTCACATTATGTTGTTAAAATAGACCATGATATGGTTAACATTTGCCTTTTATTAAAGCTACCGCTTTGAAATGACATCATTTTGACTTAGTTTAAAACTACATAACTTTTTTTTATTTTTAAGTTATCTTTGTGCAGTTAACAAATATATTTTTGTAAAGTTTAAGTACCTGGATGACTGAGCTTTGCTCGGTATTTTTATACGACGTTTTCTAAAAATTAAACCTAGTTAGATCGATTCATCGCTCCGGAAACCTTCTGCATACTAAATTTCATGAAAATCGTTGGAGCCGTTTCCGAGATTCAGATTATATATATAAATACATAGGTACAGTAACCAGTCAACCAATCTATTTGGTATGCAGGCAGCTAACTTGCAACTATTTGTAAACAATGTTGTGAGTGTGCTGAGTAGACAATTATTGTATACTTACCACACTCGTACGTATATCATAAGCTTGAAAAGTTAAAATTCACACATTAGAAATTAATATTGGCAGTGCACCTAGTGGATTTCAAGTTAAGTAGGTACATCCTTGTACTTATTTCATGATGAATACAATAAGTAACCCACAGAATACTATCTAATATAAGTGAGCACAATATGTGGAATGGTTTATACTTAACACTATCATCCTCATCTGCCTAGCCTTTTCCCAACTATATTGGGTTCGGCTTCCAGTCAAACCGGATTTAGCTGAATCCAGTGTTTTACGTGGAGCGGCTGCCTACCAGACCTCCACAACCCATTAACAGGGTAACACGGTACTTCTTGGATAGATTGGAGCAGATTTACTGGCTTCTGACAATCCGTAATGATTGTCAAAGAAACTATAGGTACTTAACACATATGTTATGCAAAATAAAATTGTATTTTATTCTATGTTTTTTTACCGTTAATCAAAATGTATCTATCAAAAACCAGGAAGAGAAACATTAATTCAGAATATTCATCAATCTAAATCATCAATATTTATCAATGTGGGTTAGTGCGTTTTGGCAGAACTAAGCCTTTCACCAAAACAATTAAGTACTGAAAATTCTGTCATATACAACCGGAAAATCTTGAAAAATCACCAGCAAAGAAGCTGCCATCTCAGCATACGATTAAATGAGACTAGAAAACAAGTGAAACTCACTTCATACATCTCCGGCGGTCTCCAGGAATATAATATAAATAATCTTTCGGCGGATATCGCAGACTCATACAATGTTTGCGTTTTGTTCTTCCCGTATTTTTATCCTTTTTGTCTACTTCATCCTCACCATCTTTGTTACCAATTTCAGGCCAATCCTTCAATATCGCATCTTTGATCCGCTTCGTTTTAGTTTTAGGGCTTAGAGGTCTCTCTACCGCCATTTGGGTAGGTTGGTTTAGTTTCAGGGGCTGTTGTACAGCTACTGCAAGGTTCTGCGGCTGTTGTTGCACTCCTGCATGTTGTTGCTGTTGTGTTGTTCTTGCATCATGCTGGTGCCACCTTGCATCATATAATGCAAGTAACGCCAAAGTTTTGACGGTTTCTGAAAAGAAGCACCAAATGCAATGGCTGTAGCAAATTCATTGGATTAGTAAAGAGTTCCTACGTTCAGTTCAGAAATCCACGGTTTGACTGGAAGCCCAATAAAGTTGGAAAAAGGCTAGGCAGATGATGAACTTGTATGAAAAAAAACCATTTTAAAGTGAAACAACTAAAAGGTTACCAACCAAAAGTAGGTAAGTATACCAAAGTTTAACCAACAGCAATACAATACATTATCATCTGCCTAGCCTTTTCCCAACTATATTGGGGTCGGCTTCCAGTCAAACCAGATTTAGCTGAATACCAGTATTTTACGAGGAGCGGCTGCCTACCAGACCTCCACAACCCATTAACTGGGTAACACGGTACTTCATGGCAAGACTGGAGTCAGATTTACTGGCTTCTGACTATCCGTAACGACTGCCAAAGATCTACAGATGACAGCCGGGACCAACGGCTTAACGTGCTTTCCGAGGCACGGAGGAAACTCGTTATGTTAAGATGGTCACCCATCTACAGACCAATCTTGGCAAGCGTTGCTTAACCTTGAAGATCGACCCGTGCGGCTGTTATTATCTAGCCACGAGCTCCTCCAATACAATACATTATATTTACTTAATATAGGTATGAAGCTGAAGAGTTTGTTTGTTTGCTTGGACACATTAGACTCAGGAACTACTGGTCCAATTTGAAAAATTCTTTCAGTGTTAGATAGCTCATTTATCGAAGAAGGCTATAGGCTATCATCACGCAAAAGCTAAAAGGAGCGGATCAGACGAAGTTGCGCAGGTCTACTGTTTAATGACAGCGGGCAGTGTAATTTTTACAGTAACTTTTAAGACACTGTATTTAGTAACTTTATAAAAAGGTAAAACTATCAGTTTTTTCCACGCCATATAAACAAACAAATACAACAAACACACAAAATATAATAAAAACAAACAAAATAAAAAAACCGGCCAAGTGCGAGTCGGATTCGCACACGAAGGGTTCCGTACCATAAACCTTAATTTTTATTATTTGTTGTCATAGCGGCAATAGAACTACACAATCTGTGAAAATTTCAACTGTCTACCTCTTACGGTTCTTGAGATACAGCCCGCTGACTGACAGACAGACAGACAGACGGACGGACGGACGGACGGACAGCGGAGGCTTAGCCGCGGCGGCGGCGGGGGGCGGGTTCCGTTGGTTACCCTACGGGTACGGAACCCAAACAACCTAATAATACATCAGTGTACCTACTCAACAACAGTGTACTTAGCTACACACACAGCTTAAGTACACTGTTACAATATAAAAATCTTAGGTGCCATGTGCCATTTTTTTTATTAGCCTGTGTGTCCCACTGCTGGGCAAAGGCTTCCCCATATCTTTCCAGCGACTTTATCATTTTCCTGTCCTTATCCCATGTTACCTAGGGTTGGCACAACACAATGTCCATATCCGCCGTCCTGTCCTATCAGCCGTCAGGCTATCACTAACTCCTTTTTCTTTCATATCGCTCCTCACACAACCCATCTATCTTTTCTTCGGCCTACCTCTCCTTCTCCATCCATCCACATTTATATACATAACTCTTTTAGTTACTTGCGTTTCATCCCTACTCTTCACATGATCATACCAAGACAAGTGATTCCCTTTTAATTTTCTGTCACTAGTTTCACTTTTAAACTAAATCCTTCCAGCTACTTATTACATCTCTAAAAAAATATGTATCGGTCAGTGTTTGCGAATTTCCAAAGTAATTCAAGGTATTTAAAAATAAAGGTATTCGCAAACACTGATAAATATATATATTTTTTTTCATTAATATATCATCAAAAGTACAAAATCGACCAGATCTATCTATACTAACATTTAAAGCTGAAGAGTTTGTTTGTTTGTTTGCTTGAACGCGCTAATGTCGGGAACTACTGGTCCGATTTGAAATTTTTTTTTTTTTTTTCTCCTTAATGGCAACTGAGCCGGTTCCGACTATTCTGCCAGTGTCACGTCGTGACGGCAGCAACAAGAGGATTGGAAAAATTATTTCAGAGTTAGATAGCCCATTTATCAAGGAAGGCTATATATCATCACGCTGAGACAGCATTTTAGATATACCATGGCAGATATGGAAATAGGCTACAAAAGGGCTTTTCTTCAATGTCGGGGTCAGCTTTCTATCTAACTGGATACCAGCATTTTAATTTAAGAAACTGAGTACATAATAAAAAATAATTTTAGTTTGATTTTATTAATTGACATTTTAATTTGTATCTATTTTTGTTTTATTTATTTTTATTTTATTCCTTGACATTTTAATTTATTGTAATTTTAATTGATTAATTAATTTTTTATAACTTCATTTTTTTATTTTGACTTCTATTTTTATCCAATTTGTCAAGCTTACTCCATTAATAAGTACAAAGAGTGGTCTTCATGTCATATTTATAAAAGTATCTTTACTAACATAGTATTAAGCATTACTAACACCTACTGTGGACCAAAAGTTGTCTTATAAGAATAAAATATTGTTATATCTTCAGAGGAGCATTGGCCATAATTTCTCAAATTTAAACTCTATACTCAATGGCCATAAATTATACACAACAACCAGGTTATAGCTATTAGGAAAGACAGACTCCGCAAGGAATTCCACTCCTTAGCTGACATGCGCAATTAAAATGTTTTCCCATATTTGGTGTAGCGAGATAGTTATTTGTAATTGAAAGTAGTAGGCAGGGAAGATACTTATTTCAGTCCACTTAGATAGTGCATAGAAAGTGATTTAAGTAAATTAAGCTTCAATTCGCATAAATTTTAGCTTTGCAAATCGCTATTGCTGAATGTGTAACTCGCAAAATGCACTTCAAATTTCCCAAGTGAATTTTAAAAAGGCTATGGCAGCTGTATGTAAGATTGGTATGATTGATGGTAAAATTCGCCCATCTATGTTTGGAGCTCGTGGCTAAATAATAACAGCCGCACGGGTCGATCTTGAAGGTTAAGCAACGCTTGCCAAGGTTGGTCTGTGGATGGGAGACCACCTTAACAAATCGAGTTTCCTCAGTGCCTCGGAAAGCACATTAAGCCGTTGGTCCCAGCTGTCATTTGCAGATCTTTGGCAGTCGTTATGGATTCTCAGCAGTCAGTAAATCTGACCCCAGTCTTGCCAAGATCTACCGTCTTACCCAGTTAATGGGTTGTGGAGGTCTGGTAGGCAGCCGCTCCACATAAAACACTGGTGTTCAGCTGAATCCGGTTTGACTGGATGCCGACCCCAATGTAGTTGGGAAAAGGCTAGGCAGATGATGATGATGAATTCGCTTTTCTATCTCACCTATTACCTACTAAAAATAATGCATTTTAAAAAATTTAAATGAAAGCTAACAAGTATTATTGCCAAAAGCTGGGTAGTTTCCAAATTGCAAATGCTGAATACAAACCAACAGAATAAGTGCTAGCTAGAAAATATCCTAAAAGCTGATTATGTAATCAAAGTGCAAAGAGGAAATTTTCATCAAACATTTTTGTATATGAAAAATATGCTTATTAAGACTACAGGTTATTTAGGTACCTACGGAAAAAAAGTCTAAGCAAGTCCATACATACCTCTAGTAGACTCATCCACATTCTTCAACCTAGGACAGTCAAAATCAAAAGGAAAATCTCCTTGTGTGATAATATCACAGTTAGGTATCTCTTTTTTAATAGTACCCTCATTTCGTAAGAACAATTGTCTCAAAGCTATCTGAGAATCTTTAATTCGTTCAAAAACATGGTAGCAGTTTTTCAAATTTAGATAACAGCTGTCACATATAGCTTTTGGTAAGCCTTCCTCGTTCAAATTCACATAGTTAATACCGAGAAGTTTTAGTCTCTTTTTCACATCCTCAAAGAGTGTTAAGCTGGATGCGAGGTCAAGTAATTCATTACATGGTTTTGATAACGCACAAAAACGGCAAAATTTTGGTGAAGTGTTCATTTTGAAAAAATTTACTACTTGTTAACAAACGATTATTTTTCAGTAATTGATTGCATTATTTTGAATATGTATTTTATTTTTATCCTCGACCCAAATAAACAAAAACACATAACAAGTTCACAGAGCAAATAAGACTATTTTTCTTTGTCTGCGAATTCAAAATGGAGACTAGTGCACTTCAGTGCAGTGTAGTGATAACAGACTTCGAATAAAAAATAAATACTAATAATAATGTAGGTACCTACCTATCTTTCATCAAACAAGCTGCCGAGATTTCAGGATTTCATCCCAACAAATAACCGTAAATATTGAACCGAAATTTTCCGTAACTATATTGACATCACATCATAAAACCCTAGAGAATTGTCTATCAAAAACTATCATTCACTTGTTTGACAAAAGGACGAAAACTTGAGTTTGACGGCTAGGGCTACTTTTTCTTATTTATTTTACGAAAACCAATGATAGTAATGGGTTAATTGCAATTTAAAACATGGAAACCTTGTACTGCCGCTTTTGCGCAGAGCCTAAAAGCTCTGAAAAGCTTCTAAACTTACAGAACGACGCGGAAAAATACGAAGAAATCATCTTAAAACTTGCATTTGTAAACGCTGTGTATGTGAATGTAACTAGCGATGATATGTTGCCGAAAACTGTTTGTTTTATATGCTACAACAGTTTAAGCAAAGCTTACGAGTTCCTGGATAATATGAAGCGAGCACAAGATGTTCTATCAAACATATTCACAGCAGCCGAAGAGAGTAAATGCGATCTTTCAGACGACGACAGAATGCCAGCTTTTGACGATTATCTTTGCAATGACGACTCTAGCGCCGTCAAATTCGAGGATAATACACCTAATAAGTACTCAGAAACGTCGCAAATAGACTTAAGACTGGAAGTTAAACATGAATTAAAGGAGGAACCAGATTTAGACGACCAGAGTTACGATAATTCATTGAACGTACAAGATATTATCGAAGCGGCGATGTGTAACGCGTCCTTTAAGTCCAACGTCACAATATACGCTAAAGAGCTATCAGATTTGAGTAAAAAGGTTGTTAAATCCTGGAAAGATTACCCGTGGGTGTGTGGATATTGTAATATAGAGTTTTTGAACATAGACATGTTGAGATCTCACTGTAAGGTGGTCCATGGTAAATGTTCTGCGTTCATGTGCATTGATTGTAAAGCGGGACGGAAAGAAGACTTCACTAGCTTTATTAAACATGTGAGGAAGCACAGGAAGATTTTAAGGTAAATGTTATATTCTAGTATGCTGAGATTAAATTATCACTAAACATTATAAACAAAGTCCTCTGCTGCGTCTGTTAGTCTGTCTGTTGGCAATGAACTCAAAACTACTACACCGATTTTTATGCTGTTATCACCAATGGATAGAGTGGTTCTTGAGGAGGCTTAAGTATATAATTTGTCTAGAAAAAAAATTAGTGTTCCTTAAGATAATTGCAGCTCAGACAAAGTTGCTTGTAGTTGTTGCTGGTATGTTCATAAAAGGTAATCTGTATAAGCAGCAACTCATCCAATTATAAAAATCATTCAATGATGAAAAACTACTTTCCATCCCTGAAAAATTCATGGTTCTTAAGAAAAGAAAACCAGCAGGAATAAGTTGTTATTTCATGAATAATCCCTTTTCAATATTTTAAATGAAAATTGTTTTTTTATTATATGTTGGCCATTTATTTTTAGAAGGGTGCTCTGTAATTCTATGACATATTTTAATTGATTAACTCCTCTATGCACAAAAGACCGAATGACAGTCTAAGTCCAGAAAATGGAGTCCATAATCTATCTTGATTAATTCATATGAAATTATATTTCATAGGAGTTAATTAAAATATGTATGACACTATTTTGAAAGCGGTCTAAAACAAAAGGTTACACAATGTTATGAAGTAGAATTACACATATTACATACAATTGGAAAAAAACGAATGCAATGTACGCCAAGTGCAGTAACAATAGATTTATCTGAATAGTATTCAGCATTCAGTGAGTACCAGTATTTTATGTAGAGTGGCTGCCTACCAGACTTCCACAACCCATTAACTGGGTAAGTTCAAATTCAAATTCAAAGCATTTTATTTCAAATAAACCATTCACAGGCACTTTTGAAACGTCAAGGTCGGTCAGTCAAAAACATGGAAGCTATTTGCACGTTCCAAAGCGTAGATCTCTATGGAGAAGAACGTGCAAGAAACTCCACGGACACTCTTTTAAAACATGTTCTGTTTTACAAAATTCCAAGTTACATATACTTGTTGCTTCTGCATGTGAGGACAATGCAAAGGAAAAAAAAGGGCTTATTATAAGAATTTTAAATATAAAGATTAAAATAAGCCAATGGCAGTTAAGAGATGACCAGTCTCAACCGACGGCGCCTGTTCACGAACATGACGCGTGTATCGGCACCCTTCAGCTCAACCATTTCGAAGGGAACCGAATGATCAAACCCACGCGCCGCCATCAGCGAGACATTTGAGTGAGCATGACATGCTCTCAACCACCATGCTCGTTCATGTCCAACAAGTAAAACTATAACTACTCACATGGTACTCATGCATGGTACTGCATGGTTTCATGGTACTCACATTTACAAAATTTGAAAAATATGCTTCTACTTTACACAAAACTATGGTTGTCAATGACCAAATAATGAAAAATAAATTAATAAAGAGAATGATTAAGATCTTACATCAAAAAGAATAAATAAGTAATTAATATAATAATATAATTTGTATGTATATAAGAATAAATAAACGAAATAATGTAAGAACCTCTAAAAGGAGCGAGCATCTCTTCCAAATATAAAAACATAGAAACCTAAAAAGTGGACCTAAGCAGCTGTGACTGTGGAGCAGGACCAGCATTTAGCCAAGCGTTTTTTTCGAGGATATAATCTTCCAGTTTATAATACGCTTGTCTACATAGTGTGCGTTTTATGCATGCTTTAATTTTTCTCTCATTCAGTTCGAGAATATCAACTGGTATTTTATTATAAAATTTAATACAGTACCCCATAAAAGAAGTGTGTACTTTGGCCAATCTGAATCGGGGTTGATCTAATTTGTTCCTATTTCTGGTATTAAAATTATGCCTGTCACTAATCTTGCTAAAGAGATGAAGATTTTTCCGAACATACATAATATTTTCGTAAATGTATTGACAAGGTACCGTCATGATGTTGATATCCTTAAACAGTTCTCTTAGGGAATCACGCCGACGGAGATTGTAAATGGCTCTGATGGCTCTTTTCTGCAGGATAAATATAGACTCGATGTCTGCAGCACGTCCCCATAATAAGATACCGTAAGACATGATACTATGAAAGTAACTAAAATAGACCAGCCTCGCGGTATCTATATCGGTAAATTGACGGATTTTTCTGACAGCGTATGCTGCTGAACTTAGCCGTCCCGCAAGAGATGTTAAATGAGGACCCCATTGTAGCCTTGAGTCAAGCGTAATCCCCAGGAAAACCGTGTTTTCGACGAATTCAAGTTTCTCCTTGTTCAATACTATGTCGCAATCATTTCTTTTAACGTTCGGTAAGGCAAATCTGATGCATTTAGTTTTTTTCCCATTTAATACTAAATTATTAGCAGTAAACCAATTTTGGACCTGCTGTAGGGCGTTATTTACGTCGTCAAGATTTATGGAACGTCTATCTATCTTAAAAATTAAGGACGTATCGTCAGCAAATAATACCATATGAGGTTGATTTTTTAAAAGATGGGGTAGATCATTAATATATACTAGAAAGAGGAAAGGACCCAAAATAGAGCCTTGTGGTACCCCCATTTTGACTTTTAAACCCCGTGAATTGACACCATTTATTTGAACTTGCTGCTGTCTATCATTTAAGTAAGATTTTATTAGACTGAGTGCAAGTTTACCTAGTCCGTAATGTCCTAGCTTTAGGAGCAAGGTTTCGTGATTTACACAATCAAATGCCTTGGAGAGGTCACAAAAGATTCCTATGGCATCTTGTGCGTCTTCCCACGCTGAGTATATGTGTTTTAACAACGTGGCACCAGCGTCAGTCGTACAACGACCCCTGGTAAAACCATACTGTTGATCGTGTAGAATTTTATTGATGTTAAAATGATTGAGCATCTGATTGAGCATTACTTTTTCAAACACTTTGCTAAAAACCGGCAAAACAGATACAAGTCTATAATTATTGGTGTCTTTGCTGTCGCCCGATTTAAATAGTGGTATAACCTTACTATATTTCATTATATCCGGAAAGACTCCTTGGTCTACACATAAATTAAATATTAAAGCCAAGTATGGTGCTATAGTTTCAATTATGGACGTGCACACTTTAATAGACATTCCCCATATGTCTTCGGTCAATTTGATTTTGATTTGCCGGAAAGCTTTTATGACTGTCACAGGGTTGATATGTTTGAACTGGAATTCAACCGTACAACCTGGAACGTTAGCTTTTAATAAATTATATGAGACCTCAGGTGAAGAATTTAAATATTCCGTAGTTTTAGTTGGTAGTAAGACGGTAGATCTTGGCAAGACTGGGGTCAGGTACTTCATAGCAAGACTGAAGACAGATTTACTGGCTTCTGACTTCTCATTAGTGAAAATTGAGCATCCCCCACCTTTATCTCTGGAACTATATATTAAATAGAGGGACTTCTTTACATATAAATGACAGGAAAAGCATATGGTTTGAAAGTAACATGGCACATAACATGATTCGTCATTTGCGCGCGAGTCCTAGTTCCTCTTGGGCGGTTTTTTTGTTTTTACTAGTGTGTTCATGGAGTTTCTTGCCCGTTCACCTGATATAGATCTACACCATGAAACAAGCATCCTTGACAGTTTTTGACATGAGAAAAATAGGTTTTCAATCAATCAATATTATTTATTTGTAAACATAGGTTACAGTAGTGTGTAAGATGTTACAATGGTTATTTTATAGTTTCTCTATGTTTTGCCATTTGGCGTACAAATACATAAACATTTATATGGGAAGCCAATTATGTACCTCTTAATTAAATTCAAAATTATTATGAGTTTTTTATTTCTCTGCCAATGATTACTTTAATTTATTAAGAAAAGTAACTAAAACTAAACCAAAATATGGCGCCGAAACATTCCTGCGCATCGCCTCTTCCAATTGGTTAAAATACCTGCCATATTGTCTCTTCACCACTCTTGGTTGACTGGGCATTAAATCCTCGTTTGTACCTGTGCGCCTGAAGTCTTCACTTACAAAAATCTATTCTCATTTCCAGAAACCACTGCTACTACTGCGACTTAGTACTAGACAAAACGGAAAGCTTAAGCTCTCACTTAAAGGAACACTTTTCAAAGTCACAGATACCCTGCCCCCTCTGCGGCGATATACTTAAAAACGAGGACTCTCTAAAACTACACTTACAAGACTACAACACAACCAAACAAAAACGTAGACCAAGACGGAAACCAGGGACGCCCATCACTATAGAAGACCTCACTTGTGGGTTATGCAAGAAGGTGTATAAGAATCCTAACAGTCTTCGCGACCACATGAAATTACACACGATAGATCGAAAACGGAACTACACCTGTGACCGCTGCGGTAAAATGTTCTACAACAAAGGTACGCTTACTTCACACATCCTTTCCCACGATAAGAACCGTCCCCACGTCTGTAGGATATGTAACAAGTCTTTTTTGTACCCTAATATGTTAAGACGACACGTCGAAATGCATTCCGGAGTGAAACCATTCTCTTGCGAGCAATGCGGAAGATGTTTTAGGCTACAATACCAGCTGAACGCCCACAAAATCATACATACAGACTCCATGCCTTATGTATGCTCTTATTGCAATAAAGCGTTTAGGTTTAAGCAGATTTTAAAGAACCATGAGCGACAGCACACGGGCGCAAAGCCATACTCCTGCCAACATTGTGGAATGGAGTTTACAAACTGGTCGAATTATAACAAGCATATGAAACGAAGACATAACACGGACACTTCAAAGAAAAAGATTACTCCTGAGGGGGTGTTTCCTATCAATCCGGAGACTGGACAGATTATCCAGGTACAGGATCCAGTTGGTACGGAAGAGTGGAAGACTAAAATTATGATTCCTGGCAAGAGAGGGAAGAAGAAGGTTATTAAGCAGGAAGATGTATAGCTAATGTGGTCTCAAGGCTTGTCTTATAAACAGGCTGCAGAAAGAAGTTTACCTATAGACAAAACACTGACTCTCGCCTGTATTCCTCGATAACGAGAGTTGTATAGTACACATACTTGTATTAGGGGGCGAACCCATTGCCAGCATCCAGACATAAATCCAGATAGCGATCGAGAAAATCTTGATGAAAGATCCTCAAAGCACATCCCTCGACCGAATTGAAAGCAGCACCATATGCTAAGAACAGCGCTTGCGACTCGACCATTGGCTCTAAATTAAGGCCGTCCATTGAACTAAAATGACATGTAAGCTCTAGACACTGGGTTCTTTTCAGAATCATCAAAAACATTTCAACCAAACGACGTCCACTTCTGGAATATCCGGTCCGTTTCGCACCAGTGTACTAGATACTGGTGGATTTTTGTACGTAATAAAGGAACCTTATTTAGTAGAGAATGAATTCCATATTAGATTGCTGAGCAATGGTACAGGAAATTTTTTATACATAAGCAATATGAGGGCCGTCGTTTCTCGGGGTTACAGCTGCATGAGGCTTCGACCTGGCTAACGATCGTACGAGCTAACGGAGCGATTTCATCGCGCGTTGAAAATGATTACTGTGCTCGCGCGATGAGTTGCAAGCTTTAATTAGAACACTCATTTTCTTTTCTTTTTTTATTTGTTGTGGGTTTGCTCTTGACTCTAGTCTAGGTCAGAGATGACAAAGTCTACGATGGAGCGAGCTTACCCAGAAGGAGCCTGTTCACTCTAACTTTGAAGAGCTTAGGGTTGTAAGCGTTCGGAAATACAGACGCAGGCACACACCTTTTCTGTGCTCATTATAAAAAACGTCTACTCAATCATCATCATCAAATCAGCCGGAAAACGTCCACTGCTGGACATAGGTTATAATTCTTTAGATAAATACGCGTTACGGCCGCGAATCGTATTTTATTCAACATACAGACCGGCAAATTGCAAAAAACATAAAAATATTTGAATCTCGCGGGCTACCCTGGCGCTTCTACCGTAAAAGAAAAAGTTAAGTACTAGATAGAGAGAGACTAGGATAGTATTTTACTACACAGAAAAATAGTAACTTTATTAAGTCCGTCCGTTTAGATATTCAAACAAAAAATATGGACACGTAAATTTTTGCCATTTCTAATCGTAGAAAGTTTATAAAGAGCACTACATGGTCCTTAAGTGGGGGCTGGTGATGACACGGTCCAGTCATTTTAGGTTTTTATTTGCGGTAAAATTCCTAGTGAGCTGAATATTTGGTATACGCCTATATTATGGCGTTGTAATGAAGAAGTGAAAAATCGACATTGATATCGTGCCGGCGAAGTGCTTAATATATAGTAGATTTCATAGTCCAAAACCTCTTTAATCTATACTCTATATGCTAATATATAAAGCTGTAGAGTTTGTTTGTTTGCTTAAACGCGCCAATCTCAGGAACTACTGGTCGGATTTGAAAATTTATTTCAGTGTGATATAGCCTAATTGTAGAGGAAGGCTATAAGCGATATATATCATCACGCTAAGACCAATAGGAGCGGAGCATTAGTGAAAAATGTGGCGCAGACTAAGTTGCGCGGTTCAGCTAGTACATTGAAGTAGAATAGTAGATGGAAGTTTTCAAAACACTTAAAAACATGAATAAAAAGCAACAGTTTACGCCTGTGGCGGTGTATGGTATACAATACCATATGTGAGTGCATTGTAGTCCTCAGCGTTCTACTCAGAAAACGGTTAATTTTACAGAAAAATGTATCAGGCATTTTTTGTGGATAATTTCACGAAGAAAAATTTTCATAATGACTTCCAAGCAGGTCGTGAGATATTCGCAAAAAACTGATTTTCGTGGCCTTTTGACCTTAATAACTTTTTTAGCCGGCTCGATATTTGTGTCGATTTTTTACTTCAAATTCAAAGCATTTTATTTCAAATAAACCATTCACAGGCACTTTTGAAACGTCAAGGTCGGTCAGTCAAAAACATGGAAGCTATTTGCACGTTCCAAAGCGTAGATCTCTATGGAGAAGAACGTGCAAGAAACTCCACGGACACTCTTTTAAATCATGTTCTGTTTTACAAAATTCCAAGTTACATATACTTGTTGCTTCTGCATGTGAGGACAATGCAAAGGAAAAAAAAGGGCTTATTATAAGAATTTTAAATATAAAGATTAAAATAAGCCAATGGCAGTTAAGAGATGACCAGTCTCAACCAACGGCGCCTGTTCACGAACATGACGCGTGTATCGGCACCCTTCAGCTCAACCATTTCGAAGGAAACCGAATGATCAAACCCACGCACATTTGAGTGAGCATGACATGCTCTCAACCACCATGTAAAACAAGTAAAACTATAACTACTCACATAAAATGTAAATGGTTTCATGGTACTCACATTTACAAAATTTGAAAAATATGCTTCTACTTTACACAAAACTATGGTTGTCAATGACCAAATAATGAAAAATAAATTAATAAAGACAACGATTAAGTTCTTACATCAAAAAGAATAAATAAGTAATTATAATAATAATATAATTTGTATGTATATAAGAATAAATAAACGAAATAATGTAAGAACCTCTAAAAAAAAAAAAACAAAGGAGCGAGCATCTCTTCCAAATATAAAAACCTAAAAAGTGGACCTAAGCAGCTGTGACTGTGGAGCAGGACCAGCATTTAGCCAAGCGTTTTTATCGAGGATATAATCTTCCAGTTTATAATACGCTTGTCTACATAGTGTGCGTCTTCTTTATTACAACGCCGTAATAAAGGTGTATACAAAAATTCAGCTCGCTAGGATTTTTTCCCAAGACTAAAATGACAGGGCTATCGACTAAAAAGTGTACTATCGTATTCGTGTGACGTCACATGAGTTTTCAACGCACTGTGTCGTTTTAATTTTTTGCTTACGAGAAAAGAAAAATACGTGTCCAATATTTCTTGGAAATCTATCTGTCGGACTTGATTTAATTTTTTTTTGGACCGGATCTTATTCAAATTTTCTCAAACGAAAATAATCGCAAAATTAATATGTCAAATTGTCATGCGCCAATCACATTAAATTAAATCGCTTGAAGTTGTCAGCATAATTAATTTGCGATCATTTCCGTTCGAGAAGCTAAATTATTAAAAAAAGAGCAGTTTGGCGGGTCAAGCCGCTTCTTTACCCGACCACAGAACGGAAAGAGTAATAATTATGTATTCGCAAAAATTGATGATAGTATTACGAAATAGTGATTTATTTATATTTAATTTGTATGTACAATAACCGTACCTAATTTAAGTTGCACATGGCTTTGAAATAAAAAAAGCAATATCATATTTTTATTATTAAAAGAAAGAATGTAAAGCACAACTTTTAGTGTCAATAAAAAACTTAGTAAAGTAATTGAATTTTATTGAAGTCCTGTGTTTTAGGTGTGCCTAAAACCTTTAAGTATATTCTAAAAATATAAGATTATATTTTTTTTATCTATTCTTGAGAGTGCAGCGGCATCAATGCCGCCATAAGATAAACAACATCGCAACAAAAAGAACCGCAATGCCATCTATCCAACTAGCAGCGAACTACTACGTCGAAATCGAGTATCGCACAATCAGAGTTTGCCGTACGATTTGAACATATACAGCAATCAGAATATGAAGCATATCAGCCCGAATATCAACTATCGGGCAGTTGCCCGCCAGACACAACAACCGTCTGGTCGGAGGATTCTCCTTTTACAATGGACGTTTGCGGGACTTTACTCTGTTCCGCGTTTGGAAATAAATTAACCGATTAAAATGAAACTTGGTACATACACAAGATACCTCTTTAGGTCTAAAAAGTTAGAGAGTTCAAAACTTATTCGAAAAGGAGAGGGAAAAGTGGTGGAGGGAAGGGAGATTTTACATATGTCTGTTTTGTGCGAGTCCCAAATAAACACTTTTCTTTCTGTCTTTCTCTTTTTCACTTTCAATAGAAAACTTAAAATGCTTTTTCTTTCTCTCAATTTTATTAAAAATCGAATTTTCCAAAAGTAGTAATTTAAGTCAAAAGTTCCCAGTAACATATCTGGCAACAAATACTGCCTAATTGAATCTACCGACCCGAACAAATATGTATTGTATAACAATCTTTGGGCCCGCCAAAAGCGAAGACGTACGACCCGCGGGTCTAAAAAGGCCACTTTAGAAAATCATACAACAATATATCAAATTTCATTTTCATCTTTATCGCTAGAACGTTAGGTTCAAGATTGATTGGGATAATTTGACAGTGAAGGGGAGCGTGATGTGCTTCTAATTCTGCTAAAGTGGCCTTTTTAGATCCGCCGGAGAAGAGTTGTGTTGAATAACGAATAGCAATCAAAAACAGAATGGATATTTACTGAAAAAATTGGTAGCGCAACGCTGCTCTGTTGTTCGGTTGTTAATGTCCGCTGGAGAAAACCCTACATGAAGGTAAAATGAATACGACATTGTATGGTAGAGCGCAGTAGAACCTAGAGAACATCATCGAGAAAATGTAAGGAATCCCTATTAGATAACATAACTGTTAAGCGAGTCTATGAAGCTGCTCCCAGTGACTCGATCCTTGAACCTTTTATCGAAAATCTAAAAAGAAAACAACGGGTTACACTCCGGGAGTGCCGGTAGAAGTGAAAACTTAAATACGTGCTTCTCTCCCTCCGTCTTACGAATTTTCGATCAGGTCACGTGCCCTGACGTGAGTTTTACATTTTTACCCACCACAAAAAGTGCACAACGCCGCTAAAGAAGTTTTCACTTCAAAAATCTTTTAGCAAAAAAAAAAACTAACTCAAAGTCAAAAACCTTTATTTCAATTAGGCCATTAAACGGCACTTTTGAACGACATCATTACATTTAAAATAACATAGTGACTCTACTGTCCATTCGAAAGGGTAGATTCTTATGGAGAAGAACGGACAAGAAACTCCATAGTTACTCTTTTCAAATCAATGTTTTAGATGTGCTGTGGTATACAAAACATTTATTATATGTGAGGACCATAAACCTAGAGTATGCAGAGTCAAAGTCAAAACGTTTATTCAAATTAGGCCATTAAACGGCACCTTTGAACGTCATTTACGTAAGACTTAGACTTATTAATTTTCTAAATAAGTATATGGTACTCACATATTTACAAATATTGGAACTATTAATTAGCAGAGTGTGAGTGAACAGAAAAATAAAAAACCCAAAAATGAAACGATAGGTACAACTATAAAGTTAGTTAGTATTTTTATTAGTTATCTTGAAATATATTTTATCATTATAAAGTAAATAAGTACATAAACCAACCAGTTTGATCCTTCTATGGAGCAGGACCAGCATGTTTCCAAGCATTCTTATCCTGAATGTAATCTTCTAATTTGTAATATGCTTGTTTACAAAGTGTGTTTTTAATGAAGGTTTTAAATTTCCTTTCATTTAGTTCTAATATGTCACAAGGTATTTTATTGTAACATTTAACACAGTACCCCATGAAATATGTGTGTACTTTAGCTAATCTATAAATGGTCGATCTAATTTATCTTTATTTCTAGTATTAATATTATGTCTATCAGTAATTTTACTAAAAAGATGGCGATTTTTCCGTACATAAATAATATTTTCATATATGAATTGGCAAGGGACTGTCATAATATTAATCTTTTAAAAAGTTCCCTTAGAGAATCGCGACGACGCAGATTATAAAGGGCTCTGACAGCTCTCTTTTGCAAAATAAACATGGATTCAATGTCAGCAGCCCGACCCCACAGCAAAATACCGTACGACATAATTCTGTGGAAGTAAAATAGACCAAACGTGCGGTTTCTACGTCTGTTGGCTGTCTTATCTTCCTAACAGCATAAGCGGCTGAGCTTAGACGCCCCCTAGAGATATTATCCCCACTGTAATTTCTCGTCTAAAGTGATTCCCAGGAAAACCGTGTGATGATTAATAAACTCCAGTTTTTCTTCATTCAATATGATGTCACATTCGCTACTTCTAACATTAATTTGGTAAAGTAAATCTAATACATTTAGTTTTTTTTTTCATAATACCAAGTTGTTTGCCGAAAACCAATTTTGGACCTGAAGAATAGTGTTATTGACGACGTCAAGATTTTGTGACCGTCGCTCTATTTTAAATATCAATGATGTGTCATCCGCGAATAACACCATCTTTGGGTGATTTTGAAATAATTGGGGCAAATCATTTATGTGAACTAGAAAAAGGAATGGACCCAATATTGAGACTTGCGGAACGCCCATTGTCATTTCAGACCCTAGTGAGTTTACACCGTTTACTTGAACTACCTGTCTATCCGTCAAGTGTGACCTAAGTAACTCAAGGGCTGTATTTCTAATCCCATAGTGCTCAAGTTTCAACTAAAGTGTTTCATGGTTAACGCAATCGAACGCCTTCGAGAGGTCACAGAATATTCCAATGGCGTCTTGCGATTCTTCCCAGGTGATAAAGATATTCTTTATGAGGGTAACACCGGCGTCAGTTGTACAACGCCCTTTGGTGAAACCGTACTGTTGTTCATGAAAGATGGAGTTTTTATTAAAGTGTAGTAACATCTGATTAAGCATTAACTTTTCAAACGCCTTACTGAGGACTGGCAGAATTGACACAGGCCTATAATTATTGTGTTCTTGAATATCACCCGATTTGACAAAGGAACTATTTTACTGTGTTTCATAAGATCCGGAAATACTCCTCGGTCTACACTAGTGTTAAATATGACAGCCAAGTAGGGGGCAATAGTTTCAATAACAGATCTACATACTTTGACAGACATTCCCCAAAGATCTTCTGTTGATTTAATTTTAAGATCTTTAAAAGCTTTTACAATGGCCTGGGGGTTTATACGAGTATGTTAAAACTTAAATTCGGATGGACATAACTTCACATTCTTTCTAAGTAAGGCAGCAGAGAGCGCGGATGACGAGTTGAGAGTTATAGTAAATTTTGAGAGGAATATTAGCAAAGAAATTTTCAAATTCCTTAGCTATATCTGCATCTGAGTTTATTGGGCCATGTACAGTATTTAGATTATATTTAGTTTCACGTTGTTTCTTCCTACCTGTTTCATTATTTATTAATTTCCAGGTAATTTTTATTTTGTCGTCAGCTGACTTTATTTTATTACCAATATATTTTTTTTTTTTCTTGTGCGTCTGCATCTACAATCAGTCCCAGGACTATAAGCAGATTTGTTGGGCGGTTGAAGCATTGTGAGGGGTCTCCCCAGCAGGAGACACTCCTATTTAACATCAAGTATGTAGAGTCTGAATATCATGGCGTTTAAGGCGTTTCCTGTAGCTGATTTTTGTTAATTCGGCAGCTAAGTCATTCGGGTGGTTGTCGAGCCGATTTTTGTAGTTAGTGGAGGACTGTTGGATCTCTTCCTTTACTGTTTTAGTTTCCAGAGCTTCATGGATTTCAGAGTTAGTGAGAAACCATGGAGCATTCGACAAGGTACGAAGTATGCCATTCTGCAGTCTCTGTATAATATTTAGATTGGAGTTACAAGCACTTCCCCAGAGTTGGATCCCGTACATCCACACAGGTTTGAGGATCATTTTATAGATTAGTAGCTTGTTTTCCACCGAAAGTTTAGAGTTGCGTGCCATCAGCCAATACATGGCCCGGAACCGTATGTTTGTTTCATCGCGCTTTGTTTTGACATGATTTTTCCATGTCAGCCTTCTGTCTAGGTGTATTCCAAGGTACTTGCCAGTGTCACTTTGGGGCAGGGTATTGTTTCTTAGTTGCACGGGTGAACAGTTTCCTTTTCTAAGCGTGAATGTTATGTGGGTCGATTTAGAAGCGCTTGCTTTGATGCGCCACTTCTGCAGCCAGTCACCTACTTTGTTGAGGCTTTCTTGTAAAATATTTGAAGCAGTTTGTGGATCTGGACTGCTTGCTAATAGTGCAGTGTCATCAGCAAATGTAGCGTTCATTACTTGTGTTGACTGAGGGAGGTCTGCAGTGTACAAGGTGTACAGGATTGGGCCAAGAACCGAGCCTTGGGGCACACCGGCCGAGATCTTATAAATTTCTGATGCATCACCACTTTCTCGTACTTGAAACATGCGATTTGACAAGTAAGAATTCATCAGAGTATAGTAGGTATGTGGTAGCAAAGTTTTTATTTTGGAGAGTAGGCCTTTATGCCATACCTTGTCAAATGCCTGCTGGATATCAAGAAACACAGCAGAGCAGTACTCTTTGGCTTCAAGGGAATGCCGTATTTTGTCACAAACTCGGTGGACCTGCTCGATGGTCGAGTGGTGTTTTCTGAACCCAAATTGGTGCTTGGGGATGGTTTCATTTTCATCCAATAGCGGCAGTATTCTGTTCAGGAGAATCCTTTCAAACACTTTAGACAGGACAGGTAGAAGACTTATCGGCCTGTATGATGTAGCATGATCTGGAGGTTTTCCTGGCTTATGTATCATGGAGATGATGGATACTTTCCACATAGTTGGGAAGTGTTGGACCCTGAGGACACCATTAAAGAGTGTTGTAATGAATACTAAAGCTTTTCTAGGAAGTTGCATAAGAACCTCTTTAGTGATTAGGTCAAAGCCAGGGGCTTTGTTGTTCTTCATTCTTTTCAAGGCCCATGTAAGCTTACGCACTGTTACTGGCCTTGGTGGAAGTGATAATTGAAGGTCTTGCTGTAGTTGGTTATCTACTTCTCTCTCGAATTCTTCGCATTCACTATCGTTTGGTTTAAATACGTTAGCTAGATGTTTTGCGAATGTTTCTGCCTTTTCTTTACCAGTCCTAGCCCAACCTCCGCTATTGTTTCTTATTGCAGACTTAAATGGTTGCGGTCTTTTAAACGTTTTTGTGAATTTCCAGAGCGCGTACTGAGATGATGCAGTAGCGGTCAGATTTTGCAGTTTACTTTGTAGCGTTGCATTATTTATACTATCCAACATTTCTTTCAATTCACTTGCGGCTTTGTTTAAGGCGGTCTTATCAGATTTATGTCTAGATTGATGCCAGACCCTTCTAAGCCTTCTTTTTTCTAGAGCTTTATTTTTTATATCGAGAGGAATTTTTCCAGTAGTAGCCCTTTTCTTTTTGATTGGGGTGTTCATCCAGCATGCATTCTGTATTAGTTTAGTAATGTAGCTTGTGGCATCTTCTATCTCATCTGATGTTTTTGGGATACATGTAGTTGTATAGTTTCCTCTATGTATTCTCTAAATCCTTCCCAGTCTGTAAATTTGTTGGACAATGTCTCGGGTTCTTCGTAGCAAATTATTGTCGTGCTTACGGTTAGAATTACAGGGGAATGATCAGAGTTACTATCATAACAGGGCTCAGCTTTGAGATAGTGTCTCGAGAGTCCTCTGGTGATAAAGAAGTCTAGCAGGTCAGGCTTTATCTTTGGGTCTGTAGGCCAGTATGTCGGTTCACCGGATGAGATTGAGTCAAGGTTATTTCCGTCAATGCATCCCTTAAGCTGTCTACCTCTTGTTGTTATTAACCTGGAGCCCCAGTACGAGTGCTTGGCATTCCAGTCGCCACCAGCAATGAATCTGTTTCCCAGTGTGTGGAAGAACTCGGAGTACTTTGCACTATCTATTCTATGCTTCGGTGGGCTATATACCGCAGATATATTGAGGGGTCCATCCTTACCCTCAACTACAACAGACGTTGCCTGGATATAGCTTGTTTTATATACGGGCATGACATAGTGTTTAATGTTCGCTCTAATGGCTATAGCAGTTCCAGCGTGGCCAGTGCCATCAGGGTGACAAGTAATGTAGGTGCAGCAGCCCTTAATTTTTATGTTGCTTTTTTCCGTACAGTTTGCTTCAGATATGAGCACAACATCAAGTTTATTACTTGCAATTAGCACCTCTAGCTCGAACTTATTTGGTGTTAAGCCATTAATGTTCCACGTGGCTATCCTGAAAGAAGTCATTTTGGGATTTTATCTAGGAGTGTTGTTATGAGACTCAAGAGAGTGCTCATTTGTTGTAAGATGAGATCAAATTTTTATGATTGCTTTAATATGAGTTCTTCTAATTTATTACATGGTTTTACTTCAGGATTCAGTGCGTTTGTGTTCTTCTTCAATCTTTCAGCATAGGTGTCATTTGGTCTACTTCCTCCAGGGTTGGTGGGGTTTGCTTCCGTGGTGCTTTTCGAGTCTAGTGGTCTGGTGGTGTTTTTGTGAGTTGTCCTCTGTGGCATTCTTCTAGCGAGGATCTCCCTGTATACAGCACAGCCTTTATAATTTGCAGGGTGTTCACCTTCACAGAGAGCGCATAGGGCTGGTGTATTACGATCTTTCTTTGGGCAGTCAGCAGTTTTGTGCCCTTGAGCGCATTTTACGCAACGATATGGTCGCTTGCAGTAATTTTTTGAGTGACCATATTGTTGGCACCTCTGGCACTGTGGTAATTTTGTCCTCTTTTTGGGGTCTTCAATGACAATTGACTGGTGATATATGTATTTGATGTCTTTAACTGCCTTGTTGTTTGGCCCAGGGGCAATATTTACAAAGAACGTAGATGTTGGTTTTTTTGTCTGGTCCATACTTGGCGTTAACAATCTCTCCATAGACTTTGTTTCCAGTTTTTTCAATTTCCTCCACAATTGCACTCTGCGGAGTGGAGTGTTGAAGGTTTTTTATACCACTCTGAAGCAGCGCTGGTCCTTAAGGTTGAAAGTGTGACCTATGAGTCCATTCTCTCGAACTACAGTGATAACTTTTTTGTAGGTGGTAACATCTTTACAAGAGACCCTTAATTGATTCCTATTTACTATTTTGAAAGTAAAGAGGTTATGATCAGCTGCTGATTCCAACAGTTGTGTGAGTCTGTTTACGTCCTCAATACCATATAAAATTATTGGTGGTGGTTTGCTAGGTCGTTTTTCCTTTGGTTGACTAGAATGCTCTGTCTCGTCTACAGATAAATCCTTGTAGCGGTTCTGGGTTTTTATAGTTTCTGGGGATGGTGTCCGTGACAATTTTTTCCGTTTATGGCTTTTAGATTCAGGGACTCTTTGCCAGTCTGGCGGTTTGGGAGTAATTATTTCTAGATTCTTGCCTAGTGTTGCTTGTGTTAAGGGTTCTATTTGGGAGGTACTTCCCAGTGAGGAACTTCTAGTTCTCGTAAAAGGCTTGGATGGAACGCCTGTTGTACAAATATACGTCTTCCTTCTTATTACCAATATGCAAAGCTTTTGCTGTTTTACATACAGTTTTAAATGTTTTTGAATACTTCGCATCATACTTCATACATTACATTACAACTATATACATTATGAATATACAAAACCAAATAAACTCAGGGTTCGAAGAATTCCTGCGCATCGCTGTCATCCGGAAACGTGCCCAGAAGACTGGCAGTATTGCCACTTTGAATGGCAATGTTAATTCTTTAAGCAAAGAACGTGCCAGCCCTCTGGTCACGCAGTGTTGATCAGACGGCGAGAAATCAATTAGGTGCAGACGCCAGCACATCTGCAAGCTACAACAATCTGTCAAATTTCTTCAATAGATTTTCAACTTTATTGCTAAATTATTAGATTCACAGTTGATTGGGAAAATTCGACCGTTTCGGGTACCTTCATGTGCTAGCGCCTGTACCTACCTACATAATTGTATTGGTGTACAAGATATTAGTCATTATCTAACGTTGCTTGTACCACAGTACTTGACAATACAGCTAGGTACCTAATCTGAACCTTAGTAACTAAGGTTTGGATTTTTCCTGGAACGTTTTAGCCAAAAGATTTTTCCTAGAACGATGACACCTGTAAGTCATACGCAAACAGGCAACAAACATTAATCTATGAAAGTTTTATGTATTCATTAGTTGAAATATTCGCCCCGAAAGCTTAAAAAACCGGCCAAATACGAGTCGGACTCGCACACAAAGGGTTCCATACCTTAAACCTTAATTTTGATTATTTTGTTATAGCGGCAATAGAAATACACAATCGGTGAAAATTTCAACTGTCTACCTATTATGGTTCTTGAGATACAGCCCGTTAACAGACAGACGGACGGATGGACAGCGGCGGCTTAGTAATAGGGTTCCGTAGGTCGCACTTTAGGTACGGAACTCTAAAAAACATGTTTGTGAATAATGCTTTAAAGCCTGCTACCCATGCCCAAAAGAAAAGTTTTTATGTTTATGCCATTAGTGATGCAGTCTCAAAAGTTACGGTTTTTAACGACACCAAAAATGCTATGTTATTTGGGTAAACCTTAGAACAGTTAAAAGATAGATAGATAGCCATTCTAATTTATTGGACTACAATAGGTCAAATACTTTGAAAAACAGTATGGAAGTGCTTTTTAGCAAAAAGAGAAAATAGCCAAACTTTTCCAATGATAATTTTTCAGTTTGCAGCCCTATGAACTAAACCAAACATAGCCACACACAAAGACATGTCAGCTGTCATCCATTTTGTCAACAAACGTCAAATAAATCTCAACGCAAACACGCAAACACCCAGTTTGTGATTTGACTGTTCTACGAACGAAAGATCTATTATAGTGAACAGTATGTCGATTCCAGCCCAATAAGATTCCGTTCGATATTCCAATATGAATAACATCGAAAATGTTTTCTGTCGCCTCTGTGCCGAATTGATGCCGCACAACAAACTCTTTGACCTACAAACTGACGAAGCAAAGTGCACAGAAATCATCACTAAATTGACTCGTTTCAATGTTCAAATGAATTTCAGTGACAATGTTTTGCCGAAAATGGTCTGTTACTCATGTATTAACTCATTAAACCGTGCATTTGACTTTGTAACTGTAGTGGAGAAAGCACAATCAAACTTAAACGATTTTATTTTGACGCGGCAGATAAAGCAGGAACAGAACGCTTCTGATGATGACCTCGTAGTTTACGATTCTTCGTCGAGTTATGAAAGTGATGCAGAAATCCAGAATATTAAAGTTGAATTGAACAAGAAGGGAAAATCGACTTCCAAAACATCGACACAAAAGAAAAAAACTTCTTCATGTAGAAAGGAGACATGCTCAAAAGTTTCGCACTTATCCCAGTTGAAACTGACTTGGAAGAGTTATAACTGGCTTTGTACTTATTGTGAAACTCAGTTTCCATCGGTTGATGAACTTCGTACTCATTCAATGCAATACCATAATGCCTGTAACCCATACCGTTGTACTGACTGCAAAATAAGGAAGCTACGTCTTGATACTTTTATTCTGCATGTGAGGAAACACAAGAGGTTCTTACGATTCTCTTGCTACAAATGCTCTATGGTTTTTGGGTCAGTGATAGCAGCAAATAAACACAAAGAAACTCATAAAACTTCAGATATTGTTTGTTTTGGATGCAATATGTGTTTTGAAACCCAAGAGGAATTAGGTAACCACACCACTACATATTTTAGGGGAACAAATGCTAGAAAACCACGACCTCCAGTACAATTACAAGGCAATAGTTTAACATGCCCGATATGTGAAAAGGTTTGCAAAACGAAAACTAGTTTGAGCACTCACTTATTAATACATACAGATCGAAAAAAAGACCACACATGTGAAGTTTGCGGTAAATGTTTCTTCCAGAAAGGATCTTTAGCAGGGCATATGCTTCAGCATACGGACGTGAAGCCATTCCAGTGTGAAATATGCAAGTCTTCATTCAAAACTTCAAGACGGTTACGACAACACATTGCTATACATGATGGAGGAAAACCATTCTCTTGTGACCAATGCGGCAAACTTTTCCGTCTCAAACGTCAACTTAACAACCATGCAATAATCCACACGGACGCACATCCTCACGTTTGTAGTTACTGCAACAAAAGTTTCCGCTTCAAAACAATACTCAATCAACACATACGGCAACACACTGGAGTAAAACCTTACTCTTGTGCTCTTTGCCAACGGGACTTCACAAACTGGTCAAATTATAACAAACATATGAAACGTAGACATGCTACTGATATGGCGAAGAAGAAACGCACACCTGATGGTACATACCCTATTGATCCGGTTACAGGAGAGGTTATTATGCCAGCTGAGGATAAAATAACTGAATGGAAAAAGAAAATGATGAAAAAAGATTCATAGACAAAGAAAAAAAGATTCTATGATTATCAAAAATGTGAAAGGTAGTATGTTTTAATATTTGTTAATTAATCGTGGCTTCCTGTATTTTGTAGAAATTATGCACCAGCATTAGACCACGTTTCAGTATTATTTTCCCTTAGGATATTTTTTGTTGACAATTTCGTTTATGTGAAGCCACAGTCCAGCTTTAAAGTAAGATATTGAACATAATTATGTATTTCATGTTGGTGTATGTCTGTTTGTCTCCCACACATAGTATGTGTGTTTTGCACAAATGCACAAAACTATGTTTGTTTAAATTATTTTTCAAAATTTGAGAATCTTTTATTCAGAGTCCATAGTATTAAAAAAATAAAATTTACTTAAAATCTAGTAGTAGGTATTGGCACAAAGTATTCACTACTAAAAGTATTCGATTTTATTTGGATGATAGGAGCTCAAATACAAAAAATAAAGAGAAATGTGGAACAGGGTTGAAGGCACCATTGAAAAGGAATCAAGAAATCTTTCGACTAGGCGGGTGTTGTATCTGGTGGGCAATATGGTATTTTACTGAAACGAATCTAACGTCTTTTATAATGCACACAGCAAAGGAGTGGAACTCTCTGCCTGCGTCTGTGTTTCCAAATGCTTACAACCTTAATCTCTTCAAAGTTAGAGTGAACAGGCGTGTCTCATCCAAGTCCCATCAATAATAAAAAAAAAAGATAGATTTCCAAATAATATTGCACACGCACGCATCTCTTCTTTTTTCACTTTCAGATCAAAAAGCCGGTCAAGAGCGAGTCGGACTCGCGCACCGAGCGTTCCGTACCATCATCACATAAAATGTTTTTAAATTTTCATAGACGAGGCCTATTTTCGTCAGAGAATTTTAAGACTGCTGTGTATACCTATTACAGTTTTACTAATGTAATTTTTCTTGGTGATATCTGAAAAAGTGTGCTATTTAACCCTTTACCGCATGGAATTTTAGATTTGGTTCAAATTAATTTACATGGTTCTATGGCATAATAGGTATCCCAGTATTTTTTTATTTATTTTTTCGGACATTAGAAACCGAAATAATTGCTTCGAAACACAAAATCTCACATTTGATACAACATGCAGTCCAGGTAACGGAATATACGACATCATTTATGGTACAACATGCAGTTAGGGTAAACATTTTCGTATATCTATATATATATATTTTATTAAGTATTAATTTTATTGAATGAATAAGATTCACATTTTATGTCAATATTTAATGCAAAACCATATGAAAATCCTTAAAACAATTACGATCTTTGTTTAAACAAAAAAAACATTCGCATTTACTACAGTAAATGTAAGATAGGCGTGAACATTTTTTGCATCTCTGCCGTTTTTCGCCCCAGTTGGGCCAATGTCCAATCCCGTCGTATACCACTTCTTGCGGAGGCAGTTCAATACGTCGTTTCCTTTTTCTTATATGTTCTAGATCATGTTCTAGAGCAGGCCGCCCTCGGCCTCGGGTAGATGGAGTAAACACTCCTCCCGTTTCCCGCATCAAAACATCAGCTATATACAGTTTAAAATCTAACAACGACATATACACTTCGTTATTAGATTTTTGTTTGTTGCGGCGACGCCACAAAAGCCAGCTATTCACACACGTCATATCGACTAAGTGGAAGAATATTCGATGGTACCATTTCTTGCTTTTTATTTTTATCCTGTAAAAACCTAACATTGCGTCTAATAAATCCACCCCGCCCATATATTTATTGTATATTTCTACCGATTTTGGTCGAGGTACTTCAATTATTCGCTTTTGTTTCTTTGAAAATCGTTTTACGGGAGCCATAGGTTCCTTTCCAACATAGGAAGAACATAAACTTACGACTTTATTGTCAACCCATGTAGTCACGCTTAGTTGAACTCCATCTATTTCCGTGGATTTTTCAATGCAGTGACCTCTCTCACATTTCAGCAATGCCTTTTTGTTTGGCAAATCAATGTCTTTGGCTCTATTTAATTGAATTGTACCTAATGGTAGAATTCCAACGCCATGAAGATGTGCCATGAGCGGAAGACTGGTATAAAAATTGTCGATAAACAGTTTGTGGTTTAAATTTTGTGACACTGTGTTTAGCAATCTTCTGCCCACCATACACTAAAGTGCAGTAACAGCAAAATCACGATTTCGAGTAAAACGCATTTAAAGTTAAGAATTGATTTTAAAAAATCAACAGAATGTATAAGCAAAAAAATTTGAATGCAGAAAGGTTGTAAAGGCATAGGTTCACACGTTAAAGCAATAAAAAAAAATATATCTTAATAACTGAATTTATTATGGCCATTTATTCTTTTTGGTGCCTATTACTGCATAGCCTTTTTTGTAAAAAATACCATTTTAAACTTAGTAAAATGCAGCAAAAAGCCCTATTACTGCGTTTGGATCAGTTATTTTGTCAAGAAACCCAACTAACATGCAGTAAGGTCAAAAAAATACTGCATTTTAGTTAGTTTTTTAAGAAAAAAGTGTTCAATTTACTAGTGCAGTAAGAAAAATAGCTAGTTCACATTTTAAAGACCGTTTATTTCTTATTATTTAATCACAATAATTCAACTCACTTATGTAAAATTTACATATCAAAAATAAAAAAAAACATCTAATTAATAAAGGACCCTGCGCAGAATGCACAACCTCCTTTGACAGTTTTCTCTTAATATTAACATATATAACATAATGTATCTTTATGTTTAACAATAAAATATAGATAGTAAATGTAGGTGAGTATTATAAAGGTGGACATAAACTTGAGATCAACATTACAGTAAAACAATCATCACACACAAAGCATTACAAGCCTTGGTAAGTCTTAGGTAGGTACATAATTAGTTTCTAAAAGTAATTTTTAACAGTATAACGCGCTTTAAAATAACATTGGTTTAGTTTAGCTTTTGAAGCCTCTTATTATTCTTACTACTAGACATAATCTTGAGATCAACATTAAAGTAAAACAATCATCACACACAAAGCATTACAAGCCTTGGTAAGTCTTAGGTAGGTACATAATTAGTTTCTAAAAGTAATTTTTAACAGTATATTAACGCGCTTTAAAAATAACATTGGTTTAGTTTAGCTTTTGAAGCCTCTTATTATTCTTACTACTAGATTTAAAATAATAAAAATGTATGTATCATACAATTATCAAAACAGATCAGAAAAATATTTACTTAGTTCTTTTGTTGTACTTATTAATAATCAGTCTTAAGTTAACTTTAAGGCACATTGTTTCTTAGAATTTGAAGATAAAAAATACAGACTATTAAAAATAAATTCAAAACACATTAACAGTTTAAGATTATTCATCAATATCAAAATTAAATTCTTCTGGTTCTTGTGACGTAGAACCAACAGAAAGATTTTTCCAGAAGATTAATGTATTTGGTGGAATAAGCGGCCCTAATACGTTTAAGATGTTTCGCTTCCTTTCCCTATCAATGCCTTTAGGAACAGTTTTTACAGTAAAATTAGGCAAGTTCTTTGATTTGAGACAATATAGTTCTTTGAATTCTATATCATCAAAGTTCTTTTTGTAAAAGAAACTATGACTTCCCCTTTTTACCATAAGATGTACAATATCTTTGATGTATACCCGGTTTCCATCTATATCTTTGTTTTTTTTATGTGAAATATGAGATTTAAAATTAACAAAATCTATTATTTCCATACTTTTGACTTCTACCTTCCCCGATTTCAATGATGTTTCAACAGCTTCTAAAAAGTCTTGATAATCGTACAGCTTACCCTTTTTGTCCATCGACTGCTCTACAAAATGGTGGAAGGAATCGGCGGACATAAAAGTATGGCCCGGTTCAAAAAACTTGAGTTCAATTGTTGTGGCAGAAATCTCTAAGTTGTTAATTATACTTATCAAGAAAGTAAAAAAACACCAGTTTTTATTTTGTGCCGAGCAATTATCAAGCCATAAAACGATGTGCTCTGCATCACGATTATTTAGTAAGAATGCTTTAAATGTACTAGTGATGTCTTCTTGCTTTCTCCCTGCCACTCCTTCATGCCAAACTGCTGCAAATACGTGACCTTTCTTGAAGTTTCCTAGAGGTACAAAGGTTTCATTGTACGCCACAAGCCTGGGGCAAAACAGAGCTGCTTTAAAGGTATCAATGCGAGGTAACATTATTACTTTTTGGAGGTCCACAGAAACAATTACAGTATTACGCTGACTATTAGCCTTTGTATCTGCATCGTACATCTCTCGGGCTAGTGTATACTTAATTTTATGATGAGCGTAGGTCTTACAAATTTGGCAATCAGTACACGGTTCTTTTACATGATCAAGGTTATGGAGGTTGAAGGTTTCACATGTCTCGCATTGTTCATGGCCGAGCTTAGCAAAAGAAATGTTCATTTTGTTTGTCAAGTGATCTCTGTAAGTTTCAAGACTGCATTTGAATTCGGGGTACTTCTCTTGGAAGTTTCCATACATATCAACAATTGTAAGGTCACTGGGCAAGTATCTCTTATTGGGTGCATGCACTCGTCTATAATGATGCACACATGGATTGAACGATTCAATATGAGCTGTGATCAAAGTACGATCTATAGCATGACAATTTGTCAAATTACGGCCATCCCTATTATCCTTTTGCTCTAAAATTGACTTTTTCAGGACAGAATTTACACGCCTGTCATTTTTTTTGTCATATCCTAAAGTGCCTAAAAAAAATACTTTGCATACCTCATGCGATAGTTCTTCTGTATCTCTTTTTGTTAAACTGTACTTGTAAGTTACGTTTCGTGGTCGTTTCAAATTCTTTGTACTTTTCTTGCAAGCCTCCTCCGTCACAAGATTTTTGATAAATATTCCTTGATGTTCCCAATTCAAAGACCAATAATATTTGTTAATTTTTTTTCTATCTTCTTCAGTAAAATGTATAGTACATAGTTTTTTACATAAATTTTGACAGGGTTCTCGCACCGGATATTTCTGTATGTTTTTGGCATATTGAAGTTCACTTTTACGTTTCCTACATGACTTATTCCGTATTTTCACAACAGGTAATTGTGCTGGCTGGGTATTGACATTGTTGACCTGAATTTCTGCTGGATCGTTTGTGATATCTAAATCTCTTAAACTCGACGATGTTGAAGATGGCTCAGGAACATAGTTTTTATCTTTTACAGAATCATCTGAATCTTCTATGAATGAATCACAGAATGATGTTGAAGGCAGCGTTTCATTACATAAAAGATCAAAGGTCGCTGTATCCACGAGATTACTAATTAAGCTGTCCTGGTGAGCTTCTGGCAGATTTATGGAGTGGTGTTGTGTTGCTTCAGAGATTTTGCTCAAATCAATATTTTGGACGACAGAGTCGTTGTTTTTATGCACATCCCTTAATATTGCTTTTGGAGGCGAGTCATTGTTATCGTGATGAGGTAGCTGCGATATCATTCTATCCGGTGGTAAGACGTCATTTTCCAAATTGCTTAGCAGTGACATAATTTGTTTTGATCTCACATTCATATTGATGAACCTGCACAGAAAGATAAACGAGAATTGGTAAGTACTTACTGACTAGTATAGGTACATTAAAACTAATTTTAATTTACATTTATACTAAAGTTTTAAATTATTTTGAAATCGAAAATGGACTGAAACTTGATTAAAATGCTAAAACGGCAAAACGGTATATCAACCAAACATAAATTTGACGCAAGTGTATGGCCGTTAAGTTTGCAATGAGATTGTAGACAGGTACCTAGAATAATTTGAATTTAGAATGAGATCATAGCGACACTGAACTGTATTAATGTATGGTTAGGTGAATACCTACCCTATCTATTTTTAGTCTATTCAAAATATAATCTCAATTCTAACTCAGTTCGTTAAAAGTCAAACCATAGGTTACCATTAGTTACGAGTTACGAGAATAATTGGCATACTGATTGATATAGGTACATAGATACTACTTTTTAAAGTCAATAAATACTTATAATACATAAATAGAAAACCATCCAAACACAAACAAATGATAGTTATTCAACACACGAAACATTTTATGTAAGGATAGAAAATAACCTATTAGTTAAAGTATCTGTTTAAAGTACGTCTTAATACTATAAAAGTTTTATTAATCATAATAAACTTAAGTAATATAATTATGTAATCTTACCCGCCAAATCCTGTCGCCAAAAAAACGTAAGCAGTGCGAGCGACGCCGACGGGCACGTCCACACTGGCACGGTTCACTGGAGCGACTGATTAATTAAGTCAAATCGCATGCAATCTAGCAGTAAATCCTTTGCACACTCTGTCTCACAAATAAAGTTTTATCTATTCAAACCGACTAAAATGCAGTATCAGCTTGATACTGCGTTTAAATTAGTTTAATTTACTATAATTTGTTAAACTTGATCCCAATTAAAATGCAGTATTTAAAACATTAACTGCACTTTAGCTAGGAATAATCATATCTGTGTCATTATGCTATCCAAACTAATCTGCAGTAATGCTGTATTTTACTGCGTGTTAGTCAGTTTATAATGATAAAAGAATGTTAAGTATTCACAACTAAAATGCGACAAGCTTTGATTTTACTGCATTTTAGTTGGGAGTTCGTGACAATAAATTGTATTTTCTTAATTTGCAGTAAAAATAGCTTGTATGGCGGTAAATTTTACTGCGTATTAATTTTTTTTTTAATTTTTTTCCAGAAATATAAAACTATCTAAAGAACTGTAAAATTATATTGCTTACTGCATTTTAGTTATGAAACCTTAAAATTTAATCTGCAGTATAATTTATACTGTATTTTAGTTGGGAAATCACGCCAAATTGTTAATTTTTTTCGTTTGCAGTAAGTGAAAACTGTTAAATAAAAACCATTCTAATAGTCTTAGAAATAAGTAAGTTAATTCAATAGAAAGCTTAAGAAACCCGCTTTCAGAATCACTAATAAAACGAAAAATCACAAAAGGGCTGTTACTGCTCTTTAGTCTCTGGTGGGCAGTCTTATGACCACATTGCCAGTTGCTCCAAAATTTGGACAATTAGGTGGCACATCGGTTTTGTGTTGTCCTGTAAAGATGTCGAAGTCGTAGCTGAATCCCGAAGCGCCACTCAAAACATAGTTAATATAACCCCATTTGTGAGGTTTCTTTGCATTATATTGTCGAAAACCAGATGTTTTGGCTTTTGTGGGTATCATTTGCTCATCTATTGCTAGGTACTCTTCTTTAGGGATAGTTAATAATTGTGCTCTCAGAATGTCCAGAAGCGGTCTTAATTTCTGCAGTCGATCGCAATTTGGGTCAGTTTTAGGAAGTTCTTTGGTTTTATCAAAAAAGTGCAAAAACCGTTTGATTTCTTCAAACTTGTTACAAGTAAGGAGAGAAGCTACTTTTTCGATATATGTTCCTTCACTCCAGTAGTGTCGCGTAGATGGCAAATGTACAACTGACATGTACATGACAACTCCTATAAATTTTGATATATCGTCACTAGTTATAGAATTTGCTTTATCTGGTTGCAACTGCTCTGCGTATAGATTGCTCTGTTCATGTATGAGATGAATAACACTAGTTGGAAACAGATACTTGAAAAAAGCTATTGGCGTCTCCAGGCCCATTATATTATCAGGTAGATCGGTACAACCCATAAATGCAACATCCTCGCTGTTATAAGTAATTGTGTTGTTGGTCCAAGTCAATTTATCCTTTTTTGCCTTTTTTTTTGTTTGTCCCGTTGTTTTTCTGTTTTTGTCCGTTATACCCGTTGATGTTGACGATTCTATGGTTTCCGCACTTTCCAAACTTTCATATTTAAAATCGTCTTCGAGATATACTGCCTCCAATGGATCTTGAGTAAGACTCCCTTCATCTTCACTTTTATCCGAAAAATCGTACTCCGAATCTGTTTCTTCGATGATTACGCCTTTGGGCGGTAAAAAATAATCTTCATCATCGGTCAGGTCTTCATCATCGCTATCTAAAGGAATATCACGCCCGCTTACGTGTCGAGTCCCTGAAAATAAATAAAACCTAAATACCTTCATAAGCCCCAAACGTTTATAGCACCAGTAAATAAGAACAAGCAAAAAAACATATTTTTTATAACATTAGATGAACCCATGATGTAAAACTTCTACAAACACGTTCGCTTGTTCTACTTTCTCACTATCAATTATTATTAAAAAATTAAATCCCTGTACGATGTACTTATTGCATGTAGTCTCATATCTGACCGAGCACTGGCACAAACTCTAATGCATGAAGTATCATATTTGAAAAACGTATGCATACTTAACTGCATAGAGTATCATTTCAGATACAAAGTTCTAGTCCGTTTTTCGTCAAGAAGTATTTGATATTACTTACATGTTTTTCCGTAAAACTTCTTGGGATCCATTTTATTCACTCGCAAATAACAAAAATAATTTTAGCTAGAGGAAAAAGTAGCCAAAATCGGCTTTTACAATCCACAAACCGCACTCACTGTTTGAATTGGCGGTTTGAAATATTCGGTGACAGAAATAACATACCACAGACAAGGTATAAATCTGCTTATTTCTTTTTCATGTTCGGATACAACCAATGTCTAGATATCAGTCATCAACACGTGGTATAGGAGACCCAAAAATTATTTATCTGTGAAAACTCGTAGTGTATCAAATTTGGTACAGTATGCGGTAAAGGGAGACATTACAATAATTTCAGATTTTTATCTATGTAACCTTCGAAGATAAGGGGGTAACGGTCAAAAGTAATTTTTTTAGGCCGCACGGCCTAAAATAAGCGTTTCACTGCTTTGAAAACACGCATGACGTCACTGTACGATACGACGACGTGACGTCAGTAAAATACCCTATTGCCCGATGGTAGTAATAGGGAATACGCATGCGATTTTTTTATTTGCAAAATGAAATACTTATTAGCTCTAGTAAACAATCATGAAAATATTTTTTAAATAGCTTCATCAGCGATAAGTTATAAAGCTTCAAAGATTACAATTAGAAAGAGATGTCCGATGTAAACTTTGACGTCATCGTCTATGACGCCTATACAGCTGCCATAGAAATCAGCGTTTTCGCGAGAGGGACAGATATATTTGTTTAAAATAATTATATCTTTTTTGAGTAATTTTGATTCTATTTTCACTGTTAGTATTATATTTTTGTATATATTTAGTAAGACTGTATAGATGATAAATATATTTTTCATGCATATTCCCTATTGTCACCGGAAAAACGCCACCGCCGTTAGATTGTAAAATATCGCGTGAAATAGTAAACAATTTATCTCAGTAGGACATGGATTATTATGGAGATTTATTGTGTTCAAAATGATTTTTCACGATATATCGTAAAATTATGATCTAATAAAGATGTATAACGAAATGTTAACGATCTAGTAAAAATGTTACGGAGTCTGCAATTTCCCGGTGACTGTGACGTCAGATCATTTTTGTATAGTTTGTACGGTGACGTATAGATGGCGCTTCGAATATGTTTGTACCTATTGTATTTGAGTTCCTGAAGTATTGCGCAATGAGTATTGTTAACTGTCAGAGGTATTTTAGTTCTAATTTTTTTGTATTTATTGGTAAGATATAGAAATTGATTTTATGAAAAGTTGGTGTTAAACAAAATTGAGGAATATTTTGTGTTTTAATGTTACATAATAAATGATAAGCAAAATACTGCCTTTTATTTTTTTTTTAGGGTTCCGCACCCTACGGGTAACCAACGGAACCCTATTACTAATCCTCCGCTATTCGTCCGTCTGTCTGTCTGTCAGTGGGCTGTATCTCAAGAACCATAATAGGTAGACAGTTGAAATTTTCACAGATTGTGTATTTCTATTGCCGCTATAACAACAAATAATAAAATTTAAGATTTATGGTACGGAACCCATCGCGTACGAGTTCGACTCGCACTTAACCGGTTTTTAAGGTTCCGTACCCAAAGGGTAACCAACGGAACCCTATTACTAAGCCTCCGCTGTCCGTCGGTCCGTCCGTCTATCTGTCAGCGGGTTGTATCTCAAGAACTGTAACAGGTTGACAGTTGACAGATTGCCGCTATAACAACAAATAATAAAATTTTTGGTCTATGTTACGGAATCCTTCGTGTGCGAGTCCGACACACACTTGGCCGGTTCTTGTACCTACCAATAGTTGCTCCTGTCCCAGAGTTATCCATGTATCCAGATTCTACCCTCGATGACAGCACTGTCGTCTGCCTATTTCGCTGCCGGACAATCGATGCTTCTTTCAGTGCGAGAGCACCAGTCTGTACTCCACCTATCATTCACATTACCTTTGGTGTCTTTCCGGGCGGGTCTAAAAATGCAGCTGTAGCAGAATCTGAGGTTTGCTCTTGACTCTAGTCTAGGTCAGAGATGACAGAGACAAAATCTACGATGGAGCGAGCTACGTACCTACAGTAACGTTAACGTAAGTGAATTTTGAATGTGAAAAACTACAACCCCAAATATGTATACCATCTATTTCAAATAAATATTATGTATGAAACGAGTATTGTAACTATGATAAAATATTACATTACGTTATTATACGTCAAAAATATTCGTGCTAGGCCCGATGAAAGCAAATCACGCTACTCGTCGTTGTCACTTTTTCCCAATCAATCTTGAACCTAATGCGTTAGAATAACGATAAAATTAAATTTGACAGATTTTTATGTGATTAATATAAGGATTTATTTATTTCATACTTTCATGCACACAAAACAGAGGCGGGCTTAATGCCATGGGCATTTTCTACCAGTCAACCCTTGGGTGATGCAGAGACAAGTAGTGGTAGGTGCTATTTTATTTTGGATTAATAATTATTATGATTCTCCTAAAGTGGCCTTTTTAGCCCCCAGCTCCATTTGAATTCCGTAATTCAGTTTTCCCATGTCGGAAATATCGACATTCGGAACTTGGTCTTATATCCTGCAGGAAATTTATAATATTTCTACTGCTGGGTATTCGCTGATTGTTTAACTATAATGGTCTGCTTTGTGGACAGGGAACCTGTTAAAAATGTAGACCGTAGGTACGTAATCCACTACACTGGCCCAGTAAGGGATGGTGAATGTCACACAGTAAAGTCCGTCTCCCGAGAGAAGTCTTGCAGAAACATGTGGAACTAATTAGATTTAATATAGGTTACCATTTTGCCACCGATTGGGAGCCGCGTCTTCAAGACATATTTCAAAATATTCAGTCAAGTTCTATTCGGTGCTTGACTGAACATTTTGTCCTATTAATTAGTCATTATTTGTGTATTAACGCGCATGTCTCCTTATATCCAATCCCACAACTCGATAAAGATGGATCAACACATGGAACCATGGATCTATCTCGATCCATGGTTTCCAGCGACATGTTTTTGTAAGTCCAAGTGCGGAGCCCCCAAAGCGTGGGGCCCGTAGCATTTGCTACTCTTGCTACGTGGATCTGGCACTGGATGCATTGCACAATTTGCACACAAACGGGGGATATAAGGTGATATAGAAGAGATAAGAGGGTACCTTTTTGCTAAAAATAAATTTTTGTGATCTTGAATATTCAGACTGTGCACCAAGTGTGCACCAGATTTTTTGAGCGGGTTAATATAAAACAGTACTAGGTACATCTTATTTCCTTAGAGAGAAAAAAGGAAAGACTAGTGGCAGCACTTTTTCATTAATGTCACGCATTGCTGTCAATGTCAACCATTCTATTGTCAACAAACGAATTATTATTTTTCTAATCAGTTTCTATCTCGATTTATTTACTGATATTGGTCTGCTCTGACTTGGCTCACTTATCTAGCATGAGCGTCCATAAAATGTCTTCTCAATAATAACTTAAGTGTGATAAACATAACCATTTGACATCAATAAAAATGAATAACACCAAAAATGTATACTGTCGACTTTGCGCAGAGTTAAAACCGCAAATGGAACTCTCAAACCTGCAGACTGATGAAGAAACGTGCCAGAAAATCGTCAATAAACTATCAAGATTCAATATAATCATGGATTTACAGCATGATATGTTACCGAAGACTGTTTGTTCACTATGCGTCAACTCTTTAGAACAAGCATTTGCTTTCGTAACTGCAGTAGAACAAGCGCAGACATTTCTTAGGGACTTTATTTTGGTACAAACAAGTACTGAAAAAACTGATGTTTTTGGTGAATTCGCGTTTTATGTACCTTCTGATGGTAACGAGATAATTGATATTAAAGTCGAGAGTAGAAGAGATCCAATGGATGTAAATGATGGTGATCCGAACTTAGATGAAGAAGAATGTGATAGAATTGATGGAGATACTGAAGAAGGTCATATTGAGACTGAGGACACGACAAAACCATATGTTTTTGTTGATGAAAAGATTAATATCAAAGATGAAAGCGATAAAGGCTCTGAAAATCTGAAAGATAAATCTCCTAATTTTAGTGATAATTGTTTAGATAATCAATACATGAATACTATAGAAATTGATTTTAAGATCCAAGATTCAAATACAAAAAAAAATAAATTGAAAGAAAAATGTATAAAAGATATGGAACACAATTCTAAACCAAACCTGCAGAATGTTACAGTTTATCCCACAGATGACTTAAATAAAATACATTATAATACTGTGGATGAAAGAATACTGCATAAACAAACCGAATCCATTGCTAAACCATTCCCATCAAAACTAGAGGATACTACAGAGTATTCTGAAGATTACATAACTAAACAAATAAACAGATTAAGTACTGTACCCGTGCAATGCCTAAAAATTACATGGATGGATTACGAATGGAAATGTTCTCACTGCGGTACATTTTTCTCAAATATTGAAGAGCTACAAAAACATTCAATGTTGTACCACAACACCTGTAACGCTTACCAATGCACAGATTGTAAAATAAAAAAGCAACGTCTTAATGCTTTCATAAAACATGTCAGATCTCACAGGAAATACTTACATTATTCATGCTACAAATGCTTTGAAAAGTTCCCTAAAATAATGGAAACGAGACATCATAAAACAAAATTGCATGAGGACTCCAAATACGTTTGCCTGGGATGCAACATTCCTTTTGCTAGTAAGACTGAAATGGAGGAACACGTCAACAAGTATTATAATATTCTATGGAGACAGAAAACCTTTATCAATAGTGACAACTTAACATGCAGTACATGCAATAAGGTTTGTGCAAGCGTTACTGCCCTACGGAACCACTTAAATAGGCACAAAGAAAAGAAAAGAGACCGAATATGTGACCGATGTGGCAAATGTTTTGATAGCGAACCTAGTTTAAGAACTCATATGGACACACATACCGAAAGGGTTTTATATCATTGTGAAATATGTAAAACTACGTTCAAAACCATTTACTCACTACGGTACCATGCTAGCATCCACTCTGGAATCAAACCGTTTACGTGTGACGTTTGTAACAAATGTTTTAGAACGAGAAGTCAGATTACAAATCACATGAAGTTCCATACTGACTACTTTCCTCTGGCTTGCTCGGTTTGCAACAAAAAGTTTCGTATAGAGACTAACTTACAGAATCATATGCTACAGCATACTGGAGAGAAACCATTTTCCTGTGACATTTGTCCGAGAGACTTTACTAACATGTCCAACCGTAACAAACACATGAGACGGAGACATGGTATTGAGATGGCTAAGAAGAGACAGCCTATTATAAAACAGCAGACGGCTGATGACCCAACTGTCTCCAACTTGGTTCATGGAGCTACATCTGACCTAGATAAAATGGATGAGTGGAAGAACAAAATTAGGGAACAACAAAAAAGTCTAAGTGCGAATAACAAGATTAAGAAAGAGTGAAGAATTGAGGATGCGATGAAAATTTATGCTCATAACACAAATTAAAATGGTCTGTGGAGATGGGTCAGTGTAATCGTTATAATCATAACAGCCGAAAGACGTCCACTGCTTACCTCTCAACGTCGTAATGGCTGTACAGATGTGGATGTAACTTGGCACATGGGTAGATCCTGGAATCCAACCTTTCTCAATCACTCACATGATTGAGAAGCCGCTGGCGGGCATTGCGGGAACTAGTGTAGCTCATATGGATAAATTAAGAAGTACTGCCAGTCAGTATGATGAAAAATGTTTTAAATACAGAAATGGTCTTGCTCTTGACCTAGATAATGATCTTATTGTGTGGGCAGTAAGGTTTAACGACCCCACACACCCTAGTGTCAGAGTTTCTTAACCGCCTCAAGGGCCAAGCCTGATGGAAAGCGTGGATTAGATTTATGATGGTTATTCACCCTCGATACACAAATGGTCTCGCTGGTAATTGATTCTTAATAATAGCGGCCTCAGAATCAGGCCCTGTAGAACGCCGCAGGTCATTTATAACTCGTCAATTTCAAGGGCATGATAAAATTAAATTAGTAGGTCCCAGTTTCTGGTGGCTATTAAAAATACTTATATTTAAGAATTCATAGAAGAGGAAGCATTGTTAGATGTTTATAACCGTACGATTGTAATAGCTTGTAAGTAATAAAATGTTATTTATTCCCAAAAAATTTGTCTTTGTGAAGTAGAACAATATCGAAAGCATGGGTATCTGTCTTGGGCACGTTAGAGGTTTGGGTTCGATTACCCGATCGGGCAGTGTTCAAAGACAGAATTGAAAGACAGATTGAAACGTGTTTGGTCGAAGCGGACTTTTTCAGGGTTCCGTAACGTAATCTGTTTTTAGGGTTCCGAACAAAAAACGGAACCCGTATAGGATCACTCGGGTGTCTGTCTGTCCGTCTGTCACAGACAGTTTTCTCCGGATCCACTGGACCGATTCTGTTGAAATTTGATACTGTGACCCAAACACGGAAGCGTTACGAAATTCATTAAATTTTAGTATGGGGGTCACTTTTTGGTGTCAAACTAAAAAAAAATAAAAAGTTTTTTGAAAAATATCGTGTGACATATCAAATGAAAAGGCTTACCGTGAGAGTTTTATCTATATTTTTTCATAATTTTTAAATTAATGGTTTTGAAGTTATAAAAGAAATTAGACGAAAAATGACCTTTCCCCCCCCCCTTATCTCCGAAACTACTGAGCCATACTATCTTTACCTATATATTACAGAAAAATCTAAGTATAGGAATTCTATAGTGATAAAATAACATGGTTAAAAATAAGAAATTCATTCTAAACCTTTTGCACGCCATTCCGACTCGCACTTGGCCAGTTTTTTTAATCTCGGAGTCTAAATTGACAAGTGCAAATGGCAAACTGACAGATTACAGCGTCTAAGGCTGCCTGCCATGTCCATTGACGCGGAGCGGCTTCATTTACCTAGCCTCGCTCAGCGCAAGCGATTCTATTAGTTTTTAACAAACACATCCCTCGCTAGCGCTACACATCCTTACACATCTCTTGTTGAAACGCAGCCTGACGAGTTCACGAGAAGAGACGGTAGGTAATTTGAGCGGGCAGCCGATATTTTTCCACTATCCCGCTCCGCAGCCTCGCTCCGCATCCCGGTTTTGTATGAATTTTTAAGGTACTTAGCCTCAGCTATCCGTCCGTCTGTCATTCAGCAGGCTGTAGGTATCTCAAGAACCGTAATAGGTAGACTGGAAATTTTCACAGATTGTGTATTTCCATTGTCGCGTTTTAACCTAATTTTTTATGACTTGTTGATAACAACAAGTACGGAACCCTTTGTGTGCGAGTCCGACTCGCATTTAGCCGGATTTTTGAACTAAGTAGTTCGCTCTCTGTCCATTGAAGAGGGGTAAGAAAAAAAAGAAAGAAGAAAAGACGTTTATTTCCACAAAAGCGACGCACAAAACACAAAATAAATAGGGAATAAATAAAAAAATCCATTGGCACAGCTCCGCCCCGCTTCTTTCCTCTCCGCTCCTGAAGACAGTTAGTTGTCCTCATCAGCAACTGGAGTGGCCACAGAGCCCAACTTTTAGGGGGTTGGCGTTCTTTCCAGACGTTCCAGACTTCAATTAGTGAAGCCGAGCCGAGATTGTAATTGCTGGAGATATTCAGTCCGCTTTGTACATTTCTGTTGCATGATGTTTTAAGGTGAGGAGCTCGTGGCTAAATAATAACAGCCGCACGGGTCGATCTTTAAGGTAAGCAACGCTTGCCAAGGTTGGTCTGTGGATGGGTGACCATCTCAATATACCGAGTTTCCTCCGTGCCTCGGAAAGCACATTAAGCAGTTGGTCCCAGCTGTCATTTGTAGATCTTTGGCAGCCGTTACGGATTGTCAGAAGCCAGTAAATCTGACTCCAATCTTGCCAAGAAGTACCGTGTTACCCAGTTAATGGGTTGTGGAGGTCTGGTAGGCAGCCGCTCCATGTAAAACACTGGTATTCAACTGAATCCGGTTTGACTGGAAGCCGACCCCAATATAGTTGAGAGAAGGCTAGGCAGATGATGATGTTTTAAGGTGAACGCGCACCTAGACGTACTGCAGGAGCCGCACGCACTGCAGTGATCGCTGCTGAACGTCTCCCCCATAGAGCGCCAACCATCCCGGCCTTGAGCAGTCCGCATCCGCTGCCAGCCACCTTCTTTAAATCATCGACCTATCGTGCCACACTACGTTTGCCCATACGCGGTCTCCACTCGAAAGGTACAATTCCGATCTTGGCGACGGCGAAGCGCGACTGCGATCAGACGACCAGGCGACCATAGTCGTCTGTCACTAAGCGAGAGCGACCCATAGCATACAATCTACGCGACCGAGACGCACGCCGTAACACTGGCTGAGTCCTCTTTCTATAGCTTTTAAGTCGTTGAAGCGTTTGTCGTTGACCATTGAAACCGTTTTAGGTATATAAATGTTCAAATTTTTCCCCACGATGTTATATTTATTCGATTGTCTTGCTTTATTCATATTATTATGTAGGTTTTTATCAACATAAGCATAAAGCATAATCAGCCTATAATATTCCCACTGCTGAGACACAGGCCTCCTCTCGGTGAGAGGGAGTGGGCCGTAATCCACCACGCGGGCCCAGTGCGGGTTGGTTTATTAACATTAAGTCTAAAATCTACCAACATATCGTCCTGGTATGAAGGAAATGCCATCCTTTTTTTTTTTTTTTAAGGATGGTAATTCATCAAATGACTCCTTCCGCTCTGGGCGAGGCGGAAGGGAGTGTCAGACTCTTACTGACTAAAACCCATCCGTGCTCCTCCCAATGCCCTTTGCGTTCCAGGGATGCGGCGTCTCTTTCGAACGGATTCCGCACCCCGGCAGGCACTAGCCCTAGCGGGCCCCGTCTCCCATGCTGACATCTCCTTGAGGCGCGCGTGGAACACAGCGCGCCGCCGACCCGGGCCTGGTTCTGATCGGACGGCGAGCCACAAGGAAATGCCAGCCTATGATGTGCTTTTTGGCTGCGTCGCGCGACTGTAGCTGTGTGTAGTCCCTAATTCGTCTTCATATCTTTATATATATAAATAGTTGACTCGCGCACCTTCGTCTGCGTCACAATTTTCATTACTGTTCCGCTCCTATTGTAATAGCGTGATGATATATAGCCTATAGCCTTCCTTGATAAATGGGCTATCTAACACTGAAATAATTTTTTGAAACCGGACCAGCAGTTCCTGAGATTAGCGCGTTCAAGTAAACAAACTCTTCAGCTTTCTATATGAGTAAATAGGCTGGACTGATTTGAATGTTTTTTTTTTATGCATTTGGGTGGCACCCTGGATGGTTTAGATTCACAAATCACTAGGGTAGGGTAGGGTAAGTAGGGTAGCCAGTTGACGGGGGGAGCGAAGCCACACGCGTCAGCTAGTTTTATTATAATAAGACATTGTATGAAAATTTTTATATTTAATCGCAATTAACAAGCATTTCAATCAACAATATTCTGAAATACGAATAGATACACAAGATATAGACAGGTCACACAAGTTTAGTACAGCATCGAATTACTATCCCATCGTTTTTTCATCATGTTTTTTATTGCAGCCAGCCGTATCAGGGGACATCTCATCAGGTACAGTTTGTTGTATTTTATTAGGCTGCCTTCTACGGGACAATTCAATACCATGAGAACGACGGACATGCTTGTTCCTGTTGCATATGTTCCTAAAGTCTCTCTGACAAACCTCACAAGAGTACGGTTTCTCTCCGGTATGCATACGCATATGAAGTTTTAAATGGGCTGGCAAACGAAATTTCTTACTACACACGGTACAAGAAAAAGCCAGAGTATCCGTATGAGTCAACATATGTGGAATTAAATTATTTTTGTGCCGGAATATTTTTCCACATGTATCACAACTAAACCGTTTGAATTTGGTGTAAGTGCCTTTGTGAAGATTAAGTTGCCTTCGTCGTTCGGCTTTTGAGTAATGTTTACCAAAAAACTTTTTGGCGTGCTCATTTAATTCTTGAATACTATTAAACGGACTATTGCATCCAAAACAAACATAGTCCGGTTTCTCATGAACGATCTTTTTATGGTTTCGATTATCATACATTGTGGGGAATCTTTTGAAGCATTTGTAACAAGAGTATTGCAAGTCATTTCTGTGTTTTCTAATATGGCTCAAGAAGCAGTCGAGTTTTGACCTAACTGACGTACAATCAATGCATTGGTAAGAGTTACAAAAGTTGTGGGACTGCATTGAATGTTTCTGTAGCTCTTCAATATGAGGGAATATTATTTTACAAAATTTACATTTCCACTCGAAATCCTTCCATGATTGATTTAGATGGTCTCCATCTGCTATTATATTTTTGTTGGTGATCGTATCGTTTTTTTGTTTATCGTTATTTGTATTTTGTATTTTATTTAAGTCTTTTTCAGAATTTGCTGTAATTGCCAAAACTTTGACTGGACATTGTTCGGCATTGAATTCTTTATGTTTAAGTTGTAATTTTTGCACAATTTTATCCATATTTTTTATGCTGGCTTGACGAATATTTTGCTTATTAATCTTATCTACAGAACAGATTGTAATGTTGAATGGTTTTAGCTCAGCGTTATTCTGTTTTTTTCCCGATTTATCTTTAATAACTTCTTCATCACTTTTATCTTTTATTTCAATAAGGTCATCAGTACTTTGTATTTCATGTTTGTTCTCATTTTCATCATCTTCAGTGTTTCTGTTTATCACAGAATAGTCGTAATAGACATCATCAGAATCATCAGACATGACCTCACCGTCACATACGTCACTTAAATTTATTCCATCATCATTTACTTCCATTGAATCACGACTGTGTTCGTCTGACGAGTCCACAACATGTATTGGTTCATTAGTAGGCTTACAAAACACGTTTTCATCACAAGAATCACTTTCAGCAGTGTTTATTTCTACAAGAATAAAGTCATTCAGAAGTGCCTGCGCCTGTTCAACTTCTGTTACGAAACAAAATGCCTGTTCTAAGGATCTTAGACATGGTAAGCAAACAGTCTTCGGCAAGATACTCTGCTGAAAATCCATCGTTATATTAAGTCTTGATAGGTTATTTACAACTTTCTGGTACATTTCATCGCCAGTCTCCAAGTATGTGAGTACATCGCACTGTTTTAACTTAGCGCAAAGGCGGCAGTAGGCTGAAACTTTTGTGTTATTCATTTTTGAGTTGTAAAATTACTATAGTACTTATAGTGTATTATCTATGAAAAATCACAGGTAATTATTAATGAGAGGTACATTATGAACTATCATGTCAGTCCACAGAGACCTAGAAACAAAAACAAATGCCCGTCATAATTTATGTTTTTTTTTAACGAAAATAAACAAAAAAATAATAATTTTGTTCTTAGGGGCGGGTGAAAACTCAATGGTGAAAACTCATTCAATAGCCCATAACATGCCCGTAACTGTTGAATGAGTTCTGCAAAATGACACAAACAAGATAAAAGTAAATAATTTTTCACTTTTCGCGGTCCCTAAGTTTGGCGGGATTCGCTGGTAGGGCGAATATTATATTCTTGCCATCTGCATCGCCGAGCGTGCACGTTCGAGTACGGAGTTAATAACGCCATGCTAAACTTGGTTTTTGTCAAAATTCAATGGCTTTGAGAGAATTAAATTACGAGTGTTACCAATTTCAGACTTTAGTGTTAACAAAACTATATGTATAAGGCTAATTTCGCACCCACAGAACACATTACCTAGCGGCTAGCTGTTCGCGCCGACACACGACGGCGACGACGTCGGCGTCAGTAGCGTAGCTGGGGGAGGGGCAAAACCAGTCAACGATCGGTCGGGTGTCACCCTTAAACGGGTGTCAACGGTTGGATAAAGGGCCTGATACAGAAGGCAGTACTCCTCGATACGGCTCGTATTGTGAGGAGGTTCTCTGGAGCCCTAACCACCGGTAGCTTGTACCCTGTTCCCGACATCGGCGGACTACCTACTACTTTTTTATATTTTTAAATGTATTTTTTATTTATTTTATTACAACGGTTTATAACCAATTACAGTAACTAAAGCACAAAACTACTAAACACAAAAAAAGACAAATTTAAAAAAATAAAATGGGTTAGGTACTCTGTCATCCCTCCTCATGTGAATCCCTCTCACAGTACTTCTGACATGCCAATTAAATCTTCGTCCATTCATCCGCAAACAGATCGCTTGTTTGATTAAAATCCAAGAGATCATTAAGTGCAACCAGAGTTCGAGGAATTGGAGACTTAGCACGCGCAACACGGTGCGACACGGAGGCACAGCGAACAATCTGTCCTTTTTACCCTGCAGTAATTGTCCGGCACAAAGAAGCGAGCCAGCATTGTAAGCAGATCCGGCGCGTCAATGGTTTCACGGAGCGTCTTACAGGCCATTATGAGCTGATCACGTGCTCGCCTTACCTCTAATGAGTTATATCCGAGGCAACCCAGTAAAAATTTGGTCGGATAAAGGTAAGGGTAATAGCCATGTATCCGCTTGTACAAAAACCTAAGTAACGCTTTCTGTACTTTTTCTAAAAGAAGCACGTAAGTTTTTTCGTGTGGATTCCACACACAAGAGCTTTTTTAGAGATATATTTAAAAACTAGTGGACCTACGAAACTTCGTTTACGTCATAATTTTCATTACTGTTCCGCTCCTATTGGTCTTAGCGTGATGATATATAGCCTATAGCCTTCCTCGATAAATGGGCTATCTAACACTGAAAGAATTTTTCAAATCGGTCCAGAAGTTCCTGAGATTAGCGCGTTCAAGCAAACAAACAAACTCTTCAGCTTTATATATTAGTATAGATAAGAAGTATAAGATATACTTTATTGTACACCTCATAACAAGCACAGGAAAAACGCTTATAAAAACTAGTGTACAATGGGCGGTCTTATCGCACAGGGCAATCTCTTACAGCCAACTTTTGAATGGACTGAACTAAAGAAGTTAGATTTAGGGTGGTCAGTGTACAAACATCATAAATAATATTAATAGAGAGACATACACAATACTTTATAATATATTAGTATAGATATAATTTGTATGTAAATAAGAAAAAATAAACGAAATAATAATAAAAGGCTACCGGTTGAGAACAGGTGGTCAGCTCATATAGCACCTCCTTTATATGGATGACTTGAAACTCTTTGCTCCTAACAACTTGCAACTGATGAAGCTACTGAAGGTAACAGAAACCTTCAGTAACGCCATTAGGATGGAATTTGGATTGGACAAATGTGCAGTCATGCATATAAAGCGAGGGGAAATTATGAAATCCGTGGGAACCCAACTCTCAGATTCTATACACCTTAGGTCCCTCTCCTCAACCGAAACTTACAAGTATTTGGGTATGTCGGAAGCGTTAGGCATCAGTGCTGTTGACGGAGAGCTTCTTTGGCCGCCTGAACAAAGCACTTAACAGTCTTTTATCAGGCGGAAACAAGGTGCATGCCTTGAACGTTTGGTTCATGCCGGTTTTGAAGTACTTTTTCGGCATACTCAAATGGACTCAGACGGAACTTAACGCCCTGGATAGGAGCGGGTACGCTCACTGCTTACCACAAATCGGATGCATCACCCACGGTCATCGGTGATGAGGCTGTATATCCCGCGGAAGTGCGGGGGTCGTGGCTTCTTAAATGCTAAGACCCTGCACAACCGCGAGGTATGCAGCCTTAGGGAGTACTTCCTAGAGGCCGACGGTAGACAAAGGCCTTACCGCGCTCTCCTTGGCTAACGAGAACTGGCGCAAACCTGTGGTATTAGATACTAATGATCACATGGAGGTATGGCAGAGCAAGGAGTTTCACGGACGCTTTTATCGAGTCCTACATAAGCCCGATGTAGACTTCTTAGCGTCCGTAGCCTGGCTGCGTTTTGATGACCTTTTCGGGTAAACCGAGGGTTTTGTCTGTGCAATTATGGATGAAGTTATGATGACGAACAACTACCGGAAATATATTGTGAAGGACGGTACGGTTGACATATATCTGGTAGGTCACCGGCCCGGGGAATCCATCCGCCACATTATTTCCGGTTGTTCTAGTCTGGCTAACGGAGACTATTTACACAGGCACAACCTTGTAGCCAGGATTATCCACCAGCAACTTGCTCTTAAATACAATCTTGTGGAATCGGAAGTAACGTACTGTAGGTATGTGCCCGACCCAGTTCTCGAAAGTGGCAATTGCACATTGTATTGGGATCGGTCTATCATCACTGACAGGACTATTGTTGCCAATGAGCCTGATATAGTGGTGATAGACCGACTAGAGCGTCGCGCAATGATTGTTGATATAGCAGTCCCTCATTACGAGAACCTCGTGAAGTCAGAGAAAGATTATGGGGGCCGAGTCACCCACGTCCGTAGGAGAATACCCAAATTTTAGACCCTACACGTGGTCCCCGGGTGGTGCTAATCAGGTGACACTAACTGGTGGTAGCCTTCGGCCGATGGCTTGTGACCACCCACTGGGCAAAGACGTACCGCCAAGCGGCTTAGCTGCGTTCCGGTACGATGCTCAGTGTAGCCAATTCAGAGGAGTTGGGTCGAAATAGTTGTTCCAATGCAGGTAGACCAACCAGGCTTGCCCTGGCGTGGGCGTATCGGGAGACTGGTCGCGGAGGGTAGCGGGATCCGAGGCACGGTGCGCCGCTGGCCGACCGCCAGGTAGTTGGGGGCCCAAGTAATGTGCTAGCCACACATGAAAGGCTGCCCCGCCAACTGGCGAAAAATCCCGGAATGCACCATCGTGCTGGTTGGCGACCAGATGAAAGGACCCGATGGTCATTCCCGGGGAGGCTCGGACGTCCCCGCAGTCTCCAGACTAGTCCCCCAAAGATGTCGTCCTGTCAGGGCGCTGCAATCCATCACCACCTTGAGACCGAGAAACCAGCGCTCTTGTTCCTGTCGGAGACGCAGATCGGATGTCCGTCAGACGTGTCATACCTGTCTTACCCAGGGTTTACCCTGGAGCACCACTTCAGACCACGCGCGGGCGTATGCATGTACGCCCGGGACGACATCTGCTATCGGCATCTCCGTTACCTTGAAGACTCCAGGTTCTCGACGCTGTGGGCTATAGTGGACACAGGCCTGGACAAAATTGTCTACGCCTGCGTCTACCGTTCGCACAGCGGTGATTTGGAGACCACTGGGCTTACACAGCACCTGAGTGAGGCGGCGGATGCGGCTCAGCAGCGGTACCCTTCTGCCCAATTGGTGTTACTGGGGGACTTCAATGCCCACCATCAGGAGTGGCTCTTCCCATACCAGTACACAGACCATGCTGGACGAGAGACGGGAAAGCTAGCGCTTGCGTTAAATCTTACCCAGCTGGTCCAGGGAGCAACGAGGGTGCCCGATGTTGATTCGCACACTGCCAATTGCTTGGACCTTTTGCTGACAACAGATCCAGACCGCTATTCGGTGTCGATTTCTTCACCACTGAGTAGTTCCGACCACTGTCTGGTGAAGTCTGTATCCGTCTACTCCCCGCCCGATCCTAGCCCAAGAGGCACCCGGCGGGTACGGCGATACAGGTCAGCAGATTGGGATGGCATGCGATCTTTTTTCGCATGTTACACTTGGCAGCCTACTTGCTTTTCTTCCACTGATGCTTCGTCGTGCGCGGACGCCGTGTCGGATGTGTTACGGAGAGAATTGGAGTACTACATTCCGTTCTCTGACATAGCGAAATCTGGCGAAGCTCGTCCTTGGTTTGGTGCCGAGTGCAATCGCGCTGATGCGCTTAAGCACGCGGCGTACCTGGCATGGGTCGACGCTCGTAAGCATAAAGCAAATGACGTGAGTCGGAAGAAAAGAGCCTTCAACAGGGCTGCCAAGTCCTGCAAGAAAGTGTTGCGGAGGGCTCGGTTTGACCACATTAGCCGAATAGGGAACAAACTTGCTTCATACCCAGCAGGTAGTAAGGCTTTTTGGTCCCTGGCTAAGTCGGTCGAATCCACTGCTGAGACCCGACGGGACGCTGGCCCACTCCGCTGAGGAGAAAGCGAACTTGTTTGCGGAATCTACACGTCTGGATCCTGGTGGCACGATGCCCCCTGCTTCTCCTGGTGGATGCGAGTCGAGTATGTCGAACATTCGCATTCATCAGAAGGACGTCCGTAGGGTGCTGCGTAACATATACGTGAACAAGGCTAGTGGTCCCGACGGGATACCGGCAATTGTTCTGAAGACTTGTGCGCCTGAGTTGTCTCCGATCTTGACACGCCTATTTCGCCTTTCGTTTGAGACTGGAAAAGTGCCGAAGGCTTGGAAGCAATACGGGTTCCGCCGAAATCGGTCAACTGGGGATCTCTTAGCGTATGCCATTCACATCTGGAGTGAGGCCATAGAGAAGCACGGGGAGGCACTAGCGGTCTCCCTTGACATCTCGAAGGCCTTCGACAGGGTCTGGCACGATAGCCTTATTAGTAAGCTTCCTTCCTTCGGTCTGCCCGCCGGTTTGTGTGATTGGATCGCAGACTTCCTGAGGGATCGGTCTATCCGAGTGGTCATAGATGGCTGCTCGTCTGGACTGCTGGATATTAATGCCGGGGTTCCTCAGGGTTCGGTGCTTTCGGCAACACTTTTCTTGCTGCATATTAATTATCTGCTTAAACCCGGTACCTTTGGGTATGCAGACGACAGCACTGTTGCTGAGAGATACGTGTCCGACGCACGAGCTGGTGGGTCGCAGATCCGGTCTCTCCGGGAGGCAATGGTTGAGCGCTTGAACGTGTCCTTACAGGCAGTCTCTGAATGGGGCGATGCCAATCTGGTCAAGTTCAATGCTGCTAAGACCCAAGCGTGTCTATTGTCCGCCAAAAGGAGCCAATTCCACCCAGCTCCATCTTTCCGAGGTTTAACAGTGCCGATAACCGACCAACTTGAGCTTCTTGGGGTTACATTAACATCTACTCTCAATTTTGGCCCTTACATAGAGGCAAAGGCTCAAGTGGCTGCAAAGAAGTTGGGGATTCTGGCAAAGGTGGGACGATACTTCACGCCGGAACAGATGCTCAAACTCTATCAAGCGCAAGTTCGATCGTGTATGGAGTACTGCTCACATCTTTGGGATGGATCTGCCAGATACCAACTTGATGCCCTTGAGTCAATTGAGAAACGAGCCAAGAGGATCATCGGCAATGAGAGGCTTGTCGCGACGAAGCTCCAAAGTCTTGAGCATCGACGACGAGTTGCTAGCCTGTCGGTTTTTTACCGGTTGCATTTTGGGGAATGTGCGACGGAATTGCATAATTTAATTCCGCCAAGCCCGTTCCATCATCGGACCACAAGACGAACGGCGATGCGCCACCGGTACACGGTGGATATCCCACCCATACGCACAAAACGTTTTGGGAACACATTCATAATGCGTACAGCTAAGGAGTGGAATTCCCTGCCGGAGTCTGTGTTTCCTGATAGCCACAACCTGGGAGTCTTTAAGTCAAGAGTGAATAGGTTATTTCTAGGCAAGCGTGCCTCCGCCCTCCATCTTCGACCACATCATCACTTACCATCAGGTGAGATAGTGGTCAAACGCGTGCCTATCTATAGTAAAAAAAAAAAAAAAGGTAAACGTTCGAAGTATCTTGACTTGGCTCGCGAGGTGGTCAACATGTGCGATGTGTACTCAGCAGTCACTGTGACGACGACCAATGGCATAATTGCCAAGAGCCTCAACCAACATCTGAAGAGGCTCTCGTTGGCCAGCTGGATCAAGGGCTTGATCCAGAAAGCAGTTCTCCTGGACACGGCGTGTATAGTGAGGAGGTTTCTCTCTCGGGAGCCTGACCAACGGTAGCTTGGACCCTATTCCCAATACCGGTGGGCTACTATTTTTTATATTTTTAAATGATTTTTGTTTTATATAGAAATATTTAAAAATGAAAATTTTATGTAAATGAGTAATAAATGGAATAATTCTCTGTTTCAGGTACTTGAGCCAGCTGTCAACGTTTCAGCCCAACGATTATCGGATCAGGTGCGGGTTATCCAGCGTAACCGTATGTTGGATGACGCCGTACTTGATAGACTGCGTCTGGAATCACGGAGCAGCCGCGTCTCACCTACTTCGCCACCGGCCGCGGTGCAAATACAACCCAGTGCAAGTGTTTCACCGCGACCCAACTACGTCGGTGAAGATGATGACGGGGCCACATCCGTGAGTACCCAATGCATAGAGCGATTGAGGAGCGCTTTGGAGGCTGCCTTCCGAGAGTATCGCTCCACACCGCCTGGGCTTAGACCTCGTCTACCTCGTTTGCCCATGCATAATAAAAATAGGGCGCTGGTGTGTGCTCTAAATTCGCAGCTAACAAGTTATTTTGATAGCAGCGAAGACCTTGCCGATACCCACTCGATCTTGTACTGTGCGGCTGCAGCAGCATGTCGTGTAGCTCATGTCAAATTTCCTAGTAGTGACAGAGTTACACGACCAGCTGTACCAGCTTGACAGTGCAGGATCGAGCGTCGTATCGGTGAGGCTAGAGCACTCATCGGCAAACTAATCTGCTTCAGGGAGGGCAACACTCGCCGCAGAGTGATGCGCTTTGTGAGGCGGGCGTTCTCGGGGACTGATATTAGTCCTCGGGATTATCTGACCCGCGTCACAGAGCGTATCGACTTCCTGAAGCAGAAAGTCTATGCATGGGCAAACTGTATACGTCGGTACAAGCGGCGAGTGGAGCGATACACTCAGAATCGCACATTCCAAAGCAATGAGAGGTGGGTTTATAGGGCTTGGGAGCGACCAGACCAAGGTGGGACTGATACGCGCCTACCGGATGATGATGCCATGTGTTCATTCTGGCGCAGCATCTGGTCGGTGCCTGTCAGTCATACCGAGGGCGATTGGACTCGGGAGGTCGAGCGTGCGTGCGATCCGATACCAGAAATGGGGGCAATTAACATCAGCCCCCAAGACGTAGCTCGTGCAGTCCGTCCGTTCTCTAACTGGAAATCTCCGGGACCGGACGGGCTGCACAACTTTTGGATTAAATGGTTCAAAAGATCGCACGCTCGCTTGGCATCTCAATTCCAGTCTGCGTTAGAGTCAGGGTCGCTGCCCCAGTTCCTAACTACAGGAATAACCCACCTGCTCCATAAATCAGGTAGTACCGCGGAGCCTAAAAATTATAGACTGTGTTTACCGACGGTCTATAAAGTTCTTACATCCATTTTGAGAGGAAAGATTAACCATCATATTGATAGTAATTCAATAATGTCTTCTTCTCAGAATGGATGTAGGAACGGGTCCCGCGGTACTAAGGAGCTGCTCCTCATCGACATTGCCATTAGCCAACAGGTTCGTCGTTCCCGAAGGGATCTGTCGACATGCTGGATAGATTATAAGAAGGCCTATGACTCAGTGCCACATACATGGCTCATGAGGGTGCTGGAGCTGTACAAAGTTGATGCAGTTTTACGCACCTTCCTGATGTCGTGTATGGGGCAGTGGAGGACGGTTCTTCACTATCCAGGGTGTCGACAGACCCAGACGAACAGCGAACCGATAAGGATCGAGCGTGGCATATTTCAGGGTGACAGTCTGAGTCCACTGTGGTTTTGTCTGGCCCTCAACCCTCTCAGTACATTGTTGGAGGGTTCGGGCCAAGACTACCGGTTGAGAAGAGGTGGTCAGGTCATATCACACCTCCTTTACATGGATGACTTCAAACTCTTTGCTCCTAACAACTTGCAACTGATGAAGCTACTGAAGGTAACAGAAACCTTCAGTGGCGCCATCAGGATGGAATTTGGTTTGGACAAATGTGCGGTCATGCATGTAAAGCGAGGGGAGATTATGGAATCCGAGGGAACACAATTCTCGGATTCCATAGACCTTAGGTCCCTTTCCTCAACCGAAACTTACAAGTATTTGGGTATGTCGGAAGGCTTAGGCATCAGTGCTGCTGACATGAAACAATCGTTGAAGGAGCGCTTCTTTGGCCGCCTGAACAAAGTACTTAACAGTCTTTTATCAGGCGGAAACAAGGTGCGCGCCTTCAACGGTTGGGTCATGCCGGTTTTGATGTATTCTTTCGGCATACTCAAATGGACTCAGACGGAACTTGACGCCATGGATAGGAGGGTACGTTCACTGATTACCGCAAATCGGATGCATCACCCACGGTCATCGGTGATGAGGCTGTATATCCCGCAGAAGTGCGGTCGTGGCTTCTTAAATGCTAAGAACCTGCACAACCGTGAGGTATGCAGCCTTAGGGAATACTACTCTGTCAAGAAAGTACCGGGAAAAGATCAATAATACACAAAATGTCTGTTATTCATCCAAATTTATTTTATCACCTTCAAAGTATGCTCCTTTAGAAACGATACACTTGCGCCAACGAATAATCCATTCATCAAAACATTTTTTAAACGCTGCTTCCGGAATTGAGTTCAGTTCGCTCGCCGCGAATTCTCCTTTATGTCTTCTATCGATTGAAAACGGGTGCCACGAAGTGGTAATTTGAGTTTAGGAAAAAGAAAAAAGTCAGCAGGAGCCATATCTGGTGAATATGGTGGTTGCTGGATGGTATTTGTTGAGTGTTTGGTTAAAAATTCGTTCACAATGATAGCCTTGTGCGAAGGCGCATTGTCGTGGTGCAAAATCCAAGAATTTTCTTTCCACAAATCTGGCCTTTTTCGTCGAATTTGCTCTCTTAAACGCCGCATAACGCTCAAATAATATTCTTTATTTACCGTTAGACCTTCCGGTAAGAATTCAGAGTGCACAACACCGCGATAGTCAAAGAAAACAGTCAACATGACTTTGACTTTTGATCGACTTTGGCGTGGTTTTTTCGGTTTCGGTTCAGTTGGAAGGCGCCACTCCGAAGCTTGTTGACTAGTTTGCATGTCAAACTCGTAAACCCACGTCTCGTCACCAGTAACAATGCGTTTCATGAATGTTGGGTCCGAACTGACTCGTTCTAGCATGTCCTCAGCGACTTTCATGCGATTGAGTTTTTGGAGAAAATTCAGATCTTTTGGGACTAGCCGAGCAGCAACATGTTTCATACCCAAATGATTATTTAAAATGGTAAAGATCGACTCGTGAGATACAGAAAGTTCGGCGGCTATCTCTCTCAGAGTTGAATGGGGATTTTCAGTCACTATTTCCTTCACTTTTGCGATGTTAACTTCAGTTGCAGACGTTGAAGGCCTACTAGAGCGAGGCAAATCTTCCATCACATCTCGATCGCTTTTGAACGCTTTGAACCACTCATAAGCACGAGTTTTTGATAAAGTCGATTCACTCCGAACACGAAATTCCATTGGCGATGCAAAATTTAAGACAAACTCTTTGTTCGATATTTTTGTCCATTATGAAATTCGCAATACACACTATATATGATATTACTAAAACCAGCACTGTATTTAATATAATAGACAGATGCAACTCAAACTCCGCGCCAAAATGGAAAACAGTTGTGCCAATATAACAACTACAAAAAAAACAAAAATTTGAATTTGGAACCATAAACAAATCATCCATTCCCGATACTTTTTTGACTGAATGTACTTCCTAGAGGCCGACGTGGGTATGCATCGAGATGTGGTAGCGGTGGACAAAGGCCTTACCGCGCTCTCCTTGGCTAACGAGAACTGGCACAAACCTGTGGTATTAGATACTAACAACCGCAGGGAGGTATGGCAGAGCAAGGAGCTTCACGTATGCTTTTATCGGGTCCTACATGGGCCCGATGTAGACTTCTTAGCGTCCGTAGCCTGGCTTCGTTTTGGCGACCTCTTCGGGGAAACCGAAGGTTTTGTCTGTGCAATTATGGACGAAGTTATGATGACTAATAACTACCGGAAATACATTGTGAAGGACGGTACGGTTGACGTATGTCGGGCATGTCACCGGCCCGGGGAATCCATCCGCCACATTATTTCCGGTTGTTCTAGTCTGGCTAACGGAGACTATTTGCACAGGCACAACCTTGTAGCCAGGATTATCCACCAGCAACTTGCTCTTAAATACAATCTTGTGGAATCGGAAGTACAGTCTGTGACCAACATTATCTGACCCACTTTACTATTAATCGCTAATAGTCAAGTGGGTTAGACAATTTTGGTCACAGACTGTACCGTACTGTAGGTATGTGCCCGACCCAGTTCTCGGAAGTGGTAGTTGCACATTGTATTGGGATCGCTCTATCATCACTGACAGGACTATTGTTGCCAATAAGCCTGATGTAGTGGTGATAGACCGACTAGAGCGTCGCGCAATGATTGTTGATATAGCAGTCCCGCATGACGAGAACCTCGTGAAGTCAGAGAAAAATAAACAAACGAAGTATCTTGACTTGGCTCGCGAGGTTGTCGACATGTGGGATGTGAACACAGCAGTTATTGTGCCGATAATCGTGACGGCCAATGGCATTATTGCCAAGAGCCTCGACCAACATCTCAAGAGGCTCTCTTTGGGCAGCTGGATTTATTTATTTTATTCAGGTTAACCAACACCTGTTTACACCAGTACATAAACAGCTTATAATATAATAAGATACAATTGCGGGTGCAACAACTAATTACAGGTTAACACCGCTAGCACAGAAAACATTGGTAAAACATTAATTATTAAATTATGACAAATTCATGAAAATACAAGTGAATTAAATTTGGGAAATTAAATTATATTGAAAAATTAGATTATAAATTAAAATAAAATAAATTGACTATTTATCAGATTAAAACAGAAACAATTAAAAGTACTGACTTGGCAAGGCATAAAATATTCATTATAATTAAACTAACAGTAGCATTAAGATTTGAGTATCTATTATAGATAATTACTGTGTAAAATAAAAATAAAAACAAAATAAAAATGTAAAAATACAAAAATAAAATAAAATGTAAACAGCAATATCCCTACAAATTGGCTTGATTCAGAAAGCAGTACTCCTGGACACGGCGCGCATCGTTAGGAGGTTCCTCTCTCAGAAGCCCTGACCACCGGTAGCTTGGACCCTGTTCCCGATACCGGTGGGTTACTATTTTTTATATTTTTAAATGTTTTTTGTATTTTTATAGAAATATTTAAAAATGTAATTAGTATGTATATATAAATGAATAAATGGAATAATAATAAATCAAGTATATTGGCTCGCGAGGTTGTCGACATGTGGGAAGTGGACTCCGCAATTATTGTACCGATAGTCGTGTCGGCCAATGACTTAATAGCCACGTGTTGTACTGGACTAACTGTATTATAAATAAATCCCAGTTTACCAATTTAATCTTTTGTTATTTTCGCACAATCCCATCACTTTTATGTGTGAATGATCAAAAGAAAATAAAACCTTTCCGGGGTGCGTGTATTTTAAGCTCGCTTCACTAGCTCTAATGTTCTGCCCTCTCTCAGTTAATGAGATTTCTTTCATCAGCCCATAAAGTTACTTCTATGTAAGTATAAATGATCGCCATGACCGGGATTTGACTACACGGTTGTTGGCGCAGTGGATGAGCGATTGGCTGCCGCGCTCCGTGTCGCGGGTTCGATTCCCGCAATGAACAAATATTTGTATGTCCTATAGATAGTTGTTCCGGGTCTGGCTGTTTATGTGAGTTTATATGCTTGTGAACGCGCCCACAATACAGGAGTTATTCCTAGTGTGAATTAAAAAAAAATGAATAGATTTCTCTTTATTCGAAACAGATACTTAAAGAATATAAAACCTATACGAAGCTGGATACAAAAATTTTCGAGCTCGCTACGCTCACTCTTGTGTTTTACCCTCTCTTAATTAATGGTTTTCTTGCCTTAGTACTTTTTTTTTTTTTTTAAGTATGGGAAATCATCAAATGACTCCTTCCGCTCTGGGCGAGGCGGAAGGGAGTGTCAGACTCTTACTGACTAAAACCCATCCGTGTTCTTCCTAATGCCCTTTGCGTTCCAGGGCTGCGGCGTCTCTTTCGAACGGATTCCGCACCCCGGCAGGCACTGGCCCTAGCGGGCCCCGTCTCCCATGCTGACAACTCCTTGAGGCGCGCGTGGAACACAGCGCGCCGCCGACCCGGGCCTGGTTCTGATCGGATGGCGAGCCACCCAATGCTCGCCGTCCGCAGGCCTGCGCCTACGGTGGCTGGAAATCGCCCTGCGACTCCCGACGCCTGGGGCGTCTTCTTCTGTTGCAGCGGCTGGGTCGTGCGGCTTCCCTCTCTCTCACACGTTCGGCATCCTCCTTTGCTAGCATTACTGTTTCGCAGAAGGAGGTGACCGCTTCCCATGCCACTTCACTCCGGACCATACATTGAACCAGGGCCGGTCGCGAGAGGTCGCCGCCGCCGATCGCTTCAACGAGGACCCGGCGGTTCTCCGCCCAGGCAGGCCTTATACCGTAGACCGTATGCTCCACCGTGTCCTCCGGGCGGTCCTCGCAGTGTTGACACCCAGGCGTATCCTCCCGCCGAATCCGAAACAGGTATCTCCCGAAACAACCGTGTCCGGTGAGTACCTGCGTCAGGCGGAAGGTGAGGACGCCGTGGCGCCGCTCCAGCCACTCCTGAAAGAGGGGACTAATTGCCTGTATTGTGGCATGCCCAGCGCTGGGTTGCGACAGTCGCTGTCTCCATACCGCCATGACATCCTGTCGGAGCTCCGTCCGGCTTGCTGCGATTTGCCGCGGCAGAGGAGTCTCGCCCTGGCGTTGCGCCTCCACGCGCCACTCGTAAATAAGCGCGAGGGCTCTCACCTCCAGATCCTATGGCGGCAGTCCAGCAAGGAGGTTCGCCGCCTCGCCAGAGACTGTACGGTATCTATCTGTAATACGGTATAAATACGGTAACTATCCGGCCAGCCGGATGGCCATAACCTTCTGGGACGCATTGAGGTAACGAGCAGGTCGCTTCCTCAAAGTAGGCGCCCAAACAGGCGCCCCATAAAGGGCCATGGACCGCACAACCCCCGCGTAAAGCCTCCGGCAGGAGGCGTTTGGTCCCCCTAGATTGGGCTGAAGCTGCTTGAAGTTAGCCCCGGCCCGCCCCAGTCTGGGAGCCAAACGTCGGAAATGCTCGACGAAGTTCCATCGGCTATCGAGGACGAGACCCAGGTATGTCATCGTCGACCCGACGTCGATGTGAACTCCTCCTACCGTTATTTGGGATCCCGATGGTGGCCTGTTCCGAGAACCATGGAAGCACATGGCTTCGGACTTGTGTAGGGCCACTTCGAGACCCAACTGCTGGATTCTCTCAACTGTTGTCGCAACCCCGCGTGTCATAGCGTCGGCCGCCGCCTGGTGCGATCTCCCGTGCGCCAGGACCAGCGTGTCGTCAGCGTAACAAACCACACTGACGCCACTAGGGAGGACGGCGCGCAGCACCCAGTCGTAGCCGATGTCCCACAGGAGCGGCCCCAGAACCGAACCCTGTGGAACACCGCACGACATCTCTTGCCGGTTCCACTCTCCCAGGTGACTGGGGTAGATGACGGCTCTGTCCGTCAAGTAAGCCTCGACTACGCGACGGAGGTAGGTCGGCACCCGGTGATACCGAAGTGCCTCTCTGATGCAACTCCAGGGCAGGGTGTTGAAGGCATTAGCGATGTCTAGAGACACCGCCAAGACGACCCCGCCCCGGGAAAACGCGTCCCCCGTCGAGAGGGCTCTCACGCGCATGATGGCATCCACCGTCGAGCAGCCCGTGCGGAAACCGAACTGGTTCTCTGCCAGATCCGGCCCCACCCTCACTAGGTGCTCGACGAGGCGGTTTGCAATTACTCTTTCAAAGAGCTTGCCCACCTCATCGAGCAGCACGATGGGCCGGTATGCAGATGGAGAGTCCGCAGGGCGCCCCGGCTTCTTAATGAGGACCAGTTTCCCCGTCTTCCAACGAAGTGGGAACTGGCCCCTCTCCAAGCATGCACTTAGGAACCCTCTTAGTCGAGGCCCGAGAGCCTCCAAGGCCAGGACCCAGGCTTTCCCAGGTAAGCCGTCGGGTCCTGGGGCGGTATTTTTGGCCTTCAGCCTATTAATCGCCACTCTCAGGTCTACCTCAGTCACCTCAGGGGCATCGTCTTCGTCGTAATCGGTGTAGTCCGCATCGGGCACCGAAGGTGGCGGAGCCATAGACGGGGGAGTATGCTCCCCTCGCGAGGGGAACAGAGTGCTTACCACGTCCTCCACCAGCTGGGACCGAAGACTCTGCGTCAACGGGGGGGCCCAGGTGCGGAGCTTATTCCGCACCATTTTGTAGGGTCTTCCCCAAGGGTCCCCGTTCAGAGACACCAGCATCTCCTTGCGAGCCAGATTCTTGGCTTGCAGGATCCCCGCTCGGAGGGCGGCCTTAGCAACTTTGTACCCCTCGTACAGCTCCGCCTCTCTGACCAGCGCATCTGGAGGGCAGATGCGGAGCCTGCGGTGCCTGGTATACCGGCGCCGTGCAGCAACGCATTCCTCACGCAGCGTCGCCAGCTCTTGCGACCACCAGTACACCTGACGGCGGGCGCGTCCTGGCTTAACCCGGGGCATTGCCACGTCACAAATATCGCACATGGCCTCCCGGAACCACTCCGCTTCGTCATTGATGTCAGCAAGCCTGTCCGGAGGTGACACCCAGGCCTGCACGTTCGAAGCTTCCAGGAGGAGCTTCCCGGTCAAGCTGCTTCAGCGCCCACCGCGGACCACTCGGGGCCTGCCGGACTGGCGTGGTTGAGGTCTGGGTGGAGACGTCAAACCGGATATACCGGTGATCAGAATAGGTCTCCACCTCCTCTAATACGCGCCAGTCAATAACACGCGGTGATAGAGCAGGGCTGGCGAACGAGATGTCCACCACAGATTCCCCCTGCATCCGCGCACACATGTTGGGACAGAACCCCGGTTTAAGACGATCAGGCCTGTCTCCAGAGCCGAGTCCTCCACCATCCTGCCCCGCGTGTCCGTATAACAGGAACCCCGAAAGCCAAGTGCTTGGCATTGAAGTCCCCGAGAACGAGCACGGGGAGGGAACCATACCCGGCGACGACGACGCCCAACTCCGTAAGGGAGTTTTGGAACTCGGCAAGAGTTCGGTTCGGGGAGAAGTACACTCCTACCACGACAATCTCCCCGTACCGTGCTGCTACGCACCCCTGTCCTCTTCTGACGCTTTCGAGAGATGGGGTACCGACAGCGGCCGACGAAATTAGGGCCACCGAGCCGTTCAGGTCCTCCACCCAGTCATCCCTGGGCGGGACAAAGTACGGCTCAGCGACCACGGCGATGTTGATCAACCTCTGCGCCATGCTCTGGACCAAAAGGTCCTGAGCGGCAGCGCAGTGGTTGATATTCGCCTGGAGGAAGCGTAATGGAGCCGTTATTGACACTCCATTTCAGCCTCCTCCTGAGTCCCTTGTGAGGGCTCTCTCGCATCAACCGAAGCGGCGGCGGTGACGGCGGTGGTGGAGGGCTTCTTTTTGTCCCTGGTCTTGGTGGGTGGAGCGCAGGCTTTACCCCCAGCCCAGTGATCGGCCGGCTTGCCAGCTGCCGCACATACAACGCAGTGCGGCGTGGCGTTACACGAGCCGGCCCTGTGACCGGGCTGACCACAGCGGAAACAAAGACCACTGCGATCCACCTCCGAGGTGCACTGAACTCCCACATGGTTGCCCACTTAGCAGCGGAAGCACCTCAGAGGTCTGGGTTCCAGCAGTTTGACCTGCGCAGAAACCCAGCCCACCAGGAGTCTTCGGCCCTCCGATATTTCTTTGGCCGCCATCACTGGGCAGCTCACCACGACGGTTCGCACGACGGCACGAAGGCAGGCACTATACGTCCTGACAACACGGGAGTGTTGTCAGGACGTATGGTGCCTGCCTTCACCTGCTCGGCAGAGCACCCCCCAGCCCTGAAAACGAAGGCCACCACCTCCTCCTCCGTGACGGAGTCGTCCAGGCCCAGGATGCGCATGTCGACGCACTTGGTCGGCCTGGACACTCGGACCTCGTCCGCATTTAAGGACGCTCTGAGCTTTTCGGCCAGAGCGTCAGCGGTCGGGCCACTGGCTGCACCGGGGATCTCCAGCATCCGGGCCCCAATCATGGTCAACCTGAGCCGGAGACCCCCCCTGATACCGAGCTCCTGGAGGTTCACCGCCTCCTTTGCCTTATTAATCACATCGCGGTAAGTCATACCCCTCTTCTCCGCGTCCGGCTGTAGTTTCATAACTACAGCTGCGGTTTTCGGGGCGCGGAGCCTAGCCGCGATGCGTTCCGCTTTGCGCTGCCGCTTCCTTTGTCGTTTCTTGACCGCCCTGGCTGCCTTGCCCGCCTTCTTCTTATCCCCGACCACTTGCCATCCGGCTTCAGCTGCAGGAGAGTTTGAAGGCGGGGGCGCCTTTTGTACCTCTGGCGCTAGCGCTGGAGCCTTCACCGCTTGTTCAGCCACTCCACCTTTCTTATGTTTGGCCGGATTTCTCGGTGCTGGCTTCGCGGGTGTTGACCCGGCCCTTCGTTTGGTCTGGCTGGACGGCCCCGGTTTGGCCGCGGCAGTTGCGTACGATGACGCCTTCGGCTGACCCGTTGCCTTTTGGCTCGCCGCTAGCGGGGGACGCAAGACGATGCCCTCCAAAACCGAGAATCGTGCCGCAAAATTGGCCATCTCCTGCCGCACCAGGTGCGGCCTGGCTTTGCCCGTGCTTGCGACCCGCTTGAGGTACCTCTTTTGGGGCGGCTCCTCGGAGCCCGGCCAGATCTGCTCGGAGCTTCTGGTTCTCCTTCTGGAGAAGCTCCGTGGCGGCCGCCAGGCGGGCGACCTCTGCCCGCAGCTTAGACATTTCGTCCGACGGAGGCCCGCAATAGTTGTTTTCCGCTGCCGCCAAAATGGAAGCCGCTGCCGCGCTTATGGCCTTGTTTTTAGAGGCTTGTGACCTCTTCAAAGCCACATCGCGGAACGCAGCCTCCACGACTTTCTTAAATCTGGCCTTGCGCTCCTGTTCGGAGCCGCCAGCGACGTCCGGCTCACCGCCGGAAGACAACGAGAGAGGCACCTCCTCGGCAAGCTTCGCAGCTAGCTGCGCAGCCTAGCTTCTTGGGAGGCGAGCCCTCTTCCCCTGCCTCCTTCTCGTCCTTTACCCCGCCTGCTGGTGGAGATCTTTCGGGCTGAGGCCTTCTCTTCATCGGAAAACGACCCCTCGTCATCCACCCCTCGTCGGTCTGGGCCGCTTGCGGAAGAACTCGGAGTTCCTCACAGCAGCTCCCACTTCTTCGTGTTCAGAGCCCGCTGAGCTGCTGCCAGAAGCAGAGTCAGAGCCTGGTCCCGCATCTCCTCGACGCATGTGCGAGCCCTTCCTCCAATATTTGGAGGGAGCATCCGCACCACCGCGCTCGCCCGACACCTTGTCAGGCGTGTTAAAGTTAGAACCGATCATCTCCATAAGGGACTCTACGGATCGGGAGCCTCCTCGGCTCTTGTTGCCACTGGCAAGTGGAAGACATCCGTTGCTCCCCCCAGAATACGAGGGGCATGACGCCTCCAGAGGAGACGTGGCGGATTCTCCAGCTGCTGAGCAGCTGGTACCGCCCTGGGGTAATTTTTTTGCGTCTGTCTTTTTCATTTTTTTTTCCTTTTAAAGGGTGTGGTCCCTTTCTCCTCCAACCTCTCTCCCTCTCTCTTTGCTTGCTCACTGCCCTCTTAGTCACGTACGCGTACCAGAGAACAGTGAGCAAGATTCCTACTAATGAAACGCACACCGTTCGAAAACTTGACCACTGCTCAAGTCTCCGAACGTTGTGCCCCTCGCGTGTCCCTCTTTGTCTGGTCTCTCACTTGAACCTTTCCGGCATGAGTAACTCTACCGGCAGAGCTTCAAGATCATTGAGACACGCAAGCCCCACCACGACGCAACGGCAACGTGGGGACACCCTCGGTGGGGTGCCTTAGTACCTACAGCTCGAGTTGAGGAGAGTCGAGCTGTAGGATGCATGGTAGGCAGCCGCTCCACGTAAAATACTGGTTTTCAGCTGAATCTGGTTTGACTGGAAGCCGACCCAAATATAGTTGGGAAAAGGCTAGGCAGATGATGTTGGGTCGGCGTCATTACCTCAATATCCTATTTTCTATACTAATCAATGTGTGAAGGACTGAGGCCAGTGAGGGTCACGGGCGTAGCTATAGTTTTCGCATGGGGGGGTCCGCGAGTCTAAAAATTGTAAGAACTTGCGGACCCCCTAAACACCCCCCTTATGTACACCCATGCTGTGGTCCACGGAACGTCTCGAAGAAGTAACCCGCGAGCACAGGCGGCTTCTGCTGCTCTGCGTAACAAACACATTTTGAGAGCCTTTTCAATGACGTTAATTAATTTATATTTCTTTTTTGCACGGAAGCCTAATCCGTTTTCTTGCTCAGCCTAAGTTACTAGCTTCTGCCAGCGGCATCACCCGCGTGATTCCCAGGGAACATATTCCCGGGATGAAAAGTAGCCTATGCCCTTTCTCAGGCTCTAGACTATCTGTGTGCCAAATTTCATAGTTTTACGGTACGGTACGATTCAGTAGTTTTGGGGTGAAAGCGCGACAGAGAGACAGACAGACAGAGTTACTTTCGCATTTATAATATTAGTAAGGATAACATCAGCTGTCAGTAAAAGTCCTGTCTAAATCGTTCCAGACATTTCTGAGAATAGCCTGAAAAAACATTGATTTATTCATATAGATTCATACACGTATGAATGAGTTCCCCTGCCTAACCATTGGGAGCTCGGGGCGGGTATAGTAATATAGGTAGACTAGTAGACACGCGCAACTTCGTCTGCTCCGCTTCTATTGATCTTAGCGTGATGATATACATTCAGTCAAAAAAGTATCGGGTATGGATGATTTGTTTATGGTTCCAAATTCAAATTTTTGTTTTTTTGTAGTTGTTAGATTGGCACAACTGTTTTCCATTCTGGCGCGGAGTTTGAGTTACATCTGTTATTTATATTAAATACAGTGCTGGTTTTAGTAATATCATATATAGTGTGTATTGCAAATTTCATAATGGACAAAAATATCGAACAAAGAGTTTGTCTTAAATTTTGCATCGCCAATGGAATTTCGTGTTCGGAGTCACTGAAAATGTTACAGAAGGCTTACGGTGAATCGACTTTATCAAAAACTCGTGCTTATGAGTGGTTCAAAGCGTTCAAAAGCGGTCGAAATGTGATGGAAGATTTGCCTCGCTCTGGTAGGCCGTCAACGTCTGCAACTGAAGTTAACATCGCAAAAGTGAAGGAAATAGTGACTGAAAATCCCCATTCAACTCTGAGAGAGATAGCCGCCGAACTTTCTGTATCTCACGAGTCGATCCGTACCATTTTAACTAATCATTTGGGTATGAAACATGTTGCTGCTCGGCTAGTCCCAAAAGATCTGAATTTTCTCCAAAAACTCAATCGCATGAAAGTCGCTGAGGACATGCTAGAACGAGTCAGTTCGGACCTAACATTCATGAAACGCATTGTTACTGGTGACGAGACGTGGGTTTACGAGTTTGACATGCAAACTAGTCAACAAGCTTCGGAGTGGCGCCTTCCAACTGAACCGAAACCGAAAAAACCACGCCAAAGTCGATCAAAAGTCAAAGTCATGTTGACTGTTTTCTTTGACTATCGCGGTGTTGTGCACTCTGAATTCTTACCGGAAGGTCTAACGGTAAATAAAGAATATTATTTGAGCGTTATGCGGCGTTTAAGAGAGCAAATTCGACGAAAAAGGCCAGATTTGTGGAAAGAAAATTCTTTGATTTTGCACCACGACAATGCGCCTTCGCACAAGGCTATCATTGTGAACGAATTTTTAACCAAACACTCAACAAATACCATCCAGCAACCACCATATTCACCAGATATGGCTCCTGCTGACTTTTTTCTTTTTCCTAAACTCAAATTACCACTTCGTGGCACCCGTTTTCAATCGATAGAAGACATAAAGGAGAATTCGCGGCGAGAACTGAACTCAATTCCGGAAGCAGCGTTTAAAAAATGTTTTGATGAACGGATTATTCGTTGGCGCAAGTGTATCGTTTCTAAAGGTGCATACTTTGAAGGTGATAAAATAAATTTGGATGAATAACAGACATTTTGTGTATTATTGATCTTTTCCCGGTACTTTCTTGACAGAGTAGTATAGCCTTCCTCGATAAATGGGCTATCTAACACCGAAAGACTTTTTCAAATCGGACCAGTAGTTCCTGAGATTAGCGCGTTCAAGCAAACAAACAAACAAAAAACTCTGGTTTATATATTAGTAAATAGATTGATAGATTGGGGGGACTAAGGGACTCAACCCCACCCCCAAAAGACCCAAATTTCAATGGTACCTAGTCTAAAACCTAACGAAGTCACTGAGGAATTCACGAAAAGTGGAAGGACACTTTGATATGCGTTTAGCAAAATAAACTGTTATGTGTTTTTTATGTTTACTTTTCTAAAACCCATCCTCAGCGGGGGCAAGCTCCTCCAACCGACAATCCTGGATCCGCCCCTGGATACACATTGCACTCTCTGCCATCACTTATAATCCGAACGTGATTTCCGAGGTGCAATAAATAGGACCGTGTAGGTAGATGGTTACTTACAGGCTTTTTTATTGCAAAATAAAAAATAACACCGACCGCGTACCGGAAGACGCCGCGTTGGAAGGCCTCCCACAAGTTGGACCAATGACCTGGTGCGGGTCGCGGGTAGACGATGGATGCGAGGCGCACAGGACCAGTTGTTGTGGCGACACGCGCGGGGAGGCCTATGTCCATAGTGGACGTCTTTCGGCTGATGCGACGACGATGACGAAAACTTAACTCTATGTCAGATTAATCCGACAAATATTTTCGGGTCCATTTCGCCTGGGTCGTATATTTCCGACTAAAATACCACAACTCAATGTTTTTGTATTTAATTACGCTGTATTCTATCAAAAAGGTGTTTATATTAGGTAAATAGTTAATTAAGTAGGTATTATCGGCCACCGTAAGCGCGAGCCTGCGGACGGCGAGCATTGGGTGGCTCGCCGTCTGATCAGAGCTGGGCCGCTTACGGTGGCCGATAATCGCCCTGCGACTGCCGACGCCCGGGGCGTCTTCTTCTGTTGCGGCGGCTGGGGTGTGAGGTTTTCCTCTCTCTCATACGTTCGGCTTCCTCCTTTGCTAGCATTACTGCTTCGCAAAAGGAGGTGTCCGCTTCCCATGTCTCCTCGCTCCGGTCCATTGCTTGAACCAAGGCCGGACGCGAGAGATCGAAGCCGCCGATCGCCTCGGCGAGAACACGAAACAGGTACCTCCGGAAACAACCGTGTCCGGTGAGTACCTGCGTCAAGCGGAAGGTAAGGACGCCGTGGCGCCCCTCTAGCCACTCCTCAAAGAGGGGACTTATCGCCGCAATTGTGGCGTGCCCAGCGCTGGGTTGATCCTGCCGGAGCTCCGTCCGCCGTGCTGCGATTTGCCGCGGCAGAGGAGTCTCGCCCCGGCGTAGCACCTCCAGGCGCCATTCGTAAATGAGCGCGAGGGCTCTCGCCTCTAGATCCCATGGAGGCAGTCCGGCAAGGACGCCCGCCGCCTCGCCAGAGACCGTGCGGTATCCCCGGGCCTGCCGGATGGCTATGATCCTCTGGGACGAGTTGAGGTAACGGGCAGGTCGCTTCCTCAAAGTAGGCACCCACACCGGCGCCCCATAAAGGGCCATGGACCGCACGACCCCCGCGTAAAGCCTCCGGTAGGAGGCGTTTGGACCCCCTAGATTGGGCAAAAGCCGCTTGAAGGCAGCCCCGGCTCGCTCCAGTCTAGGAGCAAAACGTCGGAAATGCTCAACGAAGTTCCACCGGCTGTCAAGGACGAGACCTAGGTACGTCATCGTCGATCAGACGCCGATTTGAACCCCTCCTACCGTTATTTGGGATCCCGACGTTGGTCTGTTCCACGATCCATGAAAGCACATGGCTTCAGACTTGTTTAGGGCCACCTCGAGACCCAGCTGCCGGATCCTCTCAACGACTATCGCAACCCCGCGTGTCATAGCGTCGGCCGCCGCCGACGAATAAATAATATTTTTTGCCACAGAAGATAATAAAAAAAAACAGTATTTTATTTTTAGTATGTAATTTTATTTTATAACTAATATTCCTAAAGTTACAAAATGAAAAGGCTTCCATGTCACAGTCATGATGAATATGTATCTATGCCTCTTAGCAGTATTTCTTGTGATACCACCCATGACGGACAGACAGACAGACAGACAGACACTCGAGTGATCCTATAAGGGTTCATTTTTGTTTCGGAACCCTAAAAATTATAATAATTCGCAGCTCTCATCATCTACCTAGCCTTGCAGAGCTGCCAAGCTGAACAACAAACAAGTTTTAAGAACTGAATAAAATAAAAACATTAATTATTGAACTAACGTTTTTAGGGTTCCGAACTAAAAACGGAACCCTTATAGGATCACTTAGGTGTCTGTCTGTCTGTCTGTCATAGCCAGTTTTCTCCAATCGATCCACTGGACCGATCCTGTTGAAATTTGGTACACATATGGACTTCTGTGACCCTAATACGGAAGCGTTACGTAAATTATTAAATGTTTAGTTTGGGGGTCAAACTAGAAAAAAAAATAAAGATTTTTGAAGAATATCGTGTGACATACCAAATGAAAGGGCTTACTGGGTGGGTTTTAATTATATTTTTTTCATAATTTAAAATAAATGGTTTTGAAGTTATTCAAGCAATTAGACGAAAAATGACCATTTCCCCTGCTCAGTAGGGTCGGAGATAAGGGATCTCCAAAACTACAGAGCCCAAAATTTTGAAAAAAATGACGAAAATAGATCTTTACCTATAGATTACAGGAAAATCTATAAGAATTCCATAGTGATAAAATAACATGTTTAAAAAAATGAAATTCGTTCTGAACCCTTTGCACGCGAGTCCGACTCGCACTTGACCAGTTTTTTAAGGGTTTCAGTTTTTTCAAACATTTCAACTGTCACTCTCCTGGCTGTCTTGCTCCGTTGAAGATTTGACTTCGGAATTGCTTTTTCCGTTTAATTTATCTTTTTTCTTAGGTCTGCCTTTTCTCATGCCACCCAATATTTTCTTCTTCCATTCCATTACTTTTTCTTTATCAGGGTATATAACCTCTTTTGTTTCTGGATCTAAAGCATAAAGTCCTTCCGAAGTACGTTTCCTTGTGGCATTGACAACACCATGCACGTCTCTCGAATGCTTGTTGAAATTTGACCAGTTCCTAAATTTGAGGTGACAGTCATTACAAGCATATGGCTTTAATCCAGTGTGCAAACGTGCATGCTGAACCATCAAGTGTTTGAAGCGGAAACTTTTGGTGCAGAATGAGCACTTATAAGGCCTGATGTCTTTGTGGACAACACTGTGGATCACCAACTCTTTACCAGACCTAAAACATTTGCCGCATTCATCACAGGCATGCTTTTTTGGTTCAAAATGTATTCGAGCATGCTTCTTGAGTTCACTCTTGACCTTAAAAGAGTACTGACAGACTTCACATTTGTGTGGTCTAGCATTAGTATGTACACTTTGGTGCTGTATCAGTTCCTTCTTGTTGTAAAAGCTGTTACCACACTTATCACAAATAAAGTTCCGTTTCCTATCGGTATGTAAGAACAAGTGTCTCTGTAGTGTAAGTCTAGATTTTGATGTTTTTTCACATATGACACATGTTAAACTTTCATTCACCGTGGCTACCAACGTATTTGATTCTGCATTCTTGTAAAATCGTTTAATATGGGTATTTAATTCCTGTTCATTTGAGAAAGTAGAGTTGCATCCACTGCAGATATATTCGGTGTTGAAATGCGTGGCTTTATGCGCCCTCAGTTCTTTTAGTGTTTCAAATTTTAAAGAGCACTTATAACACATGAGTGTGAGAACGGGGCGGTGTCTAGTAATGTGTGTTACGAAGTTATCCATGTGTACTCCGCGTGCTCTGCAGTCAAAGCATCTGTATGGGTTGCAGGTGTTATGGTACTGCATAGAATGCACTTTCAGCTCGCTTGGAGACTGAAAGTACTTATCACAGAAGGTGCATAACCAATTATAATCGGCCCAAGTGTCCAAGTCCACGTTAACAGAAATTTTAGGCTTTTTTCTTTGTTGTGTAGCTGGTTTACTTAGTGTGGTTTTTGCTACTTTTTCTCTTTTTCCTGGTTTAGATTTAGAAGTCTTCTCTTGTTCTTTCAATGTGGGGTTGTATTCAATAAGCAATACATTACCAACCTCAAATTCTTCAGTGTTAGATTCGGATTTAATATCCATTTCATCTTCTGCGCTACTTGTGGCCGTAGCATCGTTGTTGGTAATAACCTCGTCATTTTTAGTCTGACTTATATTAAAAGCCGAAGAGTCATAATCTTGAAAAGCCTCCTGAACCAATTCAACAGATTTAACGAAGTCATAGGCGCTTTCTAAAGAATTGATACATTCAAAACACACAGTTTTAGGCAACAACGTATTAAAATTCACATTTAGGTCTAATCGCGTCAATTTACTGCTGATATCTCGGCATTTGTCTGTGTTTATTACCATATTGGTAAGTTTATTCACTGGCTTCAAATCGCCACATAGACGACAGTACAAAACATCAATTAGAGTATCCATGTTTATGTTGAGATCTTGATAAATCTTCAACTATTTCGATTTAGATCCATAAGTGATTAACAGCGTCGTACCTCATTAGGTGGAAAACTACGTAACTACCTGACACCAGTCAGTATTCGTTTAAAACCATGGTTTAAAACGTGGAAAACAACCTACCAATACCATTCGCGTGAGCGGCGTAAAATTATGACAGTTGACACATGACAGAAAATAAAATAGACCAAAGACAACATGAACCAATGTAAACCTAGTGTGGAACCGGTGGTAAACAACTAATTAAAAATGTCTATGGTAACACGAAACGAAGGGTGCCAATGTAACGTTTCTAGATATTGTACTCATTTTTAACCGACTTCTTCAAAAAGGAGGAGGTTCTTTGTTCGGCTGTATGTATATTTTTTTTTTATGTATCTTTACGGATTTCTCCGCCAATGGGGAAAAAACGCAAAGCTAATTGCAGATGTCTCTGCGCTCGCTTGACTCAACATATCTGTCACTTTTCAGTTTGTTTTTTTCTTCGCTAAAAAAAACGTTTCACTTCAAACATCGTTGCTCTCTAGCAGTGGCGCGGCGGCGGTAGATACAGTTCTGCTCCATGAGAAACAGTTTCCTAAAAACAATATTAATTATGAAAGACTTTTGCAAAAATAAATCTTTGTTAAGGTGGATGCTCCAGGGTAGCCCGCGAAATTCAAATATTTTTATGTTTTTTGTAATTTGCCGGTCAGTGTGAAGCTGTATGTGGACCAAATGCGATCCGCGACCGTAACGCGTATTTATCTAAAGAATTAGAACCATTTTAATCATCAATATAGCCCTCTAAGTTCATGTAGTTCGAAAGAATGAATATTTCAGAAATAATCATACTTTCGAACTACATGAACAAAGAGGGCAATATAGACGATTAAAATGGTTATAATTCTTTGTCGCGGTCGCGGATCGCATTTGGTCCACATACAGCTTCACACTGACCGGCAAATTGCAAAAAAACATAAAAATATTTGAATTTCGCGGGCTACCCTGGGGCATTCACCTTAATAAAATCAGGTTATTCTTATCTCAATAAATGTATAAATGATTAATTCAGTTGTATTTACAAACCTGTAGCAGAACTGTAGCCTTGATAATCAGATTTAATAAAATGTTCTAAACATAACCTCGAATTATCCGTCGCTTTAAAGTTAGGTCTCCTTAAAGTCCTCTCCCAAAGTCTTCTTATTCGTAAATACTTAGGAAAAGAATGGTTACCATTATTATTGCACCCAGTTGCAGCACAACGAGGCATTTTTGTAAAAAAAAATATATAAATGTGTTTTTTTTTGTATGGTATTTGACGTAACTTGAACGTTGTTTTGAGTCAAGCGATAACAGCGCTATAGGCGGCCAAACTTGGCAGTTTTCTTCCCCATTCTGGACCGATTTTTAAAGGTATTTTTTTATTCGAAAGCATAGGCTTTCGAATAAAAAAATAATTTACTCTGTCTACTATGTCTATACTCCTGGGACCAAGTTAGAATCTGATGATGGGATCCCATGAAAATCGAGAGAAACCCTCAAATTTTATAAGCACATACAATGTTTTTCATTAACTTTCTAACGCAATCCAGATATCTGCTGGTAATCATCATCTTATGTTGCTGAGCTGATGATGGAAGGTATAAGTCAGGCTCTGATAAAGGGATCCCATGAAAAATTTTTGTTCAGCGATATTTTCTGTTTTTGTTTGGAAGAGTATTTTTTCGGACTGCGCCCATTTAAATTTGATGAAGGTCTGATGAAGACCTTCGGAGGTAGGCAACGGAACTCTTCAATAAATGATAGCAAATGGATCGGGATTACTGAAGTCGCATGTCTGTTGATTGTTTACACCAGTTCACAACATAACATCACGCCGGCACGTTGTGATTGTGTGTTGTCGGTATTCCAAAAAGAAATAACCAAAAACACTGACTTCCAAAATTAAAGTTAGTTTTTACTTTGTAGTGTTTTTTTGGAAGTCGGTTTTATATTTTGTAAAAAAAAATCATTAAATTAATTTTTTACAAAATATTATATAGGTAACCGACTAAAAAAAATTATTAATTGAATTAATTTTTTTTTATTCACATTATTCGATGTTATGAAATATGTGTAGTGATACTGTGCAACTACTAAATTATTTAAATATTATACGAGTGTGATTCGGGGGCCTGCGTTGTATTATCAAAAAGCTAGGCGGAATCACGCGCCTAAACTAGTGATTGCCAATTTATTAGTACAAAAAGCAGTGATAGCGGTTTTTCAAATCGGTTTATCTAAGGGACCGTCTCCACGAACGAGAGAATCGCGGCGACTTGACGATTTTTCACTTATCGAATCGCCGCGATAATGTCACCATGTGGAGACACGTTCATACAAGATGTTGTTTGCATCCTAGTCAAATTCAAGGACGTAATTATGCTAATGATTCTCGACCCAAATCAACACTAAAAAGTGTTGGTATTTTTTTCTTATTTACGGAAATCCGTAAGTGTGAACCAGCTGTATTTAAATGCGGCCCGTCTCTTAGCGCGTTTATAGGGCTAGCCCTATAAACGCGCTTTCACACACAAACAAACGCAAACAATACATACACAACGTATACGCAAACGATCATTCAATAAATTCGTAGGTAATCAATTTCACCCCAATCACAGTGCGGGTACTCTCCCGCGCAAGCTCCTAGCCCCGCCCCCGCGGCCCCGGAACTAACAGTGCGTTTGATGTCGCCGAAGCGCGCGTGCGCTTTGCGAATTCCGCTTCTCAGTGCATCGTTGAGACGTAAGTACAAAGTGCAAGATGACGGACAATTATTCAAATGACGAGTTGGTAGAGATGGTCCGCCTGTATGCCATCAGTGGAGACAGCCTACTTGAAGCCATCCGGATGTTCACGGAAATGTTTCCCGATCGGGAACCCCATCACAGAGCGTCATGGTGGCTGCTACGCAGAGACTACGGGATCATCGGCAGTTTGACGTTCCCCCGCATGCTCAAGCTCGCGACAGCGTAGGCCTGCCTGCCGCCTTGCAGGAAGACATCCTGGAATACTTCCAGCGAGACCCACGGGCAAGCACGCGGGAGGCTGGTCAACACGTTGGAGTGCACCACACCACAGTGTTTTGTCTACTGAAGCGTGAACTGCAGCTCCCGTTCCGCAAGTACGCGAGTACTTGACCGAAAGTTTTGGTGACCACTGGATCGGTCGCGGAGGACCTGTGGCCTGGCCTGTGACAAGTGTAACAGAATTACGTTCAGGGATCATTAGTACTTTCGACACTTTAAAAACGAATATGTTAGTGTTACGTAAGCTGAAGGAAAACCAGCTACTTCGTGCTCGATTGTGCGAAGAGTGTGATGGTGGCAACTTCGAACAATAGGTACCTCCGGGTAACTAAGTAGGTAATTAATTTATTTGTAATTTTTTTAAATACGTTGTTAGCTTAATCAATTTTACTAGTGTAAGGTAATTTCAAATTTTTAACTACGTCAAAAATATTTAGAGTCGAAAGTATCATCACATTCATCACGTACTTACACTTAACTAACACGTCTTCCCATTCCCGTCAAACGTAGAAAACATTTTTAGACTTAGTAGATCGGTACACCAACTAAGGTAGGTATTATTCCTTGGTCTGAAGACCGTTAAGTAGGAAGGAAAATTTCAAATCAACCAATTTAATCCACAAATAAAACAAAATCTCTACGAAAACTTTAGGTTGAAGGATAAAGCAAAACTAACATTTTATTAATCATCTGATATCAGGTCAGTGAACTTTTCATTGGCGAGCTAGTATTTACTGTCTTTAGTAAGATTTCCGTATTCCGCTTCTTGAGAAGCTCGTGGCTAGATAATAATAGCCGCATGGTTCAATCTTCAAGGTTAAGCAACGCTTGCCAAGGTTGGTCTGTGGGTGGGTGACTATCTTAACATACTTACCGAGTTTCCTCCGTGCCTCGGAAAGCACGTTAAGCCGTTGGTCCCGGCTGTCATTTGTAGATCTTTGGCAGTCGTTATGGATAGTCAGAAGCCAGTAAATCTGACTCCAGTCTTGCCATGAAGTACCGTGTTACCCAGTTAATGGGTTGTGGAGGTCTGGTAGGCAGCCGCTCCGCATAAAATACTGGTATTCAGCTAAATCCGTTTGACTGGAAGCCGACCCCAATATAGTTGGGAAAAGGCTAGGCAGATGAGTAAGATTTCCGTACTCCAATGATGCTCAAAAATGAGTTAATTTTCAAAGCTATGACAATAATTATGTACCGGTCATTGCTCGGTTACGCGCGCGCTAGCTTTTCGTAGGTAAGACGTCGACACTCACGCACACAGCTGCATTGTCGCTTTGTGCGTAGTCGGGCAATTTTGTTTTCTTTGTATTGAATTAAGGGGTTAATTCTGAAATACTATAAAATTTTAAAAACAAAAAAAAAAGCAGCGCTTATTAGTCATTGCCCGCTACCGTACTTTCAATTGATTATTTATGTATTTTATGTTAACCTCCTGAAATTTGACGAGGATGCAAAACAACACCTTGTAGAGAGTTGTTATAGAAAAAAGTGGCACGGACGATAATATCGCCACGATTCTCTCGCTCGTGGATACGATCCCTTATTGTCATGTCGTTACGAAAATATGATGGTTACAGTTCACTCAGCTTAGCGCAATTTTACACCAAAATAATATTAATATTATTATTTTTTTGACAAGCTCGCGGTTTCGCCTCGTTTTGATCGGAAATTAACTCAAAGACAAATACTCCTGAGATGAACACTATGAAAATATCAAATGTCTTAATTTTACGGTACATAAAATACAGCTCGCTGGCAGACGGACAGTCGGACTGCTTAGCCTTAATAATAGGGTTCCGCTAGTTAGTCCGCTTTGAGTATCTAACCTAGTAGGTAAGTGGAATCAAACAATTAATATGTTTGTTGTTTATAATTATTTATACGCAATCAGAGCCAAACAACGAGGTGATGTTTTAACATTCAGTATCCTTTTGAATTCACAATGCTTTACCCCATTTTCTTTGAGATACACCAGTCTGTCGAATAAAATACAATTCTCGATAACTGGCTGCAAATAATTTTGTAAAAGAATAAAAATTCCCGCTTTTGTAAACGTCGATTGAGTTAACCGATTCCACAACGTCATAAGTTCTTCTAAACAGAACGTGGGATTCTCAACGTTATCACTATTAACACTTGATTCATTTTTGGTTATAGTAAAGCCTTTGATGGTAGCATCTTCTATGTACACTGCAAAATTGTTCTCCATGGTTTTCGTTTTTACCGCTTTCCGTTTTTTCCTTTTTAATTTACAATTATCTGTAAAAAAGCACCCATCTGTAATTTTACACTGAAGTATACAACATTTCCGATTAGAATAAAAATGCCGCGATAAATGATTTGATCGATGGTTTATGGTTAAGGTGGATGGGCCAGGGTAGCCCGCGAAATTCAAATTCTCTTACGTTTTGCGCAATTTGCAAGTCAGTATTAGGTTTTATGTTGATTAAAGTATGATTTAATGTTTATAATTCTGAATAAACATAATTCTTATGCCTGCGAATCATACTCAACATATAACCTAATACTAACTTGCTCTGGTAGGCAGCTAGTCCACGTAAAACACTGGTATCCCGCTGAATCCAGTTTGACTGGAAACCGACCCCAACATAGTTGGGAAAAGGCTAGGCAGATGATGATGAACCTAATACTAACTTGCAAATTGCAAAAAACGTAAGAAAATTTGAATTTTGCGGGCTACCCTGGCGCAACCACCCTATAGCAAGGGTTTTCTCATAGAATAATATTATTCTATGGGTTTTCTTAATCATAGACCACACTTACACCACTATAGACACAAAATACTTTGAAGTTTGATCGGCACGGTTAGCTTTTTATTGAAGATTATTCAGAAACTAAAAACAATACTTACGTCTAAAAGCAAATGCCTGCAGTACAGCTCTTGATAATAAATTAAAAACTAAATCTTCTAACTTATCGTCAACAGACGGTGGCTGAGCAGCCAGTCTTAAGAAGGGCACCCTCAAATACTCTTGCCCTTTTAACCTTCCAAAAATACCCTTCAGACAATTAGACAAAGGAAAATTCTTGAAAACTCCACTATCTTCGACCATTTTGTGGTAACAGCAAGGCATTATTACCATCGTCTTTGCATCGGGCATCTTTAAAAATAAGTTGATCGCGTCTATGGTTAAATCGGCACAAGCATGAAGGCCGGTTATACAAAATTCTCTATGATTTTCAAACTTATCGCGTAAATATCCTTGAATATTGTCATGGGAATTTTCTGTAACCGTGTGCTTTATATATTTTACGTTATCTGTGGAGCATGCATGGTATTTCCGCTGTCGTACTTTGGCGCCAACGTAATGATTTTCGTTGCATTCAATTCCTAAAATTCTTAAGTTTGTTTTTTCAAATAAAAGTTGATCCAAATAGCCCTGGAAAAAGAAAAGAAAAAGTTTGATGGATACACAATCTGCGAAAATTTCAATTGTCTACGTATACGGTTCTTGAGATAAAGCCCGTTGACAGACAGATGGACGGACGGACGGACGAACGGATAGCGGAACCTTAGTAATAGGGTTCACTTGATTACCCTTCGGGCACGGAAACCAATAAACTAGATAAAAAAGGTACAGCTTAGGATAAACAGCTACGTAGTGGAATTCCCTGCCGGTGTCTGAATTTCCCTGTCGGCGGCCGTTTTCCACGCTCTGCATCGCTGTCACATCGATTCCCGGTACATGGATGAGCTATACACCGGGGCTACTCTACAGGTCCGCATGCATACCCTAACCAAACCCGTATCAATCAAGCGAGGAGTGAGACAGGGCGACACTATTTCACCGAAACTTTTTACAGCAGTCCTAGAAGACATCGTGAAAAGGCTATATTGGGACAATAGCGGTATTAACATCAATGGTGTCTTCTTGTCTTATTTAAGATTTGCAGATGATCTTCGAAGTTTTCGCTGAAATCTTCGAAGACCTCCAAAAAATGCTACAAAACCTTTATAATGTGTCTTTTAAGGTAGGACTTAGGGTGAACATGGTCAAGACAAAGGTTATGGCAAGAATCTCCGGCAATTCAAACTCTCCTGTTAAAGTTTAAAATTATGAGGTATTGGAGATGGTTGATAGATATGTCTACCTTGACTATATTCTTTCATTTGGCAAAAAAACACCAGCAAACGGAGGTATCGAGAAGAATACAGCTTGGGTAGGCCGCTTATAGTAAATTGGAGGCCATTCTTAAGTCAGTCAAAATTCCATATTGTCTGAAGTCCCGCCTATACAGGCGGTTTTGCCCACCATGACTTACGATGCCGAGACATGGACACTTACGCAGGAGAATGGAGCGTCCCATGCTTGGCATACGGCTAATGGACCGAGTCCCTAACGTCGAAATCCGAAGACGAACGAAGGTTTTCGACATCGGAAAACGAATTGCGGAACTTAAATGGAGCTGAGCAGGATACCTGGCAAGGCGTAGTGATGGTAGGTCAGGTAGAGTAAGGCAGTGACCGAGTGGCGTCCAAGGACGGGAAGAAGAAGTGTTGGTCGATCGGCGGCGGCGGCGAGATGGACGGATAACATTGTTGCTATCACAGGAAGAACCTGGATAAGGCTGCCACAGGAGCGTGGGGATAGGCATAAGAAAAGAGAGGGCTATGCTCAGCATTGGGCGAAGTCGGGCTGTGGATGATGATGATGATGTCTGTGTTTCCTGATAGCACAACCTGGGGGACTTCAAGTCAAGAGTGAATAGTTTACTTCCTGGTAGGCGTGCTTCATCGTGAAATACATAATCTCTTTCCAACAAGTAAGGTACTGGGTCAAACGCGATACCATTAAAAAAGTGATTCTTTAGTTTAGTTTAGTTTCCACCTAACTCATGCGTTAGTAATAATAATAATAATAATCTTTTATTTCGACCAACAGTGGATCATATACAAAAAAAAAATACAAAACTTCAAAACAAATCAAAATAAAAACACAAAACCAAAAACACACAATAAACAGCCTTACTTATTGCCATTAATATTTTTCAAAGGGGGAGGAAGTACTTAGTAAATACAATTTTTACCTATACAAAATATCTATTCAAATATGTTTGTTCGCATAGGTAACTCAACAAAATGAACCGAAGTGCCCGAGGAGCTATTTTTTTTTTTCATCTTTAAAAGTTGTTTTAGCATCAAACATGTCTTTGATCAATACCAAATGCCTGGAAAACATTTCAGATAGTATTATCAGAATGTTTTTAAGTAGATACGAGGAGTGGAACTTTCTGCCTGCGTCTGTGTTTCCAAAAGCTTACAACCCTAACCTCTTCAAAGTTAGAGTGAACAGGCTCCTTCTGGGTAAGCTCGCTCCATCGTAGACTTTGTCTCTGTCATCTCTGACATAGACTATAGTCAAGAGCAAACCCATAATTAATAATAAAAAACAAGATACATTTATAAGAAAATCTTCAAATCTTACCAATCCTGATCCAAAATCTACAACGACTTCACAACCAACGTATTCACATGCTTCTTTAATTTGCTTAGCTAGGTGTTCTATCTCATGTTTCTTCTTAGGACTAACGGGCACATTCATATCGTTCTCCAAAGAATCTTCTTGAATATCATCGTAAAAGACTTGTAACTTTTTCAGTTTCTTGAAAAAAGCACTCAAAAAATCATCATCCATAGAACTCATGTCGAAATCTTTACTAAAAACATCAATTGCTTCGTCTTTTATAGTGATTTTGTCCAATATGTTGTGTATTAGTAAGTCTGTGTTGGGGTAGTTGAACAAGTTTTGGTATTCTTGAAAAAAATCAAGACATTCTTCAAAATACTCTTCCGGGTTGTTGAAATACTGCGGTAGTGACATCTTTACCTAAAGACAAACAGAGTAATTACAGTAGTACATCGCATTAGCATAATTATAATTTATTCATGATTAATTTATAACATTTAATTGATTTTGTTTACTCGAACTTGACCTTGTATTATATAGATCCAAATTTATTGCTAAAAGCTAATTAATATATTTGTACACCAATTTTATTGGTAGGACATAGTGCTCGACTAAAATATTTACATAAGACCTTTATTGTAATACCTGTGTTCACAAATAAAGATTGATTGATTGATTGATAGCTTTTTCCCCAGTTGGCCTTCGTGGTCTATCTTAAAAAAAACCGTGGATTGTCTCGTACAAATAGAATATAATACAAGTTATAAAAGTACCTAAGTAAAGGAGACTATTCACGTTTCATACAAAGTTGGGCCCAAAATCGTAAGTGTCGTAAGCGCCAACGGAAAAAATGTTCTTAATCCAATCGGAACATCATCCTAAGCATTTGTTACTATGGCACCAAAGCGGTTAGACCCATCAGATTGGCAGCTACCTCATCATCTGCCTAGCCTTTCCCAACTATATTGGGGTCGGCTTCCAGTCAAACCGGATTCAGCTGAATACCAGTGTTTTACGTGGAGCGGCTGCCTACCAGACCTCCACAACCCATTAACTGGGTAACACGGTACGTCTTGGCAAGACTGGAGTCAGATTTACTGGCTTCTGACAATCAGCTACATGAGTCCGAAATTATAAACATATCTACATAGATATGTACATGAAAGTTTTGTGTCAGTTTGCTTTATTTCATTGAATATATTGTAGTAGTTAAGTCATTCTCAACTTTTTTGCCAGGTCTGTAATTCTGTAATTGTGCCTGTAATAAAAAAAAAGTTTGATTTTCGGCCTTAGATATTATGAGTGTGCAAAGTTACTGACTCTCGGAAATAAAACAATGGAAAACATGTTCATTAATAATATTTTTAATCTGATAGAATCGATATATGGACACACTATACACGTCAATGACTAATCCCGCTAAGAATTTAGCTAACGAGCCAAGAGCTAGATAAACCTGGCATTATACCGAAAATATCCCGGACGTCAGCCTATGAGATTACGATATCTCTAAAGCAGCTTGAAAACAACAAAGCGTCGGGTGAGGACGGATTTACGGCCAAATTCCTGAAGGCGGGTGGAAAACCGGTGAAGGCGGGTGCCAAACTACTTGACGGATAGAGCCGTAATCTACCCTGGTCACCTGGGAGAGTGGAACCGGCGAGAGATGTCATGCGGTGTTCCACAGGGTTCCGTTGTGGGGCCGTTCCTGTGCGACATCGGCTACGACTGCACGCCGACCTCCTTAGTGGCGTCAGCGTGGTCTGCTACGCTGACGACACGCTGGTACTGATACAAGGGGTCGCACCAGGTGGCGGCCAACGCTATGACACGCGGGCTCGCGATAGTCATTGAGAGGATCCGGCAGCTGGGTCTCGGGGGGGTCCCTACACAAGTCCGAAGCCATGTGTTTTCATGGTTCCCAGAACAGGCCACCATCGGGATCCCAAATAACGGTAGGAGGGGTTGACATCGGCGTCGGATCGACGATGACGTACCTAGGTCTCGTCCTTGACAGCCGGTGGAACTTCGTCGAGCATTTTCAACGCGACCCAGAGGGCCATGGCCATCCGGTTGGCCCGGGGATACCGCACTGTCTCTGGCGAGGCGGCGAGCCTCCTTGCCGGACTGCCGCCATGGGATCTAGAAGCGAAAGCCCTCGCGCTCATTTACGACTGGCGGGTGGAGGCGCTACGCCGGGGCGAGACTCCTCTGCCGCGGCAAATCACAGCACGGTGGACAGAGCTCCAGCAAGATCTCAAGATTGCGGCGATAAGGCCCCTTTTTTAGGAGTGATAGAGCGGCGCCACGGCGTCCTCACCTTCGTTGTTTCGGGAAGTACCTGTTTCGAATACGGCGGGAGAATGCGCCCAGGTGTCAACACTGCAAAGATCGCCCGGTGGAGCATACGGTGTAGATCTGCCCTGCTTGGTCGGAGCACCGCCGTGTCCTCGTCGAGGCGATCGGCAGCGGCGATCTCTCGCGTCCGGCCCTGGTTCAAGCCATGGTCTGGGGCGAGGAGATATGGCGGAAGCGGTCACCTCCTTCCGCGAAGCAGTAATGCGTAATGCTGGCAAAGGAGGAAGCCGAACGCGTGAGAGAGAGGGAAAACTCACGCCTATCATATTTTGATCGAAGACAACGTCCACGCACAAACATTTTAAGAGATTCCGATCTTGTTTACAGGCACAATTACAATAGGCGAAGAACTATATATTCCGACTCGTCTCCGCTGACCTTCCCGAATACAACGATATGCCAAGGCTCACAGAAGAAGTTCTAACTAACGTCGTTTAGTCTTGGCTCCTATCAATTAAAGCAAGCAAGGGGTTAGTGGTCCTTTGGGATAGGCCATGGGGAATGTGTACGGCGTTGACTTACTTTGCACCACCTAGTGTTGCTTATTCGAAACTGTTACCTACTCTACAATAACTGACATTGACGCTTCTGTGCTGCCATCTAGTTTCTGCACGCTCTCTGTTTAGGGGAACGTGCACGAAGTAGACTATGCCATCTAGCGTCCCACCCACACGCACAAAACGTTTTGGGAACACATTCATAGTGCGTACAGCTAAGGAGTGAAACCTGGGAGTTTTTAAGCCGAGTGAATAAGTTACTTCTAGGCAAGTGTGCTCCATTGGAACTGTGTTCTGTTTGTCTGTGGTGTGAACAACCGCTTCACGCCGGAACAGCTGCTCAAACTCTATCAAGCGCAAGTTCGATCGTGTATGGAATACTGCTCTCATCTTTGGGATGGATCCGCCAGATACCAGCTTGATGCCCTTGAGTCAATTGAGAAACGAGCCAAGAGGATCATCGGCAATGAGAGGCTCGTCGCGTCGAAGCTCCAAAGTCTTGAACATCGACGACGAGTTGCTAGCCTGTCGGTTTTTTACCGGTTGCATTTTGGGGAATGTGCGTCGGAATTGCATAATTTAATTCCGCCAAGCCCGTTCCATCATCGGACCACAAGACGAACGTCGATGCGCCACCGGTACATGGTGGACATCCCACTCACACGCACAAAACGTTTTGGGAACACATTCATAGTGCGTACAGCTAAGGAGTGGAATTCCCTGCCGGAGTCTGTGTTTCCTGATAGCTACAACCTGGGAGTCTTTAAATCAAGAGTGAATAGGTTATTTCTAGGCAAGCGTGCTCCATCTTCGACCACATCCTCGCTTACCATCAGGTGAGATAGTGGTCAAACGCGTGCCTATCAATAGTAAAAAAAAAAAAAAAAAAAAAAAAAACAAAGACTTGCGCCCGGTCCTGACATAGTCCTAGTGACAATAGGTTATTTAGTTTTTAGTTAAGTTTTTATTTATTCCCTTATTATTTTGTGTTTTGTGCGTCGCTTTTGGGGAAATAAACGTCTTTTCTTTCTTTCATCTTTGACTGCATCAACGCTTATAATTAGGTGGCATAGTGGTTAAACGTACCTATATCAGTGGTAAAAAAAAACGTTGCGAATTCAAAATATCTAAGTAAAATAAAATGTAAGTACTTGACAATGAGACATCTGCGCTGCAGCCTATAGTTCCCTATAACCTAAATATTGATGCTACAAAAAAAGCAGTTTGAATTAAAAATAATATTTATTAACAGTCTGAACATCACAAATTCTCGGTAATAAATAAACAATGTTCCAACAATATGTTCAAAATGTTTTCATTTTACAACGAGAAACATTGAAATTTTATGTAACATATTCTTACAGAAAAATAAAATATACGATGTACGGGACATCGACGCAAAAACATGTTCGGCACCATGAATGCATGATTGTTCTCCCATTGCATTGCAATTTTGTCAGAATTTTCCTAATTTTTACTTGACTGCCCCAGAAACAGAGGATTTCTTCAGTTTTTTTTAGGGAATAAAAGTTCTGTACCGTTTTGCTCATGTTTTGTTTAAGTTCGAGGTCCCAGTTGTTCATCACTGTCTTCCACCCTGTTACCTACTTGAACATCAGATATAAGGGTACACCTATATTCAGCAGTTTGAATACTTTTAAGATACATTTAAACATCCTTTGGCCATCAACTATTTTTGGGATGATCTCTGCTCTGAGTAGATTACCGACATTCGTAGGCTAGAGGATCTTAGATGTGGTTAAAGCACATATACTTTGATTCAAGGCATAATCTTAGTCAAGCCGTAGTATAATATCAATCTGGACTACATAATACGAACTACATACATCTGTCACTCGAAAGACTAATCAGCAAAAACCTGGCTAGATTTACTGTTGCGGCCCGCTAATAGTTTCCCAAAGCTCTTTTCCGCCTTTAAGATCTTGAGACCCCTCTCCAATGACGCACCTGCCACTGAATTCGTCACCTTTCAAGTATTTCTCGCATACTTCAACCAAATCCTCCTTTTTCACAGCCAGGATCCTTTCTCGCTGCGTCTTCCAGATATCATAAGATAAACCATACAAGAATAGATCGATGCCTTTCATGTATTCTGCGACCGGCTGATCCATCTGCTGTAAAATGGACAGTTTTGCCTCGAACAGGTTTTGGTCATCAACAAGTTTAGTGTTTTTAGACATCCATTGAGCCGTTTCGTCGAAAACATTCAGAGTAACTGTGGAATTGGGGTCCCTGTACGAATAGTAGTTGAAGACACCGTCCAAGGTTAGCAAGGCCCCACCGCCGTATGCACCGTTTTGCTCTCTGACTATCGGGTGTAGATACTTAGAGGTTAGGAACCTTGTGAGTACTCGTAGTTTGGGGTAATCGGGATCTGTGTAAGGGACCGTTGGCACAGCTTTGGCGCAGAAGTTCACTGGGATGTTCATAACAATATGCACGCCTCTGTTTTCTTCTGTAAATTTCTTGGCTTCCGTCCAGTTTATTCTATTCTCTTCCTTCTGATCCACATCCTTGCACAGCTCTTTACAAAACTTGTTGACGTTAGCCTGTACCTGCGTGTTTGTGTTACAGTAATGGAATGCTGTCCTCAAGTTTTTTCCTTTTAGAATTTGGTTTCCGATTGAGTCGATGATTTGTTGGACGTCTTCTATTTTGTTGTTTTTCTGGACTTCTTGCATGTTCATTATGTGCTGAAGGCCCATTAGATTCTCTTTGGATTCGTCTACTGAGCTGATCAAGGATCGGGCTAACTGCATAGCGTATGTGTGGCCACTGTCTACTATTCCATTGCTCAGTGCTGAGCAATAATTCGTTAGGAGCATTTTCATTCTTTCGCTGTTACTGAAATTCGGTTTTTTGAAGATCTCACTCCATATATCCATCATTTTGGGCAGGTTCTCGTCTAAACAGTGACTGCTTATAAGTATACCTTGTTCATACTGGCCGGGTTGATCAATATGTTCCGTGATATGACTGAGGAAGCCTAATCCAGATGTGGATTTGCTCACATACTTGTCAAAGTCTCGGTAATTGAAATTTTTGGTGTCGAACTTGTTGATCACATATTCAAAGAATGGGAGCAGTTTTCTCTGTAGTTCTATTAAGCCTTCAGTTCCAACTACCCCTTTGAAGTACGTGACCCCATTGGTGTTGGCCTCACACATCTGTAGAGGAATGATATCTGCAACGGTATGCGTCAAAGGAGGTGCTGTCTTATTAAGAGTTATGTCCTCAAGCTTCAGACAAGGTAGAATATCTAAATTCTCAACCGTTTTCTGCGTTTTCGAAAGTTCTAATCCTTCATTATGTATCGTCTCCCTCTGAGCTTCTGACAGATTATTTATTTTGGACTTGAGTAATGCAGCTTCTTGCTCATTAAATTTATCGTCGAACTTATGATCGGGTACCATTGTCATGATAAGCTTGTGATTATTAAAAATGAAGTATTTCTCAATTACATCTTTGATGTAATTGGGTTCCATTAAATTGGTTTTCAGTTGATCTAGGAGTTGGTTAACTTTCAAAGCGCTTATTATTGGGCCATTATGGTTCCATAATGGCATTATATTGAAGAGCAAATTAAGTCCGAACTTCGGTGATTGATGTTTGATTGATAGCTCAAAACCATGCAGAACACTCTGAATATGATCTTTTTCAAAGCCTTTTACATAAATATCCTGGAGCGTCTGGTCAACAATTTTTTCTACTAACTCAAATTTTGATTTCTCAACATCTCTTAGGCCCACAACAAATAATGTGTCTCTTATTTGGTTGTCGTACCCTGTGAGTGAGTTATAGCCTCCTGATATGTTCTTTTCTATCAAACTTTTGTAGAAAGCTGAATTCGGACCTATAACCATGAGTTCACTCAACGCCATCATCATAAAAGTCTCATATGTGCTTGTAATGTCAGCCATGGCATATCCAATAGCAATCTGGTTTTGTTTTTCGATTGGAACTCCGTATTGATCAACTCTGCATGTTATTTGCTTCCGTTTAGGTTCAGTCCATCGTGGCTGGCTATTTACTATAGAGTGTTTTGGATCCAAAAATTCATAGTGACTCAAATATGTGTCATTAACAAACTTCAGGTTAGCTTCCAGAGGGAAGTTTCCGTAGGAGTAAATTCTAGCATTACTCGGATGATAATAGGTTGAATGGAAATTCTTTAAATGCTCATGAGAAAGTTGTGGAATGACTAACGGGTCACCACCGGAGACAAAGCCATACGTGCCCATCGGTAAGATGGTGTTAATGAATTTTTGTCCAAACAATGAAGCAGTTTCTGAAAAAGCCCCTTTCATTTCATTGTACACAACCCCTTTTAACGTAATATCAGAGGTTTTATCCTCCACATTTGTATGTTCTAGCCTCCAGCCTTCCTGTAAGAAGTCTAACCTAGTTAGATTAGGCTTGAATACAGCATCTAAGTAGACCTTCTGCAGATTCCTGTAATCAATCTCATTTTGAGATGAGAATGGATAAAATGTGTAGTCAGGGCCTGTCAACGCATTCATAAATGTTGCTAGTGATCGGTTCAGCATTTTAAAGAACGGATCTCGAACTGGATACTTCTCAGAGCCACAAAGAACTGTGTGTTCTAAGATGTGCGGTGTTCCCATAGAATCTAATGGTGTTGTACGAAAACCTACAGAAAATACATTATTGGAATCATCTCTTTCTAAGTGCAGGTACTCTGTTTTAGTCTTTTCATGTACTAAGTGGTAAGCGGTCATGTTGTATTCTTTGATAGGTTCTACTGTGTTTACGAGAAATCCGTGAACAGATCTTCCTGGCTGTAGTGCTTTTGAGTTTGGTTCCTTCTTTTTGAGGATGCTGTTGCTGTTTACATTGCTGCATGATATCAGCCGGTGTCTCACACTGGGTCGGAAGTAGCATATTCTTGAATACATTTTTGTTTCGGTTCTTCTCTTCTAAATTATCCTGCAATGCACATAAGTACACCACTCACTATTTTTACGAAGAATTTAATTAATGAAAATGTCGCGTAGATTTCGAGTCAAATTTGTACCTATTAAATAAGGATTTGAGTTCCTTAACTTGTTTGCCGCTAGGTGTAAAATCAGGGACATGAAAAGCGTTCGTGAAAAGAAATCTTTACGCAAAATTGTAAGATTACAAAAAAACACTTCCAACAACTAGGAGTGGGTAGGGATTTTAACATATGGAAAAATAGGGCAATAAACATGTGGAAAATAGTTTTTTTCAGTCAGAACCTGAACGAATTAAATATTTTTTGAACGGAATGAGAAAAACAAATGAAAAGTGATGCAATAATTTACTCACGTAAAGTTAGACCGAGTTTGGTAGAGATCTGTATAGTTTGGAATTTAAAATAATTTATATTTACTGATTCCTAGTTATTTTAACAGTTCCAATGGAAATTCCGGCATTATTTCGATCACAAATCCAGAATAACCTATTTGCCATTCGCTATCGGAATTTTGACGTTTCTTTGCAAACAATACCCTATGACAAAATATTGTAATCGCATGATTTTAGTCGATTTGATGAGATCAAATATTTATAAAACTATGCTTAGCCTAACGGCTTTGTCACAATAATCTTAAATAAGTAAAATTAACTATGTTGATGAAGGAAAGAAATTTTAAATAAATACACGACACGAGCAGCAAAGGTTTTTTTAGTTACTTAAAATTTTCGCTCTATTTAACAATTTTCGGATTTATGGGTTTTTTCCAAATGGCACTAGTTTACAGGTCTACGTTTTGCAAATTCCGGATCCAAACAGCGAACAAATAAAATTATTTTAGAAAACTCCTGCTAAGTTCTAGGTTCTAGTAAAAATATTTTGTTTTATTTCAAAACATCATGGGTCTTATGTAGTCATAGTCATAACCTACTCTTGCTTGCGTTGAGTTGGATGTTTTAAGTTTGAAATGGTGTTGAAAATTCGAGCAGCAACTAAACGAAAAATTTTTGACGTTGACATTGCCTTCATTATTAATTTCTCTTTTAAAAACACGTGTTTACGTGTTGAGCTCATGCCGAGCTCCTTTTTATTTATAAGTGTAATAAAATAAGCCAAAATGAGTTTGTACAACTTCAAAAAAATCGCTGTAGTTCCTACAGCAAAGGTACAAATCAAAACTTATATTGTTGGATTTAATATTTTATGTTTACGATATTACACATGATATAAAATATCATGTGTTAGGTATAACCTAACATATTACACACAACTTTTGAATTTCAGGACTTCATAGACATAATACTGTCTAAAACACAGAGGAAGACGCCAACAGTGGTTCACAAACACTACAAAATATCGCGGATACGTGGGTTTTATATGAGAAAAGTGAAATTCACGCAGCAGAACTTCCATGATCGTCTCTCTAGGATTATTCAGGTAAATAACAATAATTTCTATTTTTAATTAGGTTGAAAAGTCGGGTAATTCCTATTCTTAATATATATAAATCTCGTGTCACAATGTTTGTCCTCAATGGACTCCTAAACCACTTAACCGATTATAATAAAATTCGCACACCATGTGCAGTTCGATCCAACTTGAGAGATAGGGTAGGTAGGGTAGGTAGGGTAGGTAGGGTAGGTAGGGTAGGTAGGGTAGGTAGGGTAGGTAGGGTAGGTAGGGTAGGTAGGGTAGGTAGGGTAGGTAGGGTAGGTAGGGTAGGTAGGGTAGGTAGGGTAGGTAGGGTAGGTAGGGTAGGTAGGGTAGGTAGGGTAGGTAGGGTAGGTAGGGTAGGTAGGGTAGGTAGGGTAGGTAGGGTAGGTAGGGTAGGTAGGGTAGGTAGGGTAGGTAGGGTAGGTAGGGTAGGTAGGGTAGGTAGGGTAGGTAGGGTAGGTAGGGTAGGTTGATGGACGGGAGCGAAGCCGCGCGGGTCAGCTAGTTGTTTATAAGTAATTGCTATTTGTTGATATATATCATTACATATATGTTGTGCAATATTGTTGTCATTTATGTATTTTTTTTTGCGTATTGTTTTTTAAGTATTGCGACACTACGAATTTATAATGACATATATTTTAATATTCTTCATAAAACAATGGTTGAACTAAACATTTGATGTGTATGACAACAATATTATGCAAACCAGATGCTCTAGATCAGCGTTTCACATTTGGTGGGTCGCAACCCGTTACCGGGCCATCTAAATAAAATACCGGGTAACAGCATTTCCACCTTGTTTTAAAAATAGCACTGAATAGGCAAAACCAAAATATTAGCAAAACATTTAGTGTTCCTACCCTTATTAATCCAATGGCAAACTAGTACAGAATGTCTTGTATTAAGTCTGACCATGTACAACTAATCACTATTGTAAATAAAAATTGTAATACATAATTATATTGTAATATAAACATAGTTCTTATAACTACTACTCCACTACTTTATGTAATTAGCGGGGGAGGGGACAGTTTAAAAGTTGGAGCTGGTCACGGAGGGCCGTGTGAATATTACCGGGCCATGGCAGAACAATTGTTTGGGAGACACTGCTCTAAATCACCAGTAAAGGATTTGCATGACTCATTTTCATAATACGATTATAAACCTACTACTGTTGACCCGTGCAACTTCGTCTGTGTCACAATTTTCATTACTGCTCTGCTCCAATTGGTCTTAGCGTGATGATATATAGCCTATAGCCTTCCTCGATAAATGGGCTATCTAACACTGAAATAATTTTTCAAATCGGTCCAGGATTTCCTGAGATTAGCGCATTCAAGCAAACAAACTCTTCAGCTTTATATATTAGTATAGATTAGATACAACAAATACTGAGTATAACAGCTATCCTAGGGCCTTAAAGACTACCCCTATTAAAATTTCATCTTCAATGTATATGAAACAAAGTCATTACACCATTTATATCTCAAGAATGGCTAGACATTAAAAGATCTTGATTTTCCCCTAAATATCAGATAAAAACTAAAAAAAAAAAACAGCTAAACAAATACTAAAAACTATTAACCTTCAAGCGGTCGCGCGGCGTCGAATCGACCGCGCTCGATAAGTTTTCGCTGATTACATCGAGATTTCTCGCCACAAGTATTTCTCTTTACCAGTAGCTTTTCATTAATTCACTATGCACGAAAATGAATGCATTCCACTCTTCTCCGAACCTTTGTAGTTGAATAGAATGCATTTGTTTAGGTCGCGGCGCAAGCGTCGAAACGACTACACGCGCCTGGCTCTTTCTTTTACCTTGACGAGATGACTAATTTCGAAGTAAAATACCTGAGTTGATAAAATAAACACTTTGATAGTAATTATTCGATTGCATAGAACTAATAAAATATAAAAATATCTAAATAAAAATGAGAACACAAATCATTCTCCCAAGAGAACAAAACTTTGGTTTGGCGGGTCTGGCGTGCATAGCTGGTTTGTAATCGAACGATAGTGGGTTGTTTTAAATTTAATTCCAAAAAATTGTTGCCTAGGTAAAAATTGATAATGTCTGAATATAGAACATAAATAATTATTAATTTACCAGTATTCTAAATTCCTGAAATCTCACATAGGTCTTTTAGGTTACGCGCGACCGCTGTCGCTACAAATACCCACGCGCCCGCTTGAAGGTTAAATCATCTAAACATTAATATTAATCGCGTTTCTGTTGTTTTTTTTTTTTTCACAATTTGCACCTACTAGTATTATTCTCTGCATCACCCAAAGGTTGACTGGTAGAAAATGCCTCAGGCATTAAGTCCGCCTCTGTACATCTGTGTGCGTAAAGTGTTAAATAAATAAATAAACACAAAGAAGAAATAAAAGTAAATTATCAATTTTACTGTAAATATTTATTCTTTTAAACAGCACCAACTTTCTGCCAATCGATGTACCTGTACAAACATCCTTTGAATTAACAAAGTTTAGCTAATGTTGGAAATCAAAAAATGCAGTACATATTCCTACTGACATAACTTTTGACAGAATCTAAGGCCCGTATTACAGAACGTTACTCAAGTACTACTTAAACTGCGTTCAACCGATTACTGCTTGAGCAAAGAATCTAGCCTCAAGCATTCAGTTTATTTTAGAACTATCCTCAAACTCAAATCAAACGAAACTACGCTTGAGTAGAGATTTTGATCTCTGATTACGTGAGTAAGCAATCATTATGGTAACCCTGAACAAAAGTTTGTTTTCTATTGCAATTCTTTTTTTTTTCGCACGATCAAAACCGGAGTAGGCGGACGACACGACGTTACTGACACTGACAGCCACCCTTAACCCTTCAGAGTAGGTACATATTATGTTCTGTGGACAGAAAAACTGTGAAACGGAGTGTTTTTGGCGGGATTATTTCGAGTGAAGTTCAGTGGCTGTTTTAATTATTCGCAAATTGATTCCTTGTGGTTTTGTTTTGTTGGTATTAACTACCTCAGCAAAGTTTGCGAGAAGGCTGACTCGATACATTTGCTGCCAAATACTGCAAAAAAAAATTAGAATGTGCTGCACCCCATTCTAATGAAACTCAAAAAAAGATATAAATTAAAATAAAGAGGTCTCAGGTAAAATTAAATGTTTTACGACATCTTGTGAAAACCTGTACTTCTACTTAAAGTTTTCACAATTTAAGTACATTTAAGTCCGATTTGTCTCATTATTAAAAAAATATTATAATAATCTACTTCTGCAAATATATCCGTTTTGATTAGGTAGGTACTCGATTTACTCCAAATCGACAACAATTTTCATGAGAATCTATGCTCAAGCGGGGTCTCGACTACACTTGCGAAAACAAAGATCAAATCTCGCCTCAAGCAGTGATTCTGAGCTGATTGTGCTTTTAAAATAAGGACACATTGAGTAGAGCTCAGTCAAGCCTCAAGCACTGTTCTGTAATACGCAAAAAATGTCATTTTAAAGTGACATTGCTCAGGTGATTATTGATTTTAGTTTCTCTGATCAAGTCAAGTTCTAAAATTAAAACTCCAACTGAGACTAGTTTTAAGTAATGCTTGAGTCTTGATTGTAGTTCTGTAATACGGGCCTAAAACAATTCCTACTTTTTTTTTCAGGAATTCCCCAAACTAGATGATGTGCACCCGTTCTACGCAGATCTTATGAATGTGCTATATGACAAGGACCATTACAAACTGGGTCTGGGACAACTGAACACAGCTAGACATCTTATTGACACGTGAGTATCAACATTGTTAAACAGTGCATAATCAGCTTATAATGTTCCCACTGCTGGGACACAGGCTTCCTCTCGGTGAGAGGGAGTGGGCTGTAATCCACCACGCGGGCCCAGTGCGGGTTGGTAGATGTCACTCGTCTTCGAATTTTTGGTTCTAGGACATGCTGGTTTCCTCACGATGTTTTCCTTCACCGTTTTGAGAGCAGTGGTAAAATAATTAACACAAAGTAAAGCGCCTGCTTGGGTTCGAACCTACGGCCTACAACTCGTAAGGCGCAGCTATTCCGGGCCACCACTGGTCTCCCACTGGGCCACCACTGCTCTATTAAACAATAAAACAAGCTTTTAACACTGTTACTCTTGTCATATAGAGGAAACACAAGCATTAATTACCATCTTGCTCTTGGTGGAATAACAATATATTTAGCTACTAGTTGCCCCGCGCTACTTCGTCTGCGTCACAATTTTCATTACTGCTCCGCTCCTATTGGTCTTAGCGTGATGATATATGGCCTATAGCCTTCCTCGATAAATGGGCTATCTAACACTGAAAGATTTTTTCAAATCGGACCAGTAGTTCCTGAGATTAGCGCGTTCAAGTAAACAAACAAACAAACTGTTCAGCTTTATAATATATTAGTACTAGTTGACCCGCGCAACTTCGTCTGCGTCACAATTTTCATTACTGCACTACTCCTATTAGTCTTAGCGTGATGATATATAGCCTATAGCCTTCCTCGATAAATGGGCTATCTAACACTGAAATAATTTTTCAAATCGGACCAGTAGTTCCTGAGATTAGCGCGTTCAAGTAAACAAACAAACAAACAAACAAACAAACTCATCAGCTTTATATATTACTATAGAAGTATAGATAAGATAGATTGTATAAAATATACAAATAGGTTTTTTAAAGTAATTTGTACATGAATGAATTCTCATTTATGTATAAAATTATGCTTAGATTTAAAAACGCTCAGGACTCTGCAGTTATAAACTCATTATTATTTAGGACAAACTAACTGTATAATATCTCATTTACAGAGTAGCAAAAGACTATGTTCGTCTGCTAAAGTACGGAGACTCTCTGTACCGATGCAAGCAGCTGAAGAGAGCGGCACTCGGCCGCATGGCGACCATCATGAAGAGACAGGCCGCCAACCTTACTTATTTGGAACAGGTATGTTTCATTTTAAAAACATTTGTTCTGCAGCTTTGTTCGCATGGTCCATATCACTGGAACCATGCATTTTTTCTGGGAGAAAGTGGATGATGGCATTTAGTAATAGTATTGTAGCGGCATCAAACTAGCCACAAGAAATACTAGCGAAGCAAAATTGGTATGGCAACAAAAATAAACCGCGATGCCATTTATCGCATCGTGGTATAAGTGATGTCTGTGCTCCTTGAACACATACAACAGTCCGAATATCAACTAAAATATCGGGCAGTGGCCTACCGAACACGACAACTTGCGGACTTTACTCTCCGTCCCGCATACCCCTACAGTATTTTAAGGCTATCTATTAGTGAATGCTCACTTATTTTATTTTATTTTATTTGTTTGGGACAAAAAACAGTTACATGCCAGGAATAACAAAAGAGTCTTAAATTAACCTTAGAAATAAAATTATGCATAACCTATTCCATGTTTATGTTACTACACATGTAACCCACACCATTGTCCACGAATTCACGAAAAAAATAAAATTAAAAGAAAACAGACATACAGTATACACCATAAAAGACTATTACGAAGAAGAAGAAAGAAAATATAAATATTATATACTTAAGAATTTAGTAACTCTATTGCTCTTGCCTTAAAACTTTTTTTAGAGAGAGTAAATATGTCAATCTCTATAAAGTGAGTGTTGTACGCATCAACAAGTCGACGAAGAGGCACTCGCACCCCTGCGTTAGTCCTGCACGAGTTTGTGTGGAATAGCCGAGGAACACGTACCCCACGAAGCATGACAGATCTAGGTACTATATAGTGTAGACTATTTGATAAAGGAATGCAGTCGAATCTATTATTACATATACCATGCAGCATCATTACACCAAGCAGAAATCGTCTAGATTCCAAACTAAGAATATTATACCGTTTCAATAATTGTTCATAGGAGACTTTAGGACGATGATATTTATAATTCATAGCACGTAAATACTTTTTCTGCACAATTTCTAGCCTATCCTTGTACATATCATATAGAGGATCCCAAATTTGGACGGCGTATTCCAACTGCGCTCGAATCAGGGTTTTATATAATATTAAGAATGTAGAGGGTCGTACAAAGTTACTTGAAAATCTCATCACAAGTCCATACATTTGAAAGGCCTTTTTTACTATATTGTCAATATGAGTATCAAAATGCAAACTAGAGTCAACCGTAACACCCAAGTCACGGACAGATTGAACTTCATAAGTGTTATATTATTTATTGAATAATTGAATTTGATTTGATTTTTATTTTTAGAAAAAGAAATTGAGTAACATTTGGGAAGGCTAAGAAAAAGTTTATTTTTGAGGCAGTATTCATAAAATCTATCAAGGTCCCGTTGTAAATGACAACAGTCACGAATATTTTTACAGGTCATATAAATTTTCATGTCATCTGCATACATCAAGAAATGTGAGTTAGTAAAACAATTTTTAATGTCATTAATGAACAATACAAATAGAAAAGGACCCAATACTGATCCCTGAGGAACCCCGGATGTAGCAATTATAGAGTCAGATTCATGCCCATTAATAACGATCTTTTGAGTCCTATTGAAAACATATGAAGCAAACCATCTGAGTAAATTGCCACGTATACCATTAAAGGCAATTTTTTCCATAAGCAGGGTATGATCCACCTTGTCAAAAGCCTTCTGAAAATCCGTGTAAACGGCGCGGCGTCAACCTGCACCCGTCGATCCATATTTTCAAAGAGATAGTTCACAAAGGTCATGAGGTTAGTGGTGGTAGAGCGACGCTTGACAAAACCATGTTGTTCGGGTATGATAAGATGACGGATATGAGGATATAGCGCACTGTGCACAAGTCGCTCAAAAACCTTTGACAAAGTGGAAAGAATGGAAATGGGCCGATAATTCTCTACATTATTTTTATCGCCACTCTTGTACACAGGGGTAATAGAGGCTCGTTTCCAAACCGTAGGAAAAACCCCATCCTTCAAACATTTGTTAAAAATTATATGTAATGCGGAAGACAAGTGGTCAGCTGTACTTATGAAGAAGGAAGGTGGTATGCCATCGGGTCCAGCTCCTTTAGAAGAATCCAGCGACTTCAATTCTGTACGTATTGATTCCTTTGGCAAATAAATGTCAGATATACATGGCGAATTGTCTTCATAACAATTGGACGGTTGCCATAGGTCTGGGTCAAAGGTAGACGGTTCGTAAACAGAACAAAAGAAAGTTGAAAACAAATTGCATATTTCCTTGGGGTCATCGGAAGAAACATTTTTGTAAAACATATTAGCAGGGTACTTAGCTTTGCCTTTCTTGGAAGAGACATACGACCAGAAATACTTAATAGATTTGGGAATACTGTTTTCAACTGATGTCATATATCTCTTATAACATTTAGCGGTTTCACTTTGAAACAATTTGCGATAATTTGAAAAATGCACATAATCAGAGCGATTACTATATTTCTTCCACTGAATCCAAGCATGTTCTTTATTTTTAAATATTTTTATTAGAGAAGGTGAAAACCAGATCGGAAATTTAGAGTTTTTAGCATAAGTTAATGGAACATGTGACCTGATAACTCTATATAAAGTTTCATAAAAAAAATCAACAGCCATCTCAGTAGAACGATGAGAGAGTGACTCTTCCCAATCTACATTGTCTAAGTCGTGTTTAATGCCATCGTAGTTTGCTTTGTAAAAGTTATACCTGCGAACCGGATGGCATTTCATCGGTTTGAAACGCACATCTAGGTGAGTTAATATAGAAAAAGGGGGGTGAAGGTTATCGGGATTCACCAGGAAATTGCATGGTATGATTTGAGGGTCAGCATTAGAAATTATCAAGTCTAGCACACGACCTAAACTATTTTTTGTATAGTGAAATTGTAAACCATTTATTATATTTATAAAATTAAGTAATATACGTCCCGTAGAGTCCGTGTGTCGCGCAATGGCATGGTTACCTTGCTGCGCCCAGTCTATCTCAGGCAAGTTATAGTCACCAAAGAAATGATATGAATTGCAATTAGGATTATTAGCTAAGCCCTGTAACACGTCCAAGTATTGTTCATATACTTCTGCACGAGATGCTGGAGGTATATATGCGACACCAATAATATGGCGTGTGTGATTCTGTGTGGCAGGCATCTGAACTAATATTTGTTCAATTTCAGAGTTAAATAATTGGTTTGTCAATATTGTCGCCCGTAATTCACGAAGCACAGCAATTAGAACACCACCTCCATCTTTTTTATTTGTCGCGACACGGTCACGGTCACATCTGAATACAACATATCTTTCATCAATAAATTCACTGTCACGGATGTCTGGAATAAGCCAAGTTTCGGTCAGAACGATAACATCATAAGAATTACTCAATATATTCATATAAAGCGTTTGCAACTTTGTACGAGTACCTCTGCAATTCTGGTAGTAAAACGTAATGTTATTAGTAGCCATTAATAACAGTAATGTAATAAATTTGTATTATGTAACACTTAATACCCAATAAATAATACATAAACACGTTGTCTACAGTAATTATATGATAAGTTGCAGATAAGCCAGAATTACAAATTAGTTTAAGTTTGCTGTGTTTGCACTTTAAGGTAGTTTCCAATATTATACATAAGTTTTTAAATGGCACAAAGACATTGTATAGAAAACCCAGAATTAAATGCATGAATTTTTGAAATAAAAGCACTGACAACCAATGGTGTAAGCTAGTGGGCAAGAGATAGCATTTGAGACTTACATACCTATTAACAAGACTTATAACTCTGTCAAATAAACAAGCAGAAATGGAATAAGGACAAAGCTTAATATAAATATACAAACAAACTGTGTGAACAAGGTTATAGCTATGAACCTGGGTTTTCAGTACACTTCTTCTTACTGATAACAATCCTTTTAAGATCTTCCCCAGAACGTATAGCAATTGATGACAATCCATCCCGCTCCCGTACAAGTACTGTCCCATTCCTGACCCAAACATATTTAAAACCGATTTTATTGGCAATCTTCTTAGCCTCTCGAAATAACGATTTATTATTCAGGGTTAAATGTTCATTAAAATAAACATGTACCGAGGCACCAGAGATCCCCAACTGATCAGACTTCAGACCTTTCTTTTGACGATAGGCACTTAGAATATTATCACGTATAATACGTGTCCTGAATTTGATGATGATATTTTTAGGTTTGCGATCATGCTGTTGAGCGTGTGGTACTCTATGTATCGATATGATGTCATTATGAGACACAGGTAAATTAATAGCGCAGCTTATAGAATCCACGATGGCGAACAGATTTTCATTTCGCATTTTTATTGTAGTCGGTTGATGTGTGCTCCACTGTACCTAGGGTGGAAAAACAATATTGATTCGACACAGATTCCATCTATCCACTCTAGCTCAGAGTGGATTCTCGGACATACATTTCCGAGTATCCACCCTAGGGTTTACTTTATAGTGTCAAAATAGAAATGCCGAGATCGGCGGCCTTCTGTCCGTAATTTTCTGAGAAATCTAGAATATTGAATTAAAGCTGTGTCATCTTTCCTCAGGTCCGTCAACATTTGGCCCGTCTGCCGTCCATCGACCCTTACACTCGTACCATCATCATCTGCGGGTTCCCTAATGTGGGCAAGTCCAGCTTCATCAACAAGGTATGAAGCTTAATTCTTAATAATAATAACAGCTGCACGGGTCAATCTTGAAGGTTAAGCAAAGCTTACCGAGGTTAGACTGCGGATGGGTGACCATCCTAACACAAAGAGACTCCTCCGTGCTTCGGAAAGCACGTTAAGTTGTTTGTCCCGGTTGTCATTAGCAATTTTTTGGCAGTTGCAATGGATTGTTAGAAGCCAGAAAAATTGTATGCCAAAAAGTACCGTGTTACCCAATTTGCGCAACATTATTTCCTGTTACTATGTGTTCCATATAATCTCGTCCATCAACAGATCACTCGCGCCGACGTCGAGGTGCAGCCGTACGCGTTCACCACCAAGAGTCTGTACGTCGGACACACTGATTACAAGTATCTAAGATGGCAGGTGAGTTCTACATTTTTACTAATGTAAATCTTCTGTATTATTTAGCATTCATTCTCTGCCAATAATAATTGACAGTGGTCAGGTGTTCGACTGGAACTAAATTACATCAAAACAATGATTATTTCCACAATTCATATATTTTCTTAATGTCGCCGAAATAATATACTTTTGTTTCCTTTTAATCTACTATATAAAAATAAGTCGGGTTTTCCTTCCTGACGCTATAACTCCAGAACGCACGAACCGATTTCCACGGTTTTGCATTCGTTGGAAAGGTCTCGGGCTCCGTGAGGTTTATAGCAAAGAAAATTCAGGAGTAGGGTAGGTAGGGTAGGTAGGGTAGGTAGGGTAGGTAGGGTAGGTAGGGTAGGTAGGGTAAGTAGGGTAGGTAGGTATAGTAGCCAGTTGACGGGAGCGAAGCCGCGTGGGTCAGCTAGTAATAATTATAAATTCGTTTATTCAGGTCAGGGGGGCTACTCTCTAAGCCCGAAGTCTTTAGTTTCGGGCTAAGTTGCGGGCGTATTCTGCTCTGTATCGCCTAACCACTAAGAATTAAGAAAACACGACTTGACAGTTACTGTTAAATCGTGTTGTCATTCATTCTTAGTTCGGGTTCGGGACTAATCGTCAGTCTGTAGGCGATACGGAGTAGAATACGCCCGCACCTAAGCCCGAAACTACGGACTTCGGGCTTAGAGAGTAGCCCCCCTGGTCAGGTAAAAAAGAAAATAACTGAACACTGTCTCCTAAGTTTGGGAATCAGTATCAGTACATATTGTAATAAATCTCCAAAGACTGTGCCTACTTTAATACCAATCAAAAATCAAAAGGTATTCAAACTAGGCTGAAAATCAGTACTTTTTGAACGTCAATATTTACATGATGACAGTCCCCCAAATCGCCCGCCCGTCACCACTTCCTAGTGTTTTAGCTGGGAAGAAGAAGTGTCCAACAAACTCCCCAGTACTAATTTGTGTTAATAAAACATTTTTTTTTTTTCGTAACAAAAAAATATGCTTTAAGTAGTGACCGAGTAAGTCAAGCCTGGACACAATCAGATGAGACTTTCAAGAAGGGAATATCTGTATCAGTAATCGTTTTTCTGAATAAAATAAAAATGTCTACAAAATGTTTTACTTTTTTACATTTGGTATGTTCGCATTAGACCACTGTCTCACCGTGAAGCACGTTCGCGTAAGTAACCAATTCACTGATGACTATGGATCGGTGTAGGTAGGTAGTGCTATTTTGAGTTAATAAACCTGAATGATAATATTAATAAAGACATGCCTCGGGATTCCCGGGAATCATTATCTGAATTTCGATGTATTAAAATGAAGATTGTTTAAGCTGTCACGAGTATGCTCTACAATATATCAAATAACTAATTTTCATTATATTTTGTCGTTGACTAGATGGTGTTGTGCGTGTTATTGAATAGGTTGTTGTTATTTGTCCAGAAATAATTTTAGGCACTTTAGATTGGTACTGGATATGATAAAAGTTTATTGAAGGTTAACAATTACTCGGTTGTATTATTACATTAAAATATGACGTGGCTGAACGGGGTATGTAAGCGACTGGCGTGCCCGGCTCTGACGTTTCTGTACAATATCAAAAATGCAATTCAGCAAATCGCGCCGCTCGGGTCGCTACAATGGCACAGTCTACTTCGCGTACGTTCCGCTAAACTGAGCGTGCGGGAACCGCAGGTGGCAGCACAGAAGTGTCAAGATCAACTAAAGTTTCGAATACGTGACACTAGATGGCGTAGTTCTTCTTATCTTGTGGGCAGTAAGGTCTAACGACCCCACACACCCTAGTGTCAGAGTTTCTAAACTGGTCCCAGTCCCGTGGTTGCTGATTGGAATAATATTACTTACTGGACATGGGATTCAAAATAAGGCATATCCATGTTAAGATAACGGTCTGATAGCACTAACTAGACCTAAGCCAATCCAATCACTGCTGATGACTTTAAAACCCCCTAGATTTTTTCTATGTTATTCAATTGAGTGTTTCCCAGGTGATAGACACCCCTGGTATCCTCGACCACCCGCTGGAGGAGCGCAACGTGATAGAGATGCAAGCCGTCACCGCTCTGGCGCATCTCAGGGCGGCCATCTTGTACTTCATCGACCCGTCCGAGCAGTGCGGACACAGTATAGAAGAACAGGTAATTATAATATTATCTATTTCATGAAACCTCGTGGTCAAGTAGTAACAACCACAGGGCTCACTTAAACTGCATCATCGGATTTTTGAAAAATTGTTATTCCTACTCAGGAATCGAACCAGTTGCAAAAAAAAGAAACACAGTATTATTACACCATCCGAAAGAGTAGCTAATAAGGATCAAATTCTGGGCGAGCGTTTTCAGAAAAATACCACACCCCCTCGATATTCAAATATTTTTTGCAATTATGTTATTTAAGTAATATTTTTGATGGATGTATAACAATATACTTTATTATTTCTGAAAAACTACGATTTTTTAGTCTAATTTGTATTCTTCAATGTAATATTAGGTCACACAGTGGATTTCTTGGGTTTTCCAACCTCAGAATGTGACTCTGCGTGTTTCCCAAAAAAGTCTGTTATTTTGGTATTTGGTACCATGTACGTATTTTTTTTGTACCTGGTGGGTAGTTAATTTTGATTGTGTAATAAAGAAAGTAGCTCTTGCTACCAAGATTCATTTTGTACTGAGAAAAATCAAAAAAAAAAAAATGGGAAGCGATTAAAGTGTCCTCGAGGAGAACATTTTTCTGAATAAAAACTAATTCACCAAGTAAATGTACATTTGTGTTTGTATTTGCTTATTAATACAAGCCTAAGGTGTGATATTAATCAAGATTCATATCTATTTTATACAAATAGTATCTTTAAACGGTCACAAAAGCGGAGTTTTTAAAGGGACAGTCACATACTGAGCGGGTGTCAAAAGTAAAGTCGCGTCTACATAATTTAATTCTAGCAAGATAGTTTTTAAATAAAATGAAATAGGTACAATTTTACTTAAAATCTTTAATATAACCTGCAATAACAATAGGATAGATATATTTTATCCCGATTTTATGTTTCCGAGGGATTATTTTCGAATTGTAGCGGGGCGAAGCCACCGGCATCAGCTAGTATAAAGTAAAATTTACAATGTGAACTGTTCTTTATGTACTCAGACGTGTTGTGACTTGCAGCTCATGGTATATGTGACCACCCCGATGGTCACATTCTGAGGTCACATGTCAGCTACTGGAGTTTTTATTACTTTTGTAATAAATCCGCTGCTCTACTTAGCCGTCTTAAATATTACGGAATTGAAAGTTCGAGCACATATACACATAATGTTTAATTATATGATGACCAGAAAACGTGAAATAAACAGGAAATGGTCACCTTACCTGAGTGTAAAAATCGCCTCCTGGTAATCACTGACGAGACGTCTGTTTGTCTGTTTCCCTATATATTACTTTACTCTTTGGTTTGTCACTGCGATTACTGTGGCACTGGCGTATGAAATCTGATTTGATTGAATCAAGGTCGGTAGTGTTGCCATATCAACAACCGCAAAAGATACTATAAATAGACTTTCTTTTTTAAAAGACGGTCACAATACTGAGAACTCAGGTTGTGACAGAAATTTAGACTTGTATTTTTTTATTGAATATTGCATGTAATAAACAATTGACTATCATAAAAATAAGAAGTAATAGTTCTAAAATTATAGTAAACAAAGAAAATTTAAATTTTTAAATGTTTATCGTGTAAATTTTAATCTTTTTTGAAAGACTTATCACAGGGGACAAAATAAAAGCAGGTGTTCGGAATACTTTAATTATTTATAAAAAAAATAATATTTAAGGAATTATTTGTACAAAAATGGTATAGTTAAACTATTTAAATGAGAAATCGAATGTATTTCACACTTTTACGTTTCTTTAATCAGTTTAAAAATAATTAAGTATTAAGACGGAGGGACAGCTCCAAAAGCGGGGGTGTGATATTTTTCTGAAAACGCTCGGGCAAATTAAAGGAAAGCTATCATTTATAACAAAATAGTTTTGAAATTATTGACAAAAGCTACATGGGGAACATTCCCTAGGTAGCCGAGTCACATAGTAATTTAAAAAAAAATGTAACCCCTCGAAATTTTTTATTACTCGCGAGCAATTAGGTGATAAATATTGTAATTTTAATGCTGTAATTTTCCTCCTCAGATATCATTATTCGAGAGCATCAAACCTCTATTTAGCAACAAGCCTCTGATCGTGGTGCTCAACAAGATGGATGTGGTGAAGCCTGAGGACCTCGCTCCCGGGAAGAAGGAACTGGTGGAGCAGCTCATGCAGACCTGTTCCAAGGGGAACCTCGTCAAGTAAGTATTCTTTTGCTTTTTTACTTTATATGGCCACGCGTTTGACCACCATCTCACCTGATGGTAAGCGATGATGTGGTCGAAGATGGAGCACGCTTGCCTAGAAGTAAACTATTCACTCTTGACTTAAAGACTCCCTCACACCCTAGTGTCAGAGTTTTTAAACCGGCTCAAGGGCCTCTGACATGGTTCATTGAACGACCGCCATTTGGCGGCCGGGACCACCGGCTTATACGTGCCTTCTAAAGCACGAAATCATCTTCTAATTTCTGTCGACCCACTTAGCTTCCAATACTGAAACCTGAGCTCGCTGGCTCACTCTGCAAGTGAGAAAGCTAATTTATTTGCAACTCTCTTTGCAAGCAATTCGCGTCTGGACGCTGGCTCCAAGCAACCACCAACTTTACCTCGTTGTGACTCTTCGATGCCGGAGATCGCAGTTCACATTAAAGAGGTCCATAGAGTATTGTGCAGTCTAGATTTGAATAAGGCCAGCGGACCTGACTACACTCCAGCGAGAGTGTTGAGGCAATGTGCACCTGAACTGTCTCCTGTGTTGACACGCCTGTACCGCCTCTCTCTTGAAAAAAGAACGGTGCGGAAATTATTGAAGCTTGCGAATGTGTAACCAGTGCCTAAAACGGGAGACCGTGCTGACCCTGCACGTGACCGTCCGATCGCCATTACCTCCATCCTAAGGTTTTGGAAAGGGTTCTGAACAGTAAGCTGCTGACTTACCTTGAAGACTATGATCTCAGTGACGGTCAACTGGCGATCATAAGTATGTCACGCACTGCTGGGGCGAAGCCATCGAGAGACATGATGAAGCACTCGCCGTGTCTCTTGATATCTCGAAGGCTTTCGACAGGGTCTGGCACACAGGTCTACTCAGCAAGCTTCCTGCTTATGGCATCCCAGCATGTTTTTGTAGCTGGATATCAGACTTCCTGAGTGAACGGTCGATCCGAGTAGTCGTTGACGGCTGCTCCTATGACCTCATGGCTATTGATGCCGGAGTTCCTAAGGGGTCTCTTCTCTCTGCAACTCTTTTCCTGCTGCACATCAATGACCTACTTCAGCCTGGTCTTGTTGGGTACGCAGATGACAGTACGGTTTCAGAGAGATACTTGTTCAGCGCAACAACCGGTGGGGATGGAGTCCGTTCCTTGAGAAAAGCCATGGTAGAGCGGACAAATTTGACCTTAAGCGTTGTCTGCCAGTGGGGTGATGACAATATGGTCACTTTATAACGCCACCAAAAAACACAGGCGTGTCTTTTTACCGAAAGGAGTCGTTTTGACCAAACTCCTACTTTTCGGGGTGCATCTGTTCCTTTGACTGATCGGCTCGAGCTCCTAAGCATGGAGTTGACATCTAGTCTCAACTTCGGCGCCACCATCGAGTACAAAGCCCAAACTGCGGCCAAAAAGTTGGGCATCCTAAATAGGGTACCCTTTACAAAGCACAAGTCCTTTTCTGCATGGAGTATTGTAGTCACGTTTGGGATGGCTCAGCTAAGTATCAGCTTGCCGCGCTTGACTCGGTGGAACGCAGAGCTAAGAGGCTCATCGGTGACGTAAAACTGTGGATGCCAAGCTACATAGCTTGGCTCATCGACGTAAGGTTGCCTGCTTGTCGGTCTTCTACAGATTGTACTTTGGTGAGTGTGCCCAAGAACTCCACGACCTCATCCCACCGGCCCCTTCTACCATCGGACATCCAGACGCACTGCATCTCACCATCCTTACCTTGTTGCTATTCCACCAATTCGCACTAAGCATTTCCAAATGTCTTTGATAATGCGCACAGCAAAGGAGTGGAACTCTCTGCTTGCGTCTGTGTTTCCAAACGCTTACAAACCTAATCTCTTCAAAGTTAGAGTGAACAGGCTCCTTCTGGGTAAGCTCGCTCCATCGTAGACTTTGTCTCTGTCATCTCTGACCTAGAATAGAGTCAAGAGCAAAATCATCACAAAAAATAAAAATAAAACTTTTTATAAGAGAATCAGGTGATTCAAGTCTGCAATGCTACAAGGCAAATTCCTAAACCATTCGACTGTGGAGGTATATATTACTAGTTCTATCATATTCCTTAAAATCTGCCTAATTTGATTTATTTATTTTTTATCTCCTTCAGCGCGGACCCCAATTCCGACTTATCAGTGGTACCAGTGATGAGAATGTCCACCATCACAGAGGAAGGCGTGCAAGAAGTCAAGATAGAGGCCTGCGAGCGGCTGCTGGGACACAGGGTCACAGAGAAGATGCGGACCAAGAAGGTATGGTGCCCTCACTAGCCCAGTATCACCCGCAGCGCAGCTGGGTATGGGGAGTGGGGAGGACCAGGAGGGTCAAAAAGGCCACTTTAGGCCACTTTCATCTTTATCACTAACAAATTAGGTTCAAGGTCGATTGGGAAAATTTGACAGTGATGGGTAGCGTGATGTGCTTGCTGATTCTGCTAAAGTGGACTTTTTAGACCCACAGAAGTGTCAGTGTCTACTATTTATGAGGTGAAAGTATCGAATTTGCATCACTTGAGGGCACAGTATGCCTATTATATAGGCCCTTTTTTTGCGATACTTCTATGGTATGTGCGTCTCGGTTTCAGGAGATGTGTTTGTTATTTTATCCAATTAATGAACATCCATTGATTGAATGGATGTGAATCAAGTGTGCCTTCAAAGTAAGAAGTAGTAGTTTTAAGTATAAATCAGTTTTGCAAGCAATCAGTTTTGGGACAAAGGACATGTCTGGTGCAGCAATGGGTGAGTCTAGGTAGTTAAACAAAATGTTCAGTAATTATTGTTACATTGTTACAATCGTCATATTTTATAGTTTATCAATTGAATAAGTTTCAGGAGTCAAGATCTTGCCAAAAGTGGTCAAAATAAGGTTAATACGCTGAGGATTTTTCTTAGTTTTGTTTAGTATAACGCCATCTGTGAGCGAGTATAGGTACTAATTGGTGGTATGCCTCTGTGAGGTTAATGAAACATTTCATATTTTGTTGGTCCGAGATCTATTTTGAAGTTTCTCTAAATCTTTAAATCTTACTGTAAAATCTTCAATCATGAACATTTATCGATAATTTATTTACCCAGAGGGCATAAACTGGACATGTCCTTTGAAGGCGCCCAAAGTTTTAATCAAAATCAGACTCAACACTTTTTAAATTCGTCTTTAATATGTATATGACAAGACTTAGAACAATATGACATGATCCCCCCCCCCCTTTAGGTGGACGGCATCCTCAACCGCCTGCACGTGGCCTGCCCCGCCCCCCGCGACAGCAAGGCGCGCCCCCCGGTCATCCCGCCCTCCGTGGCGCTGAAGAAGCAGCAGGCGGCCGACAAGCTGGCGCGGAAGAGGAAGCTGGAGAGAGACATCGAGGTAGAGGAGGGAGATGATTATGTGCTCGGTAAGTCACTCACATCCGAACTGTTGCCTCCTGCCAGGATCCGATCTAGGGGCTTGCTCATCATTTTAGATCAAATCTACTATTTTAAATTTATACGTGTGAACGCGTGCTGAATCATAAGCTGGCGTACCTAGAAGCGAATGATATCCTTAGTGACCGACAATACGGGTTCCGCCGATATCGGTCAGCTGGGGATCTTCTAGCGTATGGAATATCACACACACACACACACATACACACAAACACACACACACACACACACATCTGCACATCTGGAGTGAGGCCATAGAGAAGCACGGGGAGGCACTAGCGGTCTCCCTTTACATCTCGAAGGCCTTCGACAGAGTCTGGCACTATAGCCTTATTAGTAAGCTTCCTTCCTTCGGTCTGCCCGCCGGTTTGTGTGATTGGATCGCAGATTTCCTGAAGGAGTGGTCATAGATGGCTGCTCGTCTGGACTGCTGAATATTAATGCCAGTGTTCCTCAGGGGTCGGTACTTTCGGCAACTGTTCTTGCTGCATATTAACCTTCGGTATGCCTGGTGGCAAAATGTTACGCGGTATGCCTGGTGGGTCTGTCAGACCCGACTTTAAAGTGACTATTTTTCGTACTAGTTGTGGTAACTAGTGTATCGAAACATACTTTCATATATACTAGGGGTATATGGTAGAGGGAAAAATGAAGAAAACAAATCCACCATATCAACTAAATAAATTAAAAAATCATAATAAATGTTATGTTTTTAACAAAAACAGGCCTTTTTTACATTTATGTGTAAGAAAAGAAATCTCAACTAAACTTTAGAAAATAGGAGGCACAAGACAAAGACTATGCATAAATAATGCTATAATAATCAGTTCTTGTCACTACCATCAACGGGTGTAGGCAGAGGTGTAAAGTATAACCTCTGAATTTGACACCGGCGCTCGGGTTTTTTTAGTTTTTTCACCATCTCAGCTGACTCCGGACTAAAATAGTGGCCATTAGGCGTCGGTTAATTGATGATGTTCAGCTACTGAGAGTGGTGACGCAGAAACATCATATTTTAATGAAATACAACGGTTTTAGTTGAAGGGTGGGTCTGATAGACCCTACCAGGCATGCCCAGGGTTAATGATCTGCTTAAACCGCGATACCTTCAGGTATGCAGACGACAGCACTGTTACTGAGAGATACGTGTCCGACGCACGAGCTGGTGGGTCACAGATCCGGTCTCTCCGGGAAGCTATGGGTTGAGCGCTTGAATGTGTCCTTACAGGCTATCTCTGAATGGGGCGATGCCAATCTGATCAAGTTCAATGCTGCTAAGACCCGAGTGTGTATATTTTCCACCAAAAGGAAATCCGAAATCTTTCCGAGGTGCAACCGTGCCGATAACCGACCAACTTAAGCTTCTTGGAGTTACATTAACATCAACTCTCAATTTTGGCCCTTTCATAGAGGCAAAAGCTCAAGTGACTGTAAAGAGGTTGGGGATCCTAGCAAAGGTGAGACGGTACTTCACGCCGGAACAGCTGCTCAAACTCTATCAAGCGCAAGTTCGATCGTGTATGGAATACTGCTCTCATCTTTGTGACGGATCTGTCAGATACCAGCTTGGTGCCCTTGAGTCAAATGAGAAACGAGCCAAGAGGATCATCGGCAATGAGAGGCTCGTCGCGACGAATCTCCAAAGTTTTGAAACTCGACGACGAGTTGCTAGCCTGTCGCTTTTCTACCGGTTGCATTTTGGGGAATGTGCGACGGTATTGCATAATTTAACTCCGCCAAGCCCGTTCCATCATCGGACCACAAGACGAACGGCGATGCGCCACCAGTACATGGTGGATATCCCACCCACACACACAAAACGCTTTGGGAACACATTCATAATGCGTACAGCTAAGGAGTGGAATTCCCTGCCGGAGACTGTGTTTCCTGACAGCTACAGCCTGGGAGTCTTTAAGTTAAGAGTGAATAGGTTACTTCTAGGCAAGCGTGCTCCACCTTCGACCACATCATCGCTTATCATCAGGTGAGATAGGTGGTCAAACACGTGCCTATCAATAGTAAAAAGAATACTTAAAGCGGATTTCATCAGTGAAACTCAACGTGATCAGCACATGAACGTTTACAACCCGGGCGCGATAACTAGACACCTGGCTCGAAACTCAACCCCCCTCCCGCTGCCCCGCGCGCGGCCCCGCTCTCGTCCTTCAGTAACGTTAGCATAGCCGTTACCGTTGCACGTACCCTTTCTTGAATTTCGGAGTCATTTGTTTGTTTGCTGTTATAATTATTTTGTTGAGTTTTTGTTTATCGTTACGTTGGACGTTTTCTTGTTACCGTTGTTAAAATTATACGATGGGTAAAACCATACACAGTAAAGAGAGGGCCTTAATACTCAAGGTGTTGGCTTTTTTTGAACGTGAGAAGGAAGTTAGCAAATTCCTGATTCCTGTGGACCCTAAAAAAAGTTATGAGCATGAAAAAGTGAATAAAAAGTTTATGATTCCGGTGGATCAACCGATAAATAGAACTTGCGCGGCTACTGGTATATCTAAAAGTACATTAAGGTGGATGCTCCAGGGTAGCCCGCGAAATTCAAATATTTTTATGTTTTTTGCAATTTGCCGGTCAGTGTGAAGCTGTATGTAGACCAAATGCGATCCGCGACCGTAACGCGTATTTATCTAAAGAATTATAACCATTTTAATCATCAATATAGCCCTCTAAGTTCATGTAGTTCGAAAGAATGAATATTTCAGAAATAATCATTCTTTCGAACTACATGAACAAAGAGGGCAATATAGACGATTAAAATGGTTATAATTCTTTAGATAAATACGCGTTACGGTCGCGGATCGCATTTGGTCCACATACAGCTTCACACTGACCGGCAAATTGCAAAAAACATAAAAATATTTGAATTTCGCGGGCTACCCTGGAGCATTCACCTTAATGAGAATAAAAAAGCAAGTAAAACCAGTGACACCATCAATTCTACCGGTGCCGAGTACTTCGACGTCTGCCCAATTACCCGGACCATCAACTGAACCGTCAACACCTGGCAAGAAGAGAAAATCACGGAAAAGAATAAATTTGGACAATTTCGACTTAGTTGCCCTGAGAAACTTAATCAACAGTTTCTACACTGTCAAAAAGGAAGTCCCTACGCTGAAGAAAATATTGGCCGCTGCAAAAAAGGATTTGAATTTTCCGGGTAAGTGTGTTTCTCTAATATTTTTTTTATCCAACAAGCACCTATGCCAGTAACATCGTATATGTGTCAAGTACTGTCAAGGTGATTTTTTTTGTTTTCTAAAGAATGTTTACGGTTCCGTACGTTATGTAGTTCTCGAAAATATTATACCTACAAAAGAATTCCCGGAACTGCGAGCCGGCGGCGCGGCGGCGGCGGCCCGGTGGCTTGTGTCATAGTATAAAGAGAGGGGAAGTAGGTTATCTCCGGCCCAATCCGCGATATAATTGCCTACTGTCTCAGGGTTGTCACTTTTAGCTAAATTTTAATTCAGTGTCTATATATTGGCAAGGGTCGGCAAGTTGTATTTTTTACTTGTATTGTCTGGGTTTGTGAGTCTGTCTCGATCGCTCGAATACTTTTTTGCATAAAGCGTACTCACGATTTTGTTGTTTTATTATTACTATTTTATATAATACCTGGCTAAAATTTTGGTACCTAATAGAATATTTTTACGATGAGGAAATGAACTTAAATTATAAAAAATACTCTTTTTTACAGGTGAGAGGACTACTTTGCGGCTCATCTTAAAGGATCATTTGGGATACAAATTTAAGAAATGCAAGAATGCCAGATTGGTTTTGATACAAAAGCCTGATATCGCTGCCTGGAGGGCTCGCTACCTGCGACGAATGAAAGAGAATAACGACCTCGGATCGGACAAAAAACCGGTGACGTATATAGATGAAACCTGGATACATTCTCACTACACAGTGAGAAAATGCTGGCAGAATAGTAGCGACGCTAGTATAAAGAAAAATAGCAATGCCGGCCAACGTTGGATTCTCGTTCATGCGGGTGGCGAATATGGTTTCATCCCCGGGGCCGAGTTATTATATAAATGTAAAAGCAAAACAGGCGATTACCACGACGAGATGGACACAAAAAATTTTGTTAAGTGGCTCAACGAAAAGTTGTTGCTAAACTTGCCTCCAAACGGCATAGTTGTAATAGATAACGCGCCGTATCACTCAACACAAGCCGAAAAAATACCTTGCCAGTCATCACTCAAAAGTGAGATGCAAAGCTGGCTTACCAAAAATAATATAAGTTTTGATGAAAAGATGACGAAGCCAGAATTATACCACATCATAAAATTAAATAAGCCAGAAAAAATATATGTGGTAGACGAACTGTTGAGGGAGCATGGCCACGAGGTTGTACGTCTGCCACCCTACCACTGTGATCTAAATCCAATAGAATACATCTGGAATTTAGTTAAACAAAGGGTGGCAGACAAAAATATAGATCAATCTGAAAGACTTATTGAAAAGTTGACTAGAGAAGCAATCCAGTCAATTTCAGTTGCGGACTGGAAAAAAGAAGTTAATCATGTCCAGAGACTGGAGGAAGAATACTGGGTGAAAGATCGACTTCAAGAACACCGAGAAAGGGAATTCTTTATTCTCTTGGAGGAGAAGAGACTTCTTCTGAAAGCGAAAGCGAGGACACAGAAAATGACAGCGATAATAATATGTCTGGTATAGAAGAATTGAGTGACGATTCGTTATAATTTTAATAATAAATGAATATAACATCCTTTTTTGTTTTATTTCTGTAAGAAATTAATTGTTCTACCTACTTCTTACTTTAACAAGAATGAACTTAATTTAAAAAAAAAAATATTAATACGAATATTGGTAAGTTACTGCTCCAAATTGTAATGATAATGAAGCCAAAAATACTACATTCGTCATTAGTACTTGTTTTATCTCAGTAGGTAATAAATTATAAATCAGTACGTACAAAAAGTACAGCACGCACTATCATTTTTTTGCACTCAGTACTATAGACAAATGTCATTTGAGCCAGGTGTCTAGTTATCGCGGCCGGGTTGTACAAGCTGTCAGTTTCATTGGAATATTGACACTGACAGCAGCTGTCAGTTTCATTGGAATATTGACACTGACAGCAGCTGTCAGTTTCAATGGAATATTGACACTGACAGTAGCTGTCAGTGTCAATATTCCGTTAAACTGCGTTCAAGAGCTGCTCTTAAACGCAGTTTAGATGCACTGATCGCGTTCAGTTTCATTGGTGAAATCCGCTCATAGAATATGAATATGATTGTAGACATAAAAAAAAATAAGAAATTAATTTGGCATTTCGAATAATCATGCTTCTTCCACCTGGCGTTAATCCCGGCTATTGCCAGGGTCCGCTTTCCTACTTAGCTTCCTCCACTTTGCCCGATCTTCAACATCCTTCTCAGTCAGGCCATTGGCTCTCATGTCGGACTTGACGACGTCCAGCCAGCGCTTGCGAGGGCGACCACGGGGCCTAGCCCCAAGAACAGCCATATTCATGCATCTCCGACCAACGTACTCCATAGGGCGGCGCATGATGTGGCCATACCATCGCAGACGACACTCTTGCAGTTTTTCCCCCACGTCACGGACACCAAGACTACCTCGGATGTAAGAGTTGCGCATGCGATCGGATCGCGTTACGCCACTCATCCACCTCAGCATCTTCATCTCCGTGACGCGAAGCTCCTGGGTGTGTCTGCTTAGTGCTGGCCAACACTCGCCCCCGTACAGTAGGACAGGCCGAATGATGCATTTATATATCTGCCCCTTGAGCTTCGGAGGCATTTTGCGGTCGCATACAACGCCCGTCACCTCGCGCCACTCGCCCAAGCCGCGCCAATACGTGCTTGGATATCGTCGTCCACGATGCCAGACTCGTGCAGCACGGATCCAAGGTACCTGAACGTATCGGACTTTCTGATCAGGTCCGAACCTATTCGGATGGTGTTTGTATCCGTGCTGCCACAGGACATGTACTCAGTCTTCGCCACATTTAGTCTCAGACCACCGTTTTCAAGTGTGTCCTTCCAAATGTTGACTTTGCGCTCAAGATGGGCTTTGTTCTGATTAACGAGGGCGATGTCATCGGCATACATCATTAGCCATGGAGGCTGATCTTGGATGTTTGCCGTAACTACATCGAGCACTACGTTAAACAAGAACGGGCTAAGAGCCGAGCCTTGGTGAACGCCAACAGATATTGGGAAGCCATTCGATTCGCCAACAGCGGTCTGGACAGAGGACACGGAATCGCGATACATGTCTCTGATAATGTCAATATAGGCCTCGGGAACGCCCTTGAAGCGCAGTGCCCACCAGATGGACTGCCGAGGTATACAGTCGAAGGCCTTCTGCAGGTCTAAAAAGGCCATATGCAAAGCTCTCCTTCTCTCTCTGTAAGCCTCAGCCAGATTCCGTAAGGCGAACACTGCGTCCATGGTGCTGTTACCCGCCCGGAAGCCATATTGACACTCAGAGACAGTACACTCGCTACGGAGCCGTGTGTCAATGATGCGCTCGAAGAGCTTCATGGTGTGGCACATGATCTTGATACCGCGGTAGCTACCACAATCCTGTACGCTACCTTTGCCTTTGTAAACAGGGATAATCTGGCTAAATCGCCACTGGTTCGGCATTTCCTTGGTGATCAGGATGCGGTTAAAAAGATCCGTCAGAAGGTCCACACCATGTGGGCCCATCGCCTTCCACACTTCAATTGGCACATTGTCAGGCCCGACCGCTTTCCGGTTCTTCATGTGGCGAAGAGCAATGCGGGTTTCGTCGGGGGAAATAGGGGAAATAAGTCCAAGGTTAGGAGGCGGTTCCGGAGGAAGGTTATGGGGATGCTGTTTGTTAGACAGCTCCGCGAAGTATGTACACCATCTCTCCTTAACAGAGGGGGCATCGTAGAGCAGCTTACCCTGGGCGTCCCTTACACAAAGACATTTGCTAATGTCCCGTGTAGCTTTCTCCCGGCCACGCGCCAGCTTAAAAATAAGCTTTTGCCCCTCCGCAGTTTCCAGCTTGTCGTATAAGGGCGCCAGACTTTTGCTGCGGGCTCTGGCTACAGCTTTTTTGCAAGCGCGCTTAGCCGCTCCATATGCCTCCCTGTCATCCGGAGAGTTGGACCCTTGCCACTGTTTAAATAAAACCTTCTTCTTCCGAGTCGCCTCCTGCACCCCGTCATCCCACCACCACGTCTCCTTTCCTATGGTGCGGCCACCACGAGAAGTGCCAAGGACGCGCTTACCCGCACCGGTGATTGCTGAATGGATCCTACTCCAGATCTCTTGAGCGGACTCATGCGGAGCACTGATCTTGAGATGCTCGACCTCCGCGATGAAGTCCGACTGCCTAGGACCATCAAGCAACCACCACTTAGTGCGGGGTTTGCGTTTCTCGGTCACTCTCTTCTTCGGTACAACCGCAAAGTCCAGGACAAGGAGGCGGTGTTGAGCCGTTAGGCTTTCGCCTGGGATGACTTTGCAGTTGGTAACCTTGCCAATGTGGCACCGTCGCACCAGCAGGTAATCTATTTGGGTTGAGTAGGCACCACTACGGTACGTAATAAGATGCTGGGGCTTCTTCTGAAAGAATGTGTTCGCGATTGCTAGGTCAGACACAGCGCAGGTGCTAAGTATATTGACTCCCTCTGCGTTTAGCTGGCCATAACCAAAACCACCGTGAACACGTCCATACTCTCCAGCAAACTGACCTACGTGACCGTTGAGATCCCCCCCAACCAAAACACCTTCGGAATTCGGGATAGCGCGTAATACGTCCTCGAACTCATCCCAGAAGGCCTCCTTTTCAGACTCACAGCAACCAGTCTGAGGAGCATAGGCGCTGATTAGGTTCGTTACCGACCCTTCGAACAGCACCCTAACTCGCATCAACCGGTCGCTGCATCGGTCTACTTCAAGGAGTCCATCCTGAAGGTCCTTAGACAGCACCACGGCCACTCCGCTCCTACCCGTTGGTGATCCGGTGTACACTAGCCGGTACCCCTGCCCGATGTCACGTGACTTATTTCCCTTCCAGCGCGTCTCCTGAAGGAAGGCGCACTGGACCCGACGCTTCGCAAGTACGTCTGCGAGTTCTTGGCAACGTCCGGTTAGGGAGCCAATGTTCCAGGTGGCAAAGCGGAACTTCTTCTTGGGTACTATCCTCTTTAGCCGTGCCCGTACTTGACACGGTAGCCCTAGCCCACTTATCGCAGGTTTAGGGCGATGTGCCTGCGCGTCGTTATGCGGCGACGCCCTAGACCGAGTACCCTTACCTAACTTGTTTCTCTCCATACATATATGACTGAAGTTGGTTTTACGTGGGGCGACCAGCCGTCTGACCCCCACAACCCTACAAGAGGGAAACCAGGTTCGCCAGAGCCTCGTCCGTTGGACAGCAGGGTGCACCGCTAGCAGGTGAGGTTGGCTTGGGTCTTTAAGATGGCAACGGACCCCATACACCCCATTTCGAATAATCATGCTAAGCCCTTACATGTGACCAAATTTTTTTTTTTTTTTTTTACTATTTTTAGGCACGCGTTTCACCACTATCTGACTTTATCTACAACCGAGTTACAAAAATGTCCAGAATGGCTTCGACAAAAGGATGGCAAAGCATTGCCTTTGGCTCAACTCGACAGGGTCACTGCCTTGCCCCCAATAAGCCATGCCATCTACCGAGATAAAAAGTAGCCTATGTGTTATTCTACGATATGCATTACATGTGTGCCAAATTTCAAAAACCTGATTGTTGCACGAATATACAAACTTTTACATTTATAATATTAGTAGGATAACGCTGTACAAGTAATTCCGATGTCCTATTGACTAAATAAATTTATTTTTGACCTGAAGCTTAGCACGAATATTTTTGACGTCTGGTAACGTTACGTAAAATTTCACTACAACTAAAATACTCGTTTCGCGCATAAATGTTTTTGATTTGGATACAATATTCATATTTATTAATGATACAAATTGTAGCATAAAATTTAACCAAAATACTATGGAGTTGCAGTTATTTTTTATATTAAAAATTAACTTACGTTAACGGTACTCATCATCATCATCTGCCTAGCCTTTTCCCAACTATATTGGGGTCGGCTTCCAGTCAAACCGGATTTAGCTGAATACCAATGTTTTACGCGGAGCGGCTGCCTACCAGACCTCCACAACCCAGTAACTGGGTAACATGGTACATCATGGCAAGACTGGAGTCAGATTAACTGGCTTCTGACAATCCGTAACGACTGCCAAAGATCTACAAATGACAGCCGGGACCAACGGCTTAACGTGCTTTCCGAGGCACGGAGGAAACTTGGAATGTTAAGATGGTCACCCATCCACAGACCAAACCAAAGCTCTTAGTATTAAGGTGGAAGCGCCAGGGTAGCCTGCAAAATTCAAATATTTTAGTTTTTTGCAATTTGCCGGTCAGTGTGAAGCTGTATGTTGAACAAAATACGATTCGCGGCCATAACGCGTATTTATCTAAAGATTATAACCATTTGAATCATCAAAATTGCCGTCTAAGTACATAAAGCCCTATAGAATGGTTATTTCATGAAACAGTCAGTGAATGTTTTTAACATAAAAATATTTTAATTTCGCGGGCTACCCTTTTTTATGGATGGGAAATCATCAAATGACTCCTCCCGCTTTGGTGCAGCAGAAGTGAGTGTCAGACTCTTACTGACTAAAACCCATCCGCGTTCCTCCTAGAGCCCTTTGCGTTCCAGGGTAACAAACTCCGCAGCCCCAGCAGGCCCTGCCCCTAGCGGGCCCCGTCTTTTACGCTGACAGCTCTTTGAGGCGCGCGTGGAACATAGCGCGCCGTCCACCCGTCGCAGGCTACCTTGGCGCTTCCACCTTAATTTCCGCACTTTACCACAGACCAAAAGGGGTAATCAAATATAAGACAAGAACATTGTCCCCGACAGATCTACAGAAGAACTACGCCGAGATCCCGGAGGACGAGCGGCACGACCCCATCCCCGAGTTCTGGGAGGGACACAACATTGCCGACTACATCGATCCCGACATATTTGATGTGAGTCTCTATTACACTTGGTTTGTATGAACCATGTCTTATTGTATTAATACTAAAACTTAACTCTTCGTTGTGTTGCAATTTCATAGAAAAACTACTGCACGGATGTTGATAGCAAAAAAAAAAAACTAAGATTTTTATCACATAATTTAAAAGCGTGTCTGTGGAGTTTCTTGCACGTTCTTCTCCATACAGATCTACGCTTTTGAGCGTGCAAATATGTAGCTTCGTTTTTGACTGATTGTCGATTGACACTTCAAAATTGCCTGTAAATGGTTTATTTGAAATAAATGCTTTGATTGACTTGATTTGATGAATCTGTACAAGAACGTAGCTAGCATAGATAAATCAGAATAAGACATCCTTAATTAATAATCGCTGAACCGATTTTGGCGAAGTTTGGTAAAGAGATAGATTAAAAGACGGTTCTAAGGTACTTTAAAAAAATAACCTTAAATGCGAAGTCCAAGGCAAAAAACCTAGTAGGCTGTACTAATTCCACGCGAGCGCGAGCGGTAACTACTCGTAGTAAAATAAGATGTTGCGATTATCGAGTTACTTGAAATAATTATTAATTTTGATTCTTCTAAAAAAACAGTTTTTTGATATTAAGGTTGCTTGAATAGACTTTCTTTTATTTTGGCCCGTTCGAAGCTGAGTACAATACTGAATATTGTTCGTCAGTCAAAGCGCGGCCAACATCATAGTGTTGTCATAAGGTCGCGCGCAGAGTCTATACTCTGACGCGCATTACCCATGGCAAATACAAACGGCATTTAAATCGTGTAATTTAACCCACAATATGATAAATCTTTAATAAACCTCACCTTTGTACTTATTTTTCTGTTTCTTTCTTCTTATCCTATTAAATGTGTGTACATAAATTGTTAAATAAATAAATAAATAAAATACAACTATTTAATATATGAAGTAGCTTTCGGCCGCGACTTCGTTCGCGAATATCCAGTTTTTTCCCGTTCCCGTAGGAATTTAGAAAAAAACGGAATCTGCGCGTGCGAAGACAAGTGCAAAAACTAGTATTATATATTTGAAATGTTTAAATTTTTGTTTTTGTGGATGGTAAATCATCAAAAGACCACTCTGGGTGGAGCATAAGGCAGTGTCAGACTCGTACTGACTAAAACCCGTGTTCCTCCCGGTGCCCGCCGCGTCCCAGGGGCGCGGTGACTTTTACGAACAATAGAGAACATGTAATATTTCCATTTTTGCTTTAATTTTAAAGAACTCGAATAGACCACCACATAAATAAGAAATGAAAACGCTTTAATTTATTGCCAAAATTGCATTTCTAAACCGACAGTTTAAATTTTCGCGCGAAAACGTCGTTGACGTCACTCCTGTCTGCCACTGGTCAAGAACTGTCCTAACTCTAAGATATAAGGTTGCTTTTTCGTTGTCATAACAGCAGTGACGCTGATTGTTGTTTTGAAATACGTTCTGTGTCACGTTTTTTCATTAATTATTTTTGTTAAAACCGGCCAAGTGCGAGTCGGACTCGCACACGAAGGGTTCCGTACCATAAACCATGGTTTTATTATTTGTTGTTATAGCGGCAATAGAAATACACAATCTGTGAAATTTTCAACCGTCTACCTATTACGGTTCTTGAGATATAGCCGCTGACAGACAGACGGACGGACAGCGGAGGCTTAGTAATAGGGTTCCGTTGGATACCCTTCGGGTACGGAACCCTTACAATCAATATTAACTAAAGTAAGATCATTGCAATGGCCTTTATTTTATACGTTGTTATCATTTTACTAACAACATTCTTATAAATTCTGTATTAGCGTCTTCCCTATTGCGCCACATGTTCCTAACACTTGCCCTCTGGTGCTCCTCAGAAACTGGCTGAGCTGGAGAAGGAGGAAGATCTCCGCGTGGAAGGTGGCATGTACGCCGCGCCCAAGATAGAGCTCGACGACACCATGAAGGAGATCCGGGAACTGGCCAAGCAGATACGGTATGCATTCACTTTAGTATTATTGTTATAAGCTTGGGGTTCGTGACCACTAAGAATTAATGACAATACGATTTGATAGTTACTGTGAAATCGTGTTGTCTCTCATTCTTAGTTTGGATTCGGGACTAATCGTAAGTCCGTAGGTGATACGGAGTGGAATACGCCCGCAACTAAGCCCGAAACTACGGACTTCGGGCTTAGAGAGTAGCCCTCCAGATGGCAAAATCCGACACCAGTTTTGCAAAAGCGTATCGTTATACCTAGCAACTGGTTTGTGGAGGCCAGGCAGTCAGACGCTCCATGTAAAGTACTGGCACTCAACTGAATCCGGCTAGAATGAAAGCCGACCCCGAAATTACTGGGAAAAACTACCTAAATTAAAAATAGCTATCCGATTTGATGAATTTAGGTACAGAGATAAAATGGACCCTGGAGACGGTTCTAGGGTAGTTTTCAAAAAAACATGAAATAGGAACGAAGCTGAAGGCAAACAAAAAGCTAGTAGGCTATCTATATACTATACTAATATATACGCGCTAATCTCAGGAACTATTGGTCCGATTTAAAAAATTCATTTAGTGTTAGATAGCCCATATATCAAGGAAGGCTATAGGCTATATATCTTCACGCTCAGACCAATAGGAGCGGAGCAGTAAAGAAAAATGTGACGCAGACGAAGTTGCGCGGGGCAACTAGACATTTGTAAAGGTGAAAGTACTAATTCCACGCGGGCGGGAACTAGTAACATGCAGCAAAAGTTGCGGATTATGTAGTTTGATAACTGTATGAATGCATAACCTACAAAATGTGACAATATCCGAATGGGGGGAGTCCTGGTGTCCTGAAATACAGGCATTACGTCTAGTTTAGGCACCAGTCTCCCACAATATAATTATTAAGCTGTAGCTGTTATGTATTGTTCTTGATACGATGTTAAATGTACCTTATATTGTGGTGAGAAATAAATCTTTATTATTATTAATCACCCCGACATAACTGGGAAAAACTAACTGGAGTGGTTAGGTTTTTTAATTATTGAAAATATTCAGCGTGCTATATATTTTGTGGCCCGTTCGAAGCTGAGTACAATACTATATTGTTCGTCAGTCAAAGCGAGGCCAACAGAAATGTTTTGTCATAAGGTCGCGCGCAGATTATATATATTCTAGCGCGCATTACCCATGGCAAATACAAGAATATCTTTGTTTGAATGCAATATGCAATATGGATCAAATTCAGCACCTTTTTTATCACCCGGTTTTGTAAATCCTCAGGGGCACTTGTGCAGATGATATCAACGATTCATTAAAAACCCTTGATCTCGAGTTGTCAATTTTTACAATTATTCTTCGGGACTGTTTGTTGTTCTTATAATAGTAAACGATCCACAATAGGTACTGAACACTCTTCATTCGTGTGTCCGTCTGTCAAAAACAATTTTCTCCGAATCTACTAACCAATTCTGATGAAATTTGGTTAACATGTGAACTTCCGTGTGACCCAAACACGGAATAAATAAATTTTGAGTTTGGGGTCACTTTTCACAGTAGAAAAATGCTCTAGCACTGTATAAGTATCATAAATACATCTCAACCTATCCGATGGTGTTGAGGTCGCAAGCGCGACTGTTGAGCGTCCGACCCTGGGTTCGATTCCCAGGTCAAGCAAAAAGTGTCATTAGGGTTTTCTATTATGAAATTCTCTGTGACAGCCCTCCGGGCTGTCACAATGAATTTCATCGAAAGTAGGTGGTGTGACACTCTCGTGCTTTGGATAGTATGTCTGTGTTGGTCCTTAGATCTCTCCGGACTTTCGGATCACAGTTCCGTCGGAGTATGAGAGTGAAGAGAGAATGTATCTGTGTTTGCGGACACTCTTGTGCATTTGGAAGTTCGGCACAGAGAGTAAAGTCCCGTTCCCGTAAATTTACATTGAAAAGGTAGGATCCTCCGACCAGGCGGTTGTTGTGTCTGACGGGCAACTGCCCGATAGTTGATATTCGGACTGATGTATATGTTCAAATCGCACGGTAAACTGTGCTTGCGTGGTGCAGGGTTTCGACGAAGTAGTTCGCTGGTACTTGAACCAGTTTATAGATTAGATAAAGTACACACATCTTTCATGGGGTACTGTGTTAAATGTTACAATAAAATACCTTGTGACATATTAGAACTAAATGAAAGACAATTTAAAACCTACATTAAAAGCAAACTTTGTAAACAAGCATATTACGAATTAGAAGATTACATTCAGGATAAGAATGCTTGGAAACATGCTGGTCCTGCTCCATAGGACAATCAATGGTGGAGACAAGATCAAACTGGTTGGTTTATGTATTTACTTTATAATTGTACCTACATTTTCATTTTTGGGTTTTTATTTTTCTGTTCACTCACACTGCTAATTAATTTATGGTTCCGTTATTTGTAAATATGTGAGTACCATGTACTTATTTAGAAAATTAATAAGTCTACCTCTGCATACTCAAGGTTCATGGTCCTCACATACATTAACAAATGTTTTGTATACCACAGCACATGTAAAACATTGATTTGAAGAGAGTAACTATGGAGTTTCTTGTCCGTTCTTCTCCATAAGAATCTACCCTTCCGAATGGACAAGGACGTAGACTGTGTTATTTTAAATGTAAAGATGACGTTCAAAAGTGCCATTTAATTATTTGCCTAGCGTTTTTCCAACTACATTAGGGTCGGCTTCCAGTCAAACCGGATTCAGCTGAATACCAGTGTTTTACGTGGAGCGGCTACCTACCAGACCTCCACAACCCATTAACTGGGTAACACGGTACTTCTTGGCAAGACTGGAGTCAGATTTACTGGCTTCTGACAATCCGTAACGAAAAAAAAAACGACAAATGACAGCCGGGACCAACGGCTTAACTTGCTTTCCGAGGCACGGAGGAAACTCGCTATGTTAAGATGGTCACCCATCCACAGACCAACCTTGGCAAGCGTTGCTTAACCTTCAAGATCGACCCGTGCGGCTGCACGGAACAGAAAAAACAGGTGGAAATGCTATGCGACAAAATTTGTATCGGAACCTGTGTCGCCACACTCACACAACTATACCGATAATCATATAATTCAACACAAATCAAGGATATGATTGATTGGTCGTTTAAATTTTGGTCAAAACAAGAATAAGTCAAAGAACCTATTCGACCATAGATGGCGGTATTATCAATGGTTGCAATTATAAACTTAAACTACTTAGTAATAAGGTTCATTATTCTATGTTTGGATAGTAACAGTTGCCACTCGATCACGGCTGTTGCACATGAACTTTGACTTACATTGTCGATATCGATAAATAAGATAACTTTTTTCGAAATTAATTCCAAAAAAATGTGACTCGCTTGGTGTTGAAGTTTTGTATGGGAGCCATACATGAAACTTGTCGGATGATTATGAAATTAGCTATCACATTTAAAATTGATAAGATCGGGTGTGCTTTGTAATATGTACATTGTTAATGTTAATAAAGTTCTACTTTCAAAACAGCGTAAGCAAAATATTCCCAGTTTATTGTATAAAAGTAGATAGAAACAAAAAAAAAAACATTATTTCAAAGGTTTATTTATGTAAATATACCTTATTACATATTAATCAATAAAAATAACACACCTCATAAATTTTTTTGTGTTCCGAATATCCATAAGAAACAGAAACCTTACAACAATGAAATTGGTTCGGAACCCTTTGAACGCGAGTCCGACTCGCACTTGGCCAGATTTTTTTTCATACCACAAGCCTTACAAAATCGTGCCTCGGGTATCTTACTCGACTGCCGACAAAAAAAACGGGTGTTGTTTACACTTCAGTTCCGTAAACTCTTTATGCCAAGTGGCTTACAATAGTATCTTATTAAATAGTTTGGTACAGAATCTTAACGCAGACTAAGTTTTCATGTATCTATATCCTTTTTTTGAAATAAAAAAGTCGCTTTCTAAAAAATGTACGGAGCATATCGTGCCTGTATTGCTTGGCATCCAATCAGCTCTACCCGTGCATCTATCCATTTTTCTTTGACGATAGCGTCTTTGGGAAACCTGAAAATATTTTTAAAGTTATGTTTAGTGATTTGAATAAAATTTCTAGACGAACTACAAAAAAGTGTTTCAATCGATATCTATCCATCCAGTATCCAACCCGACTACATCACTATTTGAATAGCGAAGAACTTTCGAGAACGAAACAGTAACTGAATCGATGTAAAATAAAATCTAAGCTAATGGGATAAGGTGAATTTTAACTAGACTTGAACTTAAGGTTTTTGCAAAATGAAATTTCCTAAGATTTTATTAGAAAACAAATAAAATCGTAGTAACCGATGGTATAAAACACCTCCATTTTTAAGATTTATTCTCCTACTATCATTTTTGCACTCCAAAATGGAACAATACGGAATGGTTCACAAAATATAAATTTATATCGAGAGTGAGCGAGACGATCGGTTCGTCGTGATGTTAGAACACGACTAGGTTGAGGTACGCGTAACACCGCGTAATATCGGCACGCGTGCCACGCCTACTTTGCACTTCTACTGTTTTTTCTGTTCTGTGTGCGGCTGTTATTATTTAGCCACGACCTCCTCCAAAAGTACCGTTTAATGGCCTAATTGAAATAAACGCTTTGACTTTGGATAGATAGCGTTGCGGTTCTTTTTGTTGCGATGTAGATTTGCTCCGTTGGTTTTTCTTGTGGCGGCATTGATGCCGCTACATGTACTATAATATGTCCCTCTGCGTTTTTTTCCGTTGTGATTGAAATCGGTCAGGAGGACAATGTAAGTTACGTAGCTATCTGTTCCAGCAACAAGAAGGCGATCCTGAAGGACTCGTCTCGCTTGGTGAAGCAGTCCACCAAGCCCGTCATGCCGCGCACCAGCCGCGCGCGCGCCCACGAGCGCTCCGCGGGGAAGCTCCGGGACGAGATGGAGCAACTTGGTGAGTTCATGTTCTGGCTAGCTTATTGTGTATTTTGTGGCTTTTTGAATATTCTGCCGTGGTATATCTAAAATCCGACATCTGGTCGATTCGTAACTTTTGATGCTATATTAATGAGCAAAAATGTCTATAGATCTGTGTTTGCGAAGTTCCAAAACTACTTATTCAAAGTATTGTGAAAATGTTTTGATAATTAATATAGCATCAAAAGTTAAGAATCGATCAGATACATTTCCAATAAATATTGAAAACGTATTTTTTTCTTTTTTGACGTAAACAATAAATTGAGTCGGTACAGTGCGTTGAGCACTCGTGTGACGTCACATGTAGGTACACTTTTACAGAATAGTGACGTCACAAGCCTCCACTCCTGATCCTTGGTGCGTTTTATCTTCGTCAATTTTTATTGATTTCATAGCTTTATCAAATCAATAAAAATTGACGAAAACAAAACGCATCGTACACGTGTTTTTAACCGACTTCAAAAAAGGAGGAGGTTCTCAATTCGGTTGTATTTTTTTGCTAAAAATACGTGTCCAATAGTTTTCGATAACCTAACTAATGGACCAAATATGAAGAATCTTTATTTTTCTTATCATCCCTATTTCCGTACATTTCGACATTACGGTCGCTGAAATAATATGCGGCTTCATTGGTTTTTAAGTGCGAGTATTGGTTTGTTTATGAATTATGACTTCAAGATAGTCAATGTAGTTCCAAGTTTAGAAATAGTGAAAATAAAGTTGGATATGACTTATATTTTGTTTGTGTCTTAAAATTTGAATATTAATTAAAATTTAAAAAAATATTAATTCAAGGGGTGCATGGGGTCTGTTACCATCTTAAGACCCAAGCCAACCTCACCTGCTAGCCCTGCTGTCCAACGGACGAGGCTCTGGCGAACCTGGTTTCCCTCTCGTAGGGTTGTGGGGGTCAGACGGCTGGTCGCCCCACGTAAAACCAACTTCAGTCAAATATTAAAATGGACAAGAAGTTGAAAACGGGTACTCGGGCTAGGGCGTCGCCGCATAACGACGCGCAGGCCCATCGCCCTAAATCTGCGATAAGTGGGCTAGGGCTACCGTGTCGAGTACGGGCACGGCTAAAGAGGATAGTACCCAAGAAGAAGTTCCGCTTTGCCACCTGGAACATTGGCTCCCTAACCGGACGTTGCCGAGAACTCGCGGACGTACTTGCGAAGCGTCGGGTCCAGTGCGCCTTCCTTCAGGAGACGCGCTGGAAGGGAAATAAGTCACGTGACATCGGGCAGGGGTACCGGCTAGTGTACACCGGATCACCAACGGGCAGGGGCGGAGTGGCCGTGGTGCTGTCTAAGGACCTTCAGGATGGACTCCTTGAAGTAGACCGATGCAGCGACCGGTTGATGCGAGTTAGAGTGCTGATCGAAGGGTCGGTAACGAACCTAATCAGCGCCTATGCTCCTCAAACTGGTTGCGTTGAGTCTGAAAAGGAGGCCTTCTGGGATGAGTTCGAGGACGTACTGCTATTCCGAATTCCGAAGGTGTTTTGGTTGGGGGGGATCTCAACGGTCACGTAGGTTAGTTTGCTGGAGAGTACGGACGTGTTCACGGTGGTTTTGGATATGGCCAGCTAAATGCAGAGGGAGTCAGTATACTCAGCACCTGCGCTTTGTCTGACCTAGCCATCGCGAGCACGTTCTTTCAGAAGAAGCCCCAGCATCTTATTACGTACCGTAGTGGTGCCTACTCAACCCAAATAGATTACCTGCTGGTGCGACGGTGCCACTATGGCAAGGTTACCAACTGCAAAGTCATCCCAGGTGAAAGCCTAACGGCTCAACACCGCCTCCTTGTCCTGGACTTTGCGGTTGTACCGAAAAAGAAAGTGACCGAAAAACGCAAACCCCGCTCTAAGTGGTGGTTGCTTGATGGTCCTAGGCAGTCGGACTTCATCGCGGAGGTCAAGCATCTCGAGACCAGTGCTCCGCATGAGTCCGCTCAAGAGATCTGGAGTAGGATCCATTCAGCAATCACCGATGCGGGTAAGCGCGTCCTTGGCACTTCTCGTGGTAGCCGCACCATAGACAAGGAGACGTGGTGGTGGGATGACGGGGTGCAGGAGGCGACTCGGAAGAAGAAGGTTTTATTTAAACAGTGGCAAGGGTCCAACTCTCCGGATGACAGGGAAGCATATGGAGCGGCTAAGCGCGCTTGCAAAAAAGCTGTAGCCAGAGCCCGCAGCAAAAGTCTGGCGCCCTTGTACGACAAGCTGGTAAATGCGGAGGGGCAAAAGCTTATTTTTAAGCTAGCGCGTGCCCGGGAGAAAGCTACACGGGACATTAGCAAATGTCTCTGTGTAAGGGACGCCCAGGGTAAGCTGCTCTACGATGCCCCCTCTGTTAAGGAGAGATGGTGTACATACTTCGCGGAGCTGTCTAACAAACAGCATCCCCATAACCTTCCTCCCGAACCGCCTCCTAACCTTGGACTTATTTCCCCTATTTCCCCCGACGAAACCCGCATTGCTCTTCGCCACATGAAGAACCGGAAAGCGGTCGGGCCTGACAATGTGCCAATTGAAGTGTGGAAGGCGATGGGCCCACATGGTGTGGACCTTCTGACGGATCTTTTTAACCGCATCCTGATCACTAAGGAAATGCCGAACCAGTGGCGATTTAGCCTGATTATCCCTGTATACAAAGGCAAAGGTAGCGTACAGGATTGTAGTAGCTACCGCGGTATCAAGATCATGTGCCACACCATGAAGCTCTTCGAGCGCTTCATTGACACACGGCTCCGTAGCGAGTGTACTGTCTCTGAGTGTCAATATGGCTTCCGGGCGGGTAACAGCACCATGGACGCAGTATTCGCCTTACGGAATCTGGCTGAGGCTTACAGAGAGAGAAGGAGAGCTTTGCATATGGCCTTTTTAGACCTGCAGAAGGCCTTCGACTGTATACCTCGGCAGTCCATCTGGTGGGCACTGCGCTTCAAGGGCGTTCCCGAGGCTTATATTGACATTATCAGAGACATGTACCGCGATTCCGTGTCCTCTGTCCAGACCGCTGTTGGCGAATCGAATGGCTTCCCAATATCTGTTGGCGTTCACCAAGGCTCGGCTCTTAGCCCGTTCTTGTTTAACGTAGTGCTCGATGTAGTTACGGCAAACATCCAAGATAAGCCCCGATGGCTAATAATGTATGCCGATGACATCGCCCTCGTTAATCAGAAGAAAGCCCATCTTGAGCGCAAAGTCAACATTTGGAAGGACACGCTTGAAAACGGTGGTCTGAGACTAAATGTGGCGAAGACTGAGTACATGTCCTGTGGCAGCATGGATTCAAATAGGTTCATCCGAATAGGTTCGGACCTGATCAGAAAGTCCGATACGTTCAGGTACCTTGGATCCGTGCTGCACGAGTCTGGCAACGTGGACGACGATGTCCACGCACGTATAGGCGCGGCTTGGGCGAAGTGGCGCGAGGTAACGGGCGTTGTATGCGACCGCAAAATGCCTCCGAAGCTCAAGGGGCAGATATATAAATGCATCATACAGCCTGTCCTACTGTACGGCGGTGAATGTTGGCCAGCACTAGGCAGACACACCCAGGAGCTTCGCGTCACGGAGATGAAGATGCTGAGGTGGATGAGTGGCGTAACGCGATCCGATCGCATACGCAACTCTTTCATCAGAGGTAGTCTTGGTGTCCGTGACGTGGGGGAAAAACTGCAAGAGTGTCGTCTGCGATGGTATGGCCACATCATGCGCCGCCCTATGCAGTACGTTGGTCGGGGATGCATGAATATGGCTGTTCTTGGGGCTAGGCCCCGTGGTCGCCCTCGCAAGCGCTGGTTGGACGTCGTTAAGTCCGACATGAGAGCCAATGGCCTAACTGAGAAGGATGTTCAAGATCGGGCAAAGTGGAGGAAGCTAAGTAGGAAGGCGGACCCTGGCAATAGCCGGGATTAACGCCAGGTGGAAGAAGAAGAAGAAGAATTCAATATTAGCTCGCTCCATCGTAGACTTTGTCCCTGTCATCTCTAACCTAGACTAGAGTTAAAAGCAAACCCATCACAATAAAAAAAATATGCATAAAATCTGTTGACACCAAGAACAATAATTGCAGTATCTTTTTATCCAACTTTCTTGCACTTTTTTACTGAAATTTATTGCAAAAGCAAGTTGCTTTGAATGTTTGCACAAAGTTATTTACGTGATCTTGTTATTTGACACTGCATATTATACAATAAAGTCCTCCGCCGCGTCTGTCTGTCTGTTTGCGGTAAACTCAAAAACTACTGCACCGATTTTCATGCGGTTATGATCAATGTATAAATACATTTAGGATTGATATGATATATTGAATACAATGCATAAAGTGGTTCTCGAAGAAGGTTTTAGTATATAATTTGTCAAGTTTTCGCGGGCGATGCCGCGGGCATCATCTAGTAAATAATATAAGTATCGTTAGTTATGTAGGCCCGTTCGAAGCTGAGTACAATATAAATATTGTTCGTCAGTCAAAGCGCGCCAACAGTAAGTTTGTCATAAGGTCGCGCGCAGGGCTCGTGTTCTGACGCGCATTACCCATGGCAAGTACAATCCCATTTAGAAATATCATAACTTGAGTTAGCATTTTTGACCATTTAGGTTTTGTGCGTGTGATGAGTTTTCTCCTCGATCTACACCTTTTTTGACAATGGGCAGCTTAGTCCTATCCAATACTCTATTTAATACTACAAAAACCAGTAGCCCTTTTTAGGGTTCCGTACTTCAAAAGGAAAAGGAAAAAACGGAACCATAAGTCATAAGTAATTTATTTCTTAACAATATAAATTGTGTAGAAAAATAATAATCCATCTTCCTGCCCTTATCCCATGTTACTTGGGGTCGGCGTAACACGTTTTATTCTTCCATTCTGTTCTATCAGTCGTCACTCTATCATTAACTCCCTTTTCTTTCATATCGCTCCTCACACAATCCATCCATCTTTTCTTTGGCCTTCCTCTCCCTCTCCATCCATCCACATTTATGTTCATAACTCTTCTAGTTATATGCGTTTCATCCCTCCTCTTCACATGACCATACCAAGACAAGCGATTCCCTATCAACTTTTCCGTCACTGGCGCCACTTTTAAAGTGCCTATAATGTACTCATTTCTCACTTTATCTACTCTCGTTACTCCATACATCCATCTCAACATTCTCATCTCCGCTACATGCAATCTATTTTCATCCGTCTTTTTCGCAGCCCAACATTCTGATCCATACATTACGACAGGTCTTATCACGGACTTATATATTTTCCCTTTTAATTTGAGGGGCATCCGAGGGTCACAAGTTGTTCCAGTGACCTGTCGCCATTTCATCCATCCTGAGTTGATCCGGTGCGTTACGTCTCGGTCTATATCGCCATCTCCCTGCACAAGCGACTCGAGATACCGAAAGTCGGAGCAAATCGGTATAGGCGTTCCGGTGAGAGCTATAGGTATCGGACTGGAGAGACCGCCGAAATCGCAGAACAGGTACTCTGTTTTGGTTCTGCTCAATTTTAGGCCAACACTCTCCAGTCTTTGCCACCACGTCTCCAATTTGCTCTGGACCTCTAGGCCGCTTTCTGCAACCAGCACAATGTCATCAGCAAACAGCATGCACCAGGGAACCTCTTCCTGGATGTCCGACGTCAGAGCGTCCATTATCATCAGGAAGAGATAAGGGCTGAGGGCCGAGCCCTGTTGTAAACCGACTGCTACACTGAAGCTGTCAGTGGTGCCCACTGTAGACCGGACTTGAGTACTGCTTCGACTGTACATCGCTCGGATCAACTGCACATACTTCCCAGGCACACCTTTCTCCTTAAGGGCCCACCACAAAACCTCACGAGACACTCGGTCATATGCCTTTTCGAGGTCAACAAATACCATATGCAGGTTTTTATGCACAGCTCTATATTTCTCGCACAGCTGGCGGATAGCGAAAATGGCATCCGTTGTACCCCGACCAGGCATAAAACCGAACTGGTTCTGTGAGATTTCACTCTCTTCTCTCAACCGCCTTTCAATAACTTTTTCCCAGGCTTTCATACTATGTGAGATAAGCTTTATTCCTCTATAGTTGTTGCACTCCAGCACATCACCTTTGTTCTTGAAGATGGGCACCAACGAACTGTTGCACCATTCATCAGGTATGGCTTCTTCCAGCAACAACTTATTGAAGAATAAAGCTAACACGTCCATCCATCTACTCTTAATAACTGCCACACTTCAATTGGAATTCCGTCTGGACCAATTGCCTTACCATTCTTCATTTCATTAACTGCTATTCTCACTTCATCCACACTGATCATTCTCACTAACCCCTCATTCACTTGTTTATTCTTTAAAACACCACTCCAAATATTTTCCTCATTCATCAGTCTTTCAAAATAGCCCTTCCATCTATCCTTAATCTTTCATCCTCCGATAGAAGCATTCCAGCTTCATCCCTGACACATCTTATCTGACTAACATCCTAGAAAAATAATAATTAAAATACAAAAATGTTCATTAAAAAAAAAACCCTTAAAGGATCGAGATCGTCTTAAGAGGTCGTATCAACGTTGTATGAACACTAAGCATTTGTAATTAAATCATTAAAAAAATATAATCTTTATTTAAAGTAATAATATCGACGCTTGAAAGGCAATCCTTACTAAGCGACATTGAGTAAACTTTACAGGAGAGTGATTTAAAGATCAAATTTATAAATAAATACATAAAAATTCACTTAATTTTAAATTCGAAATTTCGAAACAATTAGGTTTAGGACTGAAAATTTTCTTCTAAAGATAATTTAAATTTACATTCAATGAAATTGACATTGAATATTCCATAATTTCAATTTGCTTTGCATAATTTCTCAAAGATTAATTATTTATTCGCGTGATGTGTTTGTGTTTTAATCATATCACTGGTATCAGTTGTTCAACTATTCACCGACAGTAAATAGTATTTTTAAAGGTTTTTAATTTGTCTGTTTTAGGTATATTATTTTTATATTTACCTTTTGATTTGACGAAGACATTCTTTTATTTCGCTACAATTTGTATCATCATCATATCAGCTGAAAGATGTCCACCGCTGATCATAGGCCTTTCCCAAAGTGGGGGTTTGCCATAATCGCCAGGCTTGGCAGGCGGTTTAGCGATCGCAGTGTGTGGTGTTGCATTTTACAGAGAACGCTGCTGCCCGTTCTCTGGTGAGGCCCTTAGTGGCCTCTTACGGCACCCACGGGAAGTGATGGGATGGTATTATTCTACAGTACAGCACCGGCCGACACCATGTATAGATAGTCACTAACATCGTATTTCCGTTCCCCCGCAGGAGTGGACATGTCAGAGACGAAGCAGGCTCACTTCACCCGCTCCCGCTCCCGCTCGCGCTCTATGTCGGCGCCGGCCGCCAAGCGTGCGCGGGCGGACGAGCGGGGCCGCTCCGTCAGCCGGCCCGCCAGGGACACCACGGGGGTCGGGAATGCTGTCGTGAGTATCATTCTTATTGTAACTTCTTCAATATATCTCGGCCCGCCAGGGACACCACGGGGGTCGGGAATGCTGTCGTGAGTATCATTCTTATTGTAACTTCTTCAATATATCTCGGCCCGCCAGGGACACCACGGGGGTCGGGAATGCTGTCGTGAGTATCATTCTTATTGTAACTTCTTCAATATATCTCGGCCCGCCAGGGACACCACGGGGGTCGGGAATGCTGTCGTGAGTATCATTCTTATTGTAACTTCTTCAATATATCTCGGCCCGCCAGGGACACCACGGGGGTCGGGAATGCTGTCGTGAGTATCATTCTTATTGTAACTTCTTCAATATATCTCGGCCCGCCAGGGACACCACGGGGGTCGGGAATGCTGTCGTGAGTATCATTCTTATTGTAACTTCTTCAATATATCTCGGCCCGCCAGGGACACCACGGGGGTCGGGAATGCTGTCGTGAGTATCATTCTTATTGTAACTTCTTCAATATATCTCGGCCCGCCAGGGACACCACGGGGGTCGGGAATGCTGTCGTGAGTATCATTCTTATTGTAACTTCTTCAATATATCTCGGCCCGCCAGGGACACCACGGGGGTCGGGAATGCTGTCGTGAGTATCATTCTTATTGTAACTTCTTCAATATATCTCGGCCCGCCAGGGACACCACGGGGGTCGGGAATGCTGTCGTGAGTATCATTCTTATTGTAACTTCTTCAATATATCTCGGCCCGCCAGGGACACCACGGGGGTCGGGAATGCTGTCGTGAGTATCATTCTTATTGTAACTTCTTCAATATATCTCGGCCCGCCAGGGACACCACGGGGGTCGGGAATGCTGTCGTGAGTATCATTCTTATTGTAACTTCTTCAATATATCTCGGCCCGCCAGGGACACCACGGGGGTCGGGAATGCTGTCGTGAGTATCATTCTTATTGTAACTTCTTCAATATATCTCGGCCCGCCAGGGACACCACGGGGGTCGGGAATGCTGTCGTGAGTATCATTCTTATTGTAACTTCTTCAATATATCTCGGCCCGCCAGGGACATCACGGGGGTCGGGAATGCTGTCGTGAGTATCATTCTTATTGTAACTTCTTCAATATATCTCGGCCCGCCAGGGACACCACGGGGGTCGGGAATGCTGTCGTGAGTATCATTCTTATTGTAACTTCTTCAATATATCTCGGCCCGCCAGGGACACCACGGGGGTCGGGAATGCTGTCGTGAGTATCATTCTTATTGTAACTTCTTCAATATATCTCGGCCCGCCAGGGACACCACGGGGGTCGGGAATGCTGTCGTGAGTATCATTCTTATTGTAACTTCTTCAATATATCTCGGCCCGCCAGGGACACCACGGGGGTCGGGAATGCTGTCGTGAGTATCATTCTTATTGTAACTTCTTCAATATATCTCGGCCCGCCAGGGACACCACGGGGGTCGGGAATGCTGTCGTGAGTATCATTCTTATTGTAACTTCTTCAATATATCTCGGCCCGCCAGGGACACCACGGGGGTCGGGAATGCTGTCGTGAGTATCATTCTTATTGTAACTTCTTCAATATATCTCGGCCCGCCAGGGACACCACGGGGGTCGGGAATGCTGTCGTGAGTATCATTCTTATTGTAACTTCTTCAATATATCTCGGCCCGCCAGGGACACCACGGGGGTCGGGAATGCTGTCGTGAGTATCATTCTTATTGTAACTTCTTCAATATATCTCGGCCCGCCAGGGACACCACGGGGGTCGGGAATGCTGTCGTGAGTATCATTCTTATTGTAACTTCTTCAATATATCTCGGCCCGCCAGGGACACCACGGGGGTCGGGAATGCTGTCGTGAGTATCATTCTTATTGTAACTTCTTCAATATATCTCGGCCCGCCAGGGACACCACGGGGGTCGGGAATGCTGTCGTGAGTATCATTCTTATTGTAACTTCTTCAATATATCTCGGCCCGCCAGGGACACCACGGGGGTCGGGAATGCTGTCGTGAGTATCATTCTTATTGTAACTTCTTCAATATATCTCGGCCCGCCAGGGACACCACGGGGGTCGGGAATGCTGTCGTGAGTATCATTCTTATTGTAACTTCTTCAATATATCTCGGCCCGCCAGGGACACCACGGGGGTCGGGAATGCTGTCGTGAGTATCATTCTTATTGTAACTTCTTCAATATATCTCGGCCCGCCAGGGACACCACGGGGGTCGGGAATGCTGTCGTGAGTATCATTCTTATTGTAACTTCTTCAATATATCTCGGCCCGCCAGGGACACCACGGGGGTCGGGAATGCTGTCGTGAGTATCATTCTTATTGTAACTTCTTCAATATATCTCGGCCCGCCAGGGACACCACGGGGGTCGGGAATGCTGTCGTGAGTATCATTCTTATTGTAACTTCTTCAATATATCTCGGCCCGCCAGGGACACCACGGGGGTCGGGAATGCTGTCGTGAGTATCATTCTTATTGTAACTTCTTCAATATATCTCGGCCCGCCAGGGACACCACGGGGGTCGGGAATGCTGTCGTGAGTATCATTCTTATTGTAACTTCTTCAATATATCTCGGCCCGCCAGGGACACCACGGGGGTCGGGAATGCTGTCGTGAGTATCATTCTTATTGTAACTTCTTCAATATATCTCGGCCCGCCAGGGACACCACGGGGGTCGGGAATGCTGTCGTGAGTATCATTCTTATTGTAACTTCTTCAATATATCTCGGCCCGCCAGGGACACCACGGGGGTCGGGAATGCTGTCGTGAGTATCATTCTTATTGTAACTTCTTCAATATATCTCGGCCCGCCAGGGACACCACGGGGGTCGGGAATGCTGTCGTGAGTATCATTCTTATTGTAACTTCTTCAATATATCTCGGCCCGCCAGGGACACCACGGGGGTCGGGAATGCTGTCGTGAGTATCATTCTTATTGTAACTTCTTCAATATATCTCGGCCCGCCAGGGACATCACGGGGGTCGGGAATGCTGTCGTGAGTATCATTCTTATTGTAACTTCTTCAATATATCTCGGCCCGCCAGGGACACCACGGGGGTCGGGAATGCTGTCGTGAGTATCATTCTTATTGTAACTTCTTCAATATATCTCGGCCCGCCAGGGACACCACGGGGGTCGGGAATGCTGTCGTGAGTATCATTCTTATTGTAACTTCTTCAATATATCTCGGCCCGCCAGGGACACCACGGGGGTCGGGAATGCTGTCGTGAGTATCATTCTTATTGTAACTTCTTCAATATATCTCGGCCCGCCAGGGACACCACGGGGGTCGGGAATGCTGTCGTGAGTATCATTCTTATTGTAACTTCTTCAATATATCTCGGCCCGCCAGGGACACCACGGGGGTCGGGAATGCTGTCGTGAGTATCATTCTTATTGTAACTTCTTCAATATATCTCGGCCCGCCAGGGACACCACGGGGGTCGGGAATGCTGTCGTGAGTATCATTCTTATTGTAACTTCTTCAATATATCTCGGCCCGCCAGGGACACCACGGGGGTCGGGAATGCTGTCGTGAGTATCATTCTTATTGTAACTTCTTCAATATATCTCTGGACCCTAGGCTCTTTTGGTAAACGTATGAGAAGTCATAGCCAACTTGCAAGGACTGCAAGAGCTGCTGTAGTATATATTATAAGAACTGTTGATTTTCTGGGATAAAAGTAACTGAAGGTATCCGATAAAGCCCGCAATATTACCTAACTTAAGGAGCCATTTTCACCTGCCTTGAAAAGGTTCATTGCTCTTAGAGCAAAGACCTGGTGCGAGCCGCAAGAGTTCGCTGGATGCAAAACCCATAGAACCCCAAGATGTGATAAAACTTGATAGGCCATATATGAAGTCTTAGCACTTGTTTTGCTGCAATAGTCCTGATATTGTCGTACAATGATTTTCTAATACGACATGGTTGACGCAGTGATTGAGCGATAAGCTGCTGTGCTATGTGTCGCGAGTTCGATTCCCGCACGGAACAAATATTTGAATGACCTACAGATAGGGTGTAGCAGTTTGTGTATGTAAGTTTATATATACAGGAGAAATTACTAACGTCTGTTTTTTTAATCTCGGTGACTAAATTGACAACTGCAAATGTCAAAACTGACTTAATTGGTATTGATTCTATGTCAGTTTGTCAATTTTGTCTCCGAGAATAAAAAACAGACTATAGTGTGGGGCAATGTTTAAAACAAATAACAAGTGCTAGATTGAGACGGAAATGTACCCCAAAGCAATCAAGATTTATCAATCTCAGGTCAAATTAGTATCGTTTGCTGATCTGTGATGCCTCTGTTATTGCATCCATAAGCAGCGGTTAGCTTTTATCGTTAACTAGTCCTGGCCCGTTCGAAGCTGAGTACAATACTGAATATTGTTCGTCAGTCAAAGCGCGGCCAACAGCATAGAGTTGTCATAAGGTCGCGCGCAGAGTCTATACTCTGACGCGCATTACCCATGGCAAATACAAACCTTTTAAAATATATTTCACATTAAATAGATTCCAAAAAAAAAACAATTTGGAAGGTCAAATGTATCACAAAAAAAATATTGGGTGAAATTTATGTTTTTGGTATCCTATTTTTTACGACGTCGACCACATTCCTGAACTTTCATGCGTTTTACCTTGGACAATTGTCATTGATTTGAAAAAGACATGAATGTTATTATGTAATTTTATACGTTTCCAGAAGAACAAACTCGATTTGAGCCCTAATTGACTGGGGTCAGAAACGTTGCATATTAGGCCCTGAACACCCAACATGAAGGAACGCACTATATTACTAATCACTCTGTATCATGCACAAATTATATAGATTTTATTTATTATCTGCCTAGTCTTTTCCCAACTATATTGGGGTCGGCTTCCAGTCAAACCAGATTTAGCTGAATACCAGTATTTCTGGCTTCTGACTATCCGTAACGACTGTCAAAGATCTACAAATGACAGCCGGGACCAATAACGCTTAACGTGCTTTCCGAGGCACGGAGGAAACTCGATATTTTAAGATGGTCACCCATCCACTGACCAACCTTGGCAAGCGTTGCTTAACCTTGAAGATCGACCCGTGCGGCTGTTATTATCTAGCCACGAGCTCAAATTATATAGATTTTATTATGTTCTAAAAATGCGTCTAAAATAAACTTACCCTTTCACAGATGCAACAAAAAGCGAAGAAGATGGCTCACGTGGCCATCGCGAAGAAGACCAAACGCATGGGGCTCAAGGGAGAAGCCGACAGGTTCATTGGAACCAAGATGCCCAAACATCTGTTCGCGGGCAAGCGGGGCGTGGGCAAGACCGACAGGCGGTAGGTGGGCAAGATCGACACGAGATAGGTGGGCAAATGAAGAGTGGACAAGATCGACGGGCGATAGGTGGGCAAGTTGGAGCTATGAAGTGTGTTGGACGTTATATGGATATGTTAAGGTCGTGTGTGGTGCATTTAAAAGTATATTTGAAGTTTTGTGCGTGTCATTTGTTAGTAATTAAATGTTATGTAAACAAGGTATTGTTTTTCATAGATTATTATTATCAGGTATTTTTATTTATCATCTGTAGTAATATGATAAAGAGGGAAGATTTTTTGTTTGTTTGTTTGTACCAAATAGGCTCCAACTACTGGACCGATTTTACCCATTTTTTTCACCAATAGAAAGCAAAATTATCAGGTAGTAACATAGTCTATAATTTATTTTCGAAAACGATAGAGATCCTTACGAAAGTTGCAATACTATACCCGAGCCAACGAAGTCGCGGCCGAAGCGCTATAAACTTATACGAAAAGTTTAGGAATTATATTATTTTTTCGCATTTGTAACAGAGTCTACCTACGTAACTATATTAAACTATATTCAATAGAAAAATATAAATGTCCGCACACGGCCTTGCAAAGTATGTAAATACAATAAACATTTTGGCAATGGAACAAATACTTCCATTCACCCAGGCTGAAAAATTATTTCAAATAATTTGTAAAAGACCTGAATTTAAATAATAAAAACACTTATTTTAATTATTTTTCGTTTTATTTCTTTCGTCTTTCCCAGCGGCTTTGACTACATGAAAGAATGTATATACAGAGGGGCATTAAATTAAACTACGTATACTATACGAGTTCAGTATTAATTCGATACGGTACAAAAACAAAAAGCGCCAAAAATTAGAATTTTTTTTTTCAAACAAACTAAATAGCTTACGAATCAGAATAAAACGCAACCACCCTTTGTAAATAAATTAGACTGACCGTAATACACTGGCAACGTCGCGCGCGCCGAAACGCGGTGTGCGGTATCTCGTGTGCTCGGCGGGGGCCGGGGCGGGGGGGCGGCCGGCGACTTAGGCCTCCGCTCGCGCTGGTTTTTATGTTTGGTTAGGTTTTGAAGTACGCGCACAAAACGAACACTAAATTTTTAAATTCTCGATGTGTCCTCCATTCACATTAATGCACAAATTATACTGACGGAGAATATTGTTATTTATTTTTCTAATTAAACCACTGTCCATCGCCAAGCACTTTTGTTTGCAATAGGGTATTTTAGTAAAAAAATCTAATTAGTTTTGGACATTTAATATTAATATTGGACACGTATTTTGGCTTGGTAAATTTCGTACATTTTTAACAAGTCAGATGACGTCACGCGTATCTTCAACTCGCTGTATCCTCTTTATTTTTTGTTTAGGTTTTTCGCTTCGCTCACTCTGACATTCTTAGCTATAATGTCATACTCGTCAGTCTACGACATTACTTTTATATCTGTATGGATAGCAAAAAGAGGATCTTTCCTCGGTATCTAGGGGAGGGCAAGTTCAATGGGCACCAAACTCAAATGTTTAAATAAATAATCCTTCATTCTGGCTTCCGGTAAAAACTTATTCGATGTGTTTGTGGAATTTTACACTCTCTAAGCTAGGATAGGAGCTCTATTTTTTGCATTTAAGCAAAAAGTAACTCCTAAATAAACCATGGTATGGATTTCTTCCATATCACCAGAAATGGTTTCCCATGTAAGGTCTAGAAAAGAATAATTGATGCCAATGATGGTCTTCGTCGTTATCGTTAAGGGTATTTTTACATATTTATAATAAAATTTGAGAGGGGTGCGCCACTATCATGTTTCTTCAACAAATCGGAAAATCGTAAATCCGGAGCTGCCTTCCAGGGTCGGGTTAAATAATTCTCGAGCTTGCTTTTCTCACGCTCTTGTATTCTTCGATGTCAAAATTAAATATAGTATAAGTCCTTTTTAAATTTTTAATTTAGTTTTTACATTATTTCATTACTAAGCTACTTTTAACAAAATATTGCTAAAATTTTAAATATACGAGTAAGTCACCTTACCCATCACTTACTGTCGTGTCTTGCCGACCGTGGCGCGGGGAAGGACCCATTCCAGACAGATTTCGATTAGCAATTTTTGAAGATTGTTTTTTCTAGTAAAATGTTATTAATAATATAAAGCTCAAGAATTCAGACAGTGTAGAATACAACAGCAAGCCCGAAAATTTTTGTACCCTTTATCGGATAGGTTTGATTTTTATAAGACAAAAAGTTATTTCTATTTAGATATTAATGGCAATTAATCTATTATTCCCATATACAGGAAAGGTTAAAAAACTTAGATATCTCAAAATTCGGTTGAACGCAGAGCAAACAGGCTTATAGGTGACGAGACGTTGGTGGCTCAGCTTCACAGCCTAGGTCATCGGCGAAATGTTGCCTGCCTGTCGGTCTTCTACAGACTGTTTTTTGGGGAGTGTGCGCAGGAACTCCACGACCTGATCCCACCATCGCCCTTTTACCACCGGAATACCAGACGTACTGCAGGGTACCATCCGTACTTGGTCGATATCCCGAATAGTCGTACCCAGCGTTTCTCTTCCACATTTATTATACGCACAGCTAAAGTGTAGAACTCTCTACTAGCATCTGTGTTCCCGTCCACATATAACCCGTCTGCCTTCAAATCAAGAGTGAACAGGCATCTGTTGGGCACGCTCGCTCCTTCATAGACCTCATCTATCGCTTTCCATCAGGCGTGATTGTAGTCAAGAGCAAGCCCATTCCTAAACAAAAAAAAAAATTCAAGAGCGAGCGAAGCAAGCTTAAAATTTTTTGTACTCTATACCATTAGGTTTGATTTGTTATACTTAAATAGATCATTTTTATGACAAAATGAACAAAATTTCACTTAAGCGTAGAATGCAAAACCGAGCGAAGGGAGCTCGAAAACTAATCACTGTTTTAAAGCAAAAACAGTGCAGTAATGGATTTTCATCCATACATTAATAAAAATAAAAAAAAACCGACCCAGTTCTCGGCAATGGCAATATCACATTGTACTGCGATCGGTCCATCATCACTGACAGGACTATTGTAGCCAATAAGCCTAATATAATGGTGGTGGATCGGTTAGTGAGGTGTGCAATGATTGTAGACATAACCGTCCCGCATGACGAGAACCTCGTGAAAGCCGAGAAAGATAAACAAATCAAGTATGTTGACGTGGCTCGCGAGATTGTCGACATGTGGGAAGTGGACTCCGCAATCATTGTACCGATAGTCGTAATTGCCACGAGCCTCGACCAACACCTCAGGAGGCTCTCGTTAGGCAGCTGAATCAAGGGCTTGATTCAGAAAGTGGTACTTCTGAACACGGCTCGCATTGTTCCGCTCTCTGGAGCCCTGACCAGTGGTAGCTTGGACTTTTTTTTTTTTTTTTATGAGATGCAATAGGTAAGAAGCGACTTATTGTCTAAGGTAATACCAAGGTACTTTAGTGTATTAACGCGTTCTAGAGGTAAACATGCGCAGCCATCCGCGGCATTGCACTCATGGGAATAAAAACAAATACCCACCGCTTGCCTAATACAGAAGCAAATATACTTAGTTTTGTCTACATTTAATGAAGTGTATTTTTCTGCAGCCATATCTTAGTCACATTGAAGCCATTTTGTGCGATATTGAAGACCTTCCAGCTATCGAGACAAAGACCAAAGCGGTGTCATCCGCGAATGAGATAATTTCACCTTTGGCAAGTTTGAGACATGCGAGCTCATTTATATACACGAGAAATAAGGTGGGCCCCAGTATACTTCCCTGGGGCACGCCGTGTGTAACTGGAAGGTGTGTACTTTTGTGTTTATCCACTGGGACACACTGAGTTCGCCCAGAGAGGCAGCTATTAAAAAGATCAAGTTGGGTTCCCCTGACACCCAGTGCCTCCAATTTGCTAAGTAAGAGAGAGACAGAATTCGTATCAAATGCCTTTGCCAGGTCAAGAAAAATTGATAGATAGTTTTTCCCTTTGTCCAGATTAGAACTAGTAAAGTCTATAAGTTTGTTCACTGCTTGTTCTGTAGATTTTCCGTGCCTAAACCCATACTGATTTACTGAGAGCAGTTTATTGTTTTCGAGATTTTTCTCTAGTTTATTGTTTATATTTTTTTCCCGAATTTGGGATAATACTGCACTATTTTACTCTGAAGCAGTAAAGTGCTGCTTTGTTCTAATTAAGCTACTTATGATGAAACTAGTTGACTCACGCAACTTCGTCTGCGTCACAATTTTCATTACTGCTCCGCTCCTATTGGTCTTAGCGTGATGATATATAGCCTATCGCCTTTCTCGATAAATGGGCTATCTAACACTGAAAGTTTTTTTTTTAAATTGGACTAGTAGTTCCTGAGATTAGCGCGTTCAAGCAAACAAACAAACTCTTCAGCTTTATATATTAGTTTAGATTATTGCGTAGTTGAAAGAAAAATCATAAACGCACTGATATGTCCCGCACCGACACCGGCCCCGGCTAGTCTCCGTTGGTTAGGCTATCACTATCATCACCAACTTTATAAAAGATTGTCACAGGTAAAAATAAAACACAAAATTAGCAAAATGAATGGCACATTTATATTTAATTAATATTATTCATTTTTATAATTAGACCTTTCTTGTAGTTATATTTTAATCTATGCATTTGAACAGGAAAAGAAAACACAAATGCTCTATGTTACATAGGCTGCTGGGGTTGCCATTGACAAAAACAAAAAAATAATAACAAAAAAGCCTCATTTTGTACACAATCTCCAGGATAGTATAACGGGTGTCTAATTTTACCATTCATGGGGTACTGAGCATCAGTTACGAATAAATTACAGGGCGAATGCGTACATATTAAAAAAAAATCTTAAAATAGACCTACTTTAGTACGCAGAGACAACAAACTATAGATAATTAATAATAAAAAAACTTAATTACCGCTAAATGGAAGAGGAATCAACTAAACTAAACTAAAAGGGATAGCAAGTCTTACAACTAAGGGTAGAATACTAAAAAGATATTTTGAACTTTGTAAGATCGTTTGCGTCAATTTTCTGTTACAAGTCAAATTTAAATTTAGAATTTTATGAACAGTTAATTTGAAGACCTTTTTCACATAGCCGGATATTAAATAATTCGGTTTTACTTTTTTGAGTTAACCTTGACAACACATAATTATAGTGCTTTATTATAGAAAATTATGTAAAAATATCTATAGTCTATGTAAAAGTTAAATAATTAATAGATGACCAAAATATTAAGTTTCATTTATTTATATTTAAAAATGGTGCAACAAACGGTATGTGTTGTCAAGAACAATCCATTTCTTTTGCAGGGAGAGTAAAGTTAAAAATATATTATTGTTGTCAAATATGACATTAGAACGTTAGTATGACCAGCATTAAAAAACTTTCGAGACTTTATACAGTCAGTGATTGATTTAATAAAATTCAAGCATAATTGTGTTTGGAATTATGTAAAAAGCCATATTTGATATAATTTCCTAAAAAGACAAATATTTTTACTACAGTATGTATAATTTTCACTTGTTTTTTTTATGGAAAATTATAACAAATACAGCTTTATCAAAATATACACGATTCATAATCTTCAATGATTCAAGGAGAAATCAACCTTAAACCTATATAATACAGAGTACCATGTAGACTATCAACTAAAAATGGATAGATTAAAATCGGGTAGTTCGACAAAAGTATTGCAGTTTCATACAATGGTAACTCCCGAATTTTAACATTGAATCAAATGCTATAATATTGTCGAACTTGTACAGTTATTTTTTTAGAATCCTAGGGAAAGCATGACCAGCTTGTATTGGACTTTCTTTATTGTTTTTGACAGACTAGCGTTTGACCAATATCTCACCTGACGGTAGGCAATCAAAATAAGTTTTAAAAAGAAATAGTAATATTAGCAGAAAATAAATTCCTATAAAAATATTCCATTATAATCATAGGATTTTTTCTCAAAAAATCGCGTCTAAACCATTCGTGAAGATAAAAAATACAACGAACTCCATACAAAATTAAATTCTATCAGCTAAAGCAATTTTATTTCATTTCATAACAATACATTAAATATTGACCTGCATTTGGCTAGCGCTTGACAATCCCATACATTAGAACTCATTGACAATAATCGCTACCGCTCATAGAACGTCACTATGTCAAGAACACGTCATGCAACCCATAAATTTAAAAAAGTCGCTGTTTCCCGACTCAGATGGTCGAAGCAACTAAAGATACCGTACACTCATTGCAAAACAACTCTGACAGTACGTATCATAGTCATTTCGAAAAATAATAATTAAATGTCATGAATAATAATATAACAATAATAATTTAGTTCCAAAATAACTGTCGGAAATCGAATTGTTAGATTTAAATCATTGAGCGGAATTGCTAAATATAATATTTTTTTAATTAAATATATACAGGGTGTCAATCAATTATGCGATTTTTTTTAGACTTGCGACTGTGACGATTTTTTTTTATATTGTGCGCGTTGTATAAAAATATTTATGGTAAAAAATAAGATTACTCTATATTTCAAAGTTAATACAGATTCAGATTTTTCTGTTGTCGTTTTTTTTACTAATTTTCGCCATACAGGCGATCAAAATGCGACTTTTATAATGGCAAGACATAATCGCGACAGTCGCAAGTCTAAAAACGTTTAAAACATTACATATTTTTAACGGAATTAAAGCGATGTCATTTGCTATATTTCCATTACGTAATATGCGGTCATTCCATTCTTTCTCTGTCCAAGAAAAAATAGCAAATGACAAAAATTTACAAAACAAAAAATTTATAATAATAAAAAAAACTTACACAAAAAAATGTATAAGTACTTGACGATCTCAAGGCGAATAGCTACCGAATATATTCTAAACAAGAAAATTATTATTTATAATAAAAAAAATAATACTACGTTAGCTCGTAGATCTCCCGGATCGCGATAAAGTGTCAAATAGTGTCAAAAAACAGAAATAGTGTCAACGATACGATTCACTGGAGTTTTGGTACAAAAGTGTCACTTAAGTACTTTTCATAAGTTAGCAGCCATTTTTTTACAATTTTTTTTGTAAACTTGTAGATTTAATCTCCTAAAATCATATTTATATTACAATAAGTACTATTTTCATAAGTAGTTAATTATTTCAAGCACAATCATTACTTTCATTTTAAAAATCATAGTTCTAAAAGTTTACAAAAAAAAAGAACGATACACACCACTTGTTTATGAGAAAGGATTCACAAACAAACATACTGTTTTATTGTCTAGCTTCTTAAACTCAGCATAAAGCGGTGAAGTGGTGTCTATGGCAGCGACATAGAGAAAATATTTAAAAAACAAAAAAAAAATCGTAATTAAAAATATCTTCATTTTTTCTCATTTCTTACCTATCATATACCTATACATAAACTAAGTTAATATTTTACATGGATTATGTCTTTGGATTGAAGACATAAAGAAAACTCCTCTCGTCCGATGTTACGATTTGTTTTATAAAACTATTTCTATATTCTAGTAATATACACACTTATGTACTACAGAGTCCGAAATATAAGTCACTACGCACTGCAATCATTTTAGTATTTTTTTTTAGTTTATTTAAATAATTCTTTGGAACTCGTCCGATGTGGAGTATTGAGTTGGGCTTGGAACGAAAATTACTTATATTGACTTGTTTAAGACGTCAAAAGGCAGTGTTTTAATACCCATATTTAAGGCGGACTCGAGTGTTTCTCGAGTATACGATGGGCAGGTCAAGATACAAATTGTTTAGTGATGTCACTGCCTAAAGAAGTCATTTGTTGGAAGTTTTTTTTAAATAATTTTTAATTGTCATGATGATAAATTCATTATGTGATAAGAAAATGGTGATAAAAATTTTATTAAAAAGGCGAAAATATACGTAAAATACAAATAGATCTAAAGTCACCCGAATCAGAAGAAAAGACGAAAGATCCATTTGTAAATAGGCTAACAAAGAATTTATTCAAGTGTTTAAGAAAAAATAGGTGTTAAGAATATTTTCGAAAATAGAGAGCCTCAAAAACTTGTCAAAATTCAGTAATTTTCCAAACAAACCCAACAGTCACTGGGCACTTAAAAAAACGTTGATTTTCGTTAAAAATCTGCTAGTAAAGTGTGTACTTATAATAAAATAAACTTACAATTAAGTAAAATGTAAACTTTTACTTATGGCATTCTTCCATTGGGAAGACAGTGTCCCACTCCCGTTCAACGGGCTTTCATTTAAAAATAATAAGAGAAATAAAAATAAAATGCAACGATTTCGGTTCACGTGAGCATGTGAGTTTGTTCAAGAAAAAGAAACAAAAACGATTTTTTTTTTCCGAGTAACAAATAAAAATGAAGAAAAATTAAAAAATATACAAGGTGTCATTTATAAAGTTACTGTATAACTAAATAAATATTTTGACAGTCATGCACAATTCGATTTCATGCAAGATTCAGATCTTTTTACAGTAATTAAAAAATCATTGGTACGAGGTAACTTTACCAAAACTTGGCAAAAAAATATCACCTTGTATATTTTTCGTGCAAGAGGCAGAAATATCAGTAATTTTTATAGATTTTCAATTTATAACACGTCAGAACAAAAAAACCAGAATAAATAAAAATTTAGAACTCCACATTTCTGCCTAGAATATGCTTTCACTTACATAAAATTCCCAAAAAAATACATAAAAATCCTAGAATATTTTTACTCATTCCTAAAAAATCACAAAAAGAAACCATTTTTAAGTCACATGTAAGTTGTCCAACAAACTCGCATACACATTGTGACCGTTAACAAAACATAATATCCGGTCGGGCAGTCAGGCGAGTGTGGCGGCCGGACCGTCGCAGTGCGTAGCTAGCGCGCGGCGCGCTATTGTGGCGGCCCGCCCGTGGGCGGCTGGCCCGGTAACTGGCCCATGCCCTGGAAACGAGGTTTACAACATGACTAACTGGGCTCTCTAGTAAGAGAGTATTCTGAACATGGTTTTATAGCTATAGAGTATTTAATCGTTGATGGGAAGTTAAAAAGCTATTGATTTGAGGGATAGTCTTACGTGAAACTTAACGTTCACAAAGAGCTTGCACACACTCTCTAAATTACTGTTTTGAAATATGTATGATATATATAAATATTTTGTAAAAAATACCACGAATTTTATAAACTTCGGCCAACTTAGATCCTGCCCATTACCATACCAACATTGACTCTAGCCTGAGTTACTCCAACAAAATAGTTCCAGCAATTTCGAAAACAGCCCCACACAAAATTCATAAGTTTTTTTTTGTTAAAACATCGTATATTTGTAATTTTTTCAAACGCATTTAGTATATAGCCCTTATTTTGATATAACAAACAGACATATCAATTTTATTTATTTATTAGTATGAATGCATCTGACGTCTACATTTCCACAATGTAGGCCAGGGCAGGGGCAGGGTGAGCTCCGCCACTCACCGGCATGGGCTGGTAGTGCTGCAGCGGCGCGGGCAGCAGTTTGGGCGCCTCTTCCGCTTTCTCTTCCTCGCGCCGTTTCAAACACGCCGCCTTGGGGTTTAGGTTGCGTTCTGTAAAGAAATAGAGCATTTATTACTTACTAGCTGAGCCGTGCAACTTCATCTGCGTCAAATTTTATATTAATGCTCCGCTTCTATTGGTTGTAGCGTGATATTATATAGCCTATAATAGCCTTCCTCCTACCGAAGTAGTAAGTAGTAGTAGTAGTGTGTTAACTACTACTACTATAAGTAGTAGTATAGGGAGTAGTGTGTTAACTACTACTACTATAAGTAGTAGTATAGGGAGTAGTGTGTTAACTACTACTACTACTAGTAGTAGTAATAAGGAGTAGTGTGTTAACTACTACTACTACTAGTAGTAGTAATAAGGAGTAGTGTGTTAACTACTACTACTACTACTACTAGTAATAAGGCGTAGTGTGTTTACTACTACTACAAGTAGTAGTAGTGTGTTAACTACTACTACTAGTAGTAGTAATAAGGAGTAGTGTGTTAACTACTACTACTACTACTAGTAGTAGTAATAAGGAGTAGTGTGTTAACTACTACTACTACTAGTAATAAGGCGTAGTGTGTTAACTACTACTACAAGTAGTAGTAGTGTGTTAACTACTACTACAAGTAGTAGTAGTGTGTTAACTACTACTACTAGTAGTAGTAATAAGGAGTAGTGTGTTAACTACTACTACTACTACTAGTAGTAATAAGGCGTAGTGTGTTAACTACTACTACTACTACTACTAGTAGTAATAAGGCGTAGTGTGTTAACTACTACTACTACTAGTAGTAGTAGGAAGTAGTGTGTAGTAGTAGCAGGAGTAGCAAGAAGTATTGCGTTGTAGTACTACTACTAGTAGCGTGTAGTAGTGTGTTGTACTAAGTAGTAGTAGTAGTAAGGAGTAGTAGTATTAGTAAGTAATAGTAGTAAGTAGTAGTGTGTAGTAGTAGTAGGAGTAGCAAGAAGTATTGCGTTGTAGTACTACTACTAGTAGTGTGTTGTACTAAGTAGTAGTAGTAGTAAGGAGTAGTAGTATTAGTAAGTAATAGTAGTAAGTAGTAGTGTGTAGTAGTAGCAGGAGTAGCAAGAAGTATTGCGTTGTAGTACTACTACTAGTAGTGTGTTTGTTCTAAGTAGTAGTAGTAGTAGTAAGGAGTAGTAGTATTAGTAAGTAATAGTAGTAAGTAATAGTAGTAAGTAGTAGTGTGTAGTAGTAGTAGGAGTAGCAAGAAGTATTGCGTTGTAGTACTACTACTAGTAGCGTGTAGTAGTGTGTTGTACTAAGTAGTAGTAGTAGTAAGGAGTAGTAGTATTAGTAAGTAAGTAGTAGTGTGTAGTAGTAGCAGGAGTAGCAAGAAGTATTGCGTTGTAGTACTACTACTAGTAGCGTGTAGTAGTGTGTTGTACTAAGTAGTAGTAGTAGTAAGGAGTAGTAGTATTAGTAAGTAAGTAGTAGTGTGTAGTAGTAGCAGGAGTAGCAAGAAGTATTGCGTTGTAGTACTACTACTAGTAGCGTGTAGTAGTGTGTTGTACTAAGTAGTAGTAGTAGTAAGGAGTAGTAGTATTAGTAAGTAATAGTAGTAAGTAGTAGTGTGTAGTAGTAGTAGGAGTAGCAAGAAGTATTGCGTTGTAGTACTACTACTAGTAGTGTGTTGTACTAAGTAGTAGTAGTAGTAAGGAGTAGTAGTATTAGTAAGTAATAGTAGTAAGTAGTAGTGTGTAGTAGTAGCAGGAGTAGCAAGAAGTATTGCGTTGTAGTACTACTACTAGTAGTGTGTTTGTTCTAAGTAGTAGTAGTAGTAGTAAGGAGTAGTAGTATTAGTAAGTAATAGTAGTAAGTAATAGTAGTAAGTAGTAGTGTGTAGTAGTAGTAGGAGTAGCAAGAAGTATTGCGTTGTAGTACTACTACTAGTAGCGTGTAGTAGTGTGTTGTACTAAGTAGTAGTAGTAGTAAGGAGTAGTAGTATTAGTAAGTAAGTAGTAGTGTGTAGTAGTAGCAGGAGTAGCAAGAAGTATTGCGTTGTAGTACTACTACTAGTAGCGTGTAGTAGTGTGTTGTACTAAGTAGTAGTAGTAGTAAGGAGTAGTAGTATTAGTAAGTAAGTAGTAGTGTGTAGTAGTAGCAGGAGTAGCAATAAGTATTGCGTTGTAGTACTACTACTAGTAGCGTGTAGTAGTGTGTTGTACTAAGTAGTAGTAGTAGTAAGGAGTAGTAGTATTAGTAAGTAAGTAGTAGTGTGTAGTAGTAGCAGGAGTAGCAAGAAGTATTGCGTTGTAGTACTACTACTAGTAGCGTGTAGTAGTGTGTTGTACTAAGTAGTAGTAGTAGTAAGGAGTAGTAGTATTAGTAAGTAAGTAGTAGTGTGTAGTAGTAGCAGGAGTAGCAAGAAGTATTGCGTTGTAGTACTACTACTAGTAGCGTGTAGTAGTAAGTAGTAGCGTGTCGTAGTAAGTACAAAGCTAGACAAATATCGTTCTTACCTCTGACTTGCTGCTCCAAGGTCATGATGACCTCGACCGCCATATTAAGGATGCCGAGCTTGGTCTGCGGCTTATCGCTCTTGAGGTGGGTCATGCACATCCTGCCCAGCTCCTTTAGCGCTTCGTTTATGTCTCGTATTCTTATCCTGTGGATATGAGTGGTTTAGTGTGAGTTGGAATAGGCGGATTATTTTTAAATTTGGTTTTGAATAGTATGGTTTTTTCTATGGAACAAGTAAGTATAGAAATTGGGCGAGTATTGTAGTTTATAGTTTTACTCAAATCAATTGCTATACTTGTTGTATAGAGAAAATAACACACTATTCCATTTTTTTTACCTACGTGTGTATTTCGAACGGGCATTGTTCCTGCAGGCAAACTTGACCAGTTTAATTCCTATACTATTTGTAACATATTTTTTTATTTGAGATAAGTTTGCTCTTTTTTGACTCTAGGTCATAGATGACAGAGACAAAGTCTCAAATGTGTTAAACAAATAGCCAATTCGATTTACACGCGTAGGATTTTCATTAATGGGCAAGCATATTTAAATTTAAAAAGCATGTATGATATATCTCTCGAGTCACAGTGTGTAAAGATCCTGAAACGAATATAGTTTGTTTTATATAACAAAAAAAAAAAAAAAAACAAAAAAAAAAACTAATGGTGAGTAAATATGGAGACTCAAATTAGCGCGGATTTTCTTTTAAGTTTTCGCTTAAACTCATTTTATAAACTCATATTTCGAGTATCCACAAACTTTTTTTTGGCTCCCATAGTACGCGAGTGTCCAACATAATATTATTGCGACTGACCGATTTCGGCCATGGCGGCCAATCTCAACGGAGTTATATTATACTCGTAGTACAGTTCGCGTCAGCGTTGTTTGCCCCTCGGAAGTTAAGTTTGAGTGAAGTCCGCGCAGGTGCAATCAAGTAAAAAAGTGTTACGTTCCTAAAATATTTTTTTGTTTATACGTATTATACTATAAACAAGTAACAAAGACTACCAGTAACAATAAAAATAACACAACAAACACATACACCACAAGATCACAAATCAAACTGTAAGAAATACCAAAATAAATCTTTAAAAACAGTAACAACGGGTAACACTTTTCGCATCCACAGTCGTATTGCATTGAGCAAGCGGGACACACTTATGCATCGAACGTATACGAGCGAGTGAGATGCCATTACACCGCGCATGCGCGGTTGTATGTTTGTTGTCAAATTGACATCCTGCACGGCCGATTGCGGAGGATAACTTGCGTGACGGGAACTGTACTTCCATCACTCTCATAACCCGATGGTACGGCAATCCGACACCACCAGAAAGGGATCAAGACTAACGGAGACTAACGGATCTGCTTTAAGGCTTGTATTCATGCCAATGAACGGAGCTAATTATCCCTCCACGCGCACCTCCGCTACCCGCATTTATAACAAAAATAATACATGTTTTTAAAAAGTAAATCCTATTTGGTTTGTATTGCAAAGCAGTAAATATATTTTTTATACTATTTTGATAAAAAATGAAAGAGTAAAATTATTTCATCTCAACGATTCGGCGGTGATTTGGTGGTTTCTTTTCTTATTATATGTGATACTGACAGATAAATTCTGGCTAAACTAAATTACGTATCATATCATGTAGATAACTATTTTTTTCAGATGTAATTTTCTGTTAGTGCCGACGAATAGTTGCTTCATCTGCACGCTGTTATTCGTTGTTATTTTTTCGAGAGAGAAGCCTTAAGAGCCTTTGTTTCCCGTGCCTTCGTCTTGGAAGTTCCTTATACAGGCCCCATGTGTCTTCTAATGTCCTATTCTCTTCACCGTTCTCTTACCTCTCCCTCGCGTTGTTGGCCTGCCGCCTCTCTTTCTCGCGCATCGCCTTCTGCTGTGGATCCGCTTCGTCGTCTCCTTCGTCCGCTGACGAACAACTGGTGCCCAAATGTATGGGTTAGATCTTTAGATACTTTTATGTATGACTAAACTACATTAATGTTGGCCGGAGACGTTGGAAAATAGTTGAAAATTAGAGAGGAAATAGATGTGGAAAACTGTGCTGCTGTGTTTTCAAGAGTTGCATCTAGCAAGATGATACAGCTTTTTTTAGTTTTAATTCCAGCTGATCGAACATTGGCCTGATTTAGGTAGGTCAGTTAAGACATTTTCCAGAAGGTTAAGTTATCATTTTTTTTACTAACTATTATGAAGATTCGAGTGATAGACTACAGATACTGTAGTAGAATAGGAAAAGCATTTGCAGGAGATACACTGTATGGCACACAGAAGATAATAATTCTTCTTCAACGTCTTCGACCAACTTGTTAACAGTCAATACTGGACCAAACAAACCTCAATTAAACAATAATAAATAAAGAAACATAACCTGCCATGATCCCCTCGACGAAGGCGGCGCGCGAGATAGAGAGAGAGAGAGAGAGAGAGCTGCCGACCCTGTTCACTTACAGCTAGCTAAATTATATCTAATGTAGCGGAGACACTTGAGCTTTTTGTATATTCGGGCGTTCAGTGATCGAGTGAATGCGAGTGATTGATTTATTAATTGCGTGTTGTCATAATGTGATTATTTGCTGATGTCAACAAACAAAGTTAGTAAGCAGGCAATGGCTATAATTATGAGAAACAGAAAGGATTTTCATTTAAATTGCAAGTTAAAACATTGTCAACACATTAATTTTTTTGTAAACTTTAGTCCTGCCGTTACAAACTTCTTTTATTTTTACATTTAACGACTCTTAAATATGTGTGTTTTCTAACATACTTGTAAAGGAACACAGACATAGAGCCAATTTCACGCACGAAATTAAGTTGCGCGTTATTTAGTCGTGATTGGCTGAATGAGTTTTTAACAGCCAAGCATCACTTGACTTGCAAATAATTTGTGACTGGGAATTTATCGATCAATTAAAAGCCAGGCAATGGATTGAGCAAAAAAAAAAAACAGTGCTTTTAAGCGAGAAACACACTGGTCCTACGTATGCAACGCATATGTTGCATCGCATTTGTTGCGTTGCATACGATAAGTGTTCTACTGCATAGTTTTTCATATAAAATCAAGAGTCCAGATTTCATAATACGTTGCGTACGTTACATACGTGGGACCAGTTTGTCTCTAGCTTTAATCACGCTTTGCAATCACAGGCATATCACAATTCTTCTCAGAGAACAGATGAATGGTGCTCATACGTCAAAAGCTCAAGTGCCTTCGTCAGAGTTCAAGCTGATGGATCCTCACAGCCATTATTAATAAGCGGATGATTTAATGATTTGTTAATATGTAGATGACGCCAAGTTGTTGGGTGAACAGAAGTGATGACGATGAAGCGATGACATTTGGTTTTAATGGTTTTTTTACCGCTAGAGTAGAGGTACTTGTCATTTTATGACTCTTGGTTTATTTCAATGGTATGGCCACACGATTAATTGTTAAAATATAAGAAACTAGTGGACCCGCGCAACTTCGTCTGCGTCACAATTTTCATTACTGCTCCGCTCCTATTTGTCATAGCGTGATGATATATAGCCTATAGCCTTCCTCGATTAATGGACTATCTAACAATGAAAGAATTTTTCAAATCGGACCAGTAGTTCCTGAGATTAGCGCGTTCAAGTAAACAAACAAACAAACAAACTCTTTAGCTTTATATATTAGTATAGAGTATAGACACTTTTGGTTTTAATCATATAGTTTAGGTAATTTACACAAGAATTTTTATAACTTTTTGTTCACATGACAATGGTATGGCACACGCAGTGTTGTTTTACCCCTCAAGTAAGGTAATTTAAACTTGTAATTTTATAACTGTTCATTCAAATGACAATGTTATGCCATATGTCGTAAATCGTTTAAATACAAGAAATAATAAACATGTGGATTTAACCTTAGATTATAGGAAATTCAAACTTTAAATTTTATGATTTTTCTTTCACTAGTTAAAATCGTCTGAATATTAGAAATGTTACTAAAAATAATTGACAAAGTGTTCTGGACACTTTTGCCATTGACAGCGATGTGGATTATTTTTTTGATGCCCAATGATTAACTTTTTTTTTATACGCGTTTCTACATAATTTCTTGTTAATTAGTGTAGTTTTTTAAGTCTATAAAAATGTTCAATTTTAAATAAATTGACAAAGACGGTGATAATTTTTATTTAATTTTTCTTTCGTTCTTCTGGTTTCTTGAGCACGGTTAAAATAGCTTTAAACAAGCTCGAAAGTCTATAAGATAATTTCAGATTAGTATTTTTTATTTCATTGCAAACATAATAAAATATGCCGCATTGTAATTTTTCCTTGAAAATCCTAAAAAAAAATTGATTTCTTAGGAAACTTTTTCAACCTAAAAAAACTACAGCAATACTAAATAAAAATTATGTCAATAAATAAATCGAAATTGATTCCAATCAACAAAATAAATTCCTACGACTTACCGCTTCGCCTACCTAGGAGTACCACACAGAAATGAGTTTTATTGCATAGAACATAAGGCATAAAATAGAGGACATTACACACTGTGACCCAGTTAGAATGGCGTGCGGCTGAAACTATAACACAGTGTTAGTATTTATGTACAGATTATATAAATATTTTATATATACGTGATAACGTGTGTGTGGAAACGGAAATATCTGGGGACTTTTGAATTTTTTTGTTTTTTAGGGTATGCCAATTTTATTGCAATGAAAACTTCTGTGGCTCTGTGTCGCACACGAGTCCCAGCATTATGCTGAGCGATGGCCGTTTTGCGCGAATATGACGCATGACGCATATCTTCCCAACTTTTATAATTTAGTTTTATTTAATTTCTATTTTTTTTTTGGTATGCGTCATGCTTGGCGCAAATAAAAGCTTTTTCTTTTTTTCTTATTCCTGAACAAAAGTTATCAAAATAACATGTTTTTCGAAACTAAAAGTTCGAAAAAGCAGTTTCTTGACATGTGCTCCTTTATCTTACAGTCCCATCTAAAGTCTATTTAATCATAACCTCAAAGTTTATGTAAGTTCCACTTCCAAGGCATTTCTACAGTTTCTTTCAAGATAATCTGTACTTGGCGCACGATCTATGATGCTAGTGCTTGTTGAACCCCAGATATTTCCAACGAACGAACCATGGTAAACAGTGCACATGAGTTGGTGATGTCACTAAATATACGACGTGTTACAGAATAAACGTAACACCTCTTAACACATTCACTGCCGCGTCGGTCACCGGTGACCGACAAACAATACATTTTGTATTGTGTCTATTTGTCTGGCAGACAATGTGTTAAGGGGTCATTGTACTCATCATTATGAACCACTTTTACTATGTAGGTAACCGACTGCGAAAACGCGAAAAAAGCTGTTCAGTACATTTTGTTGAGTTATGGGCTGGTACAAGGTGGCGCGGGAAAAGAAAACTTGGAAGGATTTGGGGGAGGCCTTTGCCCAGCAGTGGGAGACAGTACAGGCTAAATAAAAAAACAACGGGTTGCACTCTGGCAGTACCGGCAGAAGTGAAAACTTGAATACGTGCTTCTCTCCCTCCGTCTTACAAATTTTCGATCAGGTCACGTGTCCTGACGCGAGTTTAACATTTTTTACCCATCACAAAAAAAGTGCACAACGCCGCTAAACAAGTTTTATAAATGTATGGAGCAGTCGATTTTTTTTCGCGATTTCCGAATTGAGCCCATCGTAAAAGTTTATCATAAAATAAGTACAATGACTCCGTAAGAGGTATTGCGTTCATGCTGTTATATGGTGTATAACAGTAAAGTACGAAAATAGAAATGACGCACTCCGGGAGTGCCGGCAGAAGTGAAAACTTGAATACGTGCTTCTCTCCTTCAGTCTTACGAATTTTCGATCAGGTCACGTGTCCTGACGTCTTACGAATTTTCGATCAGGTCACGTGTCCTGACGCGAGTTTAACATTTTTCACCCATCACAAAAAAAGTGCATAACGCCGCAAAAAAAGGTTTCACTTCAAAAACATGATGAAAAGTGTTTACCATGGTAAGCTTAGAATGTGTGAAACTGAATTATAGAGAAAATGAAAGACAAATACAATGGCATTTGCGTTACTTTTACATGAAACAGTTTTTTGTGTAAAACGTGACGCCAGTGACACTATATCTGTCTTTCATGAACAAGAAAGTACCATTTCCAAAAGAGATTTAAGATATGAAGAAGATAGGGAAAAAGTATTTAAAAAATGTTTTAAAAAACTTTTTGTTACAAAATTATCTTTTGGAATTGATAAGTGAATAGTACATTAAAAAGGAAAAAAAGAGATGTGTTGTCAATTTACGTAGGAGATTTGTTTGATAAACTTGATTACCATTTGGAAGTGTAATTATTCCAAAATAAATGTAAATACCTAATAGGGGTATGTCAAAATTATCTTAATTAAAGGCAAAAATTGGTCAAAATTATCTCAAATTCAACATTTTGTCAGGATTGAATTTCTGATGGAGTTGAACGTAGGCTCAATAATATTTTTGGGTAAAAATTACTCTCCCAGGGTCAACATTACCACAAGCTCAAAAGGTAAAAATTATAAAAAGGTCAAAATAATAATTGGGAAAAAAATATGCCCATGCTCAAAATTACCCGAAGGCCAAAATTACCCAAAGTGGAAAATTTCCCAAAAATGAATATTTCCCAAAATTCAAAATTACCCAAGGTTCCAAATTACCCAAAGGTCAAAATTACACAAAAGCCAATATTAATATTACGCAAAACCAAAGATTTTTCGCGGCGTAATTTCGACCCAACCAAATCTTTTTTTCACAGTCGCCCACTGTAAACTAACAACATCTCTCCTTCACACCATGTACCGTCAAACGGGCTAAATAGGGCCGCGAGGGTGATTAGAGACAAAACTTTGACGTCAATTTTCTCGTTATTTATAAAGAGTTTACCGGTTTTGAGAATATCAAATTCTAAAACAATTCAAATGAAACGAAATACATTCATTTTTGAAACCAATAATGTGTAAAGCCCAGTAATAGTTAGGTCGTTGTTCACCCTCGCGGCCACTGGGGGCACGCTCGCCCTGTGGCCGCACCTCTCGCGCACGTTGTTGGCCTGGCGCCGCTCGCGCTCGCGCGCCGCCTTGGTGTCGGGGTCGAGGTCGTCCTCGTCCGCCGACGAGCAGCTCGGCATGGCGGGGTTGCTCGAGCTTCACAGACGCACTCCACGGGGTTAGCACTTACTTTATGGTACGGTGCATGGGGATCGGTTTGCTCGACGAATTCGAACGCAGAGGGCTTAGTGCGAGGTTTTTAACGTACTCGTTTATGTCAAATAAACAAATATACATTACCAAAGGGAATAATAATAATACGAATATTTTTAACATATAGTAACGTTATGTAAAAAATTACCATAGTTACGATACTCGTTTTGCACATAATATTTATTTGAATTAGATACTTTATTCATCAATCAAATCAAAAGTCGTTTATTCAAATTAGACTGAGAGCCAGCCCTTTTTGAACGTCAAGTTTTACAAAAGACAGTCCCCCAAAACGCCCGCCCGTCACTAAATAATAAATTGTGTTTGTCCCATAATATTAATCCAACATACTATAAGGTTGTTGGGGTTGTTGCCATGGGATCGTTGTGTTTCCAGTTTGGCTAGGACATTACAAGCTTGAATCACCTGATTGTCTGATAAAAAAGATGAGTCCATACTTCGGAAGGCACGTATAAGCCGGTGGTCCCGGCCGCCAAGTGGCGGTCGTCAAATAAACCATGTCAGAGGCCCTTGAGGCGGTTTAGAAACTCTGACACTAGGTCGTGGGGGGTCGATAGACCTTAGCCCACACGATAAGTAGTAGTAGTAGTAGTGTGGGGTTGTAGTTTTTCACATGCAAAACTCACTTACGTTAACGTTACTAAATGTCTAAATAGTCGCTAGGCCCTCTGACGGTGCTTATAGAGAACATGCACGAAGTAGACTGTGCTATCTAGCGTTACAATTTCGAAATTTATAAGTAAAATATATTTGACAATGACACTTCTGTGCTACCACCTTTCCTGCACGTGCCCTATTCAGTTTCAATACAAATTGACGTTTACGCTAACGCGATTTACGACGTTAAAAAAACTCGCTATAAGCCCTCGAAATTCTCAAATGACATTTACATTCAAGTCTTCCAGTGGTTTTTAGAATCCAGAAGCCGAATAAAACCGATTGCCATGACCATTTTAAAGGAACTAGTCAAGTACTGAGATTGACGAGTGAAATAATATTAATCATAGATTAATCTAAAATAAGTGATGTGAGTATCTCAGCTCATCTCAAATGTTAGAACAATTGTAAATTAATCCAACACAACAAAGTTACGCCTTCAGAATATGGTCAAAGAATTATATGGATGAAGAAAAATTAAAATTTTCATAGACTCTATAGATCATAATGCATCACTAATCCGTACTTGCGATATTGACCAAAAAAAGTGGCATATTTTACGACGGTTTTACACATTGAATTTAGATTCTGATTTATTTTAAAGGTGTTAAAGTTATTCGGTTTGGATGTGTCACTGCAAAGATTACAAGTTTTATAAGTTATACCACTTTTTTCGTGCAGTGATGTAGAAAGTTATCAAGAAAATACAGTGGCGCAGGCTCTGTTACAGATACAAAAGATTCAACTTGTTTGCTTTTGCTTTTGGAGCTGAAAACGAGCGTTAGGCTACTCCATAAGGGACCAAGCACTATGCTGATGCTTGAAACTATTGCTGCCAGCAAGTTACTTCTGTGTACTGCAGTAATTTACAGTATATTTATTGATACACCTCGTCCTTCGCCACAGTATTCTAGTCCGTATATAAGTTCACAATAAGCCTCACTATCGCCTGGAGCGCTTGGAGCTGGGCGGCTTGTTGGCGAGCGCGTCGGCCGAGCCGGACGACGACGGCTTGGACTCCACGCCTGAGTCCGGCGGCTCTTTGCGCTTCTCTGGAATGGTGGGAAGCAGCTCGTTAATACAGTGTGTCTGTATAATGTGTACATATGAAAATGAGAGAAACTATACTTAATACTATCGACGGAAAATGTATTAAAAAAACATTATTTTTTACATTTATATAGATTTTTCAAAAATATTATTAACAACTGTGACCCCAGTGCAAACAAAACTGTGCGAATTTTATACTTAATGATCTATCGCGATGAAACAAACCCCATAAAGATCGGAAGTGCCTAATTACTTCTTTATTAGTTTGTGTCCTCATAAAATGTAAATAGTGGATTAAAAACTACCCTCAACTGAAAATAAACATGTTTTTTAGCACGAATGTGTTTTTCTTGTTCATAATTATTTACAATAATCATTCAATTTTTCAAAAGACGCCATTACCTACCTTTTTATGACTTTCAAGTTATTTTTCATCATATTAGTTATACAATGGTAAAAATTGCATGTTTATAACTGCAAAATAACATTTTCTGTGGGTATTTATTTTTTTATGTATGTACACCGATTACTACGAGGTTTCTTATCCGATTTCTGTGATTTTTTTAGTTCGATGCGGCATATTTTGGCTCGTATAATTTGGTTCAGCAGTTTATATTTTACGAGCTTTTTTGCGTATTTCAATTTCAGCGTAGACGAAGACGTCGCCCAAGCATCACCACTTGAAGAGTGAAAAATAAAATACTTTACAAAAAAATATATTTGACTTCCAAACAAAACACAACAAAGTATAAAATAACCTTAATTTCGGAAGTCGGTGTTACAAACAAAGAAAAAAAACCAATATCACTGCCTGTGGTCGCTGAAGTTAACAAGTGTATACTATACAAAGTGAGTGTATGCTATACAAAGTGAGTGTATGCTACACAAAGTGAGTGTATGCTATACAAAGTGAGTGTATGCTATACAAAGGGAGTGTATGCTATACAAAGTGAGCGTATGCTATACAAATTGAGTGTATGCTATACAAAGGGAGTGTATGCTATACAAAGTGAGTGTATGCTACACAAAGGAAGTGTATGCTATACAAAGTGAGTGTATGCTATACAAAGTGAGTTTATGCTATACAAATTGAGTGTATGCTATACAAATTGAGTGTATGCTATACAAATTAAGTGTATACTATACAAAGGGAATGTATGCTATACAAAGTGAGTGTATGCTATACAAATTGAGTGTATGCTATACAAAGGGAGTGTATGCTATACAAATTAAGTGTATGCTATACAAATTGAGTGTATGCTACACAAAGGGAGTGTATGCTATACAAATTGAGTGTATGCTATACAAAGTGAGTTTATGCTATACAAATTGAGTATATGCTACACAAAGGGAGTGTATGCTATACAAATTGAGTGTATGCTATACAAAGTGAGTTTATGCTATACAAATTGAGTGTATGCTATACAAAGGGAGTGTATGCTATACAAAGTGAGTGTATGCTACACAAAGGAAGTGTATGCTATACAAAGGGAGTGTATGCTATACAAAGGGAGTGTATGCTATACAAAGGGAGTGTATGCTATACAAAGGGAGTGTATGCTATACAAAGGGAGTGTATGCTATACAAAGAGTGTGAATACTGACTGGTGTTGGGCAGCACGTGTCGCTCCATCTTGATGGGCGGCTCCGCGTGCAGCGCTGCTAGTGCTCCTGCGCCGCCCAGCCGGGGGACTGGAACACGTCACACTTTGGTTAGCAATCAAATACATTGACGCCATCGGGAGATGGCTGAGAAGCGCATTGCAATAGTGGTTTTCGAAACAAAAAAATGCGTAGTCTTTTCCGAACTATAGTGGTCAGCTTTCAGTTTAGCCGGACGAAACTCATCATCATCGTCTGCCTAGCCTTCTCCCAACTATATTGGGATCGGCTTCCAGTCAAACCGGATTCAGCTAAATACTAGTATTTTACGTGGAGCGGCTGCCTACCAGACCTCCACATCCCATTAACTGGGTAACACGGTAATTCATCCCGGTTCTCGGTATTTCTTTAAGCTGGACGTAACTAAGAATATGTTTTTTACATGGAGCCTAGCTGACATCCAAAACTCGGCAACTCGATACTACAATACCCCTTGGACTGGTGTCAGATTTTCTGACTACCCGTAACGACTGCCAAAATGACAGCCGGGACCAACAGCTTAACGTACTTTCCGAGGCACGGAGGAAACTCCGTAATGGCTGTTAAAGACGTTCAAAGGTAAGGCACTCAGTTCCATCCAATTTGACTAGAAATCGACATCAATATAGTTGGGTAAGGGCTAGACAGATGACTCAAGCACGTCTCAAACACAATTTTGATGAAAACTCAAACTACATCATTTGATTTTTAAACTTAGGGCGAATTTCACCAACGACACTGATCGCGATCAGCATACAAACCACGTTAACGAGAGAATTTATTTTTGAGTGGAATATTGACATTGAACAACTCTTGAACGTAGTTCAGATGTACTGATCGCGATCAGTTTGAATTGGCGAAAATGGCCCTTAGCCATGAGCTCATTGGAAGATAAACAAGATCTGGGGGCTAAAAAGGCCTCGTTAGGAGAATCAATCATAATCACACAACAATTTGTCAAATTGAATTTCACCTTTATCGCTACCGCATTAAGTTCAAGGTTGATTGGGAAAATTTGACAGTGTCGGGTAGCGTGATGTGCTTGCTGATTCTGCTAAAGTGGACTTTTTAGCCACCCTGCTCTATTAAAAAAAAACAGCTTCTTTGGGGCCGCGACAAAATTCAAATTTTCAAATTCAAATTCAATTTATTCATAAAAACTTTTACAATAAAATGTGTATAAATAGCCACAAAAAGATAATAAAGTAAAAATCTTATATAAAGGTAAATTAGTGCCTAACTTAAAACTAGTGTATGGCTAACAATAATTTGACGTATAAGATATTTAACTTGGAACTTATAATGTATATAGCGACCTGCCCGATCTAGGTTTATTTAAACCTGTGTTTCAGGCCCTCACTTCATCGCAATTTAAATTGGTCAGTTATATATGTAAACTAGATCAATACAATAAAAAATCTTAATCGACTATTAAAAATAAGCAAACTTTACAATTATTAATAAATACTATTCTAAACAATGAACAAAAATAAATAATACAAAGAAATATGAAACAATAAACATCATACTAAAATTTCTAGCAGTTTTTCTGTGTCAACGTAATTGAGTTTTGCTAAATATTCCGCAAGCGTTGTACTGCATTTCTTATAATTTAAACTATATATGCCAAGTGGCTTGTTGAGCTTGTTATATAGATAAGGTCCCAAAAACACAAAGAATCTATTTGCGAAAGCATGTTTGGTTTGAGGTTTAATACAAACCAAATCTTTTCTTCTCTTGCCTGAAGGTACTCGGTCATAAGGAAGTTCAGTGTGCTGATGCAGTACGATGTTTAGAATAGCTAGTTGACGCACTGTTAGTACCTTACATGCCATGAAAAGCTGGTGCGTGGGAAATTTAAAAGGGCGAAAGGTTGCAACCTTTAGAATTGCTCTTTGAGCACGTTCTAGAGGAAGTAAAATGGACTTTGCGACACCACCCCAGGAAGTTATGCAATACGTTAGTATGGACTGACACAAAGCCAAATAAACTTGTTTAATTAAATCATAGTCGGCTACGTTACGTAAGTATTTAAAAATGTATATTAATTTCCGCACTCTGCTGCATAGTACATCAATATGTTTACGAAAATTTAGATTTGTGTCAATCGTTACACCTAGATATTTCACATAGTCAGCTTTAGCTAAGGTGGAACAAGTGCATGCGTTGTCAGCGTTAGTTCTACAATTATGTGCAAAAATGTTTAAGTTAGTAAGCGGAATGTTATTTTTCCTAATCGTAAATAAAATGTATTTTGTTTTATCTAAATTTAATGTTAAGAGACTGTTAAGAAGCCAATTAGATACAGTATTGAAACCATTCTGCGCGTGTTCATAAACCTCGATTCTTGATTTAGCTGAGAACACTAGAGCTGTGTCATCAGCGTATGACAGTATGATACCATTTTTGAGTGGCAAGCTGCACAGATCATTTATATATATTAGAAACAACGTAGGACCCAAAATGCTACCTTGTGGAAATCCGTAACAGCTATTTTTAAGCTCAGAACTTATAAATTGACCAATTTTCACACATTGATAACGATCACTAAGATAATCAGAAAAAAGTTGAAGTTGTGTTCCTCTTATCCCAATCGTTTCAAGCTTATGTAATAATATAGAACAAGAAATAGTATCGAACGCCTTGGCAAGGTCCAAAAAGATACCAATGGTGTGCATGCCATTGTCCATACTTGTACTTATATAATTTGTCAATCGGTGGACTGCTTGGCTTGTCGATCTTTTGGGCCTAAAACCAAATTGACTGTCTGAAAGTAATTTGTTGTCTTCTAGGTATTTTATTAAACGAGTGTTTATGATTTTTTCTAAAATTTTGGAGAGGCCCGTTAAGACTGAAATAGGTCTATAATTATTAACACAGTTCTTGTCTCCAGATTTAAAAACAGGGGTGACTACAGCTTTTTTAAGTAATTGGGGGAAAACTCCTTGTGATAAACATAACTGAAAAATGTGAGTTAACGGAGGTGCAATTAGATATTTAAATCTTTTAAGTATATGATTCGGTATGTTATCGCAGCCAATAGCACAAACATCCTTAAGCTCGGTTATGATTCTTAATACCTCATTTGCGTCGGTCTCAAATAAAACAAAAGAATGTAGTGTAGAAGTTGTTACAGGTGAACTTTGAGGAGGCAACGATCTAGAATTTAAGGTTTTTTCTGCCAAGTTTTTACCAACGTTAGCAAAAAAATTATTGACTTTATTCGTTGCTTCGGACGGATTTATTTCTGTTGATAATAAATCAAGGGGAGGTTCGGAATTTTTAGATCTAAAAGTATTATTTTTTATAAATTTCCAAACAAGCTTGCTGTTTTTTCCTGCCTTTTGTAGTTCATTTTTATCATACTGATTTTTTATTTTTTTCAAAAGATTGTTACAGAAATTTCTATACCTCTTGTATGTGACGGAAAGTGATTCATCACCAGGTGCCAGTTTCGATTTCAGGTGAAGTTTGTCCCTATGTCTCATACATCGAACGAGACCGGGTGTGATCCACGGTTTAATGTTATAATATTTCCTAGGCATTATTTTAACAAATGAGTTTTTCTTAATTGCATATTGTAGCGAATGTATGAAATACTCTAAAGAAATATTTGCATCGTTTGAATTAAAAACTGGGTCAAAATTAATAGCGCTTATGTCATTTTCAAGGTTTTTCATATTTACTTTAGTATTGCTACGCAAGCAGTTTTTTCTAGGTAAAGAAATTTGCAATGTTAGTAAAACAGCTTGATGATCGGTAAGCGATGAGTTAGTTACAAATGTTTGGGTTGGTTTCTTTGATTTTATAAAGAAATGATCTAAACATGAGCCGGACTGGTGCGTGGGATGGTAATGAGTGGGTAATAGTCCATGAAACGCGCAAATATTCAGGTAGTTGTTAGCATGGCCATTGGTTTTCCCGGAAGCAATGTTAATGACAGACCGCGAAGATGACAGGACGATCAGAATGTCTCCCTTAAGAATTAGAAAGCAGAGACACAGCACCGTAACCGTTGGAAGGTATGGAGGGACCTTATCCCACCAGTGGGACAGTACGGGCTAGTATTACAGCATCTATAGCGATGTGCTGGCTGCACTGACCGGGCGGCGCTTGGTGCGCTTGGTGCGGGTGGTGCGGGTGCTGCAGGTCCTGCGGGTACAGCTCCGGCGCCTCCGCGTGGTTGCGCAATACGTTGATGGCGTCGTCCAGCCGCTCCTCCATGCGCGCTCCCTGCATACAAAACACGCCTTAGTAACAGATGGTGTGGAACGTTTTCTTCTTTTCGAATCGATGGACAACTCCCTAGATCATTTGGGTTCAGTAGCTGGCTACGTTAGTTTTAACATCAGTGATATTCATCAAATCCCCCAAAGTACAGGTGTATGAGCACTTGAGGCACTCTGACACGCTCATATTCTGTACGTCTACCATGAGTTGTATCAATCTATAATCGCTGGCGACTGTAGTTAAAAAATGTATGAAAACTTAAAAAAAAAAAAAGTTTCTAATTTATTTTTTAGTTGTTAATTAAAGTTTTACTTGCAAATTGCTTGTTTGTTACTCGTACCAAACAAGCAATTTGCGTAACTTTTTTTTTTTTTTTTTACTATTGATAGGCACGCGTTTGACCACCATCTCACCTGATGGTAAGCGATGATGTGGTCGAAGATGTAGCACGCTTGCCTAGAAGTAACCTATTCACTCTTGACTTAAAGACTCCCAGGTTGTAGCTATCAGGAAACACAGACTCCGGCAAGGAATTCCACTCCTTAGCTGTACGCATTATGAATGTGTTCCCAAAACGTTTTGTGCGTATGGGTGGGATCCACCATGTACCTTCACCATGTAACTTAAACAAATAAATTAGAAACTTGTTTTTTTAAAGTTTTCATACATTTCTTTAACTACAGTCGCTAGCGAGTATAGATTGATAAAACTCATGGTAGACGTACTGAACAGTGTGGTGTGGAACAAACCTAACGAGTGTTAAAGTATGCATCATCAAGTTGAAAGTTTTAGAGGTTATTGGATACTAGATTTTGACCGCGATCCCGTTTATTCCCGTTCCCGTAGGAATTACGGGAAATCCTGCTCCCTTACACTTTCCAAGGAACCTACATACCAAATTTCAGATTCCTACGACCAGCAGTTTCCGCTGTGCGTTGTCTGTCAGTCAGTCACAGAAGAATTTTATATATATTTATTGATTGATTACTCAGGCTAGTAACTGCTGTTGTATATATTCAAATCGCTCGGAGAACTCTGATACCGCGATGCAGGATTTCGTAGTAGTAGTTCACTGCTTTTTGGATAGATGGCGTTGCGGTTATTTTTGTTGCGATGTTGATTTTGCTACGATGGTTTTTCTTTGATACATAAACAATAGCTCAAAAAACGCATTTTTAAACGAAATTGCACCACAATTTTTGACTATCCTATGAGTTGACTTCGTTACGGCCCAAAAACTCGTCACATGGGGAAGTCAGATGTGGCAAATACAACGATTTTGATTTGGTGAGAAAGTCTTTTTACAATTTATACATAAAATACTTATGTAGTAGATTTGATTTATCAGTATTTTAACTTGCAACCACTAGATAATAATAAATGGTAGCGATTTTTTCAATGTTAGAAATAGAATGGAATACTCTTTACTATGTACACCATATACACGTTACAGAAAAGATAGATGAAGAAAATATAATAAAGGGTGACACAATGGAATACAAATGAAATATTTTAGAATGTGTAACCCAAATCGTCATTAAGATTTAATTTAGTTAGGACGTAAGAAAATCTGGAAACCAGTCACAAACATACGCAAATAAATGAACATACAACATAAAACCATGCCACATAACTTCTATTTACTATATACATACATATTTACAATATGCATAATACTCAGTGTTATTGTCCAATATATGTATTCAGCTAAATCCGGTTTGACTGGAAGCCGACCCCAGTATAGTTGGGAAAAGGCTAGACAGATGATGATTGTCCAATATACCTTTTAAAATAAAAACATAAAAATCTTCTTAAAGTGTCAAAATATAGATACAAAAAGTTTTTAATGTCGCTTTTATTTATTTTTGGACAATAACACTAAATATTTCTGATATACAAAAATAAAATTGGGGTTATATGCTGTAGATATTATACTATTAAGAACTGGCAACTTTGACTCTGTATTAGTTTTATTTGTATGACAAAAAATACATGCCATTTCAAAAACTTTAAAATTATTACCTCAGTGTTTTCAACAAAAATAGGTTGAGATAACCTAAAAGTAACACTTTCAATTATATTTTTTTTTATCACAATGAAAGTATTTTGAGAAACTCAGTCCTAATAAGTTCCAGCTTGACATACCCACAGCATACAGCCCCAGCAACAGAGAGCACGTGATACTCACACAGTCGGAGTGATCCCTCAAGAAGACCATCGCCTCGTCCAGCTGCCGCTGCTCGGCCGGAGCGCCCTAACAAGCCAACGTTACAGCGAGCGGCGGACACGCGCATAGAGGGGGGGGGGGCACAAGGTTGTTGGGGTTGAAACACGCGTTCATGGGGTTGAAAGACGTCATTATGGGATTGAAAGACGCGGTTACGTCATGAGTGAATCTATAAAGGTTCTGTTTTTTTTATTAAGAGATCGAAGTCCTACAAATAATCCTTTCGGAATTATTTGGACCAGTGGAAAGACACGGGTGTGGAGTGGAAAGTCCCGGTATGGAGGTTAAAGGACGCCGATATGGATATAGAAAGTCGAGAATTGAGGTTTGGAAACAGATTATGGTGGAAGAATACTGTTTACTGTAGAAATGCTTATTTAACGCAACAGGAATGTTTTCACCATCAAAGATGATTAAAAAAATGACATAAGCGCGCGAATCAAGTACTTAATTAATCAATATGAAGTCTCGCAAAATGGTGATTATTACCAGCATTGCATTATTGCCGCTAAAACTTCAGAAAAAAACTATTCATTCAACAGCCAATGGACAAAAAATCTACCAATGCAACTATTTTTTTTATAAAACTACCAAACTACACATCACTAGTACTAAAAACATCAACAAGTCTATGGCGCGAGCCCGCACTTCTCGCTGACTATTAAACACAACATAAAACACAAAAAATGTACACAGAAAATATAATACGAACTTGTATTTTGTAGAAGTTTCATTTTTTCATGCAGGCAACTGTATATTTTTTTTGTAGGATTGCAACCAGCATAATAATTTCAACTATTATTTACTTGATATAAATTGTTTCTAATTGAGGCGTATATAAAAAACATTTCTTATAAAAACATATACTTATCCAATTCACAATGTCATTGGAAATATTTCAAGTATAATTTACAGTTCGTATTAAATTTCGAAAAAAATATTAATTCAGAAAATAAAATCCAAAGCATCAAATTATTCATTGAAAAGAAAAAGAAAAAACAATTCAATTATCAAAATTATTGGGACAATCGTAAAATTAGTGACATCCATGCGAAAAAAGGGGGACATGCTTAGAAATCATATTTTCAAGACTATTGCACAGTTTTGAAAGAATTTTCAATTCTCTAGCAAGTTAATTCGTCGTCAACATCACGCTAGTTTTGACATTCGTTGGCAGAAATTGCAAGAACCGATCATGTAAGTTGACATGACATTGGTGAGCAAATTGAATTGAATAGTCTCTCAAAAACTGATGCATTATCTTATAAATAACTAATTTTCAACATTTGCTTAGCAAGCTTATAGACATTGCAATTTTTACACTGTGATTTAAATTTATAAACTACAAATATTTTGAGTAAAAAACCTATTTAAAGCTTTTTTATGAAGTGGAATTTCCTCCTAGAATCTGTGATTCCTGAATCTGTGGTCTTTAAGTCAAGACTTCCAGGCAAGCGTACTTCATCGCTTTCCATCAGGTGAGATTGTGGTCAAATGCGAGCCTACCAATAATAGAAAAGATATACCCATTTATTTTATAGTAATATTTTTTTTAAGATTGTAAAAGCTGAATTGAATCAGTTTTGGCATTCACTTTCAACCTGTATTCATATCAAAAATAGTCCTTTAACTGTGCTCTTTGTAGCTCAATTTTATTAGGGCTCCGTATTAAAAGGTTAACCAACGGAACCCTATTACTGAGCCTAAACTATCCATCCGTCCGACTTTCTATCAGCGGGCTGTATCTCAAGAACCGTAATATGTGGACAGTTGAAATATTCACCGAGTGTGTACTTCTATTGCCGCTATAAATAAAAATTAAATTAAATTGAAAATGAAAGGGGGCTCATACAAGGAATGTGTTTTCGCTTTATGGTACGGAACCCTCCGTTTTTATTCAAGAAATTGAATTTTAAGAATAGGCGGTTTCAGCATAATTTTAACAAGGCCACTGATATAGCTATACAGGTTGCTCAATACAGGTCGGACCAAATTTAATTTAGGTCAATGACAAGTAGAAGCATACTATTATAACCAGTTAAACGTATTATCATTCGAACAGCAAGGAAAAGGTCAAACAGCCTTAAAAAAGATAAAAGCTTATCATCATAATATCAGCAGAAAGACGTCCACTGCTGGACATAGGCCTCTCCCAAAAGTGGGGGGGGGTTACCATATTCGCTACGCATGGCAGGATTTTCACAGAGAACGCTGCTGCCCATTCTCTGGTGAGTCCCTTAGTCGCCTCTTACGACACCCACGGGAAGTGATAGGATGGTATTATTCTATTTAAAAGCTTATAAAAGAAGTTAATTCTCGTTAATGTCCAATTTGAGTTGACAATAATTTGAAGAGAAAAGCAAGTAACATTGCAATGTCTATAAGCTCTAGTTGTAAGATATGAGATGATCGTACTTCCTTCAGCTCCATAGTTTTCGCTGGGCTAGTGTAAAATGCTGGCTAAAGTACAGTGACAAGCAAATGTATCGAATTAGTTTCAGATATAGTATTTATATACAGGGTGGTGTGTTGCGGCGGGGATGTGATCTTCAACTACTTTGTCTACTAATTTTTAGATTATCTATAATCCCAGGTTTGGTTGTGTGTGTAGATATCAAATAATCTACTTCTACTACTCGAGATGCATTCTTTACTACTGGGAATCAGAACTAAAACTACAATAATATTCTAGAACTAGTTGACTCGCGCAACTTCGTCTGCTCCGTTCCTATGGGACTTAGCGTGATGATATATATAGCCTATAGCCTTCCTTTCGATAAATGGGTTATCTAACACAGAGATTTTTTCAAATGGGACCAGTAGTTCGTGAGATTAGTGTGTTCAAGCAAACAAACAAACAACTCTTCAGCTTTATATATTAGTATAGATAGATTGACTACTTATTTTTACTTCTCTCCTAAGTATCTGAAGCTCCCGAGACTAAACTCTGAAGTCATTTTTGACAAGCTGTTGCCCGCGACTTTGTACGAGCATTTCCCGTTTGAATTCCCGTGGGAATTTCGGGAAATTCTCTCTTAGTGCTCCCCTACACTCCTCAAGGAATCTCTGTGCCAGATTCCAGCCTCCTACGACCAGGAGTTTCCGCTGTACGTTGTCAGTCACTCATTCAGTCAGTAACGGAAGAATTTCATATATTAGGATTGAAACTTCTAAAAAGCTGGTTTTCTTATTATTCTGTTTCTGAGAATCCTATATTTTAGAACCATTCTAACATGGGCCTGAGTATTCACAACTACCTTACTTATTTTTAACTATAGAAGTAATTTATTCCTCGTATTTTAAAGGAACGTTCGCATTCGCATCACAGAACACTTCCTTCCCTACATTTTTCGCTGAATAATATATCGACTTGAATATGCAATTTTGAATACTTCTAAGTAATAACTGCCTCTGTGGTCGAGTGGTTTAGGCGTTTGTCTTAGGACCCGGTGGTCTTGGGTTCGATTCCCACGGGAAGCATTCTTTGTAAAGTTGTTTCCAGTTTGGTTAAGACATTGCAGGCTTGAATCACCTGATTGTCTGATAAAAAGATGATTCCGTGCTTCGGAAGGCACGTATAAGCCGGTGGTGCCGGCCGCCAAATGGCGGTCGTCAAATTAACCATATCAGAGGCCCTTGAGGCGGTTTAGAAACTCTGACACTAGGGTGTGTGGGGTCGTTAGAACTTACTACCCACACGATAAAAAGAAGTACGAAAATTGGTCTTCAGGAACAAAATATTAGTATCAACAGTCACTAGGCCAGTACCGAGTCGCTGTCAGATCACACCCCCAGCAGCAGCAGGCGGCAGGCGGCACCACTCACCATGTTGTTGTTCTGGAACACGGGCACGGCCAGCGGCGCGTGGTGCCCGTTGGGCAGCACGGGCGCCGCCAGCGCGTGCGGGGTGGACGCGGAGGGGGGGGACGACACCCCGGACGACACCCAGTTTGATTGCTGGAAGAGGACGAAATGGATTTAGTATTACACGATAGGAATGATTTCCGAGTAAAAGTATCTCTGTTAGATAACAAAAATTAAGATGGTCACCCATCCACAAGCCAACTTAGGCAAGCGTTGCTTAACCTTGAAGATCGACCCGTGCGGCTGTTATTATCTAGCCACGAGCTCAAATAAAAATCAATAAAAAATTACGAAGATAAAACGCAAAAAAGATCAGGAGTACCGCTCTACGTAAAGCACTGGTATTCAGCTGAATCCGGTTTGACTGGAAGCCGACCCCAATAAAGTTGTGAAAAGGCTAGGCAGATGATATGTCCGTCGGTGTCGTACCTGTCCGTTATGATGGTGGTGGTGGTGCTTGAGCGGCGGGTAGAGGCGCGCGTGCAGCGGCGGCGGCGAGTGCACGGGCGTGGACGGCGACGAGCCGTACGACGACAGGCTGCCGGCCTCCGCGGCCACCACGCCGGGCGTGCTGGCCGAGCCGCCGTACATCTGTGAACGAAGACAGACATATTTTTTATGTCGAGGGAACCAGTCGTTTCGTTTTATAGAATCGCGTCAGTCCTCCTTCTTGAACAATTTACACTAAGTAAATATTCAAGAAGGAGGACTTTTAGAATGGCAATAGTCCTTCTTGTTGAATAATTTACATTGAGTAAATTATTCAAGAAAGAGGACTTTTAGAATCGCAATAGTCCTCCTTATTGAATAATTTAAACTGAGTAAATTATTAAAGAAGAAGAAATTAAGAAGGAGTGGAGAAAGAGTTTCCACTGGGCCTTGTCTACGCTAGCTAGAAGTCCAGTAGAACAGTGTACTTACAGGTTGCAGCGGCGGCTTGGCGACGAGCATGGGCTCTGTGGGGGAGTGGTGCGGCGCCGCGGCCCTGAACGAGGACATGGGCGGCAGGGGCAGCTCCGCGCCGCCGCCCCCCGCCTCGCCCACCGGGCCGCCCGCTATGCCTGGAACACAAAATATAAAACATGGGTGCTTGGGTGAAAAAACTGACAAAATATAAAACAGAACGAACATGGAATGCTTCATCATCAGCAACATCCACAGCCCAACTTCACGCATTGCTGGGCATCGGCCTCTCTTTTTGTGTGGCAATCCCCACTCTCCTGTGCCACCTTCATCCAAGTTCTACCCGTCCATGACAACGACGATGTCTGCCCAATAATTACAAAGTCTAAATTCTGTCAAAAAAAAACTCAGTCGATGACAACTGAGGTTGGATCAGAAAATTCACCTCTATGATTGATATTTTACAAAACTCTGACTGTTATTTGCTTTTCAGGGCCACGGCACGACACGGCGTTTTTAGTACGCGCGTCGTCTGCCTGTCAATGGTTCATTCTGCTTTGAAAAGGCAGCGGTAGTTGCATTTGTAGCGCATCTACTGGCGCCAACAACCCCTTGGCATGTTCTTTTCAACAGTCATTATGGCGAAAATGGAATACTGCACAGCAATTATGCTTTGCTTCAGGTGTCTAGGAAACTATTTCTCTAGACTTTACATGCATTCTCCAGAGGCTCAAATGACAAATCGACAAAAAGCATAGAATGGACGAAATGTCACGTGATCAATCCCTTTCTTAGTAAACTATAACATATAATAAAATGTCACTTGTCCAGAGCCTCAGGAGTTCTTTACTCATGATGATCCCAGTCTTCCATGCTTCTCTTTCTGTGAATGTCTATACTAAGGAGTATTCCCTGTTACCTGGCGACGTAGCATAGGGGTCGTGCTGGTAGGCCGGCGGCGGCTGGTAGTAGGGCGCGCCCCACTCGCCGCCCGCGTAGTACGCCTCCTGGTAGGGGGCGCCCGCGCCCGCGCCCTTGGGGGACGCGTAGCGGGACGGCGAGTCGTGCCCGAACTCATCGCTGCCGTACTGTGGGAGAAAGAGAAGAAGGAGGTTAGTTACGGATAGTCAGAATTCAGATGTACCTTATGTAGGGAGGCAAGATATGATTACAATTAAATCTGTGCGTTTTTTTCATGTCCCTGATGGAGAAAAAAAGAACCACAAACCGGGAGCTTCAGATTTGTGATGGGAATACTAGACCTTGTACACAAGAAACATATATTATTTTTACTGTAAGACACGCAGATTTCTATCTCACATTCTTCGCATTCTCGCGTTGAAATAATAGATATTTTTTATGATATATGTTCTCCCGATACATTTTACCTTACAGAATCGATCATCGACATGTATCATTGGAGTACCTACATCGGTATTGAAACATTGGGCTGTAAGATATCACCTGCATAGGCAATCAATAAATTCAGTTTCATACGTATTTCCTTATGTAAAATGCAAAAATCAAGTCGTCATTCGCAATTCAACCTGTAGCTTTAAAAATGTATGTGATGCAGTTTAAATATTTATTTATTTGAACATTTGACAGCTTGAGAGGTAGACGTCGATCAGAATTTCAAACCATGTCTGCTGTAACATTTATGAGTAGCTGTGTCTCCTGACATACGAAGTCTAGGACTCAAGATATAGACAGTTTTATAAGCAGTAATAAATAATCATTTATTAAAATCGGGCTGACAATCAGCACGTTTTAAAGGTCAAATAAAACAAAAGATATTCCGCCAACACTCCGCCCGTCACCACATACTAGTCTTTTAGCTGGGAAGTTGACTCTTCAGGAACGCAAACTTAGAACTATACGCGGCGTAATATATAGAACACGTCCGAATGAATCGGGAGTAATACGTCGCACAAGACCGGTTGTTGTGGCGACACTTGGAGGAGGCCTATGTCCAGCGGTGGACGTCTTTCGAGCTGATATGATGATAATGAATACGTCGCAAGTTCACTATAATATTTTCTACGGCTTTAATATGAGTTTTTAAACATTCTTTGACCACGCTCGAACTAAGTGATGCCAGTCCCGTATCTCAGCTACGCGCGTAAGCCGCCGTATCTGGACAAGGCCAGAGATTAACGGACTGGAAAGTTTTTGTCAGGAAGACACACAATATGACCGTATTATGCATGTTTCTGTCACACTGACAAGCTAGATCCCAAGGGACTTCTGCAACTACTTCCCCGAATAAATAAAACGTTACACCGACCAAATCTACAACACAGGTTGTCATAAATAAGACCTCATTTACTTACCTCGACGTTTTCCTTCTCAAACCCTACCATCTCTACTGCTAGATATCTCCAGTACTTATTAGGTCCCGTCCCGAGGCCACCTCACCACTGTGCATTAGGGCCAGTTGGTCACCGTTACTCGAAATAATTCACCGATTACACTGACTAATAACACTTATTGGAAGTGATCTATATTCGGAATTTTGTGCTGTTATTAAGGAAATATTTGGATAATATGACTGCGGTTTCTAAAGACATAACTCATTGATTTATATATGCTGTGAGTCAGCTGGAGTTAGCGCCATGTTCGAGTTGAGTTTTTGGTGCTGAAATCTGTTAAATGTTGTGTGTAAAATCAAAACCCAGTAATGCAATCTTGCAAGAGATTGAACAGTATAATAGTCGGGTTTTTGGAATGGTTTCCTAAAGCCCTGCACGCCAGAAAGAACCTTTGATTGTTCTCATTGGAGGGTGATCTCTTTCATTAGACAATATGTGAAACTAGAAGCATTGCTAAAATATTTGAAAAATATACCAGCAGTTTGAAGAAAATGAAAGACGACGAAAAATGCGTTAACATACATATAAGATAGTCCTGGGTTGGTTAATCTCAGGATATGCATTGTACATTCGATTAGTGAAAGCGATCAGGGAGCTTACTCTCTAAGCCCGAAGTCCGTAGTAACCTAACCTAACCTAACCACTACGAATCAATCATAACACGATTTGACAGCTACTGTCAAATCGTATTATCATTCATTCTTAGTTCGGGTTCGGGACCAAGCGTAAGTGATACGGTGATAAGGAGTAGAAAACGCCAGTAACTACGTACTTCGAGCTTAGAGAGAAGACCCCCTTTTCCGAAGACGTCTGAAGCAGGTGGAAGAAACACTTTTCTACCAGACTTTTCAAAACCAACAACACATCTAACAACACTATTTTACCACACACTTTTAAACCAAATCAGGCGGGTCTTTCTAATAGTAAGCACACACCAAATCTGTGCAACAATGAGTCGCAAGTGTGCGCCATATCTGTGAGTATTGCGACAGACGACAGAACTTTGTGATTGCGATTATTGTTTAGTCGTACGTTTATAGATGGAGCAAACGGCCATCTTATTTTTTAAACTGAGAATAATGATTTTGACAGGCGAAATAGCACGCTAGGTGCAGTTATGACCAAGGGTAACAACTTTTTTAATTTTTTTTATTTGTAATGGGTTTGCTCTTGACTCTAGTCTATGTCAGAGATGACAGAGACAAAGTCTACGATGTAGCGAGCCTACTCAGAAGGAGCCTGTTCACTCTTAGAAGAGATTAGGGTTGTAAGCTTTTGGAAACACAGACGCAGGCAGAGAGTTCCACTCCTTTGCTGTGCGCATTATAAAAGACGTTTGAAAACTTTAATTGGAGCGTGGTGTAAAAAGCTTTTCTTATAATCGTATGACTGCAGAAGGCATTGTCCTAACTGGCTAACGATCGTACGAGATGTGATGTCGTCGCCCGATGAAAATTGTTTCTGTCCTGGCGCGATGACTTTCAAGTTTTAATCAGGACACTCTAAAGAAAAGTGTGTGTGTGTGTGTGTGTAATCTCGTTGTGCGACGAAATTGCATCGTTAACTCGTACGACCAGTTAGGGCGACGCCTGATTGACAATTGCCACGAAAATATTTGTTGAGATATATTTCACAATAGATATAATTGGAAAGCTCCCAACAAATCAAGGATACCTTGAGAAACCAGGCTGTTGGTACTCTTACATCAAAGCCATGCAACCATAGAAACATTCTATCTCAATATCGCCACGCTTAATGCACAACTGATGTCAACATTTACCATAAGTAAACCACCTGGTTTCACCCCTTTGTTGCCTATCTACCAGTGCGTCTCCAAAACGGTCTACTGTGCCATATCCGTCACATTAACAATGGTCGCGAGTGTGCGCAGGACCATATTAGTCACGGAGCGAGATGTTGAAAGTTTGTCGTGTGTAATTGCGATTATTGTAAGAATTTAAGCTGTGGTGTGTGTGTGCGCAAGAGCTTATTGGTAAAGTATTATAATTATGGCAGGGTTTATTGGTGAACACTTGTTTTGACTTGATCATTTAAATGATGGAGGCTGATGATGTTATAGAAGTATGTATGAAACCTGGTTCATCACATCCCACCCACGCGCACAAAACGTTTAGGGAACACACTCCTTAGCTGTACGCATTAAGTACAGCTAAGGAGTGGAATTCCCTGCCGGAGTCTGTGTTTCTCGATAGCTACAACCTGGGAGTCTTTAAGTCAAGAGTGAATAGGTTACTTCTAGGCAAGCGTGCTCTATTTTCGACTACATCATCTATTAACATTAGGTGAGACAGTGGTCAAACGTGAGCCTATTTTTAATAATACTATGTTGTGAGAGGATCTTGCATATCTCACATAAATTTTCATGTGTTTGACCGTGAAATCTCTTCAAAGTTAGAGTGAACAGGCTTTCTTCGGGGTAAGCTCACTCCATCGTCGAGTTTTTCTCTATCAGAACAAACCCATCTCAAATAAATAAAAACAATAAGTAGCTGGAATAGTTTTTTATTAGTGATGGGTTTGCTCTTGACTCTAGTCTATGTCAGAGATGACAGAGACAAAGTCTACGATGGAGCGAGCCTACCCAGAAGGAGCCTGTTCACTCTAACTTTGAAGAGATTAGGGTTGTAAGCGTTTGGAAACACAGACGTAGGCAGAGAGTTCCACTCCTTTAAAATTTTCAAAAGGGCATTTTTGATTGAACTATCTATGCCAATAAAAGCTGAAGAGTTTGTTTGTTTGCTTGAACGCGCTAATCTCAGGAACTACTGGTCCGATTTGAATAATTCTTTCAGTGTCAGTTAGCCCATTTATTGAGGAAGGTTATATCATCACGCTAAGATCAATAGGAGCGGAGCAGTAATGAAAATTGTGACGCAGACGAAGTTGCGCGGGAAATAAAATAAAAATTAACAAATGCGTTATCCTATCACTGTATCCTTAAAGAAAACCCACAAAACTCCACCCTATCAGGGAATGTGAAAGTACAATCACTGTCCCAAGTCCTAATGACCGCTTAATGGCGCCGGTCCAACATTCTTATTACACCTTTGCATTATTAATTAAAGGAGAACAGTTAACAACGGACCTCAGGACCATTGTCTCGAGGAACGGGACTTTGGAGACGGAAAGCTAAAGCAAGTATGGTCCAATCGAGTCTGATATTCAAAAGCATGGAATAAGTAAGTATAAAAAACTGTTCTTATAATAAAAATAAGACATCAGGTGAGATAGTGGTCAAACGCGTGCCTATCAATAGTAAAATAAAACTAGCTGACCCGCGCAACTTCGTCTTCGTCACATTTTTCGTGAATGAACCGCTCCTTTTGGTCTTAGCGTGTCGTAATTTAGCCTATAGTCTTCAACGATAAATGGGCTGTCCTAAACAAAATGAATTTTTCAATTCGAGACAGTAGTTCCTGAGATTAGCGCGTTCAACCAAACAAACAAACTCTTCAGCTTAATAATATTAGTTTAGATAACATAAAATGGCGCCTCTGTTCCACAAAGATTCTACCTAACGCAGAGATATACTTATAGTCTATGTATCTGCCCGCTTCGTTTCTACTCGGGTGCAGCTGAGTACCAATATTTTACAAAGAACGACTATCTGATCTCCACAACCCAATACCTGAGTAAAACGGAACCCTTTCGTAAGACTGTAAAGGTGTCAGATTTTCTGACTACCATTAAGGACTGTCAAAGCTCTTCAAATGACAGCCGGGACTAACGGCTTAACGTGCTTGCGAATGATCACCCACCCAGGGGCCGACCTCAGCAACTACTGCTTAATCTCGAAGATCGCACCGTGCGGTTTGCTCTGAGGTCTGTTTCCCAGGAGCATATAGATACACTTCAACCGTTAAATAATATACAAGTCTATAAGTCACAATGCACTCACTACAGCACCCAGTGAATCCTTTACATCCGCATTACTGAGATACTTGTAAAAATAAACTTATTAATGAACAGTGTAGACGATGAGTCAATGGTAAATCATTGTTCCCACAGCGTCGCGTCTTCCTGCTATGAGCTGAGGTGGCGTGGGACAAGTTAAAAGATTCTAGCGACAAGGAATCTGCGCAAATAGGCGATTTTTTAAAATTGAAAAGCTCTAAAACAACGTGTAACAGAACTATAACTGAAAAAAGATCATTGTGCTCATAATTTTATTGTGAAACATCTTTTACTATGGGAACAAACCCGAACTCGCAAAAAAAAACAAGCTATTCAGAACATTTTGTGGAGTGCAGTTATGATGCACACATAAATGAATAGGGCAGCGGATTTTTTTCTGGGTCGGTATTTTGTTGTTTTACTTTGCGCATTTGGCTGGCATAGGTACTATAGTACCTATGTGTAGAATATTCCGTATCCCGACGAAATTAAGATTTTTGTCTCTGAGTTCAACGCGTAATGTGATTCTGAATATGAATCAAATAACCCAGAATAACGCTATTTATCTCTGGATATTGAAACACTTCAATCGTGGAAGACTTAAAAGAGGAGCTCGTGGCTAAATAAAAACAGCCGCACGGGTCGATCTTAAAGGTTAAGCAACGCTTGCCAAGGTTGGTCTGTGGATGGGTCACCATCTTAACATACCGAGTTTCCTCCATGCCTCGGAAAGCACGTTAAGCTGTTGGTCCCGGCTGTCATTAGTAGATCTTTGGCAGTCGTTACGGATTGTCAGAAGCCAGTAAATCTGATTCCAGTCTTGCCAAGATGGTTGTGGAGGTCTGGTAGAAAGCCACTCCACGTAAAACACTGGTATTCAGCTGAATCCGGTTTGACTGGAAGCCGACCCCAATATAGTTGGGAAAAGGCTAGGCAGACGATTGAAACACTTAAATGACGGGAGATAAAATATTATGTAGGTTCTTTACACGATTCCATTGGCGCAAAAAAAAGCTTTAACTGCACGCTTACGCTCCGCTTTTAAAAACGTCACCGTCCATAGCTTACATACCGATATCACCACGCAATTCATATGAAATCATTTTTCATTATAATACCCGGGAACAGATTTAGAGTAGACTTTATACTCTAAGAGATTGTTATAATGACTCACCATCGGATTCGGATGATCCGCTCTGGGTGTCTGGCTAAGTGCATGTAATTAGAAATGAATACATATTGTACAAACATTGAGCTTTAATTGATTACACTTTATTAAAAGTAATATTCGAGCGGTTACTCATTGAATACTTTTAATTCCGATCTGAAGTCCACACTGACGAAGTTGTATTATTATTTAATTTAAATCAACATAATGAAGAACGTGTTGTTCATACTCATACTCGGAAAGTAGGCCTGAAGTTGCCTGAGGATCGGGTTGAAAGTATTACTTTTCAGCCATAGGTTTTTTTTTTAAATGACAGCCGTCAAATTATAGAGAAAAAAACTTGTTGAACATTTCTATTGAACCATGTCCCAACTTTCTATACAGACAGTCGATTACAGCGCGATTTAAAATTGAAATAAAGTAAACATGAGTATTAACTAGAGATTATATTTTTAAATGACTTTATTATAATTTATTTTAAACTATTTTTTTAAATAGATTTGGGCAAAATATTTAGCACTTTTTTCAATACTGAAAATGTAAAATAATGGTTGAATAGCTGGCCGTGCACAGAAAAAAAAAGAACAAAATAGACGGGAAAGCGGCAGTGCGATCTTCATTTTGTTAAGTTTTTCATAGTTTTTACGTATAGCAGAGATTTGTATTGTACCTATTAACACGTCGATGACTTCATCAGATTCAGATATGGTTTTTTTATTTAGTTAATTCGTGTTTTTATTTTTACTCTTCCTGTTTTCGTTATGAAAAGCACAGTGTTTACCTCTGGTGAAAGACTTATTTAGTCCCTCGAACTATTGGCGCCGGGACTAAATCAGTAACTTTCAGCCCTAAGATAACAATGTACTATTGTCTATATCTAATAGCACCACATCTTAGTCGTTGTCCCCGCGAATTTATAATTTTAGCCATTTCTTCTCCATGAAAAAGCGTCAAAACATCTTGATTCTGCTAAAGCGGCCTTTTTAGACCCGCTGATAGTTTAAAAGTGTGTTTAAACAATCAAATTGAAATCAATATTTTGACTTTAACGCCTCTCACCATACGGCAGATGCCAATTTTTTTATCTATCTTTTTTGCAAGTTTATGCCTACTAACTTTTTGCACGTTGACTTTCTAAAATCATTTGCCGCCCTAAGGGGCGTACACAATTGACGAATCAAGATGGCGGACCAGTATCACATAACAGAATCCATTAAGCTATGTCAAAAGTGGCGTCTAAAGGATATAGAGTTACTGAATGGCGTTCAACAAAAAATACTGGGCTGTAGGCTTCCATATTTGGAATAATCGAAGTTATCTAAGGATGATTACTAAGATGAACGACTCAGGGACATATGGAAGAATTATTAGACATGTTACGCTGACCCAAATAAATACTAAAATACTATAGGATTAAAGGCAAGAGAATGATCATCAAATATCATATTCCAGTAGAATTATTCTTACTTAAAATCTCACTAAGCTAACTCTGTTTAGGCTCACTAGATGCATTTATTCTAGATATATTTTTGTACTATTAATAGGCATACGTTTGACCACGCGCAAACGATGATGTGGTCGAAGATGGAGCACGTTTGCCTAGAAGTAACCTATTCACTCTTGTCTTAAAGACTCCCAGGTTGTAGCTATCTGGAAACACAGACTCTGGCAGGGAATTCCACTCCTTAGCTGTACGCACTATGAATGTGTTCCCAAAACGTTTTGTGGGTGTGGGTGGGATGTCCACCATGTACCGGTGGCGCATCACCGTTCGCCTTGTGGTCCTATGCTGGAACGAGCTTGGCGGAATTAAGTCCTGTAATTTCATCGCACGATCACCAAAATGCTACCGCTAGAAAACCGACAGGCCAGCAACTCGGCGTCGATGCTCAAGACTTTGGAAATTCGAATAATTTTTCCTTCCAATGATTTTTGTATATTCTAAAAGTGTATGTAGCAACGATCTTTGCAGGGTAGCTGGTAGCAGCTGGATGAGAGTTGCCGGAAATCGAGTTGAATGGCGTGCACAAGGAGAGGCTTATGTCCAGCAGTGGACTGCTAGACTGATGATGATGAGAATAGATAAAAGTGTATAGTCCAAAGACAGGCCTGAAACATTACCTTTTTGTACACGATTGGTCTAGGGAGTTAATGTTTTTTAATGATTTTTTTTTTTACAGAAATATCAACTTTAAAAAATGCATTATCGCTTGATTATAGCACTATCGTAACGCGCAGCATTTTGTTATTAACTCCATTTTACGCCACAATACCCCATTCAGCGTCAATTTCTCAAATATACTCATCCAACAAAATCACCTCACTTATTTACAGCTCGTGTTTGTATGTTTGTGGCGAGTATAATTGACTGCCACTAATTTTAAACCGCGTGGGACGAACATGATTATCTAATAGTACTAGAGATAGTACTCGTTTGCGCATGTACGATGATGGAAACTGAAATATGTACGAGACGATGAGTAATTGTTGCTGAAATGATCTTCTTTTGTTGGATCGTCATTGCCAAGAAGATGAAGGATGTCAAAATTGAAGTATATTTTTGACAGACCCGCATTTTTCGCGGCTAAATAATAACAACTGCACGGATCGATCTTCAAGTTATAGCAAAGCTTGCCACGGTCAATCTGTAGATGGGTGACCATCTTTACATAACGAGACTCCTCCGTTGGTCCCGGCTGCAATTTGTAGATTGGCAGTCGTTATGGATTGTCAGAAGCCAGTAAATCAGTCACCAGTCTCGCCTAGAAGTACCGTGTTACCCGCTTTCTGGGTTGTGGAGGTCTGATAGGCTGTTGCTCCATGTAACATTCTGGTACTCAGTTACATCAAGCTAGACTAAACGAAGCCGACCCAAACATAGTCGGGAAAAGGCAAGACAGATCGATTGGAGGTACGCGTTTGACAGAGTACGCTTGCCTAGAAGTAACCTATTCACTCTTGACTGCCAGGTTGTAGCTATCAGGAAATAAGAGCTCATTCACTAACAGCATTGTATAATTTTCCCTAATTATAAAGTGCTGCCGTCGTAAGAAAAAAGGACGTATCGACACAAAACGAAGTAACCGATTTCCGATCTTTAACTATTTTCTTAAAGTCCTTTTTCTTATGACAGCAGAGTGGTGGTACAGTGTAGTTGTTGGCAGAAGAAAGTATAATTTTGTATGCTTCTTGCAAAGTATTGGCTAAGGAATCTGTGTTATCTTTCGATCTTTTGGCTGTAGCAGTTCATCACCACAAATATCTAGATACTTGTACAAACAAATTTCGGTTTTGTAACAAATATTATGCGCCCATTCTACAGAAGATTTAGAGTTTATAATTGTTTATCCAGTTTTGGCATCTGTTGCAAATTATTTCAGACAGTTCTTCCTGATGTACAAAACGATCTTAATGGTCGACACAATAGAGACGCGAGTAGTATGAACTGTATGAAGTCATTAGACTACAATAGTAAGCTTCAATCATGAAATGCTTGGCTCAAAGCTGGTCCGCTCCACAGTGACTGAAGCGCCCGTACTTTGATGAAAATGTAAACCATCTTTCACTCAGCATCTAACCATGATTTTGTAAACACTGATTTTAAAATATCCATGGAGTTAATTGCATTTTCTTCTCGATAAGATCTACTCTTTGGAATGTGCAACTGCCGCGCTGGAGATAGGGTCGGAGAGCGAGTTTTGCTCCAGAACTAACTGCAGTTGTCGCTAGCGCGGCGAAATTGCTCGTAGCTTTTTCCATTTGACAGACAGACCTTGACAATCCAAAAGTGCCTGCAACTGGTCTTTACGAAATTAATGATTCCTTGACAGAAACAGGTCAGTTGTCAGCAGAAAAATTGGTTTTGTCTAGTAGACTTCGACCAAGGTGAGGGTTAAAAATGTAATGTATGCTAGAGACAGTCAGTCCAGTCAACTTACCCCACTCTCTTGACTAGTAGTCGCCGGGGGCTGCAGTCCATGCTCCTCGTTATATCTTCTTCTCGCCCTATGCCTCAACAACGCCGAGGCATCAGGCTGTCCAAATTGAAACACATGTTCCTCCTTCCCACTCAAAAACACTTTCTGCGCGTTTACTTCATAGTCTTTACCGGTAAAGTCTGTACTAACGTACTCCGAACGAACGCCGTCGAGGATCTCCGAGGATAGCCGAAGACTGTCCGAAGTTTGACGGAGGTTGACGTCTGAATCACTGCGGTAATTTTCACAGATTTGGTTAAAAGTGTTGAAGTATTCGGTTGCTAAGTCAGTCCGTGGTTCGTACACGATTTCGGATATTGGGGGAGGTTCAGCGGAGAGGCTGAATGTGGACTCCATGTTTGTGACGTCATGCCGGAGCGCCATTATCGTCGTGGAATCATTTGAATTTGAATTTCTTACATTTGTTTGGACGCATCACTTTGTTTTGTTTTTGTCACTGTTCTGGTTTTGTTCACACTTGTTTTAAATAGCTTTTTCACTTATTGTTTTCGAGTTCATTGGTTTACAATATTAGTGTTTGTTCTGTCGTTTTGTGAAACTACGAAAAAAATCAAATTAGAATCTTTGTTGAGAACTCGATAAAATGCCTCGAAGTTTTACGTCTAGCCGTGCGGATCACGATCGATACTCCTTTATTGAACTAAAAACATTAAACCAGACGCCATTTTCTACAGCATCCAATCATCTTAAACAATCATAATATTCACGCTCACACTCCAAAACCGACACAAAAATCAATTTCAAAAATCACTTCCTCCCAAAATTGCAAACACAAAAAAAAAACAATTTTCAACATGACTAAATCTTTAATAATTTGCAACACTCGAAAATCGACCACCCTAAAGAACAATCTAACCGCAAACGATCATAGACAATAAAGACCGAATTCGAAAAAAAAAACCAAAATTACACACAGTCTGTGATCCCATAGAATTGTATTTAGCACCTTGCATTAAATCCCTTGGGAACGGATCGGAAGACCAAAAGCCCTGTCGGAGAAATTTCATTGGAGTGAAAGGTCCAGGTAAGATTTTGGTATGAAAGGGTTCTCCAATTGTCATATTTTTTGACAAGTGCATTGAATGTGTCGGTATGTCAAAGTGGCAAGCTGTGGTCATTGTTTGCTATTGGTGATTGTCGCTTCATCTATCACCGATTTGATGGTAAAGCGTGGTTTTGGCACAATTATTATAGCTAGCAATTTCCTGCGACTTCGCTTTTCCAGGATCCAAGTAGTAGTCTGAATAACCACAGACTTAGTGCCCAATATCAGGACTAGGCGGTGCGGTAGATCCAAAAGGAAGATTGTGCTCAGGTTGGCCAATATAAAAAGTATGGAATAAAGGCTGGGACTTTGGAGTTTTGCCCTGCAGTGGGATAATTCGAGTTTCATATCTTCTAATATATAAATCTCGCGTCACAGAGGTTTGTTATCGAACTCCTCCTAAACGGCTTGACCGATTTTCATGAAATTTTCTGTGTATTATTTGGTAGGTCTGAAAATAGGTCGTTGGTAATTTTCTTATTTGTAGGGCAAAACAACGTTTACCAGGTCAGCTAGTTTTATAAATAAATAATATGTATTCTAGAACATTCAGCAATAATGTAGTTTAGTAACAGTGAAAAATAATCGCAATAGAATCAGTAGTGCCAGAGTTTAGATAACTTCGACATGCCATCAAACAAATTAACCACTTATAATATTAGTTCAGAAGGAGCTCGTGGCTAGATAATAACAGCTGCACGGGTCGATCTTCAAGGTTGTTCAAGGTTTGCCAACATTGGTCTGTGGATGGGTGACCATCTTAACATATCGCGTTTCCCCCGTGCCTCGGAAAGCAGGATAAGCCGTTGGTTCCGGCTGCCAGAAGCCAGTAAATCTGACTCCAGTCTTGCCATGAAGTACCGTGTTACCCAGTTAATGGGTTGTGGAGGTCTGGCAGGCAGTCGCTCCTCGTAAAATTCTGGTATTCAGCTAAACCTGGCTTGACTGGAAGCCGACCCTAATATAGTTGGGAAAAGGCTAGGCAGATGATGATGATGAATATTAGTTCAGATAGGAGGAGCACGTGTAGCAATGATAAAAACGTATTATTTCATAATCATTTTACAATTTCTGTAGTAGTTCCGGTAGCTAGGTCATCTAGAGGATTCTCAAAGAGTTTAAAAACCGATTTGAAGATAAAATTTTAAATAATCTAAGTTAATTAAGATGACATTTTGACATTGGATTCTACTCCCAGGTGTCAATGATATGAAGATAATAATTAATATCTAAATAAAAACAATGAATTGCTGTATTTTTCTGCCAAGTGACTATTAAATTCTTAGTCATCATTTTCACGTAACAGTAAAAAAAACCGAAATGTGCCAGAAGTCAATACGAAGTCATGTGCCGCCCACCAACCAACCAGGGTCTTCAACCGTAAGTGCTCCAATATACAGTACAGTAGGTACTCTATTTGCGTAGGCGTACTTTACAATGTATAAAAGTACGTTAATTTATTTTGATTTGGAACGAAACTGAATGAAATCCTGCAATTTTTGTAAAAATATTTTGTCTTTTCGTCCATAATTGCAAAGCGGCTGTAAAAGAAAACCATGGCTTTACTGGAATACGCCTAGAAGACACCCAATCAATTTAAAACACGTAACCTTCCTTCTGGCGCAGTCGGGTAAAAACAACAAAAATTTGTTTGGCAGTGCGTACCTATTACCCTTTATACATCCAGAAGTACTATTCTTTTAAAAAGTTGGCACCCTATCACCACCCCGCGCTGGGACCGCGTAGTGGACCACAGCCCACTCGCTCTGTTAAAGAGGAGACATGTATCCCAAGCAGTGGGAATATTAGGCTGCTTTCCCACCAGATACCCACACTCAACAGATGCCACCATGTGCGAGGATGCGTAGCGAGGGTGGTGTTTGTTAACAACTAACAGAAACACTTGCACTGAGCGAGGCTAGGTAAGTGACGCGAATGCTAGCTAAGAAGGAAGCCGAAAGCGTGAGAGAGAGGAACCTCACGCCCCACCCGCCGCAACAAAAGAAGGCGCCCCGGGCGACGGGAGTCGCAGGGCGATTCTCGGGCACCGTAGGCGCAGGTCTGCGGACGGCGAGCATTGGGTAGCTCGCCGTCCGATCAGAACCAGGAGGGCTACTCTCTAAGCCTGAAGTCCGTTATTTCGGGTTTAGTTGCGAAAGTATTCTACTCTGTATCACCTACGGACTTACGATTAGATTAAGAATAAATGACAACATGATTAGACAGTAACTGTCAAATCATGTTGTCATTAATTCGTGGTAAGGTAATATGGAGAAGAATACGCCGCAACTAAGCCCGAAACTACGGACTTCGGGCTTAGAGAGTAGCCCCCAGGCCCGGGTCGAGGGCGCGCTGTGTTTCACGCACACCTGAAAGAGCTGTCAGCATAGAAAACGGGGCCCGCTAGGGCCTGCTGGGGCTGCGGACTTTGTTCGAAAAAGGCACCGTAGCCCTGGACCGCAAAGGGCACTAGGAGGAACACGGATGGGTTTTAGTCAGTAAGAGTCTGACACTCCTTCCTGCTTCAACCAAAGCGGGAGGAGTCATAAGGTAAATGAAGCGATTCTTTTGGCTTAACAAAAAAATCCGTCGCTACGCATCTTCGCACATGTCTAATGGAAACGCAGCCTTATAGTTTGATTATGATGTCAACACTAACTAAAAAAGTTTACATCTCAGTTCAGAAACCTTTAAAGTGAAACTCACATACACATTTTTTTGCTCCAAATTTCAGAGAACAATCTCCTCGTAATTGCTAGCCATATGATACTGCTTTTACACAATAACACAGCTGATTTGTTCCAATCTAAGGTTTCTGCACAATTCCTAAGAGAGTAAGCTCACCAGATGTGAGTATTTTTTGTAAATTTAAGAGTATGGCTTCTAAATGTTTGTTCAAGTTATTTAAAGGATATTTATACGCCAACGCAGTTCGAAAGTAGGTCTTGGAATTCGCAGTTGGTAACCAGTAGGTTTATTCTGACCCATGCCCACTTTGTTGGGCGGTAATTTTCGGGTTAATATACCTAGCCTATGACACTCACAAGGAACTTGGCTTTCTATAGGTGAAAGAATTTTCAAAATCGGTTCAGTAGATCCAGAGATTACCTCCTACAACCTTACAACTTTACCTCATTAAAATCCTTACTAATATTATAATTGCGAAAGTAACTCTTGTCTGTCTGTCGCGCTTTCACGCTAAATGTACTGAACCAATTTAAATGATTTTGGTACACAGACAGTCTAGAGCCTGAGAAAGGACATAGGCTACTTTTTATCCCGGGAGTATGTTCCCTAGGGACTACGCGGGCGAAGCCGTTGGCAGAAGCTAGAATGAGTATAAATAAGAGAAGGTTTTTCTTTTATGTTAGGCTCGCGTTTGACCACTATCTCACCTGATGGTAAGCGATCATGTGGTTGACGATGGAGCCCGCTTGCCTAGAAGTGACCTGTTCACTCTTGACTCCAAGACTCCCAGGTCCTGGCCATCAGGTCCTAGTTTAGAAGTGGGCCGCTATAACGATGTAATGGAAGTGCGCATATTTAGTCAACTAGATTCGAATGGTCAACAATCACGGAACAATTTGGCCACCCACACATTTAACTCAATGAATTGTGCTCCAAATACTGATCAAATCAAGTTCTTCAAATGAATACATTCCGTCTAAATATTCGTATGTTTAGTTTCAGTAAACTTAATAACAAGAAAAAACTTCGACGAGTCATTTTAAATCGTTTGCACCAAGAAAAGCATAGCTTCAATCAAAATGTTTTATCAAATGAAAATTAACGTGCTCAAAGCAGTATTGCTTTGAAGTCATTCCCAGAGCTTGAAAAAAATATGATCAACAGGAATCGGTATAGATACTGCTTTAAAGACTTAAATTCAAAAAGATCAACATATCAACATACATAAATTAATCGGATTAGTTTATAAACATATATAAGTTCCCATATAAAACTTTTCCTAATTCGTTTTTCCTATATCTGTTGTACTAATATTATAAAGAGGTAAAGATTGTGAGGTTGAGGTTGTGTATCTCTGGATCTACTGAACCGATTTTAAAAATTATTTTACCAATAGAAAGCCACGTTATTTGTGAGTGTCATAGGCTATATATTAATCCGAAAAATATCGCCCAACGAAGTGGACACGGCTCAACTAGTTAGTGTTAAGTTCTATTTCTTCTTATCCTCAATCTTTGTCCATATTCCAGCTAAAAAGATTGCCTAACCCAAACGCATGCACAAGAATCTCGTCAGCTAACCCGCAGCCACTACCCGCTATGCACGTAACCCTTCGCTGGCATTCGCGGGTGGTCGCCACCGAGGTTGGCAACCCGACACCGACTCAATCAGCTGACTCCCACGTACACACTGTGAGTGTGCAGTGTAGGGTCAGGTACATCCTTTGTGTGCTAACGTGGCGTGATGTCGCGAATACGGGTTAATTGTACAGAGGGTGGCTATTGTTTCTGGGATCTTGGTACGAATTGAGTCTACGTAACTATATTTTTAGAGACGGGAATAAGGGCTGTATTAAGAAATTAGAAATAGCTCACTTAAAAGCATCTCATTGATAAATGTATTTTTTTGTTTTGTAAACAGGTCAAAATAACACTTGAAACAAAGAGCTAACGCTAGAAACAAACTGATCCCACATACGCAACGTATGCAACGCATTATGATATCTAGACTCTTGATTTTGTATGAAAAACTATGCAATAGAGACACTAAGTGTCTCTATTGCATAGTTTTTGCACACGATAAGTCTTATCGTATGCAAAACAACATACGATACGATACGAAAGCATTGCATACGTTGCGTACGTAGGAGCAGTGTGTCTCAAGCTTTATACGTCAGTCTTTTTGGTCATTTACGGTAGATGATTTGCCAGTGATTGATAAGCCAGTGTTTCCTAGCTGAATGCCCTACGAAGAAACACCGAAACCCACTCAGATGATATTTTTAGAAGCAGAGCATGCAACTTATTCATTCGCTACTTCTTGCCTTTTTGTGCTAACGTAAGATATTTCTGAGCCAAAAATAATAATTTCTAAGTAAGATGTATCCAGCCGGGTAGCCGATGGATGCGAGACGCACAGGACCGGTTGCTGTGGCGAGACTTGGGGGAGGCCTATGTCCAGTCCCCGGCGTTGGTGAGAGATGGAACACCGGGGTGGTTTTAGTCAGGAAGAGTCTGACAGACCCCTCCGCCCGCCCCAGGGTGGAGGACATCCATGAGGAAATCCACCCGTTAAAAAAAAAAAAAAAGGCCTATTTCCAGCAGTGGACGTCTTTCGGTTGATATGATGAAGATGAAGATTACCAAGTAAAAGATTAGTCCTACTCGTACGTAACAGCGTGTATAGAATAGGTCATAATTGAACAGTACTGGCGACTCGCCCCAAGTTCGACTGTGAAATCATTTATAGTTACAGTTACTTTCGCATTTATAATATACGGATACGTACGGATAGATTGCACAAAAACGATTGCGTCTACTGTAAAACAATTATTTCCTCACTCCCCCTCCCAGTTATGTCTGTTACCCCAACCCAAAGTAGGTATTACGTCAGTCAACCCCTTTCAAATGACGTGGGTAGTCTTTGAATGAGTTGGTTTATTTCTAGAGGTTGTATCAATGAATGAATGAATGAACGAATAGCAGCATCAATGTCGCCAAAAGAAAAACCAATGGACATCTACATCGCAACAAAAAGAACCGCGACGCCATCTATCCAACTAGCAGCAAACTACTACGCCGAAAGAGAGAGTTTACCGTGCGATTTGAACAAATACATCAGCCCGAATATTAACTATCGGGCAGTTGCCCGCACCGGATACAACAACTGTCTGGTCGGAGGATCCTCCCTTTTCAATGGAGGTTTGCGGGACTTTACTCTCTGTACCGCTTACCCTCCAAAAACGAATGAAAGTGCGTAAGGTGCTAGAAAGGTTGAATGGATTGATATGGTGCCTGATAAGTGCAAGGATTGTTTTTTCGGAATCAGCAGGTATGACTTATGAATATAAACAGCGTACAGCGAGTTGCAAGAATTCGTTGCAGTCACATTGGCAATCTTAGGCGGTCTTAGGTGTTGCGGACTTTGTTTGAACGAGTCCCCGCGGCCCTGGGACGCCAAGGGCGAAGGGCGCGTTTGGAGGAACACGGGTGAGCGTTAGTGAATAAGAGTCTGACACTCCCTTCTGCTCCGCCCAGAGCGGTAGGTTAATAAAAAACAAAAAATCATGCTTAGGTAGTTCTAAACTTCAGAAATTGGAGATAACTATTGATTATTTTATTGAATCTAAACACCTACAGTACGATAGTAGTAAGATTCCGCAAGAATCTGACCTAGACAAACCCAAACCCATCTCAAATAAAAAAAACTGGCGTAAGAGTATCAATTTACCATCAGACCTTTTTTAAGAGAACTCACTACTCCTCCCGCTCTGGGCGTAGTAGGAGGCAACCCCTTCTGTTACGCGCACAGCTCAGACTCCTCCTGATTAAAACCCATCCGTATTCCCGCAAATGCCGTTTGCGTTCCAGAGCCCTGGTGACTGTTTCGAAAAACTAACAAAAAGGTTCATCAAATATCACCAAATACGTGTTTGCAAAAATGTCCTCCAAAACGAAAAAAGTTACAAAACTACAGTAATACAGACATTAGTATGTATTTCAAAAAAATGCAATAAAAACGTATCGAGTCGGGCACCGAACCTGCGACCTTGACCCCGCACATCTGCCGACCACCACCTGTCATATGGTGCCGATGTGCCATGCCACATACCGGTGTTAACTATAAATACTATGGTATGGTTCCCGTATTGTGAAAACGCGGTAGAAACTTGGACGCAGCTGGTTTATGTTTCAGGAAATAAGTTCTTTATTTGGAGTGGAGTTTCTTGCACGTTCTAATCCATCAAGATCTACGCTTTGGAACGTACAAACAGCTTCATCTGTTTGACCGACCAATCTTGACGATAATTCAAAAGTGCCTGTACATGGTCTCATTGAATTGAGTTTAAGTAGGTCCCATTTATTTAAATAACATTTTTGTTATTTAAAAAATAAAGTCTAGGCAGTAAGGTCTAACGACCCCACACACCCTAGTGTCAGTTTCTAAACCGCCTCAAGGGCCTCTGGTTTATTTGACGACCGCCATTTGGCGGCCGGGACCACCGGCTTATACGTGCCTTCCGAGACACGGAATCATCTTTTTATCAGACAATCATATATATAATTCAAGCCTGTAGATATGTCCTAGCCAAACTGGAAACAACTTTTCAAAATATGCTTCTCGGGGGAATCGAACCCACGACCACCGGATCACAAGGCAAACCACTCGACCACGGAGGCAGTTAATAACATAAAATGCTTATTGCCAAAACCAAATAATGTACCTACTCTGGGCTACTACTGAAACATTCCGGATACAAACTCCATTACACTTTTTCCGGCTCGGGAATCGAAGCCAGAATCTCACGCTCAGCAGTTAAGCAAACTGCGAATCAAAAAAGAACAAAACGATGACACAAAATATCTATCTCCATCGGTTACTTGCTAAAAAGTGTCCAGAGTAATTGCTTCCTACACAACAAAAATTTACTAAATTGTCTGTGTTTTTGGATAATACAAACTATAAATTAAGAGGCGGTAATATGTAGTACAAAACTCAAGCAATCCATACGAAATACGTCAATTTATAGGACTAGCAAGAAGCAAAACCAACATACATATTCTCAGTAAGATCCATATAAACGTTTTGTAATTAAATATTAATAAAAATCCGCCCACCACATTACAGAAAACTACCCTACCGATATAATATGCAAAGAAAAGAAAATGAAAAAAATACGGAACATCTTTGACAACACGCCAGAATTTAATTATTTCTCATCTACAGGGTGCGCACATAGTAATCAAGTCCCTAAACACAGGGTGTGTTTTGTATGACGTGGTGCTTCCTCGATGGCTATGTTATACTGACGTGTCTGGGTAAATATTGAGAGGGTTGAATTATTAAAAATTTAAATACCTCGCCACCCCTTTATTCTTCGAATACGTGAACTATTTGACACCCACATTTTAGCCGTTCCGTCCCATTGAATAGGGCGATATAGTTCGTGGTCTTTGGGTATGCAAAAGACGGTACTCTGGTTTTATTGGCATTGTAAGAGCAAGTTGCTTTAAAAATTCCAGAAAATAATTAACTTCAATTAATTTTGAATGAGTCCTTAGACTAGAAATAGTATATGATGAAAAAAGTTGACTAGGGTTCAACAAATCCATGCTTCAATATAAAAAAACAATATCTGAGGGAACTTAGTGCATCCCGACACTGATAGGTTAGGTTTGAATGGGATGATCGGGCAGAGTGAGCTAACTTAGCTCCCTTTACTATAGAGGTTAGGTTACGTTTGAGGTGGCCATTTCATGAAGTGGCCAACACCATTAGGTGAAATTGTCGGCCACTTCATGAAAAGGCCTATTTTACGATAGGACCACGCTATTAACTCTATTGATATTCCATAAGAACAACAGTTATTCCAAACCATAAGGAAACATTACAAGACCTATATTTAAGTGAAAAGCTTTCAATGCCCAAATACATACTTAATGTAATAATTACCCCTTATTAGTGAGCATTGAGAACACACCTGTTGCGTACACACAAAAGGAGCGATTTCTTCAGATTGACCGGTTTAGTTCGTTTCGAACTAATTGTGAAGGGAACGTGCTGTTTTGAAAGAACTTATGGCCCTCGTTTTGAAATTGGGGGAGTTTTGTTTTTGAGAGGGAACAGGATTTCTTGGAGATCTATTCACTTGTGTACTTCTTTTCAGTGTTAAGTTAAAGTATAGTAGCAAACGTTTTAAAAGGAACTGTTTTTGGAGTTACCAACACATTAGGTTAAGGAAATGAATTTAAAACAGGTCGTATTGTCAACTGCAGCCTACTGAATACTGCTGCAGTTATCATCCAAATACATTTTGGATAACTGCAACATTGCTTTTTCCTGAAATCTTTCCACCTAGAATGAAAGTTGTCTGAAAACACATAGGTTTATATTTGTGAACCTCAGGGGTAATATTATTCATTTACTTTAAGAGCAGTCGCATTCTAATTAATACCTGCAATTTTATCTGTTTCAAGTCTGGTATGGTTATAATGTGCCATTTAATGATATTTTTTAGATCGAATGTTTGTGTTTTGAATATATTATACCAGTTTTTGCCAGCGACTTCGTACGCGCATATCCCGTTTTTTTCCGTTCTTGTGGTAATTTCGGGAAACCCTCTCTTAGTGCTCCCCTTTTTTTTTAAGATGTGAAATCATCAAATGACTCCTCCCGCTCTAGGTAAAAGCAAGAGGGAGTGTCAGAATCTTACTGACTAAAACCCATCCGTGTTCCTCCTGGTGCCCTTTGTGTTCCAAAGCTACGGTACCCCTTTCGAACAGATTCCGCAGCCCCAGTCTTAGTGCTCTCCTACACTTCCAAAAGATACTACATGCCAAATTTCAGCTTCCTACGACCAGAAGTTTCGGCTGTGGGTTGTCTGTGAGCCAATCAAGCAGTCAGTAACGGGAGATTTTACATATTAGGATAAAATGGTTTTTTTTTTTATTTACGGCTGTCGTCCTTTTGGCCCTCCAGATAACCTGCAAACTACGTTACGATAACTTTTTCACCATACTCCCAAAGGTCCGTCGCCGCCACCGTTACATGCGCCCGCGCACAGAACGAGCAACACCTGCCGCGGCGCAGACCGGTCGCGCCGCACCTAACTTGACGATTGTTCTGACCCGCTTACCGAATATTTTTGGTGGCTTTTCTAAAATCCATCGATGTAGGTAGATTTGGGTTCGGATTTTGTGGTTTAGGTAGGCGCCTTTTTGACCAACTTTTTTTTTGAAGTTTAGTGAAGAATAGAAAAAGAATCGCTGCGCATGGGAAGATATTTATTTAGTCAAATAAATGAGTTTGTAGAATTTAGTAAAATAAATGAAAAACATGGAAAATGAAATTTATTTGGTCAATTAAATGTGGGTTAGGGCAGGAAGACGTTGATTTTTGGTATTTTATTAACCTCTCTATTATTAATTTCATTAAAAAATAACTATATACATAAGTCGTTAAGGTATCCTAGTTTAGGTTAATTTCTAAAAGACTGGCAGCATTGTCACGTTGAATGGCGATGCTTACTCTAAGGGCTAGGCCAAAGGCCTATATATTTTTTAAAGGTGACTGAATAATTATGAATAAGGCATTTGAAAAGAAGAAACTAAAACATTTTGAAGAAAATATCTGTAATGAATAACCAATTTCTTTTAAGGTTTGTATACATGCCGATGACCTCTAAGTGCCACTCCGCTACCCGTGTTTTTAATTTTTTATAATAAAAATACTACATATTTTTAAAAAGTAACAAAACCAAATTATTTTCGTTTGTATTGCAAAGCAGTAAATATATATTTTTTATACTCGTTTGATAAAAAATGAAGGAGTAAAATAGTTTCATCTCAGAAGGTGATTTGGTGATATTTTTCTTATTGTGTGATATCGATACATAAATTCTGGCTAAACCAAATTACGTGTACGTGTAGATTACTACCTATTTTTTTCAAATGTAATTTCTCAGTAAATGCCGACGAAAAACTGCTTCATCTGCACGCTAATTTTAAGCTCTTTTCGAGAGAGCAGCCTTAAATTGGTAAATTAATTTTCATGAAAGACTTTGTCAAGTATTCCAACAATATTGTATAAGTACATTTTGTAAGAGAACTAATCAAGAAACTATAATCACTATTACTCATCTTAAGGCACCTTTCAACCTTAGATTAGAGACTAATGTAGCATGCACCGATAAGCGATACCATCCCGACCTTTAGTAAGGCTGCATTTGCCGAGGGATGTGTTAGCTACACAGCTTGGCTCATCACCGCAAGGTTGCCTGCTTGTCAGTCTTCTACAGATTGTACTTCGGTGAGTGTGCCCAAGAACTCCACCACCTCATCCCACCGGCCCCCTTCTACCATCGGACACCCAGACGCACTGCAACTTACCATCCCTATATGTTGCTATACAATTCGCATTAAGCGTTTCCAAATAACGCTTAATGCGAATGAGCACAGCCAAAGAGTGGAACTCTCTGCCTGCGTCTGTGTTTCCAAACGCTTACAACCCTCATCTCTTTAAAGTCAGAGTGAATAGACTTTGTCATCTCTAGACTAGAGTCAAGAGCAAACATTCTCAAAAAAAAAAAACAATAGCATCGCTGGCTCTGAGCGAGGCTAGGTAAATCAAGCGATTCTATTGGTTCTCAACGAGCAACGCTTTGCTCACTTACAACCTTGCTACTACTACTGTTGTTAGCGGACAACAGCTAGTTATAAGAATTGGAATATCGCGTCATTTTTCACTTTCCTAATATATTCCATAAAGATACCTATACCTATGTTATCTTCCTTGGGGGGGTTGACCAAGACCTTTATGCCAGAGTGGGACAGAACAGGCCAAGTAAAAAAAAAAAAAACAATATAATCCACAAGTCGAACACCCCCTTACAAACTACGCATCATAGATTCATTTGACATAATTACTCGATACGTTTTCCCTATCGAGGTACTACGCATAAAATCACGCGTCCGACTGGTATGCGCGGGCGCAGACCGCTCGCCGCCGCCGGTGACGTCGTCGGATGTGCTAGTAATGTATGCCGATAGATGCGTGCTAGTACCTTCGTTGGAGGGACTTGTTCTAGCCGGTTTTCTATAATGCACTGGGGACAGTAAGATTAATGTTTGATTTAGATTTTCGGCACTACTTTCAGAGGTATGCATTTTATTTCGTGAAAAACTTAGTTTCAGCTTTTTATATGATGCCTAGCTTTTTCCCGCGACTTCGTACGCGCATATCCTGTTTTTCGCGTTCCCGTAGGTATTTCGGGAAATCCTCTCTTAGTGCTCCCCTTCACTCCCCAAGGAACCAACATCATGCCGAATTTCAGCTTTCTAAGACCAGTAGTTCTGGCTGTGCGTTGTCTGTCAGTCACTCAATCAGTCAGAAACGGAAGTATTTTATATATGAGGATAGGCTTGCGTTTGACAACAATCTTACCCGATGAAAAGTATAATGTGGTCGAAGATGGAGCACGCTCGCCTAGAAGTAACATATTCACTCCTGACTTAAAAACTCAGGGTCGTAGGTATCGCGAAAGTCCGGCAGGGAATACCAACTTTGAATTGCCCAACGACAAACAAATTCCTTTTCTCCTACAAAATAAACCACCATCAGCACTAGCGTGAGGTAGCACTCTCCGAGGTGTCAGGTTCGTCTCCCGGGTCGTGCGTAACCAGACACCGTTCCCGGGAACTACTTCCTTTAGCTTTCACATCCGGTTGAACCTTATAGATATTGTAGCGATCTTCTGATATTTTTTTCGTCACGACAATAATTGTCAATAGCGTGTGGGAATAAGTGGTAAAATCAATTGATATTTCGATGTCATTGACGAATGTCAAGACAGATCAGAATTGGGAACAAAAGTAAACTTTATCCCACGCTGTTTTTAAATGGAGCATGTTACAATAAAGACAGGTAGTTTTACATGTTCAACTTTGTGTATTGTATTTCAAAGGGGTAACGTTTTAATTATAAATGTAATTTCTAATGATGTCGTGTTATTGTTGGAAGAGAATTTACTACCCGTAATCTTCCGACTTGGACATGCTTTCCTGCAATCTGTCCTGCAAAGAGATCTCAAAAGACCAAGGTTAATTTTCAGAGTTGCAACCACTGGACCTAAAACTGCATTCAATTTCAAACTTTCTTTAGCAGCTGATAAGTTTTGAAAGCTTTAACGATCTAGGACCTAAATTAATCTCATGTTTTAGCGATGTACCGCCGATTTGCTGGCGTTTTTTGATTTTACAATTGCCAAGAACTCCAAAATATAAGGAATTAACAAGCACTTTCGAAATATTACATGGTCAATCATTTCGACAATCGTTATCGTATGATACAAACGCACTCTCTAGAGCCTCTGTTGTCCGTTTCTTTAAGTGTACAACAAGAATATAAGGTATCATCTATGTATCTCACAAAACTAAACCTAGCTGCTCCTCTGATGTTCTAAGACTCTCATTTAAGACCAAGATACAATACTATCAATATTTTTAATATGTCCGCTCGTATGAACGACTTAGGACGGACGTAGGGACGCGTACTGAATATTTATGATCTCGTTTGTGACCGGTGTTGGCCTAGCCAGCTTAGAGACGAGGAGGCCCTGTGGGTATATGAGGAAGTTTCATTGCGAGTGCAGTGTTTCCTGATGGCTGATCTATCTTTGTGTTTAGCCCTCTTCCGTTTTCACACAATTCTGTTCTTCGACAGTACAATGGTTGATAAGAGGACAATTATTGCGTAGAGCAAGGACAAGACAAAAGATTCTGAAAATGGACAAGACTTGGTCCCTGAAAAGACAGCAAAGAAAATTTTAGAGGCGATATTTTTGCACATACAGATCATTACCTGCCTAGTCTAGTCAAACCGGGTTCATCTGAATACCAGTATTTGTGTACTGTTTTGTAATAAGACGGTATATAAGAGTCGAAAAGTGTGTTGAGCAAAATCTAGAGAGTATGGGAAAGCTTCGATTAGAGAATTTGCTGAGAATTTACAGACCAGATTATTTTTTGGTGTCGTTATTGTATCATGTTTACAAATATTGACCCTTTCGAGTAATTAATAGCACGTTGCATTGTTCAGTTATAATAAGAATACATTTGGCATTTAGTATGGCTAGCTCGACAGTCGGGCAATCAGATCGACTGAAGATCAGACGAATTACAGAATATTTCTATGACTGATAGGCTCGTGTTTGACCACAATCTCACCTGATGGAAAGCGATGATGAAGCACGCTCGTCTTAAAGTAACCTCTTGACTTCAAGACCCCCAGGTTGTAGGCTCAGAGAATTATATTCTTTAGTTAGAGCATCAGTACGCAAAAAGAAAGTATACACAAAATATTTCGTGCGTATTATGGAAGAGATCAATGCATCTTGTCAAATGGTGACTAGCTGCAACGGATTAGAATTCAGCCTAACACAACATAGGAAAGCCAGTGTGCATTTAGAAAAAACTGCAAGTCAGCGTCAGTTGGCAGAAATGCTAACTATTCCCACTGTCCCAATGACTTAAGTATCAATACTCGTGCCATCCATTAAATTATACTAATTATATTAATAAGAGCTCTATTACTTCACCTACGACCTCATTTCTTCGCCACCTATACTTATGCCATAAAGAATGCATGTCAGCCACACCACCGTCTAATTATGCCATAACTGTATCGGACATAGCTTGTATTTGCGACAGCACATCTAATATTCTATGGTGAAGCTGACGTGGTGTTCTTCGAGTGGGACAGTCCTGGAAGTGGGTTGTCACTGGCTAGTAATTTTCAAGCATTATAGGGGAGTGTCTAGGGCTGTCTGGAGGGAGGTCTTGCAGCGTTTGCGGTGGGGCTGTAAGTTGTTGAGGGTGTAATTTTGTAGCAGTTCTGTTGTAAATTGAGGAAACGCGGTGGTATAGAATATAACTTAGAAACAATAGTTGCAGTAGGTATATTTAACGTAAGCGATATGTCTTTGAAAAATTCATTTGGTATCGAACTATACCACTTAAGTCATCAAAGAGCATTTTCGGCTAACAGTCGCGTGCAATAAGTTGACGGTAAGGAAGGGCTCACTCCGCTCACTGGCAGGGATGGTCTGGTGTTGGGAATTTAAAATTACATGATGAAGAATGTTGAGCGAGGTTGCAGCAAGCGACGCCTTTTTTACGGGGGGAAATCCTCATGGATGTCCTTCGCCCAAGCCATACCGAGTCCAAACTAATCATGTTTTGTGCCAGTCATCTTTAAAATCTGAAAGTAGAGATAAATATAGAGCGACAGTTATGAAGTTATATTGATATGCTCGCATTCGACCAGAATCTCACCACGTGGAAAGCTATGATGTGGTCGACGAGCACGCTTGCCGTGAAGTAACCTATTCACTCTTGACTTAGTAGTTATAAACCAACATCCTTACACCTACTGAAGAAGCATTAGCTAACATTTTAGTCTGTAAATAATTAAGGACAAATTAAGCGTAAATAAAAAGAAAGATAGACACATAACAGGCGCAAGACAGCCATCTTTAGAATAACTAGAGTGAGGTAAAAACTGGCATATGTTATACAAAATGACATAATTGTTATTGTTTTAACCGTTAGTCATACGATGGAAGGTCGCGCGTGCATCGCCAGGGTTAAGCGGTGGCTTGATGGGAAACCTAGTGTCATCATTTTAAGATTCACATGGGTGAACAATTTCTTAATTCTTTTGTCGAAAATTGTTTACTGTAAATAGGCTTCGATCAACTGAACAATGATCCTAGCACTGAACAAAGGACCGCGTGGTCAGAGAATAGGCTTTTTCCTTCCCTTATGATTGGTAGGAAGACTTAGTTTTATATTTTGTCCTGTATTTTAGACAGTGCCCCAATCTATAGATTAGAAAAAAAAGTGTCATGCTGAAATGACCCTATTTTTCCCCACACGAAGAGTGTCCATAAGAAATGTCACGCAGATAAAAAGTGAATCATTTAAATTAAATAATCTACCTATTTTATTCAACAAAAGATAAGATTTGAATTTTCAAGAGCGTCTGTCTCAGATAAATTAGCTAGACTCGTTGAACAACACAATAACTTAAAACTTTACTTTTCACAACTTAAATTGGCTTTTAAACTATGAAGAAAGTTCTTTCAGAAATAACGATCATATCGTCGAAAATAACTTAAGAATTAATAAAACTTTACCGACTTCAAAATTCCGTTGGTAATTCATCATTTAAACAGATCCATTCAGAAACACTTTTACGTCCGTAGCAAAACGTCTCATAGAAAAAAAAATACAAAAACCACCATCCTCTGTGCAAGACTTTCAAAAATCGAACAAAAAATACCGCCTTTGTCACCGATAAACTCCGAAATTCGCAACACCCAAATCATACAGCACTATGAAACAAAAAAAAAAAAGAAAACACAATTCAATTTTCGAATCTTAGATCCCGCACGCCACGACGAAAAACAGAGAAGAAAATCGTAGAAGAAAAATCGCACTATCGCGCTCTTACCGAGTTCAGAACAATCATATGAAAACATAAACACACGAGACAATGCTAGCAATAATGTCAACACACAGATAACACAGACACTTTGTTACATCACAAAAACTTTGTACGTGTTTCGACGCAGAGCGCCGTACGTCCGGGCGGCGCGGCGGCGGGGATACTACTGAATAGCCATGGCCGCTTGCCGCTCACTTAGCGGGCGGTGTTGCCATCGACGAGGTTCCAACTTCCTTGATAGGGCGAGGGTTTTATTCGGTGTAAACTTTATGAACGTTGTGTTTAGAGGCAAATTGAAGTTTTGTACCGTTCTAAAATGTTGTTTAGGGATTCAGAATGACTGTGTAGTAAGAATAAAAAATCTGTGCGATACGAGCAGCTATCATAACACGAAAAGTCTGAGGAGTTAAATTGCCTCTCTGCCGGCGTCTGTGTTCCCGTCCACATATAACCCGTCTGCCTTCAAAGCAAGAGTGTACATTCATCTTCTGGGCACGCTCGCTCCATCATAGACCTCATTTATCGCTTTCCATGGGGCGTGACTGTGGTCAAGAGCAAGCCAATTACCAAATAAAAAAATAAATAAAAAAAAAGTACTAATAGTGACAATTTACAAACGTTTCATGAAATCATCGACATACAACGTTCAAAAATTTCGCGTCGCACGTTCATGTATCCTTTATCAAACTCTACTAAATACAGCCATATTCAATTTTTTATTGGATGCAATGTTACAGCTGCATTGTTAAAACTGTCACAAGCCCCTCTGTTACATCGAGAAATGACACTAACCACGTATTTCAGCGATCAATGATCACCAATTTTTCCAATGAACCTTAAAGAACAAATCACCAAAAGTGACCCAAGTCTCCCTACATCGTACCAACGAAAGCTCCCAATGCTCTGGCAACACGCTACAAAAAGCGACGTTGCCAATTCTCCAGAGGGGCGCGGGGCGCGAACGTAACAATAAAATGAGGTTAAAGTTTCCGAGCACAACTTTACAACGAGTAATTTTTTTCGAAAAACGGTTTCGTTCATTAAAAATTAGTAATTTTTTTCAAGTTGTTTCAAAGTTATGGTTGAAGTTTCAAAGTCAGAGACAGTTGGGTTTGAATAAGTAAATAATATTTCGTAAGTTGTAAACGAAAGTGGTTCGAACAATGAGTATAGTTTTAAACTTGATAGGTCATATTGTTATGTAGTATACGTATCTAGGTCTATTGAATATTGCCACCCTATCACTTTCTCAGGTCTGGTATGAAGCGACTGTGATGTTTTTAAGAAGTGATACTATTTGATGATTTCAGGAGCTCGTGGCTAAATAAAAACAGCCGCACGGGTCGATCTTTAAGGTTAAGCAACGCTTGCCAAGGTTGGTCTGTGGATGGGTGACCATCTTAACATGCCGAATTTCCTCCGTGCCTCGGAAAGCACGTTAAGCTGTTGGTCCCGGCTGTCATTTGTAGATCTTTGGTAGTCGTTACGGATTGTCAGAAGCCAGTAAATCTGACTCCAGTCTTGCCAAGAAGTACCGTGTTACCCAGTTAATGGGTTGTGGAGGTCTGGTAGGCAGCCGCTCTACGTAAAACACTGGTATTCAGCTGAACCCGGTTTGACTGGAAGCCGACCCCAATATAGTTGGGAAAAGGCTAGGCAGATGATGATGACTATTTGATGATTTCTGTATAAGAAGAGCCTGGTATGAAGAGCCTGGTATAACAGAATTTAGAATCAAAGGCTAGAATGGCGTCTGACCTAGACTACAGTCAAGAGCAAACCCATCACAAATAAAAAATAGATAAGATTAGAGATAAAACAAGTCAGAATACAGTGACAAGTTATCATATAAGTGCAGTTGATGACATGACTGCCCTTGACATGCTAACAATTTAGGATACTGAACAGACTAACCCTGAGATGTTAAGATGGGTATTAATATAGACAGCTCTGCGTAAGCAATTACACTACATTTACCATCATCATCTGCCTAGCCTTCTCCCAACTATATTGGGGTCGGCTTCCAGTCAAACCGGATTTAGCTGAATACCAGTATTTTACGCGGAGCGGCTGCCTACCAGAACTCCACAACCCAGTAACTGGGTAACACGGTACTTCATGGCAAGACTGGAGTCAGATTTATTGCTTCTGACTATCCGTAACGACTGCCAAAGATCTACAAATGACAGCCGGGACCAACGGATTAACGTGCTTTCCGAGGCACGGAGGAAACTCTATGTTAAGATGGTCACCCATCCATAGACCAAACTTGGCAAGCGTTGCTTAACCTTGAAGATCGACTCGTGCGGCTGTTATTATCTAGCCACGAGCTCCTCTACACACCTTACACTACATTTACCATAACTGTCACAAATAATAGTTGCTAAGAAGTCTTAGAGGGTTGGACGGAAAAAGAAAATCAACGAAGTTATTCCAACACTGCGAGTACGTCTACTGTATATAAGTAATAGCCATATTAGTTACAGAAAAGATATATGAAGAAAACATTACATTACTCATTTCAATATTTACACGACAGAAGACTAGTAACTACATAAAAGGGGCTGGTGGCTTAAGTGATTCATCAGGACCTAAACCTATCGATGAACATAATCTCTAGACAGACACACAACCACACATACCTACAGATTCTGAAAAATGCAAGTGGATTACAGCTATCTACGACTTCATGCTTCAGATAACAGTTGCCAAGTCCGATGATAAAAACAATTAGATTAATAAAATAATCGACACTGTTAGATAAGAGTAATTCTACAAGATTAGGGAGACTTAAGATTTGCCTATCAACAAATATAAGTGATTAATTGTAATCATTGTTAGAAGTCATGATTTTGGTCAAGGATTTTGTGAAAACAGATTCCAGAATAAATTTTATGAAATAACTATTCGTCTTTTAAGTATACAGACTTTGTAAAGTTGCTTTCCAGTTTGGTTAGAACATTGCAGGCTTGAATCACTTGATTGTCTGTAAAAAGATGATTCCGTGCTTCGGAAGGCACGTATAAGCCGGTGGTCCCGGCTGCCAAATGGCGGTCGTCAAATAAACCATGTCAGAGGCCCTTGAGGCGGTTTAGAAAATCAGACACTAGGGTGTGTGAGGTCGTTAGACCTTACTACCCACACGAGAAGAAGAAGAAGAAGCATACAGACGATTGGTGTTTGCAATCGTCTTCATTACCATCCCACAGCCCGTCTTTGCCCACTGCTCAGCATAGCCCTCTCTTTTCTTGTGCCAATCCCCACGTTCCTGCGCCAGCCTCATGCAGGTCTGGTGTTTGCAAGATCCCTGATATACGATTTCAAACCCCTAATTTAAGATTTATAAAGACGCAACTAGACTTGCAAGTTGGCTAGGCGAAAAAGGGTTTCAATAGGATGATAGGTGCAACAAGGTAAGTATCAACATAATTATGTATGTAATAGTTTTTAAATCTCCAACTATGCATATGATAAAGACGACACTCCTTACATTGAGCAGAGGCATCTGGCTTTATTAAAACATAGAAATATGCGCAGAAAAAGTCACGAATAACAGAAAAACTATAATCAATTCATAACAACCATACGACATAGAATCAAATGAAAAAGCAGACACAACTCAGAAAAGTTGCATTTTAAACAGAAATATTCTTCAATCTTTAAAGCTTTCTTACTAAAGAAGTAGATCTACATCACTAGGTCATCAAACATAAATAATCTAAGTTTATAGTTGTTCTACAGACAATAAAACTGATGGAATTAGATACTCGTTTAATCTGCTCTCTGGTATCCAGACGATAAATAAACAAACTCGAATTGTCTTTGGGTACTTTTCCAATATTAACTTTTGTTTTCAAGTCTTCGGTTTTCGTTACCAGTTGAAAATTTTAAGGCTAATGAAGCGGTATTTACTGTCATCTATGTAGCAGGAAGATTTATCAACTCAATTATTATAAGATTTGTAACTAAAGCCATCGCCCTGTCGGAGGCAGTATTTCCTGATAGCTACAACCTGGGGGTCTTTTAATCAGTGTGAATAGGTTACTTCTAGGCAAACTCCATCTTCGACCATATGATCGGTTTTCTTCAGATTATAATGCGGTTAAACGCCAGTCAGAGCAAATGGTCAATGGTGCAACGTCTTTATAATACGCACTGCAAAGGAGTGGAACTCTCCCCGTGTTTCCGATCGCATATAATCGTAATCTCTTCAAAGTTAGAGTGAACAGACTTCTTCTGGGTAAGCTCGCTCCATCGTCGACTTTGTCTCTGTCATCTCTGATCTACAGTAGAGCCAAGAACAAACCCATCTCAAATAATAGTAGATTGTTGCATCGAGCACAAAGTGACTTATAATTGCACCGAGTGTTAGTTTGGAGCCCGAGCTTTAGTGAGGGCTCTAAAACACGAGTGCAATTATAAATGTCACTTTTGCGAGGTTCGTAGTCTGCTTTTCTTTCAACTACCGAATAAAGAACTGAAGTCAATACAGAAAACTATAAAAAACTACACGTTCTGGTTGCGATTCGATTCGCACCAATTCCTTTTTTGAGTAAAAATAGCGCCGATTGGCTGGTATAAAACTAGTTGATCATGCTTGTAACCTGCGATTGGCCTGTTGTGTGGTCAGAATAGCGCTGATTAGCTGGTACAAATCTAGTTGGCCATGCATCCAACAGTGCAGTAATGTATGTATGAAAATTCATTACTGCACTGTTTTACTCTGAAGCAGTAAAGTGTTGCTTTGTTCTCACTATTTAGGCCACTTATGATGAAATTATTGGGTAGTTGGAAGAAAATAAATAATAATAATAATTTAATTTAATTCAATTTAATGTCTATTTGTTTTTGTAATGTCTTATTATTATTTATTTTATGTTATTTAATTTAATTGTATGTTTTTATTTAACTCAATGCGTTGCCTGTGTGTGTTAATTTAATATTCTGTTTTTGTTGTGTTCAATACCACTGACATATTTAAATTATCCTCAATCTGACATATTCACACTTTTTCATTTTTATCATCCTTAAAATTGCACTCTTTTATATTTTACTTAATTATTTTTTATAGTTTACACCTTTTTCATGCAATAAACGTATAGTAATGTTGTGGTTGTCTGTAAGTGTTGCAGCACTAAAATATATATATTTTTTAATAATGCTGATTAGCTTAAGGTACTGTGTGTGCAATGCTTACGATCCTAATAAATAAAATAAAATAAATAATAAATGGCACTTTTAATACAAAGAACGTAAGTTAAACCTTTGATCACCATACTTTTTGACTGGACACACCCACATACTTACTCTCGTTGTTGACCACAACATTTTTATTTTAATCTGTTTTCCTTAACTCTAAATCAGCGACGTATTAAATCAACTTTCATTGTCCATATGGCATTGCAAGTCCACCATAATGCAACCGCAATAAGTATTTAGATCAAACTTTTCCTTATACCAATTCTTATTACTTCTAAAGCGAGATTTCTTCGTATTCAAATTCCTTGTTGTTACCCAATTATTATAAAATATTGTTTACAAGTTACGTTTACGAGTTACGCGAAAAAACTGTATGGAATCGTAGACTGTCAGTGAGGTAAGGATAGTCGTCGACTTGACTGTAACAGTGTGCTCATAGAAATTCTGGCCTGTTTTTCTCGATAGGAAAGAATTTAAGTCCGCAAGATTTTAGCTAAATGACTGATTAACTCCTTGGCAATTTAAAAATGCCTGGACTTAATGGTTATGTTTTTATAAAAACGAATATCGATAACCTAAAAATAACGGTGATTTCAATTCTGATTGTAACAAATAAAATGACGCAGCGGTGAAGAATCTTGCACGTAATTCTTGGGGGCGTTTTGGGATTCCCGTATGAAATCAATATAATTGGATAAAATTGATAACTGTTAACAAATAAATACAAAGGAAAAAAAAAATGATATGAATTCAAGTTCTCAAAAGGCTGGTTTTCCTATTGTAAAGAAAGGGCTATACGAGATCAGTTTATACAGACGAAGGTTTTCAGCATGTCAAAGTGAGAAAGAAAACATGTTTATTTGGCAAACACAGACATACTTGCACAATTTAGGAACAAAATCAAAGAAACAAATTTTTAAAACCAATGGGTTACTTCTAGGCAAGCGTGCTCCATCTTCGACCACATCATCGCTTACCATCAAGTGAGATGGTGGTCAAGCGCGTGCCTATTAATAGTAAAAAAAGGAGGGAAGGGTCTACTTCAATGAAATTCCAGATAACTACTAGTTGCCCGACGCTGATTCTCAGCTTAATTTAGCTTAATGCACCTTTTCAGACAGATTCGAATCCATATTCTGTCCATCACATCTACCATCTCACCATTCCCAACTTCTACCACCTGTTACACCTCAATGTGCCGCTACCGTTCCACAATTTTTCTAGAACGTTACGTCACAACATGTCCTGCGTCACTGCCCGACACTCCTGACGAGGGAACCCCTATATCTGCCACTAACATATCATAGACGGGAGTTAATGTAAATATTACTCTTTTATTTTGTTGTCACCCCGATTTTTTGGGAGTGTCGAATATGTACGTAATAATTTAACGCCTGGATAGAAAATCCATTGTGAAAGCTTATAGAAGTTGTTGTCATTGTTTGAGTGATAACAACAGCCAATCAAATCATTAAAGTTAACACTAATTTAGTGTTACAGTTGTAGATCTACTGAAGAACTGATTTTACTGGGTATCTGAAAACGGTTAGCACCCGAGTTCAAAGACAAATTATCCCAACTAAATAATTAAGCAAATCATATTACAAAAACTACGCCACAATCCAATTGACATTAAACTACAACAAAACGAAATCCAAATAAAACATTTATCCAAAATCCTGTTCCTCTTGATAAGTAAAATAACAAAATTAAATGAAACACAATCGCTATCGCCACAGATTATAATATGGATGACATCATTAGCTATCATGGAGATATTTCTGTTAGTCGTGTTCCGCGGTTTCAACCGCCCGCTCTAAAACTCCGTTCTCGCTGGAGTTCTTTCATTTTGCTAAGCTCCTATAAATCGTAGCGTGATGTTAAATAGCCTATAGCCTTCCATTGAGAAAGGCTACAGGCGTTCGAGCTACTTACAGTTCTAAATAGAGCTACACGATAATTGACAAATGCTTGCATTTTCTGGGCAGTTCCACTCAAATGTGAGTCCATTCCTCTTAAAACAACCCAGGCTACCTCAAACATTAACCTACATGGTTCTCATAATTACGATTTGACTATTAAATGTTTCCCATTGTAAGGACTTTAAAAGAAACTTTGACGTCTGAGTTTTTTTCGGTGTTTCTTCTAAGGGCAGCTAGGAAACCAGATGAAAACGGTATCGGCTTCACCTAGTTTAAAATGAGAATTTTTGTATTGAATAAATAAATATAATTCATCAAGAATTAGTTTATTAGCTGCAAAATAATAGTTTAAATGCGACTGCTCATCAACATCATCATTTCAATCGAAAGACGTCCACTGCTGGACATAGCCCCAAGTATCGCCACATCGAACGATCCTGTGCGTGCATGATCGATCTAGCGGATTTCCGCAGCCTTTACTAGGTCATCGGTCCGCCTAATGAGCCTTTCGAGACATTTCGTCTTCCGGTACGCGGTCGCCTCTCCAGAACCTTTCAGCCTCATCGACTTTCAGTTCGGCGAGCAATGTGCTCTGCCCACTGTCACTAAAGTTTGGCGATTCTTCGGACTATGTGGGCTGATTTCATCTGAATTTCGTTTGCCAGCACACAAATGGAAAAAAAGTAGAATATTTACCTAAGGTCGATGAAGCAACTTCCCTAGAAAGTCAAGACAAACCGTACATAAAAAGGGAATCACAACAAAAACCAGGTCAGGAATATGTAAAAGTCAGTGTAACTGACGAACTATTAAAGGAACATGATCTAGACCCTTACTCAGTATAAGCATGCAACAAAACCTGCCAATAGCTCCTATATCTACTCTTTCTACTTACAATAATGCTAATGTTAACACTACTTGTCACTATGATATTTGAATTATTAGTATATCCTCTTCCTATATATTAATTATGTATGTATTTGTGAATAAATTTTTGTGTATAGTATGATTTTTATAATGTTTCAGTTCATATTTATTACCTACGTATATTTCTCTGTTAAAATTGTTTATTATGTATACACCAATTGTAGCCCCATGTCATGTCCAGGCTGTCTCTTTCCATTCCAGGTTGCCTGGAAGAGATCGCGGATCACGATAAGGCCGCCGATTGTATATTGTTTTAGTTTAAGATATTCTTTGTATTATTTTTTTTTTTGGTGTACAATAACGCATATATAAATAAATAAATAAATAAATGTTGTGTATACCATCGAGACTATTTCTGTGAAGACTATTTGCGTCTCTAAACCATCTTGTTTCAGAGATTGGCACGTCCGAAAACATCCTCCTCTTTTAGTATATTAATTTCTAATTATTCGTATTAGCCGATACGTTATCAGTGGTGGTAGTTTCGTCAACGCTGCTGTGGCGCGGTTGGCGGATTTTATTTTTATTCGATAAGAACTGTTCCGTATTGTTTAGATTAGTTTGCGTTCACTCGTGTATGTGGTAAAAGCAGAATCAAACGATGTCGTTTCTTCCCGTTGTTCTTTTACACTCTCAGTAGGGACATATGATCATATTTTGGTTCAAAATTTTACGCAATTTTGCTCTATTGACGCTTATCAATAATATTAGTCTCTTGGTATCCTAATAATATTATTAATTAAGATATAACGAGCTAGCTTTTTCGCACGACTTTGCTGTCGTCGCCTATCCCACAGGAATCGTTCACTTTTCCGGTATGAAACTAACCATGACTTTAAAAAAAAAAAGAATTTTCCTCCTACAGACAAACTGAACATAAGAAAGCGTTGACGACGGATCACGCTTGCCTAGAAGTAACCTAACAATTTGACCTCTAAAAATTACTTTTGATGAAGATGAGAGAGGATCACATTGAGCAAGAAGACTCATTAATACCTTGGAAATTAAAAATACTGGATTATGTCAAGAGAACGGGACTTAATATCAGCTTTTAAAAACATAGATATTGCAATCAACGTGCATCTGCCGAGAGTTATGAATATGGCATTATCTCCCTTGACTATATGTGTGATAGATGCTATGACTTGGAAGAAGGTTACTACTGAAATAACGACTAAGAGAGAAGTATCTATGGAAAAAGAAGAGATGTTGCACCGAATCTAAATACCTAAACTAGGTAAAGGGGAAAGGAATGATGACCTTTTGACCATGTAGAAGGCTCCTAATGGGTGCTTGCAGCCAAACCAGACAACAAAACAATGTGCGTGTTTACATCCCAACATAATAACACCCAGCTATAAAAAAAGACTAATCCGAACCACAACTTCAGACATACTCCTACAAAAGAATCTCGTCCAGCTAAACTGTTTACAATATAAAATTGTTCTAAGTGGATTATTAGCCATTACACGTCTATTGTCTATATAAAAGATAACGCGAACAAATTACAAAGTCTCTCAAACGGTTTGCAGAGTCCAATGACTGAGTGACTTCTGAACTTTATCAGGTTTCACTTCGCTTGAGTCACGAAGCGACGTTGCCAGATCTCTCCCCCCGCTTTGTAGACAGAGATGGGGATATTAGAGGGAGATAGTGCAAGGAGTAAGGGAGCTTACGATTACGGATAATGTAAGAAAAAAAGTTTGTATGGTGGATGTAAGTGAATGTAGGATAGGGAAACGTGATGATTATTATATTATAATGGACTTTGTTTACGTTACTGTTTCTTGGGGATTACATTGATAAAGTACAGTGACGTCAGATTGAGTAACAAGCGTAATTAATATTAATACGTAAGAGTTTGAAGAATTTTTTGATATCATGTAATTATAAGTAGGTAGCTTTTATCAATCTAAGTAGAATGGATGAAACAAAACAAAACTGAGGACACGATTTATTATACTGATAATTGCCAAGGATGCTCTGTTTTTATCTATAAAAGAGGAGAATAGAACAGGAGAGAGACTACAGGCAGAAATAGATAAAACTTACAGATAAGAGTATACCATATTACAATTTAAACATGCTAAAATATGAAAGGGAGAGATTCTTGTCAAGAATAGGGCACAAATTCAGGAACAGGACCAGGAGTTCCTTAAAGGAAAACCAACTTGCCGGAATACTAAACAGAACGATTACAATCATTAAATCAACAAGTCGCAATCTGGAAAATGTATGAAAAAATTAGGTTTTTTTGACAGATTGCGAAAGATATGAGAATTAGAATTAGTAGGATTGGCCCTTTGTACAAGGGATAAAAACTGGTGTATACTTATCATAAAGAAGTACAAGGATTAATAGGAAGTAATATCTGGAACTATTGATTCGATTCTGAAAGATCTTTCAGCGACAGAAACCTACACTCTCACCGAATACTATTGACTACTTGATCTTAAGCACAGATAGTTTATTTATTATATACTTTACTAGCTTCAACCAGTGGCTTCGCCCACGTGATCCCGAGGGAACATACTCCCGGGATAAAAAGTAGCCTATGTCCTTTTTCAGGCTCTAGACATCTGTGTACCCATTTGAATCGGTTCAATGGTTTTGGCGAGGTGGCGCCACAGACAGACAGAGTTATTTTCTACTTTCGTATTTATAAATTTAGTCAGGAAAGGATTTCACACCTTATAACAAGCACAGGAAAACACTTTTATAAATTCGGAAAAACGTTCGTTTCGGTTCCCATGGGATAGGCCACTGAAGCGACTTTAATCTAATTTATTGAGTCCTTGATATCCTTTAAATTTTTTTCCAAACACGTCTTCTGCCATTGCGAGACAGTCCTTCCGTTAAGGTGGATGCTCCAGGGTAGCCCGCGAAATTCAAATATTTTTATGTTTTTTGCAATTTGCCGGTCAGTGTGAAGCTGTATGTGGACCAAATGTGATCCGCGACCGTAACGCGTTCAGAAATAATCATTCTTTCGAACTACATGAACTTAGAGGGCTATATTGATGATTAAAATGGTTATAATTCTTTAGATAAATACGCGTTACGGTCGCGGATCGCATTTGGTCCACATACAGCTTCACACTGACCGGCAAATTGCAAAATACATAAAAATATTTGAATTTCGCGGGCTACCCTGGAGCATTCACCTTAAGGCTCAAGTTCGTCTCTCCACTTCCGTCTTGGTCTGCCGCGATGTCGTGGCGTAAAAATGCTAGTAAACTAACATTACAAACTGTTGCCACTGCTCTTATCACCAGTCCTCTGCCCACACCGTTGCTAAATGTCGTGAATATGAGGCAATGTAATAAAAAATGCAGGAGCTATCATGTTGCATGGGGCCCACCGACTTGAAAACTTTCGCGTAGCAACTTTGTTATACGCGGAACTACGAGGGGTACCCCGTACCCACCCCGCTAGGTAACGTGATGGCAAGTAATGGCTTTCTGGCTACCGCTATTGATCTTTATACTCTTGTTTTAAGTATGGGATGGCTTGTGAGAGGACTTGAGAAACTTGACATTATTCCTAAAACACAGAGTTATTTGTTAAACACTAAAAACCTTTCAGTGACTTTTCCTGACTCCTAAGACACAGTTACTCCGGTGTGCGGAAACCGTTCGAAAGAGGCACCGTACCCTGGGACGCGGCGGGCAGTAGGAGGAACACGGATGGGTTTTAGTCAGTAAGAGTCTGACACTCCCTTCCGCTCCGCCCGGAGCGGAAAGAGTCATTTGATAATTTTCCATCCTTAAAAAAAAAGACACAGTTACTACGCACCCAGTTTAGGAGTCAGGTTATTTAAAATTACCTACAAGTGTTTTAAGCCAATGAGAATTGTGTAATATTTTTTTTGGTGAAATAAATTATTATTATTATTTTATAATTAGTGAGTAAAAGAACACAGCATTATATAAATAACTAGTTAGTGCTAAGGACTTAAGCAGCCATTCGACACGAAGAGAAGAAGAGCGAATTGAGTAAATGTAAGTTTTTGTAGCAACATCAAAAATGTCTTCAATAAATAGTACACTGCATATTCTTACTGCAACTGTCAACATTTCAGAAGCCTCAACATTTTGTCGTGACTAAATTCTACATCGTCGTTACACGTTCATAAATACTTTTACAGATATCTCAATGAGCAGCTTGCTGAATGAAATACCGACCACTTCATTCCTTCGTAGGCGTAACTTGACCAACATTTTATGCCTCCCACGCAAAGATGAGTATGCTCTATTTTTAGGCTTACCGTCAACGATTTAAAACAACCTGGGACTCATTCATTCAATTATGGCCAAATATAGGAGATGGCTTTAATTTTCAGTGTTTATTTAAAAGACGGATAAAACGATTTGTGGATAATCAAGGTCTTGATTTCCTGTTTGCAATAGCAAAGATGTTTCAATCGAAAACCACTAGGTTCTGATTTTTGTCATAACCTAAACTTATACTGTGTTCACATCAAATCAATTGTCATTTTCTAAACGTTTTTTGTTATAATTCTGCTGTTGTCGTGGACGGTGAGACGGAATCGGAGCAAGCCACGAAAGAAGATGGAGGAACGAGCTGGACAGATTCCGGAAGGTAGAGAAGTTGAGGAATGTTCCTTTTCCCAGAAGTAGAGAAATACAGGATGCCAATAAAAATAATATAACACAGTTTACCTTAAGATTAACAACAGACCGAGTCTTGATAGCATGAATTGTATAAGCAATAGCAACCCCAATCTCCTTCAGCACACGTAATACAAGGCATCTCCTGAAACCGTAGTTGGCAACATCGATTGAAGTCGCTAAGTGGTGAAACTTAGTTCCAAACTGCTTCAGCTCCGTGCTACGACTTTTACTGCTTTTCATTTACTGGGCTGACATGTTCTAGTGTATGTTTTAGCAGTATACTAGTACCTGGCTTGCCTTTTTAGAGTTCCGAACACCCGTAAGAAACGGAACCCTTATGGATCACTCGGGCGTCTGTCTGTCTGTCACAGCAAGTTTTCCCCGGATCTACTGGACTTTATGGACTTTTGTGACCCAAATACGGACGCGTTACGTATATAAATAAATATTGAGTATGGGGGTCACTTTTGGGGTTCAAATTAGAAAAATTACAAAAAAAAGTTTTTGAAACTATCTCGTGTGACATATCAAATGAAAGGGCTTACTGTGAGAGCTTTAACGATATTTTTTTCATAATTATAAAATTAATGGTTTTGAAGTTATTCAAGAAAATAGACCAAAAATGGCCATTGCCCCTTATCTCCGACCCTACCGAGCCTAAAATGTTGAAAAAAAAAAATGCAGATAAGTTATTCAGCTTCGCGGTTTTTTGACCCCACAACCCAGTAACTGAATACTCCTTGGTATTAGTTTTCTTGGCTTCTGACTAGCCGTAACAACTGCGCAAGATCTACTAACGACAGCCGGAACCAACCGCTTCACGTGTTTTCCGAGGCACTTATTTATCTCTTTAAAGTATTGAGCCCATCCAAAGTCTGACCTCGGCAAGCGTTGCTTAACCTCGAAGATCCTTTTTTCTATTATTTAACCACAAGTTCCTCCTAAATATATGATACACAAGTATCCGAATTAATATTATAAATGCGGAAGTAAGTTTGTTACCTCTTCACCTAGAAACGGCTGAACGGATTTGGATGAGCCTTGGCAAACACCTAGACCAAGTCCTAGAATAAGAGAGAGGATACTTTTCATGCCGGGAATACATATTCACGAGATGAAAAGTCTGCCTAGCCTTTAATGATCCCAAGAGAACATTTTTTTGGGATAATTTTCGACTTTCGACTAGAGAAGCCGCTCGCAAAAGCTTATAGGTGATAAAGAACTACCCCGGAATCATTTCAAGCCTTGGACCTCCCCCCACCCCCTTACGGTACAAGACAATCCTATTTTCTTTGTAAAAGAGCTCACTAATCGAATTCCGATCGCCGATGGAGGCAATCAAAGAACTAAATATCACGGTGCATCGTTAATTTTGTGGCGGGTTCACACTGGTTGAACTACGTAGTCTTGATCATCTCTACTTTTATTATAATAGGGAAGATGCAAATACAGAATTTATGAGAATTTTGTCAGTAAAATGATAAAAAAAGTATAAAATAAAGGCCATTGCAACGTTTTTATTTTGGTTAATATCAATTTTTAACAAAAATAATGAATTAAAGTAACGTGAAACGGAATGTCAAGCCGTTGATCATTACGTAGTCAGAAGTCTTAAAAACTGGCACCATTCTGGTCCAGCGCTATCGTATTCGCAGTTTCAGGGTTATGCGTGGAGGTGATATAGGCAGTCACTCAATGTCAGTTACTGGTACTCAGTCGCATCCGATAAGCACAGTGGTCAAAGCTGAAACCATAGAGATGCACTTGCCTTAAGCCATGATTATTTCTAGCTTGAAGAACAGGGTTGCTATTTTCGTTTATGCTTACTGCTAAACACCTCTTCTGACTTTCAAAGCCCATGGGTATGTCCACCCAGCTTAGTATGGTTCACATAGCCGCTGTTGTCATATAAAAGACTCCTTTAACCAAATAGATCGAACAATATTTGTTTCATAGTCTAAGTGAGGACCCACCTTTCCGTCCATATCGTGGAATCGCTAACACAGTCGGAACCGCCAAGTAATAGTCAGCTGAATATTTAATTCTGAGGGTAGGCAATACTAGGCTTCTAGAGCGATAACCCGGAGCCTGCTCTATATTATTAGTGTTTGTTTTATTAATGGAGACAAGAGGGTAACGGAGTGGTGCAATTTGCAAGGTTCTTTGTTCTGTTGCTTTGCTATTGTAGCGGTATCTACAAACGACTAAGACCTGACGACACGCGAACCCTATATCGCGCTATTAAAGTTCTCCGCACTTGAACCGGCCTGACAACTACGATCGGGCAGTTGCCCACCAGACACAATTCCCGTCTGGTCGGAGGATCCTCCGTTTTCAATGGAGGATTGCAGGACTTTACACCGTGTAGCGAACTAGCAGCCCATAGAACCCGGTAGTAGCCAGTCTGGATTTTTAGCCTAGCGTCAAATCTATGTTATGATTCCATCGAGAAAAGGGGATAAGTTCTTCAACTTCCGAACTAACATTACTAATGCGGAAGTGAGTTTGTTTGTTATAGGCTATTTTGACGCGAACGAAGCTACGTACAAAAGCTAGTATGAATATGATCTTACAACATTACCCACAATTCCACAAAATGATGACCATCCCTCAACAACTTAGTGAATCAAGCCTCGCCAATAAATCTAGCGTGATATTACGCGTGCTTGTGACGTCACGACCCCCGGGGCCCGGGTCGTGGAGGAGGGGGAACAGTACGACCCCCATTGTGGGCCGTGATGTACGGAGCGATTTAGATAATATAATGACCGGGGATGAAGTCAAATTGAGGAGTGTAATGTGTTTCATGTTCGGGGTAAGTGATTATGTTGAATTGGCGATGTGTATCAAGAAGTATTGCCTCCATACGCACAAAACGTTTTGGAAACACTTAAATTGTCTGTACAGGTATAGTAAGGAGTGGAATTCCCAGCCGTAGTTCGTGTTTCCTGATAGCTATAACCTGGTTAGCTTCGATCATCATCTCTTCCATTGAATGAAAAAAGCGCCGAGTGCATGTATAAAGTTAGACTAGTCCCGGAGAAAAGGTTCAACTGTCTTGGATCCCGCAACGGAATCGACTTCAAAAGAACAACGGAGGTGAAAGAAAAACAAAATTAAACCCTCTGCAAGACTGGTGTCAGATTCTCTGGCTTTAGACCACTGTAAGTCAAGACGAAATAATGTGTTCCTTTTTTAAGTTTGGGAAATCATCAAATGACTCCTTCCGCTCTGGGCGGAGCGGAAGGGAGTGTTGTCAGACTTTTACTGACTAAAACCCGTCTGTGTTCCTTTGCGTTCCAGGGCTGCGGTAACTCTTTCGAACAAATTGTGAAACCCTGGCAGACACTGGTCTTAGCGGGCTTCGTCTTCTATTCTGAAAATAATGCACTCCTGAAACTTGAAATATACAGCTACAATTCCTACCAATGACAAGCAATACAATTATTCTTTTCAAGGAATTCCAATAAAAACCGTAGTTATTGAATCGACCCTTCAGCGGCGTGGCGTCAAGTTAAAGTTTATTAAGTGCAGCAAGGTCGCTGCCTGCCTATTAATTACGTTATGTCCATGTCCGCCATTGAAGCACTGTGCTGCTCAAACTTAGCACACAACAATAGCCATGGCGCTGCATGAAAATTATTCAAGGTTTCCTCTGCAGCGGAGTCTCAAGGCCAAGTTACCAATTAAAGTTTGGGGTGCACTCTCAGTAGAATAGGCTTAAATAAAAAGGGAGCAGACTGATCAAGGTAGTGGGCCTCCCTTGACAAACAGAGGTCTCACTTGGAGGGGCCGCGGTGCTCCTACTGAGCAAAATACGCGCCTGTATGGCACGTAATACTTCTGCGGGACTTACAGGCTAAGCCTGAAACCCTGCTGCCACGCCTCCTGACGGGGACGTAGCAGCTACCCCAGAATAATGTAGTGGAGAATAATAAAAAAAAAAAACTGGCATTAGGCTTCAGTCCAGCAGTGGAGGTTGATAGGCTTAAATTCTCGTCTGTGTTGGGCTTTCCGCCATTGTGGTAACGTATTTAAAGATGGTGATAATGCCAACTAGGCAATTTAAGAATATTGGAAATCCCCTGCATGATCAAATAATCACGATCTTGAAAAATTATAATTGAAAGAACGACTACCATTTTTACTATTGACTGCTATGCAAAAACTCTTTGAGCACCGTATACTTTCAGGCTTACAGGCCAAGCCTATAGTTTATCAATTTACCGCTGCTCTGTAATCAGACCATTTCAAAGGAAATGCTGGAACATGCACGACCATAACTAAGTTTTATATTCATCAATGGCTGATAGCTGTTATGGCCTCTGTTTCAGCCTATGTGGGGAGAATGATCGATTTGAAATTGTCGTATTGGATATGTTGGAATGGGGGAATTGCAATATTAACCGTTTCTTTTCGCAATCCAACTTAAACTGGAAGAGCGACTGGAAAAGGGTTGTTAGCCAGATCGATTGCCATGATAAAATTATAACCAAAAATCAAGGTATACCAAAGCCCACGTTTTGCAACGTATAGGGAAAGCTCATAAATATTGTTTTAATTATACTTAAAGGTCTTTTGGCGGTTTTAAGCCATGTCCCTAGTGCCCAGTACTAACTTCTTAATATCTTCCTAAATTCATCATTAAAATAGGCAACACACAGCCTGATACCCTTTTAAATCATCAAATGACTCCTCCCGCCCTGGGTGAAGCAGAAGGGAGTGTCAGACTCTTACTGACTAAAACCCATCCGTGTTCCTCCTAGTGCCCTTTGCATTCCAGGGCTACGGTGACACTTTCGAACAAATTCCGTAACCCTTGCAGGTAGCTTGATTGCTGGTTTTGCATTATTCCAACCCAGGGTGGGTTGGAATTTTGAAAAACCAGAGTGCCTTTATAAAAAAGTAAGCAGTAAGGAAGTGAAAATTAATCCCCTTTAAGGGTTAAATAGGATTTGAAAGTTTGTATCGGAATTCGACAATTTTAACAATGGGAATACCATTAGAACACCGCTTGTACTACAATCAATACTACTCATTATTCTATAATCATTCATTCTTCTCATTAATCAACACTAATCTCCCTTCAACATAAAAACAGAAGAAAAAGATCATTTAGCGAAGGTTTTCCCAACACCGAACCTACCACGTGGTTCTGATTTAGCATATACCGGAGTCCGTATAAAACCCGCTTCACTCACATATGTTTACGACCTGAATCAAGGTGATATGGTAAGGTTATCAACCTTAAGACAACCCCTACAACCAAGGAAACTGATAGGTCCATGGTCCAACAAAGAAGTGTTCATTCCGTTTAAAAAATGCGAGAGACTTTGGGGGACACCCGGTTGGAATGAAGTTGGCTTTTACGTAGTAAATTAAGAATACAAATAATTTACTAATGATCGAAATTCCGTTTTGAATATATTCAAGCCTATTTTTTCTGTTACTGCCTTTTTTTTTTTAAATTATTATCGTTATAGGCTCCCATTTGATCCAGGGATACCAGAGTCACCGCGGCCCTAGCACGCACTAGGAGGAACACGGATGGGTTTTAGTCAGTAAGAGTCTGACACTCCCTTCTGCTTCGCCCAGAGCGGAAGGAGTCATTTGATGATTTCTCATCCTTAAAAAGACTCGCATTTGACCACAATCTCACCTGATGGAAAGGGATGATGTGGTCGACGATGGAACACGCTTGCCTAGAAGACAGTAACCTATTCTCTCTGGACTTAAATACCCCAAGTTGTGGCTGTCAAAGAACATTGACCCCGACAGGGAATTCCACTCCTTAGCTGTAAAATAAAATACGTTTAGGAGGTCAGGAATCAATTATTAATTACATCATCATAAAATATAATCATGTAATGATACTACATAATTACGCAAGCCTATTAATTATATTTTAATTGTCGAGTGTCAAAATTATCCTTACAATCGAAATCCTACACGTTTTTCGGGTTCACGACTATTGTCACGTGCGATAAGAAACTACAATCCAAAAAAATCTTATCAAAATGTCCCTTCAGTTTCGTAAGGTCATCGACTCAAACAAACATACATACATATAAATTCTTTCATACATATTCCCCCACTTTCCTACCCTACACACCACCTGTACAAATCTTCGGACATACAGGTTCGGATCGACGCACGCGCCGCGACAGATGTTCGCGCTCGGGCGTCTTCGGAGCTGTTCGGCCGCCTTCGGGTTTACGATTAAAGGAATGTTAAGGGTGTTTTTGTTCGAAAGTTGAGGTTTTTAAGTGGGGCAGTTAGTTTACTTTGAATTTGACGGATTAATTGCAATTGTAGAAAGTTTTGCGAGTAGCAGGGCAGGAAGGTTTATATGGAGCAATTAAATGATAGATTCACTACAAAATGTAAGTTTGTGAAAGACAAAGAGCAAGTAGGGATAACAAATCCTTGGATTTACTTTTGATTGGGGTTATAAACTTAACAAATAAATTGTTCTTGCTAGATAAATATAAACAATTACACAAAGAACTTTTTGAATTCGCTGAACTAATCAATGAAATTGAATGGTTAAATAATGAGAACTTTTTATTTTTAATGGTAGGGCCGTGTTTAACTACTATTTCACCTGGATGGTAAACGATCTCACCAAATACACTATTCTGTAAATAAACATTTCGATATTGAGGTTCACCTGAGTGACAAACCGCACAATGTGAGCTTTATCACACACAACATAAAGGTTTTATGTTTATACGAATTTGATACTCACCTCGGATTCCGCTGTCGAGACACGAAAGTGTTCTTACAGAATAGCACTACTGATGGTAAACGATGATGTGCTGATGATGATGTGATGATGTGCCGAGAAGTAACCTATATTAACTTGAAACACCCCCAAGTTGTAGCTATCAGGAAACACGGGCTCTAGCTATAGCGTTTCCGCATATAATCAGTTCCCATCAACACCTACACATATCAAGAACAGTATTATCAGTTACGCAAACGTAAATAATAAATAGGTTATATTAAAGGCGTGGGTGCTCACCTAACCTGTTACTATGCAACGGTCGGCACATGAGGAAATCATAGCTAAATGTGTTGGCAATATAAATGTTATGTATGTGGACCCTGAAACGCGTACTAGGGACGGAGAGAAAGCTCTTGGTGATGGAGTATATTGAAAAAAGTTCCCAGTACTACCAACAATACTACATCACTAGCACTACATATTTAAAAGCAGTCTTCTTGCGACGCCTGTCTTGATACACTCAATAACTACCGAACGGATTTTCATAAGGATTTCACCAATGAGCGGAGTGATTCACGAGGAAAGTTTATGTGTATGATTCATGAAGGTTTTGTGTACGTTGGCTGAAATATGACGATTTATGATGAAAATTACGTAAAAATCGAGAGAGCTATACAAATTCCCGAACGAAGTCAGGGCGGTCTAGTTCTTAAATATTTGCGTCGCTTTACACACTGGCAGACAACCTACTTTGGATTGCTGTATGCCAGTTTCTGGGATGAAACGTCCTTGCCCAATCCTTAAAAAAGCTTTATCCATACCGAAGACCATATTACAATTTTCCCCTACATATCTAATCTACTCCCCCCCCCCCGTTACATCGACACCGGCGCGCGCGCAAGCCAAAGGGTCCTGTGCGCTATTCGCTATTCAAACGGACCCCTCGCGTCTTATTGTGTCACGGTCGTCAACCTCGCCTTTCATGGGATTACCATTGAAGTTATGGTGCTGAGGGCCCGTGGGGTTGGCTGGTGACTTCATTTTTTGATAGGTAGTTTTTGAAGCTAATGTAGGATTATTTTGGCCCTGATAGGCTGAAAAGATACACATGAATGTTGGAATAGGTGGGCTGGTGAATTAGTTTTTGGGATCGGTAGTTTTTAAAGCTAATATAGGCTTATTTTGTGCCTGATAGGATGACAGTTGGAATGAAGACGCTGTTTAGCTTTAATATTGGTCGGTTCGCGTTCGACCACAATCTCACCTGATGGTAAGCGATGATGTGGTCGACGGTGGAGCTGTCTTGAGCACGCTTGCCTACACGTGACCTATTCTTGAGATAGAGATTCCCAGGCTGCAGCTATTAGGAAACACAGACTCCGGCTGGGAATTCCGTTGATGACTTTATGATGGACTTCGGGTGGATGTTTAAGAATTGATGGCCTATGTCCGGTCTTTCGGTTGAAATAATGATGGTACTAAAAACATCGAGGGAAGTTAGAGTAAGCAGATAAGACGATGATGTTATTACGAAGAATGTTGGGAGAGTCCTCTTTAGCAGTTTACTGTAAGTGTAAGAAAAGCTGAGCTGAACTTATGAGACTCTCTCACGTCTTAGTTACGAGGACGGGTTAAACACACAAATACAAATAAGGGTTCAAACCTGAACCCATCAATCATTCGAAAATCATCCAATAAAGGGTTGAATTACGCTTTAAAATTAAAAACGTCACGTTAATCCAAAATCAACTTCATATCAATAGACATAAAGATCTTTTTGATGTTCATGATCAAGCTTTTCATTTCCTTTGTATATCATTTCAATATGAATGTGAAGTACTAACATGATTGTGGTGTCCACTAGAATTAGTTTTTTTTTTGTGTTTGTTATATTTTTTTACATAAAAAAAAAACAAGTGGGTAATCAAAAGCTTCTATGATTATGTACAGTACAGCGAAACAAGTGGTTAGGCAAATCGACTGAAAATTTCCAAAGACCTTTTAAGGGTTCCGTACCCAAAGGGTAACCAACGGAACCCTATTACTAAGCTTCTTCTGTCCGTCCGTCCGTCTGTCTTTTAGAGGACTTTATCTCAAGAACCGTAATAGGTAGACTGTTGAAATTTTCACAGATTATATATTTCTATTGTCGCTATTACAACAAATAAAAATTGAGGTTTATGGTACGGAACCCTTCGTGTGCGAGTATGACTTGCACTTGTTAATATTAATTTGGATGGAAAATCCTTACCCACATTTTGGAGCGGAATCCTCTGCCGGAGTTTCCTGATAGCTACAACTTGGGTTTCTTCCAGTCAAGAGTAGGTTACTTCTAGGCAAGCGGGCTCCAACGCCATCCGCATCATAGCTTACCTACTTAGGTAGCAGTGGTAAAACGATAGATTATCTACATCTACAATATCTACACTAATACGAGGAGCTCGTGGCTAAAGAATAACAGCCGCACGGGTCGATCATCAAGGTTAAGCAACGCTTGCCAAAGTTGGTCTGTGGATGGGTGACCATCTTAACATACCGAGTTTCCTCCGTGCCTCGGAAAGCACGTTAAGCTGTTGGTCCCGGCTGTCATTTGTAGAACTTTGGCAGTCGTTACGGATTGTTAGAAACCAGTAAATTTGACGCCAGTCTTGCCAAGAAATAGCGTGTTACCCATTTAATGGGTTGGGAAGGTCTGGTAGGCAGCCGCTTCACGTAAAATACTGGTATACAGCTGAATCCGGTTTGACTGGAAGCCGACCTCAATATAGCTGGGAAAGGGCTAGGCAGATGATGACACTATCTTCACTAATATTATAAAGAGGAAAAATTTGTATTACTGTATGTAACGGATAAACTTAAAAACTACTGGACCGATTTCAAAAATTCTCTAACCATTAGAATACTACGTTGTCCCTGAGTAGCATAGGCTAAATTTGTTACTAGAAAAAAAAAGAGATCCTTAAAAAAAATCCAGCGCGGACGAAGTCGCGGGCGAAGTTCTAGTCAAGGATAAATAAACCAGTTCATTGGCTGGCCGTCGACCGAAAAGGCTGGAAGTAATGGAAAAAAAGCCAATGCCTAACAGTACGGGGCGCGGAGGGAGAAACATAAACTTTTCAAGATCCTGCACCTTTGTAGGAACAAGAACTTGACAATTAATTCGACCATGCACAAATCAATCCCCAAGCGCCCTGCTGACTCCCCAAACCCAACAAGCGTGGCAAACATAAGTGAAACTAAATAAAAGGCACATAACCCGGTGATTGGCTGGGCGGCAGGTGCGCACGCGCAACTGAAGCCTGTTTCTGAGCGAGCTGCGCGGGAGTGGATTATGTCGAGACGTAAGGTTTTACGTGGTATTGTTAGCTGGAGTTAGGGGGAGATGGACGTGTTGGTAAAATTATAGAATTTCTATTAATAAATCCTAAGTAACAAAATGGTGTGGGTTAAAGTTAGGCCACGCTTTAAAGGCAATCCTACGAATTATTTGTCTACACTAACATAACAAAGAGGAAATATATTATATATTTTTATTTTTGTATGTTACTAATAAACTCAAAAACTACTGGACCGATTTGAAAAATTATTTCAGCAATAGATAGCTACATTATCAGCGAGTAACATAGGCTATATTTTATCCCCGTACTCCCACGGGAACGGGAACTACGCGGTGAAACTGCGTGACGTCTGCTAGTATATCTATATATGTACTGATAACACAAGACTGCAGTGTCTTCATGCGCAGCTGAAAAAGGCTCCTTCACAAGTAGAAAGCTATAATATCACTGTGTCTTAGGTTATTTTATTTAAATTGCACGATTATTGTTATAATGTAACTAGTTGACTCGCGCTACTTTGTTTGCGTCAGAATTTTTATTACTGCTCCGCTGCTATTGGTTATAGCGTGATAATATATAGCCTTCCTCGATAAATGAGCTATCTAGCACTGAAAGAATTTTTCAAATCGGACCAGTAGTTCCTGAGATTAGCACGTTCAAGCAAACAAACAAATTCTTCAGCTTTATATATTAGTATAGATATAGATATAGACAAGGTACGCAAATCCAGAGAAAAACATGTTTGAATTAAGGAAAATCAACAAAAATCCGTACACACAAAAAAAAAGAAAATAAAAATTCGAAGTTTCTAGAAAAAATACCTTAAATTCGAAGAAAAAGATGTCAAAATAGCGACGAACATTAAAAAGTCTAAAACATACGGTAAACCTGTCTAACTCGACATTTCCTATCAGAGGTCGACACGAGAAAACTTGAAGACAAATGGCTAAAAATTGTAAATCAACGTTGTTGAATAAAAATTTAAATAAATTGCGGGCAAAAAAATGCATTGAGATTATTTTTTTGTCACCCGCTGCGCATCTGGACATGTTTTGTATTCGATAACTAGATATTTGCAATTCTGCAGCGAATCAATGCGTAGACATGGCGTCTAAACAAAAGACTTATTCAAACTACCCAAAATGTATTGTTGTTTTTATCTAGCTACAATAATAACGGCCTAAAACCGTCTCATTGTTGGATAAAGGCTGAGGCCTCACGTCAATTCATAAGGAAATTATAATGTAATATGCAGGGTGACACTAGACGGCGAGCTTTGGGTGGCTCGCCGTCCGATCAGAACCAGGCCCGGGTTGTCGGCGCGCTGTGTTCCACGCGCGCCTCAAGGAGCTGTCAGCAAGGGAGACGGGGCCCGCTAGGGCCAGTGCCTGCCGGGGGGCGGAATCCGTTCGAAAGAGACGCCGCGGCCCTGGAACGCAAAGGGCATTGGGAGGAACACGGATGGGTTTTTAGTCAGTAAGAGTCTGACACTCCCGTCCGTCAAAAACTGACACTAGAACACCTGACCTCTACAATTCAGTAACAGAGCAATTAAAAGCATGAAAAGTTGGTGTATTGTGCATAAAGAAAGCTGTCATTCCGATTGATGCTCGAGATTGCCAGCTTACTACAAATTTCCTTCGCCTAAGTCATCACGTTGAGCTTGTTGCAGAATATCACTACAGATCTTGATTCGCCTGACTACCAGCAAATCAACCCATTCATCACTCTTCCGTCCATCCACCATTCATTTGGGAGCACAGTAGAACTTCTTTTGTCCACACATCTCTCATCTGACATATCGACGTGGCCTAGTTTCTATTCTCTAAATATCTAACCTTATATGGTAACAAGCCTCATACCTCAGGGTTTCAAAACATGGTTGATCCTTGATCCCTGTACTAGTGAGAACAGAGATAAAGGATCAACCACGTTTTGGTAGTGACCTAGACAAATCATCTTGCGTTTCTCCAGCCAAACCATTCAAACACCCTCTAAATAGTGGTATTTGGACATACGTTGGTGTCCGTGGGTGGACATGTGGCAATCAGTTTCAATCCTCAGGATATTTTGGTCAAAACACAGTCTTTCACCTCTACACGCACTTACGTTCTAGCCACTCCGTCACTCATCTCACACATTGCCGTCCCTCGGTATCCACCCTCTAAATACCGACCCATAAATGGCAACCAGCCACATTCCCCGGGGTGTATTCCAGTCAAAACAGGGTTGGTATATAAACCGGATGCATTGTTTTAGAGCCTATCGTTCCTGGAGCTGTCGGTACATCTCAATCGGGTCTTGGAACATCTGCCTGTATAGTGATGTGTGTGGTTTGATACGGTGTGTTTCAGTTTAATTTGTAGTATTGAAGTAGGGAATAGCGCATCAGAAAAGACACTGGCGAAGGCATATGTCTACAAAGCAATAGACGAATTTTGGTTGAAATAAGGATGACAATAGACTATGAGGTAAATTTAAATCAAAACGCCTTGACGAGAACATAATGTATGGGCATCAATTGGTGAGGTCATTTATAAGAGTCTATATTCTCCACGTTTTAAAGATTTGTGTTAAACTTCCTATTCATTTTTCCGAACATAAAACGGTAAAAAGAGATTTCACGCAGTGTTTTATGAGGGCTGCCTTTATAATATAGAGGTTACTTGCGGACCAATTTGCTCTCTGACATCTTTGTCAGAAGCATGGGGTAGCATCCTTATATGCTATAGTAACACAAACTAGCAAATCTATTCGCAGTCTGTTTCTGTTACGAATGATGAGTTAATAAAATTGCTGAAGGAGCTGACTGTCCAACCGAAATCCATCGTCAGTCAAGACGCCGCTTATACCAGAAATAACAAGCTGACATTTCCAATTGACATTGACTTTATCTAGTTCCGTGCCCTAGACCTCTGCTTACCCCCCGAGAAAGAAGCCGTGGCCACGTGACCGGTATAATTAGCTCGTCGCTCGGGACGAGCCACCTGGCCGAAATATTTGCATACCGATACCGTTGCGCCGCGAATTTTGTGCTCTGACGTGCTACTATAGGTTCTTAAGTCGTTGAGATGAGTGAAAATTTTGTGAGATAGAAAACCTACCAATTCAAAAACGATTCTAAAAACACCAACCGAAATTTCGGATTAAAGTTCGGGCTATTGAAATCCCGCAATATAAAATGTAAGTGAGTCAGAAGCCAGAGGTAGAGGCAGGCCTTTGACCTGCAGTACACCAACATTGCAGTGCCCTAATAGCTACAAGGGCCTGAGAGTCTTTAAGTCAAGTGTGAATTTGTGGTTACTTCTCTAGGCAAACGTGCTTCATCGTCAAGTACATCATCACTTTCCATTAGAAGAGATAGTGATCAAACGTGAGCCTAGCAACAATAATAAAAACCCGTGATCTAGATCTTTTAGCAGAGCACTTTATGACACTACAATTAAAGTATCGGATTAGGCTGGAAGACGACTGTCTAGCTCAAAAGATATAAGGCGATTTGAAGCTATCCCTAAAAAATACATTATACGAATCAGGGGCACATCCTGTGCAATAAGCATCGCTACCAATGTCGCCAACTACAAACATGCACAACAGCATAAGCTGACGGGTGTCCCATAGATCATCATCATAATTTCAACCGAAAGACGTCCACTGCTGAACTCCCCCAAGAGTCGCCACATCGACCGGTCTTGACGATTCCTGGCCCCTTCTCCAGGTCATCGATATAAGGTTAAGTCCTATAGATACTGACACGAAAAAGATTCGCCTAGAAAACTCATCTCATCAACTCTAGAACCATTGGTACCATCTCATGATCATTGTCAAGCAATATATTCGTCGATCCACTATAATGTGGATATTTATATTCTATAGCGATCAGGATATCATGTTACTACACGCACCGCCGTTTCGTTATGTAACATCATTATATATTTTGGATATTGTACTTAATTTCAAGGTGTTATTTTTGAGAGTTTTCCCCGTTTCAGGGTTAAGTTTTCTTGTTGGATGTTCTACTTCTACATGTTCCATATGTAAAAAAGTTGCTGTAGTTGTCTACGTGACCAAGATGTCCTTCTAAACAACGCAACGAACTTGTTCCAGTGTTAAGTTTTCTTGCCGAATTTAGTTCTTTGCTCTCAGACACGTCACATCCACCAAAACGCAATATGCCTGCGAGGCCTATATCTCAACAGCAGGACCATTACAGGCTGCATTGGGTATCTTTCTTTCAACGTCCTATACCAGTGCACTGCTGCAGTCAACTGTTTGTGTTCGAAAATAAAATAAAAAACAATTTTTTTTTACTTTTTCTGGTCGAATATTTGCGTTGCGCCACACTAGGAATTTCTCCTGTATCGTGGGTGCGTTCACAAACATACAAACTCACATACACAAACAGCCAGACCCGGAACAACTATCTGTATATTATTATTTGTTATGGGTTCGCTCTTGTCTCTAGTCTATGTCAGAGATGACAAAGACCAAATCTACGATGGAGCGAGCCTACTCAGAAGGAGCCTGTCAACTCTAACTTTGAAGAGATTAAGGTTGTAAGCTTATGGAAACACAGACGCAGGCAGAGAGTTCCACTCCTTTGCTGTGCGCATTATAAAACACGTTTGGAAACGCTTAGTCCGAACGTTCACATTACATTTACCCTTTTATCGTTATCTCATCATTCTTCCTCTCGCATTATTCCTTTCTTTTTATTTTCAGTATTAGTCCTATATTTCACAATGCATTAATTTTGTATTTCATCTTTAGCTTTTTCTTTCTTTAACATAAATGTAAAATCATAATGTAATGGCCTGTGAAAGATCTGCAATACATTATTTATCGTTTCCAATTCGCAACAGTTTCGACATCAACGCCGAATAATTGTCTTTGGTTCTTAATTTTTAATTAATTAATTAGGTAAATTAATGTTACCATGACATTTAAGAACTTTATAAATACTGCCAATCATTGTCATGTTCTCGTATTTACGTCAATGAAGAGAAGAGAATGCAACAGATATTTTTAACCAGAGATGATAATGTTTGGGGATCTAAATTTTTCATGAATATCAGATTCGTATATGCAAATCAGTCTAGTGATTGGGTATTGTTTCTGGGTTCGAAATTCAGGAAGGGAATAGTGCAGTGGGTCGCGTTTGTATTCGCCGCTAGAGGCGCTAATGTCAAATGAGGTATTTGAAACGTCAAATATCTCATTTGACGTTTGTGGGCTTGAACGCGAGTTTATTTACTATTTTTGTTTATTTATAAACGCCTTATAGATAGCCTAAAGCGTTATAGTTGCTGTACGTTATTCGCTAGTGGCACCTACTGGAGAGCACCCAAAGGGTCCCCCATTGGAAGATGTTCAAAAGCATGGATATATTTTGCCAATTATGTTCCAAGCCTAATATACTAACGGGCCTGGTACATTCGAGCACTCCGAACTCCGGCCCGATTACTAGACCGAATTGCCTTCATTGTTAAATTGATATAATTCAAATGAAGACCAATTTCACAACTAACCTGAGCTTCCGGTCACCCATCGCTAGATATTATACATCACACTTTATCTTATCCGACACGTGCTCTGTGAGTCAGTGCTAATATTTGTAGTTCTTGTTTACTTGTGATGTGGTTCGTAGTATCTTACTCATGTTGCCTCCGGTGTTATTTTATCTTATGCTATGGGGAAGGGGTTTCATAGATTAGTTTGATTTCAGCAGTTACTTGTATTTATGCCTTTCTCGAATTTACGAAGACCGCAGCGAGTGGTTAAAAATTATTCTCATAAAAGCTTAGTAAGTTCAAAAAAAATCGATGGCCCTAACAATTTTTTGTAAATACACAAGAACGGAACAGAAAGTGTAAATTAAAAGTATCAAATCGAGAAATAAGCGTTTATTGTTTTCCTAGCCCTACATTCCGCTTCTTACTAGTCCAATGTGCAATCACCCTTAAACCCCGTTGACCGCGCAACTCCGGCGCAGCACGAAAAACAAAGAGATCGCGCCATTCATTGGGATCGCGTGCGCCGACTGTATGTATGTGTGTGTGTGTGTGTGTGTTGATGTAAGTGACGTATCAAGCGCATACTGGCTTGTTTCGTAAACATGGAGGCTAGAGTGGAAAGAGAGGAGTTTTATAACGTCAATGGCGGTAACGGATCCAGGACTGTCCTTGGGGGGGGGGGGGGGGCTTGATCTCTCTGAGTGCAGGCTTTAGCAAAGTAAACACTAAAAAAACCGCTAAAAAGACTCCTTGAATTACTTTTCGTAAATTCAACAATGACTTCATTAGGTTGTAGGGGCCAGAGAGCCTTAAACTTCCAGCTCATTAGGTTGTGTTGCTATGCTTGAGATCTTTCATGGTTTCCACCTTAGATGGGAGAGCTTTTCAGGTTGCAACCTATGGTGCTGCTAGAAAGTCTGCTGTTTCCTTAGAGCTAGAAATTCATCATCTTCTTGCCCTTATCTCATGTTACTTGGGGTCGGCGCAACACGTTTTTTCCTCCACTCTGTCCTATCAACCGTCACGCTATCCCTGATTCCCTTTTCTTTTCGTTCCATTTGAAATTCTTTTAGCATGATTTTAAATTCCAGTGCTTTCCGTTTTATACTGAAAGAGGTGGGCTGAAGAAGTATCAACAAGTTTCGATCCATATTGCAAAAACTTCAAAACAAGTGTTGAAGATATATTTTTTTGAACAAGCAATGTTCATCACTTCCTCCTATACACCAATCAACATTCGACCCTCCACCGCTCCGGCACAACAAAGCACACACACACGCACACCCTGCCCACACGTAGAAGCGCAGAATGAACGAATTTTTCACAGAGGTTCTTATTTAATACTGACAAAGATTCATCCGCCTAGCCTTTTCCCAACTATATTGGGGTCGGCTTCCAATCAAACCGGATTTTAGTTGAATACCAGTATTTTACGAGGAGCGGCTGCCTACCAGACCTCCACAACCCATTAACTGGGTAACACGGTACTTCATGGCAAGACTGGACAGATTTATTGGCTTCTGACTGTCCGTAACGACTACCAAATATCTTCAAATGATAGCCGGGACCAACGGCTTAACATGCTTTCCGAGACACGTAGGAAACTCGGTATGTTAAGATGGTCACCCATCGACATACCAACCTTGGCAAGCGCTAATTGGATCCAAAGTTATGAGAAACCATGGATTTCTCATAACTTTGCATTCAATTAACTACAAGACATTTTTGTTGAGCAAGTACTATTCATTACATACACCTTTTTTTTGGATTGGAAATCATCAAATCCTTCCACTCCGGGAGAGCAAGGGAGTGTCAGAATCTTAACTGACAAACACCCACCCGTTTTCCTCCAAATGCGTTTTGCGGTAACTATTTCGAAAAACTCCGCAACCTAAACCTAGTCTTCACAAAACCTACCACATTCAACTTTCCCCCTCCACCGCACCGGCACTTAACAAAGCACACTCAAACACGCGCACCCTGCGCACACGCAGTCGCGCAGAATGAGCGAATTTTTCGCGCGGGTTCTTGACCGGGGCTATTTCCGGCTCGGGGAATCGAAACGACGTTTTATCGCCGCGAGCGCCAGTGTATCGGTGTAGTGGGCAAGCTGTGAGACATAGCGAGAAATTAATTTAAGGGAACTTTAGATTGAAGCTATTTTATTTATATTTTCTTCTTTTCGAGTTGATGGTTTACTCCTAAGATTGTTTGGGCCCAATAGGTGGCTACGTTAATTGCATCTGTAAATGCTGTTTTAAATAATTTCATTTTATTTCTGTTTGGCGTTTTTTCTAAAAATGTGTGATTCGTTAAACCGGCTTAGCCCTTGTTTGTTTGTACGGGATTAGTAAGGTTTAGAAGTACTGATCCGATTAACAAAAAAAATCTCTGATACAAGGCGGTCAGTACCTTAGGGTTGAGTTTTTGTCTCGGTAAAATGCAACGTTCCATTGTGATTTTTATCTGGTGTTTCAAACACGTGAATGGTATTGGCATTATTAAGGTAGAATAAGACTTGCGTATACGACTTCATTGGCCAAAAAGGAACGGACCCTATACTCATTAGCAATCCGTATAAAGTTGCCAATGATAATCATGACGCAAATCAAATGTGAAATGAGTTTATGAAAAAAACTGGCCAAGTGCGAGTCGGACTCTCACACGGAGGGTTCCGTACCACAAACCTTTATTTTTATTATTTGCTGTTGTAGCGGCAATAGAAATACACGATTTGTGAAAATTTTAACTGTCTACCTATTACGGTTCTTAAGATATAGCCCGCTGACAGACAGACGGATGGACGGATACCGAAGGCTTAGTAACAGGGTTCCGTTGATTGCCCTTTAGGTACGGAACCCTAAAAAGGTAAACCCAAAATTTTAATTGGTTTATAACCAGCCTAATTAATATAAGACGTCCTGTGGGACGTCCATAAGATTCGATGAGTGCACGTTTGATACCCACGTCATCGTAGATGATCGCTCCTGCTCATACCTTGGTCGTAGGCACCGGATATGTTAAGCATACCCAGCGTTTAAGTCCCAGGACATCTGTTCGCGTCTATTGCCAATCACCAATCAACACTTTCATAGGCTAAATGAAGACTTGAAGACGCCTGAGTCATTAGAAGTATCGCTTATTCTTAAGGCGGCGACATTCACCAGCGACCTTGAGGGAACAAAACCCGCACTCGTTTCAGACCGCGCGGCTCAAAATTCAGTACTTTCCTTACTATTACTTTAAAAAAAATAACCGTATATCAAAATGTAGATAATTAAATTGTCTTTAAGATAGTGTAATTTCCATTAAAATACGCCCGGCGGTTTTGGCCCGATTGTTTATTTTATGTCCGTGATAGACACAACTTTACAAATTAATAACACTACGTTGAACGAATAAACTCCAAGTTTTCATATACCAAATTATTAAGAAAATAGTCTAATGTAACATATATTTTTTCCAAAAAATTACGACTAGCCGTTTAGACGTGACTCATTTTAAAATCAGCTACTCTCAGGTAGCTCCGCCTTAATTAACGAGTTGTTTTAATAGAGTGCGGTGTGTTATAACGGCCCGTATTTTTTCGAACGCAAAATAATGGTGCTACACATATTGCGCTACACTGAGTATAATAAAATCTATAGGGTGACTATTAATTGAGTCCATCCCATTTGATTTGTATCAATATGCACGTGAAGCAAAAACTTTGCACCTCATTAGCTTTGAAGTTTATATTGAGAAGAGCAGAGAGCGAATTCTTTTATATGAATAAAGGTTTAATTTCGACCATCAGGCCAGTGGGTGAAGTGAACTAATAAAAACGACGAACTATACTTCTCAATTATATGACGAATCATGGTTGTTTGGTAAAGAACGCCCTGTTGCATTAACTTTGTCAATGTACCAATAACGAACATAAAGTTAAAATAAATACATCGCCAGGGACTAAAACCAGCTCGCTTCAATGTTAAAATCAAACCAATAAACATTTTTAATTCACAGATTCAGCTTACCTATTTATTTAGAACGTGTAAAAGAATTAACTTAATACCTGAAAAGGGGACATACCTTTACTACGGGACCAACGCCGTAATATATAAAAAAAAAATAACAAAATCAGCTGTTCAGCACATTTGGTCGAGGTAACCGAACAGAAATGTATGGAGAAGTCGATTTTTTTTTTAAGTCTCGGTTCCATGCCAAAACTTGTTCATAAGGATGAGTACAATGACCCATATAGGTATTGCATTTATTGTTACACGTGTATAATATGACTAGTTGACCCGCGCAACTTCGTCTGCGTTACAATTTTCATTACTACTCCGCTCCTATCTTAGCGTGATGATATATACCTTCCTCGATAAATGGGCTATCAACACTGAAATTATTTTTCAAATCGTACCAGTAGTTCCTGAGATTAGCGCGTTCAAGTAAACTAACAAACAAACAAACTTTTCAGCTTTATATATTAGTATAGAGTACAGATACAAAGATCACAAACCCGCTACCTCCTATGACTTACACAGCATCACCGGATGTGTTAACTGTAGTATCGCGATCCGTCTGCCTGCATCCTTACGACTACAGCTTTATGGTGGCATACCTTAGCGAATTAACGAGTGAGGACTTACCTGAAATAAGAAAAAAATATCATTAGTAATTATTCGTGTTAAGTCGAAAAGTTGATCAACCCGAAAATATGAAAGAAATGCAATAATCACTTTGAACAAGATATCGTTTTCTGTTCTATTTATGCGATGTGATAGAGGCGGATTTCCACGTGTTTTTTTGAAGGACTTAGCCGAATCTGGAGGAGTGGAATTCGCTTCCAGAGTCTGTGCTTCCTGATACAACCTGGGAGTCTTTCAGTCAAGAATAAATAGGTTACTTCTAGGCAAGCGACCACATCATGGCTTATCATCAGGCTAGATTGTGGGCAATCATTATAAAAGAAATACTCAGTTCACCAGTTTTCGAGAAGTCATAATAGCTCAAGCTACATTTATTTATAATCTTACGGAAATTGTAATTATCCGATGACATACAAATATTTTTTACCACACCATAGGCTCTTCGACCATTCTTCGTTCAGCCCAGTTCGTGCATACTTGGGAGAGGACTATCACCTTATATAATTCGTTAGGCAAGTCTTTCCACCATCCATCCTTTGCGTTCGTTAAAGAATGTTAATAGCTCCCAGACATCGCGTGCTAACTTCAGATTGATACCCTAATTGTATAAAATTGCTGTTAGCTTCGATTGAATTTCTTTTGTTGGCCAACCTGTCTTGGTTTGCTTTCTACTAACGGCTAAAATATGTATTGTCAATTCTAAATTAATAATAATAAATAAAAGTTTATTTTGGAACAATAACACATGACTAAGTACAACAGGTAAAACGATGATAGCTGCTAAAGTATAAACTGTAACGCAGCTAACAAATTATTCAACCGTACTTAAAAACTAATATGAGATAAAAGAAAAATATGATTCAGTTCATCATCATCATATCAGCCGAAAAACGTCCACTGCTGGACATAGGCCTCCCCAAAATGGTAGGGTTTATCATAATCGCCACGCTTGGCAGGCGCGTTTGCGATCGCAGTGTATGGTGTTGCGTTTTACAGAGAACTATTCTCTGGTGAGGCCTTTAGTTGCCTCTTACGGCACCCACGGGAAGTGATGTGATGGTATTATTCTTTTACGGCACCATACGGCACCGGCCGACATTCATTTAAATTTTATCAAATGAATAAAAATTTACAAACGTGAAAAGGAAATTAGTTCCGAGTGCGTCTTTGTTACGTCACTTCCAAATGACACCACGCGAAATTTCAATGCACTGTATCAGTATATTTCGTTATCTAAAGTACTGAACAGACGTCTTTAATTTCGCTAATAGACTTCCTATGCTGAAGTTGTAGATTCAAAATCTTGAAATAAGAAAAAGTGCAATTGACATAAAGAAAAACTTGACTGTTCTTAAACACGTGGTGAGCAAGGGTCCTCTTTATGCTTAAGAAGAGGCCTTTGACCTGCAGCGGGGCAGTAACATTCACCAAACAATCAACGCAGAAAATTAAGTTTTTAAACAATTTTCTTGAACATTTCAGTTTAAAAGTGCCGTCAACATACGTTCCCAAACAATTCCTACCTACTATCACTTCACCATACAAAAACCTCAAACAACGTATCTTCGAAAATCAAAAATTTGAATTCGGAAACGGAACGAGACTGCGCGCGGGCGCATTTGATTTTTTTCCTCAATCCTAGGGCGCTTTGTTAGTTCCGACTCTTTCACTACTGCAGGTAGCATATATGTCTGTCTCGTGTCGAGGGTGGGTATTGAGGGTGTCGAGCGCCAGATGTTTGGAAGATTCTTTTTTTTTTTTCGCTACGGTCTCGGTAACAATGGGGGCGAGCTTAAGATTTGAGCATATGGTCTGTGAACAGGTATTGATAGGCGAAATCTTCTATATTTTTTTTCGTCTGGCAATATCGTTTTGGAGTATTTGTGTTTTGGAGTTTATATTTTTGCTTTAATGAGAATTTGAGTTAGTATTCTATTCTTTCGTATAGTTTGTCTTGACTTCTTGAGGGTAGTTTATTTTGTATCAGAACAGGTTCCATAATTGAGAATTTGAAGTCCTGAAAGTGTTAAACTCTAATATAATGCCAAAGTTTGAAAGATTTACAGACTAACGTAGATATAATGACTTAAGTATACTCAAATTCTTAACTCAGAAATCGGGCATTAATAAATAAATTCACATATTCATGAGCTTGTTTGATACTGATACAAGATTAATTTATTATTAACTGTATTTTATACCAAGTAGCTATGGCATTCATCAATATGATGGGTTAAACGTTTTAAAGATTCTCACAGCCTTTCTGAATTGTGTGTGCCGGTGCTCATTGTGGAGTGTCTTTTATAAGACAGATCATCATCATCATCACAGTGTATGGTCGTCTGGGAGTCTACTCTCTAAGCTCAGTCCGTCCTTAGTAGCGCCGGTAACTAAGGGGTCGTCTCCACGAGCGAGAGAATCGCCAGCGACATATTCGTCGTGCCACGTGTTTCTACAACAACTCTATGAACGTGTCTCCACACGCCGATATTATCGCGGCGATTCGACGGTGAAAAACGTCAAACCGCGGCAATTCTCTCGTTCGTGGAGATGGTCCCTAAGCCCGAAACTACGGGCTTCGGTTTTAGAGAGTAGACCCCCAGGCTAGAGGGAGACCAAACAAACGCTGGTGACTGAATTGTTTGAATGATAAATATGGCTAGAATGGAGACTGATGATATGACAGCTACTAGTAATGTATGGAAGAAGACTAAACAGTCCACAAACAAATTGGGATAACTATAAGTGTGCATGATTGTAAAATAAGGGCTTTTATTAAATATCAAACTACGAGTAGTTTCTTCTACGCGCATATCCCGTTTATTCCCGTTCCCGTGTTAATTTCGGGAATCCCTCTCTTAGTGGTCCCCTACACTTCCCAAGGATCCTAGATGGCAAATTTCAGCTTCCTGCGACCAGCAGTTTCGGCTGTGCGTTGTCTGTCAGTCACTCACTCACTCAGTAACGTAAGAATCTATACTAATATATAAAGCTGAAGAGTTTGTTTGTTTGTTTACTTGAACGCGCTAATCTCAGGAACTACTGGTCCGATTTGAAAAATTGATTCAATTTTAGATAGCCGATTTATCGAGGAAGGCTATATAACATCACGCTAAGACCATATACGCTATCTATAGCCTTCCTCGATAAAAGGGCTATCCAACACTGAAACAATTTTTCAAATCGGACCAGTAGTTCCTGAGATTAGCGCGATCAAGCAAACCAACAAACAAACTTTTCAGCTTTATATATTAGTATAGATTAGGATTGTATTAATTTATGATTGCATTAAGGCAATTACCAGTGAACCTGTCCTTCCTGGAATCACCGGACAGTTAAAATAAACAATGCTTCTTTGTTTAACTTGAACACAAAAGCTAAGCTTGTCACACCGTTTTATCGTTTTTTCTTACTTTTAGGTGTGAAAGCAATAAACGGTAATTGTCGGTAATGGTCTTAGATATTGTTTTGGCAAAACATCTGTTACTATTGTTGTTACGTGACAAATGTAAATAGACAGTAAACGAGGTTTGCGTGGGAGAATTTTAGTTTTATGTTGATGTTGGATCAAGTGCATAAAGAATGGTCACCGAACCTTTCTACCCGACTGCCAAGGAAGGTTTTTCGCGCGTATCTTGCATGTATGTTTGTAAATTTCTTTATTACCTCGTACCTTCCAAACGGCTGAATGGATTTCGATCGACTATTAGGGTGTCGTTAGATTCATTTAAAAAACCCAAATTTGCTTAGAAAGGTGTTTAAAAAAAAAAGCAATGTGGCGGATTTTGAGCGCTAAATTTTAAGCCGTTAATATTTTTTTTATTAACTTATCAAGGTTCAAAATGAAGGAAATTAAATGAAGCCCACAAAAATATATAAAAACTATAGGTATATTTAAATTCAATTGGGAAACAGTTTTCGTTCATAAGTGTCGCGGTTGAATTTTTTGCAGACGGGTTTTTTGATTTTTCTAATTTGCGGCTTGTTTGTCGACACTCTGTTGGGGTTGGCTTCGAGTATAACCGAGCTGAATACCAGTATTTTACATGGAGCGACAACCTGATCTCCACAATCCAACTGGTAACACGGCAGTGAGGATCAAAGACGATCTTAACGTGCTTCCGAGGTACACAGAAGTCTCGGTACAGTCGGTACGTAAACGATGGTCACCTATCGTAGACCTTAACAAGCATCGCTTAACCTCAAGATCGAAGCGTATGGCTGATATTATTTAGCCACGATCTCTTCCTTCTACTTTCTATCTATTAAGTAAGAGCATCAATATATATAAAACTCTACCGTTTCTGACTAAGTGACTAACAGACAACGCACAGCCGAAGCTACTAGTCCTGGTGGTAGGTTCCTTGGGGAGTGTAGGGGAGCACTGAGAGAGGATTTCTCGGAATTCCTACGGGAACGGGTAAAATGGGTTATGCGCGTACGACGTCGCGGGCAAAAGCTAGTAAGAATGTAAACTAACATCAATAGAAGATAAAGGAGGCTGAGGATTGGTTAGTACCTAAACCTATGGTTTTCAAGAAGTAACTAACCGGTTGGCTTATTTTGTGATGAGCTACAAGATCGTTTTTGGTTCCAGTCAAAAAAGAAAGAAAAAAAAAAAAAATTATTTGGGACTCGCACAAAACAGACAAATGTAAAATTAAATTAAAAGTAATAGTAGTCTATTATTTGCGATATTAGCCATACCGCAAATATCTTGGCTGGGGTAGGTACCTGTTCTGTAATGTAGACATTTGGTAGATCCATCAGCAACACTGTGTTGTAACTACACAACCTGGGGTTTATAAGTCGAGAGTGATCAACACTTTCCTTAAAAATACCCTTTTTAAGTTTTCTGTATCCTGATAGCTACAACCTAGGGGTCAAGAGTGAACAGGTTACTTCTAGGCAAACGTGCTGCATCGTCGACCACATCATCGCTTACCATCAGGTGAGATTGTGGTCGAACGCGAACCTACCAATAATAATTAAAAAAAAAAAACTTGTTTATACATTCCCTCCCAGTTACATTTCATGCCAAAACCTCTGGGTGTACCTGACCTGTGAGCCCTGATCGTGCTCACCCATAAATACTAACCTAGTATGGCAATGTCACGGAGTCACAGTGAGGAGATAGTTCCCACGAGCACAGGAAGTGATGGGTAGAGAGAGTGGGCTCGGTGCGACTGACAGCGGGGATGAAGTACTAACGGGCGGACCGTAGAAAACAGATCTATCGTGTCCGTATAGCGACCACTTTCAAAGCGAAGACGCATACGTATGGCGCGATGATCGTTTTGCATTAGGATGAAGCCTTAGCTGTCTATGGAGAATAGATGGACACAGGCTTGGCACAAAATACCTCTAGTAGTTTGCGTGGAGCAGTGTTTGCAAATATACTTCTTGGGAGGATTTATTGTTTATGGTATACGACGGGGAGTAATTGGTAAGTCAATGGATACCGATTTCGTAATGCTTTTGGCATAATCATGCGTAACCACTATGTTAGAACGGTGCGTTCAACGATAAAGTATGCTTTCCTAGAACATATCGGAGACTTGACAAAGATACCAAAAACGTTCGGATTTGAGAAAATATCCTTCTACAAGAAATGTTATTAAGGAACGACTAGTCTCAGTTTAACCATACATCGCTCACACACCACGCTTGCCCTGTAAGTACTTACAATTTCCAATACACATACTATTGAATTTACTAAAGTAGGTATATTTTTATTTCAATTAAAGAGTTAAAGGAATCTAGGCACTTTGTTTTGAAACTTTAAACAATTAGGTCAGATTACCTCACTATGGTATTCTTTACTACATTATAATTCAACATCAAAATCGCTACGTCTTTTGACCCACCCGTTCCCCGCTCACACTGACACCCACGCATCAAAAAAACGCTCTCCCGCATACAAAGCGCATGCTTTCCGAACATCTGTCAGCATAGGGGGCGTCTACCATCCCTCTCTGACTTCACTCAGTTGTATATTACTGTCTCACTCTTCAAGTTGGCAGGTAGACAACCTGAATTTCGCGACTCATGTTCAGGACTTAAAGATCATTGGGTTACTAGTACTAACAAATTGCATGGTAGAGATCATTTAAGGGGTAACAAGTGTTTTATTTGGTTTTCAAGATGGGGTGAAAAAACATAGCAGTGCAATACAAAATGAAATTTTACTAACGACGGGATAGAAATAGAACAAACTAACTTTTGCCAGCTGGTTCACCCGCGTGATTATCGGAAATTAGATCATTCGTCCGGGATAAAAAGCCTATGTTCCAGACTATAAACTTAACTATCTCTATGCCAAATTTCAACCAGTATATTGCAGTATAGTAATAATAACATCCATCGATCCAAACATGGCATTTATAAAAGTAAGTAATATTTAAGTAAGGTTGTGAAGTTTTGATGACTTGTCTACACTAAGGCTGGTTTTATTGTCACGCTGACCGCACGCTGACGGTCGGCGCCGGTGGGTCAAAATGTACGAGTATGTAGTCATAGGTAACGTTTTTGAGCTGCGCTGACCGCTCAGCGTTGACGGCCATCAGCGCCGAGTTAGAAGTTTATACGTTTCGGCTGTCAGCAACTCCAAAATAACTGGACCGATTTCAAAAATTCTTTCACCATAAGAATGCTACATTATCCCTATACGCTACATTTATTCAAAAAAAAAAATCCTTAAGGTGGATGCTCCAGGGTAGCCCGCGAAATTCAAATATTTTTATGTTTTTTGCAATTTGCCGGTCAGTGTGAAGCTGTATGTGGACCAAATGCGATCCGCGACCGTAACGCGTATTTATCTAAAGAATTATAACCATTTTAATCATCAATATAGCCCTCTAATTTCATGTAGTTCGAAAGAATGAATATTTCAGAAATAATCATTCTTTCGAACTACATGAACAAAGATGGCAATATAGACGATTAAAATGATTATAATTCTATAGATAAATACGCGTTACGGTCGCGGATCGCATTTGGTCCACATACAGCTTCATACTGACCGGCAAATTGCAAAAAACATAAAAATATTTGAATTTCGCGGGCTACCCTGGAGCATTCACCTTAAGAAAATTGCAGTGCGGGCGGAATCGCGGGCGAAGTGCTAGTAAGGCATTTTGAATAATAACTTTAGAAACAAAATTCGTAAGATTTTAAGTAAACCTTAGAAAAGAAGCCGAGAAAATTCAGGAAACCCCAAAACAACCTAAGTAACGGAAGAAACTCAAACTCCCAACTGGTTCACAATAAAGTGCATACACGCCAAAGCACCGAACCAATAAGGTCATCTACAATTACACCATATAGAAATAAAATAAAATGCACCACGCACTGCACTGCACCCCATTCACGGTGCATTACCCCGCGAGGGTCGCAGGCGCACCCTCACCTACGCCCTCTCTTTCACTCGTATTGTGAAAAGAACGATAGATAGTGGTGTCCCGCTCGCACGCAGTGTTTGAGCGGGAGTAGTGATGTGCTTTTTTTTTCGGTTCACTGTTATAGTGTAGTACGGTGTTTTCGGGGGATGGACTGGATTTTAATGGTTTATCGTATGTGATATTATCTAGGGTAGAGGTAATAGAATTATCTCAGAATACCGGTCCTGGATTATGGTATAAACAAATAAACACAGTCTGATTTTTGCCTATTTTTGGGCATATTTGAGTCGAAAGATGAAACTCATTTGAATAAAACAAGTTACTTTTTCTTAGCGTATCGATGAAAAATTTACTCACAAATTCCACAGCAAAATTAGTTTGGACCAATATTGTAGGTCAAATAAATCGGTAACACCGTTTGTTGACGCAGTATTTAGGTTCATAGTCTGAAAAACCAAGTTACTGTAGGGTTAGACTGGTTAGCCGATTTTATGGATTTTGGAAAGGCAATTATAGATGTAGACTAAACTAATCTATATGGATGTGAGCCCGCGGATGCAGTAATTTCTGAAAAACTGGGAGGACTACGCGACTTAGCGATCCAGAGGATAAAAATGTGTCAGTTTAACCATTTGAGCAATTTAATGGACCAAAAAAAGGTAACCAAGCATTAAAATAAAACTATACTGCAGCAGCAAGAAAATTTGTAAAAAAAGACTTCGAATATTAATAGGTCCTCAAACCAGATAACAATATGAATAGCAAACCAATTAGTCGTTAGGTAAATAAAATAAAACTAGCGACAGGCGCCACCTGTCGGTAATCTCGAGATAACTGCTGAATACAATGACCAGGCTAGTTTTTTCTTTTTAGGGTTTCAAACCTCCGTATGGAAAAACGGAACTCTGATAGGATCACTTGTGTCAATTTTCATGGAATCTACTGGACCGATTCTGTTGAAATTTGGTATGACGTGTGAGCTTCTGTGACCCAAAAATGGACAACTATTGTAAACATATATATTTTGATGGTCAAACTAGAAAATTTTTAATAAATAAATAAAGGAAAAAAAAAGCATTGCTTTCCTCTTAACCTAAAGATTACAGGAAAACCTATAGAAGTCTATAGTGTTAAAATGTAAAAAAAATATTCGTTCGGAACCCTATGCACGCCAGCGCGACTCGCGACTATTTTATTTATTCTCATTTATGGCACAGGATGTTGTAATAAACGCTTGATTGAGGGCTTGTAATTGGTCTGATAGGGGACAGAACACCTAGGCTACGGCTGAACTTCTTTTTTTTTTTCGTGAGTATCGGCACGGACTAATAATAAATATCTCATCACGTGTAAGCGTATCCTGGCCAGTATGAGTCGCTATCATTTTAGTGCAGCTTATCTTTTTGGTAACGACATTTTGGAAAAGAATTCACAAGAAATGGCCGCGGCACACCACGAAGGAGATATCGGGAAGAGTTATATATTATCAGCAGTGGGATAGTTTAAGCTAGATTATAATATAATGCGGTTGTTAAAAGCTTCGTAAGACGTGCTGGTTTGGGATAAAACCAGCAAAATTCTTCACTGTTACCATTTCAATATTCGAGCTTACCAAAGAAAGAGCAGCAGCTGATAAGTCGCAGAAATTTAAGTTCAACATGAACTCAAACTAGAAAGCATTATACATATTTCTATTAAACCATTTAAAGGCACTTATGAATTGTCAAGGTCGGTCAGTCAAAAGAGATGAATATATTTGCACGTAAGCTTAGATCTTTATGGATAAGAACGTGCTGACATTTACATCATCATTTTCCTGCCCTTATCCCATGTTACTTGGGGTCGGCGCAACACGTTTTATTCTTCCATTCTGTTCTATCAGTCGTCACTCTATCACTAACTCCCTTTTCTTTCATATCGCTCCTCACACAATCCATCCATCTTTTCTTTGGCCTTCCTCTCCCTCTCCATCCATCCACATTTATGTTCATAACTCTTCTAGTTATATGCGTTTCATCCCTCCTCTTCACATGACCATACCAAGACAAGCGATTATGATTATATTAACAACTAGTTTCTGCCAGCGGCTTCCCTCGCGGGATCCCTAGGTGACATACTTCCGGGATTTGTATCCCGGAAGTATGTCACCTAGGGATCCCGTGTAGTAGCTATGTGCTATTCCAGACTATAATCTACCAATATGTCAAACTTCATGAAGCTCTTTTCAGGCGTTCTGACGTGAAAGAGTAACAAACATCCATCCATCCATCCTCACAAACTTTCGCATTTATAATATTAGTAATAGGACTTGAACATAGAGAATGAAACTTACACACACACACACTAACTTTTCATCTAATATTGACCTGCAACGAGAAGACCACAGGTTTCTTCAAGATGCAAGTCTTTCCATCTCTCAAAACATTAACGCAACTTAGCATTTCTTCCTACAGGATAGTCTTACCACGTGTTTTATAATCAGACGTCAACAGTCTACAAATTACATGCTGTAAAATCTCTCTCAATATCCAATATTGAACTACAGGAGAATAACGTTAAGCCCCAGGTTCCCTTAGACCGCTTTCCTTCGCATATCTCATAACTTAGCATCCTTCTTTCAATTTCAAACATTCGAGTTTTAAACACTCGCACATCTACACATTCCACCGCAAAACTTCTCACTCTTACGCCCTAGCAATAAGGTTGAAAATGACAAGTTTTGCTACGTACAAGCATGCATGGTTTGTAATGGCAGGGTGAGCGCGCGCGATTGGCGTCGCACGCGCCAGGTGCGCGGGAGTCGCTCTGTCGGCTCTCACACACACACACCCCCCGCGCTCCGTACCACCCCCGCGTAGGGGGAAATGGGATTTCATGGGAATTAGAGATGGGGTCTAGTGGGTTTATCGATAAATTTGAATAATCGAAACGATCGTATTGATTGTATCGTATTGATAGTTAATTGGGAAAAACTTAAACAATGGGGCATGGTAATATGGAGCCCAAGGGGTGAGCATATTGCGGAATTGTTCGAAACAGTAACCGCGGCCAAGGAATGCAAAGGGTATTTGAAGGAAGACAGGCAGCCCGTAAGAGTCGGACACTCCCTCCCGCTCCGCCCAGAGCAGAAGTTATTTGAAAATTTCCCATCCACAAAAAAGTGTGAGAATCTGTATTGGTTGGCAGAGAACTGTGCTAAGATGGCTTGATACGAATATAGTGAAATAAATATCAATACATCCGATCAATGAATGTCGGGCTCGTAAAGCTACTTAACGTGTCCTATTTATTGACAGAACAGTTCAAGTTTCAATTGATATAATGATTGCAATTTATTTCTTGATTGACAATCATTTGTAAACTATGTTAGAGAGCACCTTCTACATGTCTCTAAATTTTTTTGCATTTATTATTAATTTTAATTTTGTGAATAGATTACATTTATGTATAGATAGTGTTCAAACATGAGCATACTAATAATAAAAAATATATTACAACGCAATGTACAAACAGTTAACGAACTGCCGGTGGAGCTTAAGAAAAAAGTTTTGAGCAAGGGTCCTAGCAGATTCTGTAGTTTATGGCTAGCCTAGCCCCAATGCCGCTAGCTGCAATAAAGCGTGAACCGAAATATCACTATATCCACTTGTTTACAAGAAACACCTCAGAATCCAGAACTATCGCCCATTACAAATCAGCATTCCATTCACACATACAGGCAAAAATCATTTAAATTATTTTCTGATTACCATGTCTATACTAACAAAAAAAAATATTTATCACTTCTCATTATGTCAACAATGTAAATTATGGACCACACACGACGGAGAACTACATTATTTTTTATTTAACCAGCAAGTTTATAAATATTTATATCGGATCTTGTACTTTACTTGGTAAGTTGAGAATTTAATGGTAAAATGTTGCCATATTTGGTGATTATGTTTTTGTGATAAAATATTTGTAGGGCAGGGAATTGAAAGAAAACCTCGGAAAGGTCTTTTTAAGATCACAAAATGTAAAAAACTCCTCTAAATTTGCTACAATTTGACAAGTTTTTATCGCTGAGATTTGCGACATAAAATTAAACGCTTTTTGGTACGATAGTAAAATTCTGTTATCTTAAATGGCGTCAATAAACTATTAGGACAGCAGATTGAACTCAATTTCTTTTATTGACTTAAATATGGATGATATCATAACAGTAGATAGTATCGTCCATTTTGCAAATGATAAAACTAGTCTCTGGTCAGTCAGTAAGTAATGAAGTTCCTGTTCAGAAAAACAAACACAGCAACATCTTTCTTTCAAATCAACTATCGATACGACAATTCATCGACACTGTCCCACCCCTAGCACAACAAAAAAATGGTACGTGCCCATATCCACAGGTATAAATGACAAAAATAGGTGGATATAGATTAAAATCTAAAATTCTATAGAAATGTGACGCTTGCGCTGTTTGTTGGTAACGGCGTAAGCAGACCACGCGGTTTTTGTGAAATATTTAGGGTCTATTTGTTAGTATCAGTAGTAGATAAGCAGTATCTTCCTGATTTATGAAAACAGGGAATTGTATTTCTGTGAAGTTCTCTCCCTATAAGTTACTACGTTACAATTCGCCCGCCGACTTTATTCGCGAGGGTTTAGTGTTGCAATTTTCGTAAGATCTCTAATTTCTCGAAAATAAATTATAGCCTATGTTACTTCCTGATAATTTAGCTTTTTATTGGTACAAAAATGGTTGAAATCGGTCTAGTGGTTTTGGAGCCCATTCGGCACAAACAAACTAAAAAAATATTAGCATAGATTTGGAAAAGAGGTGAACAGGCCATCGATATTTTAAAATTCTTGAGTTATTTTAGGTCTGAATTCCTCTTTAAGAAGAAGAGGTCCTAAGTCATTGAAAAATGTGGAAAATGTACTATGATACATTAAGAAAATTCGTACGCCTCGTCAGGCAGACTTTTTAACCAGATTTAAGATATTGCATGCTTCATTTGTATTTAAACGCATGTTTGACAAATACCTTTATATTTAAATAAAAACATGTATTCTCCATTGTTTTATAAAACCAGGTTATGTGCATACAGCTTTATTTTTAATGCTCCAATAGGAATTGATAAATCCAACAAGATATTTGCACATATATAACCAGAGAGCCTGTCAAAATGTAGATGTTATTGATAGATAGCTATTGAACTGCGAATGTGATCTGTGCTTAAGAAATAGAAGAACCAGTAAGTTATCATACAGCCTGTAGTATCATCATCATAACAGTCGAAAAACGTCCACTGCTGCAGCCTGTAATATAGGGTCAAAGAAACTTTGCCTTACCTACATTATACCAGTGATCAAAACAAAACGTAGCAACTCTGTCACGTGTATGTGATCTGCACGTTCAAAAACGAGTGACAGACAAAATATTGCGTCGAACAGTACTTCAATAAAATTGATTGCTAAAGGTAAATCTTTAAACCTAACCAATGACCTAAGGGCCAGATCACAAACGGCCAATAGGGAATACGCATGTGATTTTTTTATTTGCAAAATGAAATACTTATTAGCTCTAGTAAACAATCATGAAATTATATTTTAAAGACCTTCATCAGCGATGAAGATTAAGCTTAATTTAGCTTCAAAGATTACAATTAGAAAGAGAAGTCAGATATAAACTTTGACGTCATCGTCTACGACGCCTATTAATACAGCTGCCATAGAAAACAGCGTTTTCGCGAGAAGGACAGATATTTTTTTTTTTAAATAATTATATCTCCTTCGTTTTTCGAGTATTTTTGATTCTATTATCATTCATTAATAAATATTTTTGTATATTTCTAGAGAAACTGTATAGATCATAAATATGTTTTTCATGCATATTCCCTATTCTTCAATATGGCTCCGACATTTATGCATACTTACATTAAGCAGATTTCGTATGCTGCAATAAGGAATTGACACCTCATTATCCATCCAAAAAAAATAAAAAATAAAAGCTTTAAAATGATTTATACATATTACTAGATATTTTCTCATGAATATCTTATAGGAAAGCCCAAAAAACATTGTTCTACCAACATAGAGCCAGCCTAATAAAACGTAGCAAATCTATCACGTGTCTACATAAACATTGCAAATTGCATTGACAGTACTTCAATTTTTTTTATTGCGTTTTAAAGATAAAACCTTATACCTAACCTAACCTCGGTCATATCACAAAATAGCTAATTCTTCAATATGGCATACATTTATGCATACAATCAGCTTAGATCTCGTATGCTGCAATAGGAATTGACATCTCATTATCCAAAATGATAAAAACAACTTATTCTTTTGGCTAATTTATACATATTACCAGATATTTTCTGTAGAATATCTTATGGGAAAGCCCAAAAAAAACACTGTTCTACCAACATAGGGCCAGCCTAATCAAAACGTAGCAACTCTGTCACGTGTCTACATACATGTGGTCTACACGTTCAAAAAAAGAGTGACAAACGAAACATTGCAAAATATTGCATCGAGCAGTAAAATTGATTGCGTTTTACCTTAAACCTAGCCTTGGCCATATCACAAAATGGCCAATCTATACTAATTATAATCCTAAAGAGTTTGTTTGTTTGCTTGAAACTGCTAATCTCAGGAACTACTGGTCCGATTTCAATGATTTCAGTGTTAGATAGCCCATTTATCGAGGAAGGCTATAGGCTTTATCATTGCGCTAAGATCAATAGGAGCGGAGCAGTAATGAAAATTGTGACGCAAACGTAGTTGCGTGGGTCAACTAGTTCTTCAATATGGCTCCGACATTTATGCATACATTTAGCTTAGATCTCGTATCATCATCATGACAGCCGAAGGACGTCCACTGCTGGACATAGGCCTCCCCCAAAAGGGGAGGGGGTTTGCCATAATCGCCACGCTTTGCTGGGTTGGCGATCGCAGTGTATGGTGTTGCGTTTTACAGAGAACGCTGCTGCCCTTTCTCTGGCGAGTCCCTTAGTCTCCTCTTACGACACCCACGGGAAGTGATAGGATGGTATTATTCATTTACGGCACCATACGACACCGGCCGACATCATACGGCATAAGACAGATCTCGTATGCTGCAATAGGAATTGGCACCAATTATCCAAAAAGATAAAAATGACATTCTTTTGGCTAACTTATACATATTACCAGATATTTTCTGTAGAATATCTTATAGGACAGCCCAAAAAAACACAGGTCTACCTACATATAGCCAAAACAAAACGCCTTATCAAAACGTAGCAACTCTGTCACGTGTCTACATACATGTGGTCTACACGTTCAAACACGAGTGACAGACGAAACATTGCAAAATATTGCATCGAACAGTACTTCAATAAAATTGATTGCGTTTTGAGGGTAGGAACACGTTTTTTGGGTAAATCGTTCATTTTTTTTGTAATTAGGTTACTGTTATACTGATAAGAAGTTTTCGTTGATTTTGTCATGTTTCGAGCTTGTTATCAAAGGTCTGGATTGAGTAATAGGGTTTTGAAAGTTTCACTCAATTGGATTTTGATTTAAAGGTATAACTTTCACGTATAAGTAGGCTGATTTTGGTAAGAGCACAAATATGTCATCGTACACAAGGATCTGAAGATGTGAAGCCTCGACGACCCCGTACAGTCATGTGTGACAAAGAACGGCGACGAATGTACCCCACATGAAATAGGATAAGATTCGAGTAGGATAAGATCGGTATTAGGTAGCGAGTGAAGGACAAATGGTACCTTCTGTTCTGGATAACGAACATTATAACACCGTTTACGGAAAGATAAGGGGGTCCATAGGCCACTTCATAGGCAAAAAGGAACCAAACTTCCTAGCCTGTACCCAACTATGTTGGAGTCGACAACTAGGGCATACAAACCGGCTTCACCGAAAACCGAAAAACCGGTTTATTATTAGTGGCTAAAAACCTCAGTTTTTTTCTCAAGTCTCCGGTTTTTCGAGATTTTAATTATTTTCGAATGACAACATTACTACACCACGTGTCAGTCAAAACGATGCATTTGATATCAGACATTTTGTTTTGCCAAACGTTGCCAAGCAGTTGGACTAGTTGGTAAAGAAATAAACATTTTTGTATTTTTTTGTAAGTGACGTGTTGTTTGTCGTAGTATTTTCACATACAAAAAAAAACCATACAGTCGAATTGAGAAACTCCTCCGTTTTTTGAAGTCGGTAAAAAATAAATATTGTAACCCGAAAAACAATCGGGTTTTAGTTTTGCCCAGGTTTGCATTCCCTATCGACAAGACACAGACAGCCTGCCTGCCCTCCATTTCCCGGAAGCTAGGCAAAATTGTCCGGGCGAATCGACATGATTGGAGCGCACTTGCCCAAAGCTGGGAAAAAAGGAAGTAAGAAAGGGAGGGCTTTGCCCTGCAGTGGAACAGATTAGGCTAAAATTAAATACATACTAACAACGGAACTAAATAAAAACAAAAAGAAGATTTAGCAATAATGACAACGTATTACTGCAGGCACCGATAGAGCACGTTCGACCATGATACAAGAACGTCAGTGCATCAGTACCTACTGTTTAATTAATTAATGCACTTTGTCTTGACGATGATTAATTTGTTTTACACGTGGATGAGGTGACCTTCGGCTTGAGATCTGTTTTGGAAGTTTCCCGTCCCTCGACCCATCTCTCTTCTCAAGATATACTTCTTTGTTGATCTTACACAGTATGTTATTTTTTATTTGTGATAGGTTTGATCTTGACTCTAGTCTAGGTCAGAGATGACAGAGACAAAGTCTACGATGGAGCGAGCCTACCCAGAAGGAGCCTGTTCACTCTGACTTTGAAGAGATTAGGGTTGTAAGCTTTAGGAAACACAGACGCAGGCAGAGAGTTCCACTCCTTTGCTGTGCGCATTATAAAAGACGTTTGTAAACGCTTAGTGCGAATTGGTGGAATAGCAACAAGGTAGGGATGGTAAGATGCAGTGCGTCTAGATGAACGATCGTACAAGGGGCCAGTGGGATGAGGTCGTGGAGTTCTTGGGTAGACTCACCAAAGTACAATCTATCGAAGACCTATTGTTTATTCCCGTTCCCGTAGGAATCGGGAAATCCTCTGTTAGTGCTCCCTACACTCCCCAAGGAACCTACATGCCAAATCTCACCTCTTTTCGGCAAGCAGTTTCAGCTGTGCGTTGTCTGTCAGTCACTCAATCACAGTAACGGAATATTTTTTTTATATAATAATAATAATAATAAAGTTTATTATTATGTATGATGATTAGGATTATTGTTTTAAGAAAAATCTCGTATTTCTTATAAGGAACAATCTCAATCGGGACTTCAGAGGTGTCTTACAAGGGGTCCTTAGGAACCGAGCACTTCACAAAATAATAAGTGATGCGAAGTTTTATAATTAATTTTAAGACAAAAACAAACATGACTCATCAGTTCAGCTCCAAAATAAGCACAAGATATGGTTGTTACGTCAAAGCGAGTTCGATAAAATAATAAACAATATTATTGGACAACACACCCAGAAACACGTGTCGAATTAAACACACACACACACACACTCACAGACATAATGTATCTCTGGAACGTGTACACGATATTTTACTAGAAACATGTACACTTTATAGTCTAACTACGAGTATATACCCTAAAAATAAAAATCTCTTAACTAAAATATGGCATCAAAAATTCGTCTGCATCGCTGTCGACTGGAAGTGAGCCCAAGAGACTGGCGGCACGTTGAATGGCAATGCTTATCCTCTGTCCGAGGTAAAAACCCAACTCATGGTCACGTTTAGCAAGTTCTTTAAATAACGCTTGAACACTCGCGGAGCCCACGGTCCAAGATTTTCAACCCCAAAACGGCTCGAAAATTTAATTGCTAATCGGATTGTCTACAGGAAAGATATCATCATCATTATTGCTTTGAAAGCATTTTTTGTGACCTATCCAAATGTCCTTACTTTGAGCTCCTTAAAGTTGCTGCAACTGCACTATAAGTCTGGAAAATCAACTGAAATGTGTGTGATCTTTTCCACAAAATATCACCTCAGACATTATCCTACATGAGTCTCATATGATTTGACCATTGCATGGCACACATAATTATGTCTATATGGTCTTCCTATGCCTGTAATTCTGTACTTACTAGCAATAGAAAATAAAACTTATGAGAAATGCTTAAATAAGCAGAATACAGATATTAGTCTTGTTAGTTTTTATTTATAATAGATGGCTCGCACTTGATCACTAAATCACCTGATGGTAAACGAGATGATGTGGCCGAGAATGAAGAATGCTTGCTTAGAAGTAACCTATTCACTTAGACCCCCAAGGTTGTGGATATCAGGAAACAGACTCCGGCAGGGAATTCTGCTTTTTAGCAGCACACACTATGAAAGCATTCCAAAAAAAATTTTACGTAGTATGTTAAAGCTCGTTCTTATCTTTCTATAGTAGTACCTAAAAAAGCACACAGTTAAAGAAGCTGTTTGTGCCAAAGTAATCTTATGGAACAAAATTCATTTCCGTCTAAAATCTAAAACACGCACGAAACACAATAGATAATAAACACTTGCTAAACACGCACACATGAATCTAGATTTCTAATTAAATAAAACGAATACAAAATAAACAGTGCTTAAGAACATGTGTAACAGTGTACAAGCAAAAACGTGTTTAAAAACTATACACTACAGTTGGAAAATCTAAGTACATATATCAACAGAACAAAAAACAACTGTCACAAATAAAATAAACGTGTAAAAGCCAACAAACACAAGTGCTAAACGACACACAGATCTTAAAAACAAAACACAGGACAACAACAACAACAAAAAGCCAACTTTGACAAGTGCTAAAAACAACAAAAGTGGTATATACTACACACATTGGCAGCGCACAACATTTAAAGTTTGATGTAACAACGACTTAAATTAGATTAAGTGTATTATTTTGGTAGTGCAATTGAAAAATAAAAATGGTGGTGAATTATAAACAACTTAGGTGAAGAGACTGAAGTGAGCTGTTATTCCAATCAATGCTAGAGATCGACAGCTCACTTCAACAATTCACCCATGTTATTACGGTGAGATAATTCCACTACTGAACAGGGTAAAAGCCAACAATAAGAGTGCGAAACGACACATAAATTTAAACACAAAAAAAGCCTGACACGTGCTAAACTCAACACAGTTACAACAACAACAAGTGCTCAAATCATCACAGTTACAACAACAAGTGCTCAAATCAACACAGTTACAACAACAAGTGCTGAAATCAACACAGTTACAACAACAAGTGCTCAAATCAACACAATTACAACAGCAACACGTGCTAAACACAACACAGCTACAACAATGGCCTCACCCATTGTGGTGGCACGTCTGCATGTTGATGGTGCTGATGGTGGTGGTGGTGGCGTCTGTCGGGCTGGTGGTGGCCGTTCGATGCTGCGCAGGAGGTGGCCGCCACACCGTACTGGTGCAGAAATATGGGGTGAACGGTGCGTGGTTATAGATTTGCGGGTGGCTGAAGAGGTATGGGTTTTTTTGGGTATTGGAAGATTTATATTGTAAATTTTTACTTTTATGCAGTACTGTGCAAAGTGGGTTATTGACAAATGCGCTAAAAATATTGTTTTAGTTTTTCGTGTTTTCTTTTTTAAATGAATAAAGTATTTCTTTGTTACATAAGTTGAGCTTAGTTCTATAGTTTCCATTAATTGCAGAGTTGTTAGGGATGTGCCTTTATTAAGCCCCCCTTGTTAACCTTGTTAACTTAAAATAGAGACATGTTCTCATGAGGACCCAGCGTAAAAATGTTAGGTTCCAGTAGAGATAACACAGCTGGAACTTGCAGAACATCTTTGTTACCCAGTATAGTATTACAGAAATCAGTGACTTTAATGGCATGCCATGTCGATGAACTTTATTTTGGATAAGCTATTCAAACATCATTCACTGGTTTATCAGGGTGTTTTGACAATAGATTAATAAATAAACGAAATATTCAAAAACAAGTTCTCTAAGCAATGTTAGATGCACACACAAGTTACCTGAAAATTTCATTTCCGTCACCCTATTTTGCGACCTATTTTAATACGGGTAAATCGATTACGTTAATCGGATCTGATAGCAACTATAACGTTTTATTTATACAGAATAAAAAGAAGTAAAGACAGAAATAATAAAATCTGTTTAGTCGCAGAACTCGTACATGAAAAACAGTGAACGTGTTTATGAAAATTATAATCATTTCCTGGAATATCCGGATTGAACTGTTATTTTTATGTACCCTACATAGAAATAACCATATACAGGGTTATTTGTAAAACAACAGCAACCCTAAGAGGTTGAGGCAGTGAAAGTACACATGATTAATACCCTGTATAATCATCATCGTCAGCATATCAGCCGAAAGGCGTCCACTGTTGGACATAAGCCTGCCCGCTCGTATCGCTAAAACAACCGGTCTTGTGAGTCTCTCATACATGGGCTACCCGCGACCCGCACCAGGCCATCGGTCCACCTCGTGGGAGGCCTTCCTACTCTTGCGGTACACGAATTTAATTAGTCGTATTCTACCCAAGTTCACCGCTAACGGGTGACCTCCCATACGATGCCATCAACTTAACTCTCAACTAATATCACGGGGGCGATGGGGAAGAGCAGTAAAACTTGGTAATTGTACCGGTGCTGCGGAGTCCCGGCCCCTTTTAGCGACGTTTAGAGTTAATGTCGTATTGGGATCAGCCCTTAGTGATACGTCCAAGTATCCTATATCTGAAGCAGTTTAGGACAGTTTTCTTGTGATCTTTGAAACGAAACTGTTTTTTTATTATTTATTTGATAGGCTCGCGTTCGACCACTATCTCCTGATGGTATACTTATACCTGAAAAGGAAGGTAGAATGAATACTCTTAACACTTTCAGTGCCGATGACGTCCATGTGGCGCTCAAGACAATCCTTATTCATGATGTTCCGCTAACGCCTAGATGGTGTTTTGAAATATCGGTGTTGGGTACCACTGACCCGGTAGGGATTTCATGAATGTAGAGATGGCAATGCATGTGTAAACTTAAAGACCCCCAGGTTCAGGAAACACAGACTCCCGCAGGGAAATCCACTGTTAGCTGTACGCCGATAAATTTTCTAAATTCTCGCCAGAATCTTTCGGCCCCATCAGACATCCATTCATCGAGCGATATGCCCTGCCCACAGCCACTTAATTTTGAGAATTCTTTGGACAATGACGGCTATCTTGGTTCCCCTATGGATCAATTCATTTCTGATTCGTTCACGTAAGAAATTTCCGGGCCCATTATGAACGCCGATGCGCCACCGGTACATGGTGGACATCCCACCCACACGTACAAAACGTTTTGGGAACACATTCAAAGTGCGTACAGTTAAGGAGTGGGATTCCCTGCCGGAGCCTGTGTCCTGATAGCTATAACCTGGGAGTCTTTAAGTCAAGAGTGAATAGGTTACTTCTAGGCAAGCGTGCTCCATCTTCAACCACATCATCGCTTACTATCAGGTGAGATAGTGGTCAAACGCGTGCCTATCAATAGTAAAAATAAGCTATGTTTCTATGCCAAAAGTACAACACGCACTGGTCAAAAACTTTCGTCTGAAGAATTTATTCCAGGGTCTCGAGTACAAAGGCTGTACTTTGAAGTCGAGACCCTATCAGGTAGTACTGTACTCTCCCACACGCGTCTATAAACATATGTACTAGCGCGAGCCACTCGGCCGAGTCGCTGCTTCACTTTTATAGCCGGACGACTGTCTTACAGTACTGTCGGGTACGAAAGTGGAGTCTCCCAAGATTTTATTTTATTTTATATTTAAAAAAGGAACAACAAACAGCTACAATATAAAACAAAGTTACACAAAAAATATCACAATATTGTAGCCCACAACGCTGTTCACGGATAAGCGGTAGGATACATAAGAATTAAAAAAATTTTTTTTTTTTAGTAAATCCTTTAATTGATGATTATTATTGGCAGGCTTTATGCTGTCCTAGTGAGTTTAAATGTGCGCAAATGTCTGAACGAAAAATATTGTTTCAGTTATTCCTGAATGTATTTTCGTACCTAAAGAACTTAACTCGTACTCTCATCACAAAAAAAAAAAAATCGGTTATCTGAATGCCAGCTACATATTTATGAGTCAGAAACTAGGGATCATAAAAAACTATAATATATATTTTTTTAATTAAGTTTGTTAAAACAAACTGTAAAGTAGTTTTGCAATGAAGCTTGCATTTTGACTGAAAGAAAACTGTTTAGATATGTAGCTTACGAAAGTATTTTTTTAAGAACAATAAAAACTGGAAAATACAATTTACAAAAATATTGATAACTCTGTACACAGATTAGAAATGAAGTTCGAATAAATAAAAAATTACTACACTTTGCGGAAAGTGCTGGATGCGACACGTACAGGACCGGTTGACGTGGCGACGCTTGGGGCACGCATATGTCTAGCGGTAGACGTCTTTCAGCTGATATGATGCTTAAATTTTTCATGTATTTAAGTCGTGGGTAGGATAAATGCAAAACAAATTAGTTCGCCTGATGACTTAATAGGTATTATCAAACGATAAGAATAATTATGAAAGTAATGGTGACTTTCGGTCTTCAAACTTCACGTTTTAAACGTCATAAATTACATAATATTATGCAACATATTGTTTGGTTGCTGAAGACAGAGTTAAAGCAAATATTAAAAAAAAACTATATAACCTGTAACAGAATAAACGCAGTACTTCTTAAGAGGTCATTGACCCCATCATTATGAACTACTTTCACTATGAAACCAAAACTGAAATCATGAAAAAAAAAACGACTCCCCTATACTTAATATATAATAATAATATATAATATTCCACACAACTATCACACAACGCCTTCTAGTCCCAAGCTAAGCAGAGCTTGTGTTATGGGTACTAGACAACTTATGTGAGCATAACTCGACAAAATGTACTGAACAGCCTAGACTTGTTTTTCGCGATTTCGGGATTGTCCCCATAGTAAAAGTTGTTCATAACGATGAGTACAATGACCCCTTAAGAGGTAGGCTCGTAGCTACATAAACCAGCCGCACGGTTTGAACTTCGAGGTAAAGCTCTACGTGTGACAGAATAAACGCAATACCTCTTAAGGGGTTATTATACTCACCAATATACACTTTTTTAAATTAGCTGTTGAGTTATGCGTACATAAACGTTTTGGGCAGTCTACTTTATTTCACGATTTCAGTTATTGGTCCGATAGAGAAATTTGTTCATAATAATGAGTACAATGACCCCCCTAAGAGTTATTGTGTTTATTCTATCAGTCTTTAATGATAGTCATAAGACAGAAAATCTAACACGTCTTTCCTGAGGAAATCGCATTAACCAACTAAATTAGGTTGTCAGAAAGGGAGACATTCCGTGTAAAATACTAATACTCATCTGCATCTGATCAGCCTGTAAACTCACCCCAATATAGTTAGAAAAAGCCTAGACAGATTAATAATTAACTCTAATCCTTAACACTTCTCCACGCAACAGTACGTCTTCAAACTAAGCGGCAACAAAGACAATGCGGCGAATTAAAAGCAACTTACCCTTCCCCCCGCCCTGCCCCAGTATTTACACCCCCCCGCCCAAGTTTCATCCCCTTTTATTGCCTTTCACCGTCGCTATAAATAGATACGTTTTGTGTTGTATTTATGTGATGTAGTGGAGGCTGTTATTATTCAAGTGGTTTTTAAAGGTCTAAGCCGAATCTGTGTGTTTTTATTGAGACTGAAGTTATTTTAGATGATTTTCTGCAGCGGTCAGTTGCTTTTCTCCCGAATAAAATCCATTCCATCTATTTTTCAAAATTCTATGTTCGGGATCCAAGTAAGTTTAAACCCACCCCGCTCAAGTTTCACCCCCTTTTATTGCCTGTGTTTACGTAACTACTGAAATTAACATAAGATTTTCCGCAAAGGTTAAATGATTTTTGCATCGAGAAAGTCTAATTAGGGAAGGTTTTAATTTTTTGGGAACTTATATTCAAATTTTTTGTGAACCCAGTCCGGGCTAGTTTTACCCCCTTTTGTTGCCTTTCGTAGAAGAAAACAACATTTTTGTCTAAAATTTGAGCACCGCGGTTTCCGTATCTTTAAAGAAATATTATTGTTGTTGTTTTAAGTATATTTTTTTGGGACCGCAAGTCAAGTTTCTTTAAAGAACCAAATAAATTTCATCCCCTTTTATTGCCTTTCACCGCCGCTTTAATAGTTAACTTTTGTGTTGTATTTATGTGATGTAGTGGAGGCTGTTATTCAAGTGTTTTTTGAAGGACTTAGCCGAACCTGTGAGTTTTTATTGAGACTGAAGTTATTTAGATGATTTTCTGCAATGGTCAATTGCTTTTCTCCCGAATAAAATCCCACTAAAAAAAACAGTCAAGTACGAGTCGTACGGGGCGATGGTATCGGATCTGGGAAGGTAAAATTAAAATTCTATTTTTGGTATCGCATACCCAAGTTAGTTTAAACCCACCCCGCTCAAGTTTCTCCCCCTTTTTAACCGACTTCTTCAAAAAGGAGGAGGTTCTATGTTCGGCTGTATCTATTTTTTTTATGTATGTTTACCGATTTCTCCGCCAATTCTGGACCGATTTATAAAATTATATTTTTATTGGAAAGCCTATACTCCTGAGGTGGTGTCATTGTCACAAAGTTAGAATCTGATGATGGGGTCCCATGAAAATCGAAACCCTCAAATTTTGTAAGCATATGTACAATGTTTATCACGATATTTGTAACGCAATTCAGATATTTGTGCCTGGTAATCATCATCTCATGTTGCTGAGCTGATGATGGAAGAAATAAGTCAGGATCTGATGATGGGATCCCATGAAAAATGTTTGTTCAGCGATATTTTCGCCAAAAATAACTTTAATTTCGGAAGTCGGTGTTCAAAAACGAAACAACCAAAAACACCGACTTCCGAAATTAAAGTTATTTTTTACTTTGTAGTGTTTTGTTTTTGTATTTCGTAGTAGAAAACAATATCTATACTAAAGAGTTTGTTTGATCACGCTAAGACCAATAGGAGCGGAGCAGTAATGAAAATTGATTTGTCTTAGCGTGCTGATATATAGCCTAGCCTTCCTCGATAAATGGGCTATCTAACACTGAAATAATTTTCCAAATCGGACCAGTAGTTCCTAACTATACTAATATATAAAGCTGCTACTACAAACAAGCTACTGGGTAGCCTCGGCTGGGGGCCTTAAATTCTTGAGGCCCACACAGGCAAGTCCGGTTCAGTAGTTGACAACCCTCTAGGGTTGAAACTGAGAGTGGCCATCGACAAAAAAAAAAAAACAAGCTACTGGTCCGATTATACTACAATGCCCTAATATACTACAGTTCTTTCGTTACTGATCGACTCACAGAGAATGCACAGCCGAAACTGATGGTCGCAGAAAGCTGAAATTTGGCATGTGGCTACCCTTCTCTCCGGAGAGGATTTCCCGAAATCCTTACGGGAACGGGATATGCAGGTACGAAGTGCGGGCAAAAGCTAGACTTTATTTATTTTGGGTGGCGCAAAACATTTCCAAAGTCTGCAAAAAAAGCATAAAAGTTGGATGATTTTGCAACTCTATTCTGGCCCAATCCTGTGCATTGAAAAGGCCTCCCTTCACTCCTTAGCCAATTTTGAAACTTTCAAAGAAATCACGTTGTTGTTACATAATAAGGCACATTTTGTATGGAGAACTTGATTTCAGAAAAATACTTTTATATTGTAAATTAATAGCTGACGGCTTATTTTTATTCGACACCTCCAACAAATATCATTATATTTTAGCCAATGTATACAAAAACTAGACAAATTATACACTAAAAACTTTCTCGAGAACCACTCTATCCATTGGTGAAAACAGCATGAAAATCGGTGCAGTATTTTTTGAGTTTATCGCGAACAGACTGACAGACAAAGAAACGGACGCGGTGGAGGACTTTGTTTTATAATACTTTTTTTTTTACTATAGATAAGCACGCGTTTGACAACTATCTCACCTAATGGTAAGTGATGATGTGGTCAAAGATGGAGCACGCTTACCTAGAAGTAACCTATTCACTCTTGATTTAAAAACTCCCAGGTTGTAGCTATCGGGAAACGCAGACTCCGGCAGGGAATTCCACTCCTTAGCTGTACGCATTATGAATGTGTTACCAAAACGTTTTGTGCGTATGGGTGGGATATCCACCGTGTACCGGTGGCGCATCGCCGTCCGTCTTGTGGTCCGATGATGGAACGGGCTTGGCGGAATTAAATTATGCAATTCCGTCGCACATTCCCCAAAATGCAACCGGTAAAAAACCCGACAGGCTAGCAACTCGTCGTCGATGTTCAAGACTTTGGAGCTTATACGTAGTGATAGGCTCGCATTAAGTGAAATATTATTTATTTACTAGCTTTTGACCGCGACTTCGTGCGCGCATGTCCCGTTTTTCCCGCTCCCATAGGAATTTCGGGAAATCCTCTCTTAGTGCTCCCCTACTACCTACGGAGTGTAGGGAAGCTATGACCAGTAATTTCAGCTGTGCGTTGTCTGTAAGTAACGGAAGAATTTTATATTTTTGCCTGTTGTGACCCACTGCAGGGTAAAAACCTCACTTTTTCTTAAATAACTACAATATTACATATAAAAGACACATACGATACATCCTATTGGTTCTGTTTTTCGAAACAGACTTTGGGAACCGGGCGGCGTACTTAAACCAAAAATTCTTTTCAACATGCTTTTGAGATGAGGTAACGACTGGATTTTGAACGTTTCGTGAGCCTTATACAACGCCTCCGCTGGCCATCCGTCTGTCTGTCCGCGGGCTATATATCCCTACGTGTGAGGAGAGTCCGACTCCCACTTGGCCGGTATTTTTTTTTAAATTCTGGTCTTGCCAATGACCACTGGACTTCACCACACACAAATTACGACGTATCAACCTCACGTATAACTACATCGTAACGGTAAGACCCTGCAACATAACTGGTAATACAAAGCCGCGCTATGATGTGTAGGTACAAAATATTTTTCTGAATCGGTTTAGTAGTTTCGGACCAAATTGATTGCGACAAACGGACAGACAGACTCTCGAGTTATCCTACTAGGGTTCTGATTTTTCATACATAGAACCTTAAAATAGTAGATTATGCAACATGGGGATAAGGCAGTGTCTTATGTCACGGGCGTTATATTGAATTCCAAACGCAATGAAGGATTCGGGAGTTAATACAAGAATCCTGAATGCCGTGAGGGATTCAAGCTAACTCAAGGCAAAGACACCTTTATCCCCGAGGAGCATATTCTACTTTTTACACCTACTCCGAGAAAATTGTTCGCGTCATGAAGTTACGTTCCAAATTCAAATCACATTATTGACCTCCGGGCAATAATATTGTACTGAATTTCACTATGACCCGTCGGGCAATAATGACTAACTTTAGGTTGAGTTTGCATGACATTTAATGTGACGTTTTTGTGCAGGTGAAAACGAAAAACGGACAGACAGACTCTCGAGTTATCCTACTAGGATTCTGATTTTTCATACATAGAACCTTAAAATAGTAGATTATGCAACGTGGGGATAAAGCAGTGTCTTAGGTCACGGGCGTTATATTGAAGTTATTCGGAAGAGTTTAACTCACGAGCGAAGCGACAATCCTGAATGCAGTGAGGGATCCAAACTTGCCCAAGGCAAAGACACCTTTATCCCCGAGGACGATACTCTACTTTTCACACTTACTGCGAGAAAATTGTTCGCAAGTCATGAAGAGAGATAGGTTCCCGTCAGTTTCAAAGTTGAGTTCAAATTCAAATCACATTATTGACCTCCGGGCAATAATATTGTACTGAACTTCATTATGACCCGTCGGGCAATAATGACTAACTTTAGGTTGAGTTTGCATGACATTATAATGTGACGTTTTTGTGCAGGTGAAAATTAATTTTAATAAGTTTCTGACATTATTGCTGAGATCTCCATCTCATCTGATAACAAATAGATTTTGAACGTATTTTTTTCTTATTTGTCTTCAGGACTTGCCAATGACCAAAAGACATCACCACACACAAATTATGACGTATGAACCTCACATACATCCAGACTATAAGATAGCCTGACCGCAACATAACCGGTAAAAGAATGCGCAAGAGCAGATGTTTTGAGACTCGTGTTTACAAGGAGCACGCGAGGCTCCAGAGTACGAGTATCTTATTTATTTATTGGGAGGATAGCTAGGGAGCGAGGTTTGTCTGCGAATGTGGTCAGAAAGGAGTAAAGCAAATGCCAGTCGTAAGCATCTGATTATTATTATTACATAACAGCCGCACGGGTCGATCTTTAAGGTTAAGCTACGCTTGCCAAGGTTGGTCTGTGGATGGGTGACCATCTTAATATACCGAGTTTCCTCCGTGCCTCGGAAAGCACGTTAAGCCGTTGGTCCCGGCTGTCATTTGTAGATCTTTGGCAGTCGTTACGGATTGTCAGATGCCAGTAAATCTGACTCCAGTCTTGCCAAGAAGTACCGTGTTACCCAGTTAATGAGTTGTGGAAGACTGGTAGGCAGCCGCTCCACGGAAAACACTGGTATTCAGCTGAATCCGGTTTGACTGGAAGCCGACCCCAATATAGTTGGGAAAAGGCTAGGCAGATGATGATTAGGTACTATTAGGCACGCGTTTGACCACTATCTCACATGATGGTAAGCGATGATGTGGTCGAAGATGGAGCACGCCTGCCTAAAAGTAACCTATTCACTCTTGACTTAAATACTCCCAGGTTGTAGCTATCAGGAAAATTACTCCGTCAGGGAATCCCACTCCTTAGCTGTACGCACTATGAATGAGTTCCCAAAACGTTTTTGCGTGTGGGTGGGAGGTCCACCGTGTACCGGTGGCGCATAGCCGTTCGTCTTGTGGATGGTGGAACGGGCTTAGCGGAATTAAATTATGCAATTCCGTCGCACATTCCCCAAAATTATCCACCACCTCACGACTTTATAAAACCCAAGGAAGATTTGTCCGCAGGTCATGAATTGCAATGGCCTATGTGGAAAGCACTAAACCGTTTGCGCACTCAGGTAGGCCGCTGCAAACACAACTTGGCGAAATGCGGTTTTATAGATCCGTGGGAAATCAAATTTTGTATTTTGTAATTTTTTTTTTATGTGACAAAGGAATAATGTAAAAACAAAGATAAGTAACAAACAGACTAAATTGTTTTTTTAAGGAATGATCCCAATGACGTTCTTGATGTTAGACCGAAATTGCAACATTGCTAGATTTAACAAAATATACAAACCAATATGCTTTCAGAAATCGATGATTTATTGTCTTATCCCAAGGCTCCTTACATAGCCTAATTGGCTAGGACATAACAGGCTTGAATCACCTGATTGTCTGATAAAAAGGTGATTTCGTTCTTCGGAAGGCACGTATAAGCCGGTGGTCCCGGCCGCCAAATAAACCATGTCAGAGGCCCTTGAGGCGGTTTAGAAACTCTGACACTAGGGTGTGTTAGACCTTACTGCCCACACGATAATAAGGAGAAGAATATAGCAACTAGCTCACGCCAAACAATCTCCCTACCCCGATTAAAAGAAATACCTCGAATACAATTAAAATCTTCAAAACTATCAATAAACTATTTTTATTGGTCATAAGTGGCCATTAATATTTCTCTTTCGTTAATTAGTGTTTAAAGATCGATATGTTAATTAGGAGTATATTCACGCTGTTAAACAACGGGGGGTAAGCATCAAGGTGAAATTCATTTAATTATACGCCATACTTGTGTGTCATCTCGTTAATACTTAGGTATGTCTTTTTATAAGGTTCCGTACGGTATTGCCATCGAAGTATCCGTACATCTCAATATCGCACATCAATCAAAAGTAGCTCACAATTTAGGACCCATTAGTTTTAGTGTTAATATATAATCCGTGGTACTTGGCAACTGGGATTAACCTAGTTGTATTACAGTTGGGCTGAAAAGTTCGTAGGCTAGCGTAGAAAAATCTTTTCTTTGTTAGAATTTGATTTTATTATTCAATATAGTTGCCTTCGAGGGCGATACAACGATTATAGCGGTCATACAATTTTTCGATACAATTTTTATAGTACGATTTGTCTTTAACCTTAAAACAGGCTTCAGTTTCGGCGATTACCTCTTCATCGGCGCAAAATTTCTGCCCAGCGAGAATCCTCTTGAAGTCTGAGAAAAGTCGCTGGGGGCCAGATCTGGAGAATACGGTGGATGCAGAAGCAATTCGAATCCCAATTCATGCAATTTTGCCATCGTTTTCATTGATTTGTGACACGGTGCATTTTCTTGTATGTAAATCGGGCTGGTTTCCGCAACTCCACGACTAAACGCGTATTTTGCGTGTCTTGATGAAACAGCACTTTCTTCTTCTTTAAATGGGGCCGTTTTTCTGCGATTTCATCTTTCAAATGCTCCAATAACTTTACGTAATAGTCGCTGTTTATTGTTTTTCCCTTTTTAAGATAGTCGATGAATGTTATACCACGCGCATCCCAAAATACTGATGCCATAACCTTGCCAGCCTACTTTTGTATCTTTCCACGCTTTGGAGTCGGTTCATCACGTGCAGTCCACTCGGCTGACTGGCGATTGGACTCCGGTGTGAAATGGTGGAGCCATGTTTCATCCATTGTCAGATATCGACGCAAAAATTCGGGTTTACCACGATTGTTGAACCGCTCCATAAACTGCTGAGAATCATCCATTCGTTGTTGTTTTTGGTCGATTGTCAGCTCGCGCGGCACCACTTTGAACAAAGCTTTCGCATATCCAAATATTCATTCACGATATGTCCAACATGTTCCTTTGATATCTTAAGGGTCTCAGCTATCTCAATCAACTTCACTTTATGGTTATCCAAAATTATTTTGTGGTCTTTTTATGTTTTCGTCGGTAACAGCCTCTTTGGGGCGTCCACTGCGTGCATCATCCTCGGTTCTCATTTCGCCTCGTTGAAACTTAGCAAACCACTTCTCAAAGGTTGATTGTCCTGGTGCAAAGTCTGAATAATGTTTATCAAGCCAAGCATTGGCTTCAGTATTTTTTTTCGCCAATAGCAATGCTTTATAAACACAGGGAATTCCTTTTTATCGATTTTTTTTTTCAATGTATTAAAAGTTACTTCACTCAAAATGCTTTACCGCGCAAACTAATAATTTGACAGGTGTCAAATTTATACACGTATCTTTTGAAGGTTAGGGCTAACTAAAAATCATATGGATTTAATACTAGTAGCGCCATCTATGTCTCAACCTACTAACTTTTCAGACCACCCAATATGTGCCTTGGTGCGTATTGTTCGGTCTCTTGCTGGGATAAGGAGGGAAGTGGAAATTATTTATTTTATTCCTACTCCTCCGCTGTACTTTTCTGATTAATTTCGTTGCGGGATCCAAGACAGTTGAATCGTTTCTCCGGGACTCGTCGGGCTTCATTAGCTCGGCGTTTTTCTGGTAGTATTATAATAGTAAATAGATGAAGGATGTCGTCTTGCAGTCTAGTCTGATCCATTCGGCCTAGACATTTAGACATAGTACTATTTGTAAGCTAGTTTTACGTGTTTTATAATTAGGCTACGTCGACAATGCGTCTGGTGTGAAATAGATTCTGTCACAACAATTTAGTTGAAGGCCTTGTCATATTATTTCCGTGAGGGGGCAATAAAATGCCAAAAAAACTACTGAAGCTTTTGATCTAGAATTTAGACTATTATAAAAGAATGAGAGCTGAGAATGATAAGCTAAACTTCAATCTTGACATGGCTCTTAAGGTTGTCTAATGTGGGATGTGAATGCAGCAGCCGCTGTGGCCTTCGCGGCTAAAGACATAAATACCAATAGCCTCGACCAGCAACTGAAGAAAGCTGTCGTTGGGCAGCTGGATCAAGAGCTTGATCCAGAAAGCAGTACTTTTATGGATGGGAAATCATCAAATGACTTCTAACGCTCTGGCCGGAGCAGAAGGGAGTGTCACACTCTTACTGACTAAAACCCATCCGTGTTCCTCCTAGTGCCCTTTGTGTTCCAGGGCCGCGGTGACTCTTTCGAACAAATTTCACAACCCTGGCAAGAAAGCAGTACTCCTAAACATGGCGCGAATCGTTAGGACATTCCTCTAACAGGAGCCTTGACCAATGGTAGCTAGAATCCTGTTCCCGACACCGCTGAAGCTGCTATTGCAAACTGTTTGGAGGTTACTATCGAAGAAGAATTGTAGTAGATCTATGGGTTCACACATGATACTGAGAGAAATCATTGCAGATTTCTGTAGGTCAACAAGACCAAAAATTCTTTATGATCAGAATTAATTATTTTGAAGCCATGTAAAACACTGGCTCTTTAGAAGATTGGAACAAGCAAAGCGAGGCTATACTCATCATTGGGTAAAGTACAAATGTGAATCATTTGACAATATTACATTCAATATCAATCCAGAGGTAAAATTGTACAAAAATCATCGCTGAGTGTCACAGGTTTCTTTGGTAAATGCATCTTCCCTGTAAGTTCGGCCACGAGAGCAAAGCCGGAAGAATAAGTTAATAACAAATAAAGCCAGTGAGCAACATACTCCTCTCGATTCCACCACTGCACAAGAAAATTTTATCCGCAAAGGCTTTGTACAAACTAGAGCGATCTCCGCTATAGTAGCTCGGGTCAATGGGGCTCCCTGGCCTCAAGATAATTTAGCGATACCTAAGTAAAATACGAGTTTCTCCGGCGACGTCACAGTAGGACCGTCGACATCTCCGGGCCACCTGTCCGTTCGTCCGGACAATTCAGATGGACCGGTTCCGTGAAACTCTCGCGGAGGTGATAGTGAATGGAGACTTATTGCGAAAATGAAGTCGCGTGTGACGTGGTACGGGAGAGTAATAATTACAGTGTGAGAGTGTGGATGGAATACGAGGCGAAAGCCTATTTAAAGAAAAAAAGACATATATTTGCCAATGGACGTCACACCGTTATCAAAATTTTTGAACACATTGGCAACAGAATTTACTCATGTTCAATTAATTATTACAGGAGGGCTAAAAAGGCCACTTTAGAAGAATCATATTAGAATCATAATATTAATCACACAACAATCTGTCAAATTTAATTTTCATCTTTATCACTGACGCATTAGGTTCAAGGTTGATTGGGAAAATTTGACAGTGACGGGTAGCTTGATTTGTTTCTGATTCTGCTAAAGTGGCATTTTTAGCCCTCCTGTGTTGTTTACGTTAATTTGAAGTCTACAGCAATGCTATTTGGTAGAAACAATAATTAGTATGTTTCTTTCAGAAATGTAACAACACTAACTTACGGTGAAGATCAAACAGTTTGAACCAGCCTATTTGATCAAATAACTTGCAACGTGTATTGTCCACGTTATAGTCTGTAGTGGTCAAAACGCAATGCCTTCACTTAAACTGTAATCGCTCGACAAGGGACAGTCTCAGTTTGATTTCATAAGTGTGTGAACACTCCATTTGCACATTAATCCATGAATCCAATACATAAAAATACAAACGAGCGCTGATGTGTTTATTACAGTTGCCTAGTTAAATATAGATGGTCGCCGGCCGAGAATTAATTTGTATATCATTACTGTATTAATATGTATTGTTGAAATTGGGAATATCGACGGAGAAGTTCTCGTTACTTGCTGTTTATTTTAGCGATTGAGTCATCGGTGTTTCGATATTTTTTGTGGTTATTTTCAACTGTAGGTATATGTAACGGCTGGTTAAGTACCAAGTACCCAAAACAATCGCTGTTTTATCTTGTCTCATTCTGTTATAACAGGCTTCTTCTGGGTAAGTTCACTCCATCGTCGACTTTGTCTCAGTCACCTCTGACCTAGGCTATAGACAAGAGCAAACCTATTTCTTAAGGCATCGTTATTCGGATCGTTCAGAACAGAATTTAGAGATTCCATTTTTGAACGAATAATTGCTTATTTCTAAACAACTTTTTCCAATGAAGCTTTAATTGTGGACAGCTTTCATATTTCAGTAATTTGCAAAATATATCCGATGCCGACAATTGATACTTCATCATGTGTGGATATTTCAGTAATTTGCAAAATATATCCGATGCCGACAATTGATACTTCATCATGTGTGGCAGGGTTGCGGAATTTGTGCGAAAGAGTCACCGCGGCCCTAGAGCTCAAAGGGCCTTAGGAGGAACACGAATGGGTTTTAGTCAGTAAGTCTGACAATCCCTTCCGCTCCGCCCAGAGAGTAAGGAATCATTTGATGAAATCCCGAAAAAAAAAAACTTCTTATCTAAACGGATTTGGATGAAACTCAGCATATAGATAGACTTTGTCCCGCAATAGGCCAGAAGATACTTTATATTCCTAAGATAATTTCCCATGGGATAATTTTCAACTTTCAAGCGTGTCAAACCGCTGGCAGAAGCTAGTTCAAAATAAACTCGAGAGTTACATCACAAACATGTATTTAATTCTAAAACTACCCTCAACAAAACTAACATTTTCTGCAACCCCAAATACAAATATACCCCGAATCGTTCACGAATCTGATTTATTCGATTCCTGCGCAGCCCTTTTTGCTGTACGGTCAGCAAAACATCTATCGTAACCTCCATATCTTGGATTTGCATTTGTATCCTTTTTTTGCTGACGTATGTGAGATTATAAATATTATATTCATGCTAGTTTTTCTCGGTCTATTTTTGTGTTATTTCGCATTTTGGTTTATGACCAGTCGGTCTATTCTATAAACACCTCACTGTATAGAACTATAGACGTACGTTGAGTGAGCTTGAAATGAACTGTCCTTCGAACTTGCTTGTATGGATTGACAACTCACTTCCAGGGACCGTTACCAAAAAAATACCGATAAAATCACCAAAACATTTCGTTTGGTTACGTTAAAGGATTTACCGGTATTTAAATAGCGATACTAATATCGTTATTTCGCTAAAATCTATCAGCGTCTGGTGCGAAATTGCCAAACAGAAACGCGCGCAGTGCGATAGGCGGGGCTAAGGGGCTTGCCGGTATAACAATTGTAATTTTTATCGCTACTAATACTGGTCTTAGATAACATTAACTAACTCATGGGTTTCGTTATTAATTTCGTTACTTTTATCATTAACGTAACGGTAATTAGTAACGTTATAAAAAAAATAACGGTAATTCGGTCCCTGCTCACTTCATGTTCATTACACCGATCTTTTGAGTCAAAACTTTAGTTAGCTTCTAGTGAGCTTTCAATCCCTAGCATCAATGAGGATTTCGGGAAAACTCACGCTACTAGTTGGCGCCACATACGCAAAAGGTCTTCTGTAAAAAAACCGGCCAAGTGCGAGTCGGACTCGTACACGAAGGGTTCCGTAACATAAACCTTGGTTTTTATTATTTGTTGTTATAGCGGTAATATATATACACAATCTGTGAAAATTTCAACTGTCTACCTATTACGGTTCTTGAGATACAGCCCGCTGACAGACAGACGGACGGACGGACAGCGGAGGCTTAGTAATAGGGTTCCGTTGGATACCCTTTGGGTACGGAACCCTAAAAAGTAACTTTTACGTAAACATGACGTTGACGTCAATTTAGCTTACATCTGAAATCAGCGCCATCTATCCGTCACATATGAAACTGAACGCTATTATAATGGTAAACAGATGAAGGATGTCGTCTTGCAGTCTAGTCTGGTCCATTCGGCCTAGACATTTAGACTATAGTACTATTAATAAGCTAGTTTTACGTGTTTTATAATTAGGCTACGTCGACAATGCGTCTGGTGTGAAATAGATTCTGTCACAACAATTCAGTTGAAGGCCTTGCGATATTATTTCCGTGAGAGGCAACGATATGCCGAAAGAGGACGTCTTAACTCTTAGTACTGCCACCTAGTATACGAAGTTACAGAAAACCCTCATTGGAATGACAGCTCACTTCCAACGGGTTTTTTTACAGAATCGATCGCCAGTAGACTTTAAAGGTTATAAACCTCATGTATCTTAGTGCTTCGATAAATTAGCCAATTAACTTAAAGCGTGCTTATCAATAAAAATCTTTATGAGCAATTAAATATTATTCCATTTAGCCGGTTTATCTTGTATTTTTACTATAGGATAGCAACAACGTTTCTAAATAAATAAAAATCTATATTGTCGTAAAACAGTTTTTACCCGTAAATAATACCCATTTTGGTTTTTAGACCACAGAAGAATGTTAGCTCAGCTATCGCCTAAGGCCTACATCGACCACAATTACAAATTCATCCCACTTGTTTCCATCAAGATGGTAAGCAGCTGTCATAGTTTTTGCTTGAATTCTAACATCAAGACGAGTAGAACCACACAATACGAGTGTACCTACAGTAAGGAGTAGGCAGGAATGCGGTTTCCTGAACCAGTTTGGAAAAATTACAGAGGTGTCTTAAAGGATTAATTACTTTGGTTAAACATACTGTAGGTCGAATTTAGTTAACTATACAGGTAGCATATCAGTGGTGACAAAACCAGCGTAAGCTGGTCTCGTTCCTTATTGAAGCTTCATAGCGAATTTATGGTATGTAGATAGTATTTTTTTTTTTTCAAAATTTCTACAAACCTTTATTAAAACAAAAAATATACACTTAAAATAAGAAAACCTAACTAAAATAAGGCGTCAAAAAATTCGTCCGCATCGCTGTCCACTGGAAGTGAGCCCAAGAGACTGGCAGCATTGCCACGTTGTATGGCAATGCTTATCCTCTATCCAAGGTAAAAGCCAGCCCTTGGGTCACGCGAAGTGTAGTAGTAATTTATTTATCCGTATAAATAATTCAGTTATTTGTTTGATCATTTTTTAACTTAATGCTGTCTATCTATATTGAAGTGGTTAAATAATCGAATATCTTTTTATTAACATTGTAAATATGCTTACTAAATGCATATTGACAGGTTTTCAAGACTAAAATTTAGTTTGACTGATATTCAGAGGGCTCCCGTAAGGAATTAAATACAGCGTGGGTGGTTATCGCCGGGTACTGTGAAATCAAAGTATTAGTAGATATTACCACTGAAAATTAGCCTGTTGTACCCACATTAAATTATACAAAATACACAGAATTGTACTAAAAGAAGACAGTTATCCATAAAAGAATCTATATCTAATGAGTAATGGTATTATAACAAAAACAAAAGCACAAAAAATACACAATACAATAAAGATTACGTTTGACATTTTATAAAAAAAAAACTTACCATTCCATTGTCCATTCCCCCATATGGCGATTGGTATCCCGGCTTTTCTGTGACTGCAAAAGATTTGCGCATTATTTTTTTATACTTTATAAATACTGTTTTATAATATTCCTGAAGCTTTTCCAGCGTTCCTCGAACGGTAAGGTGAAGTGCTTCGGTTTACCTGTTATGCCATTTTTTACTAACTACTAATGCGTATTTCCTGAACATCACTGTTAATAATTCAATGAATCCGAAATATATCTCAATACATATAATACGAAATGTTCAATTTTGGCGCCCAACATGGGGCATTAATTTATATTGTTTTACAGTCAGAATCGAGGAGCTCATGGCTAAATATTAACTGAAAACAAATACAAAACAAAACTGCGGTGATCGGCACGTTAAGCCTTTGGTACCGGCAGTCATTTGTGGATCTTTGACATTCGTTACGTTAGATTGTCAGAAAAGCCAGATATGAAACACCAGTCTTTACAGAGTACCGTATATCCGAGTTTGGTTTGGAACCCTTGATTTGGCGCCCAACACGGGACCGCAAAAAATACATTATTTCGTAACGTATTGAGAATTAATAGTTCGGAAAGCAATATAAATGCACCAGTGTAATCGTATTACTTCAAACCGAACAATAACATTTTAATAATAAAAACTCGTCCCTAAGTCTCACACAGTAAAATACGAATTAAAAATTGCACCATTTTTATTATCCCATTAAAAATCCTTTTGTAAAACTTGGCCAAATAGGGTTCCGAGTCCATGTTGTCAGTCGGTTAAAAAAGGGTTAAGCTGTAGAGTTTGTGTAACTCAATGATATATTGGATATGTGGGTTTATTATTTGTCTATAATACCCAAGTTTATTTAGGGTTAAAACAAAACATCGTTGAAAAACGGCGTTATAAGTAACTCTTAGTAAAAATACCGCTCAGATTCGTTACAAGAAATTGAAGTAAGGGTTATCTAGTATTTACTAAGCATACGCAGCGACAGCAGATATTTAATATATATTTATGTGGTTTAAATAATAATTAATCAAAAATAATTTCAAGGGATTTGTACGGAGATTAAGGAGTATATTGTGTATTAACCCAGGACATGGTCTCCTGTGAGCAAAGTTTCATCTTAATCAATTCAGCCGTTGAGCGCGATTGATCAGAAACCAAACAAGCAAAACAGACTTGATACTGTTGCAATGTTATGATAGTAGGAGGAACAAGGACTGGTTTTCTTTGGTAAACTATGTGTTTAAATTATATTTTGTAGATCGAAAAAAATGACCCCAAAAACAAATGTCTGTCTACCCTCAAAATTAAGCAAAGGCGTTGCTAAGAATTATTCAAATTAATTCTATAATTGTGGAGCGTTAACGCCTACAGTGAGGGTAGATATTTATTAAACAAAACACATTAATTACAGTTATGGCGATCATCAGCCTTTGTTTACTCAGAGTAGAGCCTTTAGGAGTAATTAGATATTTGTGGCGCTGACTGTACTTGTGTTGGAGAAATAATGAGGAGCAGAGACTAAGGTTTTGGTTCTTTTCGCTGATTACATGATCCCTTTATTCTGAGTCTTTATTTTACAAGAATTTTGTTTTTATTATTGATAGGCTCGCGTTTGACCACAATCTCACCTGATGTAAAGCGATAATGTGGTCAGCGATGGAGCACGCTTGCCTAGAAGTAAACTATTCACTCATGACTTAAAGACCAGGATGTAGCTATCAGGAAACAGACTCTTGCACGGGATCCTACTCATTTAGTCTACGCAAGAAAAAAAAACAATAATGTTTTATGCGTATAGGTGGTCTTTCAAAAAACAGTTTAAATGATTCAAACTGCGAAAACATAGAGTCCACAAATCTTTGGAACGAACCAACGATTTTTATTTTTAAACGATTAACAGTTTGGTCAAAATTCAGAAGCAGAAGGCGGTTATCTTGGACCCATCACGCATTGAAGGAGTTTTCTCGCAGAGGTTGGGACTGCATTACTATTAGAATGGGACTTTTATATCTCGCCGCGAGCGAAGCACTATTTACACACAACTAAAAACTACTTACATTTTTCCCTTAAAGTTTTATCATATAAAATATATCTGTACTAATATATAAAGCTGAAGGGTTTATTTGTTTGCTTGAACGCGCTAATCTCTGGAAATACTGGTCCGATTTGAAAAATTATTTCAGTGTTAGATAGCCCATTTATCGAGGAAGGCTATATACCAATAGCAGCGGAGTCTGCTCCGCTGCTATTGTTGCGCGGGTCAACTAGTGGAGAAAGAAACGAAAATATATTTCAATAGCAACTATAATTTTTCGGCACAGCACAAAACTAGCCGACATTTTTTACAAATCCATCCCCTATATTTTTATAACACTATCATTTTGAATAGCTGTCACCTATCGTCAAATGGATGACGTAATTTCTCCAACACAATAGTACCCTCCGTTACAAAGCGAATGCTTAATCCAAATTATACAGTGAACGGACAAGAGGGTAGGCAGAGAACTCTGATTGTTGGTTACGATTTTTTTTTTGGCTGTATCGATCGTTTTTGGAGATAGGGGGTAGTATTTTAATAATATGTGGATTAATTTAGTACAAAGAGTTGAGATTAATTAAATAACAGGTCTTTCATATTGAAATCAGATCCAAACGAATGATTTGCAAGTAGAATTAAGAACGGTCTTGATTAAAATAATTGGATAGCAACATTGGATGGTGATGTGACGATCTGCAGTGCGATTTTGTAAACAAGCTTTGATGAAATGAACAAGAAATGAGTTGTCAGTCCATACAAAACAGATGGAGTGACAGTTCTCTTATACTCGCTCAACTTAAATTAACACGTTGAAATGTTGACAGTATAGACCAGCTGAACACGTTTGCGTGTAAAACTTTTTCCGAGATTGCGCAAGGCAGAGAGGTTTGGAAGAAGCAAGGGGAGGCCTTCACCCAGGACATAAATTAAGTTAGCAAGAAACGAAAACGAAATATTAAATAAATATCAATGATCAGGATCCGATAAATAGAAAAAGGATGAGAGATCATCAAATGACTCCTTTCGCTCTAGGCAGAGCTGAAGGGAGTGTCAGACTCTTACTGACTAAAACCGATCCGTGTTCCTCCAAACGATTAAATTTGATTTTTCGTTTTCTTTTTTTATTTTAATTTAATTTTCGATTTTAAGTTAAAATATAAACCCTTCTGATTCGCCATACTTCACGAAAATAATATCTAACTCGCTTATAGTACCGTTTACACACACATAGACATGATTGAAAGTATGATTTGAAATATGGCGAATCAGAAGGGTTTTTATGCCGTATTTTGACTAATTTCGATAAAGTGGAATATCCGATTGTCGCACCATTATTTCTGCGACTTAATATTGTTCCAATTACACTAGAAACAAAATAAAACTGAAAATGTTGACTTCAGCGCCATCTCGCGGGAAAATGGCAATGAGCAACCCGTAACATTCACCTTAATCTGATATTTATTTAAGATTTTATTTAGTTAATTTAGTTTAATTTTATTTTTGTGCACGTTTATGTTTTTAAGTTGACATTTGTGCGAATTTTTAAATATGGATTATTTTTATCTGAAATAAATAAAATGAAAAACATCCTTTGCGTTTCAGGGCCGCGAACAAATTCCGCAAATGAATCATACGCTGCATCCAAAGAATCATTTCTCTATTTTCCCGCGGATCTCGGATTTTAAGCTTGTAGATTTATCAGAAACCGAAATCCATGTAAGCAGACATTTTGTTTAGCAATATTCCAAAAAAAAAAAAATGTAAATGTGACCATAATTATTTGTCGCGCCATTGTCAGTTTCACTCGTGCCAACTTTCCGCTTGGCTAATACTCGTACTTGAGGGGTGCTGTATTTTGCTGTTACAAATTACACGGTACCGAACTGTACCGAACTGTACCGAACTGTACCGAACTGTACCGAACTGTACCGAACTGTACCGAACTGTACCGAGCGAAGGGTGGCTTTTTGACGACACGCTAATTATTTCATGTTGGTACCGAGTTACAGTTTTCCGACCTTTATGGGCTAGTTCTAATTGAAGATATACTTACCTGGACAATACAGTAACAAAAAAAATAAAAAATTTTATCATAGCAAGCTTGTCTTTTTTTTGGCTATGGAATTCGTTCGAAAGAGTCACTACGGCCCTGGAACACAAAGGGCACTAAGAGGAACACGGATGGGGTGTATTTAGTAAGAGTCTGACACTCCCTTCTGCTTCGCCCAGAGCGGGAAAAGTCATTTGATGATTTCCTATCCTTTTGGCTAACAGTGTAGACTTTGGTCAAATATTAATGAAAAATTACATATGAGGGTTAGTAGGTATATATCATCCGCCTAGCCTTTTCCCAACTATATTGGGGTCGGTTTCCAGTCAAACCGGATTTCGCTGAATACAGTCAGATTTACTGGCTTCTGACTATCCGTAACGACTGCCAAAGATCTACAAATGACAGCCGGGACCAACGGCTAGATTATAAATCCCTCCCATATCGGCCGTGACACAAATGCCTACAACAATTGCGACAGACAGATTACTTCTACATTTCTTTTGCACGCCTATAGCATGGGACTGCTTAAGACTGATACAGGTACAGCCCAGTTTTTAATAGATTTTCCCCCAACTTCTATTCACAACGTAAGATAGACTTGGACAGAGTAAGCGTGTCAACTTCGCCTGATACTACGCGAAGCACAAGATCCACTTCATGTACTTTGGGTAGGTAATACATTATACCTTCAATAACTTACGACGGTAAATTGAAAGCTCACTACAAATTATATGCTGTTCATACCAACGGTATTGACTGTATGGTGCCAGTAACAAGAACTAGCGGGGAAAATCGACGGGTCGTAAAATTACAAGTTCGCAATCTTGACGACTTGAATGCGTTCTCCTGTGAAGTTTTTAGACGGTGAAAGATTCATCGAACTAGTAAATTGATATTTTTCTTGACACAAATCTCGAGAAATTAATTCGTCGTATTCGAGCCAAAGTAATTTATAAGTGCAATGATTTGAAGTAGTTTTTTTTGTTTATTTGGTAATGGGCTTGCTTTTGACCACAATCACGGCTTTTTTAAGGATGGGAAATCATCAAATGACTCCTCCCGCTTTGGGTGAAGCAGAAGGGAGTGTCAGACTCTTACTGACTAAAACCCATCCGCGTTCCTCCCAGTGCCCTTTGCGTTCCAGGGTACGGTGCCTCTTTCGAACGAAGTCCGCAGCCCCATCAGGCACTGGCCCTAGCGGGCCCCGTCACCACGATCACGCCTGATGGAAAGCAATAGATGAGCTTACTGTAAATATCAGATATAGTCAAAAGCATAACTAAAAGGAATTCATACTAAAACTACTTAAGAAAATACTCAAGATAAGTCTAAAACCTTTATTTATCTCTTCTTTTATAGACAACAGCGTCATTGGGTCCGACAACCATCGCTGAACGCCGGCGCTCCTAACTTAGACCCCTCAACCAAAGAAATCGATAACGAATTGCTACTTTACAATGTAATGATAGACTACCCTCACTGCAAGCTTCAAAGGCTATCAATTGGCTGGCAAAGCGCAATAGAAAAAAAGAAAATATTATCTAGTAATTTTCTCTGACAATTAGAAGGATTAGAAACAAAGCCAATTTAAAAAAGAAAAAGGAGTTCTAGAAACCATTTGGACAAGCATAGAGTTAGGAACGTTGCGAATAGAGCCGCCATTCTTTTCCATGCAATTACGTTGAGCACAAGTTTCAGCTGTTACATGACCATAGTCAAAATTGTCCTGGCTGTCAATTTCTATGAGTAAACGCTGACACTGGCTGAAACGCTTGGTTTTTACCTGACTGCCCCAGGAGAGTAATGATTTTCGAGAGTATCTATGTTTTTTATTCTTTGGCACGTTTTCTAGCCAAACCGAATAGAGATTTAAACAAATAAGGTATCATAATATTTGTCTAAGTGCCTAAGTGACATAGGCTATACGAGTTTTGAAAAAAAACAAGGCGTTGGCTGCCGTTAGGTAAGTGAAGTGGTGCTTTTTTCGTGATTTATCATCAGAGTAAAGCGCTTGAGGATACGGTTCTTAAATCAGAGACAGTTGATGGCAGCAATATGTGATTGAACAAAAATAATTACCACCAACTGCATCAGACTGCTTCAAAAGTTACTTGTTTGGAACTCTTTAGTCGTTTTAAGCGGTCAGTTTTTTTAATAAGTCGTTTTATTAAAGAAACCTTCCGCAACTGAGTGACTAACAAACAACGCACAGCCGAAAGAAAAAACCGGGTAATGCGCGCACGAAGTCGCGAGCAAAACCTAGTCTACACTAATATTATTAAGGTGGATGCTCCAGGGTTCGAAAGAATGAATATTTCAGAAATAATCATTCTTTCGAACTACATGAACTTAGAGGGCTATATTGATGATTAAAATGGTTATAATTCTTTAGGTCAATACGCGTTACAGTCGCAGATCGCATTTGGTCCACATACAGCTTCACACTGACCGGCAAATTGCAAAAAACATAAAAATATTTGAATTTCGCGGGCTACCCTGGAGCATTCACCTTAAAGAGGAAAGATTTGTATTTTGGTATGTAACGAATAAACTTAAAAACTACTGGACAGATTTCAACAATGCAACATTATCCCGGAGTAGCATAGGCTATATTTATTACTAGAAAAAAATTGAGATTCTTAAGACATGTGCAGCGCGGACGAAGTCGCGAGCTAAAGCTAGTACCGTATACAGCAATTGTCGCCGTGGTGTCTTGTTGCTCTGTGTTAACGTGCATTATTTAAAAGGGTTGAACGAAAGACTCGGCCGATAATACTAGGCTAGTTGACAGTTCTGCTTATTTCAATTCGCGTGCAAAATGAAGTTAGATAAACTGAAGTGAGCGCTTACCGAAGCATGCCATTGGAGATGATTATAGTTTCCCCAGTTCAATGAGTTCCTTTGTCATAGGATATAGTTTTTATTTTAATTCGCAGTTATTTTATAAGCGGCACGCGTTACCGCCAGATGTGTGAATGTTGACGAAGTGTAAGGAAAGAGTATGTTAGGATCTTGGCACGTGCCGTTCTACAATATTATCATGGGCAGTCTTGTTTTGTTAAGTTCAAGAATAAATGAAAAAGATTTTATGTGTCATTGACAGGCTTCTGTTTGACCACTATCTCACCTGATAGGAAGCGAAGATGTGGTCGGAGATGGAGCAGCTTGCCTAAAGGAAACTACCTATTGTCTTTTGACCTCCAGGTTTTAATTAGACCATCATCATAATCAGCCTAGCCTTTTCCCTAGTATATTGGAGTCTAGCCGACTATTGGCGTCGGGGCCAGGTTTTAATAAGACCATTATTCGATATTCTGCGGGTCTAAAAAAGCCACTTTAGCAGAATCAGAAAGCACATCACGCTACGTCACTGTCAAATTTTTCAAATCAACCTTGAATTTAATGCGTTAGCAATAAGGATAGGAATTTTATTCTTATTTGATATTCTGGAAGACACCAAGTTTGATGGCTCAAATTAGATTTAATTGTCCCCATTAACTTAAAGCACGTAGCTATAATATTATGTCGACCAATGTTTTAATTCTATCATGATTCTAGTCCAGAAAAGGCGGATTGATTAATGGGCATAGAAAAATGATAATACGACCCAAGGACCAGAACAGTGTCCTGGGCCCCTAGTCTGCTAATTTTTATAAATTCGTCATTCCAACACGATGCCATTGTCATTTTGCTAAAAGTTCGTAATCTGCTAAATTCATAATGGTCGATCACTGATCGGTCAGTGGCATGTCAGTGGTCTCGTAATGAAATCGTAGTGGAATGTAAGTTACTCTATGGGAAAAGCAATGACACACAATTACGTTCTAAATGGTAGGTCACTGATCGATGGCACTGTCAAAATTTTAGCAGATTACCGCAAACGTCTGTCATTCATTTGTCATTATGTACGAGATTACCATTTTATGCCATTTCGTTCAGTGGAGTGTCAGTGGTTGATCATTGGAAAGTCATAATGACACTATTATGTTAGTAGATTACCAAACTTGTCAAAATCAACAATTACGAGATCAGTGATCGACCATTCTGACACTATTGTAATAGCAGACTTGGGGCCCTGTTAGGGTGCGGAATTTTTCGCAAGAGTTACCGCGGCCATGGAACGCAAAGGGCATTTAGTAGGTGGGTTTTAGTCAGTAAGAGTCTGACACTCGCAAATCCACATCGCATCAAAAAACACAAACTTAAGGACGCTTAGTAAATTATAGTGACATACGAACACTTAAACCGGCGCGCGTCCGCCACGTGCCCGCGGTCAATTTGTTGGCGCGGTTAATTGTCAATATGTCATGTTAAATTGTTTGACTAGATTTGGCCCGCCGTTTTGCGTGGAAAAGGTTTCCCTTTTGCTCTCTAGAAATGATCTGTATCACCGTTTTACGAAGGATAAGTGAGTATTGTTAATGTTCAATTTCTCTTACATTTAGTTATTCAAGTTTATTATAATTTGTATGTACGCATGTCAGTTCAGTGACAATAAACTTTTTTTTTTCTTTCTACCTAGTAACTTTGGACATACGTTAAATTACATAAATGCATCGCCGTAAACTTTATTTACAGTAGTGGTATAAATATATGTGGACTTTATGCAAAAACGCATTCTCAGCCAGTCATCGTTTGAGTTAGAAATAAGTCGAATGACAGATTAACGATGTCAATCCCACTGAAATTATTTTATCCGAAAATCATTTTTGACAAGTTTTCCGTATAAAAACTGATTTTGGAACCCCAACGTCGGGTGTTGGAATCAGGATATTTCTTAAAAAACGCATTAACTATGTTAGGATTTTTCAAAACTTCACTTAATCATACAAAGGGAGAATTTAATAGAGTATTCTTAGTTAGTATCATTTTCATATTTACTGTGATCTCTAATTGCTTTTACTCCAAAGTGGAATATAATGGAATTAATTTCATATTTAACTTCAATATCGAATGAAACAGAATTATTTATGTTTGAAGCATTAATACTGTTTAACTTAGGTATAATTATGAAATAATTGTGTCATTAGCTGAGGTATATTATTAAAATACCCCAATTCAGAATACGTAGGTACCTATTTGATTGTTTATGTATGTCTGGCTTGATAGAAGTATATACTACGGTTCATACTTCTTTCTAGGTATCTGAAGCTCATCCTACAGAGGTGAATACACTAACTGTATTCACCTCTTTTTTAGGGTTACGTGCCCGAAGTGTAACCAACGGAACCATGTAAGAACTTAATCGTTGTCTTTATTAATATATTTTTCATTATTTGGTCATTGACAACTATAGTTTTGTGTAAAGTAGAAGCATATTTTTCAAATTTTGTAAATGTGAGTACCATGAAGCCATTTACATTTTATGTGATTAGTTATAGTTTTACTTGTTGGACATGAACGAGCATGGTGGTTGAGAGCATGTTATGCTCACTCAATTTCTCGCTGATGGCGGCGCGTGGGTTGGATCATTCGGTTCCCTTCGAAATGGTTGAACTGAAAGGTGCCGATACACGAGTCATGTTCGTGAACGAGCGCCGTCAGTTGAGACTGGTCATGTCTTAACTGCCATTGGCTCAATTTAATCTTTATATTTTAAATTCTTATAATAAGCCTTTTTTTTCCTTTGCATTGTCCTCACATGCAGCAGCAACAAGTATATTATGTAACTTGGCATTTTGTAAACAGAACATGATTTAAAAGAGTGTCCGTGGAGTTTCTTGCACGTTCTTTTCCATAGAGATCTACGCTTTGGAACGTGCAAATAGCTTCCATGTTTTTGACTGACCGACCTTGATGTTTCAAAAGTGCCTGTGAATGGTTTATTTGAAATAAAATGTTTTGAATTTGAATTTGAACATACATATAACTAAGCCTCCGTTGTTCGTCTGTCCGTCTGTCTGTCAGCGGGCTGCATTGCAAGAACCGTAATAGGTAGATAGATGAATTTTCACAGATTGTGTATTTCTATTGCTGCTATAACAAAAAATAATAAAAAAAATTGGTTTACCATAAACCAGAATTTTTATTGTTTTTTGTAACTCGCACACGCACTGTTCCGTGTGCGAGTCGACACACATTTTTTCATTTTTATCATTTTGGCAAAAAGAGCTCTTCAAAACTCAAACCCCTAAAACGATCCACAATCTAATAAAAATTAAAAAGTTTTAAACGCACAAAGCCGCCAGAAAAACCTAATAATCAATGAAAACAAAAATCAAATCTATTATAATATAAATACGAACCACTCAATAACTTCACAATTCACCCCCGAGATGATCCCTAAATCATCCCCTACGGACAGATATGAATCTGTAAGGGTCGTTACTCATCGCCGTAGTTTCACGGTGGATTGGTCAGAGAAGAATCTGGTTTATTACAAGCCACCCCTTTATTTATAGCTTGGAGGGTAATCATATTAGATGACGGGAGGGTAGTTGGTAAATAATAGTGCGAGTATGTAAAATTGAAATTGGGTGGCGTAAATTGTGTTTTAAAATATGTCGTTATCACACAGAAATATCTCACATAACCGCTTTTGCGGGTAAAGTAGATAGTTTTATTAAAGAACTGGTAACCTAGAAAAAAACTTTTCGTTTCAGAAAATAAACAAAAATTGAGAGAAAGAAGTGAAAATTATGCGAATCTAGAAATAATTCACGTTATTTTCTACATTTTTCGACATAAATGATCAGCAATATTGTTATTTTATATGAGTGAAAGAATAATCGAAAACGGACGAGTATTTCCACAGATTGTTTTTTAAGCCGACCCCAATATAGTTGGGAAAAGGCTAGGCAGATGATGATTTAAATAGGTAACATTACTTTCTAATTTTATTTAGATAGCTTATCGGCTACTTAAGGTATTTAGAAAACATGTGCCGTTTTCTTCATCCACATTCCCTTGACTAAACGTAGATTTTGAAGCTTTACTTTAATTTCGACCACTCTCTCAACATCCGATATGGTCTAGTGGCTAGGATACCTGGCTCTCACCCAGGAGGCTCGGGTTCGATTCCCGGTATCGGAAAATATCTTTTAGCTGTTATAGTGTTTCTTTTTTGTTCACACTAGCGTATTTTCGTCATTTTTTTTATATTTGACCCAGTGTTTTTTTTTACTTTTACATTATTTTCTTGCAAAGATTTTTTTAATTTGTTAATTCAATAAAAAAAACATATTTTTATATTCTAAATTCCAGTAACTATAATAGCACGCAAATCAACGCGCAACACGTTAGCGTGTGCACGTTTCGAGTGCGTTTAACTGGCATTACGTCACGCGTGACACGCGTTGTGGACAAGAGAGACAGATCAGAAGGCCAATTCTCGTTTCTTAAAAAGCGGTCAATTACCAATTACTATAAGTCCCTGATGATCTAAAGATGTTTCAATGCCCCTCTGCATACAACGTTTTAATATAGGTAAAGTTTGTTCGAATTATAAATTTCAAATTCAATCGAAGTTATCACAGTTTGAGGTAGACCGAAACAAGAACGGCAATTTCATTGCTTAGTAGCATCCTGTAATTCTTTACCATGATTTTAACAATTCCGGATCATTTGTATTGAAGTACACCCGACAAGAAAATTGACTAGATTTTTAATTAACTTTAATCGACTTTGTCTGTCATCTCTGACCTAGACTAGAATCAAGAGCAAACCCATTTAAAAAAACAGTTTTACAGTATTGAAAAAATGTGAATTCAATTCAGTGAAACTTCTGACCATTATATCACATATAAACGGGTAATAGTAAAAAGTCGGTGTCCCCCTTGAAGTACAGTCGGCGTGTTTTTGTCGTTAATGTAACAAATATTGTCGACCGTGAACTGGATCGAGAGGGTGCGCGGGACTGTATTCATAGTCGAGGTATTTCAAAATTTCTTTTTTATTTAAACTGAATAATAGGTTTTCTTACTGATACATTACATTGTACAAATTGAACAAATTAAAATGAGGATATTCTAAAAAATAAATAATACTTGAAAAAAGTATTCGAAATAATGAAAATAAACAATTTTCACACTATCCCGTGCTAAGTGGTTTTCCAGTAATTTTTATTATTTTCTGAATGCGAAAACAAGCAGTTAACCCCATTTGAGAAGACAGTAATTTAGAAAGATATGGCAATATATTTTTACACAATTAAAAATTACTGAACCACGTAGTCACTTTTATGAAATAACGGTCGTAAAAGTGACTACGTGGGACTTGAGTGGGACCCTAGGTCAGACAGTAACATTGGGTTTTTGTATTCGTTTTATGGCAATGGGTTAGCTATCTAATAAATACTTGGGTTACTCATACTCATAGAACTCTAGTAGTTGAAACATAGTTAAGTGTATCACGAATTACATGGTTTTTCTTTATTTACTTTTCTTTTTTTCTTTACTAGACATCCCCCTACATAAGGAATGAAAAGGAATGTAAGGTATTTCTTTGATAATAAAGGTCTTGAAGAATAACGAGTAGGTACGTCATAAGGAATTTATGTAAATCTTTTCTTGCCTTATACTGTATGTATGTACTCGTAACAATGAATGAATGAATGATACAAGTATTAAGTATCAATGATGTCTTGTCTATAGCAATTAAAAGTTATTTATGAGAACTTAAGGCACTGATTTATTCCTTAGATGATTTATTTGATAAACATATTTTTTATGATTGAAGCACTGACATTACATCAGATATTGTGTTCACAGCATTTTTTTTAGATTATGCTCGACACCAAATGGTGCCTAAACCTAACTTATATTATAAATGCGTAGATTAGTTTATCGCTTCCACGCCTAAATCGCTAAACCGTTTTTGATGATTTTTGGTATAGAAATAGATCCAATGGGACCCTGGGGACGGCTTTTTTTTGCGAAATTCTAGATTAACGTGAGCCAAACCGCAGGCAAAAGCAAGAAATTGATTAAAATATGTTTTATATAGGCAGTTCCAAAAAAAAACATCAATTTAATTTTCACAGCAGTTTTTGATATTACTGTCAATATCTAAAAGCGTCTAATCAACAATAACTTATGAACTTAGTAGCAGTGCCCAAAAAATGACCTGACTATAAATACGCCTCACAGTACAAGCTACCCTCCCGCGTCTAATATGATTAATCGCTAAAAATTTAACGCTTTCGTACTCCACTGTACTTATTGAGAACGATGCTCTGAATATTGCACTTTTGTACGACGATACAGCGGAGAGGAAAAGTGATTTAGAAAGCTATGATTTTAGTAGTGCATAATGGGGAGTTTTGGATTTTCTACATTACACTTTTTGACATGACTGTACCAATTTATTTGTCGAGTAATTTCGTAGCCTTATTGCTGATAAAAGCTGTCGAGAACAAATTGGTCGATAAGAAATTCGAGAGAAGATTATTGAGAAGAAAAAGCTTATTGCAAAAAAATTAAATATCTTACTGGAAAATTTTCTCCTACACTCAGTCTTCTGAACCTACTAAAGTAAAAAAAAAATACAACCATTAAGTCAGTAACTAAACAGAGCTCTGTCCTCAATTAAACCCTCTTATTTGCGGAGGATCAACACAAACAGTGGTCATAGGGTAGTCAATGTTTAACGAACAAACACAGGGAGTGTGGCTGTTTTTTTGGTGGCTCCATCTATTTACACGTTGGTGAAGCTTTGAATAGTGCTTCTGTTAACGGGTGAGGAGATTTTGGAGTAATGTGATCTGAATATTTGAAGTGGTAGTGACCATATGTTCAATCGAAAATATGGTAAATTGTAGTGAATTCTGAAAGGTTTGGATTTGATATTTTGTGAAAAATTTATTGTTCTCTCAGATAAAAGTTTCTTCTTTCTTTCAGAAAAAATCTTATAATGATTTTCTTAACGTGAAACTTATTTTCTAGGCTTCACAACGCCTTTCCGAAAAATATTAAGAGCTACGTAGCTTTTTAGTAGCCCATAACCATCTTACGGGTCTCATCTATCTATGTACCAAAATTCATCAAATTCAGTTCATCGATTTAGGCGTGAAAGCGTAACAAACTTGCTTTCGCATTTATAACATTAAGATAAGACACGACATGAGATTTGACAAAAAATGCAACTTAACTCAATTCCAGAAACCATGAATTACTGGTTGTTAATCGTATTTCACGGACCAGCACCTAAAAGGCACCTGTTGAATTTAGTATTTTCTTGAATTCCCATCATAAATTAACTTAATTCGCCATTAAACAGTAGGACAAAGTAAATAAGTATTAGTTACAAGCCAAAGTTGTATGTAAATGTGATAAAAAATGGACGCGGGCGCATCATGTAGCAACGCGCGAAAGGCTGCGATGGCAATACTAATTATTTAGCCCTTTTTACAGTTTTGAGTCTAATTTTTATGGTGGTAAGGTTGATAGTGATACGATAAGTTGTTTCTGTTATAAAATGGTGTGGTTTATGCCGATACGTTCTTTTTATACTGTCTAAGAAATCGAAGTGAAGTGAATTTACGCTATGAGACGAAAAAGCAATAAAAATATAGAGGTAATGCGGAACAGAGAGTAAATTCCATTAAATAGGGAGAATCCTCCGATCAGACGGTTGTTGTGTCCGGTGGGCAATTGCCCGACAGTTGATATTCGGACTGTTGTATATGTTCAAGTTGCACGGAAAACTCTGATACCGCGATGGAGGATGTCGTTAATATTTCGCTGCTGGCGGGATAGATGGCGTTGCGGTTCTTTTTGCTGCTTGTGGCGGCATTAATGCCGCTACATTGACTGGCTCATTTACTTATACTTAAATCAATCATCAACACTTATAAAATAAAAACAAATCAGCATCCAGTACTTTTTTGTCCGCATAACACAGCAAAATCATCATCTGCCTTAGCCTTTTCCTAACTATATTGGGGTCGGCTACCAGTCAAACCGGACCATTATTTTACGCGGAGCGGCTGCCTAACAGACCTCTACAACCCATTGACTGGGTAACACGGTACTTCATGGCAAGACTGGAGTCAGATTAACTGGCTTCTGACTATCCGTAACGACTACCAAAGACAAAATATAGGGACCATTTTTGCAACAAAAAAAAACCAGGTGGTGTAATAAAGTTTCTAGGTCTTAAACAGAATCCGCCAACAAAAAGACCTTAGATTTAGACGTAATTAATCGTATGTGTGAAAACAAGCGACGTTCACCATATCGGGCAATCAGACGTTAATTGTCATCAAGAAAAAATTCTTGACGTTTTCATAATATATTAGCTGGCTTGTTAGTAATCGTATAATAAGTGACTGATCATTAGTTGGGACTCCTGCTGTAGAGGTCTTTAATTAGGTTCTAATAAAGGTACTCGTAACAAGCTTTTTCCCGTAACTTCGTACGCACATATCCCGTTTATTCCCTTTCCATAAAACTATCCTATCTTTTAAGTTGGATAAAATAACAGATAGTTACGATGTTTGATCGAAATCGGTTCAGCAGTTTCAGAGTTTATTTCGAACATACATCGTGACACGAGATTTTAATATTTATAGATATTTTTTTTAACTATTGATAGGCTTGCGTTTGCCCACTATTTCACCGGATGGTAAGCGATAATGTGTTCGACGATGAAGCACGCTTGACTAGAAGTAACCTATCCAATCTTAACTTTATAGACATTCTAGCAACCTCAGGTGTCTACATTTTACCCGATTAATTAAAACAAGCAAGATTTTTAATAGGTTTTTTGAAATCCCTGAAGCGTAAAAAAAAACATTAGGTTTGTGAAAGTAAAAATATTTTTCCAAGCGCGTTACACTTTCGTTCGCGACAGTACTTTTCCAAAAAAGTGCTATTCAGTAGGTTTAATTGACTTCTAGTGAAATTACCAAGCGCTCAATGAAGACTAGTTGGAAAAATTAAAACAAATCACTGTGATGCTAAATCAGAAATACAACAACTGTAAAAGGACCATTCCAGTTTCAGAAATGGACCAAATAATAAGACTATGTTACAAATAGGACAGAAGGAGCTCGTGGCTAGATAATAACAGCCGCACGAGTTGACCTTCAAGGTTAAGCAACCTCTTGCCAAGGTTGCTTTGTGGATGGCCATCTTAACAGCGAGTTTCCACCGTGCGTCGGAAAGCACGTTAAGCCGTTGGTCCCGGCTGTCATTTGTAGATCTTTGGCAGTCGTTACGGATAGTCAGAAGCCAATTAATCTGACTCCACTCTTGCCAAGAAGTACCGTGTTACCCAGTTACTGGGTTGTGGAGGCAGCCGCTCCGCGTAAAATACTGGTGTATTCAGCTAAATCCGGTTTGACTGGGAGCCGACCCCGATATAGTTGGGAAAAGGCTAGGCAGATGTTTATGTTATAAGTATTACTATAAGACCAGGCCTGAAACTTAACTTTGGTAAGTCCAGGCTCATAACTATCGCATTTTTTTGTAGTCCGTTGATGGAAAGGGCTAGGCGGAACTTAAAACAAATAATACAGGATCGTTTACAACCTCTCAAAGCCCATTACCATCTCGATCAAAGTTTTGATTCTGATTCTGATAGTTACTCAGAAATCATATGACCCACTCGATGGGCTGATGACGACGCTCTAGCAATAGCAATCGATCCATAACAAACAACATTATCAGAAAGGGGACGCCCAATCATCGGGATACTGTTACCGGTTTGTCATTGAACTGGTTTTAATGATAACTACTTAAAATGTAGATAACTATATTATCCTAAATAATATTATAAATGCTATAGTGAGTTTGTTAAGCTTTCGGACCTAAATCGTTGAAACGATTTGTAAAGATTGGCGGTCAGATTGCTGATTTCTCGTTCCGCGTTCGCACCACACTGCGAGCGGTCTCAAAATCTGCAGTTCAGTTACATTAAGTAGTGATAACACGTCAGACGCTCTTTTTACTGAAACCCAAATGTGACTCTCAATCGAATGTCTCGCAAATCATAAAGAAAACTTTTTCTCACACTAATTCACTTAAGTTTTCGATCTAGTTAGACATCGTGAACTTCCAACTATTGCAAAAAAAAAGAACTCTCACAGAACTCGAGTTCGCTTTAACCGTCGCGGTCTAATTGCTTTCGTGTGTGTAGGATTCTAAGCCACCGCTTAGATTACAGTGAACGCGGAACGCAGAACTCAGAACTCTGACCGCTAGACCGCGCGCAGTTGGGCGCCTATACGCGTGTGACGCGGAGGGAAAAGCTAGTTAATTTCTACAGGTATTTCAGGGAGGATGACTGGTCTAGTCGCAAGAATTAGTGCTGAGCCTAAGATCCTGGCTTCGATTCCCAGGTTGGGCAGTGTAATATTGGTTGTTATTCTGAGTAATAACGGGAAGTCTGAACTTATAGAGAACGCCTATTACTAGGGGCTTAAACGTTACTGGCGAAACGTGGGTGTCTTATAGATACATTTTTGATTTGTCATTCGGGAAATACAGAGACGGTTTGTGTTCAGGGATTATGCACCGAAAAAAAAGGAAATTTACATCTTACAAAGCGTCGTAATCGCCGTTCCTGTTTTGGTGGTCTACTTTGAAGACAAATAGGCAAGCTTGCTAGAACTTCCTATTTGAGACGCTTTTATAAACTCAGTGCAAGGCAAACGAATGGTCCATGTGTGTTTTATAGAATGCCAAGTTACAGAAAATTTTACTAGTATGCCTGTCACAATATAAGTGTTATAATATAATATAATATAATATAATATAATTATGTACACCATATAAGTAACAGACAAGATAGATGAGGAAAACATTACATAGGGTGCCACAATGGGCGGCCTTATCGCTAAAAGCGATCTTTTCAAGTCAACCTTTGGATGGATAACACAATTGCACACAATTGCTTAAATGCCCGGGCAGTTCGATTTTCTTTACCAACAAACTAATACAATAGGGAAGATGCAAATGCAGAATTTATGAGAATGTTGTCAGTAAAATGATAAAAAAGTATAAAATAAAGGCCATTACAAAGTTTTTACAATCAGCGTATTACTGACGTATCTGCTGTTATGCCAATGAAAAGGCAACCTTATGTCTTTGAGTTGGGACAGTTCTTGACCAGTGATAGACACGAGTGACGTCATCGTCCGTTTCCGCGCGAAGCTTTGAACTGTCGGTTTAAAAACGCAATATTAGCAATAAATTAAAGCGTTTTCAATTTTATTTATGTGGTGGTCTATTCTAGATGGAGTTCTTTAAAATTGAAGCAAGAATGGAAATATTGCATGTTCCCATTATATTGCATAAGAAAACTAACTCAACAACTAAATAATGCAATAAAATTACTCTAGACGGCAACAAAACAATAAAAATCCTCATTAAAAAAACACAAATACTTATCCACGTATAGTTCTCGCGTCATTACAACCTAATTCATATCGTATACGTGTATTTGCTCAGCTGCGCCTGCGCTTAGCCGTCATTGGTCAGCGCGCCCGCCAATCGCTACGAGTTCGAATTTCGAAATTTTTCATATCATTTTTAGTGACGAAAGACTTAATTTAAGAATTGTTTTGTCTTTGAAGAAAGCAATTTCGTTGAATATTGATGAGTTTCAAACCTAATATAGCATTTGGAAACATTGCTAGTTCTCCAAGTTTGAAGACTGAAATTTTTTTTATATTTCAAATAGGTACTAAAACCATTAACTTTAGAATTTTCAAGGAGACGGACAGTCGAACTTCATGTTAGCTTTTGGGATTGTAAAGCCAAAATAAGTACCAACAAATATACATACAAACAACGATTACTCAAGGAGACTCCTCCACCCTCCCGGCTGTCACTTCAGTACTGGACATAGGTCTCCCCAAGATGAGGGGTTTGCCATAATGGCCACGCTTGGCAGGTGGCGCCTGGTAGTCAGAAACCAGAAAATCTGTCACCAGTCTTGAAAAGGGCTATAGTTTTACCCAATTACTTGGTTGAAGAGGTCACATAAGCTGTCGCACCTTGATTGATTTTGAAAATTTTAATTAAGAAAGTGGCAGTGGATTAGAGATGGTCGATGGGGTCGAAAAGTTCTGGAGTGGCAACCGCATACCGGAAGACGCAACGTTGGAAGGCCTCCCACAAGGTGAACCGATGACCTGTTGAAGATCGCGGGTCGCGCAGGACCGGTGGTTGTGACGATGCTTACGGCAAGACGTCCAGCAGTGGACGTTTTTTGGCTGGTGTGATGATGAAGAATTAAGATACCGAGATAATTTTTAGTTGACGTTCTTTCTCTTTGGAGCAGTTCTGCTTTAGGCAATCTAATTATAAATACACTTAGTCTAAATTAGCTCATAAGTACCGTCAGACAGACTGGCACAAGTTATCAGCACTTAGCAAAACAATAACTGTTCGTATCAGGACATAAATCATAATTACCGCTTGACTTACACGCTTTGATAACCTGACTACGCACAGACTGGGGTCAGGAGTCAGCGAGCAAGTGTCACAGATAAGGACTATCAAAGTTCCTTTGTTTGTGGAAGATTGGGAGATTAAGAATTGCGTTTTGCGAAATGTTATTTACCCCGTTTTTTGTGTTAAAATCGACACCACAGCTATTTTTCCAGCCAGCCAGTTCTATCATTGGACTACGAGACGGTACAGTGATGCGCCACCGGTATATGGTGGACATCCCACCCATACGCACAAAACGTTATGGGAAGACTTTCATTGTGTGCAGAGCTAAGGAGTGGAATTCCCTGTCGGAGTCTCGTTTCCTAATATCTACTACCTGCGGGATTTATTGTCAGAATAGTTTAGTTCTAGGCAAGCGCGCTGATAGGATTGATTTGGATTACATGTTTGGTTCTCGGTATAAAATACGCCACTACTCTGTTCTTATCATTATCATATCAGCCGAAAAACGTCCACTGCTGGACATAGGCCTTCCCCAAATGGGGGGGTTTGCCATAATCGCCTGCCAAACAATGTATGGTGTTGAGTTTTACAGAGAACGCTGCTGCCCATTCCCTGGCGAGTCCCTTAGTCGCCTCTTACGACACCCACGGGAAGTGATAGGATGGTACTATTCTTTAACGGCACCGGCCGACACCATACGGCTGAATCCCATAGGCAGTTCCCATAGGTGCTGCAAAATGCGGCTTAGGGAGTGAGATTATTTCAAGAGAATGGCCTTGTACTAATTACGAAATATTGTTATCGCCAATCCGTTAGTGATAAGTTGTATTTAAAACAATGACAAAATCTATCCCAGCTGACCTTATTAAAGGAATCATTGGAGAGATCATGTTGCTCCAATGGTTATTCTATACTCCCGTCATTTTGGGTGGTCAAGAGCGAAATCACGTTAAACAGTTGGACCCGTCTGCCATTTGTACATCTTTGACAGTTTATACGGGTATTCAGAAGCCAAAATATCTGTCGTGCCAAAAGGTATCGTATAATCTAGTAACTGGGTTTTTGAGGTCAGATAGGCAGCAGGTTCCTGTAATACTGGTAGTCAGCTGCCTCCGGTAATTTTTTTTATTGGGGCAAGCCGCTTATAGACTAAGTAATAGACTACTCATCATCTGCCTAGCCTTTTCCCAATTATATTGGGGTCGGCTTCCAGTCAAACCGGATTTAGCTGAATACCAGTATTTTACGCGGAGCGGCTGCCTACCAGACCTTCACAACCCATTAACTGGGTAGCACGGCACTTCATGGCAAGACTGGAGTAAGAGTAACTAGCTTCTGACTATCCGTAACGAAAGCCAGAATTAACAGTGGCGACCACCAGAAAATCGCTAAGCCAATGAAGCCCGACGAGTCCCGGAGAAACGATTCAACTTTGTTGGATCCCGCATCGAAATTAATCTGAATAGTACAGCGGAGGAGTAGGATGAAAAAAAAAAATACAAATAATTTCCACTTCCCTCCTTATCAAGCATGAGACAGAATAAAGCTAGGCCAATAGGCATCACGAGAGGGACCCCTTCTTTTTGTTCTTCATCGTAATATACATTGGCATAACGATTTTGGTATAATTTTTTTTGCCATAATAATACTTAGCCATATTTTTTCTTTCGCATACGCATTATTTTGGCATAATTATCTTGAAGGCTAATTTGTTTTGGCATAAATTGAATTCGCATAATATTACTAGGCATAAGCATTTAGGCATACAATTTATAGAAATAACGGAAACAATTTAATTTTTTAAATTCAATATGTTGTGCTATGAAAGTTAGTGACAGAAACGAATCCACGTGGTCTTGTCAGCCCTACCCCTAGAGTGTAATTTAAGCCCGCGTAGGCGCGGAGGGGTGAGGCGCCCCGCGAGCTGAGCAGCAGGTGTTTTCAACGCTCGCCGCCGCGGCTGAGGCTAGCCAGCAAGCCGAAGCTGAGGTGGTGAGCGTAAAACACATCTGCGACGATAAGCTCGCGAGGGGCCACCGGAGCCCGGCAGTGATGGAGCCGTGACAGAAACCATGCCTGCTGCATGTTGTATGCTTGCTTGCATGCTACATACTTGCTTGCATGCAGCCTACTTACTGCATGCTTGCTTGCATGCCGCATACTTGCTTGCATGCTGCATGCATGGTGTATGCTTGTTTAAATGTTTGCATGCTGCATGGTTGCTGCATGTATGGCGTATGTTAGTTGAAAAATGAAAATAAAATAATTTGCATTTTCTACCTACAATGTAAAGTCCCTATAAATTTCATTAGAACAATATTGTATAACATTTTAGGAGTTAATTAATCATCCTTATTTGTTATGCCTACAAAAATATCTTTTAATATCATTACGTGTTAATAAATTTATGCTTTAGAATGTTATGCTTAATCATTATTATGATTAGAGAAATTATGCTTAAAAAATTATGCGTAAGCTGTTATTCGTAAATAAATTTAGGAAAAACAAAAGTATGCAAAGTTATATTAGGTCTTAAAATTTTATGCAAATGCATATGGAACCACCAAGGGACATAATATGTACAACTGGGTTGAGCCCAGTTGCTAAATACTCCCTCCGGTAAGAATGAAAGACAACTCGATAGTTGGGAAAAGGCTAGGCAGATGATAATACTACTAATATTTTGCACAAGTCTGATACCCAATCAATCAGCCCAGTCTTTTCCCAACTATATTATGGTTGAATTCCAATCTAACCGGATGAAACTACATGGGTTGACTGTTTATCTGACTTCCACAACCCAGTAACTGGGTAACACGGTATCCCAGCTGTCCGATTTTCTGGCTTTAGACAATGCATAACGACTGTTAAAGATCTACAAATGACAGCCGGGACCAACGGCTTAACGCTCTTTCCTAGACACGGAGATGTCTCGTAATCACGAGTCTCATACCAGAGAAATCAAAATTCTGCGCAGATTGAGTTAAGCAATTAGCTATCACATTGTAACAACAATACAACACAAAGTCAAATGTCACTCGTAAACAAGAGATAGTGAGTGCGAAGCTCGGTCGATAACAATTCAATTACACGAAACTTTATTTAATTTTATTGCGATTACATTAATTACGCATTTGACATATTTTATTAAGTCAAGATTGCCATCCCACAAAAAAATGAGCACGTTTACGAAAACGGAGTATTTTTTCTTGAATAAGGGGAGATTCTATTTTCGGACACAATTCCGATTTGAGGCGTGGTCTTAGGCGAAGTTTAATGTTATTATTATTTAGTTACATAATAAAAAGGTAATAGAGCCTTTTCTATAAGGAGCCTTCTCAGGAGTTGCGTAGGAATATTGTGTATCCACCAGAAAAGCGCCGAGGCAATGAAGCTCGACGAGTGCCGGAGAAACAATTCAACTGTCTTGGATCCCGCAATGAAATTAATCAGAAGAACAGCGATGGACTTTGATAAACCATATCTGTACTTGATCTATTTAATTTCTAATCTCTCTACCGTAGAAAACATATTGATATTGAAAAAAATGCGAAAGTAAGTCGTTTGTTACACGCCTAAACAGCTGAACGAATTATGCTGAGCTTAGTTTTGATTTAAATAAGACCCTGGAGAGGAGGACATAGAATACCTTTTATCCCAGGAGTATGTACCCTGAGGATAATTTCCTTGTCTATAAGCTCTACAACTCAACTCGATCTCTAAATTTCTACACAAAAATCTCGTCTATAAGCCTCATTTGCAACCACCGGACTAAAGAGGCAGTACCAGCCCAAATTAGCGGACTCAAGACTCGTCACCGCACGACAGCCGTCCAAAAATGATTAATACCCTCGCTGTAACACTTTACAATAAACATACGTGACACTCCGTATTTGGTCGGGTTGTTCCTACAGTGTGATGTTTTTTAGTCTGGATGACTGATGAAAAGACATGAATAAAAGACCCTCAGCGAGGACGATGATAAAAAGAGTCAGTCAGAGAAAAACAAGAGGAGACTGGTCGAAAGATCAGAAAGTGTATTTGAGTCTCCTGAGTGTTGACTACAGTGACAGCACTAAAGTGGCATTCTGCACTATTTAATAGCTAGCGGATTTGCCCGCGTAAATGTCGGAAATTTTCCCAAGGGCACACACTCCCAGGATCATTAGTAGTAAAATGCACTTTTAAACATAAACATTTTATAGTAAAACTAGCTAACCTGGAAAATGCTGTTTTGCCATACAAATAAAAAAAAATTGCCTACGACCTATTTCCAGACGTACCAAAAAAAAATAATCATAAAGTCAGTCAAGCCGTTTCGGAGGAGTTTGATAAATAAAAGATAAAAGCGACTGTCCATTCGCAAAGTAGATTCTTGAGGAGAAGAACGGGCGAAAAACTGTAGTTAATTAACCAATTTGAAAGACCCACGGAAAATTAAAAACTATACAGATACAAGCGGTGTGATACGCTGTAGTCACATAAAACTGAATATTTCTGCACAAGATGGAAAACTACAATGAATATTACGCAGGCAAATACATGGAGATATAATAATATGCAAATGTATTGCCGTACATGGCATATTAATCGGAGAAGCCTAGTGCGCATGAGTTGAATTCTTTTGATCGATAGTCTCCTTTGCTTGCTGAGCAGATTCAAAGCGTAAGACGATAATAAGAGATTTAAAGCTATGGTTTTAATACAATTGGATTAAAGTTATAAAGCTAGGTTTTCTCTGGATTTTGATCCCATAGCCTATTTAGCATTTTTTTTTAAGTTTTTGGCACTCAGATATTTTATGACTTTTCGTGATGGGACCAGTACCTCTATAATATTAAGTAGGTAGTTGAGATATGGAAGAAATTACACTATATGGATAGATGCATCTAATAGAAACCAAATAACACAAACGAGAGAGAAGAAAGCTAGGAAAAAGTCTAAAATCAACTTGCCCATGGGGAGCGTGCAGAAACTATAGGTGGCAGCACAGAAATGTCACTGTCAAGTATGTTTCAAGTAAAAAATTCGAAATAGCTACACTAGATGGCAGTCTTCTTCGCGCACGTTCCCCTAAACTGAGCGTGCAGGAACCACAGGTGGCAGCACTGAAGCGTCAATCTCAAATATTCTGACCCTTAAAACTTCGAATATGCGACACTAGATGGCATAGTGAACGCCGTGCACGGTCCTTATAGAGCAGTTAAGATATTTTAAGCTAACTTCAACCGAAAACAGGATTATTCATCTGACAAAGGATCAATATCTACGCAACGTACGATTTTTTATAACAAGTCATCATCATCTGCCTGCCTTTTCTTAACTATATCGGATTAAACTTGCAGTCAAACCGAATTCTACTGAATACCAGTATTTTACGTGGAGCTGCCTACCAGATCTCTACCACCTACTAACTGGGTAACACTAACAGGGTACTTCTTGGCAAGACTGGTGTTAGATTTCCGGGCTTCTGACAATCCGTAACGACGGTCACTTCTTTCTGTCACCGGACATCTCAATATGTGCACACCCTATATAATCTCGTCAATGGTACAAAACTAACTCAATGTAACATAGTAATGCGGTACATTAATTCAACAGGTACTGAATACTGCATTATACAACGTTTAGTAGTTCAAGACAAAAACGCAAGCGATTAAACGCTGAGAAGAATAAAAAATGGGATGAAAAATTGAGTTATGTCTGAAAAATATTAGTACTTCATCCCATAAAGTTAATCAAACTTATTAAATTAACAGTCTGCCGACTGCTAATTCTGTTTGATGTATCGTTATCTCTTGTGATTTGCACCTCGCTCATTTTATCTTTGCTAACCAATGTGTGAAAACCTTTGCTAGCGTCTATGTTCTATACCAACTGTAACCCGCCAGTTTTCAAAGCAGAATAATCAGGCCGTTTCTGGACTAGCTCGTACCATCTTAGACCTCATCCATCGCTTTCCATCGGCGAGACCGAGAAAAAGCGCGGGCGGATTACATCAATTTATGGCCCGTATCTTATTATTATTATTTTTTTTTCAAAAGAAATGCTCGCTAAACAGCATGGCTGCTTTACAAAAACTGTGAATCTTAACATCCCGCCAACCCTCTGCGGTTGGAAGCCCTGTTAATGAATGCATCAGACTATCACCTACTAGATGGAGAGAGATAATAAGGCGTGGTACAACAAGCCCAGCGATTGGACAGTATTTATAGTGACCACGACCGCTCTGTCAAGAGCGAAGCGAAGAAGAAACGCTCCCGCTCTCTCCTCTACCTTCTCCCAGAGCCACATAACGGGTACAATCATAAGCTTGCACCTAATACGGCTAGCTAGTTCAATGACGATTGTCCGAAGCATTTGATTGATCGGCGCAGCAAACATTACGTTATTGCATGTTCTACTATAGATTTCTGAGATAAAGTCGTGGGAATTGAGTGGTTTTGAGGAAAAATTGTGATAAACTAGCTGATGTAATGATCTTGCCTGAATCTGGACTTAATATTTTAATGAGAATCAATAATTAGTTGTTTTTATGGGAGGTAATCTCTGAAATGACTCTTCCAATCACGAAAATATGGCATTTGTCTACTTTCTTTTAAACGTTTTCATCAATGAATATGTTTTATAAAGATGATACTAAATAGTACAATTTTATTTGTGGAAAAAAATAAATAACGTAAAGCGTCGTTAGTACTGACTACTGGGATGGCGATACTATGACGTGACTTGCAAGTGACGTCGAGTGGTCCAGTGGTTTAGGCGTTTGCCTTGTGACCCCCCAGTGGTCGTGGGATCGATTCCCACGGGAAGCATACTTTGTAAAGTTGTTTCAAGTTTAGCTAGACATTGCAGGCTTGAATCACCTGATTGTCTGATAAAAAGATGATTTCGTGCTTCGGAAGGCACGTATAAGCCGGTGGTCCTGGTCGCCAAATGGCGGTCGTCAAATAAACCATATCAGAGGCCCTTGAGACGGTTAAGAATCTCTGACACTAGGGTGTGGTGTTGTCGATATATCTTACTGCCCAATTTTCAAACGCTCACAACTCCGTATTTTTTAGGACATTGAATATTTTTTTTTTCGGAACCAGTCAAGTATCTTCCTTATCTATGGGGAGGCCTAATCCCGCAATGAACTGCGCTAGTTCAGTGGTCCGTTTCGAAGAAGTCGTACTAATTGGTTAAACCAAAGATACTTAACAAAAAACTTGTAGTTTGAAGGTAACTCTGGTTTGAGCAACTGGGCTTTAGTCTAACTTCGTGTTGTTAATTGTATTCGGTAAACGGTTTGGTTCAGGTATGGTAGACGTCAGATTTTTCAATAAAATACCTTATCCTAAAATCTATTCGTATGTACACGAACAATTAATTGAACCGTTTTTTACCGACTTCCAAAAGAGGAGGAGATTCTCAATTCGGCGGGTAGGTATTTTTTTTATGTATGTCACACCGATTACTCCGAGGTTTCTGATCCAATTTTTGTGATTCTTTTTTAGTTCGATGCGGCATACTTACCTACCATTTGGTCCCACAATAATTTAATTCAGTTTGGTTCAGTAGTTTTTTATTTTTTGAGCATTTTTGCTTATTACAATCTATGCGTAGACGAAGGCGTCGTTCACTTAAAAGTGAACTTTCTATGTCAAAAAATTATAACCGACCTCAATAAAGAAATACACTACAACTTATAAAATAACCTTAACTTCCGAAATCGGTGTTAAAAAACGAAGATAGGTACCAAACCAGTAGTGTTTTTTTTGGAAATCAGTTAAATTTTTTGTAAAAATTGTTTTATCATTACTAGAAAATTTAAAGATTTACGATGGAAGTCGATACAGGACAGCTTTATGTCTTTATTTCTGTTTTTTAAATAATTAAGAATGTCAATAAATGTAGGTGGGTCAATGACCGCTATTGCAAATTTATCTGGTATCTACCATAGCTTCTCTATATTTTAGTAGTCGTGAACTCGTGAATGTAGGCAACCGAAACTTTGAAAGCAAGCTTTTGCGAAAATTTGAATGCCAATTAGCTTTCCCAACATCCCGAAAAGTCAAACAGTCCATAACATGTGAAAAATACTACAAATAAAGATACAATTTACCTAAAAATTTACTCAAAACTAAGAGAAAAATAACCAATATAATATACTTTACCAAAATAGACGTAGGTAGTCTGCAGACAGTAAATCAATTTAACGGGACACGGCGCACGTTAAATCGTGCTGGCAGAAAATATATCGATACATCGACTAGGCGAGATCGATTCAGCGATTATGTAATTTCGTTCAAAACTCGAGGTTTTTTTTCTCAATATTTTTGGAAGTTTGACAGCAAGAAAAAAGTTTGCCTGTTTAAAAAATACTTTTGAGTGAAGGACTATTACGCGAGAAGTGGTGAGTACTAGTAACGAAATTGGAAACAATGTATCTTCGACCGCATCGTCGCTTGCCAGCGGGTGAGATAGTGGTCAAACGCGTGCCTTTAAATAGTAAAAAAAATGTATCTAAACTAATATCATACAGAGCCTGTTTTTATGTTCGTATGTAAAAGATAATCCTTTTAAATCTCTCATCCAATTATAAAAAATAAATTTTACTAATTGAAAGCTACACGATCCTTGACTGTCATTTCACCTTGGAAAACCGCACCATTCATGTAGGAAAGCCCACGGGTTTATAATAGAATCAAACTTACGACCGGGCGACCTCTATCTCGCCATTCGGCACTAACTTGCGGGCTGTTAATCCCCGCCGAGTAATCATTTGCTTTTTCAATAAGAGTGACCAAAAAAGAAGAGGCTTTGGGAATACTTGCACTATGCGTACAGCTAAAGAGTGGAATTCCCTGCCGGTGTCTGTGTTTCCTGATGGCTACAACCTGGGGTCTTTAATTGAATAGTGAACAGGTTTCTTCTAGGAAAGCGTGCTCCAACGTCGACCACATAAATCGCTTTCCATCAGGTGAGATTGTGGTCAAACGCCTACTAATAAAAAAACAATAAGAGGAAAAAGGACTAAACATCCACCGAAAAAATACAGAACAGCTTCAAACATACAGAACAGCTAAATTTACAAAAACAATACCTGTATAAGTTAATCAGGATGCAACAGATTATAACGTGCTAAACGGTAAACAATAACATCTGCTCCACTCTACAGGAAGTCGATTTCAATTTGAAAAGTCGACTAACCTGGTTATGGGCATAAATTAGATAGAGTTGCTATTGTCTCTGACCGGTTTGGTTGGAGTTAGTGGTCAATTGCGAGCCTATTAATTATTATAAAAAAGTTGATGCTGGGAGAATTCGCCTTAGAACTACTACTAAAGGGGGGAAAAAGTTAATTCGATAATTAGTGAATGAGTGTTAATTATTAAGAATAGGTCTACTAGATACGGTTCTATTAACAATAACTTTATAGAACGATTGACTTTTGGAAAAACCCTTGACGTCAGAAGATATTGGATTTTGCTCTTCGTCTTTTTAAAGCAACTGTTTGGCTGAAACTGTGGCGGAAATAAACGCTTCAGGCAGAACAATCTCTTGAAAGGAGTTTTAAGTATAAGCCTTCTTGCTTTAAGACTTCTTTAATAGGTTTATTTACATAAATGGGCGAGATTATCCAAATCACCCGATCATTGGTACAAGTTTTGAACTCTCCGAAGGTACGAGTTTGCTCTTCCGAAGGCGAAGGCTCAGGCTATGGTCTACAAAATCCAAAAGCGTTAGGGACAGGTGGCTCGATTTTTTTTTCTACGGACTCCATAGCCATTCCATTCGAGTACACAGAGATGCTGCAAGTCGGAAAAATACGTACCACATCATATTTTTTTATTATTATGTAGCTTTTACCCTTTCATAAAAATACTGGTATTCAGCTAAATCCGGCTTGACTGGAAGACGACCCCAATATAGTTGGGAAAAAGCTAGGCAGATGTTCTAGCTTTTGTCCGCAACTTCGTACGTCCCGTATCCCGTCTTTTCCCGTTCCCGTAGAAATTTGGGTAATCCTCTCTTAGTGCTTTCTACGGCCAGTAGTTTCGGCTATGCGTTGTCTGACATTCACTTGGTGAGTAACTCTCACCAGTAACGGAAGAAATTGGTGGGATGAGGTCGTGGAGTTCTTGGGCACACTCACCGAAGTACAATCCGTTAAAAACGTCAAGCAGGCAATTTTGCGACGATGAGCCAAGCTGTGTAGCTTGGCAACCACCAGTTTTACGTCGCCGATGACATTAGGATAAATGGATGATTTCTTCCGGTTTTAAACATCAAATCTTCCAGTCTACCCGCAAATAAATCTCAATGCGCTAACATAACCGTTCAAGTATTAATTGATATAATATGACTGTTGACTCACTAGTCAAACTAAAAATATAGCTAATAGCCGTTTCTAGGTCGCATGTACGATTCAACAGTTTTATTGCTATCGATGTGTTTGCGTCGTGTGTCAACTGATCTCGCGGAATGATGGGACTGTGTTCATGGTGTTGTGATTGGATAGTCGGAAATTTGGCGGGAATTGAGTCGGAGAGATGTTTAAAAAAAAACATGTAATGTGCCAATTTAATTTGAATGTTGCCTTCGATTTCGCTGGAATTTCATCATCCAATGCTGACTCGGTGACTCTGGGACCGCCTCAGGAGTATACTCTTTCGATTTCGAGTAGATAATAATTTTGAAAATCGTTTCGAAGGGATTCGAACATTTTCTAAGGCTGCTGGCATAGCCCCTAAGTTACTGCACATGATCTATGATGCATCTATGGGTGGAGGACACTTGAAATGATTATCATTAAAAATGTTTAATCAATTAAAAGCACAGCGACTGGTACTTCGAACCATATAGAAAAGACTTGGCTGCTTTTCTAAGTTTCTCTGGGTTTAGAAAATTGATGGCAACATGATATCAACACTATCAAAATGAGCAAACAAAATACGAATTTCATAGGTTACAAGATTCAGAAGATTGAGATCATCGATTTTAGATTTTCGGCGCTTTTGGTTCAATGAGCCGATTGCGGAGAAGTAGTTAGGTGTTTTTTTTTTACTATTGATAGGCACGCGTTTGACCACTATCTAACCTTTTTTATAGAAGTTTGCTTGGAGAATAGACGTAGAAAAATTTGCGTAGAAGTAAGTAACCTACATGAATTCGACTTTCAATCCACATTTATAAATTCAGTGTAATCTACTATCCATTTATCCGTTTTTAGAAGCCTCATAGATACATTTCATGCTAGAGTAGGTACTCTACGAATCTATTATCAATTGACAACCTTATTTCCACACGTCTAACATACGTTTTCGAATGTAATTTTCCAGTTATTGATATTGTAAGAATATTATTTACACAAGTGTGTTCTGCTAATAACAAATTCAAAATCCACAATGATTTGACATGGGTTTTATAGTTATGTGTATGGCCCATAGTAAAGAGAAAACTTTACGGCATTACTGGATTTTCCCCTTCATGTTTTACCTATTTAAAAAACACCCAAAGGGTCTTTTGATTGCCATTCTGATTGCTAAGAAACATGATTATAAAAAAAAAAATTGGCTTTAAATAGTATTTTTCGGTGGATTATTCTACAGTATCGTCACAGCTTTTCAGCATTAAGCCAGGAAGTAGGTAGAGAAGGGTGGTTGTTTTTCGAGTGGCCTAGAAAGTTCGTTCCATCTGCTTAACCAGACTAACTCAAACATAACTGAAGGATGCTTGTTTTGGGGGTTGTGTGCTTTTGACGTCGAATAATGCTACTGATGACTATGAACATACAGCCAACCCACTGAGACAGTCAGAGACAATACAATCTCCAATATTTAATCTTACAAAAGTTATTTTACAATATATCATATTCTAACATTTAATCTAGAAAAAGATAATATGGCTAGAAACTAGGTACCTATGCAGTGATGACAGCAATAGAATAAAAAAATTGTTTGTCTGTAAAGTGTGCGATAATTTTATGTGATAACGTCATAAGAAAACAATTTGACTCTTAACAAACAAGCCGAACACTTAGGCCGATCGAGCCTCTCTATCGCTTGTTCCGCGCTCTCGCTTGCACGCTCGGCGCAGGAGGAAAGTGACAATTTTTCGTGCGTGCAGCCGGCGTTCATCGATGTATAAGACGATATCAAGTCAAATAAAAAATGGTTTGACAGGAGAATGAAACTGTAATAAACATTTGCATTCCATCATTTAGCCTGGATGCTTTAATCTTTATTAAAGCCATAAGCAAGCCTGGTTAAGCAGACATAACCACATAAGTTAACCTGCGAGAGGCCACTCATAAGAAAAACCTTTCATTGATAGAATCTTTGCTCATAGTAACCATACACTGCATGAGAAAAGTTTACAAACATTGCAGGAACAATGGTTGAGTACAGAAAAAGAGTATGTTATCTGGATTTTAGTACATGAGTTGAATAGCTAAACAATGTCCTTGAGCCTTTAGGAGAATTAGTTGAGCAGTTCAACCAAAGTAAAGAAATAAGTCCTGTGTCTAACTAAACTAATCATCTGCCTAGCCTTTTCCCAACTATATTGGGGTCGGCTTCCAGTCAAACCGGATTCAGCTGAATACCAGCATTTTACGAGGAGCGGCTGCCTACCAGACCTGCACAACCCATTAATTGGGTAACACGGTACTTCATGGCAAGACTGGAGTCAGATTTACTGGCTTCTACTATCAGTAACAACTGCCAAAGATTTACAAATGAAAGCCGGGACCAATGGCTTAACGTGCTTTCCGAGGCACAGAGGAAACTCGGTCACAGAACAACCTTGGCAAGCGTTGCTGAACCTTGAAGATCGGCCTGTGCGGCTGTTATTATGTAGCCACAAGCTCCCCGTGTCTAACTAAACTAATATGACTTTAAATATACCTTCCTTCTATAATAATATAAATGCCAAAGTTTGTGAAGATGGTTGGATGTTCATTAGTCTTTCACTTCAGAACACCTGAGAGATACTTCATGAAATTTGGCACAGGGATGATAGGCTATTTTTTATCCCGGGAGTATGTTCCTTGTCTACCACACGGGCGAAGCCGCTGGTAGAAGCAGTAATACATATGGGTCCAATACAGAACCTCATTTTTTTAGTCAGTTTAAAAGGGTATAATTGTATGTTTGTTTGTGGTAATTTATGGTAATACTGATTCAATTACAGAAGTTCTCACAATAAAAGAAAACTACACATTGATATGTCTCATACTTTCTATCCCAACAGTTCTTTGGTTTCAGTGAAGCAGGGAATTATTTCAACTATTTCAAGGGGAAGGGATAGTTGCAAAAGTTTGATTAAAAAAGATATCAGATAATTTGTTTTATTAGCAAATAATGCAAGTTTTGGCTCCTATGTTGTGACATTGACAAGTTGGGTCCCCAATAACAGACCAGTAATTTTAGGTGACTCGTCTTTCAACTAAACAATACCAGTTTTAAAGTATGAACAAATCAACAAATTTTTGTTGATTTATCAGATTTTTCAATCACTATAAAATCATGATACCTACAAGATAAATTCTAGAGTAAAGCAATGAACAAAAACTTTTACAGAAATACCTTTTGGTTACCAAATATAGTTCTTATTCTAACCATGTCGTATTTGCTTTTTAGTCCCAAATATCCATACTCCTGCAGCTTAGATGACCGAAGCAACGACATTATCGAAGCCATGAACATGGCCACCCGCTGGGCCCAAACAAAATGATGTGATAAACCATAGACACAAAAGGAAGAAGCTGACCATGACTGAATCAGTCATTCCTGATAACGTACTTGGTTAATTCTTAGTAAAATATTTAGAATTATAGCAGCAGAATTACAAAAACAAAACAAATAATATAACCTGTAAAAAAGTGTAATGTGATATTGTGGTAGCGACTAATAGTCTAAATTATATACAAAACATGCAAACAACAGAACTTAGTTATATGTTTATGATTCATTTCTCTAAGTATTTCAAAACTGAATCATAGCATTATGCATTTAGATCAATATCTAATTATACAAATTGAACATAAAAACATATTATGGCAGACATAGCATGCCTATACAATAAATATTATTCCATTGCAGAAAATTCCTAACATTCTTCCACCAAGGTAGTTTTTTTTAATAGTTCATGACTGCATGGCTAACACATAGTTGATTCCATAGACGCTCGAAGTCCGTGCCTTACGTGTGTAAATAAACAAAAAAAAATACGCTGTAAACATTGGCACAAAGAGAACATAAAAACAACGATTCACGAACTAAATACCCGTGTATATCTCTACAGAGCAGGCTGACAACGTTGTGTCCATTGATACTTGCGAACGAGAAAAAAAAATGCATCAAGAAACTTGCACACGACAAGACTACTTCTTTCTTGACATAAATCTCCGAAAATTATCGTTTTACATGATAAAAACGATAGGTTTACCTTATTCAGTCGTGAACGAAGACGTCAAAGCAAATAAATCCCGTGAAAGAATTCAGATTCGCACTGAAAACGCTGTAGCACAATGGTACAGGCACATTTGGTGTCGTAGTATACGATCAAAACATAGCCTTTTTACGCCTTAAACGTATTCCTAAGGCATCCTATGTGATTAAAACTTGTACGTTAATAATTGCAGAAGGTTAACCACTGCTTTTGGTGCGCGTAGGTTGGATTTTTCGAACGTATTTTGAAAAAATGCTGTTGCTTTTCTACACAGTAATGGCATAACACGCAAACACTATGACTGATATTCACAATGAAACACTTCACAGAACCGCGATAGTTTGTTAGAGGAACGCGAGACGAGCCACGGTATGCATTTTCTCACTCACCTTGTTGTTTATTAGCTATTTTATTGAAACAGTTTTGAAAAACTTCATATAAATGCATAGGCTCGTCATCGCTCGTCGCCATTTTGGATTCTACTGTCCAAATAAAGCATAGACAATGTAGAGCAGGAGTTAAATGACTGACTGTTCGAAAACTATAAATCTGAAAATTATACAGTCTCATATTTTTGTTTTTCTGCCCTTTATTTGAATGCACCTGGAAATACACTCTGCATACAAACACTGGAAATGTACAGCGTTGCCCAGATTTAATAAACTATTGATTCAATCTAATTTGTGCCCCATAGTGCAGCAGTTTCTTCTCCACGTTTTTTTCAGGACCTAGTATTGTGACATACATACTTGACATGTCATGAAAATGGGTAAAATACTTTAAAATAAAATCAGGTTTGATGCCAAACCAACCATTTAGAATCCTTTATAATGTTACTGTTAAAGACTGTTAGAAGTTCTACTGATAAAGATTACGTGTTCCAAACTTTTACTAAATATTGTTTTTTTTTTTATTTTCACCAAGTAACCTCATGCAAAAAACGAGCACCATAGACAGTTAGGTTCCAATTTTTTTCTTAGTCGATAACAAACAAATCATACATATTTTCATTGTTTCAAATATAAAACAAGAAAAACCCAACACAACTAGTACAATGTGTTTACATAATTCACAATTAGTAATCGTCTGTAAGTGTATTTAATGACCACCAAATGCCAAACGAAAACATGACAACAGTTCGCTTTCAAATAGTAACTTTATAGAGAGTCGATTGATCATATGAGAAAAGCCCAACACTACCGTCAGTTTTTTTTCGTTGCGAAAATTAAGTTTGACGTGAGAAAGAGCCTACAAAATTTTCGATTCGAGTGCACTTCAATGAAAAAAACACTCAACAATAACCACCTACATGTAACATGTTCTCATTGAATTCATTAAACACCCAAAACCAGGTAAAGAAACACCGCTAATCACTTCGTGTTAAAACATTAAATTTCGGTTAAAAACGAAAACTGTTTTGTCACTAAATATAACCTTTTGTCATTGCAGATTTTAGTTAGCTTTAGCCAATTATCTTCAAGATATTCAAGAGTTTTCCGTCATCGTAAGCATAACAGCGGGAAGAATAAAAATGTGAAGGCGCAAGAGGGTTCAGTGGCAGTTTATGACGCAATAGTGTGTCAGGAGAGTCTCGAAGAAACTATCAAGAACTTTGATAAGAATGTCTTCAGGTATGTTTAGTTGACCGACAAGGCTGAATATGGTAATACTATTGCCAGTTATGTATAAGTTTTGTAGGTCTTTATGGTAATAGTTAACAATCTTTATTTTTATATTATTGGCTTCTAATAAGATTATAATAAGAGCTATGTGTAATAAAAACAAAATAATAGCTTTATTATTATGTAAGAAAGGTTATGTTATTAGTGTTAACACTCTTGATGTTTTCATTTGGTTTGATGGCAAGCGTAAACAAAATCTATTGTTAGGAATGTTCTCAATTTAAACACTGAATGTATACAACCATGATTGTGAAAAAATATAGTTTGTGATGAAAAGGAACAAAACATCTGATATTTTATAATCTCATAATGTGTAAATATTCATTAAACAATGAGGAAAAAGAATATTACCCTTGAATAAGTAAGTATAACTTTGGACAGTTCCCGTCACGTAAGTTTGCCTCCGCAAAGTACTTAAGATTGGACTTCACTCGAACCTAACTTCCAAAAATATAATATTAACAGTAAAAATAGAATCAAAATTACTCAGAAAACGAAGGAGATATAATTATTTTAAACAAATATATCTGTCCCTCTCGCGATAACGCTGTTTTCTATGGGTGCTGTATAGGCGTCATAGACGATGACGTTAAAGTTTACATCGGATTTCTCTTTCTAATTGTAATCTTTGAAGCTTTATAACTTCATTGCTGATGAAAGTATATAAAAAATTATTTCATGATTGTTTACTAGAGCTAATAAGTATTTCATTTTGCAAATAAAAAAATCGCATGCATATTCCCTATTTTCAAAATCGGTTCATAACATATAAATAATAAGTTTTACAGTTAATGCATTGTAACGGTGGACTGTTGAATCATTCATTGTACGTAGACGGCTGAATTAACTAGTTTGTTCATTCAACACTCATCTCTAGCTATATAGTATAAGTAAACTGAAATATGTACTACAATGGCAAGTGGGCGAAGATTGTCACCACAACCAAGGTGGAGGTAAGCCAAGCATTATGGAGCCGAGAGTGCAATGACAATAGGGAATAATGCATGAAAAAAATATTTACTACGAGGGGGGTGGATTGAAAAGTTCGCGGCCTCAGCAAGAAAACAATATGAAATATTAGCAAAAGTAATTTTATTTTTCCACTTAACTCTATGCACTTCTTCCATCTGGTTTCCAACGCCTGCATGCCGGTCATGAAAAAAGTTTCTGCAAGGCCTTCAAAAAAGTCACCCACCGCAGCTTCAACCTCCTCATTTGATGAAAATTTTTGACCTCCAAGGAGTTTTTTTAGGTTTGGGAATAAATGAAAGTCTGAAGGGGCCAAATCAGGGGAATAGGCTGGATGGGGCAGTAATTCAAAGGGGATGGCGGGGTCTATTCGCTCGCTTCGCTCGCTCACACGACCCCGCCATCCCGTTCTAACCTAAGCTATCCGAGTCGGAGTGCCCTAAAGTCCCGATTGCATCCAGTTTCTCCTGATATAACAACCGTTACATAACCAATGTTGATGGCAAATGATGTTATGGCATATGATAATTATGGCATGTGATAATTAGGGCATGTGATAATTAGGGCATGTGATAATTAGGACATGTGATAATTAGCGCTTACATGATTATGGCAAATGATGTTACGGTAAGTGACTTTATGGGAAACAAAGCTTCTAGCACGTGACTAAGGTATAGGTTATTTCTAGGCAAGCGTGCTCCATCTTCGACCACATCCTCGCTTACCATCAGGTGAGATAGTGGTCAAACGCGTGCCTATCAACAGTAAAAAAAAAAAAAAAAAGACTAATATAGCAAATAAGTGTAGGGCAGATGAATATTACGTCGTATAATATTTTGGCTGTTGACTATTATGGCAAATGATATTAGGGTAAATAAAATTCGGGCAAACGGCGGTATACCCCTTAGCATCCCAAAAAACTGACGCCATCACCTTGCCAGCTGACAAAATTGTTTTGGCTTTTTTTGGAGTCGGTTCATCAGGTTTATTCCAGTGCTTGGATTGCTGTTTCGACTCTGGGGAGTAGTGGTGTACCCAAGTTTCATCCATTGTTACAAATCTGGCCAAAAAGTCTTGTGTATCAGCCTTAAACATTTCCAAACAGTCGCGAGAAATCGTGAGGCGTATTCGTTTTTGTTCGACTGAAAGCAATCTGGGTACCCACCGCGCAGAAACCTTCGAAAATCCAAGTTCATTGACTATGATGTTTTGTGTTCGTTCATACGAGATGCCAATAGTGTCTGCAATCTCCCTGATGGTCAATCTCCGATCTGTCAATATCTCACAGATTTTCCCGATGTTTTCTTCAGTCATAGACGTCATAGGCCGGCCAGAGCGAGGGTCATCTTCAATACTCTCTCGTCCGCGTTTAAATTCAGCAACCCACTTTTTCACAGTCGTATACGACGGAGCAGATTCCCCCAATGTTGTTGACATGTCTTCGTGAATCTCTTTTGGAGTAAGTTTTTTTTAAACAGGTATTTGATGACCGCGCGTTGTGTTTTTGGTTATTTTTTCGTTTTACGACACCTACTTCCGAAATTAAAGTTCTTTTCTATCTTCCGAAGTTATTTTGTACCTTTTAGTATTTTGTTTTTGGAAGCGTACCAGCGCAATGTTATGTTAAGAACTGGTGTAAACACTAAAAAAACATGCGATTTCAGCAATCCTGATCCCTTTATTGAAGAGTTCCGTTGCCTACCTCCGAAATTCTTCGTCAGATCTTCACCAAATTGAAACGGGACCAGGAAAATACTCTTTCAAACAAAAAAAAAATCATTCAAATCGGCTGTCAATTGGCGAAAGTATCGCTGAACAAACATTTTTCATGGGATCTTATCATCAGATCCTAATTTATACCTTTCATCATCAGCTCAGCAACATGAGATGATAATTACCAGGCACAAATATCTGAATTGTGTTAGAAAATGTATGAAAAACATTGTATGTGCCTATAAAATTTGAGGGTTGCCCTCGATTTTCGTGGGATTCCATCATCAGATTCTGACATGGTGACAATGGGACCAATCGAGAAATATACGCTTTCAGATGGAACAAAATATTTTCAAATCTGTTCATAAATCACGGAGTTATGAGGTAACAAAACAAAACAAAAAAAAATTCAACCGAATTGAGAACCTCCTCCTTTTTTTGAAGTCGGTTAAAAATATCCGCTATTTCATACAAAATGCAATATTTAGCCAATGAAAATGTATGAAACAGCTGATATTTTTTTCGAGTTTTCTGGTTTCGTCTCAAAATAAAAGTTGTTTATTATCATAATTATATGTATTTTCACTGCCTGAGAGGTTGTTGGGTGTTTTACAAATAACCCTGTAGAAATGAATTTTAATATGGTGGGAATATGTGGAACTGGGTAGCAGCTGTTTATGACCTGCTTATGCTAAGCTTGTACATAGTCATTCTAAAATCGACTTAATTGTCACTGTCATAAAGTCAAAGTTTTGCTATTGCAGTGTGCTGAAATCTACAATAACACTACACTATCGTACCAGTGGAAACTAACAATTTAGAAGGACTACTATAGTCTTTCTAAATTCAACTTTGATCCTACTGAAATAAAGTCCAAATTATTCTATCCGAACTTTTTAACGTCTTATAAATCGATGAACGCCGGCTGCACGCACGAAAAAGTGTCACTTTTCGCCTGAGCCGAGCGTGCAAGCGAAAGCGCTGAACAAGCGATAGAGAGGCACGATCGGCCTAAGTGTTCGGCTTGTTTGTTAAGAATTCAATTGTTTTCTTATGACGTTGTCACGTAAAAATATCAACTGCCTCCGTGGTCGAGTGGTCGTGGGTTTGATTCCCACGGGAACCATACTTTGTAGTTTAGGACATTGCAGGCTTGAATCACCTGATTGTCTGATAAAAAGATGATTCCGTGCTTCGGAAGGCACGTATAAGCCGGTGGTCCCGGCCGCCAAATGACGGTCGTCAAATAAACCTTGCCAGAAGCCCTTGAGGCGGTTTGAAAATTCTGACACTAGGGTGTGTGGGGTCGTTAGACCATACTGCCAACACGATCAGACGATGATCGTCCGTAAATCGACTTCACAGACAATCATTCTTTCTTTCGGAGGAGCTCGTGGCTAGATAATTACAGCCGCACGGGTCGATCTTCAAGGTTAAGCAACGCTTGCCAAGGTTGGTCTGTGGATGGGTGACCATCTTAACATACCGAGTTTCCTCCGTGCCTCGGAAAGCACGTTAAGCCGTTGGTCCCGGCTGTCATTTGTAGATCTTTACAGTCGTTACGGATAGTCAGAAGCCAGTAAATCTTACTCCAGTCTTGCCATGAAGTGCCGTGTTATGCAGCCGCTCCACGTAAAATACTGGTATTCAGCTAAATCCGGCTTGACTGGATGACGACCCCAATATAGTTGGGAAAAGGCTAGGCGGATGATGATGATGAGTCTTTCTTTCTTTATAATTTCAGTGAGATGAAATCCATACAGCTTCGAAGCCTAGCGACGAAGCCATGTGCTGCTACACTCCGCGATCTGGCGTCCGTGCGAAAGGTGTCGCATATCTCCGCGGACACCTTCGAGAAGAACAAAAATGGTTGGTCGAAAGTACCTACCAGTACCGTCACTGTCGACGTTATGGGGAGGAATACCAGGTACCTACAACTATTTTTTTTATAATTAACTAGTTGACCCCCGCAACTTCGTCTGCTCCGCTTCTATTGTTCTTAGCGTAATGATAGCCTATAGTCTTCCTCGATAAATGGGCTAACTAACACTGAAACAAGTTTTCAAATCGGACCAGTAGTTCCTGCGATTAGCGCGTTCAAGTAAACAAACAAACAAACTCTTCAGCTTTATATATTAGTATAGATATACAATTTTCAACTACTCATTGTGTCAGCAAGTTTTATTAAAATTGTAAAAAAATATTCAACTATTATTTTGCAAAGGCTTGTGTTTAAACACCGAAAAAAGTACCTATTTTACTACCAAAAAAGTTCTAAACGGTTACCAAAACAGATAAATGGTCACCAAATAATATTTGAGAAGTAGCGCTCGCTGGCCGCTGCCGCGGCACCGCTCGCTTCGCTCGCTCGGCTCGCGCGCGGTTGTTCACAATTCTAACCTTTTTTCTTTTTTCCTTGCGAAGAAAATGCCTAACGCATACCACATCATCCGGGGAGACGACGTGGTTATGTGGGACTTGCACCCACTAAAAATTTCGCCTGTGCACCTACTTTCGCCTTGATGGATGAGTCGCGAGGACTGCTACGCATGACATTCGCGACCGTCACAATTCTAACCTAACCTAACCTATTTTATCCAGTTTGTAACCCCAAGCCTACATTTTATGGCAATCACAGTTGAGTTGGATAGAATTTGGTGACCGTTGATCCATTTTGGTGCCTAGGCTTAGAGTCTTAAAAATATTATTTTTGGTGACTGTCTAAATTATACCCTTTTGCAAACTATCTTTAATTTGAATAATTACCAAATCCAACGAATCAAATAATAATAATAACCATTTAAATATTTGAAAATGTTTAAATAAGTAAAGAATATGAATAAAGGAGATAATAATCATTTATTTCAAGTTTCATAGACTCATTAAAATAATATTCATAAACACATAGTCACATTCAATTATCGTATCAATCACATACAAACTTACACAGTTAAATTTATAATTCAAATATAACAACACATAGGTACTTAAGACGCTTGCAGTGATGCTGCATTACCTGCGTTCAATGTGTAACCCACAGCAGTGATTAATGTAGGCGCAACCGACCCTTCCCGCGAACGCAGCCAACATGCTGCATGCTTAGTTTGGGGGCTTACAATATTATTCATTTACAGGTCAACTCCAATAACGTTATATTTCAACTAGAATCCACACGTCAGCTACAATTAATTTAAAAAATAACTTTAAGTAGATTATATCCCAACTATAATAAATTTAGAAGCAACAATTGACATAAAGTTAGATTGAACAGGCTCCTTCTGGGTAGGCTCGCATTCGTGCCATCGTAGACTTTGTCTCTGTCATCTCTGACATAGACTAGAGTCAAGAGCAAACCCATTACAAATAAAAAAAAAACCAACTACAATGACAACATGTCAAATTCAATTAGTTTACATGTCATCGTCATTAATATCAGCCTATATATATATATCAATAAGGGCTGCGGATTTTGTTCGAAAGAGGCACCGTAGCCCTGGAACGCAAAGGGCACTAGAAGGAACACGGATGGGTTTTAGTCAGTAAGAGTCTGACACTCCCCGCTGCTTCACCTAGAACGGGAGGAGTCATTTGATGATTACACATCCTTAAAAAAAACAAAAAAAATCTGTATCAATCCACTGCTGGAAAAAGGCATCTCCTAGTGCACGAGGCTTTTGCCCAGCTGTGGGATAGACTGATGGGCTAGTAATAATAAAATAAAAAGTGCTCCTAACACACACAACACACTACCGTATTGTCTATGGTGCGCTAAACTCACAAAACCAACTAATCCCCCTCTCCCCAGGTTTAGTTTCACAGACAACTACGCGGGCCGACTGCTCGGGAGCCCCAGCTCGTTCAAGTACGGGATTCAGTTGCGAGGGTTCAAAACGGAGCGTGGCATCCACGCCGACTTGAAACGGAACCCTAATATTATAAACAGACTGCGTAAGTTCTTTGGTATGTATTTCTGTTGAGGGGCTTTGTTTGTGGACCGATCTCAAGGGGCGATTGTTTTTTTTTTACTATTTATAGGCACACGTTTGACCACTATCTTACCTGATGGTAAGCGATGATGTGGTCGAAGATGGAGCACAGACAGACAGACGGACAACAAAGTGATGTTAAGGTTTCCGTTTTTAGGGTTCCATACCTCAAAAGTAAAAAACGGAACCCTTATAGGATCACTTTGTTGTCCGTCCGGCTGTCTGTCAAGAAGTTGCGGACAAAATTTAATTATTTTTCTCGGATTCTGTCGTCTTCAAGACTTTTGAGTATTTTTCGGTATGTCGCATAGTTTCGGATTTGGACATCCATCCCTAAGGGACCGTAAAAGTATTACGTAAACAGAAATTTAGTCACTTTTTCTATTTCCCCCACTTTTGTTATTTCTTACTGAACATCGCGTGAGAGTAAAAACTACTAACCAGCCATAGTTATGTCAAATTAAAATCTACTAAGATTTGCAAACAAAAAAGGAAGTAAATATTGCTGACGTAATCACCATTTAAACCTCCCACCGTTTTTCTGTCATCAAAATAAGTATGGTAAAGATCCCCCACCCCCAATTTGGGCTTACGTGATAGTCCGTGAGATAGATATTCAAAAAATATTGGAAACGTATTTTTTCTTTTTTCACGTAAACAAAAATTGAAGAGGACACAGCGAGTTAAAGATACGCGTGACGTCATGTGGCTTGGTAAAATTGTACCGAAATTACCAAGCCACATGTACTCAAGTACCCTATTGAAAAAAACACTCTATTACTCGAATTTAATTTTAACAGAATAGTCAATGTTCTAAATTGGGAACAGTCGCAAAAGTAACAAAAGCGGCTCTAAAAAGGCCACTTTAGTGGAATATTAGAGCTATAATATTAATCATACAACAATCTGTAAAATTTAATTAACATCTTTATCACTAATGGATACTTCAGGCCTGGACAGCTTTTAACCCTTTACAAAGCACAAGTCCGTTCCTGCATGGAGTATTGTAGCCACCTTTGGGATGGCTCAGCTAAGTAACAGCTTGCCGCGCTTGACTCGGTGGAACGCAGAGCTAAGAGGCTCATCGGTGACGTAAAACTTGTGGATGCCAAGCTACATAACTTGGCTCATCGCCGTAAGGTTGCCTGCTTGTCGGTCTTCTACAGATTGTACTTTGGTGAGTGTGCCTAAGAACTCTACGACCTCATCCCACCGGCCCCCTTTTACCATCGGACATCCAAACGTACTGCATCTTACCATCCCTACCTTGTAGCTATTCCACCAATTTGGACTAAGCATTTCCACACGTCTTTTATAATGCGCACAGCAAAGGAGTGAGACTCTCTGCCTGCGTCTGTGTTTCCAGACGCTTACAACACTAATCTCTTCAAAGTTAGAGTGAACAGGCTCCTTTTGGGTAAGCTCGCTCCATCGTAGACTTTGTTTTTGTCATCTCTGACATAGACTAGAGTCAAGAGCAAACCCATCATTAATAAAAAAATGAAGCATATTTATGTATAATATATTATCATAGCTGCTGTGCTGAATTGTATTTTTTTTTTAAATTCATTCCACAACTTATTATGACTTCTGCCAAACTGCAAAGCAGTTTGTTGGCAAATGTAGCTCCTTTTATCTATTACATGCACAGTAATAAGTACAAGTTTATATTTTCTCCACAGTGAGGCTCTGACAATATATTATATTGAATAGGTACTTGTTTATTTTATTAAATCTTAGTCTGTCACTATTAAAATAAAATCATTGAAAGCATTAGGTTCAAGGCTGATAGGGAAAATTTGATAGTTTTGGGTAGCGTGATATGCTGGTTGATTTTACTAAAGTGGCGTTGCTAGACCCGCTGTTTCCATTAATATTTAAGTTAAAGACGAGTTGCTAGCCTGTCGGTTTAATACCGGTTGCATTTTGGGGAATGTGCGATGGAATCGCATAATTTAATTCCGCCAAGCCCGTTCCATCATCGGACCACAAGACGAACGGCGATGCGCCACCGGTACATGATGGGCATCCCACCCACACGCACAAAACGTTTGGGAACTCATTCATAGTGCTTACAGCTAAGGAGTGGAATTCCCTGCCGGAGTCTGTGTTTCCCGATAGCTACAGCCTGGGAGTATTTAAGTCAAGAGTGAATAGGTTACTTCTAGGCAAGCGTGCTCCATCTTCGACCACATCATAACTTACCATCAGGTAGTGGTCAAACGCGTGCCTATCAATAATAATAAAATATATATATATATTTTGATAGTTTCTTTTTCAGAGTATTATAATTTGACAATTTCTATTTAGATGTAGTTCTTCTTGAGAATGGTTTACAGACATGGCCAATGCTTTCATGCTTTTTACTATTGCTGATATACAGCGTGTTTCTGTCCCGGACACCCTGTATTATTTAATTTTTGTGGAGTCTGCTAATTTATATTAGTTTTGCTAAAAGTAGTTTTAGAGGAGCTCGTGGCTAAAGAATGACAGCCGCATGGTTCGATCTTCAAAGTTAAACAACGCTTGCCAAGGTTGGTCTGTGGATGAGTGACCATCTTAACATACCGAGTTTCCTCCGTGCCTCAGAAAATACGTTAAGCCGTTGGTCCCGGCTGTCATTTGTAGATCTTTGACAGTCGTTACGGATTGTCAGAAGCCTGTAAATCTGACTCTAGTCTTGGCAAGAAGTACCTTGTTACCCAGTCAATGCGTTGTGGAGGTCTGGTAGGCAGCCGCTCCGCGTAAAATACTGGTATTTAACTGAATCCGGTTTGAATGGAAGACGACCCCAACATAGTCGGGAAAAGACAGGCAGATGAGGCAGATGATGATGCTAAAAGTAGTTTTAGAAGCCAAACTGAGCGTATGATGCCCTCATAACTTATTTTACATCTCCAACAAATATCACTTTATTTAACACACTAGAATACTAGCTTCTACCCGCTTTTAATCCCTCAATTAAGTAAATTATTTATTTCTGGTAAGTATGTTGCTGCCAAGCGTGGCGGTTATGGCAGCCCCCCCCCCCCCCCTCCACAATTTGAGGGAGGCCTATGTCCAGCAGTGAACTTTTTGGTCTGATATGAGTGTGAGTGAGTGATACTCTTAGGCTCGATAACGGCCAGTGGACCAATTCTGCAAATTTTTAAGCAATATTCACATTCGCAACGTCGCAATTTGTCAAAAATATATGAAAATTGAGTGTTTGACCGATTTTTTTCTATAACAAAAAATGCCCCACACTACAAATTTCTCCTGTATCGTAGTTGCGTTTACATACATAGTATAATCTCACATACACAAACAGCCAGACCCGGAACAACTATCTGTAGGTCATACTACTATTTGTTCGGTGCGGGAATCGAACCCGCGACACACAGCGCAGCGTTCAAAGCTCAACCACTGCGCCAACCGTGCCGTCAAGCCGCCAGATTGCGACTGATGTGCTAATGCGAATTATAGGGAAGATGCAAATACAGAATTTATGAGAATGTTATTACTGAAACGATAAATACGTATAAAATAAAGGCCTTTGCAACATTTTGGAGTGACTGAACTTCTTTTTTTTGGGCGAAATGTCAGTTTAAAACCGCAATTTTGAAAGATATTAAAGCGCTTTATTTTGTTTTTAATTCGTGTTTGTTCTATTTAATATATCTTTTTTAAAAATGGATGCAAGATGAGTCAAGTCAAAATCGTTTATTTCAATTAGGCCATTAAACGGCACTTTTGAACGTCATCATTACATTTAAAATAACATAGTGACTCTACTGTCCATTCGGAAGGGTAGATTATGGAGAAGAACGGACAAGAAACTCCATAGTTACTCTTTTCAAATCAATGTTTTACATGTGTGCTGTGGTATACAAAACTTTTGTTAATAATAGGTCTTTACCTATGAAATTGCCGTTTGTATGAAAAAATTTAAACGAATTTTTTTCATGTATTTTTTATTTGTATTAATCGAAGTAATCACCCATGCAATCAATGCATCTTTGCCAACGCAGTGGCAGTTTATTGATGCCCTTCTTAAAGAAATCAGCTGGACGGGAGGCAACAAATTCTTCAAAGGCATTTTGTACTGCCTCTCGGGTATTGAATTTTTTTCCCGCCAAGAAGTTATCCAAATTCTGGAAAAAGTAGTAGTCTGTAGGCGCAAGGTCTGGTGATTAGGGCAGATGACGGAGAGCTTCCAACCCCAGTTCGTGCAACTTGGAGACCGTCTGCTGTGCAGTATGAGGTCACGCGTTGTCGTGCAGGAGCAGCGGAGACGAGCGATTGACCAATGCTGGTTGGAGATGTGCCAGCTTCTCCATCATTGTGTTCAGTTCTTCACAGTACACATCTGCAGTAATGCTCACCCCGTTTGGTAAGAAGCTGTGATGAATCACACCGGCGCTAGACCACCAAACAGTGACCATCACTTTTCTAGGGGTAAGTTTTCGTTTAGGGCATTGTTTAGGTGCTGAACCAGGATCCAACCAACTTGCTGAGCGCTTGCGGTTATCAAACAGAATCCATTTTTCATCGCAGGTAACAATGCGGTTCAAAATTCCTTCATTTGTGTGTCTGTTGAGCAGTGCAAGGCACGTCTCGACGCGTACTTCGCGCTGGCGATCATTGAGTTCGTGGGGCACCCATTTGTTAAGCTTTTTTACCTTGCCAATTTGACGCAAATGGACCAATATTGTTTTGACGCTAACGTCGAAAGCTGCTGCTAATTCAGCCGTAGATTGTGTATCATCAGCTTCCACAATCGCCTTTAATTCGTCATTGTCGACCAAAGTCTTCGGACGACCGCGAGGTTCATTTTTCAGGTCGAAATTTCCAGAACGGAAGCGAGCAAACCAATAACAGGTGGTGCGCTGGTTTGTAGTGTTAGCTCCGTAAACGTCGTTGATGTTGCGTGCCGCTTGTGCCGCGTTGCTGCCACGACGGTATTCATATTCCATAATTACTCGAATTTTTAACGTATCCATGATGACAAAAAGATTGAAATGCGATGAAAATGTAACACTAATCAATAAACAAATGACTACTTTTGGAAAAAAAAACATGTTTTTAAAATAAAATTAATTTGAAATTAGAATTCTTAGCCAAACAAAAATTATTTGGATTTGAAATGGCCAGTACTGCAGAACGGCAATTTCATAGGTAAAGACATATGTGAGGACCATGAACCTAGAGTATGCAGAGGTAGACTTATTAATTTTCTTAATAAGTACATGGTACTCACATATTTACAAATATTGGAACCATTAATTAGCATGGTGTGAGTGAAAAGAAAAATAAAAACTCAAAAATGAAACAGTAGGTACAAAAGTAAATACATAAACCAACCAGTTTGATCTTGTCTCCACCATTGATTGTCCTATGGCCGCGTTTCCACTTGCAAGCAACTTGCATGCAAGTTTAATTAGATTGCGGCCTACCAAGGGATCATGTGACCAAGCGCTCCATCGTGCTCCGCAGTGTAATTAAATTTGCATGCAACTTGCTTGCAGGTGGAAACGCGGCTTATGCAGTAGGACTAGCATGTTTCCAAGCATTCTTATCCTGAATGTAATCTTCTAATTTGTAATATGCTTGTTTACAAAGTGTGCTTTTAATGTAGGTTTTATGAAAATATTGCATGTTCCCTATTGGTACTCAGGCCTTTGACTCGAGTTACGATCCAGTTCTCAGTTCCACGACCCTCATTTTCCAGGACTTAGCGCCACAGAATCGTCAGAGAAACAGCAGCAGTGTCCGGAAGTGGCGCCACGGTTAGAGAAGCTTATCAACGAAGACGCCAACCATCTCACGCACCAACAGAAAGATAAGATCAAGATCGCCTTCGCCGAGGGGTATCTGGCAGGTATGTGTGGCAATGCTTGGAGTCTCCTTGCGTGATCGAATCAGGAATAATGATATCCGCAAGAGAACCAAGGTTAACGACAGGATCCGAAGGATCGCCTAACTAAAGTGGCAGTGGACAGGGCACATTGCTCGCAGAACAGATGGTCGATGGGGCCGAAAAGTTCTGGAGTGGCGACCGCGTGCCGGAAGACGCAACGGTGGCGCGGCTGAAACACAAGCTGGACCTCAGACCTGGCTCAGGTCGCGGGTAGCCGTTGGATGCGAGACGCGCAGGACCGGTCGTTGTGGCGACACTTGGGGGAGGCCTATGTCCAGCAGTGGACGTCTTTCGGCTGATATGATGATGAAGATTCATCAAAAATATGTACCCTGTGTGTGGCATATGTTATTGTTGATTTTAAACATTTCATTCAATGCTTGTCTTCCACAGGTTCCCACCCCGAAAATGTCCGCGGTACGAAAGCTTCCAAATACCTGAAGTTGGTACAACAGCTGCTGACTATCGTGCTGTTCCTGGCCATCTTCGTAAGCCTCATGGCTTCAGTCAGTGGAACTGTGTTCAGGTAAGCAAGAGTGCCATACATACGTAAACTAAATCCAATATTTCATTGGGATTTTTAGAGTTCCATACCCAAAGGGGTTACCCTTTGGGTATGGAACTCTACCGGTATGGGGGGTATGGAACGGAACCCTATTAATAAGCCTCCGCTGTCAGTCCGTCCGTCTGTCCGTCTGTCTGTCAGCGGGCTGTATCTCAAGAACAGTAATAGGTAGATAGTGGAATTTTTACAGGTTGTATATTTCTATTGCCGTGCCGCTATAACAACAAATAGTACAAATTAAGGTTTATTGTACGGAACCCTTCGTGTGAGAGTCCGACTCGCACTTGGCCGGTTTTTATTACTATTGATAGGCTCGTATGTGATCACCTCACCTGATGGAAGGCGAGGATGTGGTAGACGATGGAGCGCGCTGGGTTAGAAGTAACCATAATTGAAACAAAACCAACCGAAACAACACCAATTATGGCCATAATTGAAACAAAACCAACCGAAACGACACCAATTATGGCCATAATTGAAACAAAACCAACCGAAACAATACCAATTATGGCCATAATTGAAACAATACCAACTGAAACAACACCAATTATGGCCATAATTGAAACAATACCAACTGAAACAACACCAATTATGGCCATAATTGAAACAAAACCAACCGAAACAATACCAATTATGGCCATAATTGAAACAATACCAACTGAAACAACACCAATTATGGCCATAATTGAAACAATACCAACTGAAACAACACCAATTATGGCCATAATTGAAACAAAACCAACCGAAACAATACCAATTATGGCCATAATTGAAACAATACCAACTGAAACAACACCAATTATGGCCATAATTGAAACAAAACCAACCGAAACAATACCAATTATGGCCATAATTGAAACAATACCAACTGAAACAACACCAATTATGGCCATAATTGAAACAAAACCAACCGAAACAATACCAATTATGGCCATAATTGAAACAATACCAACTGAAACAACACCAATTATGGCCATAATTGAAACAAAACCAACCGAAACAATACCAATTATGGCCATAATTGAAACAATACCAACTGAAACAACACCAATTATGGCCATAATTGAAACAAAACCAACCGAAACAACACCAATTATGGCCATAATTGAAACAATACCAACTGAAACAATACCAATTATGGCCATAATTATTGCCATTACGGTTGTGTGGCTGTAGTATTAGACGCCACTTTTGACATAGCTTAATGGATTCTGTTATGTGCGGCGGACTAGTATGTCCGCCGCGGTATGTACGCCCCTTAGGCACTTGTCTCACCGCCGGCGATTAGCGAGTAGCGAGTAAAGCTTCGAACTCGAAACGAGCTGGCGAGCAGCGAGTGAAAAGTTTCAATAGTTTTGACGCTCGGCTTTAAGTGAGTGCTTTTGTGCGACGGACTTTTACTCGCAATACTCGCTCCGGCCCGCTTTATAGGTAGAAATTACCGCTGTTTGGTGAGTTCTGACCGCCAAGCGGTCGCTGAGCGAGTACAATCTTTGACAGCTCTTGTCGATACGATCAACTAAAAGTAAGAGGTAAGAGCCGCTTGCCAGCAGTGTGAACAGACAGCTATCGACTATGAATGAATGTGTCTCTTTTACTCGCACGAGATCTATATCTTTTGTCCCTTTCTTCAGCGAGCAAATAGTCGATAGCTACTCGCTACCTCGCCGGCGGTGAGACAAGTACCTTAGGGCGGCAAATAATTTTAGAAAGTCAGTGTACAAAAAAGCTCAGTAAATATAGAAAAGCAAAAAAAGTTCGATAAAAAATTGGCATCTGCGTGCGACAGAGCTCGCTTGCCTAGAAGTAAGTGGTCACCAGATCGGAGCCTCGCAGCTCAATTCTGTTTGCCACATAATATTATGATTGTCTTCCTTATAGAATGCGAAACAGGGTGTAAAGTCCCGCAAACCTCCATTGAAAAGGAAGGATCGTCTGACCAGACGGGTGTTGTGAATTGATATTTAGAATGGTGTATATGTTTAAATCACACGGAAAACTGTGATACCACAATGCAGAATTGGTGTGACGTCAGGTCTTTAGTTCATATCTGGCGGTATAGATGTCGCTACAACTTCAATTGTTTTTAAGCGCTTATTATACTACAAGGTATTCAGGGCCCGGTCGCCCCTGACTAGGGAGCCGCGTATTACACTAGTCGGTCGATTCGGCCCTAACTCGGTTATGAAGTGACCAGCGTTGGGGAATACCCCATACGGCGGTAAATCTCAAGTTGATTGGGGATTAATCTTGTGTTGGCAATATGTGGGGAAAATGCGGGGATTCTAAATATCGATTTTATTCTTCTGATATTTTTTATTTTATTAATGATGGGTTTGCTCTTGACTCTAGTCTATGTCAGAGATGACAGAGACGAAGTCTACGATGGAGCACGCTTACCAAGGAGCCTGTTCACACTAAATATATTTATTTAAACGTCATTTAAAATAGAAGTACATAGGCGGACTTAAAGCAACAAGGCATTCTCTACCAGTCAATTGACTTGCATTTTCGGGGAACTTATTAAATTGATGTAGGCAACACTGCTCCCTAACTCTAATTATACTACCCTAAATCGGAACTTAGGGCCCTGAACATCGTAGAGTGTAATAAACGCTTTAGATATTTTTGGCGGTACAGATGCCGTTACATCTTAACCTAGTAATAATGCCAATGTTTCCATTTGGTTAGGATCCAGCTGGGCAACCAAGTGGAGGTGGACCCTGAAGACATCTCCGTCACATTCGACGACGTTAAGGGCGCGGACGAAGCCAAGCAAGAGTTGAAGGATGTGGTGAGTACACTATACGTCATCATCACGTCCACTGCTGGACTGCGGCCTCCACGTGTCGCATCTATCGGCTACCCGCGACCAGAGCCAGTACCCCTATTCTGTAACAACATTGTCGTGTCTCGATAGTGGAATCCGAGGTGAGTATCAAATTACGACAAACGAAAGACCTTTATGTTGTGTGCAATAAAGCTCACTGTGTGAGGTTTGACACTCAGGCGAAGCTCGATATCGAAATGGTTACTTACAGAATAGACTAGCTAGTCTGAGGTCCACCTTGTGGGAGTCCTATCAACGCTTCGTTTTCCAGAACTACAAATAATGACACGCTTGTATTTTTTGAATGGGAAACCCTTTCGCTCAGGACGGAGCAGAAAAGAGGGTCAGCCTCTTAACTGGCTAAAACCCATCCCTGTTTCTCCATATGCCCTTTGCATTCCAGGGCCGCGGTAACTCTTACGAAGAAATTCCGTAACCCTGGCGGATTAATTAATTTTTCAAGTGTGCGTTTATGGCCAAATCCGAAACTACGAGGAATAACGAAAAACACTGAAAAGAGGCCTGCAGCCCAATTTTTATGAAAATTAAAGCTGCGTTATTGGTTTTTTTTTAGTTTTTCTAGCCAGAAATTGCCAAGCTAATTTAGAAAACTCACCAAAAAAAACCCTCAAATAAATCCCTGAAAATCACTCTACTAAGGATCAAATTCTGGGAATTAATAACAAATGACAAACTAAAAGAAAGTGCTCATTTTTAACCAATCCATTCACCGTCAAAAGCATTCAGTACACGATCCTGAGATGCAGGGAGTCACGTCGGTGGCTCACGTTGGGTGGCTCGCCACCCGATCACGACCAGCCCGTCTATTCAGTAAATTGTAATTTACTTTCTCTTCAGGTGGAATTCCTAAAATCTCCCGAGAAATTCTCGACCCTGGGCGGCAAGCTGCCCAAGGGGGTCCTGCTAGTGGGTCCCCCGGGGACCGGCAAGACGCTGCTAGCGCGCGCGGTGGCGGGCGAGGCGCGCGTGCCGTTCTTCCACGCCGCGGGGCCCGAGTTCGACGAGATCCTCGTGGGGCAGGGCGCCAGGCGCGTGCGGGACCTCTTCAGTAAGTACTACAATACCTAACTCTCATTTATAGAACAACAATCTCTTTATAACGAACTTCAAATTCCATTGCACAACATATTTCTATGGCCTTTATTTAGACCGTCGACGTCGTTCATAGCGAATGAACTATAGAGTGACGGATCTAGGATCGAGTGGCGGATCTAGGATCGAGTGGTGGATCTAGGATCGAGTGGTGGATCTAGGATCAAGTGGCGGATCTAGGATCGAGTGGCGGATCTAGGATCGAGTAACGGATCTAGGATCGAGTGGCGGATCTAGGATCGAGTGGCGGATCTAGGATCGAGTGGCGTATCTAGGATCTAGGATCGAGTAACAGATCTAAGATCGGATGACGGATTTAGGATCGGCTGAGCTGGTCTAATTCGCGTACTCTAACGACCTCATTCCTCTAAACTCTACTGAAATGGGTGAAAGTCCATCTCTTGCCACAAGCAAGGCATTCTTTTTGTTTTATAAACCGTTGAATGAAATTAATAATAACCAGTGTTCACATTATAACATTATTTAATTCAGATAACACTTTAAAAATATTTACAATACGATTTTAAAATTCTTTTGGCTCCATATTAGGTTGCATAAAATTAGTACTTTGGTTGTGACAGACGGACAGACAGACACACGAGTTGGGTTCCGTTTATAATACTAACGTACAGAACCCTTAAAATACGATGTCTTCAAAGTACCTACGGAGCTATTTGTGTTAACAATATGGTATTTGACTACTATGAAAAATATATATGAATGAATACTTATTCGTTAGATGTTATTAAAACAACAGTAAGAATGGTGGAAAAATAAATAAAATTGGTCTAAAAACGGAGAAGTAATACGATTTTGAAGTTACCTACATATTCTCGTTACACAAAATTTAGTTTGTACTGGATGGATTCAATTCAATATAGGACTTGTGAGTGACGTCACTCGCCATTAGTGCTGTCTCTGTTTATCACAGATTTTATAACGCTGATAAATCCGCCAGATTGCGACATTTTTAAGCAAAATTTTTTTACACAGAAAGTGATCCAGCTTAAGGTGCAACTCAACCAAAAAGAAAACTGTTTAAATATCTACTTCGGAAATGTTCATTGAATACCTTTACAAAGTCCACGGAAAACATTTGGCAGATAACTACCAACCAGTGGCCTCTTGCTGTTAAATAGTATCCTGCAATAGTTCTTCCGGCGAAAGCATTCGTAATATTTAAATATTTAAAAATCGAACTAGATAATAACAGCCGCACGGGTCGATCTTCAAGGTTAAGCAACGCTTGCCGAGGTCAGTCTATGGATGGGTGATCATCTTAACATACCAAGTTTCCTCCGTGCCTCGGAAAGCAGGTTAAGCCGTTGGTCCCGGCTGTCATTTGTAGATCTTTAGCAGTCGTTACGGATAGTCAGTAAGTCTGGCTCCAGTCTTGCCATGAAGTACCGTGTTACCCAGTTAATGGGTTGTGGAGGTCTGGTAGGCAGCCGCTCCACGTAAAATACTGGTATTCAGCTAAATCCGGCTTGACTGAAAGCGGACCCCAATATACTTGGGAAAAGGCTAGGCAGATGATGATGATGATTGAAATATTTAAAAATCGTATCAGATAAAATCATTGTAAAGTGTACCAGTATTAAGTTAAGGCATACGAAGATCCTGTAATTGCGGAACTTCTCCAAGATGCTCCGTGAGACCACTCCGTATACTGAAGCAGGTGTTAGCATTGCGTAATAAAGATATTCTATAGCTAACGCTAGAATGTTGCCAAAGTCTTCCATGGTCAATATCACTGGCGCCAATGGTCTTCCATGGTCAATATCGCAGTATATACAGAGTACACATGATTATAAGTGTGGAGGCTTGCACCAGAGGGACGAATTGAGTAAAACAGCTGACAGGTTTATAATGTTATTTTATTCGCCGACCGACCCGTATATATACAAATGTTAAAGTGAATGCTCCAGGGTAGCCCGCGAAATTCAAATATTTTTTTGTTTTTTTGCAATTTGCCGGTCAGCGTGAAGCTGTATGTGGACCAAATGCGATCTGCGACCGTAACGCGTATTTATCTAAAGAATTATAACCATTTTAATCATCAAGAACAGAAATATTCATTCTTTCGAACTACATGAATTTAGAGGGCTATATTGATGATTAAAATGGTTATAATTCTTTAGATAAATACGCCTTACGGTCGCAGATCGCATTTGGTCCACATACAGCTTCACCCTGACCGGCAAATTGCAAAAAACATAAAAATATTTGAATTTCGCGGGCTACCCTGGAGCATCCACCTTAAACAGAGAAAACAACACACACACAAAGCGACTTTTGTCTCGCTCCAACGCATCGTCCGCGATGTAGGCGGCAGGGCGCGCGTCGCACGCCGGCCGTCCGCGCGTCGCTGCGTGGCCGCGCGGGCAGGTTGCGATTTATTTGTAATGGGTTTGCTCTTGACTCTTTCATACATATTCATTGGTTAAATGTTACATTTTGTATGAAACAAACTTTATTTATTAAGGAAATGTCGCTAGTATAGCCTATAGCCTTCCTCGATAAGTGGGTTCTCTAACACTGAAAGAATTTTTCAATTCGAACCAGTAGTTTTTGAGATTAGCGCGTTCAAGCAAATAAACAAACTTTTCAGCTTTATATATTAAGTATATAAGGAGTGGAACTGCCGGGGAGTCGTGTTTCCTGATAGCTACAACCAGGGAGACTTTAAGTCAAGAGTCAATAGGTTACTTCTAGGTAAGCGTGCTCCATCTTCGACCACATCATCGCTTACGATCAGGTGACATGGTGGTCAAGCGCGTGCCTATTTATAGTAAAAAAAAAAACTGCGTCACGGCTAGCTTAGAGGACTATCATTTTTCCTCGTTAATTCTAAACTTATTTAATTCTTTTTGGATTTTCCGGTTTGCCATAAATTATAATTATATTAATAGATATAAAATTGCGACACTTGTATGTTAACTATTTGACATAACAAGCGAGCTTACTGTCCAGATTTTCATTTATTTGTAACTAGCTTCTGCCCATGGCTTCGCCCGCGTGGTCCCTAGGGAACATACTCCCGGGATAAAAAGTAGCCTGTGTCCTTTCTCAGGCTCTAGACTATCTGTGTACCAAATGTCATTTAAATCGGTTCAGTATTTTGGCGTGAAAGCGCGACAGACAGACTTTAGAGTTACTTTCGCATTTATAATATTAGTAAGAACTAGCTTCTGCCAGCGGCTTCGCCCGCTTGGTCCCTAGGGAACATACTCCCGGGATAAAAAGTAGCCAATGTCCTCCAATGACAGACAGAGTTACTTTCGCATTTAATTAGTAAGGATTGGCCAAACAACAATTGTATATACTGCATAAGTTAAACTAATATTTTTATATTAACTAAGTTTAGTACTACAATTTCTTTTAGGTTAGCACCGAATGCATCATAAAACTAAAAACTAATTTGGTGCTAGTTTACAGTTTGCTTTACAATTCAATAAATATTTAAAAAAAAGAATGAAGTATTAAATAACAAACCAAAATTTACAAAATTAAAATATAAGTACCTAAAACATACTAGGTACAGAAGAATTTAAAAAATAACATTAAAAATACATCATACTTATTAGTTACGTCCGCAGCCGCTCTTATTAAGTTTTTTCACATATATATATTTTTTTACTGTTATAATTCAAATAAACCATGGCAGTTGAGAAATAACCAGTCCCAACTGACGGCGCCCGTTCACGAACTTGACGCATGCGCTAGCACCATTCGGCTCAACCATTTTGAAGGGAGTCAAATGATCCAACGCATACGCCACCATCAGAAAAGAGAGAAAAAGCGTTTATTTGCGCCAGGCATGACGCAAACAAAAAAAGAATAAAACTATATTATTAAAATTGGGAAGATATGTGTCATATTCGCGCCAAACGGCCATTGCTCAGCATAATGCTGGGACTCGTGTGCGACACAGAGCCACAGCGCTGGTTTTGAATAAATAAAACGTGATAAGTAAATAGAAAAAATAAATACATAAAATATAATAAATAAGACGGTGAGGAGATGGCAACACACTGTTTTGCAGACGGTGGAATGTGGCTGATTAGTAAAGATGCGCACAACTAAAAAAAAAAACTTGACTTTTGAGTGAGCATGACACTCCCAACCGCCAATACATTCAAGTCAAAAACAGACCTAAAACTGATAGCTATAGTTTAAGTTCAAGGTACACAGTACTCACACATGTGCCGTTAATGGATGTAATTATACAATGCTAAATTACTTGAGTCTATACAATGCAAATGATGTTTTATAACAATCTTCAGCCGGCCCAACAATGTTTCCAAATGGTAACAGATTAGTTTGTGTGTCGTAATGACTGTGGAGCAGGACCAACATCCCGATTAGTCGTACCTAGCGCTTCTCCTCCATATTTATTATGCGCACAGCTAAAGTGTGGAACTCTGCCAATGTCTGTCCTTCCCGTCCACATAAGACCCAAACTTCAAAGCAAGAGTGAGCAGGCATCTTCTGGACACGCTCGCTTCATCATAGACCTCATCCATCGCTTTCCATCAGGCGTGATTGTGGTTATTAGCAAGCCCATTGCTAAAAAAAATATGGATCTGGTTGTAATTTGGCACAGACATAAATGTATATTAGTCTGGAGCGGCACATAGGCTACAGTCATGGCAATTGGCATTTTAACTCCGGGTGTATGTGCCCTTGCGATAACTTGGTGGACATCCCACCCACACGCACGAAATGTTTTGGGAACACATTCATAGTGCGTACAGCTAAGGAGTGGAATTCCCTGCCGGAGTCTGTGTTTCCTGATAGTTACAACCTGGGAGTCTTTAAGTCAAGAGTGAATAGGTTACTTCTAGGCAAGCCTGCTTCATCTTCGACTGCATCATCGTTTACCATCAGATGAGATAGTGGTCAAACGCGTGCCTATCAATAGTATGAAAAAAAAACCGACATTCACGCAGACGAAGCCGCAGGTAGTAGCTAGTCTTCGAGATCCTGCGACCGACTATCAGCAGACTCACGAATAACCATTTCATGCAAATTGGTCTCATCACCCACATGCCTTGCTGATACCCTCCGTCTGAATTTACTCACATAAAACTCGTACCACAGTTCTCTGTTACTTTTCACAATGACCAAGAAAACTGACAGTACTATTGGATTGATCAAAAATAAGAAAACATGAACTGTAGCGGTTGAGTAATTGGCTTTTACAAACGCAACGGCAAATGATGCCACCAGTGAAATGTCACTCAGTAAGAATATTACAGTCGCGATGTAGAAGCGACGACATTTGTTAGTTGCGCTCGATTCCGAACTGCGACAAAGTGAAAACACGATTACAATAAAAAGAATAATGTTTAGTATCAAAGGTAACATCACAATAATTAACTTGATGTTTCTTGAGGAAAAAAACATTATTGGCGTTGTAATTAAAGGGGTAACCCAACCAAAAAGAAAGCTTTTTAAATATCTCCGCCGGACATGTCCATTGAAAACTTTTACTATGTCCACGTAAAACATATAGCAGATCACTACCAACCAGTGTCCTCGGACCGATAGAAAGTATTTCGATCCCTCTAGAACCTGATTCCATATAGGGGAATTTTCTTCGGTAACTAAACCATTTCTGGTAGCAATATGATCGATATCAACAACAAGGATATATGTTGACTGTGCCAGAACTAAGTTCAGACACACAAAGTTCCTGTAATTGCGAAACTTCTTGAAAAGACACCATGATGTCACTCCGTATATCAATGCAGGGATCGTCACCGCGTAGTATATACATTTTAGAGCTAATAAAAGTTTGTAGTAAGGGCCTGTGGAAATAATAATAATTTTCTTTAATTTTCCCATGGTGGCACTGGCTGGTTAGTTTTTAGGGTTCCGTTCCCGAAGGGTAATTAACGGTACCCTATTACTAAGCCTAAGCTGTCTGTCTGTCAGAGATTGTCTGTTGAAATTTTCACAGAGTGTGTATTTCTATTGCCGCTACAACTACAAATATGTAAATTAAATTAAAAATTAATTGGGAATAAGAAGCCGACTCGCACTTGGTCAGTTTTTGTGTCACTTAACCCTAGAGTTCATCAAAAGGACGTATTATGTATTCGTATATATGTAGACTAATAAGTAATTTAAATACAACCGAAAGTGTTCAATTGTATTTACTAAGAATGTGCCCAATAGCGCTTTTCTTATTGTCTCTATTAAGGCGAATACACTTCGTTCTTGTGTTTATTTCATAACACTTGTGCTACATTAACATTACTCTATTCACTAACACTGAACACTAACTCGAAGGGATTTGTTCTTTTTAGTCTTCTCACTATGTCCGTGTGGCCGAGAAGCTGTATCGCCTCGACGCTCACATGCGGATGAAGTCTGCAATTTTTTGTATCACTTTTTTAGTTTGATGCATTTAGAACTCCCGCTCGCCACTTTTTCCGCTTTCTGAAAATAAAGTATAGACTATGTTATTCAGTGATAATAATAATAATAATAAATGTTTTATTGTTTCTTATTACATTGTCATGCAACACAAAAATTGAGGCATCCCCGTTAAGTTAAAGAATACTTGCGATGGGATTGCCTCGCCCTTCCCTTAGTTTCTAAAATTACAATGATGTGACAAACAATTAAACATCGGTAAGGTAATTTAAAATAAAAAATAAAAATTAGGAACAAATTGGAGCATGTGAATGTGTATGTGTGTGTGTGTGTGTGGGGGTGTGTGTATGTGTTTGTGAGTGTGGATGGTGATTGTGAGACTTTCGCTAACAGATTCGAGCTAGAATAAGTTCTGTTTCATCGTATGATAAGGTTTTTAACCAATCAGTCAATACTTTTTTGCATTCATATAGCAACATGGGGTAAATATTTAATGTATGGTTCAATTTATTATATATGTAAGTTGACTGAATATTATATTGCCGTCTGGCAAACATAGTTCTGACCATCGGTGAGTGGGCCACGATATCTTTACGTCTTCTGTCTAACTTTGTAGCATCATATGTCAGTGATTTATGTAGGGTTAAGATTGTATTTAATATATATAATTTTCTGACCGAGAGCAGGTTACAGATCTTATAAAGATTGTCTGTGGAATATCTAAAGGGCTTAAAATACATAACTTTTAAAAGAGATCTCTGAGCTCTTTCAAGATCTAAGAATTTGGTTTTCGTGGCTCCACCCCAAACTGGTATACAATAGGTTGTAACCGATTGGGCGAGTGCGACATATATTTGGTTAAGCAACTGGGGCGGAACTACATGACGCAAAGTTTTGAAGATCCATATTAATTTTCTAATCCTGGTCATTGTATTTTCAATGTGGGCATGCCAAGACAGCCGTTGGTCAATTATTATTCCTAAATATTTAATTGATTTAACTTGACTGATGCGATTACAGTTACATTGATAGGGTGGATTAACACACTCATGGATCACGATACCAAAGTCTGGACCTGGCTGTGTCCTCTGATTGGGAGTAAAGCATATAAAATTTGTTTTACTGACGTTAAGGGATAAAAGACTTGCGTTTAGCCAACTGGCTATTTCCTTCAGACCACATTCAGCAGTCCTCTGCACGGCAGTCCAAGACTCACCGGCAAACACTACCGCAGTGTCATCAGCATATGAGAAGATTCGTCCGCCGCTGCACACAATATTACACAACTCATTTATATAAATCAGGAACAGCGTCGGACCAAGCACACTTCCCTGTGGCACCCCGAATTTAACCCTTTCTTCATCACTAAAATGTGATTTACCAAGTTTTACCTGTTGTGTTCGATCAGATAAATAACTTTTGAAGAGAGAAAGCTCCCTGCCCCTCACACCAATCGATTCAAGCCTGTGCAGAAGGATTGGGACGGAGACGGTGTCAAAAGCTTTTTTTAGGTCCAGGAAAACTACTAGGCATTTTAACCCCTTATCAACATTGGCTACGATATCACTAGTTAACGCTTTAACAGCGTCTTGAGTAGAAAAACCCCTTCTAAAACCAAATTGTGATTTAGATAACAGCTTATATTTGTTCAAGTAACTGATAAGCCTATTGTTTAATATTTTCTCACAGATTTTTGCCATGCATGATACGACAGATATCGGACGGTAGTTGTTGACATCGTTCGTGTCCCCCCCCTTATGCACAGGTGTGACTATGGAACGCTTAAAAGCAGCAGGGAACTTTCCCGTTTCAAAACACAGGTTAACCAATTGAGATATAAGTGGGACAGTGACGTCTTTAGAGATTTTTAGAAATCTTGTCGGTATGCCATCCCAGCCAGGCGAGCTCTCAGAATCAAGACCCATAATAAAGCTTTCTATTGGTGAAAGAATGTTTAAAATTGATCCAGTAGTTTTAGAGCTTATTCGTAACATACATACAAAATCCTTACTAATATTAAAATTGCGAAAGTAACTTGTGTCTGTCTGTCTGTCTGTCGCGCTTTCACGCCAAAACTCCTGAACCGATTTAAATACAATTTGGTACAAAGATAGTCTAGAGCCTGACAAAGGAGATAGGCTACTTTTATCCCGGAAGTATGTTCCGTAGGGATCACGCGGCATTAATAATAATAGTTGTCATCTTTTGTTTCCATATTCTGCAATAGTCCTGCTCCAACCGTGGATTGTCCTTGGGTATACTTTCACAGTGCATACAGGGATAATCGTCGGTTGGTGTTCCATTCCATTTGAAATGTCTAAAGGGGCCTCTGCGAGTTGGCTTCAGCCCCTCGTACGCCTAACAAAGGACCGGGTCTCTAGGGACCCGAGAAAATAAAAAAAAAAAACAAAAAATAATAGTTGACTACATTATCGCATTAGGTGGTAAACCTATAAAGATAATTGTATGGTGGAAATAAATAAATAAATGTTCATACAGTACTAACACACAAAAAATTAATCCGTATAACACATTTACTGATAATTTTTCGTCTGAAATTATTTTTTTTTTTCAATGAAAATATAATCCAAATTCATACAAATAGTAATTAATCACTAAGGTTACTTTGTTAACTTGCTTGAAAACAAATCTTAAAATAATGTTTTTAAACAATTGTTATATACAGCGCTACAATCACTATAAATCTTGGGAAACGCGGTCTGTAGCTTTAGTTCGCGCCAAGCGCTCGATTTTAAAGTGTCGTGATGCTGAAGGTAGAAAACCAACGTCTGCCTAGGTATTTCCCAGCGATATAGCGGTTCGCTTCCAGCTAAACCGGTGTCACCTGAATACCAGTATTTACTGACCTTCACAGCCCAGTATCTGGGTAACACTGTACTTCTTGGTAAATTTTGGTGGTTAAATAGTTGAGGAATGCACGCGCACAAAACGTTTTGGGAACACATTCACAATGCGTACAGCTAAGGAGTGGAATTCCGTGCCGCAGTCTGTTTTTCCTGATAGCTACAACCTGGGAGTCTTTAAGTCAAATGTGAATAGGTTACTTCTAGGCAGGCGTGCTACATCTTCGACCACATCATCGCTTACCAACAGGTGAGATAGTGGTCAAACGCATGCGTATCAATAGAAAAAAAAAACTCAGTCCTAGACATTGGTAGTGGTGGTGTGATACCCACTTGCCTCGGAGAACACGTTGAGCCTGATCCTGAACACTTATAATCCGACTAGGGCAAATCGAAGGGAGGTTTTTGATTTTCCAATGAAGTATTACTGGACACACTTGATATAGTTGTTGCCTCTAGAGCTGTCGATATACCAATAATATAATACTTATTAAATACTCGAACAAATTACTATAACACTGTCCGCAGGATATTAGTTTTCGTTCCAAATTATCCTGTTTGTCTATGTGTTACGGTAAATGTGATTAATTGAAAATTAATAATAATTTTCGATCATTATTCATAACTAGCTTCTGCCAGCCGCTTCACCCGTGTGGTCATTACGGAACATACTCCTGGGATAAAAAGTAGCCTATGTCCTTTCTCAGGCTCTTAGACTATCTGTGTACTAAATTTCATTTGAATCGGTTCAGTAGTTTTGGCATGAAAGCGCGACAGACAGACAGCGTTACTTTCACATTTATAATATTAAGTAAAGATTACCGAAAGTCGAGGTAAAAGTAAGTAATTAATGTAACCTTAGTACCGCTAGTACCTCTGTGACAAATTTGAATTTTTGAACTGACCACAATATTTCTCAAACTGCCCGAGTATAAACTAAACTATTTAACATTAAACGCTGCTTGCAATTGGTACACTAGAATCATCTGCTCATGGCATAGTGGTATGGTGACTATTGGTGACTATTGGTGACGTGCACAGCGCCGACTAATTGGCTAGTCAGGATTGTACGACACCGGGTTCTGTTTGTGTTGCAGAACGGTCTTTTATTTAATTTTTTTGCGTGTATTTATTTGTTCTCTTTATTTATTGCTATTAACACAAACCTATCTATCACTTGACACAAATTATCTATATCTATACTAATATATAAAGCTGAAGAGTTTGTTTGTTTGCTTGAACACGCTAATCTCAGGAACTACTGGTCCGATTTGAAAAATTCTTTCAGTGTTAGATAGCCCATTTATCGAGGAAGGCTATAGGCTATATATTATTACGCTAAGGCCAATAGGAGAGGAGCAGTAATGAACATTGTGACGCAAACGGAAGTTGCGTGGGTCAACTAGTTATACTACTCTGTCAAGAAAGTACCGGGAAAAGATCAATAATACACAAAATGTCTGTTATTCATCCAAATTTATTTTATCACCTTCAAAGTATGCTCCTTTAGAAACGATACACTTGCGCCAACGAATAATCCATTCATCAAAACATTTTTTAAACGCTGTTTCCGGAATTGAGTTCAGTTCTCGCCGCGAATTCTCCTTTATGTCTTCTATCGATTGAAAACGGGTGCCACGAAGTGGTAATTTGAGTTTAGGAAAAAGAAAAAAGTCAGCAGGAGCCATATCTGGTGAATATGGTGGTTGCTGGATGGTATTTGTTGAGTGTTTGGTTAAAAATTCGTTCACAATGATAGCCTTGTGCGAAGGCGCATTGTCGTGGTGCAAAATCCAAGAATTTTCTTTCCATAAATCTGGCCTTTTTCGTCGAATTTGCTCTCTTAAACGCCGCGTAACGCTCAAATAATATTCTTTATTTACCGTTAGACCTTCCGGTAAGAATTCAGAGTGCACAACACCGCGATAGTCAAAGAAAACAGTCAACATGACTTCGACTTTTGATCGACTTTGGCGTGGTTTTTTCGGTTTCGGTTCAGTTGGAAGGCGCCACTCCGAAGCTTGTTGACTAGTTTGCATGTCAAACTCGTAAACCCACGTCTCGTCACCAGTAACAATGCGTTTCATGAATGTTGGGTCCGAACTGACTCGTTCTAGCATGTCCTCAGCGACTTTCATGCGATTGAGTTTTTGGAGAAAATTCAGATCTTTTGGGACTAGCCGAGCAGCAACATGTTTCATACCCAAATAATTAGTTAAAATGGTACGGATCGACTCGTGAGATACAGAAAGTTCGGCGGCTATCTCTCTCAGAGTTGAATGGGGATTTTCAGTCACTATTTCCTTCACTTTTGCGATGTTAACTTCAGTTGCGGACGTTGACGGCCTACCAGAGCGAGGCAAATCTTCCATCACATCTCGACCGCTTTTGAACGCTTTGAACCACTCATAAGCACGAGTTTTTGATAAAGTCGATTCACCGTAAGCCTTCTGTAACATTTTCAGCGACTCCGAACACGAAATTCCATTGGCGATGCAAAATTTAAGACAAACTCTTTGTTCGATATTTTTGTCCATTATGAAATTCGCAATACACACTATATATGATATTACTAAAACCAGCACTGTATTTAATATAAATAACAGATGCAACTCAAACTCCGCGCCAAAATGGAAAACAGTTGTGCCAATCTAACAACTACAAAAAAACAAAAATTTGAATTTGGAACCATAAACAAATCATCCATTCCCGATACTTTTTTGACTGAATGTACATATATCATATCGTTTACTACACACTAACATGAATCTATTTAAGTACCTGTATATTTAACAATTTTAACATCGTAAAACTGATTCACATCCGTACAGTCAACGTAAGGTTCAGTTGAAAACCAGAAGTTGTCTGGCATGTTGCTGAACTGGACCCATTGTCCTGTTTGTCTATATGTTACGGTAAGTGTGATTAATTGACAATTAATAATAATTTTCGGCTATTCGCGCAACTTCGTCTGCTCCGCTCCTGTTAATCTTAGCGTGATGATATATGCGATAAATGGGCTATCTAACACCGAAATAACTTTCAAATCGGACCAGTAGTTCCTGATATTAGCTCGTTCATGCAAACAAACAAACTCATCGGCTTTATACATATATTAGTATAGATAGATAAATAAAAGTGATGATTTTAAATTTTTTAATTCATCAAAGCATGAGGTAATTATTGAAAATTTTCAATTAATCACACTTACCGTAACATATATAGGTACCTACCTAGTTTTGTTTCCTGTTTATATCAGGAACTCAACGGCACATCGTCCAAGATAACTTCTTCTCAATTACTGCGACTTTATTTCGTAGCAATAAGAGCTGTTATTGCAGTTATAAGTGTGACTATTGGCGTTAAACTTCTATAAGTATATCTTCTGTACTTGTAGTTCTCAATAATGCTTTATCTCACTAAAAGCTTTATTGTAATCGGATCTGGACCTTAAATCAATCAATCAATCAATCAATCAATCAATATATATCAAATTCTTCCATTACTGACTGATTGAGTGACTGACAACGTACAGCCGAAACTACTGGTCGTAGAAAGCTGAAAGGCATGTAGGTTCCTTGGGAGGAGGTCGTGGCTAGATAATAACAGCCGCACAGGTCGATCTTCAAGGTTAAGCAACGCATGCCAAGGTTGGTCAGTGGATGGGTGACCATCTTAACATAGCGAGTTTCCTCCGTGCCTCGGAAAGCACATTAAGCCGTTGGTCCCGGCTGTTATTTGTAGATCTTTGGCAGTCGTTACGGATAGTCAGAAGCCAGTACATCTGGCTCCAGTCTTGCCATGAAGCAACGTGTTACCCAGTTAATGGGTTGTGGAGGTCTGGTAGGCAGCCGCTCCTCGTAAAATATGGTATTCAGCTGGTTTGACTGGAAGCCGACCCCAATTTAGTTGGGAAAAGACTAGGCAGATGAGATGAGGTAGGTTCCTTGGGGAGTGTAGGGAGGGACTAAGGGAAGATTTCCCGAAATTCCTGTGGGAACGGGAAAAGCTGGATATTCGCGAACGAAGTCGCGGGCAACAGCTAGTAAATCTATGAGCTGTTTAAAGTTATAGCTGTTAATTTGAAGTAATTGGAAATCAAAATCAAAATATTTTATTTGTCAATATAAGTATCATTACAATTAGATGTTAGGAATTTGGTTAAATCGCTACATTCTACCCGAACGCATACAATTCTTGTAAAAAAATAAGACAAGTACTAAAGGGTTTTTTTATTATTATTATTATTAACACCATTTAAATGCAATACCATTTAAATCTCTTTTATTCTATTATGATCTCTACTAATACTCTACAAATTCAGTCGTGGAGTAGCAACATCTACTTATTAGGGATTGTTTTTTTTTTAATAAATATATCGACTAAAAAGGCCGCAAAGTTTAGTATTATTTACACATTTTTTTTTAAACGTTGCCACTATACTAGGAATTTCTCCTGTATCGTGGGTGCGTCACAAACATACAAAATAACATACACAGCCAGATCCGGAACAACTATCTGTAGGCCATACAAATATTAGTTCCGTGCGGGAATAGAAACCGCGTCCCGCATCGTAGCAGCCAGTCGTTCAACCACTGCGCCAACTGTGTCGTCACAATTACACACAAATATGTGAGTAATGTGTATGTAGTTGTGTAATTTCAATCTCTTTAATATAGTATGAGGTTTCAAGACCTACCTAGAGGGTTATCATTCGGATAGATATTTTATTTCATTTAAAGTTAATTTTTGACTAACATATTATGGAAGCTACTTCTTGGATGTTTTTTTTTTAATGAAATCCCGGGATTCTGAGATTGCATAGCCACTCGTTAGTGAAATTCATAAATTAATACATTGTATACCAAAATAACTGTAATTTGTGTCAAATCGGGTTTTTTGTATGCAACTTACGGATTACTCATAAATTGGTTTATCCCGGAATCGCGGGACTTCCAAGAAAAAAATGCTTATCATAGCCAAAATCTGACTTTTTTAGGCAAATATGTATCCGAATATCCGATCTCTAGCTGTCACTGTTCTACAATTTTACCTATACACCAAGACCCTGCAGCCGGGTACCAGCAGGCTCTCTATTAACTCTCCCCTGCATACTGATATCGTGTTCCACAGCCCTTGCTGACAACCTCTGTCTTAATTTCTTCACATACCAATCATACCACAGTTGCCTATTACTTTTTACTACAACCAAGAAAACTGACAACAGTATAGGGTTTAGAATAACTAAAAAAAACCTCTTTAATACCGATAAAGAATGGCCAATCAACAATACAATTAAAGATACTAGAAAAGAGAGGTCGCCCAATATTAATATCAAAATTGCGACGTACAAAAGACGACATTCGTCAGGGGCGCACCGAGCGTTAAGATACATTGTGCAAGCAATAATAGTGAAAAGGATACCGTTTAATATCAAAGGTATCATTAAAATAGCTAACTTTATGTCACTGGAGAAAAAGAACATGATACCCGTTGTAACTAAAGGTACAACCCAAGAAAAAAGACTGCTTGTCAAATATCTTCTGTTCATATGCCCATTGAATACTTTTACAATGTCCGCGTAAAACATATGACAGATGACTACCAACCAGTGGCCTCTCACTGAAAATATGTAACACGTTACATTTTCATAAATATCTGACACCAACATTTGTTTTTCATTTAAATCGTTACCAAAATACGTAATTTGTGGTTTTGGTACTAATAAAAAATTAACATACTCGTAAATTTGCGTAGCCACAATGTCTAATAGGTGTACCAATACTAAGTTAAGGCACGCGTAATTCCTGTAATTGCGGAACTTTTTTAGGATGCACCATGATGTCACTCCGTATACCAACGCGGCTGTTGTCACCGCATAGTAAATGTATTCAAGAGTTAACTGAAGAGTTTCGTCTGATTCCTCCATGGTCAATATCACTGGCACTTTTTTTTTAAGAATGAGTGTATTTGTGAACAACTTGGGACTTAGCACACTATACAAATGTTTCATCCAGAACTGTCGTCTTTAAGGCGTTCGTGGCTAAATATTAACAGCTGCACTGTTCGATCTGCGAGGTTGAGCAGCGCCATCCATCTTGAGACTCCTCCGTACTTGGGAGAGCACGTTATGCTGTTGGTCCCGGCTGTCATTTGTACATCTTTGACTGTCGTTACGGATGTTCAAAAGCAAGAAAATCTGACATCAGTCTTGCTAACGGGTACCGTATTACTCATTTACTGGGACTTTACTTTTGGAGGTCAGATAAGCAGTCGCTCGAAGTATAATACTTGTGAATTTCTCAGTGGGGCAGCCCGGAGTTTGAAAATGGCAGTGTAACACCCCCGCGTCTGGGAAAACTCGTTTAGCCGTTGGCCCAGGTCTATCTCTGGTCGTGTCGAATTGCCGTTCCGTTCGACTGCGACGGTGAGGGAACAGAGAGGGCACACCTATGTCTGCGCAAACTCTAGAGCACTATATCTCCCATGCCTGCGCCGGTGACTTCTCCGCTTATACTGACCGCCATAACCGGTCTCGACGACTATTATTTTTCCTTAACATTCCAAAAATATTACGTAGTAATTTATTCTATTGGCCATATCATATATATTAAATTAAATCGCACTTCAATGATGACGATTAACAGTTGTATTTGACGTAAACAGCTTCTCTATTTCGTGGAGTTAAAGGCGGTGACGACTGACATACGAGTATTACATTAGTGGCCAACTTAGCTGGCATAGCGCTTGAAGTTTATAAGTCAATATTGTAAGTAATTTGTCAAAATTAAAAAAAAACTGCCTTTAATTCCACGAAATAAAGACGTTGTTTACGTCAAATATAAATGTTTGAGGTAAATCATTGTCAATTGTAATCATTGTCGGCCAACAGGATAGAAGTGCAAACAAGTTATGTAAAGGAAAAATATTAGTTGAGACAGCGCCTGGTGGTCAGTGTTAGCGGAGATTAGTCATCGGCGCGCGGTATCTCTAGAGCTCTAGAGTGTTCCCAAACACAGGTGCATTATCTGTTCCCTCACTGCCCCAGTCGGACGGGACGACAAGTCAACACGACCGGAGGTGTAGCGGCATCAATGCCGCCACAAGAAAAACCAACGGTGCAAATCTATATCGCAACAAAAAGAACCGCGACGCCATCTATCAAACTACCAGCGAACTACTTCGTCGAAATCCAGCATCGCGCAAGCAGAGTTTACCGTGCAATTTGAACAAATACATCAGCCCCAATATCAATATCGGGCAGTAGCCCGCCAGGCACAACAGGCGCCTGTTCGGAGGATCCTCCCTGTACAACGGAGGTGTACGGGACTTTTTTACTCTCTGTTATATACCTCTAAAGAGGTAGACCGCCTGGTCTACCTCTCAAATACAACCGAATAACGTATTTTTCCAGACACGAGCCTGTCATTTCAAAACTCCGAGCTGCCACTTAGAAATTCCAAAAAGAATAACTGAACTACTAGAGTCAAGAGAAAACCCATTACAAATAAAAAAAAAAGTAACACTTTGCCTGGAAGACAATTTTGCTGGACGCAATCAATCTACCTGCGTTTTCCCAACTTTGTTGGGGTCAGCTTCCAGTCTAATCGGATGGAGCTGAATACCAGTATTTTACTTCGAGCGACTACCTATCGGCCCTCCACAACCCAGTAACTGAGTAACACAGTACCCCTTGGCAAGACTGATTTTAGATTTTATTGCTTCTGAACATCCGTAACGACAGTCAAAGATGTACAAATGACAGCCTGGACCAACAGTATAACGTACTCTCACAGGCACGGAGGAGTCTCAAGATGGATGGCGCTGCTCAACCTCGTAGATCGAACAGTGCAGCTGTTAATATTTTGCCACGAACGCCTTAAAGACGACAGTTCTGGATGAAACATTTGAATAGTGTGCTAAGTCCCAAGTTGTTCACAAATACTCTCATTCTTAAAAAAATAGTGCCAGTGATATTGACCATGGAGGAATCAGACGAAACTCTTCAGTTAGCTCTAAAATACATTTACTATTCGGTGACAACAGCCGCGTTGCTATACGGAGTGACATCATGGTGCATCCTAAATAAGTTCCGCAATTACAGGAATTACGCGTGCCTTAACTTAGTATTGGTACACCTATTAGACATTGTAGCTACGCAGATTTGAGAATGTTAATTTCTTTATTTAAACCGAAACTACCAGTTTTTGGATTTTTTGATTACGAATTATTTATGAATTTGTAACGAGATACATATTTTCAGTGAAGGGCAACTGGCCGGTAGTCATCTGTCATATTTTTTACACGGATATTGTGAAAGTTTTCAATGGGCAAATGCACAGGAGATATTTAAAAAGCAGTCTGTTTTGTTGGGCTGTTGAGTTACAACTCCTATAATGTTGTTTTTTTCTTCAATGGTCATCAATTTAGTTCTTTTAATGTTACCTTTGATACTAAACGGAATCCATTTCACTATATGTAATTGCTTGTTCAATGTATCTTAACGCTCGGTGCGCCCCTGATGGAATGTCGTCTTTTGTACGTCTTACTTTTAATATTCATTTTGGGCGACCTTTCATTTCTAACATCTTCAGTATTGTTTTTTGATCGTACTTCATCAGGTTTTAAAAGTTTTATTTTAGTTATGCTAAATCCTATACTGTTGACAGTTTTTTTTTTGGTTGTAGTAAAAAGTAATAGACAACTGTGGTATGATTGGTGTGTGAAGAAATTAAGACAGAGGTTGTCAGCAAGGGCTGTGGAACACGATATCAGTATGCAGGGGAGAGTTAATAGAGAGCCTGCTGGTACCCGGCTGCAGGGTCTTGGTGAACAGGTATAATTGTAAAACAGTGATAACTAGAAATCGGATATTTGGATGCATATTTGCCTATCATTTATCAACAAATTTAAGAGTATACTCCGTAAGATGTTATCAACTCGATTTGACACTAATGACAGTTACCATGGTATACACTGTATTCATTATTAGGGTTCCGTAGCCAATTGGCAAAAAACGGAACCTTATGGATTCGTCATGTCTGTTTGTCTGTCCGTCCGTTCATGTAGTTCGAAAGAATGAATATTTCAGAAATAATCATTCTTTCGAACTACATGAACTTAGAGGGCTATTATATTGATGATTAAAATGGTTATAATTCTTTAGATAAATACGCGTTACGGTCGCGGATCGCATTTGGTCCACATACAGCTTCACACTGACCGGCAAATTGCAAAAAACATAAAAATATTTGAATTTCGCGGGCTACCCTGGAGCATTCACCTTAAATGACATCTCCCGCGCTGGACTGAGCGGGAGGGAGTGCCAGGTTCTGACACTCCCTCCCGCTGGCCTGACATGTATACCATTTCAGCTTTAGCTGTTTACATTCTCCTTATTTATTTAACCAAACACACTATTTACATTTTGAAATACGTATTTCTAAAAAAAAAAAAATTTAAAAAGGTGTCGAGAGCAGGGTTTCAACTACCGGTGGTTAGGGCTCCAATGAAAGGAAGTTACTCACAAGTGTTGCTGACACTGGACATAGCCACCATCAGAGATTTTAATATTGATAACATAAACCGGTCGCTAATTAGTCGCCAAATATCAGAATTAGTCGGTCACTGGTTGAAAAGGGTTTATAGGTGGCGGATCTGGGGAGCGCCTACCCTAGCTTGGCCCATTTGAATTTCAAAAGCTAGGGCACCTAGCGAAGATCTTTTTTCTCTCAAATTAGTCGCAATTTTTCGTTGTCTCAGATTTATTCAAGGCCTTAGTTTAGAAGATCTAATGAGGTCAATTTTTAAGTTAGGTATAGTCCAAGAGCTAGATCAGCTTGCCGCGCTTGACTCGGTGGAACGCAGAGCTAAGAGGCTCATCGCGGCGACGTAAAACTGGTGGATGCCAAGCTACATAGCTTGGCTCATCGCCGTAAGGTTGCCTGCTTGTCGGTTTTCCACAGATTGTACTTCGGTGAGTGTGCCCAAGAACTCCACGACCTCATCCCACCGGCCCTACCATTGGACATCCAGACGCACTGCATCTTACCATCCCTACCTTGTTGCTATTCCACCAATTCGCACTAAGCGTTTTCAAACGTCTTTTATAATGCGCACAGCAAAGGAGTGGAACTCTCTGCCTGCGTCTGTGTTTCCAAAAGCTTACAACCCTAATCTCTTCAAAGTTAGAGTGAACAGGCTCCTTCTGGGTAGGCTCGCTCCATCGTAGACTTTGTCTTTGTCATCTCTGACGTAGACTAGAGTCAAGAGCAAACCACATATAAAAAAAAAATGATTGAAGAGTTTACAAATAATTGCCAAGAAAAAGTTTTCTATTAATATCAATTCTTCCGTTACTACTAACAGACAACGCACAGTTGAAACTACTGGTCGTAGGAAACTGATATTTGGCGTGTATCTCCCCTACACAGTACACTACATAGGGGGAATCCTCTCTTAGGGTCAAGTCACACCGAGATGGCAGCGAAGCGGCGTGCAGTTTCAGTGTCATATAATTTTAAACTTTATCTTCATTACTATAACACACATTATCGCGGGAGTCGTCGGAATGCTCGCGGCGCCGCGGGCGGCCGCGCGACCTTTTCAAGTTTCTCAAGCGATCAAGCGATAATATGTGTTACTGTGAAAAGGATTAAGTTTAAAATTATATGACACTGAACCTGCTCGCCGCTTCACTGCCATCTCGGTGTGACTTGAGCCTTAGTGAGAGGATTTCCCGAAGTCTTGGGCTAAAGCTTGTGTGTAATATACTTCTACTTTTATCGATCTAAAGTCCTTAGAAATGTCAGAGAGATATAAATCCTTAATAATTAAAAAAAATCGTCATCCACAACATCTCTGTAGGCCATACTAATATTTGTTCCTTGCGGGAATCGAACCCGCGTCACGTAGCGCGGCAGCCAATCGCTCAACCACTGCGCCAACTGTTAGCTTATTTGTAGGTTTTCTTTGTCTTGTAATATATAGTGATGATTTATTTTTGTTTTTCACAGAGGCTGCTAAAGAGCGCGCTCCGTGCGTCATCTTCATAGACGAGATCGACTCAGTTGGCGCCAAGCGAACCAACAGCGTACTGCATCCTTATGCCAACCAGGTAAATAAACATTTTCACCCGGATCTCCCACCGCACTCAAGGTTTCGGGAATTATTTTATTGAGCGTACAGCTAAGGAGTTTGTCTCCTGATATAGTTATCAGGAAACACAAATTATTCATTCATGGCTTTAAGGTTTTAGTACCTGGCGGCCTTTAACCTCTCGCGCGTTTCTCGTACACATGGGTGTACAGTTCGCGTTAGCGTGGCTTGCCCCTCGGAAGTTAGGTTTGAGTGAAGTCCGCGCAGGTGCAATCGCGTAAAAAAGTGTTATGTTCCTAAAATATTTTTTTGTTTATACGTATTATACTATAAACAAGTAATCAAGACTACCAGTAACAATAAAATATCAAAAAGTAACACACCAAACACAAACACCACAAGAACACAAATCAAACTGTAAGAAATAACCAAAATAAATCATTAAAAACAATATCAACCTGTAACACTTTTCGCATCCACAGTCGTATTGCATCGAGCAAGCGGGACACGCTTATGCATCGAACTTATACGAGCGAGTGAGATGCCATTACACCCGCGCGCCGCGCATGCGCGAGCTACCCGCGCATGCGCGGTTGTATGTTTGTTGTCAAATTGACGTCCTGCGCAGCCGATTGCGGCGTACGACGCGGAGACAAGCTTGCGTGACGGGAACTGTACGACAAACGCGCGAGAGGTTAAGTCAAGCGTGAATAGGTTACTTCTAGTCAAGCATGTTCCCACGTCGACCACTTCATCACTTTTCCTACTGGTGAGGTTTCTTGGTTCTAGAGCTTTTCCATCTGATCAAACGCTAATAATCTAATCTAAATAAGAGCGTAGGGAAACAAAACCAATATAACTTAACTTTAGATTTCGATCATTTTGATGAAATAAAATATTTTATTTCTTCTTTTCGCAGATAGAAATAGTATATGAAAAGTTAATCCATATTCTTCCGTAACTAACTAACTAACTGACTGACAGACAATGCACAGCCGAAACTCCTGATTGTAGAAAGCTGAAATTTGGCATGTAGATAATTTCCCAAAGTTGCTACGGTAACGGTAAAAAACGGGATATGCGCGTAGGAAGTTATATTCAAAAGCTAGTTTAAAGATAAAACAATGTATGCCTCATAGCTGCACCAAATATCTAGTTTCAGCTCAGCAAAGTACAAAAATAAAAACTAGTAATTACTAGACCCTGGTTTTCAATTGAACCTTACCTTACGTTTGACCACTATCTCACCTGATGATAAGCGATGATGTGGTCGAAGATCGAGCACACTTGCCTAGAAGTAACCTATTCACTCTTGATTTAAAGACTCCCAGGTTGTAGCTATCGGGAAACACAGACTCCGGCAGGGTATTCCACTCCTTAGCTGTACGCATTATGAATGCAAATCAGTGAAGTCAATTCCAATAAGTACTAGATCAGTTTAATAATGTATGACATCGTTTCAGACCATCAACCAGCTCCTATCCGAGATGGACGGCTTCCACCAGAACGAGGGGGTCATCGTGCTGGGCGCCACCAACCGGCGCGACGACCTGGACCAGGCGCTGCTGCGGCCCGGGCGCTTCGACGTCGAGGTACTGTACTCATATATAAAGCTGAACACTTTGTGAACGCGCTAATCTCAGGAACTACTGCTCCGATTTGAAAAATCTTTCAGTGTTAGATAGCCCGTTTATCGAGGAAGGCTATAGGCTATATATCATCACGCTAAGACCAATAGGAGCGGTGCAGAGAAATTGTGCAGGTCAACTAGTCTTCATATAATAGGGAACACGCAATATTTCCATTTTTGCTTTAATTTTAAAGAACTCCATCTAGGATAGATCACCACATAAATAAGAAATGAAAACACTTTAATTTATTGCCAAAATTGCGTTTTGAAACCGACAGTTTAAAGGTTCGCGCGAAAACGGACGATGACGTCACTCGTGTCTATCACTGGTCAAGAACTGTCCCAACTCAAAGACATAAGGTTGCCTTTTCGTTGGCATAACAGCAAATACGTCACTAAACGCTGATTGTTGCTTTTAAATACGTTCCGTTTCACGTTACTTTAATTCATTATTTTTGTTAAAAATCCATATTAACCAAAATAAAAACTTTGCAATGGCCTTTATTTTATACTTTTTTATCATTTTACTGACAAAATTCTCATAAATTCTGTATTTGCATTTACCCTATTATGATGATGCTCATATGAGCCGAAAGACGTCCACTGCTGGACATAGGCCTCCCCGCTCGCGTCGCCCCAGTGCCCGGCCCTGTGGCCCTGCGCCCCTGCGCGTCTCGCTCCGCCTGCGCCCTGAGCCAGGTCCGAGCTCCTCTCCGGTATAACGGTCGCCACTCCACAACTTTTCGGCCCCATCGATCATTTTGTTTTGCGAGCAGGGCACATTGAGCCACTGCCACTAAAATTTGGTTATCCAGTGCGTGTAAGAGTGCTAGAATCATGGAATTTGGCAAAAAGCAAGGTCTGTCAAAGTCAACACAAGGAAAATTTCTGAAATTCGCACAGCTGAACACAAGATGAAACATCCCATCCAACATTCATTTTATTTTACCCAAATAAGTATCCTACCTTATTCATCTTAGGTATGGTGGGATACAATGAGTTAAGGGTTAGAAGGAGTTTGGCGCTAGTCTCATATAATAAATTCCACGAACAGATTCCGTAGAATTCTTACTCGAAAGAAAAAAGAATTAATTCGAGCCCATTTACGTTATGAACCTGAAAACCTTGAAAATTATATTATACACTCCTATGAACCAGGAACTGAATTACCCAAAAATTAAGGTACCATTAAATTCCGGTATGACGTCATACCGTTAAATAAAGGTTACCGAAATATTTCGATACCGTTTTTAAAACAAACAATATTTTTAAAACAAACAATTATTTTTTTTTTAATTTTCAGTAGCGGAATTTCGAGGTTGGAAATGCATACCAGTAGAAGTACTATACCCCTTATAAATGTTTTGGTAGCATTACCTTAACCTTTATAAATGTATCGGTAGTAGAACCTAAACCTTTATACATAGGGGTTTTCTTTGACGCACCGCCTCGCCACCCTGTCGTTCATTTGAGAGGCCCCGATTGCACATTATTTATATCTCGGTTTTGATTTATATTTACGGTCGGAAGGACGCGGCAGTGTAAGCCGGACTATGACGAGTGCCTACCAAAACTTTTAAAAGACTTGTGCATCTTCTAGAAGAAAAATATATAAAAATAATAATATTAAGGTTACGTTTACAACAATTCATTGCTGAAAATTCGTTGAGGTCTTAATAAATGAAATTATTAATACCAAAAAATGCTCATTGAACCTTTGCGTGCAAAAACGTTCAAAGGTATAAATAAAATGCACGCCAACGCCGACTATGTAGGCACATCACCAGTCGTTTAATTCAGTGTAACAGGTAATTTTGGGCACAGTTCTGTTTGGACGTAAAATAATGACACCATCTCATCACTTTCCTTGGGTCTCGTAAGAGACTTCTAAGGGACTTACCATAGATTGAGCAGAAGCACTCTCTGCACATTACAATAGCTACACTGCGATCGCCAACCCGTCTGCCAAGCGTGACGATTATGGCAAACCACCGCCCAATATGATGAGCACAATTTAAAATGGCCCCTAGTGCCCGGCAGCACGCCTACCCTTGACTCTGGTAGTGGCCAAAATCACGGCGAGGCAGGGACAGCTAAGTATCCCCGGAGTGGATCCGGCTGTCCCAACAAACACCGACGACTCTGTTCTATTTACAGGAAGGTGACCAGAATTCCCAGGGTGGTGTCGGGTTTATCGTTCACAGGTTCCTTGTGTCCAATGTGAACGAGAATGATCACGATGTGATGTGAATGTGAACGAGAGTGTGTCGAACAGGGTGGCGTACTTTGTACTTTGTATCAAGATATTCGTTGAACGTCGTACAGGTTAGCGCCCTAACCTCGACACACACCGACAACGAAATAGAGACCATGTATGAAGATTTATCTAGAGTCTGGATACATCTTCTTCACTGTGTGTGTCACTTCACTGTGGTCATGGGGGACTGGGCAAAAGAGACAGTGACGAGCTGTGAGTGGGGCAATTCAGATTTGGACGTTTGGAACCACCGGGAACACCTACTGGCCAGTTTTATGGAGAAGGAAGGCCTTAACACGATGAACTCAGAGCACAGGAAGTGGACGTGGCAGAGCCCCGACTGTGGAACAAAAAATGAGATTGAACTCATCATGTCAACGAAGAAGCAGATATTCTATGATGTCTCTGTGATCAACGCAGTGAACACCGGAAGTGATCACAGCATGGTAAGAGGCAAATTGAACCTATATATTAAGCTGGAAAGATCTCGACTGATGAAATCTACGCTCCGCCTTGCACAGATCCAGATAAAAAACATCCAATGTTTTCAGCCCGAACTTCAGAATCATTTCGTCCACGGAGCTCTCTAGGAACTAGGGAGCTGTCCTTACGGTCGGGTTTAAGTTCTTCAAGACTCACCGTATAGATAAGAACAAGAGGCTCTCTGAGGATCAGAGCAAAAGCAACAAGCCGAAAAGGCTTCAGCACCATAGACCACATGCATACGCTGCGGCAGGTTATACAGAAGACTGAGGAGTATAATCTGCCTCTCTGTTTAGCGTTTGTGGACTACGAGAAAGCCTTCTATTCGATCGAAACTTGGGCTGTGTTGCAGTCTCTCCAACGATTCCAAATCGACTATCGGTAATTCGGTATATCAAGGTACTGAAGTGTTTATACGAATGCCAGTCCGACTTTAGGATCAGACTTTGAAACCGAACTTCGTGCAGCGGTTGTGAAGCAGGGATACGTTATTTCTTCGAACCTGTTCACGGCCGCAATGGAGGACGTCTTCAAGGTTTTGGACTAGACCAGGCAAGGCATTAATGTCAATGGCGAGTAAATCACTCACCTTTTATTTGCCGACGATATAGTCGTCAGTCGTCATCGCTGAAACTATGGAGGACCTCAGAAGAGCTTTCGAAAAAGTGGGTCTTAAAATGAAAATGGTCAAACCAAGCATGTTGCAATCACTATTAAAATCAGAGATCCACGAAATTGTGATACAAGCCGAAAGTCTATGACCAGTGCTTGTTGCCAGTGGTGATGTAACTGAGACCCGGTCGCTCACAATGGGCCAAATGGAAATGAAGAGGGCAATGCTCGCAATTTCCTTGCGTGATCGAATCACGGATGATGATATCCGCAAGAGAACCAACTTTACCGACATAGCCCAAAGGATCACCAATCTGAAGTGGCAGAGGGCAGCCCACATTGCTTGTGGAACATGATCGATAGGCCTTCGGGAAGTTCACACAGAACCTAAGTGAGGCGGCGGATGCGGCTCAGCAGCGGTACCCTTCTGCCCAATTGGTGTTACTGGGGGACTTCAACGCCCACCATCAGGAGTGGGTCTTCCCATACCAGTGCTGGACGAGAGACGAGAAAGTTAGCGCTTGCGTTAAATCTTACCCCGCTGGTCCAGGGGGCAACGAGGGCGCCGGATGTTGATTTGCACACTGCCAATTGCTTGGTCCTTTTGCTGACAACAGATCCAGACCGCTATTCGGTGTCGATTTCTTCTCCACTGGGTAGTTCCGACCACTGTCTGGTGAAGTCTGTGTCTGTCTACTCTCCGCCCGATCCTAGCCCAAGAGGCACCCGGCGGGTATGGCGGTACAGGTCAGCAGATTGAGATGGCATGCGATCTTTCTTCGCATGTTATCCTTGGCAGCCTACTTGCTTTTCTTCGACTGATGCTACGTCGTGCGCGGATGCCGTGACGGATGTGTTGCGGAGGGGAATGGAGTACTACTTTCCGTTCTCTGACATAACAATGTCTAGCGAAGCTCGTCCATGGTTTGGTGCCGAGTGCAATCGCGCTGATACGCTTAAGCACGCGGCGTACTTTGCATGGGTCGACGCTCGTACGCGCAAAGCAAATGACGTGAGTCAGAAGAAGAGAGCCTTCAACAGGGCTGCCAAGTCCTGTAAGAAGGTGTTGCGGAGGGCATGATTTGACCACATTAGCCGAATAGGGAACAAACTTGCCTCATACCCAGCAGGCAGTAAGGTTTTTTGGTCCCTGGCTAAGTCGGTCGAATTGAACTTCTGCCGCCTCTCACTAGCACCACTGCTGAGACCTGACGGGATGCTGGCCCACTCCACTGGGGAGAAAGCGAACTTGTTTGCTTCCTTGTTTGCGGAATCTTCACGTCTTGTCTTCGGATCCTTGTGGCGCGAGGCCCCTTGCTTCTCCTGGTGGATGCGAGTCGAGTATCTCGAACTTTCGCATTAATCAGAAGGACGTCCGTAGGGTGCTGCTTAACCTAGACGTGAACAAGGCTAGTGGCCCCGATGGGATACCGGCAATTGTTCTGAAGACTTGCGCGCCTGAGTTGTCTCCGATCTTGACTCGCCTATTTCGCCTTTCGTTTGAGACCGGAAAGGTCCCGAAGGCTTGGAAGCAAACTAACGTGCAGCCCGTGCCCAAGAAGGGTAGTCGAGCTGACCCGTCGAATTATAGACCCATCTCGGTAACTTCCATATTTATTTAAGTAACGCGTTCATGTTAGGGTCATAGAAGTCCATATGTGTACCAAATTCCAACAGAATCAGTCTTGTAAATCCAGAGAAAACTGGCTGAGACAGACGGAGAGACAGAAAGTACACCCGGGTGATCCTCGAATCGGAACCCTTATAGGGTGCCGATTTTCACGGATGTTCGGAATCCTAAAAATGAGTCAAATTCGGATAAAAACCGTCATAAAATCATAAATAAATTAAAATGTATATTTTTTTTCGTAAAATGCTTAAGTTTATTAAATTTTCTATTGAATAGGTACAGACGCCTGCAAATCAGGCTATCCGTGTCAAATTTTCACGAGTCAACTTTGAACCTAATGCTTTAAAGATAACTGTGAAAATCTAATAAATAAAGAACAATGGGTAATTTTGTATGGAACCCGTACCCACTTTGTAGCATTTTAGACTAGGTGTAATTAAGAAGAGGCCTAATTGAGTAACTCGAAAATAAGTGAACGAATGAATAAATGAATGAAAGACCGAAGTTATGATAAGTTCTTTGTAACATTTTTAATTGCCAATAATCGCACTTTTTCTGCTTTTTGGACTAAATAAATAGGTAACCAGTAATTTTTTCTGTCTTTAGAGCGATATAGCTTCCTATCGTTGGTTTTTGGTACAGAAAAAATATTAAATAAGAACTATCAATCTTAAATAGCACAGTTTTATTAAATTGTATTGTTACTTTCAATGATTATATCATCCCAGGCTCTTGCCGGACCTACGAAGTTATCTAGGTGCCTGCCAACACCTAAGTACCATATTATGCTAATAGTATGGGCACAAGCACCTAGAGTTCTCATACCCGTCATGCAGGAGCAATAATACGCTTCGATGGCTTCTCTGCCCTGGACATTAACCTTGATTAAAATATATGTGTAATATATTTTATTCGACACGTGCCTCGATAATATGCGGCCTCTAATTAACGAGCAGTTTTCGGTTACTAGCCCATGCTGCGACATACTAGGGCTACGGCTCGAAGATACCTCAATATTATATATACCATCTCCCCCTCGCAAATGCTCGGCAACATATGATCTAGCGAGCTTTAAATGGTATGTGCCCAAACTGAGTAGAATGACGTCTTCTTCTGTCAATTGTGGAAATGGTATTGACGTAGCCGTCATTGTTGTGAACACCGCCCGCTGTCTGTTCATACTATATGTTCTGCGACTACATAATTGCCCAGTCTGTTGGGTTCACTTCTTCTTTGCGCTATTATATTGATAAAAGCGTGGGCATGCTCATTATCTGTCAGACGCTGCCTAAATGCATTTATAAGGGCTCCCGCAATACGGAAGTCTTCAAATAAGTGAGGGAGTGTTTTATTGATAACTGTATGCCTAAATATTTTGTAGTCCCTTTTGAACCATCCGTTTATTACTTCAATGACCCAACGCACTATGGTGATTTCTCGAGATTTATTGGCTTGAATATCTGTAAGCTGTGTGGCATGCCTATCTTTACTTGGTGGCATATGGGCAACATAGCCAGCACTTTCTATATCTGGTATAGAGTCTCTAAAACCTCGATCTAATATAAAAACGTCATCTGTTTGTAACGTTATATGCACTGGGGACGTTTGATCATTCATAATCTCAGTCATGATTTGGGCATCAGTCTTTGTTGCAGCGTATGGTCCACATATATCTATAATATAGCCATCTGGGCAAGTAATCACAAAGGGTTTTAACAAGTTTTTAAACTTGTGTAAGCTGTAAGACTTTTTTTGAAATAAAAAGTTTTTACTTTTCTGTACGTATATATACGAACCATCACAAATAGCTATAGCCACTGGGTTTATAGGGTTGAAATATATTGATGATGGTACTGCAAGGCTGTGAGCTATAATTTCATCCCGACTTATATGATTGAAACCCAAATGGCGAACAACAAAGCCTTGGGTCCTTCTTTGGGAGGCTATACGTGTATTTGGTTCACCAGACCGTTGTTTTAATAAATATATTCCTAGTGCAGTTTTTGGTCTTCTACATTGATTTAAAAGAGACGGTGTTTCATTCTAAAGGATTTCGAATTGTTGGTGTGTTAAGCCAGTTAGGTAATATAGATCCTCTGGTAAAATGTTGTTTACATTGTCAAAATCTATATTAGTCTTATGTTTATATGCATCTCGTAACGTATCAATCATATCTTTGAGATGGTCTGGTGTGAATATGGAGAGACAATAGTCTCTCCATTATCATACAGAGAGCTCCAATCTTCTGTGTTGATGTGATGTGTACAAACGCGTGCATGTTCAGGAACGTACACGCTATGATTAACCAACAAGAATACTTTTATAAACTTGGACACTCTGTGAAGTTCTTGATTGATGCACCCATGAAATAAACAGTGACGCGCCGTATTTGCAACCCTTCTATAAGTTGGAACAGACGTTGGGTGCTCTGGGTTTGCAAGTTCCTGGTTTTGTTCTTGTTCGAACCTAGCTTGCTGTCGTCTTCCAGCTACCCAACAACGATGACACATAGCCTGAAGTTGATTCAGGGCCATCTAAAAGAAAAACCAAATCCTCAAGTAACTAAAACAATAAATAACTTAATAAAGAGTGAACAAAAAGACACCGTGTACTCGATGATCAAAAGCTATTGTTATACTAACCACATTTATGTTAATCCGTGCCATCACATACTCTGTGAAGCCTGGATTGTCTTCCAAATAGGTTCGCGTCAGTATATGCCGGTTTCGGTCACGAATTACTGATCTTGTACATGTAACACACTGTATACGGCGTTCACCTTCCATTTTTTTTAAGCAGATGAGTAATAATAATAATCCAATCGTTAAGTAATACACTGAAGTCCGTTGTGAAAGCCGAGGTTGTAAATAAAAGTAAGTATAAAATAAACTAAGATATGCGCGCGCGCTCAAAATCAGTTCCTAACAGGTACTAACTACTGACGACACACCGACGCTAGCACAAAATAGTTCGAACTACCCACCTAATGGATAAAATCAAAAAAAAGATACGTGCGTGGGTCGATTTTACTAAGGATTTTCGGTATTTTCAACACCGAATATCTTTTTTCCTACATAAGTAACAAAGTTGCTCCCATACAAAAAATATCTACGTTTTCAAAGACCTTTCGAATGGTACCAATTTCAACTTGCTACAAACTGGGTACGTTCAGACCCATGTTCTATGACAGCTTGTTGTAGCTTGATATGCTGGCGACTGTACACATAGTTGTAGTAACAAAAAAGATTATGGTTACCACACAAAATCTTATTTAGAGTGTCTCTAGTCACGCCTTTTTTCAATGTTCTAGGCCACTTTTATTTAATATCTATGTAAAATAATTGACTTCAAAGTCTTGGCTATACATGGTTCTCTTTTGCAAATGTATTGGCATAATGGAGATTTTTGCGAAGAAAAAAAATGAAAAAAAATTGCAGTTGCACATGTCATCACAGATGGGCCATCTGAAAGCTCAGATACCTCTATTACAGATAGTCAAATAAAAATGTAGATTACTCAGTCGGCAAGAACGGCAACGTCGCGTTGCGAACATGCAAACATACGAGTGGTAGGTACGCCGTCTCGCATGTTTTTCGGTACCGAATTTATCATCATCTGCCTAGCCTTTTCCCAACTATATTGGGGTCGGCTTCCAGTCAAACCAGATTTAGCTGAATACCAGTATTTTACGAGGAGCGGCTGCCTACCAGGCCTCCACAACCCATTAACTGGGTAACACGGTACTTCATGGCAAGACTGGAGTCAGATTTACTGGCTTCTGACTATCCGTAACGACTGCCAAAGATAATCGGTACCGAAATTATATAAAGGTTAAATAACAAAATAGCCCAACCTTTATTTATAAAGGTATCGGTATAGCTCTACCTTTATTGTAATCTGGTACCGATATATTTTTGAGGTATCTTAACCTCTAACCGTAACCGCTTTCAGTCCCTGCTATGAACCTCATGCCTGGTCTTAAGTATTTGTCTCTCTCTCCCTCTTTCCTTTTTCCAAACAACTTTATCCTTTGCTGTCTTAAGGGCCAGTCCTTACGTCACTCTCGGCCTCCGGTCCATAGTTTGCTGGCAAACTTTGTCTTTGGAGCTCTGCTGAACTGTCAAACACCTGATTGTCCAAAAAAGCCAGTTTTGAAGAATCAAACAGAACATCAAACTACCCGAAACGGTCACATTTTTCCAATCAACCTTTAAGGGTGCTATTACAAAATCGATCGCTTGCCCCGGACTAAAGCTACAAACCGCGTTTCCCGAAATTTATAGTGATTGTAGCGCTGTATACAACAATTGCTTAAAAATATGAGTTTACTTTTAAATAGACCAATATTTTTTTTTCATGCATTATAACAATACCTCCTTAATTATTAAATAATTTTTATTTGAATTTGGATTATACTTTCATAGATAAAAATTATAGTTTCGTACGGAAAATTGACAAAAATTCTCAATTTTACAGAATTATTTTTGGTGTATTAGTGCATGAATCGTAATAAATTGATTTGATCATTCCAAAGTAGAAGGTACAGTTGTATCATGAGCATTTTTAAAACTGATTAAATTATTATATCTTCGGTGTACTAAAGCATCAAAAGATTCCCAAAAGCGTAATTTTATGAAACACCCTTTGCGGTGACAAAGAATTTACTGATGTTCGTGAACAAATTGATATATTTATTTAGAACACTCCCAAGACCAACTATCAAACTTTCTTAGACGTATTTTTGTTTTTTTTTTTTTGTGTTATATCTAAAGCATAATCAGATATCAAAACTCGAATCAAACGCTCAAATTCAAGAAAAATTGTGACAGCGCTCTTAACCTAATGCTTTAGTGATAAAGATGAATATTCAATTTTACAGATTGTTGTATGATTAATGTTGTGAACTAAATGTGATTCTTCCACAGTGGCCTTTTTATACTCGCAGGTTTGTGCACCGTGTGTGAGAGTGGGGAGAACATATTTGGCCATAATTTTCCGTTTGAGACAGTGGGAGATCTCCTTTGTTTTTTACTTTTTTTTTTATGGACCTGAAATCATTAAATGAGTCCTCCCGCTCTGGGCGGAGCAGAAGAGAGTATCAAACTCTTACTGACTAAAACGCATCCGTGTTCCTCTTAATGCCCTTTGCGTTCCAGGGCCGCGGTGACTCTTTCAAACAAATTCCGCTACCCTGGCAGGATCTCCTTTGTCCTAATGAGTAAGTTTTGCCGCAGGTGAACGTGCCCACCCCCGACTACGGCGGGCGGCGCGAGATCCTGGAGCTGTACCTGGCGCGCGTGCGGGCCAACACCGACGTCAACTGCGACGTGCTGGCGCGGGGCACCACGGGCTTCACCGGCGCCGACCTCGAGAACATGGTCAACCAGGCCGCGCTCAAGTAATCTATACTAATATATGAAGCTGAACAGTTTGTTTGTTTGCTTGAACGCGCTTATCTCAGGAGCCGATTTGAAAATTTATTTCAGTGTTAGATAGCCCACTTACACGCTAAGACCAATAGAAGCGGAGCAGACGAATATGCTCGTGTCAACTAGTCTACACTAATATTATAAAGAGGAAAGATTTGTTTGTTAGTTTTTTTGTATGTCTGTTTGAATTGAATAGGCTCCGAAACTACTGGACCGATTTGAAAAATTCACCATTAAAATCCCACATTATCACTGATGAACATGGGCTATAGAATAATTTCAAAAAAGTTAAGAATCCGTATGAAAACTTAAATACTGTAACCCAAGGTGTGAAAAAATACCAAAAAAGATACTTTTATCGCTTACGCTGCGGAAACTATTGACAATAGAGCAAAGTGACTTACTACAGTTTTATAGAGGGCATCAATATCTGCAAAAAAGTCCGTGAGTTAGATATACCCATCTAACTATTATGGTTAATTCACAATGACCGCTTTTTGTTCAAATTATTCAATCAAAACCCAGGTGAAATGGAATAGTGGTGATTTTAGTATCATGATATTAATCCTTATCTATTTAAATTGTTTAATAATTAAGGTTAGTTATGTACAAGTTAATTATTCAAATCGGACCCTTCGTTTAAAAGTTATGATGGGTATAAAAATACTCTAAGTAAGAAAGATGTTGCAGTTTGCGCGAACTGCCGTCAAGGAACGTTTAGTCTATTAATAAGTAATTTACACGGGGAGATGAATTTCGTGGAGTACTAATTAAACCCGCGCGAACGATGTCGCGGGCGAAGTGTATTATTATAAAGCTGGAGAGTTTATTTGTTTGGTTGAACGCACTGATCTCAGAAGCTACTGGTTCGCATTGATAAAAATATTATAGTGTTGGATAGCCCTATTATCGAGAAAGGCTATCAATTCATATAAAATTATTCCTTTACTGAGTGACTGGTCGTAGAAAGCTGAATTTTGGCATGTAGCTTCCCTACACTCCTTAAGGAAGTAGTAGGATTCCCGAAATTCTTACGGGGACGGAACTACCGAAATATGCGCGCACGAAGTCGCGAGCAAAAACTAGTAGGTTATATAACATCACGCTACAACTAATAGGAGCGGAGCATTCATAAAAATGTGACGCAGACGATGTTGCGCGGGTCAGCTAGTTTTAAATAAAAAAATAATCCGCACCCGCAACGGGTCTCAGATCTTTATCTTCTTTTCGAGTCGATAGTTAAGGTGATTGTTCCGATAGCCTTTTCATACATTTTTCTGTCGCGGTAAACGCCGTACATATACACTTTTTGCTCAAAACTAATCAATTTATAAGTTTTCTACAATGAAACATTGTCGCACAGAACTTTTCCGAAAATCATTTGCATTATATATTGAGAAAAACAGTTTTTAAAACCGAGTAAAATTTGACATTTTGTTTACTAGTGTGAGTGCAATTTGACAACCAAACCATACGCAATGTTTGCGATTGGTTATAATATTCATCGCTAGATGGCGTGCACCCGATATTGTAAATTTGAAAAATCATTACTCAATTTATAATAATGGTTTTCATTAAAAAGGCATTATAATAACGTAAAACTAACTATCATAAACGAAAACATAAAACATTATTCTTGTTATCAAAAAATTGTTAGCTTTACTTATTTTTATTGTAGCTGGCAATAATTTCATCATTTGTATATAGGTAGCAACAATGCGACGTTGCCGTTGCTATTGTATTTGTTTGTCCCTTTGACCTATGCATCGTTGCCAAACTTCTCTTCGCGACTTGAAATAAAATAATACATTTTGAAGTTGTACACTAGCTTGTGCAGTGATAGGTTTTACGCGCGGAATTTCTCGTCTGTTTTGAATTGTATGAATTTTCATTGATTCGAAGGATTAGAACTAATATTTCTTGTACTTATGTATTTCGTTCCAATTTAATATAATTATTGCAAGGTATTCATTATCGTTTTTTTGGATTGGTAGTAGTATAGGTTGGTTATACGCAATTTTATTTTAAAATAAAAGTATGTACCAATATTTCGGTGGTGGGTATTAACAAGTCGGCCCGTGAGTTTCGCTGGCTATAACAAATTGAAATAATCTCATAATAGAAATCACCGAACGATATTGTTAAATGATTTGTCAAGATATAATAGGTAATATCAAGTAAATTTAATTTTATTTACTTGATAATATTTATTATTATCTATCCTTTGTAATCCAAATTTTTAAGTCGCTATATACATTATATATCCTATCATAGGTTTTTTTTCAGATTAGTAATACAAATAATTATTATTATCGACAGACCAACAAACAAATAACAATAGTTATATTTGATTCACGCGACTTTATGTGGATGCGGTGCGTTCCGTTATACCTACATAGTAAACATCAAAATAATAAATATGTAACATGATTTATTATTTAAAGTTTTTTTTCTGCAGGGAATTGTCCCCGCTAGATATTATTTTCTTAATAGTCAATCAATATTATATAAATATTACATTTGGGTAAGTAAAACTACTGTATATATTATATTTACTAAATAAATTATTTTTCAAAATGCTAATATTATCTCGAACGTAATTTGGAACGTCAGTCTCTGTATAATCTGTGCTACTCAAATTGCAATACTGCATTACTGCATTGACCATTATTGTCTTGCATATCATTTGTTTTTGTGTATTTTAGATTCGGTTTGCATCTAGTTATCGTCTGGCCCTGCGAGAAAGAAAGCTTATCAACGGCACGAATATTCAGGCGTTCATAAATCATCAAAACGAGTGAAAAGCGCATTCAAACGGATACAATATGGTGACGACGAGTTAGTATACATGTAAATTGTTTCTCAATCTCGGTTTTCAAGTAGGTACATATATTACGCGGTAAATCAGTTGAACCGTTGAAATGGCGGTCATTACTAATAAATAGTACCTACATACCTACCTACTTTCTGTTCAAAAAAATTGATATCCGTATTGTATTACAGCCGCGCGAAAACTTGGCGTTCTGAAGAAATTAAGAAAAAGTTAATGAATGAACAAATCATCCCAGATAATTCTACAGTGTATGTATCAAATACTCGTTACCATTATTTATTGTGATCGCTGATCGTAAACATACATTTTATGGCATTCCATAATTATTGTCTTATATTGCTTTCAGTACGCAGAATACACAACCGAGAACATATGCGCGTGTAAAACATTTGACAGAGGAAATTAAGACTGCTGGTGAACAAGAAAGGTCAATTGCTATTGAAAAAGGTCATGTGTCTTCAGATGGTGTTCCATTTATTACTGTGTATGTGGACGGAGGATGGTTGAAGAGGTCATATGGGCACAACTTTGATTCATCATCTGGCATGGTAAGTCACCAAAATTATTACCAAACACAAATTTGTTTATCATCAAAACAATGTAACACAACAATTATACAGTTTAGTTGAATTTTGTTATTTTCTATTATTGAATTCAAACAATTATAATGTGCATTTTCAAGAGTTGTTTTACATTTTCAGGCTTGCATTATTGGGACAGAAACTAAGAAATGTCTATTTCTTGGCGTTCGAAATAAATATTGTTATACATGTCAATATTATGAAAGTAGAAAAATTGATATGAAACCACATAATTGTTGCAAAAATTTTACTGGACCGTCTACAGGTATGGAATCACAAATTATTGTGGAAGGCTTTCAAACGAGTGAAGAAACACATCAACTTCACTATTTGAGCTTTATTGGTGATGGAGATTCCTCGGTGTTTGCAAACTTGAAAGAAAAAGTGTCATATGGAAATATAATAAAAAAAATTGAATGTAAGAATCATGTAATCAAAAACTATACCAGTGCAGTCTACAAGGTAAATACTTACTAATATTGTACTTGTAAATGAAAAAGTGAATTTGATTGTTTGGCTTTCACAAACTACTGAACTGATTGCCATGAAATTTTATATACATCATAACAGAAGTGCAGAATAAATAATCATTACATAGTATAAAACAAAATCGCTTCCCGCTGTCTGTCCATATGTATGTTTAGATCTTTAAAACTACGCAACGGATTTTGATGCGGTTTTTTTTAATAAGTAGAGAGATTCATGAGGAAGGTTTATAAGTATAATACATGCGAAATGTATTAGTATTGCACCCGTGCGAAGCTGGGTCGGGTCGCTAGTATTACATATGACGCAGTGGTTGAGCGATTGACTGCTGTGCTTGTCGCGGGTTCGATCCCCGCGAGTAACAAATATTTGGATGGACCACAGATAGTTGTTTTGGGTCTGGCTTTTTTGTGTCATATCATCATTGAATCATATTCCATAATTCCATTTGTACTCTTTCAGATTTTAGCCAATACTAAGCTACCACTTTGTGGGAGAAATATTTTGAAACCAAAGGTGATGAAGCTTACCTTGGTGGCACGGAAAATCATAATGTATAGCAGTGATAATACTGTTATGGCTGCAGATTTGAGAAATGGCCCACTTCATGTATTTGGAGTACATGGAAACTGTAAGGACTATTACTGCAATGCCAATTGAAGTGAAAAGAATGAAGAAAATCTCATAGAAGTTCTAAAAAGGGATGCTCCAGAAGTGTGGGCTCTGATTTATGCCGCCAATGAAAAAATTGCATTGAAGGCAGGCCGTTTGTCAAACGAGACGACAAATGTGGCAGAAAACTTTATGAGTGTAATAAACAAATTCTGCTGCGGAAAACGAATTAGTCTAGGTAAAGGGGGATCATACCAGCGACGTGTTCATGTGGCAGGTAAATAGTGTCAAGATTACATTTTCTATTAGAACAGAAGTTGGTTGGGATTACTAGTAAATGTTATGTTTATCAGTACTGTTTCTTTATATTTATATTGTACATAACATATAATTTCTATCTAAAATATTTTCTAGTACAAATATATTTTGTTTACAGGGCTATCGCTTGCTACTGGACACAAATGGTATGAGACTGCATGGAAAAAGCAGACTACACAGAGTCCAGGAACACATTTTAAAAAATACATAAAGCGCAAGGAACAGAGCAGAATAAGACAACAATCGTCAACACGCAAACGATTGTTTGTTCCAAGAGAAAAAACCAAACCAGACAAGGACTATGGACCTGAAGCAAGTGATCCAATTGATATTGATGAAGTACAATTGAAAATATTGTGTGAAGAACGGTTAGCAGAATTCCAAAAATCACCAGAAGACATAGCTTTCAATGAAATGTCTACTGTAGGGCAGCACGAAAATGATTTATATACTACTCATAGGCGTGACTGTCTGACAGCTAGTCAATTTGGAATGGTAATGTAATCACATATGTGCAAGAGTAATTTCTGTATTTTATACAATATCTATGCAGATAATGCATCTTTAAAAAATATTCACAACACACATTTGTTTTATCTTACTTTTACAGGTCTGCAAACGCCGTATTACAACACCATGTCACAATCATGTCAAGGATATTCTATATAAAAAGAATATTTGTACCAAATATATGTTATATGGACAGCAAAATGAAAATGTGGCTAAAAGTATGTTTATGCAACAGTATAATAAAACTGTAAGGCCTTCAGGTCTTTTTATTGATGAAGAATTTGGATGTTTAGCTGGCAGTCCAGATGGTAAGTTTTTCTTTATCAATATTCATGTACAATAATATGTAATATTTGATAAATATGGAAAATTATAACACTAGTTATAATCACGAGTGACCAAGGCTTACGAGCACGATATGCGATTATATTACCTGTTTCAAATCTCATAGAGAGATCCATTCTTATTGTTTTATAATCTTTGTGTAAATTTGTTATAGGTGTAATTGAAAATGAGAGAGCCGTAATTGAGATCAAGTGCTTTCCATCACTGGCGAGGAAAAACCAAAGTCTAGAGGCAGCTGCAGTAGAAAAGAAAAACTTTGCTCTAACATTTGATAATAATGTTCTAGTTATGAATAAAAAGCATGATTATTACTATCAAGTAAATTAATAATTCTATTGCATGTCCACTAAGTATATAATTTATTTTAGCAAGTTATTTACTCTTACTATAAAATCTATTTCAGGTTCAAGGACAAATGCGTGTCAGTAACATGGATAAATGCTACTTCATATATTTTATTTCAGTCAATGAACCTTTGACTGTTATTGAAGTTTGTAGAGATAATGAATTTATCAGCAATATGGTACCAAAGCTATTAGACTTTTTTAAACACTGTATTCTGCCAGAAATAATTTTGAGACGTGTTCAAAAAAATGCGAAATGTATAGATATGAAAGGTAAATAAAATTATTAATTTTTTAATTTACTTCATAATTTCCATAAATTTCAATCTAAATTATATTTTTGCTAATGGGAAATTGTTCTTCAACCTCCACATCGAAAGTTACACACAAAATATACTAACTATAGTAATTTTCTTTTGCAGCAGCTGTGCAGCGGTGGTTTCTGGACAAGAACTTCAGGAAGAGTGAAAACAACATGAATGATTTTTGTTTTATTTGTACTTTTACAGTAGTTTGTATAGAATCTACATTGTCAATGCTTACAATCATATTTTCTTGTTATTAGAAACCTGAAATGATGTGCTCATCCTGATGAACATAATATGAAAAAGGGTCAATGTATTCATCACGTTATGAGAATTCATTGACCCTTTTTTAGGTTTCTGAAAAGTTGTTTTTGTTTTTTTTATTTCCTTTCCAAAACAATACTTTAGCAAATATGTATATAACCATTTGTTAGTTATGTTTAGGTTTTACTAAAAAATATGTGATGATGGATGCTTAGATTCCAACATTTTTCCACCTTCTTGGTTGTTGTAGTAAAATAAAACTGTCTTACATTGCATTCTGACATTTATTTGATTCCCATAATTAGTAAATTAAATAGTTTACACCTGAAATACCACCTTTTATTTTTATCATATAATCGTATCAAATCGCATTCTTTATTTCAAGCTACTCTCCCAGACGTGCCCAGACATAATTATAATTTCTACATAATCCAGCCTAATAACTTTTAAAAGCACGCCATCTAGTGGTAAATTTTGTTGAATGCTTAAGATTTAAAGTTGTCAATCATGTCTATGTGTGTGTAAACGGTACTATAAGCGAGTTAGATATTATTTTCGTGAAGTATGGCGAATCAGAAGGGTTTTTATGCCGTATTTTGACTAATTTCGATAAAGTGGAATATCCGATTGTCGCACAACTATTTCTGCGACTTAATGTTGTTCCAATCACACTCAAAACAAAATAAAACTGAAAATGTTGACTTCAGCGCCATCTCGCGGGAAAATGGCAATGAGCAACCTGGAACATCCACCTTAACTCCTTAGATTTTTGAGCTTTGTAGGTGGCTACGTTAATTGCAATGTCGGTGGCATTCATTAAATCCCCCAAAGTACAGGTGTATGGACACTTGGAGCTCTCCAACGTATGTATGGCTCATGTTCTGAACAGGAGCACCGCACTTACATTGAGTATCCTACGGGCCTATGAAACCCCATTTCGCTAAGTTGTTTGCAGTGTCCTACCTGGGTTCAATTTTATTTAAGGTTCAGCAATGCTCTCTGGGGGCCATCAATAACATACCGATTCTCCTTCGTGGCTAAGAAAGCACGTTAACCTGTTGGACTAGGCTGTATTTTATAGATCTTTGACAATCGTGAAGCGCTTGGTCCTATTTTGACATCTCATAATTTTTCAGGGCAGCAATAGACGGCGCGAAGACAGTGTCAATGAAGTATCTAGAAGACGCGAGAGATAAGGTGCTGATGGGTCCGGAGAGACGCTCGCGCTTGCCTGATGAAGAAGCTAACACGATCACTGCGTACCACGAAGGCGGACACGCTATTGTTGCGTATTTCACTAAGGTAACACCCCTACATCTATAATTAAATGTTCCAATCTCCGTCACATGTACACTTGCCGGGCAAATACTTCAACTTTTCCTCGAAAATAACTCGCATTTTACCAGCTGATCTTAAGTCATCCAAACGTCTTTTATAATGCGTACAGCAAAGGAGTGGAACTCTCTGCCTGCGTCTGTGTTTCCAAACGCTTACAACCCTAATCTCTTTAAAGTTAGAGTGAACAGGCTCCTTCTGGGTAAGCTCGCTCTATCGTAGATTTTGTCTCTGTCATTTCTGACCTAGACTAGAGTAATTAAAAGTTAGTTAGAGTAAATAAAAGTTTATTTGTACACGCATCCGTATATACGAGAAACAAGGAAGGACCCAGTATTGAACCTTGGGGTACACCTAAATGAACTAGTAACCCGCAAGACTACCATTATTAACATCCATACATTGGAACCTATTATGCAAATAAGAATCTGTTACGTTAAGAGCTGTATTTTGGAGACCGTCATGACGTAGTTTACGCAAAAGCATGTCGTAGTGTACGCAATCAAAGGCTTTGGAGAGATCAAAGAAAACAATCAATGCCTCGGTATGTTTAGTAAGTTATTTGCCGTTTGGAATTACTTTATAAACATCATCATCATATCAGCCGAAAGACGTCCACAGCTGGACATAGGCCTTCCCCAAGCGTCGCCACAACGACCGCTCCTGCGCGTCTCGCATCCAACGGCTACCCGCGACCTGAGCCAAGTCTGAGGTCCACCTTGTGTCTCAGCTGCGCCAACGTTGCGTCTTCCGGTACGCGGTCGCCACTCCAGAACTTTTCGGCCCCATCGAACATCTGTTTTGCGAGCAATGTCCCCTGCCCACTGCCACTTCATTTTGGCGATTCTTCGGGTTATGTCGGTAACCTTGATTCTCTTGCGGATATCATCATTCCTGATTCGACCATGCAAGGAATGTCCAAGCATTGCCCTCTCCATTGCCCTTTGAGTACCTTAAGCCTTCTGATGAGGCCCATTGTGAGCGACGTTTCAGTTCCGTATGTCATCACAGGCAACACGCACTGGTCATAGACTTTGGTCTTGAGATACTATGGTATAAAAAAAGAAAAAAAATCTAATCGATCTAAAAGTTGAAATTTTCACAAATAGTATACTCAATACTCAATACTCGCTATAACAACAAATAATAAAAAATATTTTTAATGGTACGGAACGGAACCCTTCGTGTGCGCGTCCGACTCGCTCTTGGCCGGTTTTTTGGCTCTTGGCCGTCAATTTCACTTCAAACTAAATTATTTGTCTTTCGACATATTATTAGAATATTATCACAAATGTTTTCTTTATTTGCAGGACTCACATCCCCTCCACAAAGTGACGATAATACCTCGCGGACCGTCACTTGGACACACAGCATACATACCTGCTAAAGAAAGGTGAATATTATTTGACTAGCTTCTGCCAGCGGCTTCGCCTGCTTGATCCCTAGGGAACATACTCCCGGGATAAAAAGTAGCCTATGTCCTTTCTCAGGCTCTAGATTATCTCTGCACAAATTTCATTTAAATCGATTCAGTAGTTTTGGCGTGAAAGCGCGACAGACAGACAAACAGAGACAGAGAGTCGTATTTATAATATTAGTAAGTATAAGGATAAATACAAAATGTAGTACGCGAAAACGGGTCATTCTAGTTTTTATTATGGCACCACCCAAATCATCATCTTCCTACTCTTCTCCTATGTTACTTGGGGTCGGCGCAACACTTTTTTTTTTTCATTCCATTTCCATTCTGCCCCATTAGCCGTCACGTTATCACTAACTCCCTTTTCTTTCATATCGCTTCTCACACAATCCATCCATATTTTTTTTGGCCTTTCTCTCCCTCCATCCGTCCACATTCATGTTTATATCTCTTTTAGTTACTTGCTTTCATCTCTCCTCTTCACATGATCATACCAAGACAAGCAATTCCCTTTTAACTTTTCCGTCACTCATCATCATTATCGTAACAGCCGAAAAAGTCCACTGCTGGACATAGACTCGCCCAAAAGGGGGGGTTTGCCATAATCGCCACGCTTGGCAGACGGGTTGGCGATCGCAGTGTATGGTGTTGCGTTTTACAGTTGGTGTCCGTTACTGGCGCTGGCCTAAATTGTATGAAAATTGTTTTTGTTACAGATATCACGTCACAAAGCAACAGTTGCTCGCTATGATGGACACGATGATGGGCGGCCGCGCTGCTGAGGAACTGGTCTTCGGGCCCGAAAAGATCACGTCAGGTCAGTAATTTTTTTATAAAAAAAAAATACGTTGCCCCACATGACACTAGGAATTTCTCCTGTATCGTGAGTGCGTTCACAAACATACAAATATTTTTTCCGTGCGGGTATCAAACCCCCGACACAGCGCAGCAACTTAACGCTCAATCACTGCGCCAATCATGTCGTCGATATTATTATCTTCAGTTTAGCCTCGTGAGGCTTCATAGCCCGTCCCCCACCCCCGACAGAGTTTCGACATTGGTTTTGAGATGGTCAGAAACTCAATTAACAACCGAAAGACACCCATGCACGGAAAATTGCTGTTTTACTTTTAAGTTCAAACTCTAATATTAGTTACCAAAACGAATGAATAATTGAAATAACTTCATATCCGTAACATACCTATTCGGTATTCTCAAGTCCAAGTACCACTAACAGTCAAACAAACCTTACACCTAACAAATAAAACAACAGGTATCTTATTGACGGTCAGCAGCTATCTCACATCTTAGCAAAACGCCATTGCTACACTCGCTATTCCCCAAGGGAATGTCGAGTCCACTCTCTTGACTCGACATTCCCTTGACTCGACATTCACTACCTAGAGCTACCGCAACAATACCCTGGTACAGACTCTCCCGTGCAGAGCTACCGCATCGATACCCTGGTACAGACTCCCGAGAAGGGTTACCGCACCGATACCTTGGTACAGACAAGTCCGCTCCTACCGCACAGATACCCTGATACAGACTCTCCCATTCAGGGCTATCGCAACTATACCTTGGCACAGACTCTCCCATCCAGAGCTACCGCAACGAAACCCTGGTACAGTCACCGACCCACAGAACTCAGAACTTGTTAACACAAAATACACAATAAACATGATAATAACAACATGATGAAACTTGTCCATCCAGGAGCATCATCAGACTTGAAGCAGGCCACGTCGATAGCGTGCCACATGGTGCGCGAGTGGGGCATGAGCGAGAAGGTGGGCCTGCGCACCATGGAGCCCCCGCGCAACACGCTGCAGCAGCAGGAGCAGCTGGGGCCCTACACCAACGAACTGGTGAGTAACTGACGACGAGTTCAGGGACGTCACGTCATCAGGCTTGAAGTAGCCACGTCGATAGCGTGCCACATGGTGCGCGAGTGGGGCATGAGCGAGAAGGTGGGCCTGCGCACCATGGAGCCCCCGCGCAACACGCTGCAGCAGCAGGAGCAGCTGGGGCCCTACACCAACGAACTGGTGAGTAACTGACGACGAGTTCAGGGACGTCACGTCATCAGGCTTGAAGTAGCCACGTCGATAGCGTGCCACATGGTGCGCGAGTGGGGCATGAGCGAGAAGGTGGGCCTGCGCACCATGGAGCCCCCGCGCAACACGCTGCAGCAGCAGGAGCAGCTGGGGCCCTACACCAACGAACTGGTGAGTAACTGACGACGAGTTCAGGGACGTCACGTCATCAGGCTTGAAGTAGCCACGTCGATAGCGTGCCACATGGTGCGCGAGTGGGGCATGAGCGAGAAGGTGGGCCTGCGCACCATGGAGCCCCCGCGCAACACGCTGCAGCAGCAGGAGCAGCTGGGGCCCTACACCAACGAACTGGTGAGTAACTGACGACGAGTTCAGGGACGTCACGTCATCAGGCTTGAAGTAGCCACGTCGATAGCGTGCCACATGGTGCGCGAGTGGGGCATGAGCGAGAAGGTGGGCCTGCGCACCATGGAGCCCCCGCGCAACACGCTGCAGCAGCAGGAGCAGCTGGGGCCCTACACCAACGAACTGGTGAGTAACTGACGACGAGTTCAGGGACGTCACGTCATCAGGCTTGAAGTAGCCACGTCGATAGCGTGCCACATGGTGCGCGAGTGGGGCATGAGCGAGAAGGTGGGCCTGCGCACCATGGAGCCCCCGCGCAACACGCTGCAGCAGCAGGAGCAGCTGGGGCCCTACACCAACGAACTGGTGAGTAACTGACGACGAGTTCAGGGACGTCACGTCATCAGGCTTGAAGTAGCCACGTCGATAGCGTGCCACATGGTGCGCGAGTGGGGCATGAGCGAGAAGGTGGGCCTGCGCACCATGGAGCCCCCGCGCAACACGCTGCAGCAGCAGGAGCAGCTGGGGCCCTACACCAACGAACTGGTGAGTAACTGACGACGAGTTCAGGGACGTCACGTCATCAGGCTTGAAGTAGCCACGTCGATAGCGTGCCACATGGTGCGCGAGTGGGGCATGAGCGAGAAGGTGGGCCTGCGCACCATGGAGCCCCCGCGCAACACGCTGCAGCAGCAGGAGCAGCTGGGGCCCTACACCAACGAACTGGTGAGTAACTGACGACGAGTTCAGGGACGTCACGTCATCAGGCTTGAAGTAGCCACGTCGATAGCGTGCCACATGGTGCGCGAGTGGGGCATGAGCGAGAAGGTGGGCCTGCGCACCATGGAGCCCCCGCGCAACACGCTGCAGCAGCAGGAGCAGCTGGGGCCCTACACCAACGAACTGGTGAGTAACTGACGACGAGTTCAGGGACGTCACGTCATCAGGCTTGAAGTAGCCACGTCGATAGCGTGCCACATGGTGCGCGAGTGGGGCATGAGCGAGAAGGTGGGCCTGCGCACCATGGAGCCCCCGCGCAACACGCTGCAGCAGCAGGAGCAGCTGGGGCCCTACACCAACGAACTGGTGAGTAACTGACGACGAGTTCAGGGACGTCACGTCATCAGGCTTGAAGTAGCCACGTCGATAGCGTGCCACATGGTGCGCGAGTGGGGCATGAGCGAGAAGGTGGGCCTGCGCACCATGGAGCCCCCGCGCAACACGCTGCAGCAGCAGGAGCAGCTGGGGCCCTACACCAACGAACTGGTGAGTAACTGACGACGAGTTCAGGGACGTCACGTCATCAGGCTTGAAGTAGCCACGTCGATAGCGTGCCACATGGTGCGCGAGTGGGGCATGAGCGAGAAGGTGGGCCTGCGCACCATGGAGCCCCCGCGCAACACGCTGCAGCAGCAGGAGCAGCTGGGGCCCTACACCAACGAACTGGTGAGTAACTGACGACGAGTTCAGGGACGTCACGTCATCAGGCTTGAAGTAGCCACGTCGATAGCGTGCCACATGGTGCGCGAGTGGGGCATGAGCGAGAAGGTGGGCCTGCGCACCATGGAGCCCCCGCGCAACACGCTGCAGCAGCAGGAGCAGCTGGGGCCCTACACCAACGAACTGGTGAGTAACTGACGACGAGTTCAGGGACGTCACGTCATCAGGCTTGAAGTAGCCACGTCGATAGCGTGCCACATGGTGCGCGAGTGGGGCATGAGCGAGAAGGTGGGCCTGCGCACCATGGAGCCCCCGCGCAACACGCTGCAGCAGCAGGAGCAGCTGGGGCCCTACACCAACGAACTGGTGAGTAACTGACGACGAGTTCAGGGACGTCACGTCATCAGGCTTGAAGTAGCCACGTCGATAGCGTGCCACATGGTGCGCGAGTGGGGCATGAGCGAGAAGGTGGGCCTGCGCACCATGGAGCCCCCGCGCAACACGCTGCAGCAGCAGGAGCAGCTGGGGCCCTACACCAACGAACTGGTGAGTAACTGACGACGAGTTCAGGGACGTCACGTCATCAGGCTTGAAGTAGCCACGTCGATAGCGTGCCACATGGTGCGCGAGTGGGGCATGAGCGAGAAGGTGGGCCTGCGCACCATGGAGCCCCCGCGCAACACGCTGCAGCAGCAGGAGCAGCTGGGGCCCTACACCAACGAACTGGTGAGTAACTGACGACGAGTTCAGGGACGTCACGTCATCAGGCTTGAAGTAGCCACGTCGATAGCGTGCCACATGGTGCGCGAGTGGGGCATGAGCGAGAAGGTGGGCCTGCGCACCATGGAGCCCCCGCGCAACACGCTGCAGCAGCAGGAGCAGCTGGGGCCCTACACCAACGAACTGGTGAGTAACTGACGACGAGTTCAGGGACGTCACGTCATCAGGCTTGAAGTAGCCACGTCGATAGCGTGCCACATGGTGCGCGAGTGGGGCATGAGCGAGAAGGTGGGCCTGCGCACCATGGAGCCCCCGCGCAACACGCTGCAGCAGCAGGAGCAGCTGGGGCCCTACACCAACGAACTGGTGAGTAACTGACGACGAGTTCAGGGACGTCACGTCATCAGGCTTGAAGTAGCCACGTCGATAGCGTGCCACATGGTGCGCGAGTGGGGCATGAGCGAGAAGGTGGGCCTGCGCACCATGGAGCCCCCGCGCAACACGCTGCAGCAGCAGGAGCAGCTGGGGCCCTACACCAACGAACTGGTGAGTAACTGACGACGAGTTCAGGGACGTCACGTCATCAGACTTGAAGCAGACCACGTCGATAGCAAAAAAATCTATATCTATACACGCTAATTTCAGGTAAAAATCCGATCTGATTTGAAAAAATCTTTCAGTAATAGATAGCCCATTTTTCGAGGAAGACTATAAGCTATCATCACGCTAAGACCAATAGGAGCGAGAGGAAGTTGCGCGGGTATTAACTAGTCATAAATACTTCTTAACAAGCGTTATGATATATGGGTCTATAGCCTTCCTCGATAAATGGGTTATCTAACACTGAAAGAATTATTTAAATCGGACCAGTGGTTCCTGAGACTAACGCGTCCAAGCAAACAAACAAACTCTTCAGCTTTATATATTAGTATAGATTTTTTTTATGATTCTACTAAAGTGGCCTTTTAGACCCTCTGGAATGTCTAATGATGAGTCTAATCATCACGCACGCCAGCGTATTTATGTTTGCCTCGCTAGCGACGTCCGTACATCTGCAGATAAGGATGATGAAATTTAAATGATTACTCTTTACAGGTGGACGGTGAAATAAAGAAGATCCTTTCAGACAGCTACGACCGCGCTAAGACGATCCTGAAGACTCATGCCAAAGAACACAAGGCTCTGGCCGAGGCCTTGCTCAAGTGAGTGTATCCATGTCTACCAAATGTATGAAAAAGAAATCCATGACGAAAACTTGTCAAACTTCCTCGCCGCCTTTTTGGATGTTGATTTAGAATTCACATTCGTTATTAGCATCCCCGAAAACCAAGAAAATAGCACCGCCAGAAACCCTCACAGCAGACTCCTAAGAACATAACGGGTCAGGCCAAACAAAGTTGAGCTCCATTCTATCATCATTTATCACGATTTTTTGTGACGGTTCGTGGTAGTGCCTTTCATGGAAACACCACTTCGGGTGGCACTCATGCTAGCTACGCCGCTGAATTTAAAAACTGAAACTACTCCTAAAGATACCACTCCGATCGTGGCGACGCGACGCCGACGCGCGACCGGTACCAGGGGGGCTACTCTCTAAGCCCGAAGTCCGTAGTTTCGGGCTTATTTGCAGGCGTATACACACGGTCACCTACGGACTTACGATTAGTCCCAAATCCGAACTAAAAATGAATGACACACACGATTGATTTGACAGTTACTGTCAAATCGTGTTGTCATTAATTCTTAGTAGTTAGGTGAACACTTTTTAGGGCCATATTGCCAATATTTTAACTCAAGTGGCCTGTGTGTTCAGTATACGCAGCGAGCCCTCGACGTCCTGCGTATTCAGTATAATAAAGCTTTCAGGATGCTGTTGGGGTTGCCGCGCCACTGTATTGCGTAAGAAAGTGGCGTCATTATTTCAAAGACTGCGCGATAGCAACAACAGCATTTTACAAATGATTGCATCCCGCCATGACTGTCCCATACAGGCACATTGGGTGAGAATAGTTACGGGAAAATTGTTTGTTTTAAATTTTTTTGTCATGCTATGTTCCTACTAATATAGATCTTAAGGTGGAAGCGCCAGGGTAGCCCGCGAAATTCAAATATTTTATGTTTTTTGCAATTTGCCGGTCAGTGTGAAGTGTTTGTTGAACAAAATACGATTCGCGACCGTAACGCGTATTTGTCTAAAGAATTATAACCATTTTAATCATCAATATAGCCCTCTAAGTTCATGAAGCTCTATTGAATGGTTATTTCATGAAATAACCATTCGCGAATCGTATTTTGTTCAACAAACACTTCACACTGACCGGCAAATTGCAAAAAAACATAAAATATTATATATAAATATAGTGAATTTCGCGGGCTACCCTGGCGCTTCCACCTTAAGAAAAATTGTCACTAACATTTATGGATTCTGTCCGAAATAATATTACGGAGTAGAATGCGCCCGCAACTAAGCCCGAAACTACGGACTTGGGGCTTAGAGAGCAGCCCTCCAGACGACCGAGTGATCATGGTGGTCTGTCGCCAGGCGATCATGATCTTACTAATTGCTTACGAATTTACGCGACCGAGACTTGTAACATGGCGCTTGATCAATATTATTACAGTTGCTACACTAGACGGTTAGTTGGTGAACCTTCTTCGTCGGTAATGAAGCGTTTGCTCTCCATCAACATGTACCTATTTGGCGAAGCAATTTTACAGAAGTTTTTGATATTCCTACCTATTTTTATTTCTCACTGTCTTATCTTTATGCGATTGCAGTCTTGCATTTTAAATAGGTAAGTTTTATTCGCTGGCATCCGTACGTGTCGTTTAGTAGTTCACAAAAAGCCAGCTGGTCGCGTTCGCCTAGATCGGAATGGTATCTAGGCGGCTTTTTCAGTTGAGATGTGCTACGCAACCTTGTTATGGATGTGTTTGATATCCGCCAATCATATTCATTGGTCCACACAGCATAGTACTGGTCGAAACTGATTCAACTAAGCTACGTTTGTTATGCTGTGAATGCATGCTATGGTCGCGTGTTATGGATGGTCACGAGTGGTGTAGCTATGTGCAGAGCAGTGTACCTTCAGTAGGCGAGCTCCTCATCCACAAGGCTGCGCATTTTCATAGCACATCTTTCTCGCTCCGCTACATAGTTTAGCATCAGTGGAAACGGACACATAGTTTCGTAACTTAGCTATTCTCGCAGCATAGCTACATAGCACATTTCTGGTGGAAAAGCACCCCTAGATGCTTTAGAAGCAGCAGTGAAGATATGTCCCTCCCTCGCAGGTACGAAACCCTAGACGCAGACGACATCAAGGCCATAATGAACGGAGAGAAGCTGAAGGCGGAGCGGCTGGGCGCGCGCGTGGGCGAGCCCGCGCCCGCGCACCCCGCGCCCCCCGCGCCCGCGCCCGCCGGCCTGCTGGGCCACCCCGCGCACCCCGCGCACCCCGCACACCCCGCGCCCGCCTAGCACACCTAACTATATAAGTGCAATCGCGAAAATTTTGCAGGCATACAATAAATATTTACAATAAAAATAAGTAAAACATTCGACGGATTCACTTTGACTTTGATTTTAGCTAGCGGGGGTGATTGACAGCCGGCCGCTCGGAGTCATACCTTATTGAGTTACAGGAAAGAAGCAATATGCAGAAAAATACTTCGACCACATCATCGCTTACCATCAGGTGAGATAGTGGTCAAACGTATGCCTATTAATGGTAGTCAATAACGAAGTCGTTAATGGTCCTGGAATAAATTGGTCTGGTGAGGCGCAATTGTGATAGCAGGATTTTTTTTACCCATAAAATATCTCATATAGTTACCGATCAAGACAAGTAACCGATACGTACGTAACTTTTATTTTCCTACGCTTCTTACGATTCTTCCAATCATCGATTTGACTTTCTTAACCAAAATCCTTGCAAAAAGTGCCAAGTTGCGCCTTCACTGGCAGATCAACTTAGTTTAGGAACACTAATCGTCTACTTCTTCCACATAATCGGTGCGCTTGCCAAATCTGATGTGTTTTTCATCAAGTTGACAAGGGAGACAATAATCTGTTCCATTTAATCATCATCTGCCTAGCCTTTTCCCAACTATATTGGGGTCGGCTGCCAGTCAAGCCGGATTTAGCTAAATACCAGAATTTTACGAGGAGCAGCTGCCTACCAGACCTCCACAACCCATTAACTGTGTAACATGGTATTTTATGGCAAGACTGGAGTCAGATTTACTGGCTTCTGACTATCCTTAACGACTGCCAAAGATCTGGAAATGACAGCCGGGACTAACTCGGTATGTTATGATGGTCACCCAACCTTGGCAAGCGTTGCTTAACGGTGAACATCGACCCGTGCTGCTGTTATTATCTGGTCACGAGCTCCTCAATCTGTTTGATTTAATAATTAATTGATAACTTTTTGATCATTAATTGACTAATCATAATTTCAAAATGCCGTATGAACTGAGATTTTAAGGATATTTAGTAACAACAAAATATAGAAATGCGCGTATCAGATTTGGCAACCGCACAGACGACATACTATTGCTTTTTTCCAAAATTAGATATGGTAGGAATTAGAGCGGCCGGTTCTCGATCTATGAAGTTTGTATTTGCATTACGCGTTGACCAACACTGAAGCCATCATTATTCTGGGATCCTAAGGAGGGATGTGTTTGTAAAAAATCATCAGATTGATAGGCTCCTCGCAACGAATATCCAAAGTCTTGATCGACGACGAGTTGCTAACCTATCGGTTTTCTACCGGTTGCATTTTGGGGAATGTGCGACGAAATTGCATAATTTAATTCCGCCAAGCCCGTTCCATCATCGGACCACAAGACGAACGGCGATGCGCCACCGGTACATGGTGGACATCCCACCCATACGCACGAAACTTTTTGGAACACATTCATTGTGCTTACAGCTAAGGAGTAGAGTTCCGGAGTCTGTGTTTCCTGGTAGCTACGACCTGCGAGTCTTTAAGTCAAGAGTGAATAGGTTACTTCTAGGCAAGCGTGCTCCATCTTCGACCACATCATCACTTACCAACATGTGAGATAGTGGTCAAACGCGTGACTACCAATAATTAAAAATTGAATCGATTCATTTATATAGCCTAGCTCAGCGCAAGCTATTCTATTGGTTCTTAACAAACACAGTCCTCGCTGCGGATCCTCGCACATCTTTGATGGAAACGTAGTCTTAAAGATAACTCTAGTTAGTGCAAGAACCCAAGTGAAGTGCTATGTTAACCTACACACAGCACTTCATAGTACTTCGCCATCTTCTGACAGCAAGAAGGATCAGGGACAGAGAGCTACAAATTAATTCTGCCGTCATAAGACGTATCGATACAAAACGAAGTATACGATTTCCGACCTTATTATTATTGTTAGCTTAATGTAGGAAATCGGTTCCCTCGTTTTGTGCAGTTACGTCCGTTTTCTTACGACGGTGGAATTGTAATGTGAGAGTGGTGACTAGCGACATTCTGTTAAATTTTTAGTAGAGGTTGTAACATGGGTGTAGCGCTGTATCAACATCGATTTGAGGATATGTTGATATTGGAGAATGCGCTCTGACGAGAGTGGTATAAAGTCCAAAATTGACCATTATCGACTCCGATATGAAAGGGCTATTATCACTGTTTCAACATCGATTTAATGATGTTTTGTTATTGTAAAATGCACTCTATTGTTAGTGATATAGAGACCAAAATTGACCAATATTGACTCCGATATGAAAGGGCTATTGTTACTGTTTCAACATCGGTTTGAGGATATTTTGATACTTATAAGAAAATGCACTTTATCATGTGCGATGTAGAGTCCACAATTGACCAATATCGACTCCGATATGAAAGGACTACAAGCACTGTTTCAACTTCGGTTTAAGGATATTTTGATATTATAAAATGAACTTTGATGTGAGGGAGATAGAGTGCCAAATTGAACGAATATCGATGCGAATATGAAGCTGCTGTTCTAAAGCTCTGGTTTGAGCTTTAATTCACTTTTTAATAAGGATCATTATTCTATATCATTACAAAAGTCGGCTCTGCGGTTGTTATTTAGATCTCTGTGAAGAGTCTAATACACTATTTGATACTACTACTGACTTACTAACGTTATTCTCGTTTTCTTAATCAATTTCCGTAAAGAAGTGTATAATTATACAGAAATTGATTAAGAAAACTATCTACCAGATATTTTAACAAATTCAAGTGAATTTGTGTAAAATTATCTGTCAAATTGTACCAAGCCATCAAGATCCTAAACAATATTATCAATGCGCAAGTTAATTTGTTTATTTATAATGCTTTCACACCAAAATGGCTATACCGATTTTGATGAATTTTAGTATAAAGATAGATGGGTCCCTGAAGACGGTTATAGGCTACTATTTCCGCTAACAAAAGCTATTTAGAGTAGAGAAGAAATTTATCAGGGGTACAAAGTACTTGCAGCATTTTTCGATTCGAAAATCTATTATCGTGAGCAGAGCCGCGGGCGAAAGCTAGTCATGAATAATTCTGAGTTCATTAATCCTCAAAGCAATGTTAATACAGAGTCCTGACTCCTGACTATACAAGTGTTACAACCTGTACTGCTACGCCCGACAGCTTCAAACATTTATACCTTGAATTCGTCATTCCAATCGAAAATCGACTTAAGCTTAATGTATTTTAAGTTGGTTTTTAAATGAAGAAAAGTCCCTTAAAAGGGTTTTCAATTGAATTTGAATTTTATCTTGTATGAAATAGAGTTTGTATTACAAAATTGACTTTACAGTAGGAACGACAAAGTACTAGACGTTGAATTCTTATACATGAATACACTAGTACGGTAGGAACTCGTGGCTAAACTGTTGCAGCCGCACGGGTCGAACTACGAGGAAAATTAATGCCATAATGGGGGATCTTTAAGTCAATGAGTGAACAGGTCACTTCTAGGCAAGCGTGCTACATCAGCGTCCATTGCTTTCAATCAGGTGAGATTCTAGCCAAACGCACGCCTATTAATATTAAAAAAAAAACAATTTGAAACAGCGGATCCTGGCTCATTTACGTTAGATCGTTTTGACCGACCGTCACTTACTAGTGTAGACAGATTTTCGGTCAGCCGTATTCGGCAGCAGACCGTTTTCAGTGACTGAACGGCTGATTTGTTAAAACGCGCCACTCATTGTTCGGCTGTATGCGGTCGCCGAATCCGGTGAACCGATAACTTAAACGAATATTATAGAACTTAATGTAAACAGCCCAATTCGGGCAAGCCGGATTCGGTGACAGACTAAATGTTAAACGCGCCATTTGACTTGGATCTTTGTCGATAATGTTTCCGAAAGCCGGGGGGGGGGGTGAATGCTTGAAGCTATGTCGGACGCGCTTTAAGTTATCTCCAGTTCAATTTGTTATAGAGAGAATTACGCAAGAAGCAATACAATGAAACGATAGTCATAGTCTATTAGTCTGGAAGATATTTTGTGTATTTGTAAATGAAGAAAATGAAATAAAAATGTAAAACTGGAATGTGTCTTTTTTTGTACCTGTTATTACCCTGTTTTTTTTTAAGGTTCCGTACCCAAAGTGTAACCAACGGAACCCCATTACAGCCTCTGCTGTCCGTCCATCCGTCTGTCAGCGGGGGGCTGTAACTCAACAAAACATTAGACAGTTGAAATTTTCACAGATTGTGTATTTGTATTGCCGCTATAACACCAAATAATAAATTTCATGGTTCCCTTCCTTCTTCTTCTCGTGTGTGCAGTAAGGTCTAACGACCCCACACACCCTAGTGTCAGAATTTCTAAACCGCCTCAAGGGCCTCTGACATGGTTTATTTGACGACCGCCATTTGGTGGCCGGGACCACCGGCTTATACGTGCCTTCCGAAGCACGGAATCATCTTGTTATCAGAAAATCAGGTGATATACAAGCCTGAAATGTCCTAGCCAAACTGGAAACAACTTTACAAAGTATGCTTCCCGTGGGAATCGAACCCACGACCACCGGGTCACAAGGCATAGGTACGCCTAAACCACTCGACCACGGAACCCTTCCTGCGCGAGTCCGACTCGCACTTGGCCGGTTTTTTTACCTATGCCTACCTGCCTCTTTGGGGCAGCCGTTGTGCACGGTAGCACGTCATCAACGTCATCAGTGTGTCACCGTCTTTCCGGGGGTCACTCGGTGGGCGGACAGAGACCCCACTCTTAGCACCTCGACCGTCGTGACCTCGGAGAGGCCTCTGTCTTAAATAATGCAGGCAGGGTTCCATCTATTAACTACAAAAAGATTCTCCCCCGTAAAAGCACGCTTTGCAGTTGGTCCCGGTTGCCACTTCTAGATCTTGTGACTGTTTGACAGTCGTTGTAGATGTCAGATTGGCAGTCGCTCTATACATGGGCCAGTGCCTGCTGGGGTTGCGGACTTCGTTCGAAAGAGGCACCGTACCTTGGAACGCAAAGGGCACTAGGAGGAAAACTTAAACTTTAGTCAGTAAGAGTCTGACACTCCCTTCTGCTTCACCCAGAGCGGGAGGAGTCATTTGATGTTTTCACACCTTTAAAAAAAAAAAAGTCGCTCTATACTTCGAAGCTATATATTTTGTCTTGTACTAATTGTATCGTGTGGACAGTAAGGTCTAACGACTCTGGTGTCAGAGTTTCTAAACCGCCTCAAGGGCCTCTGACATGGTTTATTTGACGATCGCCATTTGGCGGCCGGGACCACCGGCTTATACGTGCCTTCCGAAGCACGGAACCATCTTTTTATCAGACAATCAGGTGATTCAAGCCTGCATTGTCCTAGCAAAACTGGAAACAACTTTATAAAGTAGGTAGGTATGCTTCCCGCGTGGGAATCGAACCCACGAACCGGGTCACAAGGCAAACACCTAAACCACTCGACCACGGAGGCAGTTACTACCTACGTACTAAGTTACGTAGCAACAACAAATTAATAATCCCAAATTCAATCAATACAAAGTTACATACGTGTATACGTAGTATAGTTTCGTATTACGTGTAATACGAAACTAACGAGTAGGTAATTTCACTTGGTCGGGTTAGGACCGAACGCATCTCACTCATGGAACAGACATTTGAAACAATTGAATGTGTGTTTACAAAATTTATAGCTTGTCGTACCGGGACTAAGGCTCTATCTACGGACGGGGACTAAGCTATTGACCATTTGCTCGCTGAGGAAAGGGACAAAAGATATAGATGTCGTGTGAGCAAAAGAGACTTGACTGTTTACACTGCCGGCGAGCGGCCGACAAGAGCTATTAAAGATTGTACTCACACGGCGATGCTCGCTTGGCGGTCAGAACAGCCAAACTGCGGTATTTTCTACCTATAGTGCCAGCCGGAGCGAGTATTGCGAGTAAAAGCCCGTCGCACTAAAGCACTCGCTGAAAGCCAATTGTTTCGAGTTTGAAGCTTTACTCGCTACTCGCTAATCGCCGGCGGTGAGACAAGTGCCTTAAGATGTAAAATACTGGTATTCAACTTCATATTTTAAGGCTGAAAGCCGACCTCGACATAGTTTGGAAAAAGCTATCTAGGCTTTGTGATCGACGTCTCAGTATGTCAGGTTATACGAGGGATAATCTTTCAGGAAGTTAAGTAGGTACTCATGAAAAAAAATGATCATAACATAATTGCTATAGATACTGTGACGATCAAAAGATATGGAACTGCTAATTTTTTTGCAGCTTCGATAACACGGCAGCTTCGATAACATAGTGACATCATTCTAAATCAAAATGGCATCATTCAAAATGGCGGGTCAATGATGTTTAAAGCATAAAGCGAGAAACACACTGGTCCTACGTACGCAACGTATACAACGATTTTGTGTCGTATCGTATGTTGCGTTGCATACGATTTAGTGTGTTTCTACTGTATAGTTGTTAATACAAAATCAAAGAGTCCAGATATCATAATGCGTTGCGTACGTGGGACCAGTTTGTCTCTATGCATTCTCGAGATAGGTCTACTCAGCAAGCTTCCTGCTTATGGTATCCCAGCTGGTTTTTGCAGCTGGATATCAGACTTCCTGAGTGAACGGTCGATCCGAGTGGTCGTTGACGGCTGCTCCTCTTACCTCATGGCTATTGATGCCGGAGTTCCTCAAGGGTCTGTTCTCTCTGCAACTCTTTTCCTGCTGCACATCAATGACTTACTTCAGCCTGGTCTTGTTGGGTACGCAGATGACAGTACGGTTTCAGAGAGATACTTGTCCAACGCAACAACCAGTGGGGTTGAAGTTTGTTCCTTGAGAGAGGCCATGGTAGAGCGGACAAATTTGACCTTAAGCGTTGTCTCCTAATGGGGTGATGACAATTTGGTCACTTTTAACGCCACCAAAACACAGGCGTGACTTTTTACCGCAAAAAGGAGTCGTTTTGACCAAGCTCCTACTTTTCGGGGTGCATCTGTTCCTGTGACTGATCGGCTCGAGCTCCTAGGCATGGAGTTGACATCCAGTCTCAACTTCGGCGCCACCATCGAGTACAAAGCCCAAACTGCGGCCAAAAAGCTGGGCATCCTAAATAGGGTGAAGCGATACTTTAGGCCTGGACAGCTTTTAACACTATACAAAGCACAAGTCCGATCCTGCATGGAGTATTGTAGCCACCTTTGGGATGGCTCAGCTAAGTATCAGCTTGCCGCGCTTGACTCGGTGGAACGCAGAGCTAAGAGGCTCATCGGCGACGTAAAACTGGTGGATGCCCTACATAACTTGGCTCATCGCCGTAAGGTTGCCTGCTTGTCGGTCCTCTACAGATTGTACTTTGGTGAGTGTGCCCAAGAACTCCACGACCTCATCCCACCGGCCCCCTTCTACCATCGGACATCCAGACGCACTGCATCTTACCATCCCTACCTTGTGGCTATTCCACCAATTCGCACTAAGCGTTTTCAAACGTCTTTTATAATGCGCACAGCAAAGGAGTGGAACTCTCTGCCAGCGTCTGTGTTTCCGAAAGCTTCAAAGTTAGAGTGAACAGGCTCCTTCTGGGTAGGCTCGCTCCATCGTAGACTTTGTCTCTGTCATCTCTGACATAGACTAGAGTCAAGAGCAAACCCATTACAAACAAACAAAAAAAAAAAAAAAAACGATGTGGGTATCAAATGAAAGGGTTTGCATAAAGTAGTAGGTGGGTCAGAGTCGACACGCAGTGGGAGCCTAGGAGAGTCGTGACGACTTGGAGGCGTTCATGACATTGACCGAATGTGACAATCGCTTATTGGCGCGATCGCCACTTTGTATGAGAACGACGACAGATCAACGCCTCTGATCTCTAACCTGCCATGAAACACAAAGCACCTTTTCTGAATGTCTGGAACATTGAATGACAGTGTTCTAGATATTGTTTTCAGTTATGGAACCCCTAACACTCGAATAATAATATGACGTCCGACTTGCACTTTCGTTAATTGAGTTATTAGCTATAACTCCCACGCCAAGACAGTGAAATATCAAACAAGTGCTTATATAAACAGAACGAAAGGCGGCGGGCGCCGGTCGTTTATATATAGGTTTGTACATTTGTACTATAGTTAGGTATTATCAGAGCCGGATTAAGACAGTGTAGGGCCCTTAGTAATATCTACTAAGCGCGGGTCAGCGAGTAATGTACATATAAGAGATCATATTCATAATGTTACCTAAATATATTTTGAACTTTCTGCCTATTTGCTACAACAATACCTAAGATGTTGAAAGTTTGCTTCGGCTGCCAGTCACCGGATTCAGCTGAATACCAGTATTTCTGAGCGTGTAGCGACTGCCCATCTGACCTCCACAGCCCAGTAACTGGGTAACGCGCTACCCCTTGGCATGTCTGATGTCATATTTTCTGGCTTCAGACTACCCGTAACAACTGTCAGCATGCCCCCAAAAAACGGGGCCTGTTGCATTCGCCCGCAACGTGGCTAATCCAGCCCTGTGTACTAAAATAACAGGTAAGTACCTACATAATATAATGGTTGAAGCAAACATATATACATGTTTAGGTACTCAGTCATCGGTCACCTTGGGTAAAGCCCTAGTCTGCCCTTGCAAAGTCAAATAGTCGTATAGAATGTAGGTGTATACTGCTCTTTGCGTGGGCAGCATTGATTAGGGATCTCTACAAAAACTGTAAAAAAGAAACCCATACATAGGTAATGTGTACAACTTCATCTGTCTGTCTGTCACAACGGTTTCTTTCAAGAACTATTTATGCTAAATCATACTTGTAATTATTAATGACAATGCTTATCCTCTGTCCGGGGTTAATTTAGAGAGGCCCAATGGCTGGCCTATTGGGTCACGCGAAGTGTCAACTAAGCGTTTAGCAATAACGCGTGAGCACTCTGACCCCACTGTCCACGAGTTTCAACCCCAAACGACTCAAAAATATAATTGCCAGTAAGGTTAATTCTAAAGGTTTATTATATTCCCGCCGTTTGATGTTCTCAGTCTACCACCAATTATTGGATGAAATATCACAGCAAAAACATGCATATAATATTTAATAAATTGTAAATTCGTAATTGGCTGTAAGATCGGTTTATTTATTTTCAGTAAAATTGTTAAGGAGCTGTGGATTTTGTGAATAAATAAATAAAAACAAAACGCCATGACCACAGACAAAAACTTTACTTTTCTTTCCTGAGAATTTGACAGTTCTACAATAATGTTGCCATGCTTCAAATAATAGTAGTGATCGAACTTGCAAAAAGAAACTGAGATAAACAAAATACAATTTGCAAAAGAATTATTGTACAATAAGAACATGTTTTTTTTTTATTTGGCATCTTTTAGCTTTACAATAAGATACATAATCGTTTTTTTACTTTGCATATTTTAAGCAAAAACACCAATTTCACATCTTTGAAAAGTCAATGAGTTGACTTTTCAAAGATGTGAAAATGGTGTTTTTTATAAAGGAGTTTACGTGGTATTTTAATAAAAATCAAATCAAGAACTGTGCATATGAATATGTACCCATAGATTCCATCGGTCTTTATTTCTTGTTACTAATTCTATCTAGTCTATGCTTCCAACTAACCTCAAAAACTCAAAACTGTAATATGAAAACCTCAAAATATTAGTTCTTAGCCGCTAATTATTAAATTATTTTATCTACTGAATGTGTTTAAAGTCGGATCTTAGCAGTTTTAAGTAAACTAGCAAAAGTCTTCACCCGCAATCAGCGCAGCAATAAAAACGTTGAGAATGAAAATAAAGTAGGTATGATTCTTCAAGATACGGAACTGTACATAGCACCTGTTTTTGTTATAGGTAGGTATGTACCTGAGTGGAAAGTTTTGACTGAAGTTCTAATAATATAAATAGGTATATTTGGTGTCGTAGGAAGACTGAAATACTGAAATAAACGTAATATAAATGGGAGAGATCAGTACTTAGACAGAGTTGTAAGTACCTACTGTAACTAGGTAGCAATGAAAGGAGACAAGCGACGCTAGCCATAAATAAAAATGAGTAGGTAAAGTAAGGGCGAAGGAGGTTATGTTTTGGACACGTGACGTGACCATATATCCGTGAAGTACCAACTAGGTAATATGTGTTCTATGCTCTCAATTCACGTTGTACTTTGGACTATCATTGATTGGAGGCAAAAAAATTGTGAGGAGAAAGCTGAATGTTACATAATGTACATCCTGAATTCCTGATATCGTCCTCGTCGTCGTGATGTCGTCGTCTGAATTTCTGGTGTCGTCCTTGCGGTTCTAAGCGTGAATTCCTAATGCCTACGCTGTATGGAAGAAGCCTTTACTTATATGCTGGTATTATTAAAATGAGGAAGATGCCGACTGAGGAGAGGGATCTTACCGTCACACATGGGCGTAGGTATAATTAAATATAAGGGGGGTGATTATGGGATCCCATCATAAGCATCATCATCATATCAGACAAAAGACGTCCACTGCTGGATATAGGCCTCCCCCAAGCGTCGCCACATCAACCGGTCCTGCGCGTCTCGCATCCATCGGCTACCCGCGACCTTCACCAGGTCATCGGTCCACTTTGTGGGAGGCCTTCCAACAATGCGTCTTCCGGTACGCGGTTGCCACTCCAGAACTCTTATCATTATCATACGTCGAAAATAAAAATCACTAATAAATATGGGACGGATGGCACGGATAATCCATGGTCCAAATATATTCGAATGGGAACAGATATAGTTACGCCTGAGCTAAAATGGAGGTCTCCTGTAATAAGAATGTTTTTTAAAGGTACAGCTAGGAGTGAAAATGTTTATGTTTCCTTGGAAGATTGCTGAAGTTAAGATAGTGACCACCATGACGTCTGCTCTCGGAAAAGGATTTGTATGATCAACGATGATGGTCCACTAGAACAAATGATCGCTTTTATTTATATTATCCAATGAGTGATCAAATTCAAGTCTATCCATTTTTTCTATTCGGCCGTTGCTGACCCTGACCTCGCCCAAGTTCTTCCAGACATGCTTCTCAGACAATAATGAAAATAAAACGATCGATCTGTGTGATCGAGGTCAAGCAAGACCATCACGAAATAAAACAAAAAAGTAGGTATCACGTCAAGCGCAAGCCCATGCCGAGCCCCTCAGACTTACTAAATTATTCAGAGCTACGAGTAAACAAGACATATAGGTATAGAAAGAGATAGGTAGTCTGTTTTATGACTAGTAAGTATAAAAATAAAATTTATGCAACCAGCCGTGCATTGCATGGTTTTGACGACTTCACAAACCATCGATTATTAAATTAGATGCCTATCGATCGCCACGGTGTTCATAGAAGACAACTATTTACGTGCTCTGCACGCCACGTCTTTAATAGATGACAAACATGTACTTACCTACTTATCTAGTGATATTATTAGGTACACTCAATTTTCAGCGAAGCACGACGGTGGGTGATGTAGTGGCGGTCAAAAGGTTAAAACTATGCCATAGTGGATACTAGTATCACTCAAAAATCTGAAACTTTTCCTAGTATTAGTTAAGTAACTTATAAGTAAGTAATCTCAATACGAGAAACAAAATAATCAAAACAAACTTACGTAAACCAAACAAAAATTCTAGTTAAAACCAGATCATTCTAGATAAAACTTAGGCACCGCCTAGACGAGCAAGTGCCTGGCAGCGTTGCGACGAGTGTAATTGATGTGCAAAACGCCAACCCAACGCCCAGTGCGTGAACGACTCACTGGTAGCAGGCTCGCCGCTACTCAGGGTTGCGAAATTTGTTCGAAAGAGTAACCGCGGCCGAACGCAAAGAGCATTAATTGGAGGAACACGGGTGGGTCAGTAAGAGTCAGACCCAAAAAAAACCACGCTCGCCGCGAGACCTGACGTGCGCGGGTGTACGCAGGGCACTCGCTTTGAAACTCTCACCCAAACAACTGTGTTCCGTCGTGGTACGATAATACGCTGGCGGAAGAATATTATCGATTCGAGATCACCCGACTATACTAGGGCGAAATTGTGGCGATTCACACGCTCGTCTAGATGGCGCCAAATGCAACAAAACAAGTGCAAACTAGCTTCAACTAGTCAAAACAAGTCCGAACTAAATACGATTTTCCAGTACATTAAAGAAAACAAGAGTGGGACTTTTATCGACGTAGACTTCGCACCACTGACCTATACCTATATATGTATGCATTTTGGCGGTCAGTGCCTCGAAGTATAATAGTCTAGGGAAGTATGTGATGTTCCCGTGTACTTTGTCGAATGATATCATTCCGAAATCGCGCGGCGCCACGGAACGTCGCGCCGCATTTTCTTAATGCATTCAAGTGCGCAAAAAATCTTGGATTTTGGAAACGCAATTTTAAATAATAAAGTATTTAATATGGAGTCGCACACCGTGAGTAAATTAATTTTTGTTTGTTCTTCTAGTTTTTAAGAAGTGTATTTGAGTGTTTCTAGGTTTCAAGTGCCGGTTACGAACGAAAATATGTCGTATTATTTTTGTCGGCTCGATTTTCAAGGCTACCGGTTGCATTCAGATAGTCTGGTTATTGACCTAGGTCGTTTCGATCATTTGTTACGTATGTTGAAGACTTTTTGTGTAGTTTAAAAATAACTACAGATTATAGTGATCTTCGGTTAGTATTTTCGTTTTTTTTAAACTGAACTTTCTTGAGTATCAGTTCATAGGGTCGAAATACTTCGGATCCACTTTAATTTATATAATTTATTACATCATCACCGCTAGATATCAAAACGGACAAGAAAAATATCGGCGCGTTCCGGATTTCTGGAACCAAAGAAGACATTGTCACTTCCACTATCCCGCATTAGAGCTGCATTGTGCAGTATGGCCTGATTATGGCCTCTCACAGAGAAGAGCTGGCTGTGTCCTAGCAGTGGGAACATTTTAGGCGGTTTTTGTTCCCAGTCTTGAACACGGTAAAATTAGGAGTAAAACCACCACCATGAAATGAGACGAGGTAAATCGAAGTCGTGAGGAAATTTCATCGTATGGTGTCGGCCGGTGCCGTAGGCTGCCGTAATAAAAAATACGATTCCATCACTTCCCATGGGTGTCGTAAGGGACTCACTAGAGAATGGGCAGTAGCGTTCTCTGTAAAACGCATCACCATACACTGCGATCGCCAACCCGCCTGCCAAGCGTGGCGATTATGGCAAACCCCCCCTTTTTGGGGGAGGCTTTTGTCCAGCAGTGGACGTCTTTCGGCTGTTATGATGATGACGAGGAGATTTCAGGTTATTTAAATATCGTTAGCTGCACGACTGAAATTTGTGCTTCGTTAGAAACTAATAATATTGTATAAAGTCTCTACAAACCAAAGCCCGGGCTTTAGTGGGTAGAGCTATGAAGTGAAAATATCAAACTTTTTACCGCCTTTGGATTTACGTTCAAAATTAATTTTGTTCTAATTAAAAAATTAAACGCAATGGCGTGATCGGTAACCCACGCTAAAACATCTGTGTGTATAAATACATGTTTGTCTTGTAAAAATGACGTGGCGTTGAGGGCGCATGCTCATCTATGCTAGTATCTGGCGGTCAAAAGGTTAAAATAAATGGCAAAGGACAGGCGTATGTGGAAAAGGGAGAAGGAGGCCTTGGCCCTGCAGTGGGAAATAACGGGCTAATAATGATCATGCAAAATATTGAACAGCAATATCTATTATTATTATCTATACTAATATATAAAGCTGAAGAGTATGTTTGCTTGAACGCGCTAATCTCAGAAACTACTGGTCCGATTTGAAATTCTTTCAGTGTTATATAGCCCATTCATCGAGCAAGGCTGTATATCATCACGCTAAGACCAATAGGAGCGGAGCAGTAATAAAAATTGTGACGCAGACGAAGTTGCGCGGGTCAACTAGTATTAACATAATACATAAATTTAGGCAAAAAATTATAGGTATACATAATCCTTTTTTAGTAGAAGATGCTTTCGTAAATAATTATACCCATTTTCCAAATTTCAGTTGTCTAGACTTAGCGGTCTGTTGATAGTCAGGGCAAACGATTTTGTAGTCTTCCACCACTTATTCATTAATAGCTATCAAAGTTTACTTATAGTATTTTTTTATGTTTTAAGCAAAATTATTCAATGTTAATTAACTTTCCTTGCGGACCGTACCAAAAATGAAAACAAAGGCGCACATGAAGATCATTATATTGTTGCAAGTTCACTTCACCAACTCATTCATAGTTAGCAAGGCGACTAGCGCGTTGCGTTGTGCTGACGTCAATCGTCAAAATCGTTGAAAAAAAAAAAGATTGTGATGAACGAAATTGCGAAGTTTAGCAGAAAAAATACAGAAGGTGTATGCTTAGCAGTGAATGATCAATGGCAATAACTTCCTGAGCGGGAGTCGTAGTGCGAAGAGGAGTTTGAGCCCCCAATCACTCATTTTCAAGGCTAATGATGGTAAATTTATCTTATTGTGGTCGTTTACCTACACAGTGAGTGCAAACCGAAATCTAATCAAAATGTTACGCAATTACGTTGAATGAAAAAATTCGCCCGACGGTAAACAATTAGGCGATCCAACTTTATGCTAATTTGTCACCGCCCCGTGATAATAGAAATTCATCTGTGCCAGCTAAATCTATCAAGGACATTGAACCCCACATTCCGAAAGCCTAGTGTTGCTAACGAAGGTTTGAAAAAAAAACCGCAAGGTTTACTGGAAAAAATCCGTATTTATTTTAATTTCGTTAAATATTGTGGAACAAAAGTACCGCTATCTATATCACTAGGATATGTTAATAATAGTTGTAAGTTCCGTTTGTCTATTTTTAAAAATAAAGCAAATTGACGTGTCCATTATTATTCTTCTTCCTATCGTGTCTGTATTAAGGTCTAACGACCCCACACATCCTGTAATTGTTGTTTCCACAGATTACGTACGCGTAATCTTTAGAAACAAAATCGTTCGTAATACGCCCTTTCAAACAGTTCCTATAAACACAAAGAGGAACTAAATCTTCCGGTTGGCAACATATATAATATAAAAGTTTGGGTTTTTTCCATAACATAGACGCGTCTCGTTCCCATTGGTTTGACAGGATAAGATAACTGTCATTATCATAGTGACAGTTCAATTGTCAAAATCTATACTGAAGTTGTTATCTTATTAGCTAATAAAAAAAAATATTTACAATAGTTCTCAGTTTAACAAAATTACATAATATAAGTTTCTCATGTCTATTCCTTTGATTTCAAGATGCGTCCACCGAGGTTTAGCGTGGTAGAATGTCAAACAGCTCCTAACGACAGTATCAACAAGTGGGTTTGTGTACCAAGATCTTGGGTCCAGTGCATAGATAAGGTTCAGTGTGAGTTAGGAGGAGAGAAGGTGGCTATCGTATATCCTGCTGAAGATGAAATCTGTATTACAAAAAGAATTACGAACAATGAACCAGGGAGCAAGGCCTGGCCACACTACATTGGAATTATAAAACATGAAGCAGGTAAAGTCATTTTTTAGAATAGAATTTCTCTTAATTTCGTCCGTGTTAGTAAGCTATGTCCCTGTTGATGTTTACATAATATATAAGGATAAACTTAGCTGCTGGAGTCTGTGTTTTAATAGCTACTGACCGGCGGTCTTTTTTTAGGTTACTTTAATGTGTGCTCTATCTTAACTAAGATAGAGCACACATGCATTAAAGTAACTTAAGAAATGAGCACAATCCCCCATTTCAACATTGTACTTAACTGTACACTGTGTTCACTGTGTGTAATTATCAATAACTTGCGACTGGCCCCAGATTCACATGGGTGAAAATTTTTTGTAACAAAGTAAACATCTAATTGCCAGAACCAATAATATTGTGATTCAGCTCGAAATATAAACTGCAATAGACAAACATCAACGATGTCTGCTCTTTACTATATTTCGTGACACTTTCTCTACCTCCGCGTGGACCTTTACATGGTGTTTATCTATACTAATATATCAAGCTGAAGAGTTTGTTTGTTTGCTTGAACTTGCTAATCTCAGGAAATACTAGTACGATTTGAAAAATTCTCAGTGCTAGATTTTCCATTTCTCGAGGAAGGCGATATGCTATAATATATCACCTCGCTAAGACCCACAGGTCAACTAGTAAAATATAATTATTGTTGCATTATCGTAATGATTTGAAAGTGTCCATAGTTACTTTCACACTGTTTCCCATAATTTTTTATGTTAATTAATTAAATTAATTAATATTTAATTACATACAACTGCTGCACTGGAGATGGGGTCGGTGTCTGTGTTTTACTGCAGAACATACTTGCTGCTCTTGTCCCTAGCGTGGCAGAACAAATCTATTTGACTGATAGATCATGACAATTCAAAAGTGCTTGTAAATATCGTTTAAATATCTTGAAATAAAGTCTTTTGATTTGATTCCAGAATCTTATGAAGATGCTGTTGTTGGTTTTCTGGAGAAAAATGTTAAAAAAGTTGAAGAGAATAGCTGTAAAAGTAAGTATGTTTGTTTTAAATTAACCTTTTAACTGCCCAAATTCATATCAGTTGTTGATGTTGTCATGCCCCCAGCGCAGCGCCCTTAACAGTGAATCGAAAAATTAAACTTACAACTAACAGGAATGTTCAATACTTAACTTAAGTCTTATCGAGCTGTGGTCATAAATACACTACCGTGGCAAATGTAGTAGGTCATTTGTAAAACTTTGGCAGTTGTTACGGATAGTCAGAAGCCAGTAAATCTGACTCCAGTCTTGACATGAATTACCGTGTTACCCAGTCAATGCGTTGTGGAGGTGAGGTCTGGTAGGCAGCCGCTCCTCGTTAAATACTGGTATTCAGCTAAATCTGGCTTGTCTGGAAGCCAACCCCAATATAGTTAGGAAAAGGCTAGGCAGATTATGATACTACTCTGGCAAATGGAAATGAAAATATTTGTCTGATTAACACGGATCGACATACTTAGGCGGTTAAAAGTTTTAACGTAAAGGTTTTTTTTTCTTCTTTGGCAACTGAGCCGATGACAACCATTCTGCCAGTGTCATGTGGTGACGGCAGTACAATGTTAGTAGTTGTAAGGACAATACAATATTTCGTTATACTATGTCGGTAAACAAGTATAAATCCTACTATCTATTGGCATAGCCTTTCCCAACTTTGTTGACATAAGTGTCAGCTACACTGCTGAACAGATTTAAATGAATTTTGGTACAGAGCTATATGGTAACCAAGAGATGGTTTTAAGGTATTTGGACCCAATAAACAACAAAAAACAATACTGATGTTTCTTTAAATAAAGAATTTCACAACCTGAAGTTTTAAAGTCAACAGTGAATAGGGTAGGTTACTTCTAGACAACCATGCTCCATTGTCAACCACAATATTGCACCAAGTGAGATAGTGGTCAAACGTGAGCCTAACAGTCACTATAAGCCTTAATTCCCTCTTACAGTCATAGCATCATAATGGGCGACTTTAATACATGTCTCCTTAAAAATGACTCCCGCTCCACTTCTCTTCGCCGTATTGTGGAATCCACCAATCTCTCTATCCTCGATCTTGGTGCCACTCACCATTTTCCTAATTCTGCTCCCTCACTTCTCGATCTTATGTTTGTCTCATCTCTCGATCACGTAGCTAAACATGGTCAATGTTCAGCTGACGCCTTTTCCTATCACGACCTAATTTTCACCTCTTATAAAATTCGTCCACCTAAGCACAAGTCCAAAACTCTTATGCTTCGCAATTTTGATGGAATGAATGTTGATCGTCTTCGGGAGGACGCCAGCAGCATTGACTGGACGCCTCTTGTCACATCGTCGTCCGTCGACGAACAAGTTGAAATCTTGACCTCTACCTTGATTCAGCTGTACGACACACATGCGCCTATTCGAGCTGTGAGAGTGAAACATCTTCCAGCGCCATGGCTGACTGATGAAATAAAACTTTTACTAAGTAAAAAAGCAGCCGCTAAGTTTAAGTTTAAAATTCGGCCTAACGACATCAATAAGGAAAAATATGTCTCAATTAGAAACCACTGCAACAAGGTGTGTAGGAACGCAAACCGCCAACATGTCCATAGTTCTGTTCAAAATGGTGATCCAGCTAAGGTCTGGAATTTTCTCAAATCCTTAGGTATCGGAAAAAAATCTCGTGAAAGTATTCCTAAAGACTTAGACTTCAACTTGCTTAATAGTCATTTTTCAACTTCGCCCGTACTGGATAGGGCCACCAAAGCTGCAACACTAAGTCATCTTTCAAACCTTCCGATACCTGATTATTCTCCTTTTGTCATAAGTCAATTCACTGCTAGTGATGTTAAAAAGAGTATTGTATCGATTACATCCAACGCTGTGGGTAGTGACTGTGTCAGCCGTAAGATGATCATTCCCATCCTTGATGATATTCTTCCGGTAATCCTTTATATCCTCAACTTCTCTGTTTCCAGTAGGGTCTTCCCACAAGCCTGGAAACATGCCCAGGTTATCCCTTTACCTAAAAAATCACATCCTGATTCTTTCTCTGACTATCGTCCCATTTCCATTCTCCCATTCCTATCCAAAGTCCTTGAAAAACTCGTCCATCAGCAGCTTAGCTCATTCCTTTCCAAGCACAATCTGCTGAATCCCTTCCAATCTGGTTTCCGACATGGACACAGTACTACCTCAGCACTTGTGCATATTACGGATGATATCAGGTCAGGCATGGAAATGGGGAAGTTAACGGCACTCGCTCTGCTTGACTTTAGCAATGCTTTTAATTTGGTTGACTTCGACATTTTGCTTGGAATACTGTGCTCTTTTAACATATCTCCTTCGGTAATTGACTGGTTTCGTAGTTACCTGTTTGGTCGCCGGCAGCGTATTTGCATTGAAGAATCTTTCTCTTCATGGTGTAACACCTCTGCCGGTGTGCCACAGGGTGGCGTGTTATCTCCTCTACTTTTCGCACTTTTTATTAATGCTATCACTCAACGACTATCTTCTTTCTACCACCTGTATGCTGATGATCTACAAATTTACACCCAAGCCCCTCTAGGAGAGCTATCTACTGCGATTGAGACGATTAATACAGACCTGGCTCGAATAGGTGAATGGAGCACTGAGTTTGGGCTGAAAATCAATCCAGCAAAGACGCAAATGATTATTGTTGGTAGTTCCCGAACCGTTTCAAGGATTGATTGGTCGACACTTCCCCAGGTTTCTTTCAATAATACTACTATTCCTATAACTCACACTGTGAAGAACTTGGGGATTTATATCGACAGCACTCTTTCCTGGACTAAACAACTGCAGGAGGTCAGTCGTAAACTGTTCGCTTCGGCGGGCTCTCTGAGACGCCTTCGTAATTTTCTTCCCATCACCACTAAAATTGCCTTAGCACAATCTCTTCTTCTCCCAATCTTGGACTATGCTGACGCCAGCTATCTTGATCTCACCCAAGTCCAATTGGACAAGCTTGAGCGACTTCAAAATCTCTGCATCAGGTTCATATTTGGCTTGCGCAAGTATGACCACGTTTCTGATTTTCGTACCAAGCTCAAATGGCTTCCTATTCGCCTTCGCCGGAATGCCCACATACTTTCTTTGCTTTATAATGTGCTCTTTAATCCTTATACTCCTTTTTATCTTAAAGAACGATTTCAGTTTCTCTGTGACACGCATTCTAGGTCTTTGAGATCATCGGAAAATCTTAAATTAAGTATTCGTATGCATTCCACATCCTTCTTTGACAAATCTTTCACTATTCAAGCAGCTCGTTTGTGGAATACATTACCAATAGATGTGAGGCGCGCTCAAACGCTACCAACGTTTAAAAAATTGGTGAAGGAACATTACCTCTCACTATAACGTTTTGTCTCCTTTCCCTGTTATATATTTGATATTTATTAGTATATTACTTAATATTGTATGTATTTGTTTTATATTATTATGTATGTCTCTCTATTAATATTATTTATGATGTTTGTACACTGACCGCCCTAAATCTAACTTCTTTAGTTCAGTCCATCCAAAGGTTGTCTGTAAGAGATTGCCCTGTGCGATAAGACCGCCCATTGTACACTAGTTTTATAAGTGTTTTTACTGTGCTTGTTATGAGGTGTACAATAAAGTATATAATAATAATAATAATAATAAATCCGCAAGGCAGTTTTGTGGCGAACTGTTGGGCACTAGCGACCCCACGGACCTGATCTCCAGGGAGAATTCTTGTTCCTCATCTCCGGCTTGCCTTTATTGGCTGGCCGGAGTGAACACTGACGAGGAACAGAGCTCCCACCTCTTTCTAGCCTTAATCGGCCGGTCTGAGTGGAGATTCGCAAGAGCAAACGTGCTCGGGAGAAGGACGTATAATCCAGTAAGGTGCTGGTAGGGATCTTGACCGTACTTCCGGGATTGTCCTGATAGCCGTGGTATACCTCTCCACTCCTCTAGCACCTCAGGATATGTTGCCCCCTTGGCGCTACGTCACTTTGTGCTAGCGACCCTTTTCGGGGGCCCATTTATTGAGTGTGCAAGTCACCCCCTGCTATTTTAAAACCGTTTTAATTGTCAATGGTCAGGCAGGGGCCAATAGTTCTTCCATAGTAAACGATTATTAGTCCACTAAACCAGCCAAACCCATAGCGTTTCATCTTTTGTTTCCATATTTTGCAATAGTTTTGCTCCAACCGGGGATTGTCCTTGGGTATACTTTCACAGTGCATACAGGGATAATCGTCGGTTGGTGTCACATTCCATTTGAAATGTCTAAAGAGGCCTCTGCGAGTTGGCATCTGCCCCTCGTACGCCTACCAAAGGACCGGGTCTCTGGGACCCGAGAATGTCAAAAACTATAATAATAATATCACTACATTATTACATAGTATTTTTACGAGCTAGGGGTTCGTTACAATAAAAACAGCCAATTAAACCACCAAAAATAACACTTTAATTTACAACAGTAATTAACACTTTAGACACACTAATTAAAACACACAATCGCACTACTGAATACTTCACTTCACTTAATTCGCAGTTGAAGATCGCTTCCGAAGTTATCGCTTGTATCGCCAATTCAATACTCACCCAGTCGCTTTTTTTTTTTGTCGATGGCCACTCGCAGTTTCAACTTCTAGAGGGTTGCAACAACGGAACAGAAAAAACAGGTGGAAATGCTATGCGACGAAATTTGTATCAGAACCTGTGTCGCCACACTTACACAACTATACCGATAATTTATTTATTTATGTACACACAATATACTTAAAACACGAAAATTTATACAGTGAGAAGAGCACAAAGGTACTGCTTATTTAATAAGAAATTTCTTCCAGCAGACCTGCGACAGGAGAGTGGGATAAGATATGTAGACAGAGTGTGTAAAGAGACAAAGAAGGAAACTTAAAATAGACTAAGCTAACTTAACTTAAACATACAGCTATTAATAAATATAAATCAAAATACAATAAACATACTAACTAATATACACAAATACATTTACCTTAATACATAATTATAATAAATTTTGGTCAAAACAAGAATAAGTCAATGAACCTACATTTGAAAATATACCTTCGGCCTCACACGTAGGATTTATTTTGCTTTAAGGCGAAAAGTACTCACGGCGTTTCGTTTTCTGAATTCATTCTAGGTTGAATTTACGAGTAAATTCCGCTATTCGACCATAGATGGCGGTATTTTCAATGGTTGCAATTATAAACTTAAATCTCATAGTAATAAGGTACATTATTCTATGTTTGGGTAGTAACAGTTGCCACTCGATCACGGTTGTGACACATGAACTTTGACTTACATTGTCGATATCGATAAATAAGATAACTTTTTCGAAATTAAATCCATGTGACTCGCTTGGTGTTGGAGTTTTGTATGGGAGCCATACATAAAACTTGTTGTTGGAATCATTATGAAATAAGCTACCCATTTAAAATGGATAAGTTCGGGTTTGCTTTGTAATATATTGTTTCAAAAAAGCGTAAGCGAAATATTTCCAGTTTATTGTAAAGTAGATACAAACAAAAAAAAAACATAATTTCAAAGGTTTATATCTTATTTATGTAAAATATACCTTATTACACATTAATCAATAAAAATAACACACATCATAAATTTTTTACTGTTCCGAATATTTGTAAGAAACGGAACCCTTACAAAAATTAAATTGGTTCGGAACCCTTTGAACGCGAGTCCGACTCACTCTTGGCCAGATTTTTTTCATACCACAAGCCTTACAAAATCATGCCTATCTTACTCGACTGCCGACAAAAAAAAAGGGGCGATGTTTACACTTCAGTTCCGTGAACTGTTTATGCCAAGTGGCTTACGATACTATCTTATTACATAGTTTTGTACAGAATCTTAACGCAGACAAAGTTTTTGTGTATCTATAGCCTTTTTTAGGGTTCCGTACCCGAAAAGGGTAACCAACGGAACCCTATTACTAAGCGTCCGCTGTCCGTCCATCCGTCCGTATGTCTGTTAGCGGGCTATATCTCAAGAACCATAATAGATAGAGAGTTGAAATTTTCACAGATTGTGTATTTCTATTGCCGCTATAACAACAAATAATAAATATTAAGGTAATGGTACCGAACCCTTCGTGTGCGAGTTCGACTAGCACTTGAACGGTTTTTATTTGAAATAAAAAAATCGCTTTTTAAAAAATGCCCGGAGCATATCGTGCTTGTTTTGCTTGGCATCCAATCAGCTCTACCCGTGCATCTATCCATTTTTCTTTGAAGATAGCGTCTTTGGGAAACCTAAGAATATTTTTAAAGTTATGTTTAGTGATTTAAATAAAATTACTAGACGAACTACAAACGAATGTTTTTATCGATATCTATCCATCCAGTATCCGACCCGACTACATCACTATTTGAGTAGCGTAGAACTTTCGAGAATGAAATAGTAACTGAATCGACGTAAAATAAACTCTATGCTAATGGGTGGATTTTAAATAGACTTGAACTTACGTTTTTGGCAAGATCAAATTTGCTAAGATTTTATTAGAAATCAAATAAAATCGTACTTAGCGATGGTATGAAACACCTTCATTTATAAGATTTATTCTCCTACTATCATTTTTGCACTCCGAATTGGAACAATACGGCATGGTTCAGAAAATATAAAATTATATTGAGAGTGAGCGAGACGAACGGTTAGTCGTGATGTTAGAACACGACTGGGTTGAGGTACGCCTAACACCGCGTAATACCGGCACGCGTGCCACGCCTACTTTGCACTTCTACTGTTTTTTCTGTTCTGTGGTTGCAACTACTAAACCGGACTTGCAACCCAGTCGCCGGATGTCCGCCCTTTATATACCGTCTACAGTTAAATCTAGAACCTTCCAGTATGGAAACTTCTGGAAAGTTCGGGTACATACTTACCGGGCCCGACTGACCAGATGTCGAAATATCGAGAATGTTCTAGCATAGAAAATTCTAGAATCACCTTGACCTCGGTAATTCCGCTACTGGATACTAGATGGCGCCACATGTACGTAAATGTCGTTATGTACCTAGCATAATTCTGGCGCGTAACAGTATAAAACAAAGTCGCTTCCTATCTGTCTATCCCTATGTATGCTTAGATCTTTAAAACTACGCAACGGATTTTGATGCGGGTTTTTTTTTAATACCTAGATGGACTTAGATGGCTTCATAAACTTAGAGAGCTGTATTGACCGGCAAATTGCAAAAAACATAAAAATATTTGAATTTCGCGGGCTACCCTGGCGCTTCCACCTTAAGGTGTATGGTGTTAGTCTATATAAATTATCTTCAATATCTATTTTGGAACGTATTTATCCTCAACACTATTTAATTTAAATGAAGTCTTAAGAGTTATCGCAATAGGGTATTTTACTGAAACGAAAATAATTAGTCCGTCTGATAGATTTAAAAAAAAAATATTGGTCACGTATTTTTTCTTTTTTCATGTAGACAAAAAATGAAGAGGATACAGCGAGTTAAAGCCGTCATGTGGCTTGGTAAATTCGGTACAATTTTACCAAGCCACATGACGTCACGCGTGTCTGCAACTTACTTTAGTAAAAGTCCCTTTTGCGGGGTCGCGGGACTGTCTAAACAGGGTACCGGTACCCGGAAACGCAAACGTTCCAGGTTGTACGGTTGAATTCCAGTTCAAACATATCAACCCTGTGACAGTCATAAAAGCTTTCCGGCAAATCAAAATCAAATTGACCGAAGACATATGGGGAATGTCTATTAAAGTGTGCACGTCCATAATTGAAACTATAGCACCATACTTGGCTTTAATATTTAATTTATGTGTGGACCAAGGAGTCTTTCCGGATATAATGAAATATAGTAGGGTTATACCACTATTTAAATCGGGCGACAGCAAAGACACCAATAATTATAGACCTGTATCTGTTTTGCCGGTTTTTAGCAAAGTGTTTGAAAAAGTAATGCTCAATCAGATGCTCAATCATTTTAACATCAATAAAATTTTACACGATCAACAGAATGGTTTTACCAGGGGTCGTTGTACGACTGACGCTGGTGCCACGTTGTTAAAACACATATACTCAGCGTGGGAAGAGGCACAAGATGCCATAGGAATCTTTTGTGACCTCTCCAAGGCATTTGATTGTGTAAATCACGAAACCTTGCTCCTAAAGCTAGGACATTACGGACTAGGTAAACTTGCACTCAGTCTAATAAAATCTTACTTAAATGATAGACAGCAGCAAGTTCAAATAAATGGTGTCAATTCACGGGGTTTAAAAGTCAAAATGGGGGTACCTCAAGGCTCTATTTTGGGTCCTTTCCTCTTTCTAGTATATATTAATGATCTACCCCATCTTTTAAAAAATCACCCTCATATGGTATTATTTGCTGACGATACGTCCTTAATTTTTAAGATAGATAGACGTTCCATAAATCTTGACGACGTACATAACGCCCTACAGCAGGTCCAAAATTGGTTTACTGCTAATAATTTAGTATTAAATGGGAAAAAAACTAAATGCATCAGATTTGCCTTACCGAACGTTAAAAGAAATGATTGCGACATAGTATTGAACAAGGAGAAACTTGAATTCGTCGAAAACACGGTTTTCCTGGGGATTACGCTTGACTCAAGGCTACAATGGGGTCCTCATTTAACATCTCTTGCGGGACGGCTAAGTTCAGCAGCATACGCTGTCAGAAAAATCCGTCAATTTACCGATATAGATACCGCGAGGCTGGTCTATTTTAGTTACTTTCATAGTATCATGTCTTACGGTATCTTATTATGGGGACGTGCTGCAGACATCGAGTCTATATTTATCCTGCAGAAAAGAGCCATCAGAGCCATTTACAATCTCCGTCGGCGTGATTCCCTAAGAGAACTGTTTAAGGATATCAACATCATGACGGTACCTTGTCAATACATTTACGAAAATATTATGTATGTTCGGAAAAATCTTCATCTCTTTAGCAAGATTAGTGACAGGCATAATTTTAATACTAGAAATAGGAACAAATTAGATCAACCCCGATTCAGATTGGCCAAAGTACACACTTCTTTTATGGGGTACTGTATTAAATTTTATAATAAAATACCAGTTGATATTCTCGAACTGAATGAGAGAAAATTTAAAGCATGCATAAAACGCACACTATGTAGGCAAGCGTATTATAAACTGGAAGATTATATCCTCGATAAAAACGCTTGGCTAAATGCTGGTCCTGCTCCACAGTCACAGCTGCTTAGGTCCACTTTTTAGGTTTTTATGTTTTCATATTTGGAAGAGTTGCTCGCTCCTTTTAGAGGTTCTTACATTATTTCGTTTATTTATTCTTATATACATACAAATTATATTATTATATTAATTACTTATTTATTCTTTTTGATGTAAGAACTTAATCGTTCTCTTTATTAATTTATTTTTCATTATTTGGTCATTGACAACCATATTTTTGTGTAAAGTAGAAGCATATTTTTTCAAATTTTGTAAATGTGAGTACCATGAAACCATTTACATTTTATGTGAGTAGGTAGTTATAGTTTTACTTGTTGGACTTGAACGAGCATGGTGGTTGAGAGCATGTCATGCTCACTCAAATGTCTCGCTGATGGCGGCGCGTGGGTTTGATCATTCGGTTCCCTTCGAAATTGTTGAGCTGAAGGGTGCCGATACACGCGTCATGTTCGTGAACAGGCGCCGTCGGTTGAGACTGGTCATCTCTTAACTGCCATTGGCTTATTTTAATCTTTATATTTAAAATTCTTATAATAAGCCCTTTTTTTTTCTTTGCATTGTCCTCACATGCAGAAGCAACAAGTATATGTAACTTGGAATTTTGTAAAACAGAACATGATTTAAAAGAGTGTCCGTGGAGTTTCTTGCACGTTCTTCTCCATAGAGATCTACGCTTTGGAACGTGCAAATAGCTTTCATGTTTTTGACTGACCGACCTTGACGTTTCAAAAGTGCCTGTGAATGGTTTATTTGAAATAAAATGCTTTGAATTTTGAATTTTTTTGAATTTTGAATTTTGAATGGAGAATTATGGACATGTGCATTCTCTCCATACTCACGTACGGTGCGCAGACCTGGTATTTGACACTACAGCATAGGTCCAGACTCGAGGCTTACCATCGAACTCACTGAAGTTATTTATTTGTTTAGTAAGATCTAGTGCAAGCTTTGTTTAATTGTTTATCAATTTCAGTTCAAGAATCTTACGAGGAAGCTGTAGTTGGTTTTGTGGAGAAAAAGGAAATCCAAATTGAAGAGAAAACCTGTAATAGTGAGTATTTTTGTATTAAATTAAAACTAGGTATCAAATACTGCATGTGTGAACGTTTTCCGTTTAGTGGAGTATAACGTTCAACACATGCATCCTCCTATGTTTGACATACGCATGCGAAACTTGGTCGCTCACCCAATGCCAACGAAAAAAACTGCCAAGTGCCAACGTTCAATGGAAAAGAGTATGTTGGGAATAAAGCTCAGCTATAGGAACACCTCAACAGAGATACAACAGAAAACCAAAGTTCTTGACATACTCATTCAAATCGACCATCTGAATTGGGGCTGGACAGGACACATGTTACGGTGCAGAGGAAACAAGTGGAGCCAACGTCACGTTATGGTATCCAAGGGATGGCGTAAGAGAAAGGAAACGTCCACTAAGAAGATGGCAAATCTTCGCCTGACCCTGGGACCGTACAGGACAAGAGTCCCGGCAGACAGAGAGCAATGTAAGCAGTTGGAGAAGGCTTATGTCAAGCGAGGCACCAAGCTAAGATACATTTTATAAACCCTAACACCAAACAAAGAGAAACTAGCTCGGAAAAATCATCATCAATCCTGCTATCTATCGGCCTGCCTTCTCCCAAATATGCTGGGATCAGTTTCCAGTCTACCAGGATTCAGGTGAATACCAGTATTTTACGTGGAGTGACTGCCTATTGCAATCCAAATAATTGGGTAATACACTACTCCTTGGCAATATTGTATTAGCTGACCCGTGCCCACTTCGTTGGGCGGTATTTTTCGGGTTAATATATATATATTAACCCTATGACACTCACAAATAATGTGGCTTGTAACCCGGTGCGTGTGTGATCACACTCCTAACCGTGGTATAGTTTTAGAGGGTATATAAATTTAGGGATACAATGCAATCAAACAAATAGGTACCATTAAAACAATTACAGTTTATTTAAGAATAAAACACTAAGCAGGTACTTACAGTTAAAACACAAGTTTAGAAGACTTACAATCTAGTCCCTAACACTGGTAATTACAACCTAGTCCCTAACCCTTAATTAAAGCACGGTGTTCCGCCTGCAGCGATCCTCGTCTCCGTTCCGAGGCGCTACAGTGGGAACATGTGCATGAGAAAAGTATACAAACCTCAGGGTCGCTTTTAAAGATCCGAGAGGTGAACCGCTAGCAATTTGTAGCTCAATCGTAATAAGAAATAATCCAGTTAGGCTGGTGTAGAAAATAATATTAGTAAACTCTAACTTTAGATTCACTAGCAACAATAACGTTAAGCATCCGTTCAAAACTCGGTACAAACCATGTCAACATAAAAATTCTATCTCTCTAAGTGAATAACGCGGTTAGACAGACAGTTAAACTCTAATGAACTAGCATAGCTAGTCAACAATGTAGTACACATAGGTTTTCTATAGTTAACTCTACTTCTCTAGTCAACAGAACAATTTCCCTTGGCATCGGGCAACGCATAAAGCGCTGACCCCCTCAAGACGGGTCCTACGGGAATACTGGATACTGCTCCGGAACGAAGAAATTAAAGACGTCAGTACCTTGCTACGGCTCATCCGACGAGCTTTTCATATGCGGAACCTACTGCATTAAGATCGGTATCACTGTCACCGCACCCGTCTTGGCACCGCTGCTATGGCTCTGCCATGCGGTCAGCGCACTGGATCGACGTCTCGTCCATCAGTGACATTCTTCAGGCCAGTTAAAAGAGCTCCTACCCGACTTGACCAGACCTGTAACAATATCCTCCCTAATGAGAACAAGAACAAGAACTAAACCATAAGTAGGACAATGCAAAAGCCAACCACGTGGTCTCTTACCTCGGGATATTCGGGAACAGAGCCCACGACAGTAAGCGCAGCTACTCAGCATCTGCTGCGAGCAACCCCCGGGGACGACCTCGTGGCTCAGGCCCCGGATCGGAAAAGCCAATCATCGTCTGACCACTCGTAAAATAAAAAGACCAACGACAATCTCCTGTCTCCGGTAACCGACCACGTAGTGTTGGAAGAGTGTTGGCTACCATAGACTCGAAAAGTAATCGACTAAACTTTGTCATAAATTATGATAGTTGATTTGTGAAAGGCTATCGCGAACGTAAAAAATGCAACGTCACAATGCCCCCTTTCCCACAAAAAGGCTTTTGCGAACGCGGAAAAACCGCACACCGACCTCGGTGTTGAAATAACCGTAAGAAATAAGCAGGATCGCTATTAAAACCAAGAAAATAAATTCCTTGCTCCAAAACAGTTCAAACCCCCTTTATCAGACGGACTAACTACATATTTTCAAAATATTTATGTGGCCAGTCAGGCACGATCCGTTTATGTTTGCGGCCTTTCGAGCAACATTGTCGCCTACGTTTTGTTTCATTGATGTCATTTTATTTTTCACAGTTGAGCCAGACGCCATACCAAAGGATTCCCTAAAACTTCGCATCATTCTGCCCAAGCTTAACCTAAAACCAGAAAAGAAGAACAAGTCTCTAAAAAAATATTTAAAAGAACAATCTAAAGAGGATAAAATTCATAAATCCAAGTCAAGAAATGAAGAAAAACAAGCATCGAAAGAAAATACTCCAAGAAAGAAGAAAGAGAGTACTTCTGATTCTGGGGACTCGGGAGTCGCAGAAGGTTCCACTCGTTCTGAACCAAAACCAACTCAAAGTAACGTAGAGACTTCGCAAAAAAGTCTCGAATCTAAAATTGAAGACCTCATCATCGATTCCTTGCAAAAATCCTTAACAGAAATAAACATTAACGATAGTCCTGACAAATCTCGCAGAACTATCTCTGAATGCCTCGACATTGAGGCAGGCGATGAAATTGACTTATCAAATTCGAACCTAACTCCAGAAGATAAACGAACAGTGGCAACACTGCTAATAAATCAGAGGAATACAGGAGCGTACATCAAAGCTGTATTGGTTCATATGAAGACCTTGTACATAAAATATATCGAAGACAAGAAAACTCTGGATGCTTTAGTTTTGAAATTGAAAAATCAACCATCAGCCACGGTATCTACAGAAGAGACCCAACCAAATGAACAGGCACTTGAGGAAGAAACTTCCCTAAGCGATGAAATGGAAACTCTTCGGTTTGATGATGACATAGACAACGATGATGACGAAGCAGACAAACCAGATCCTGAAGAAAGTGGCAATACATTGATGGATACTGAAGAACAAAACTTGCTCGAAGAAATAGATACACAAATGGCGCATGATGACTCAGACTTCGAGACGTTTATCGACGACGAAGAATCGTCGATTTCTTCTACACCATCTTCCCCGGAACCTGTGAAACGTAAAAGACAGAATTCAAAGAAGGATAGATATCTAGAAAATAGTTCATGGTCCTTGAAGCATTCCGAACCAGGAAACGGTTTGGTTCCGTTTGGGCGAAGCAACCAAGTATATATAAGAGCTAAAAAGTTAGAACATATCAAGGTAAGTTGTACAGATGCAAAGATGTTTGCCCGTGAACTTTCTAGAGCGATCTTTACGCCAGAAGCTTTGAGGACTTGTTCGATGACTGGGAGAAGACCGTATTTTGGTAAGAATACTCAATACATTCGACCCCCCCTGAACTGTTATGCCGTAAATGACATAATAACCTGCTCAGTGAGCTATGGCGTTGAGATGGATTGGATTGACGCAGATAAAAATACACTGGCGCGAAGTATAAGGAACTTGTTACAAAATTCTAGAAGGGTGCTAAGAAAATAGTAAAAAATAACGTAAAATAGGGTATTTTCACGTAAGTCTATTTGGTCCGTCTCAGAGATTTCCAAAAAATATTGGACATTATTTTCGTTTGTTACGTAAACAAAAAATTAAGATACAGTGAGTTGAACATTCGCGTGATATAATGTGGACAGTCTTCCAACAAATGACGTCATTGGTCCCCAGTCCTATGCGATTTATTTAGCTTTGTAAGTTTTTATTGATTAGAAAAAGGAAAAATACGTGTCCAATATTTTACGAAATTCTCACTAACGGACTAAAATTATAATATATATTTTTTAATGCAGGAAATACCCTTTATTGCAAAGTCCGTGTTATTATAAAATACCTTGAGAGATTATGAACGTTCGATAAATTGTGACATTTCTTCTACTATGATATGATACTTATTTAGATAGATTACGTAGATTTGAATCTCTCGAATTTCGCTTCGTTAGTTTTTCTTATGGCGGCGTTGATACCGCTACAAGGCGTGTAAGCGTTACAAACAAAAAATCTCACTATCATTTATAATATTAGTTACAAATTGGAATATTCACTATATTTGGTTCACAATTTATCGAGAGTTTAAAATCTCCCCAGATATTTTATAATCTTGCAAAGTTCACAATTTTCTGGTGACAAGTACACGCCAAGTCATTTCCGGCCTAGCCTTTTCCCAACTATTTTGGGATCATTTCTACCCTAATCGGATGTAGCTGAATACCAGAATTTTATACTGTCTATCTGACCTCCAGAAGGGAGCGTTCAAGTATTACGTAACGAATTTGGGGGGAGGGGGGGGGTCTAATAAAACGTTACTATGCGTTCGAATTACGCGTTACGCAAAGTTAACAAAGGTATTTTAGCGACTTTCCGGTTCCGGTACTTTACGCCACATAATTGTGACTTTTAGGTAAAAATGGTCACTTGGTGGTTACGTAACGTTTTACTAGGGGGTAGGTAGAGGGGGGGGGGTTACAGAAAGACGTTACGGGACAAAAATCTCCAAAAATTGCGTTACGTAACACTTGAACGCACCCAGTAACTTCAAACGGGTAAACCGGTACCTCTTTGTAAGACTTGTAAGTAGTCAGAATTCGGGTTTCTGACTACCCGCAATTATAGTCCAAAGATATATTGAAAGATTTTTTTCTAAATTCCTATTTCCTAAATTTTATAATCTACCTCAGTTGATTTTTTTAATAACATTTTGGAACTGATTTTGGAGGAGAATACAAAGACTAATTTTATTCAGTTTTTATATTAGTTTTTTTTTTTAATGTGTTTTTAATACTTAATATATATAAGTTAATACTGTAAGAATGTTTAATGAATCTCTTAAACTTGGTTTTCGTAGGTACAACTTAGCCTTACTTTAATAATGTCGCTGCGGCTTCTTGCGGTTGCGTTGTGGTGCATGCACGAAAAAGTGTCATGTTCCGCAAGCGAGAGCGCGATACAAGCGACAGAGAGGCACGATCGGCCTAAGCGTTCGGCTTGTTTGTTAAGAATTCAATTGTTTTCTTATGACGTTATTACGTTAAATATCGTCCGTAAACCGACTTAACAGACAACCATGTTTTTGACACAGCGAGGCCTTCTTGCACAAAACAAAGTTATTTTTAACTATGTAGTTGTAAAACGAGTTTAAGTAACAATAGTACATTGTTCACCGAGAGGAGAAAGTGACCGATTAAAAACACCCGAGATCGGGAATCGCACTTTCTCTCGAGTGATACATAGTGCTTTATACTACACCTACGAGGAAAATAAAAAACTAAATCTTTACTAATTGAAATTTATATTGAAATTGTTGCAGTTAGTGAAGCTTAATTTGAAAATGGCGCCAATGGCGTCTGCAATTTTCACATGTTCTTTTTTCAAATTGTTTGACACCATCCAACACACAGCTAGTGGCCAGTGTCATTTTGCGAACTTGGAGATAAAAACTCACTGTAAAAACTTTTTGGCTTTTGATATTTAGGTTATCAGCGCATAGTCTTACCCAAAATTAAAAAAGGAAAACCACGTAAGAAATGGATTTTCATACACTTTTCTCTCCCGCTCAGATGCGTTTTCTCGCCGCATATTTGTTCGATATGCAATGACGTACTTTCTACCGTAAATTTGATAAAGTATCAAGGTACTTTCCGAGCAGGTGTAGTATAAACAAATATTTCATAAGGTAAGTTACCATTACGGAGTTTTGTGTGGTTAAATAATATTGGCATTGCATGAAGGACCAAGGATGTTCTATGAAACCCAAGTTTTAAAAATAGGTACTTAAGCTAAATTTGCAATAGACTATATAGACCTGGGTTAAAACCTTGTGTATAGACGTCTGTAGTACCAGAGAGCAGTGCATTATCATCCCAGTGAACACTGAAAAGTGCCATGTTAAATCGACCTCGTAAATTATTTAACTACTACTCTTTGAACAACGAATTTCATTGGAACCCATATTTTTCTCTGTCTGCAGTGTACTGCTATTAAAGCAATGAAATGAAATAAATTTTTGCATAGAACAACTGGAGACTTGTCGAACATTTACTATGGTAGGCGCCAGATAAATTTGCAATAAAGTACATTGAGCTTTCCCTGATATCCCTTCGCAGATACCCGAATAATACATTTTTGAACCGGTTTTCATTACTAAAGAAAGGATCATTTCTATGTACTGTGCGTGTTTCATGTATGTGCTAAATAAATACTATTCTTTTTTTTCTTTTCTTTTTATAGAAAGCGATTTAGGATCAGGGACAGCTTTACGTCTTGATTTCTGTTTTTAAACTAAGAAAGTAATTAAATTTATGTGGGTCAATGATCGTCATTGCACATTTATCTGGCCCCTAACATAGATGAGTGTCGACAATACTTACTACGACTATTGCTTTTAAAATTGTGTCTTATTATTATAAATATAAGATTTAATCTTAAAATATTAAGATACTTATAAATATTATATCTATTATGTCTTCGGAATATTGAGAAGAATTTTAAGTTTCCTTTTAAGTTTGTACTTATTATAAATATCTTTGAGATATTGGAATGCGAAAATATGATCTGTTGACGTTTTTTTATTACTTTTTTATATTTTCTATTATGTATGTGAAATGGGTCAACCTGTCACAAATAGCTTTTGATACAAAAAAAAATGTACAGGTTTTTGAATTAAGAATTCAAGAAAATCATTAAATTTTGGAACAAGTTTCAAGTCATACAAAACAGAGTTCAAATTAAATTGCCGCCTAAACTTTTGTCAGAACCTTTTTAAAATATAATGGTTACTTAAAAATCGACAACGCTAAAGTGTAAATAATGTCGCTGCGGCTTCTTGCGGTTGCGTTGTGGTAGCTTAAAAATCGGTATCACACACGCGGTCGATAATGACGGCAAATTGTGGTCCGTGTGAAACATGCTTCAAGCAATGATACAACATTTTACCTAGAACAATTGGAAATTGTTGTCAATCATTTACTAAGCCGACAGACTATTTCTTTTAAAATTGTGTCATATTATTATAAATATAAGATTTGATCTTAAAATATTAAGATATTTAATATCTATTATGTCTTCGCAATATTGATAAAAAACTTAATAATTTAGTTTTTGTTTTAGGGTTGTACTTATTATGAATATCTGAGATATTGGAATGTGAAATTATGATCTGTTGACGTTTTTTTTTGTTATTTTTTCTTTTATATGAAATGGGTCTGCCTGTCACCAATAGCTTTTGGTACAAAAAATGTATAAGTTTTTAAATTAAGAATTCAAGATAATAGGGAATATTTTTTTATTTGCAAAATGAAATACTTAAACAATCATGAAGTTATTTTTTAAATACCTTCATCAGCGATGAAGTTATAAAGCTTCAAAGATTACAATTAGAAAGAGAAGTCCGATATGAACTTTGACGTCAAAGTCCATGACGCCTATACAGCTGCCATAGAAAACAGCGTTTTTGTGAGAGGGACAGATATATTTGCTTAAAATAACTATATCTCGTTTGTTTTGATTCTGTTACCACTGTCATTATTATATTTTTAGATAAACTGTATATATAATATATATTTTTTAATGCATATTCACTATTATTAAATTTTGGAACAACAAATTCTAAGTCATACAAAACACAGTTCAAATTAAATTGCCGCCGATACTTTTGTCAGGGCCTTTTTAAAACAAAACGTTTACTTCAAAATCGACTAAGTTCAGATTGCTAAAGTCGATATTTGAGGTTGTGGCAATGGATCCAAATAATGTCGAATTAATTATAAATTGAACTTTAAGTACATGTTATGTAGGTATATTATAGATAATCTAATTTAATACTATGCACCGTTCTGTATGTTACGCAGCATAGAACAAGCTACATATTTGTAAACTACTCTGTTAGTTTCGTAGTTAAAAGTGTGAATGCCAAGCGTGGGTTCAGATCTCAGGGTTCCGGAATTTTTTCTAAGATTCATCATTTTCGACTGGCCTGTTGGTCTAGTGGTTAGTGACCCTGACTGCTATGCCAGAGGTTGTGGGTTCGATTCCCACCCAGGACAAATGTTTGTGTGATGAGCATGATCATTTGTTCTGTGTCTGGGTGTAGTTTATCTATAATATGTATGTATTTAGAAATATATAAGCATGTTTATCACTTGTCTAGTACCCATAACACAAGCTCTGCTTAGCTTGGGACTAGATGGCGTTGTGTGATAGTTGTGTGGAATATATTATTCACCGCGGCCCTGGGACGCAAAGGGCACTAGGAGGAACACGGATGGGTTTTAGTGAGTAAGAGTCTGACACTTCTTTCTGCTCCGCCCAGAGCGGGAGGAGTCATTTGGTGATTTCCTATCCAAAACACAATGATGAAAAAAATAAAGAGTAGGTTTTTGAAAATTTATAACATTAATATGGGTACGTATCAAAATCCCGAATTTTAAAAGACCGAATTTTAAAATACCGATGGACGAAATCCCGATAATTGAAACGCCGAATGGTTATTTGGTCGAAAGTTTAAAATCTCGAAAGTTCATTTGCCCGAAAATTTAAAATCCCGAAGTTTAAAATCCCGAGGTACAAAATCCCGAAATTGCCACCGTATTATAACAATAATAACTTGTAACAATAGAGGGAATGTGGCGCTCGGCGGCTGCTGCCGCGGCACGCTCGCTTCGCTCGCTCGCCTTCGCGCGTTTATTTACACTGTTCTAACCTAACCTAACCTAGGACATTCGATACTCTGATTCAGGATTTCATCCATCGGTATTTCGTTCATTCGGGATTTCGTCCATTCGGGATTTCGTCCTTTCGGGCATTTGAACATCGGTATTTTGTGTTTCGATATAACGACTATCGACATTTAAAACTTTCGGTATTTTGAATTTCGGTGTTTTGGACGTCGGTATTTCAACCATAGGTATTATGAACGTTCGGGATTTTGATACGTACCCATTAATATTTAGGGTTAAATATCCACCCTTTATATTGACATTATTTTTGGATATTTTAATGTAATACTATTTTCTGCAAGCGAGAAAGTCAAAAATTATACCAAAGGTACGCGATAATAAATGTCCTGCTCTATCTATTTCTATAGCAAAATTTATCGAAATTTGTTACATATGGCGGTTTTGGCGTGAAAATTTAAGAAACAGACTGATAGAGGTACTTTTGCATTTATAATATTATAAAAGTGGATTTAACGGTTGGATGTGGAGAGAGGCCAAAGAAAATAGTCCAGTGAAATTAGCGTTTAACCTCAGAATGAGAGTCTTATAAAATCTCGTGTCTGGAACGCACGTAAGTGATTGAAGGTCAAAGGTCACAAAATACGGTTTTTCGCGATTGTCTCTGCTTCTATTGCTCCAATGATGGTGTATACGAGTTTCCAGCTTATTATCTTTCATTCCGAGGTTGACCTATTTTTTATGCTTATTTGACTGGACTGAAAGTCGGATATGTGTGTGGAGTGAGTAAGATATACCTAGAAGAGAAGCGAGTCTGTGATATCATGATGTAAGACATGACAGAATAGAGGAAGGGAACGTATTGCGCTGACCGCAAGTAACATGGCATAATGGCAGGAAGATGAAGTACGGGTTTATAGGATGAACGGGTGCACAATTTTAAATTGGAAGACCTAAACTTATCATTTTATTTTACTGTTGTGATAATTTTAGGTCTGTGAAATAGTTGTAAGAAATACTTAATTATAATACCTAAATGAAAAATAATTTGATACGTTGTATTCTGTTTATTTTTATATTAAGACCGATTAAAGTTATTTTTATGTAGATATTCGTTTTATTTCTTTACACTATTATTTTACAGATTGTACTTCGGTGAGTGTGCCCAAGAACTCCACGACCTCATCCCACCGGCCCCCTTCTACCATCGGACATCCAGACGGACTGCAAGTTACCATTCCTACCTTGTTGCTATTCCACCAATTCGCACTAAGCGTTGCCAAAAGTCTTTTATAATGTGCATAGCACAAGACTGGAACTTTCTACCTGTATTATATATATATACTTTATTATAAAGCAATAATTCGCACTAAGCGTTGCCAAAAGTCTTTTATAATGTGCATAGCACAAGACTGGGACTTTCTACCTGTATTATATATATATATATATATATATATATATATATATATATATATATATATATATATATATATAAATATATACAGAGTTGATACGACAGAGGGGCATTAAATTAAACTACGTATACTATACGTGTTCAGTATTAATTCGATACGGTACAAAAACAAAAAGCGCCATAAATGAGAAAATATTTTTTTCAAACAAACTAAATAGCTTGCAAATCCGAATAAAACGCAACCACCCTTTGTAAAAAAATGACACTGACCTTAGATACCGCTAGGTAACAAAGCGGCAACGTCGCGCGCGCCTTGGAGCGCGGTGTGCGGTATCTCGTGTGCTCGGCGGGGGCCGGGCCAGGGTGGCCGCCGGCGACTTAAGCCTCCGCTCGCACTGGCTTTTATGTTAGGTAACGTTTCGAAGTACGCGCACAAAAACAAACACACTAAATTTTTAAATTTTCGATGTGTCCTCCATTCACATTGATGCACAAATTATACCGACGGAGAATATTGTTATTTATTTTTCTAATTAGATCACTGTCCGTCGCTAAGCACTTTAATTTGTGAAATGCTAAAATAATCCTATTTTTTAACTCATCAATTGTATTTACCTCTGAGGCATACACTTCACCCTTAATATAACCCCACAAAAAGAAATCCATGGGAGTGAGGTCCGGAGATACTAATACTAAATAATAATAATCCCAAGTTACGTGTCCTATCACCATAAAAAACAGTCAATCACAAAAAAAAACACTAATACTAAATAATAATAATCCCAAGTTACGTGTCCTCTCACAATAACAAAATAAAATTACAATTGTTTGCGCGCGAATTCCACAAACTGTACGTTCCGAAAAACAAGCGTCGGCGCACTGAGGGACTTACCGATCGCAAAAAACAAGGATGCAACAAACTGACCTATCTCTATTTCTTTCGCTCGCTATATGTTAGTCGCTTTCGTAGTGAAAGTGCAAGTGTGTGTGTATTGATTGCTTCCTTGTTTGCATTGCCAATTTTTAGTGAATGTCCTTCGACATGCGTCAGAGCGGCAACAACGCATCGTAGATTTATCGTTGTAAGGTGCATGACCTATGCTTAGACGATAACCAGCTGTTAGAAAAGATACATCGTGTTCAAACCGTGCAAAAACTTTAAAAATCATTTGCGACTAAACTACTGCTCCTAATTAATTTATTTTTGGTACAGAGCTTGAAAATGGTACCTAGTATAGGCAGTTTAAAGGAAAGCCCCTCTGTCGTATTAACGTTGAATATACTTTCTACCTTTATATCTGTGTTTCAGAACACATTCAACCCAAAGGCACTTGTCTCACCGCCGGCGAGGAAGCGATTAGCTATTGACTATTTGAGAAAAGGGACAAAAGATATAGATCTAGTGTGAGTGTAAGAGAAGCATACATTCGTGGTCGATAGCTGGCTGTTCACACTGCCAGCGAGCAGCTCTTACCACTAGTTGATCGCAGCGACAAGAGCTATCAAAGATTATACTCGCTCAGCGACACTCGCTCGGCGATCCTCGCTTGGCGGCCAAAACTCACCAACCAGCGGTAATTTCTATCTATAGGGCCGGAGCGAGTATTGCGAGTAATCGTCCGTCGCATAAAAGCACTCGTTTAAAGCCGAGCGTCAAAACTATCAAACTTTTCACTCGGTAGTCGCTGCACTCGTTTCGAGTTTCAAACTTAACTCGCTACTCGCTGATCGCCGGCGGTAAGACAAGTGCCTAATCTCTTCAAAGGTAGAGCGAGGTCTCTGGGTAAGCTCGGTCCATCGTAGACTTTGTCTCTGACCTATACTAGTCATATAGCAAAACCAGCTCAAATAGAAAACTAATATATACCTACCTTTCCGTAATATAGTATTACCAGCATCGAACGATCGCGTATCTCCTCGTGACAGTCGATCCTTGAATCTACCCTTACCCCCTGGCCACAGCCCAAAGCGGCGCGGATTGCGACGCGTTAAGCTAAGAGCGGCGAAAACAAATGGTAGAATAGCTTCATAAGAAGTATGCCACAGCAACCGGCGACGCGAACTGCGGCGCGGCGGCGACGGAAACAAATGTACTAGCGAGTATCGAGGCGGCCACAGCTAAGAGGGCCTAGCACCAATATTTTGACGTATAGTACCTAACGTTAACGTAGGTAAGTGAATTTTGAATGTGACAAACTACAACCCCATAGTATTTTGGTTTAAGTTAAAGGGACATACATAATTTTATATCATTCAAAAATATGAATGAGTGCAGTGGTGGCCCGGTGGTAATGGCTGCGACTTACCGAGTTGTAGGTCGTAGGTTCGAACCCAGACAAGCGCTTTACTTTGTGTAAATTAAAGCGTAAAAGCGTAGTAAAAGCGGTGAAGGAAACCATTGTGAGGATACTGGCATATCCTAGAACCGAAAATTCGAAGACAAGTGACATCTACAGACCCGCACTCCCCACTCCCGCTCAAAAGAGAAGAGACCTCTGTCCCAGCAGTGGGAACAAGGCTGATTATGTTATGTATGTAAAACTGTAATAAATAATAAAATAATAGTAATATAATATAGCATCTAATTCAAATAAATATTATGTGCGAAACGAGTATTGTAGCTATGGAAAAATGTTATTCATCATCATCATCTGCCTAGCGTTTCCCAACTACATTGGGGTCGGCTTCCAGTCAAGCCGGATTTAGCGGAATACCAGTATTTTACGCGGAGCGGCTGCCTAACAGACCTCCACAACCCATTAACTGGGTAACACGGTACTTCTTGGCAAGACTGGAGTCAGATTTACTGGCTTCTGACAATCCGTAACGACTGCCAAAGATCTACAAATGACAGCCGGGATCAACGGCTTAACGTGCTTTCCGAGGCACGGAGGAAACTCGGTATGTTAAGATACACACACATCCACAGACCAACCTTGGCAAGCGTTGCTTAACCTTGAAGATCAACCCGTGCGGCTGTTATTATCTAGCCAAAACATCAATATCATAAATATAGGCATGTTAGTTATAAAATCGAGATAGTTCCTATATTCATAATAAAGAGTGTGAAGTTCGCCAAGTTCTTTCCATTTCTGGTTAACTGGAGCGCTCTTATTCTTGACTGAATGATATCTCAATTTTTTTTTTTTCGGAGACCTCTCTGTTCCAACCACTGAGGAGGGCACAGAACAGATAATTTGTCTGGTTAGGAGGGTTGCAACTACTTAACCCGACTTGTCTGTGGGGGTCTCAAATGAATTTAAGGCCTCTGCCGAGGCTATAATTTTTTTATAGGGCCATTATAATAGGTTCTGGGTAGGCTCGCTCCATCGTAGACTTTGTCTCTGTCATCTCTGACATAGACTAGAGTCATGAGCAAACCCATTACAAATAAAAAGAAAAAAAAAAAGGTTCTATTAATACGTCCACCGCTGACGCCGCCGCGGTCGCAGCTAGTCGAGCTGTGGCATACCGCGCCTCACGCTGCACCGCCAGAGACTGTGGCCAGGCCCTTAGGCCGTATACAGAAACAAAGCTGGGAGGCCGTATCCGGAAAAAGGGTAGGAACCGGTGCAGGCATATACTACTCTGTCAAGAAAGTACCGGGAAAAGATCAATAATACACAAAATGTCTGTTATTCATCCAAATTTATTTTATCACCTTCAAAGTATGCTCCTTTAGAAACGATACACTTGCGCCAACGAATAATCCATTCATCAAAACATTTTTTAAACGCTGCTTCCGGAATTGAGTTCAGTTCTCGCCGCGAATTCGAAGTCGATTCACCGTAAGCCTTCTGTAACATTTTCAGTGACTCCGAACACGAAATTCCATTGGCGATGCAAAATTTAAGACAAACTCTTTGTTCGATATTTTTGTCCATTATGAAATTCGCAATACACACTATATATGATATTACTAAAACCAGCTCTGTATTTAATATAAATAACAGATGCAACTCAAACTCCGCGCCAAAATGGAAAACAGTTGTGCCAATCTAACTACAAAAAAATAAAAAATTTGAATTTGGAACCATAAACAAATCATCCATTCCCGATACTTTTTTGACTGAATGTATATGAACAAGCGCCGACGATATTGGACACGCGCCGGTCAGCGCTGGCGTGACCGCCATTTAAAATTAATGAACAACAAGCTTCAATCTGCTTGCTTTATGTAGCTGCTAAGCGCCGCCGCCCGCCGATAAGCATTGGCAAATCAGCGCCGGCTACTAGCTTTCTTTCTGTATACGGCCTTAGACTATACTACTTCTTCTTCTTCTCTTGCGTTACACTCTTGACAGAGTGGTCGTGGTCGTATCTCCAGGGGTATTGGCTCGCTTCACAATTCTTCGCCACTCGTCGCGCATCGCTGCCTTTCTGTAACATTCATGGAGAGGTCCGCCATGTCCTGGTCCGTCCATGGCTGACCTGCCTCTGGCCCGTACACCCTCAACTCGTCCCTGTACCACCAGGCGCTCAAACTATGACTCATCACGACGCGATACGTGTCCGTAGAAGGTGAGCCTACGAGTTCGTGGAGTATGGATTGGTTGGTACGGAATTCTGTCCACATTACTCCAAGCATTCTTCTCCAACACCACATCTCCAGAGCATCTATACTCTTCTTCTCACTTTCTCGCAGGGTCCACGTCTCTGCAGCGTGGAGGTAAATCGGAAACACTAACGCTCGCACAAACCGGGTTTTAGTGGCTTTGGTGATGTTCCGGTTTTTCCAAATTTTGTTCTTGTTGTTGTTGTGTCTTCTCATCTACTACTGTCTATACTTAGTCAGTAGTAGATGAGAAGACACACTGCCCCGCACTGCACGGCAGTGTATCTGCCAAAATTGAGAAACAAACTCTGGAAAGGTAAACTTACTCGGGATAGGGTTAAAACAACAGGGGATAGGGGTAAACTTACTCGGGATAGGGTTAAAACAACAGGGGATAGGGGTAAACTTACTCGGGATAGGGTTAAAATAACAGGGGATAGGGTAAACTTACTCGGGATAGGGTTAAAATAACAAGAGATAGGGTAAACTTACTCGGGATAGGGTTAAAATAACAAGGGATAGGGTAAACTTACTCGGGATAGGGTTAAAATAACAAGGGATAGGGGTAAACTTACTCGGGATAGGGTTAAAATAACAAGAGATAGGGGTAAACTTACCTGACATAGGGAAACAAGAAAAGTACAGCGGAGGAGTAGGAATAAAAATATAAGTGGAAATTGTATTTTTTTTTCCTACTCCTCCGCTGTACTTTTCTGATTAATTTCGTTGCAGGATCCAAGACAGTTGAATCGTTTCTCCGGAACTCGTCGGGTTTCATTGGCTCGGCGTTTTTCTGGTGGTCGCCACTGTTGATTCTGGCTTTCAGGAGTTACTGTGGTTAGGAATGTGTGGCGGGCTAGTCCCAAAAAAAAGGGGAAACTCTTTTTCAGGGTCGGAATTACTCGGGGTAGGGATAAAATTACTAGAGACCGTGATATGACTCAATAGGGATACAATTATTGGGGATAGTGATAAAATTTCTCGGGATAGGGATAACTTGTCTCCTGATGGCATAACAATTTTTAGGATAGGGATCACATTGTTTCGCGATAAAGTTAAAAATACTCGTCATTGAGACAACATTTCTCGAGATAACGACATTCTTTTTAGGATAGGGTCAATTTTATTTCGAATACGGATAGAATTACTCGGAATGGAGACAACACTTTTCGGGATAGGGATAAAAATTCTCAGGATAGATTTACTCGGGACAGGAGTAAAATTACTCGTAGTAGCAGCAAAAGTACTCATAGTAGGAGTAAATTTACTCATAGTAGGAGTAAATTTACTCATAGTAGGGGTAAAATTACTCGAAGTAAGAGTAAAATTACTCGTAGTAAGTGTAAAATGGGCTGCGGCAGGAGGAATACGGATGGGTTTTAGTCAGTAAGAGTCTGACACTCCTTCTAATTCTTCGCCCAGAGCGGGAGGACTCATTTGATGATTTGAAATGACTCAGGGCAGGGGTTGTGACAATAAAACTGCGTGTTTGTATAGTGGGTGTATATTAAAGTGTGGTTGGCGGCGTGTGCTTGGTGGCGGCGGTGTCGGCCGCCGACAGGGCGCGCGCGCGGCCGTTGTGTGTGGCCGACAGGTACACGTGCCGCGCGGACACCAGGCTGACGCTGGACGACGAGCTGGGGACAAGGGACACGAGGAAATTAAAAAAAAAAACATCAAAAAATCACTTATAAAAAACCGGCCCAGAGAGCAAGTCGGACTCTCAAACGAAGCGTTCCATACCATAAACCAAAAAACATGTTTCTTGTATGGGAGCCCCCTTTAATTATGATTTATTTAATTTTTATCGTTTTGTTGTTATAGCGGCAATAGACATACACACTGCAAATTTCAACTGTCTACCTATTACGGTTTTTGAAATACAGCCCACTGACAAACAGACGGACGGACAGCAGAGGCTTAGTAATAAGGTTTCGTAGGTTAACGTTGGGAACGGAACCCTAAAAATTCGGAGCTAGATTTGTCCATTACGCTGGAGAAAAACCAGCAAGAAACACGAAGGTCTTCATTTCTAGCCTGTACTGTCTTACTGCCGGGCAAAGGTTCCCTCCAAAGAGTCGAAATTAAGCGCCTGATCCTTTCAATTATTAAAGACTAGCGACCCGCCCCGTGTCCTCGAGAACCACTCTATCTATTAAAAAACCGTATTAAAATCCGTTGCGTAGTTTTAAAGATCTAAGCATAAATAGGGACAGACAGACAGCGGAAGCGACTTTGTTTTACACTATATAATCTAGGTAGTTCTTCCAAGTCTTCTGCTGCCGCGGCAGCAGTCGCAGTTTCTGGTAACCAATCCTATGCTTTTCGGGCTCACAGCTTGTCTGCTAACATATGTGAGTGCCCAATCCCACTTCAAATTAGACAGCCTTTTGAGCCTCATCAACATTAAGTGCTACGTATTGTGCAGTATTTAGAACGTGGTCTATTTTTTTTATTTTATTATTTATAGGCACATTTTTAACACTATCTCACCTGATGGTAAGCCATGTTGGTGTTAATTTCAATAAAGCTATGGAAACTCTTAAGAAAACTGTCTCGACAATGTTTTTTTATATTAATGATAGATACTATATGAGATACTGGTCTGAGAGAGCAGCAATGTTAAAGATAAGTTTGGATTCTAGGAAGACTTTTGATTAATTAAGTCACGAATTATTCTTAATAAATCCCTCTATGACGTAAAGACTTTTAATCATTTTATCTTTTTAATTTCATCATTATGATAAGTAACCTGGAGATTTAAAAGGCTTGTATAAATAGCTTCAAGAAAGGCTTAGTAAAAATTGAGTGCGGGAGTACCACAAGGGTCAATATTAGGACCAACATTGTTATCGAAATGTGTAAGTTTCTTTTCAATTGACGAGCTAACCTAACCCAGACAGAGGAAAAGGTCAATGTTATGTATTCAGACAGTTTACTTACAAGTATTATTAGCTTGGGATTGTGTTTGTCGGTTTGTCCTTCATTCAATGGATAATATTTACATAAGTATAGGTAGTTAACGCCTAGAGAATCAAGATAGTTTTCATCTCAGGGCGAACTATAGTTGAATAGACATATTGACCGTAACAGAAATAATCTGACCGAATGAAACGAAATCCAGTTTCTGTAGGGAGGGTAGTTATAAATAAGTAATGTTTCTTACCCAGCCCACACAGTGGGCGATGTATCCGAGGAGTCTTCAGTCAGTTTGATGGCCAGCGCGCCTCGGACCAACTCTTCAGCGAAGCTCCGGACTGCAGACAGCATTACTGCGTGGACCGCACTGAGGGTAGGAACATAATATGGTTAGAAATATGCAGTGGGGATGTTGACTGATAAAATTAAACTAATCTATACTAATACTAGCTTCTGCCAGCGGCTTCGCCCGCATTGTCTCGAGGCGCCTTTCTCAGGCTCTAGACTATCTTTGTACCAAAATTTCATTTAAATCGGTTCAGTAGTTTTGGCGTGAAAGCGCGACAGACAGACTTACTTTCGCATTTATAATATTAGTAAGGAAATAAAGCTGAAGAGTATTTGTTTGCTTGAACACGCTAATCTCATGAACTGCTAGTCCGATTTGAAAAACTCTTTCAGTGTTAGATAGCCCATTTATCGAGAAAGGCTATAGGCTATATATCATCACGCTAAGACCAACAGGAGCGGAGCAGTAATGAAAATTGTGACGCAGACGAAGTTGCGCGGGTCAACTAGTACTAATATATAAAGCTGAAGAGTTTGTTTGCTTGAACGCGCTAATCTCATGAACTACTGGTCCGATTTGAAAAACTCTTTCAGTGTTAGATAGCCCATTTATGATTGATCTCCGGGCAATAACGACTTACACACACACACTTACAGGTTGAGTTAGTTACACGATGAGCTGTTGATAGGATAGACCGACTGAAATCCGACAAATCACTGGCCCACTCCGTTGAGGGAAGAAATGGTTTGTGATCGATGGTCGGTGATCGACCCGTGCGGCTCCTCGAGCTGTAAGAGCACCACTGGCACCTTGTATCCCCAGTACGAAAGCGCCTCACCTATACGAGCTGTAAGAGCACCACTGGCACCTTGTATCCCCAGTACGAAAGCGCCTCACCTATACGAGCTGTAAGAGCACCACTGGCACCTTGTATCCCCAGTACGAAAGCGCCTCACCTATACGAGCTGTAAGAGCACCACTGGCACCTTGTATCCCCAGTACGAAAGCGCCTCACCTATACGAGCTGTAAGAGCACCACTGGCACCTTGTATCCCCAGTACGAAAGCGCCTCACCTATACGAGCTGTAAGAGCACCACTGGCACCTTGTATCCCCAGTACGAAAGCGCCTCACCTATACGAGCTGTAAGAGCACCACTGGCACCTTGTATCCCCAGTACGAAAGCGCCTCACCTATACGAGCTGTAAGAGCACCACTGGCACCTTGTATCCCCAGTACGAAAGCGCCTCACCTATACGAGCTGTAAGAGCACCACTGGCACCTTGTATCCCCAGTACGAAAGCGCCTCACCTATACGAGCTGTAAGAGCACCACTGGCACCTTGTATCCCCAGTACGAAAGCGCCTCACCTATACGAGCTGTAAGAGCACCACTGGCACCTTGTATCCCCAGTACGAAAGCGCCTCACCTATACGAGCTGTAAGAGCACCACTGGCACCTTGTATCCCCAGTACGAAAGCGCCTCACCTATACGAGCTGTAAGAGCACCACTGGCACCTTGTATCCCCAGTACGAAAGCGCCTCACCTATACGAGCTGTAAGAGCACCACTGGCACCTTGTATCCCCAGTACGAAAGCGCCTCACCTATACGAGCTGTAAGAGCACCACTGGCACCTTGTATCCCCAGTACGAAAGCGCCTCACCTATACGAGCTGTAAGAGCACCACTGGCACCTTGTATCCCCAGTACGAAAGCGCCTCACCTATACGAGCTGTAAGAGCACCACTGGCACCTTGTATCCCCAGTACGAAAGCGCCTCACCTATACGAGCTGTAAGAGCACCACTGGCACCTTGTATCCCCAGTACGAAAGCGCCTCACCTATACGAGCTGTAAGAGCACCACTGGCACCTTGTATCCCCAGTACGAAAGCGCCTCACCTATACGAGCTGTAAGAGCACCACTGGCACCTTGTATCCCCAGTACGAAAGCGCCTCACCTATAGCAGTACCCGTTGCCGACGTCCTCGTTCCTCAGCTCGACGCCGATGTCGGCACACTTCCTCTCGATGTAGAGGAAGCGCAGCCGCGCGTCGTCGTTGGTGTCGGGCAGCGCGGTGAGGCCGCCGCTGTCGCCGCACGCTTCTGTTTTCACTCGCGTTCGACCGCCTGGTAACAAAGATATAAATAATTTATTAAGAACAAGTTTACAGACATAGGAAGCAGCGATATAACTGAAAAAAAAATTGTGTGCAATGGGGCCGACAACTGTCAAAGTGGCGCTAGTAGCGCACAGACCAATAATAAAGCAGTTTTTGATGAAAAGATGGGTAAATACTCGTCTAAAAGATTACTTTCAGTATAATTAGGTCGTAAAAAAATATTTCCAATTATTTGTACGATCCCAAAACTACCTGCAGCACATATAACCTATAAGGTAAGATAATGGGAATTCGATTTTATAAACCTTAATTAACCTTTTCCTTAATTAATCATAAAAACTGGAATCACAGACTAATAGTGTTTATGTCACTTTGACAAAGGTTCGTGTAGTGGTGGCGCCATATGATCAGCTTTCACTTGCCAACCTCATTGAGTAACCCTAGACCCCACACTAGGATACCCTGTGTCGTAGGATCTAGTATCCTCGTGGTTGATGTCACTAAGTGCACATATAGTAGTTTACAGTTGGGTTCTAATAATAACATACAAGCAAAGGTCATCATATTATCATCTTCACAGCCGAAAGACGTCCGCTGCTGGACATAGGCCTCCCACAAAGGGGATTTTACAGTGAACGCTGCTGCCCATTCTCTGGTGAGTCCCTTAGTCGCCTCTTACAACACCCCCGGGAAGTGATGCGATGGTATTCTTCTTTTACGGCACCGGCCGACACCATACGGCGGCGCAATCAAAGGTAACGAAATTAAATATAAATTCAAACTTAACTTACAAGATTACGTTCATGAAAGTTGTGAGAAAAGACACAATGTCTATTTTTATAAAACTTATAAAAACTTTTATACTGTAATGTACTTGATTTTTAAGGAGTAACAAGAAAATATCATAGAAATGCACATAACAGATTTGGCAAGCGCACCGACCTATTTATGTGTACATATAGGTTGTTTTTTACCCAATTGCCCCAGGGAGAGTGTAATGTTTTTCGAGAACACATTTTGTATTTGTGTCTATTTTAAAAATATACAACGTTGATACGACAGAGGGGCTTTCCTTTAAACTGCCTATACTAGGTACCATTTTCAAGCTCTGTACCAAAAATTAATTAAATAGGAGCAGTCGTTTAGTCGCAAATGATTTTTAAAGTTTTTGCACCGTTTGAACACGATGTATCTTTTCTAACAGCTGATTATCGTCTAAGCATAGGTCATGCACCTTACAACGATAAATCTACGATGCATTGTTGCCGCTCTGACGCATGTCGAAGGACATTCACTAAAAATTGGCAATGCAAACAAGGAAGCAATAAATACACACACACTTGCACTTTCACTACGAAAGCGACTAACATAGAGCGACCGAAAGAAACAGAGATAGGTTTGTTGCATCCTTGTTTTTTGCGATCGGTAAGTGGGGCCTCTTGTTTTTTCAGTGCGCCGACGCTGTCTTTTCGGAACGTACGGTTTGTGGAATTCGCGAGCAAACAATTGTGATTTTATTTTGTTATCGTGATAGGACACTAAATAAGTTTAAGACAGTATTTCTTTCTTTTATTGTGAGAGGACACGTAACTTGGGATTATTATTATTTAGTATTAGTGTTTTTTTTTTGTGATTTTTTATGGTGATAGGACACGTAACTTGGGATTATTATTATTTAGTATTAGTATCTCCGGACCTCACTCCCATGGATTTCTTTTTGTGGGGGTACATTAAGGGTAAAGTGTATGCCTCAGAGGTAAATACAATTGATGAGTTAAAAAATAGGATTATTTTAGCATTAAACAAATTAAAGTGCTTAGCGACGGACAGTGATCTAATTAGAAAAATAAATAACAATATTCTCCGTCGGTATAATTTGTGCATCAATGTGAATGGAAGACACATCGAAAATTTAAAAATTTAGTGTGTTTGTTTTTGTACGCGTACTTACCGTTACCGTAAACGTTACCTAACATAAAAGCCAGTGCGAGCGGAGGCCTAAGTCGCCGGCCGCCCCCCCGCCCCGGCCCCCGCCGAGCACACGAGATACCGCACACCGCGCTCCGGCGCGCGCGCGACGTTGCCGCTTTGTTACCTAGCGGTATCTAAGGTCAGTGTCATTTTTTTACAAAGGGTGGTTGCGTTTTATTCGGATTTGCAAGCTATTTAGCTTGTTTGAAAAAAATATTTTCTCATTTTTGGCGCTTTTTGTTTTTGTACCGTATCGAATTAATACTGAACACGTATAGTTACGTAGTTTAATTTAATGCCCCTCTGTCGTATCAACTCTGTATACGGTGTCATATTATGGGGGAATAGTACAGACGCACCCACTCTATTCACCCTACAAAAGAAACTTATTAGAATTCTAGTCAACATCGAGCAAACCAATAGCTGTAAACCACACTTCCAAGACTTGAAAATTTTAAGCCTACCGTGCCTAATCGTCAATGTACAAAACCCTTAAAACTTCGAATAAGCAACACTAGATGGCATAGTCAACGCCGTGTACGGTCCCTATAACGATCGCGTAGTGACCGAATTTGGTTGTTACGTTCCTAAAGCCTCTGCCTCGAGTTTAGCGGGCGCGGGGCGGCGGCGGCGACGGCGCGGGAGCTGCGCGGGGGCGGGGCACGAGCGGGGCGAGCTCGAGCGTTTGTATAGCAGTCTTGTGTAATGTATTTTCTTCTTTTGCCCACAATAAATCGAGCGTTAAGAATAAATTTGTAACAAAAAAATGTTGTCGCCGTTGTTCAGACATTTCGTTCGCGAATAAAAACAAATATCACGACGACACAACCACGAACACAACACTACGCCGCTATAGTGCCGCGCGATCTGCCCGCTAGTTTCGAAAACTACGTTGCCCGCCCCGCTCCCGCGCCGCCGCCGCCGCCCCGCTGCCCGCAAAACTCGAGGCACAACCTAAGGCCACCCGTGAACACTGTAAATTTCGAACGCAATCCACGGATCATACCATTGATTTTGACGGAGGAATGCTTTCGAGATTGACTGTGCACGGGTGACTTTAACGAATTCGCTCGCTAGGCGATCGATAAGTATGTTGAGACTACCGCCCAGGGCGGCCTCAGGACTTAACGATCGAATTCGGTCGCTACGCGATCGTTATCTATGTCGAGACTGCAGGCCCAGGTATTTTTTCCCAGAATTTTTACTTAAACTTTATATTTGCACCAAGTGCAACTCCATTTCTTGTCCAGGCTATCCCTATCCATTCCAGGTTGCCTGGAAGAGATCGCGGAATGCGATAAGGCCGCCAATTGTATTTGTTTTAGTTTAAAGTTTCCTTCATATGTTTTAATTTGGTGTACAATAAAGTATATATAAATAAATAAATAAATAAAAAGCAAAAATCTATGGAACGAGCCACGGGACCAAAACCCGCGCGAAAAACCAGTCTTAGTACAATAGAAATAAAATAAACTCACCCATAGACAATACATCGACCTCCTCATCATCAGAAACCGCAACTTCACACACACTATCCGAGTTCCTGCTCCTCACACAAAACTCCCCCTCATCGAACACGCTCAGGGTGCTGATATCGTCAGGGTTCGGATACAACTCCTTGATACTGGACTCCATTCTCGTCATACTGCCCAGGTCCTTCCACGAGGAGCAGTCCTCCGTGTCCGAAGGGACGTGGATGGTGTCCGAGCGGATGGGGAAGTGTCCGTGCAGGCGGCAGTACGCGAGGATCTGTTTGGTGCGCCAGACTGGGTCCGTTGTGCTTATGTGTTCCGTTAGGATTCGGTTTATCAGTTTGGCTCGGGACCACTGTAAGAAAAGGGATGGTTTAGAATAAGTTTTTTTTTTATATATAAAACTGGCCAAGTACGAGTCGGACTCACAGACGATGGGTTGCGCACACCGGAAAAAAAACACGTTTCTCCCCCTTTCATTTTTAATTCTTATTATTTGATGTGACAGCGGCAATAGAAATACACACTCTGTGAAATTTTCAACTGTCTACCTATTGTGGTTCTTGAGATACAGCCCGATGACAGACAGACGGACGGACGGACAACGGAGGCTTAGTAATAGGGTTCCGTTGGTTACCTTTCGGATACGGAACTCTAAAAAAACTATTTTTCACTGAATTATAAACAAAAAAACTTCCGACTTATGCCTAAATGTCTGTGAACTACTAAAAAAATATCAGTTCTTGATGATTTTGAAACCATTTTGGAAAAAAGAGGGTGTTCTCAATACGACTGTTTTTTTTTTGTACGTTTGTTAAGCGATATCTTTGCCAAGAGAATATAGAATACTATAGGCCGACCGTTTAACTCGCGTATCGCCTACGCGGTAAGAAGGGAGCGGGGGGAGATGTTAGCGGGTGGGTGAAAGGGGTGCGCGGAGCAGAGAGCTTACGTCAAGTGCGACAGTGCGCTGGCTGTGCTCGCAGCGCGCGGTTGGTATTTTTGTTGCGGACGCTTGGACATAAACTCACAAGGTATACGACTTGCCAAGATAAATCTCAAGATGAATCGCTCTTGCAGTTTTGCGAACAAAATTAACAAGCAAGCTGAACAAATAGCATACAATGTATATTCCTTTTTTAAAGCCAGAAAACAAGATCATAATTCTACAGAGTATCTTATAGACGTAAACCTAAACAAACTTGTTTCTAAAGCTACAAGACTCTCGGTGACTACCATATGTAAAATAATAAAAGAAGGAAATGAACTAAAAGATGAACAAAGTAATGTAAATTTTAAATCACCAAAAAAAAAAAAATAAACAGATCCGAAAGAAAAAAATTGAAGTTGACAGTTTTACAGAGGGCGTTGTTAGAAGAAAAATAACTAAATTTTATACGGTTTATAAGAACGTTCCTACATTAAAAATTTTGAATGCGAAACTCAGAGAAGAAGGAATTTTAAATTGTGGCCGAGAATATTTCAGAACATTGATTCATAAACTTGGCTTTCGATTTAAGAAATGTCAATCAAAAAGAAAATTACTGATTGAACAACCAAACATCGTATCGTGGCGGTGGCGTTATCTTAATGCGATAAAGAAGCACAGAAGAGATCAAAAAAACATTGTTTACCTCGATGAAACATATGTCAATTCGTCATTAAATGTACCGGTGTGTTGGCAATCCAATGAAGAACGAGGGGTGCTGTCGCATATTGGCAAAGGGCCACGTTTAATTATTGTACATGCTGGTGGACAAGGACCGATTTATTATTAATTTGCAAGATTCTGACTCCTCAAGCTACACAGACAGTGATGATGATTCAAGCGATATGGATATTAGTGATGAGTAGTCCTATACCGATAAAACTTTTATCTGTGGTTAAATATTTCTTAAACAAGGTTAATTATTGTTTTTATGATTTTGTACCTAAGAAGCTATTAATAAAATATTTGTAAAACTTAAAAATAAATACTTAAAAAAAAGATACCTATTATTTTATTCTTTACCAACAATGTCTATCTCGAGATAAATCTTTGGATTATTGACTCCGTGTGTAGCGTTACCCGCTCCCGCTCCCTTCTTACCGCGCAGGCGATACGCGAGTTAAACGGTCGGCCTATAGTTGACCTACGCAACTTCGTCTGCGTCACAATTTTCATTACTGCTCCGCTCCTATTGATCTTAGCGTGATGATATATAGCCTAGCCTTTCTCGATAAATGGGCTATCTAACACTGAAAGAATTTTTCAAATCGGACCAGTACTTCCTGAGATTAGCGCGTTCAAGTAAACAAATAAACAAACTCTTCCGCTTTATATATTAGTATAGATAATGGAAAATAAAATAGTTATTAGCACTAGTAAACAATCATGAAATTATTTTTTAAATATCATCATCAACGATGAAGTTATAAAGCTTCAAAGATTACAATTAGAAAGAGAAGTCCGTTATGAAGTTTTACGTCAAAGTCCATGACGCCTATACAGCTGCCATAGAAATTAGTGTTTTCACGAGGACAGATATATGTATTTGTTTAAAATAATTATATCTCGTTTGTCTGACGAGCAATTTTTATTATATTTCCACTGTTAGTATTATATTTTTTAACTGTTTAGATAATAAATATTTTTGTCATACATATTCCCTATTGTCACCCGAATTTGATGATCATTTTTTTTATTTGGAAGACTATTTTTTATTTTTACCTACGTAAATCCGAATAGAACTCTTATAGGATCAATCAAGTGTCTGTCAGCCTCTGCCACAGACAATTTGTTCCGAATTGACATGACCAATAGGGAGCGTGCAGAAACTATAGGTGGCAGCACAGAAATGTCACTGTCAGGCATGTTTCAAGTGAAAAACTCGAAATAGCTACGCTAGATGGCACAGTCTTCTTCGCGCACGTTCCCCTAAACTGAGCGTGCAGGAACCACAGGTGGCAGCACAAAAGCGGCAATATAAGTAAACTTCGAATATGCGACACTAGATGGCGGAGTCAACGCCGTGCACGGTCCCTATTCAGTTGACATTTGGTATAAATATGAACTTTTGAGTCATGAACACGTAAAGTAAATAATTAAATGTTCAATATCGGGGTACAAATCACATTTATCAATCAGAAATCGAACCAGCCAGTAACGAGTTTTTTTATAATTGAGCGAATAAAATAATATGGGCGAAAAACACGTCAGGTGTATGCTGGGCAAAGACTTCCCACCATTGCCACCCTAGACGTGACAAAACAAAAACTGTAGAATAACAACTTACCTCAATATTTCTCCTTTTAGCAAAATCCAATTTCCAATACTTCTCCTCGGTCTCCACAACAAAGGGAAAATGTTTCACAAAATCAGAATCCCTCGCCTGATCAGTAATCAAAGGAATTTTCTTGATTAAATAATTTACTCCACACCGCACATTATTCAATCTAGCAACACTAGAACACAATGTATCAAAAAGACTCTTCTCCTTTTTAATTTCCACACTGGCAACATTCCCCGGTCTCCGCGGTGTTGCCAGGTAACAATGATCATTCTCTATATGAGAAAAATTCGATTGAACTTTAACATTTTCGGTATTTTTCAACATATTCTTAACCTCAGGTTTTAGTAAGGAAACTCCCTTTTTCTTCCTAAAATTCTTCAGTCCATTTGATTTAATTGGACTTATTTTAGCTGACTTATTATTAATGACGATTTCTTGGACTTTACTTAGATCTAACGCTCTATCCATTTCTAGATAGTATATTTTTCCTGTAGTAGGATCTATATATTTGACTATTCTCTTTTTTGGTGACGCAGGTTGACTTAAAATCTCATTCGGTATATCGACGTCTGTTTTGTAATTCACATCCCAGTCTTTCTCAGTTTTGATATTAACTTCAGTACATATTTCTTCATTGACTTTATCCGTCAGACTATCCGCCACAGTTTCCGCAACATTTTCGATTTCCTCCTGTTTGATTTCTACAGGTTCCTTCTTGATAGGTTTTATTATCATTTCGTCTACATCAACTTCTGTGGGTCCCTTGGAGAAGAATTCCATCCAGTTGTCTGTGTGTGTGTCGGAATTTTCGATGGGTTCAGGCACTATTTCCGTCTCTTTCTGTTCTATTACTGTTTCGGCTGGTCTTTCAGTTTGAGGATCTTCTTGGAACTCGAATGGTAGCATTTCTGGGGTGCTGTATAGCCACACGTCTATTAGGGTTTCTGCGCCTGAAAGGAGAATTGTTTGTGAGTATTTCTGTTTTTGGTAGGTTTAGAAGTAGCAGGCAGAGCTATGAAAAATATATATCAAAATCAAAGTTATTTATTTACATTTGTCAGTCCCACAAAACGCCCACCTGTCACCATTTCCTAGTGTTTTAGCTTGGGAAAAGAGTGCTTTGAAAAGAGTAACTATGGAGTTTCTTGCCCGTTCTTCTCACTAAGAATCTACCTTTTGCGAACGGACGACTAGAGTCACTATATTATTTTATTTTCATTTGACGTTCAAAAGTGCCTTAATGGTCTAGTTGAAATAAATCATATGACTTTGACTTAGTGGCGCAACTCAACCCATCAAATGTGAAAGTTAGAAATACCCGGTTCCTACCTTTAGACAGGTCTGAGATATACACGCACATATATTACGTACTGTGCCTATTTTAGTACAATATTTTGAAGATAAAAAAACTAACACCAAGAAGATTTTTCGAAATTGGTACTTAAATAAAAGAATTAGCAATTAAAGAAAGAAAGAAAGAAAAAATGTTTATTTGGGACTCGCACACAACAGACAGATGTAAATTTAATTAAATTAACAGAATTAAGTAGTCTAAACACATTTTAGTCTGTGCGAGGCCGACGACCAGAACAAAAATATGCAACAGGTAAAATTATAGTGTTCCTGACGGATTTCAGCCTTAGCAGTCTTAATGAAGACTAGCCACCGGCGCGGGACATATTCAGGCGTATGTGCGCAAATACAGATCCACTCCCTCTACCATCACTCTCATGGTCCGATGGGAGGGCAATCCAATGAGATTTGGCGTTAGACCAACGGCTTAACGTGCTTCCCGAGGTCATAAAACGATAGAATAGAATAGAATGCATTTATTTGTCAGAATATTGTACAAAGCTACTATGTGCATTATAATATTTATAATATTCTGCCGTTTCCATAATTTTGCCAACAATGGTAAAATTATGGGTCATCATTACATTATTAGGTACATACAATTACAAAATAAATTGAATAATAGTTGCCGTAGAACTGTCAATGCTTTGGGCTTTGTTACTGTTTTGACAGCGAAACGAAGAAGAATAAGTCTTCCACACCAAGCGCTACGTCATCAGCTTACCCAACATCTGCATGCCAGTGTAGTTCCTGTCCAGCTTGATGGTGTGTTCGACCGTGGCGGGGCGGTTCCGCTCCGGCAACGCAAAGTGCAGCTCTATCTTAGCGGGAAACTCGCCCCAGCCGCGACGAGAGATGTGGTATGGGGGCTTACTGTAAGAGGAAGAAAATCGGTGTTTACAGAGTGGGCAAAGATGAAAAAAGTCAACTGCAAACTTGTCCATAATGATGTAAGATATGCGAAAGTAACTCTGTTTATTTCATACGCCGCGCGCCGTCTCGCTTAATCCACTGAAATAATTTTGATAAAGAGGTTGATTGGACCTTGGACTCTTTACTAAATTTATGATTTTGCTTCTTTTCGAGTCTACTGTGTTAATCATTTGGTGGCCACTGAGGAAATGGAACAAATGATTTATATAAACTTAAAATAAGAAAGGACCCAAAATTGAGCCATGAGGTAACCCCATTTTCACGTTAGATCCCAGTAAATTGCTGCCGTTTCATTGATCTAATTGCTGCCTATCCTTCAAACATGATTTTACAAAGCTAGACGCTGTGCTGCCAAATATGTAATGTTAAAGTTTCAGGAGTACAGTGTCCTGATTTAAGCAATCAAATGCCTTCGACACGTCCTGTGAACTTTCAAAGGAATTTGATCCCATGGCATTTTGTTCCTTTTCCCACTTATTAATGATGTATTTTAATCAGGTGAGACCAGCGTCACTTGTTCAGCATTCTTTATTGTTTACCGTATCTATATACTAATATTAAAAAGCTGAATAGTTTGTTTGTTTGGTTGAACGTGCTAATCTCAGTAACTACAGGGAGGCTACTCTCTAAGCCCGAAGTCCGTAGAATCGGTCTTAGTTGCGGGCGTTTTCTGCTCCGTATCACCTAACCACTAAGAGTTAATGACAACACGATTTGAAAGTTACTGTGAAGTCGTGTTGTCATTCATTTTTAGTGGTTACCGAGGAAGGCTATAGGCTATACAACATCACACTACGACCAATAGGAGCAGAGCATTAATTAAAAATGTGCCGAGGACGAAGTTATTGCGCGGGTCATCTAGTAATATTTTATTCGTGTTAAAATGTTAAAATTGAGCATTAGCGTCTGTCAGTTGCCATACTGGTTTCCAGCTGGTTTGATTGCCGACGCCACTATAATTGGGAAGAATGCTAGGCAGATGATGATGATGATTAGCTGACGGCGCTGATGACGGGCGAGATGTCCGGCGCGTGGGGAGGCCCGCGCACATACAGCTAGACAGATGATACTGAACAACTCACTCTATATGCACGGTGTGATGCGGCGCATAGGAGTGGTGCAGACGCACGCTGACGGCGCTGACGACGGGCGAGATGTCCGGCGCGTGGGGAGGCCCGCGCACATACAGCTAGACAGATGATACTGAACAACTCACTCTATATGCACGGTGTGATGCGGCGCATAGGAGTGGTGCAGACGCACGCTGACGGCGCTGACGACGGGCGAGATGTCCGGCGCGTGGGGAGGCCCGCGCACATACAGCTAGACAGATGATACTGAACAACTCACTCTATATGCACGGTGTGATGCGGCGCATAGGAGTGGTGCAGACGCACGCTGACGGCGCTGACGACGGGCGAGATGTCCGGCGCGTGGGGAGGCCCGCGCACATACAGCTAGACAGATGATACTGAACAACTCACTCTATATGCACGGTGTGATGCGGCGCATAGGAGTGGTGCAGACGCACGCTGACGGCGCTGACGACGGGCGAGATGTCCGGCGCGTGGGGAGGCCCGCGCACATACAGCTAGACAGATGATACTGAACAACTCACTCTATATGCACGGTGTGATGCGGCGCATAGGAGTGGTGCAGACGCACGCTGACGGCGCTGACGACGGGCGAGATGTCCGGCGCGTGGGGAGGCCCGCGCACATACAGCTAGACAGATGATACTGAACAACTCACTCTATATGCACGGTGTGATGCGGCGCATAGGAGTGGTGCAGACGCACGCTGACGGCGCTGACGACGGGCGAGATGTCCGGCGCGTGGGGAGGCCCGCGCACATACAGCTAGACAGATGATACTGAACAACTCACTCTATATGCACGGTGTGATGCGGCGCATAGGAGTGGTGCAGACGCACGCTGACGGCGCTGACGACGGGCGAGATGTCCGGCGCGTGGGGAGGCCCGCGCACATACAGCTAGACAGATGATACTGAACAACTCACTCTATATGCACGGTGTGATGCGGCGCATAGGAGTGGTGCAGACGCACGCTGACGGCGCTGACGACGGGCGAGATGTCCGGCGCGTGGGGAGGCCCGCGCACATACAGCTAGACAGATGATACTGAACAACTCACTCTATATGCACGGTGTGATGCGGCGCATAGGAGTGGTGCAGACGCACGCTGACGGCGCTGACGACGGGCGAGATGTCCGGCGCGTGGGGAGGCCCGCGCACATACAGCTAGACAGATGATACTGAACAACTCACTCTATATGCACGGTGTGATGCGGCGCATAGGAGTGGTGCAGACGCACGCTGACGGCGCTGACGACGGGCGAGATGTCCGGCGCGTGGGGAGGCCCGCGCACATACAGCTAGACAGATGATACTGAACAACTCACTCTATATGCACGGTGTGATGCGGCGCATAGGAGTGGTGCAGACGCACGCTGACGGCGCTGACGACGGGCGAGATGTCCGGCGCGTGGGGAGGCCCGCGCACATACAGCTAGACAGATGATACTGAACAACTCACTCTATATGCACGGTGTGATGCGGCGCATAGGAGTGGTGCAGACGCACGCTGACGGCGCTGACGACGGGCGAGATGTCCGGCGCGTGGGGAGGCCCGCGCACATACAGCTAGACAGATGATACTGAACAACTCACTCTATATGCACGGTGTGATGCGGCGCATAGGAGTGGTGCAGACGCACGCTGACGGCGCTGACGACGGGCGAGATGTCCGGCGCGTGGGGAGGCCCGCGCACATACAGCTAGACAGATGATACTGAACAACTCACTCTATATGCACGGTGTGATGCGGCGCATAGGAGTGGTGCAGACGCACGCTGACGGCGCTGACGACGGGCGAGATGTCCGGCGCGTGGGGAGGCCCGCGCACATACAGCTAGACAGATGATACTGAACAACTCACTCTATATGCACGGTGTGATGCGGCGCATAGGAGTGGTGCAGACGCACGCTGACGGCGCTGACGACGGGCGAGATGTCCGGCGCGTGGGGAGGCCCGCGCACATACAGCTAGACAGATGATACTGAACAACTCACTCTATATGCACGGTGTGATGCGGCGCATAGGAGTGGTGCAGACGCACGCTGACGGCGCTGACGACGGGCGAGATGTCCGGCGCGTGGGGAGGCCCGCGCACATACAGCTAGACAGATGATACTGAACAACTCACTCTATATGCACGGTGTGATGCGGTGCATAGGAGTGGTGCAGACGCACGCTGACGGCGCTGACGACGGGCGAGATGTCCGGCGCGTGGGGAGGCCCGCGCACATACAGCTAGACAGATGATACTGAACAACTCACTCTATATGCACGGTGTGATGCGGCGCATAGGTGTGGTGCAGACGCACGCTGACGGCGCTGACGACGGGCGAGATGTCCGGCGCGTGGGGAGGCCCGCGCACATACAGCTACACAGATGATACTGAACAACTCACTCTATATGCACGGTGTGATGCGGCGCATAGGAGTGGTGCAGACGCACGCTGACGGCGCTGACGACGGGCGAGATGTCCGGCGCGTGGGGAGGCCCGCGCACATACAGCTAGACAGATGATACTGAACAACTCACTCTATATGCACGGTGTGATGCGGCGCATAGGAGTGGTGCAGACGCACGCTGACGGCGCTGACGACGGGCGAGATGTCCGGCGCGTGGGGAGGCCCGCGCACATACAGCTAGACAGATGATACTGAACAACTCACTCTATATGCACGGTGTGATGCGGTGCATAGGAGTGGTGCAGACGCACGCTGACGGCGCTGACGACGGGCGAGATGTCCGGCGCGTGGGGAGGCCCGCGCACATACAGCTAGACAGATGATACTGAACAACTCACTCTATATGCACGGTGTGATGCGGCGCATAGGAGTGGTGCAGACGCACGCTGACGGCGCTGACGACGGGCGAGATGTCCGGCGCGTGGGGAGGCCCGCGCACATACAGCTACACAGATGATACTGAACAACTCACTCTATATGCACGGTGTGATGCGGCGCATAGGAGTGGTGCAGACGCACGCTGACGACGGGCGAGATGTCCGGCGCGTGGGGAGGCCCGCGCACATACAGCTAGACAGATGATACTGAACAACTCACTCTATATGCACGGTGTGATGCGGCGCATAGGAGTGGTGCAGACGCACGCTGACGGCGCTGACGACGGGCGAGATGTCCGGCGCGTGGGGAGGCCCGCGCACATACAGCTAGACAGATGATACTGAACAACTCACTCTATATGCACGGTGTGATGCGGTGCATAGGAGTGGTGCAGACGCACGCTGACGGCGCTGACGACGGGCGAGATGTCCGGCGCGTGGGGAGGCCCGCGCACATACAGCTAGACAGATGATACTGAACAACTCACTCTATATGCACGGTGTGATGCGGCGCATAGGAGTGGTGCAGACGCACGCTGACGGCGCTGACGACGGGCGAGATGTCCGGCGCGTGGGGAGGCCCGCGCACATACAGCTACACAGATGATACTGAACAACTCACTCTATATGCACGGTGTGATGCGGCGCATAGGAGTGGTGCAGACGCACGCTGACGGCGCTGACGACGGGCGAGATGTCCGGCGCGTGGGGAGGCCCGCGCACATACAGCTAGACAGATGATACTGAACAACTCACTCTATATGCACGGTGTGATGCGGCGCATAGGAGTGGTGCAGACGCACGCTGACGGCGCTGACGACGGGCGAGATGTCCGGCGCGTGGGGAGGCCCGCGCACATACAGCTAGACAGATGATACTGAACAACTCACTCTATATGCACGGTGTGATGCGGCGCATAGGAGTGGTGCAGACGCACGCTGACGGCGCTGACGACGGGCGAGATGTCCGGCGCGTGGGGAGGCCCGCGCACATACAGCTAGACAGATGATACTGAACAACTCACTCTATATGCACGGTGTGATGCGGCGCATAGGAGTGGTGCAGACGCACGCTGACGGCGCTGACGACGGGCGAGATGTCCGGCGCGTGGGGAGGCCCGCGCACATACAGCTAGACAGATGATACTGAACAACTCACTCTATATGCACGGTGTGATGCGGCGCATAGGAGTGGTGCAGACGCACGCTGACGGCGCTGACGACGGGCGAGATGTCCGGCGCGTGGGGAGGCCCGCGCACATACAGCTAGACAGATGATACTGAACAACTCACTCTATATGCACGGTGTGATGCGGCGCATAGGAGTGGTGCAGACGCACGCTGACGGCGCTGACGACGGGCGAGATGTCCGGCGCGTGGGGAGGCCCGCGCACATACAGCTAGACAGATGATACTGAACAACTCACTCTATATGCACGGTGTGATGCGGCGCATAGGAGTGGTGCAGACGCACGCTGACGGCGCTGACGACGGGCGAGATGTCCGGCGCGTGGGGAGGCCCGCGCACATACAGCTAGACAGATGATACTGAACAACTCACTCTATATGCACGGTGTGATGCGGCGCATAGGAGTGGTGCAGACGCACGCTGACGGCGCTGACGACGGGCGAGATGTCCGGCGCGTGGGGAGGCCCGCGCACATACAGCTAGACAGATGATACTGAACAACTCACTCTATATGCACGGTGTGATGCGGCGCATAGGAGTGGTGCAGACGCACGCTGACGGCGCTGACGACGGGCGAGATGTCCGGCGCGTGGGGAGGCCCGCGCACATACAGCTAGACAGATGATACTGAACAACTCACTCTATATGCACGGTGTGATGCGGCGCATAGGAGTGGTGCAGACGCACGCTGACGGCGCTGACGACGGGCGAGATGTCCGGCGCGTGGGGAGGCCCGCGCACATACAGCTAGACAGATGATACTGAACAACTCACTCTATATGCACGGTGTGATGCGGCGCATAGGAGTGGTGCAGACGCACGCTGACGGCGCTGACGACGGGCGAGATGTCCGGCGCGTGGGGAGGCCCGCGCACATACAGGAGCCACTTGTGTGTCGAGCGGTCCGCGCGGGACGCGGGGGGTGCGTATTTGGAGGTGTTGCCTTGTAGAAAAAACAATAATTACATAACATTGATGTTGAGTTGCAACAGGATTTGTATCGGGGAGTGTGCATCAGAATTGCACTACCTAATTCCGCCTAGGACAGGAGTCAAGAACGCCTGAATTAAATAAATAATTGTTTTACTAAGTAAGGCAATGAATGAAGAGCTCGTGGCTAGATAATAACAGCCACACGGGTCGATCTTCAAGGTTAAGGAACGCTTGCCAAGGTTGGTCTGTGGATGGGTGACCATCTTAATATACCGAGTTTCCTCCGTGCCTCGGAAAGCACGTTAAGCTGTTGGTCCCGGCTGTCATTTGTAGATCTTTGGCAGTCGTTACGGATAGTCAGAAGCCAATTAATCTGTCTCCAGTCTTGCCATGAAGTACCGTGTTACCCAGTTAATGGGCAAAAGCAGCGGGTCTAAAAAGGTCACTTTAGCAGAATCAGAAAGCACATCACGCTACCCGTCACTGTCAAATTTTCCCAATCAATCTTGAACCTTAAGGGTAAATTATATGACACGGAAACTGCTCGCCGCTTCGCTGCCATTTCGGTATGAATTGACCCTAAGTGTATGATTAATATTATGATTCCACTAAAGTGGCCTTTTTAGACCCCCTGAGGTGACTTAATAGAAACTCACCAATAACGATCCTGTACCGATGCTTCATCTTATTCCTCGTCACCTCATCCAGGGTCACCACATTCGTGATCTTCGGCTCCAGATGCCTGGGGACCTTCTTCGGCCGGCTGGTGCAAGGCTCCTCGTTCAGCTCTAGTACCATCTCGTCCGGCTTCCGGTCCGGACGCAGCGTCTTTGTCGTGTCTGCTGAGATCGTGTAGTTGCGTTTTTGGAGCATGGCCTGTCGAGATATAAGGATTAAATTAAATAGACTAGGTAGAGGAGCTTGTGGCTACACAGTAGTCGTTTAACAGTGTTATTTTAAGGGCATCGTCTTCAAATATAATTTATTAACGAATTCTAAACCTTGTAAAAGAGGAGCTCGTAGCTAAAGAATAACCGCCGCATAGATCGATCTTAAAGGTTAAGCAACGCTTGCCAAGGTTGCTCTGTGGATGGGTGACCATCTTAATATACCGAGTTTCCTCCGTGAAGGAAGGTGGAAGCCGACCCCAATGTAGTTGGGAAAAGGCTAGGCAGATGATTCTAAACCTTGTAAAACTTTTATTTGAAAACTAGCACTTCGCCCGCGACTTCGTTCGCGCGGGTTTAGTTAGAACTCCACGAACTTTACCTCCCATCTAATCTCATATAGAGTATATGAAAATTACTTATTAATAGACTAAACGTAGCGCAGTTCGTTCACTCGCAAGACTTTTCTTAGTTAGAGTATTTTTGGAACCGTCGTAACTTTTAAACGAAAGGTTTGAACAAAAAGCGGTCATTATGACTTAAACATAATAGTAAACATACCCCTGCGGACGTTTTTGTAGATATTAATGTCCTCTATAAAACTGTAGTACATCACTTTGCTCTATTGTCGATAGTTTCCACAGCGTACGCGATATAAGGATCTTTTTTGGTATTTTTTTCACACCTTGGGTTACATTATCGAAGTTTTCATACAGATCCCTAACTTTTTTTAAATACTCTATAGCCCATGTTCATTAGGGATACTGTAGGATTCTAATAGTGAAAGAATTTTTCAAATCGGTCCAGTAGTTTCGGAGCCTATTCAATTCAAACAAACAAACAAACAAATCTTTCCTCTTTATAATATTATATATAAGTGTAGATGATCCTTTAGATGCGCCATGCAGGTCGCAACTTGAAATCTCATAAGACCCCTTCCCAATCTACTGAATTTTATATGCACCATGCGGTTAGGCTGTGGAATTAACTGCCGCTTGAAATTAGGACTGCAAATCTCTTACAGATTTTAAAAGAAGAGTGAAAGAACACTACCTTTCTGTACCGTCATAGTTGCATATAAGTGTATGTGTTATTATTTATCTTATTATATTATTTAGTTTCATATTTGTTTTAGTAATATTTGTGTGTTTATTGAGTAAAAATACATCTCTTTTTTAAATGTCTACATCTCTTTTTTCTCGACTCTCGTTTCGCAGGTATGCTGGAAGAGATTTCTTTAGAAATAAGCATCACCTTTGTACCTATTTATCTTTTTCCTTCTTTTTATCTACCTGTTAAATGTGTGTACATAAACTGTTAATTAAAAAAAAAAAGATGTGGTAACTATGGAGTTTCTTGTCCGTTCTTCGTCGCATTATGTTTTTTTTTTCAACTGTGAATGTTGACGTTCAAAAGTGCCTTTTATATTAATTGACTTAAAAACACATAATAACAGCCGCAAGGTTCGAACTTCCGTTGGTCCGTGACCATTACACACCCGAGTTTTCTCCGAGACTAGGGAAGCACGTTAAGCCGTTGGTCCCGACTGTCATTTGTAGATCTTTGGCAGTCGTTATGGGTAGTCAGAACAGAAAATCTGTTACCAGTCTTGCCAAGGGGCATCGTATTACATAGTTACTGGTTGTGGAGGTCGGATAGACAGTCGGTCCACCTAAAATACTGGTATTTAGCTGCATCAGGATATGCTGGAAGCTGACCGTAAAATAGTAAGGAAAGCGTTAGACAGCATACAAATCCAGACTCAAGTATGCGAGAGAAAATTTCCTTATGGAAAATCCCGTTGACACAGACCGAAATTGGCGAAATTGATTCACAATAGACCACTTAGGTACAATAATTGAGACGAATCAACGACACCAATATAGCCGTTGGATGGTGATCGGAATCGAAAGCAGTATCGTTGGATTGAAAATTCATTTTTGCGCTTCTCAATAAATCATTTGACTACTTCTATTTCTACTTCTATGTTGGAGTCAGTTGACAGTCTAATTGTATGCTATTGATACCATTATTACCCGACTGCGAAAGAAGGACGGTTATGTTTTCCGAGTGTATGTATGTATGCATATTTCTTTGGCACGCCCTTGAACCTAAACCGCTTGTCGTATTTTTATGTGAGTGGTGTCAATAGATTCGTCTTAAAATAAAAAAAAACCAAAGTGCCTTCAAATTTCACATTTTCAAAACCTATCGAGTGGGGTATCAAAATAAAGGGCTGGAAGAGACGATTCCAAAAATGTAACTCACTAAAATGTAGGAAATAAAAAAGAAATACTTTGTCAAAAAACCCGACCGCTAAAAACGACAAAAAATTCGAAACAAGTCGCTTTCCAAGCAGTCTGATGCAGTTGGTGGCATCAGATTAGTTATTGAACTGCATCAGAGTGCTTGAAAAGCGACTTGTTTCTAACTTTTTAGTCGTTTTTAGCGGTCGGGTTTTTTAACAGTCTTTTTTTTTAATCTATTACGGCGTTTAAACACAAATTCCTAAGAACAATTGCCAGCATCCCTTCACGCCCGCTTTGTTCACGTCAAGGTTACGCAATACCCTACGGATGACCTGCTGATGGGTGCGAATGTCAGTCATACTCGTCACGCATCCATCAAGAAAAGCAAGAAGTCACGATCAGTCACCAGAATCCAGACGCGATGCTTCTACAAAATGAGAGGCAAACCAGTTTTTCCCTCAACGGAGTGGGCCAGTGATTTGTCAGATTTCAGTCGGTCTATCCTATCAACAGCTCACCTTGTAACTAACTCAACCTGAAGATTTGAATTTGGAAGTCAACTTGTAGACCGAAAGTGGAGTGAGATGTCATTCCATATTATTTGACAGTTCATTTCGTGATTACTTCACTAAGATTTCACGGTAAGATGTTTACAATATCGGCATTCGACACGGTTTCTGTACCTATACTAACTGAAAAGATGGAGAATTTGGGAATTAGAGGGATTCAACTTCAGCTCTTTAAAGACTACCTCAGTGAGCGTACTCAGTGCGTTAGGATAGATGATTTTCTTAGTGATGAACGGAAAGTCACCCACGGCGTGCCCCAGGGCAGCGTGCTCGGCCCAACCCTTTTTCTCATCTATATTAACGACCTGGGTATGCTCACCCTTCCTAGGGGCAAAATTATAAGCTTTGCCGATGACACAGTCCTCCTGTTTAGTGCGGATTCTTGGCGTGATGTGTACGCGTACGCTCAGTTGGGCTTCAATACCGTCACAAAATGTCTGCGTAGTATCGTGCTAACATTAAATGAGAGTAAAACTCATTACGTTACCTTTGCACTCAAAAAATCTAACTTACCTACAGTGCCAAAAACCATTAAAGTTCATTCGTGCCCAACACCGCACGATGCTACCTGCACTTGTTTCCAACTCTCTAAAGCCGAGTCTGTGAAATATCTGGGGGTAATAGTCGACAACACCCTTAGATTTCAACAACATATAGACTCACTCATAACTAGGCTACGTAAGCTGATATACGTTTTCAAAACCCTGAGGCAAGTGGCGGATGACAAACTAAAGAGATCTGTATACTTCGCCCTCGTTCATTCGCTGATAAGCTACTGTATAACAATTTGGGGAGGTGCACCTAAAACCACTCTCCTTGAACTAGAGAGAGCCCAGAGAGCTATCTTAAAAGTCTCTAATTTTCTTCCATACCGTTATCCCACAGATCTGCTATACAAGCAATCAAAAATCCTAACAGTACGCCAACTATTTATTTTGAACAACCTACTAAAACAACATTCCTTACTCACCTATCACCCATCAATAGCACATGGTAAGCGAAGATTTGATCCCGTAAGTCGCAATCATTCTTCCTTTTCGACTATATTTTCTAAACGCTTCTTTTTCTATCTGGGACGATATTTGTACAACAAAATTAATAAAACTCAACTTATATTTAACCTTAACAAGGCCCAATGTAAAAAGAAGCTTACCACGTGGCTTCGGGGTCTCAATTATGATGACACCGAAAGTCTACTTACCAGCGTGACTTAATTAATATCAACTGCTATCTGATAAATCCTCACTTACACCCTCCCACACACGCACCCCTACACACCACCCTCATACACGTACTCTCACACATACACACGAAACACATCTTACTCACGTTCACACTACAAATATTTACTAACATTACTAACGCTCCAAAACATTTAATTTTCTGTTTTCTACTCGTTTGTTTTAAGAATTGTTTTATAAAATACTACTTTTGTAAAGTCCAAATTGAAACCTCCAAATTCAAAATTGTACGAACTGCTAGAGTGTGGAGATCTGGTGACCTGAAACACAGGCCCTTAAAGCCTAGCTTAGGCACCAGTCTTCCACAGTAAACTATACAAAGCATGTACCTTAATTGAAACAATATTATTATGTAATGTTTATTGTGGAGAGAAATAAATAAATAAATAAATAAATAAATAAATATCACACCGCAGAACCTAATAGCTCGTGGCTAGATAATAACAGCCGCACGGGCCGATCTTCAAGGCTAAGCAACGCTTGCCAAGATTGGTCTGTGGATGGGTGACTATCTCAATATACCGAGTTTCCTCCGTGCCTCGGAAAGCACGTTAAGCCGTTGGTCCCGGCTGTCATTTGTAGATCTTTGGCAGTCGTTACGGATAGTCAGAAGCCAGTTAATCTGACTCCAGTCTTGCCATGAAGTACCGTGTTACCCAATTAATGGGTTGTGGAGGTCTGGTAGGCAGCCGCTCCGCGGAAATTACTGTTATTCAGCTAAATCCGGTTTGACTGGAAGCCGATCCCAATGTAGTTGGGAAAAGGCTAGGCAAGATGATGATGACTGCAGAACCTAACAGTGGTAGTGAGGGACGGCAGAAGTCGAATCAACTGACGAAAAAAACATAATTTTGGATACAAAGTTGGTTAGTTCTCCATTCAGCGTATGTTGTCCGCATATTATCATAAAACGTGCAACTCACCGAGTACTCTTTGCTGCTCTTATTCCTGGCCGCTCTAGTCTTAAAGACCTCCTCGATGTCGACTGTTTGCTTGCACAGTAGCTTGCGTACTGACGGTAGCAGTTGACACCGACCCCGGTATGGAGAAGGCTAGGCAGATGATGAATGAGATAGATATAAATCATGAAACTCACCGAGTAATCCTTTCTGCTCTTATTCCTGGGCGCCCTAGTCTTGAAGATCTCCTCGATGTCCACGGTCTGTTTGCCGAGTAGCTTGCGCACTGAGGGGTGCAGGCGTCGCTGACCTTCGCGGAGGATTGAGGATACCTGGAGGAGAGGATGGTTTTTTAAAATATGGGGTTATAGCACTGGCATGTTGTAAGAAAAAGGGCCAGTAAGGCGAACTATGCTTGGATTTAGAATCCTCACTTATGTATATTATAAAAGCGAATGTGAGTTTATATGAGAACCGATATTTTGAATTTTGTTACTATTCTCTAACGGAGTGGAGGCGGTTATTGGCTACATTATCGCGTAAGGCTAGGCAGATGACGATGATGATGATGAGGCAGGCCGCGGGAGGGGGACTGACTGAACACGGAGAGCCGTAAGTGCGGGAACTGCAAGTTGACCACGCACCGCGGTTCGCGAGCTTATCCCGAGGTGAGACGATTACGTTACGATTCCGATTAGTGTGCGTTGCAGTAGGGTGTTTCACACAAAGAATATTGCACGGCTGGAGTTGACACGGTGACGATTTCTTACCGAGTTGATATGTGTGACCTCTACCTATTATATTTACCAAGTTTCTTCCAATTCCATTCACTCGTGAAAAGGTATCAAATAAACAGACATTTGAACTCATTTTCGCATTTGTAATATTACTAAGTATGGATTGTTAGGTTTCCTCACCTCAGCCCTAGCCCTGGGCTCATGCTGTGCAGCGATCTCATCCTGCACCTGTCCGTTGGTGAGCAGCAGCTTCTGATCCTTGTAGTAGCTGTTCACCAGCGCGTACCGGAGACGGTGAAGCAGACGACGTGAGGTGGACATCCTGGAAATCAATACATACATAAAAAGGTTAAAGGTAGCCGCATCACTACATAGTATAAAAATAGTCGCTTTTGCTGTCTGTCTGTCTCTATGTATGCTTAGATCTTAAAAACTGCGCAACGGACGTGCGAAGCCGGGGCGGGTCGCTAGTATAGTATACAATTTTTAATCAAAAAACTGTTGGGCGGGTCATATATGTATGTAGGATGCATCAGGGCAGATGGGCCAGAGTCGTTACACAGTTGGAGCCAGAGGACAGGCGTCGCCACCGAGGAAGGCCTGGCGTGACGACTTGGAGGCGTTCATAACGGATTGCTCAGAGAGGGCAACACACCAGGGAGAATGGAAAGCTTTGGGGAAGACCTTTGCTCAGCAGTGGGCAAAAAGGTATGTGTCAAAGGGCATGGGAATCAAAAGAGATATGCATACCAACAACTAGATGGATCCATTGCAACCAAGGTTAGGTTAGGTAGCGATTGCCGCAAAAAGCCCCAAGCGAATAAAAGCTGTGCATACTGTAGATAAAGACGCACGTGCCAGCGGGTATGTATAGATGCACCATAATGGTGGAAGTGGCCAGGTGGTTTCTGCGACTGGAAAGAGGCAACTTGCGTCTGCTGAAAGGGGGACCATCACAGCGCACTGCTTACTGAACAAACAGTTCCATACAATAGGTTTACCAGACAGCCTTCTGTGTACTGCATGCATAGAGGCGGTAGCACACATGCTCGTTGGGTGCACAGGTGTCACAAAAATACGGATACAAAACCTCGAATCACAGAGTTTCTTTACAGACATCCTGAAAAAACTAGGAGGCTTTAAACTGCTTGTGGGAGGTAATCTGGTTAGAATAACAGCCACCATGGCCCATGCACAATGGTCTTACACAAAGACTAAGTGCTGACACAAACCACCAAGCCTTGGTGGTACATAGATAGATGGTAGATTTTATTTGCTTTGACTTATTTGTTTGGTACATGTTCCTGGCAGTTTACATAAATATTATTATTTCGGTGTATAATAAACTTTATTCTGACTAATTCATATGACCCCCTAAGCCAATGCATTCCACTGCTAGTATAGCCAGTTAAGTTATACACTTCTATTTGATCTTTAACTGTTTCTGGGTTATGAAGGTGAGATAGGCAACTGCTCCATGTATTTCAACATTCAGTGAGACTGAAGCCAACCTTAACCTTACTGTTTTTTCAATTGCCTTTCCAAAGACACTTCTTCTTTTCTGAGTCAATGGTGACCCTTAATATTTTGTGCCCAGTAGGTGGAGTGGTGGTGTGGAGTGGTAGGTAGGGTGGTGTGTGTGGTGCAGGTGTAAGCCCACAACTTGCCTTTTACTTTGGGTGGCTGGACTTGCCAGCTTTGCGTGCTTGTTTTTCAGCCTGTGTGCAGCAAACAAAACACAGAAACCAAAGAAACAACAAAAAAGAAAACTGTTTTGGCTCTAAGTCTACCCAGGGCTGTTGCATATTTGCAGAGGGGATGTCAAGAATCAGAAAAAGACACAGAGCATTTTACAAAGAGGGTATTTTATTGTTTTGTGGCCCACACTCTTCTTTGGAAAGAATATGGAAACCCAATGTAAGTGGTTATTTTTTTTCCTACTGTGCCTGTTATTAGAGTAGAGTATAGGAGTGACCTCACCATTCTGAGGATTTGTTCACAGCCACACTTTCCAGGATGACCTGAGCAACCTATTTTTTCGGTGTCAAAGCAACTTCAGCAGAGTGGGCTGTCTGTGGCACCTATGTTTAACACTTTGTTTAGGGGACAATGTTCCTTAATTGTCCTGACTGTTTTCCTACTTACGCTGAGTAGTTTTTTTAGTTAGTTTCACATTTTTTACTGCCTGCAGTCTATATTGATAATGCTGTATCTCTATGTGTACGTCATGGTGAGGGTTGCGTGCTTCAATGAACCCTGGGGCTGTGCCAGTGGAGTTTACTTTGCCGAGACCCGTCTAGGGTGAGGGGCCAGACCAAGAGAGATACAATCCAAACCAAGTTTGCACACGCCGAGGGCTGCATGGCTAGGGGAATGCGCTAGTTACTAGTGTGCAAACTCTGAATATAAGGGGACTTCCAGTTTCATTTACCGTTTCGCATTTAACTGTCAACTGTTACTGGGGTGTGAAGGTCAGATACACTCACTCCACATATCTTAATCTATGGGCTGGAAGTCGACAATCGGAACCTTTACAATGACAGGTGTGAAAGTAAGGTTACCAAGAAGCCATATAAAATATCCATAGTTACAACTATGATTATAGGACTTATTACTGTGGCAAAGTTAAATTAAAATGGTTAATGCACATCTCAGAATGAGTAAAGAGAAGAAGATTGCAAACTATAAGTGTAAAACACAATAATGTTTTCAACAACTCAAAAAGTTGCTACCCTAAAATGGCCCTCCCTTTGACTAAAACAATAGGTGTTCTTCAAGGTTCTAAAAGTTAACGAAAAACACTATTATACAATAAGCTTGACCTATTAATTGATATTTTGTAAGTTTTAACTTTTGACAAAATAATAATAATAAACAAAGTGACATTCAAGATAACAAGGAAGAACCTGAACAACAAAAACACCACATGGTACAACAAGGTACGTTATTTAAATTATTTACACACAAATTAACCTCAAAAACGTTTCATATACAGAAACAAAGTTAGAAAAACATAACAAACCGTTGATCTATTAGCATGACTTCATTTTCGCGAATTTCTAGCTCGTTTAAAAATTCCCGCCGGATTATTTCTTTGATTTTCTCAACTTTCTCTTCTTCTGAGAAGCTTGGGGGCTCCTCCTTGACGCACACAGGAGCCTCCGGGTAGTCAGGGTCATGATACTCCTCCTTTAGATCCATTTCTTACAAATTGTACAGTAAAAATGAGTAACGCCCTATGAGCGTCGCCTTATAATTACACTTTTATACACTATTCCTGTGGTCACGGCACTTTAGTTTTTGGTTTTTTATCACATTTATTCACAGCTCGATTAGGTGGGATGTTTATACTAACACTATTTAGTAAAAAACGATTATAGTTTTTATCCAATTTCCGCATTTGACAGTGGAAAGGTCAACAGCCGATTCATTCAAGTTTTTAACTTTTTTAAACGCATTCATCAAGGCAGACATAGGTCGTAATTGTTCTAGGCAGTTGTAAAATATTTTTGTAATGTTTTTTTTTTTAATTTAGTTTGGATTATATTGAATTGAAACGAGTATTATTGAATGCGTAGAATTGATATAACATTAGAACTAAATTGTAGAAATATTCCATTACTCAATAAAAGGTCGCACATGGTTGGCACACGTGCAGAATGTTCCTTGAAAAATAATTGATTTATGTTTACTATAGTATTTAAATCACCTTTTGCAATAAATATAAGTTACAATTGGCCGATAACGCTACAAAATTGAACAAAATTACGTTATTTTATTATTTGATTTACGTTTATTTACCTATCTCATTTGCTTTGCAACTAGCAACACAGATGCCTCGAAAATCATTTTCCGCTCTCACAACACTGTTTTGAACTATCAAACTTGTTACGTTGACGTTTTTGCAAAAATCCTTTCTTTATTTTACTAGAATTGTAATAAAATCTAAAACGGCCTCCAGTAACGGATCGCCGTCGCGTGGACAACGGAGCGTCGACCGTGATGTAAGGGCTCGCGGGGACGAGCACACGCCTATGTCAGACTCGCAGACTCAGGGGCCTGAGGCCATGACCGAACGACGTCCGTTCTTCTACCCCGACAGTAGCAGTGATACGGAGGAGTATAGAAGAGACGAGGAGCGTCGTAAGCGGTTATCGAAGCGTACTGGTCCGAATATTCGAACGCGTCCAACAATGCCGCCGAAAAATTTGACCGCGAATACTCCGACGCCATCGACTTCAACTGCTGCTGAACCAACAAGGAACGGCCAGAAGTCACAGAACCAGCTTGGAGAAGACCGTATCACCCTCGTTGTGGACAACACGAGGTTCGTAGTGGACCCCGCGCAGTTCACTGCTCATCCTAACACTATGTTAGGCCGGATGTTCAGCTCTGGTAAGTTTTTTTTAAATTGTTTTTGGTGATGGACTGTGGAAGTGAGATTTTGTGGTGACGCATTGTATTGGAACTCTTTTGTGTTGAAACTGGAGTTAACTGGAAAGTTTAATAGAAGTAAAAAAAAAACTTTGTTAACTTTTTTTTTGGACTTATTTGAATTATTTAAATCTAGAATTTTCTCCACAAATACATTATTGCAAGAGTCATTATTAACAGCTAAATTCAATTGATTAATTATGACCACACTATACTATAAAGGTTTAGGTAGGTAAACAAAGGTAAAATGTCTTTATTTGTAATCATTTTATTTAGTCAAACTCAACTGATTAGAAACTTAATTCTTACTTTGTAGTTAATATTTTTTTAACTCTTAATCTATTATATTCTTCATCCATTTTCTTGTCTGTTTGCCTTTTGGCAAAGGCCTCCTTCAACTCTTTCCAACTTCTCTGGTCTTTTTTTGTAATGTAATTGTAATTGTTTTATGTAATTATAACAATAAAAATGACTAAATCAATTGCACCATTTGTTTAATATGTGTTTGTGTAAAAAGTAAAATCATGATTGTTTAGCAATAGCAAAAAAAAAAAAAGTATATTTAAATACCTAAATCTTTCTAGAAAAGTTTGAATTTCCTAGTTAAATGTAGAATTTTGTTGAACAATTCATTGTATCAAGAATCATCATCAATTAATTACCACACTAGTTTTACAACAAAAATCTTTAGTTCAAACATTATTAAGAAAGAGACATGACATTTTAAAATAGCAATTAACAGAAAATGTCAGATTACTTTCATAATATTGTGTAATTATAATCTTTTCTCAAAGAGATAGTCTTTGTTGGTATTTGCTTACACTGACCCAGTTTATATTTTTATAAATCTGATAATCCACTTTTGACAATATCTAACAAAGAATCTAGTATTTTTTATCAGTTTTTACTTGATATTATCTATTTTTAGTTCAAGTATGCAACTAAATCTTCAGTTAAGCCATTTATCTTTTCTCCATTTTCTTTTTATTGTTTTTCTTGGAGTGTCTGTAACTTATATTTCATGTCACCAAACTTTGCTAGTTTTTTTAATTTGAGTTGGGTTTTTCTTGTTCAGAGTTGACAGAGATAAATTTGATGGAGTGAGCTTATTTTTTTTACTGTGCACAGTGATATCCTCACCAAGCCTGATGTAAAAAAAAACATTAATTCTAAAATGCAATTACCAACATTCACAATAATTTATGCTAATTAGACCAGTTACAGCGAATACATGGTAATCTATACTAATATTATAAACAGGTTAAAAAGCCACGTTATTTGTGAGTGTCATAGACTATAAACTATTCCGTAAAATACCACCCAACAAAGTGGGCACGGGTCAGCTTGGCTTCATTGGAAATATGCAAAGTACTTTCACTAAATAGTAATTACTTATTCATTGTTTTACTGAGAATTGTCTTGTTGGTTTAAGCTTTTGAGGTTCAAGGTTTATATTAAGGTGTATATTAATAAATGATACGAAATTTAAAGAAACTTTCAACCTCTGCATTGTCTTCGTTGTTTTTTGTCAGGCTGGTAAACACTGGCACTCATCATCATCTGCCTAGCCTTTTCCCAACTATATTGGGGTCGGCTTCCAGTCAAACCGGATTCAGCTGAATACCAGTGTTTTACGTGGAGCGGCTGCCTACCAGATCTCCACAACCCATTAACTGGGTAACACGGTACTTCTTGGCAAGACTGGAGTCAGATTGGCTTCTGACAATCTGTAACGACTGCCAAAGATCTACAAATGACAGCCGAGACCAACGGCTTAACGTGCTTTCCGAGACACGGAGGAAACTCGGTATATTAAGACGGTCACCCATCCATAGACCAACCTTGGCAAGCGTTGCTTAACCTTAAAGATCGACCCGTGCGGCTGTTATTATTTAGCCACGAGCTCCTAAACACTGGCACTATCTACTTATATTTATTAAAAAGTTTGGTTATGAGCAGGATCAACATAGCTAGTAATATTTCTGGACTTATTTGAATTATTTAAATCTAGAATTTTCTCCACAAATACATTATTGCAAGAGTCATTATTAACAGCTAAATTCAATTGATTAATTATGACCACACTATACTATAAAGGTTTAGGTAGGTAAACAAAGGTAAAATGTCTTTATTTGTAATCATTTTATTTAGTCAAACTCAACTGATTAGAAACTTAATTCTTACTTTGTAGTTAATATTTTTTTAACTCTTAATCTATTATATTCTTCATCCATTTTCTTGTCTGTTTGCCTTTTGGCAAAGGCCTCCTCCAACTCTTTCCAACTTCTCTGGTCTTTTTTTATTCAAGAACTCAGTGCAACTAAAAACGAATGTAATTATAACAATAAAAATGACAATCAATTGCACCATTTGTTTAATATGTGTTTGTGTAAAAAGTAAAATCATGATTGTTTAGCAATAGCAAAAAAAAAAATGTATATTTAAATACCTAAATCTCTCTAGAATAGTTTGAATTTCCTAGTTAAATGTAGAATTTTGTTGAACAATTCATTGTATCAAGAATCATCATCAATTAATTACCACACTAGTTTTACAACAAAAATCTTTAGTTCAAACATTATTAAGAAAGAGACATGACATTTTAAAATAGCAATTAACAGAAAATGTCAGATTACTTTCATAATATTGTGTAATTATAAACTTTTCTCAAAGAGATAGTCTTTGTTGGTATTTGCTTACACTGACCCAGTTTATAAATCTGATAATCCACTTTTGACAATATCTAACAAAGAATCTAGAATTGTTTATCAGTTTTTACTTGAAATTATCTATTTTTAGTTCAAGTATGCAACTAAATCTTCAGTTAAGCCATTTATCTTTTCTCCATTTTCTTTTTATTGTTTTTCTTGGAGTGTCTGTAACTTATATTTCATGTCACCAAACTTTGCTAGTTTTTTTTTTTATTTGAGTTGGGTTTTCTCTTGTTCAGAGTTGACAGAGATAAATTTGATGGAGTGAGCTTATTTTTTTACTGTGCACAGTGATATCCTCACCAAGCCTGATGTAAAAAGTCATTAATTCTAAAATTAAATTAAATTATAAAATAAAACAAAAAATTATTATGATTACCAACATTCACAATAATTTGTGCTAATTAAAACAGTAACAGCGAATACATGGTGAGGAGCTTGTGGCTAAAGAATAACAGCCGCACAGGACGATCTTCAAGGTTAAGCAATGCTTGCCAAGGTTGGTCTGTGGATGGGTGACCATCTTAACATACCGAGTTTCCTCTGTGCCTCGGTAAGCACGTTAAGCTGTTGGTCCTGGCTGTCATTTTTAGAACTTTGGCAGTTGTTACGGATTGTCAGAAGCCAGTAAATATGACTCCAGTCTTGCCAAGAAATACCGTGTTATTACCCATTTAATGGGTTGTGGAGGTCTGGTAGGCAGCCGCTTTACGTAAAATACTGATATTCAGCTGAATCTGGTTTAACTGGAAGCCAACCCCAATATAGTTGGGAAAAGGCTAGGCAGATGATGAGAACAGTTACAGCCAATACATGGTAATCTATACTAATATTATAAACAGGTTAAAAGCCACGTTATTTGTGAGTGTCATAGGCTATATATTATTCCAAAAAATAACAGCCAACAAAGTGGGCATGGGTCAGCTAGTTAGCTATAAATACCGGGAAGTACCTTGGCTTCATTGGAAATATGCAAAGTACTTTCACTAAATAGTAATTACTTATTCATTGTTTTACTCAGAATTATCTTGTTCGTTTAGTATTAATAAGTGTTGCTTTTGAATTGAGGTTCACATTCAGTTGACCCGCGTAACTTCATCTGTGTCACAATTTTCATTACTGCTCCGCTCCTATTGGTCTTACTGTGATGATATATAGCCTTCCTCGATAAATGGGCATCTAACACTGAAATAATTTTTCAAATTGGACCAGTAGTTCCTGAGATTAGTGAGTTCAAGTAAACAAACAAACAAACTCTTCAGCTTTATATATTAGTGTAGAGGATTACAGGAATACAGGTGTGATGTCATGTGAATACTTGGAAGTACATTAATTTCATTAGAAGTATGTAAAGTACTTTCTCTAGTAAATGAGTCACCATTTTACTGAGAACTTCTTCATTAGAACTCCATGAGTAATTTTAGGGGAAAATAAATTATATTTGAATGAAGTGAGTAAATATTTAAGAATATGTCTAACTTTTATATTATGCTAAAGTTTGTGTTACCCTTTGGGTACAGAACCCTAAAAAATTTGATGTTAAAACTGTACATTGTTATGTATAATTGACCCTTTTTCCATGGTTTTGAAAAGTCATGCTCTTAGTATTAAAACATGCAATATTAACACAAATGACATGCAAACTCTGCTAATAGCAAAAAACCATAAACCATCCATACCAAAAAGTTACAAGTCAATAACCGTTTCAAAGAAAACTGAATCATTTCCTAATGGACTAAGGTTCATATTCCCAAAACTCGTTAATTATGTTGAACTTACAACCAATTTCAAAATCTCATCACACTCATTTCTTCTTTCAAAGAAAACTGAATCACACTACACCAACCTAAGGTTCATATACCCAAAACTCTGTCATGGTGATGGCCTAATGACCAATGTCAAAATGTCGTAACTCAATTCTGCCTACCATTGAAACTGAATCATTTCCCATGGAACTAAGGTGCACATTCCCATATCATGTCAATTGCTCAATTTCTCTTGAGTTGAGTCATTGCTGATGAATCAGTTCTAGGTCACTTATGTTTACTAAGAGGTCATTGATCATAGACTAATTTGCTTTAATAGTTGTTTTTGTATACCATAAAGATTTTTTTAAACATGTGTTTGTAAATATTTTTCTTTACCAATTGATGAATAGTTCTTAGAAAATGTGTGTTTTAAAATAATAACAAAGGATGGTATTTTTAGACGACTATTTTATTTAGTTATTTAGATAATACTCACATTATTTTTTCCTCTTGTTTCATTTTATTTATTTATATTGTGAACGCAGGGTACAAAGATGTTTTATAAAAATGTTTGGTCCATCCTATGTTCTGCCGAAAGGCATGCAAAATAGTGATGCTTGGTAAATGGTATTGCTAAAGTCAATATTATCACTACATAGCGTTAAACAAAGTCGCTTCCCGCGTCTGTCTGTCCCTATGTATGCTTAAATCTTTAAAACTGCGCAACGAATTTTGATGCGGGTTTTTTAATAGATAGGCTGGTTTTAATATATAATTTGCTAAGGTTTTGTGTAAATTGGCTGATATATAAAGATTATTACTGAAGAAACCGGAAAAAAATGATCTAAAAAATTCTTTACATCGCGTGCGATGCGAAAACAATTTACTACAGTTTTAGATAACACATCACTACCTACGAAAACGTCCGCGATAGCATGTCTATCTCTTATGGTTGACTCACAATAATCATTTTTATGATATTTATATTTGATATTTATATTTGATATAGAATACTGCTTCACTTGCAGAGGTGTTTTCACCAATATAGTACAAATCCTTATCTTAATAAATATGTTACTCCTCTTAAGTTTTTAATTTAGAGCAAAATTGCCGTTCACACCATTTAATTTGGATGAATATCTTAGGAGATATTTAAAAATTAAAGTAAATCGCGCAACCAAATAATTATAACGGAGGTCGAGATGTCCCGAACTGGTAGACACCAGAGAGCAGACGTCGTTGACGGTTGTCTATTGAACTTTTTATTTTAGCTGAAGCACAATATTATTTATTCTGGTAATTAGATGTTAGTTTGAGCTAAATAAACATTTGCACCCGTGCGAAGCCGGGGGGGGGGGGGGTCGCTAGTCAAATTTAAATGAATTATACTTATTTTTATTAATTATTACAAACATTTTTCTTACTCTCGTCAGTCAATGTCAGTTTTTCTTTGTCGTCCTTTTTTTAATAATAGAAAAAGTTAGCATAAAATTAATTAAAATTATAAGAAATATTAAAGGTTTTGCCCGTGACTTTGCTCGCGTTTCTCAAGAAAAATGTAGCCATACCAAAGTACATAATGGTCTGTGGGGTATCTATTTCTGTAGCAAAATTTATCAAAATCGGTTCAGCGAAGACGTGAAAGCGTTACAAACAAACTTAGGTTGTAATGTATGAAACAATATTATGACACAATATTTTGAAACAAATTTCCTTGTTTATTTATACGATATTTCAAAACACTGCGTCATTCATTCACCACTAAATAAAAACCAGGATATATACTGTAAATCAGAACAGTGCATCAAATGATAATATGATTGTAGAACTCCTTATCAATTGTATCATATGATTTGAAGTAAAATATCTAAATCTAATCGAACAGAGATGTTATTTGAACTATACTTAGTGCCCGCTGTTTTGGCTCGGCTATTTTCTTTTCAAACTCAAGTGTTTATATCAAACGTCCCATATTTTTAACCGACTTCAAAAATAGGAGGAGGTTCTCAATTTGGTTGTTTTTTTTTTCAAGTGAATAGGGTATTTTACTAAAAAAAATCTAATTAGTCTGTCTGATAGATTTTCAAAAAATATTCGACACGTATTTTTTCTTTTTTCACGTAAACAAAAAATAAAGGATATACAGCGAGCGAGCGACACGCGTGACGTCATTTGGCTTGGTAAATTTGGTACATTTTTACCAAGCCAGATGACGTCACGCGTGTCTTTAACTCCCTGTATCCTCGTTATTATTTGTTTACGTGAAAAAAGAAAAATACGTGTCGAATATTTTTTGAAAATCTATCAGACGGATTAATTAGATTTTTTTAGTAAAATACCCCAATGTCAAAGGTTAGTCAGTCATTAAAAAAAAATATATTTTTTTTTGCACATACCCTACCTTTTTTTTCGGATGGGAAATCATCAAATCACTCCTCCCGGTGTGGGTGGAGCGTGATAGAGTGTCAGATTCTTACTTACATGAAGCAGGTCCATTCCAATCTTAAAGCACGTATTTATTTCTCCATCAAATTCAAACACAATCGGTAAAGTATTTTTACCGAGAAGAACAATCGAACATTCTCAGAATTACGTGTGTCATGCATTTGTCGGAAAACCCCGACCGGCGCGGCGAAGTGGTGATTTAAAAAAAAAAAACCGGTCAACTGCGAATCTGACTCGCACACGAAGGGTTCCGTACCATAAACCTTAATTTATATTATTTGTTGTTATAGCGGCAATAGACACAATCTGTGAAAATTTCAACTTTCCTCTGACAGACAGACGGACGGCGGAGGCTTAGTAATAGGGTTCCGTTGGTTACCCTTTGGGTACGGAACCCTAATAAAAACGATGTCTTCATTCAGTAAACTTTTCTATCTACAGTATTAAAGGTACTTTCCCTGCATGTCGCAAACTCTTGGGACACCCTGTAAATATAATGAATGGTCACCCATCCAAGAACCGGCTTCGGCAAGTGTTGCTTAACTTTAACGAGCACAAGCTCCTAATCGCTAGTCTATACCGATTTATTCGCGTGAGTAACATTCGCACACAAAATGTGAGATAAATGTTCATCATCTGCCTAGCTTTTTCCCAACTATATTGGGGTCAGCTTCCAGTCAAACCGGATTCAGCTGAATACCAGTGTTTTAACGTGAAGCGGCTGCCTACCAGACCTCCATAACCCATTAACTTCGGTACGGTACTTCTTGGCAAGACTGGAGTCAGATTTACCGGCTTCTGATAATCCGTAACGACTGTCAAAGATCTACAAATGACAGCCAGGACCAACGGCTTAACGTGCTTTCCGGGGCACAGAGGAAACTCGTTACGTTTAGATGGTCACCCATCCACAGACCAACCTCGGCAAGCGTTGCTTAACCTTGATGATTGGCCCGTGCGGCTGTTTCTATTTAGCCACGAGCTCCTCAAATGTGAGATAAATGTTACAGAATACATACTTGTTCTTTTTGACATTGGTGGTTATAAATACTTAGCTATCAGTGTACTAAATCACGCGGGCGGGTAAATCTTTGAATGAATCGATCACTGAGCCAATAGATGTCATTTTTAACTTGCAGCGTACATTTTGATGCATGTTAATCTATAGGTACTAATATACTCGTATAATGCTGAAGAGTTTGTTTGATTGTTTGCTTGAACGCTCTAATCACAGGAACTACTGTTCCGATTTGAAAAATTATTTCAGTGTTAGATAGCCTATTTATCGAGGAAGGCTATAGGCTATTTATATCATCACGCTAAGACCAATAGGAGCGGAGCAGTAATGAAAATAGTGACGCAGACGAAGTTGCATGGGTCAACTAGTTTAAAAATAACATGAATGATGATGATGATCATGGTGATGATGATGATGAATAAACGCAATAGCTCGGAAGGGGTCATTGAACTCATCATTATTCATGAACAACTTTCACTATGGGACCAACACTGAAATCGTGAAAAAAAAAAAACCGGCCAGGTCCGAGTCGGACTCGCACACGAATGGTTCCATAGCATAAACCTTAACTTTTTATTATTTGTTGTTTTAGCGGCAATAGAAATACACAAGCTGTGAAAATTTCAACTCTCTACCTATTACGGTTCTTGAGATACAGCCCGCTGACAGACGGACAGCGAAGGCTTAGTAATAGGGTTCCGTTGAATACCCTTTGGGTACGGAACCCTAAAAATCGACTCCTCCATACATTTCTGTGCGCATAACTCGAAAAAATGTACTGAACAGCTGTTTTATTTTTTCGCGATTTCGGGTTTGGTCCCATAGTAATAATGGTTCATAATGATGAGTACAATGACCCCTTAAGAGATATAGCGTTTAGTCTGCTACAGGTTGTATATAAAACTCCGTTACTGGTGACTGAGTGACTGACAGAGAAATTATTGGTCGTAGAGAGCTGAAATTTGGCTTGTAGCTTTCCTAGGCGCGGGCCACATAGAAAAGACGTAAGACGCAGACGGGGCGGAGTCATATGTCTCTTCGGCGTCTCTTTCATACAAAATGTATAGAAGCGTCGCGACGTAGGACATACAGAAGAGACGCGTCGCGGGCGCGACTCTCATACATTTTCGCCCGTCCGCGACGCGTCCTCGTCTTACGTCTTTTCTATGTGGCCCGCGCCCTACACTCCATAGGGAGAAAACTAATAGAGGATTTTCCGAAATCCCTACTGGATGGGAAAAAACAGGATACGCGCGTGCAAAGTCGCGAGCAAAAGCTATTTAATAATAATATCATAAAGCAATTGTGAGTTTGTTTATTTGTTTGTTTGCGTGTTACGCTTTCACGCTTAATGTACTAGTCTCACGAGCGAGTAAAACTTAAAACTCGAAATGAGTTGGCGAGTAGCGAGTGAATAGTTTCGATATTTTTAACGCTTGGCTTCCAACGAGTGCTTTTGAGTGACGGGCTTTAACTCGCTATACTCGCTCGGCTGGCACTATAGGTAGAAAATACCGCTGTTTGGTGAGTTCTGACTGCCAAGCGAGCATCGCCGAGCGAGTGTCGCGGAGCTAGTGGCTCGATAATATCAGGCGCACGTGCCGATCTTCAAGGTTAAGCTACGCTTGCCTAGGTTGGTCTGGGGATGGGTGACCATCTTAACATACCGAGTTTCCTCTGTGCCTCGGAAAGCACGTTAAGCCGTTGGTCCCGGCTGTCGTTTGTAGGTCTTTGGCAGTCGTTACGGATAGTCAGAAGCCAGTAAATCTGACTTCAGTCTTGCCATGAAGTACCGTGTTACTCAGTTAATGGGTTGTGGAGGTCTGGTAGGCAGCCGCTCCATGTAAAATACTGGTATTCAGCTAAATCCGGCTTGACTGGAAGCTGACCCCGATATAGTTGGAAAAAGGCAAGGTAGATGATGACTCGCTCCGGCTCGCACTATATTACCGTTGTTTGGTGAGATCTGACCGCCGAGCGCGCATCGCCGAGCGAATGTCGCTGAGCGAGTAAAATCTTTGATAGCTCTTGTCGCTGCGATCAACTAGAGGTAAGAGCCGCTCGCCCGCAGTGTGAACAGCCAGCTATCGACTATGAATGTATTTGTCTCTTTTACTCACACGAGATCTATATCTTTTGTCCCTTTTCTCAGCGAGCAAATAGTTGATAGCTACTCGCTTCCACGCCGCCGTTGAGACAAGTGCCTAAGTCAGAGATCTATGGGATCCTGGTGACGGTGATATACTATTTTCACGCGAGCAAAGACTAGCAAATAATAATTCAGGGTGATCTACAACTCTACCTATCCACTTCAGTGCATAACGTCCAATATCAGCTAATATCAGTGAACAACATCATTATTCCACTAATACCAGATGATCGATCATCATTATCAGTTAACAGCGACTCTCTCCAGCACTGACACAGATTTAGATATCAGTGATAGAGTCGAGGAAAATATTAGCGCCATATCAGAGAAGACAGTAGCGTATATCCGCTTATTGCAGACTAGTTGACCCGCGCAACTTCGTCTGTGTCACAATTTTCATTACTGCTCCGCTCCTTTTGGTCTTAGCGTGTGGCCTATAGCCTTCCTCGATAACAGGGCTATCTAACACTGAAAGAGTATTTCAAATCGGACCAGTAGTTCCCGAGATTAGCGCGTTCAAGCAAATAAACTCTTCAGCTATCATATCATTATTGTTTTTTCAACACGGATTTACCTCATCATCATCATATCAGCCGAAAGACGTCCACTGCTGGACATAGGGGGGGAAGGGGGGTGGCCATAATCGCCACGCTTGGCAGACGGGTTGGCGATCGCAGTGTATGGTGTTGCGTTTTACAGAGAACGCTGCTGCCCATTCTCTGGTGAGTCCCTTAGTCGCCTCTTACGACACCCACGGGAAGTGATGAGATGGTATTATTCTTTTACGGCACCTTACCGCATTACCTACTTTAAATTAATTAATCATACTACATAAGTGTATTAAACATGCAGATGCAAAGGTTAAAAACCAAGAGCTATTTGTCATTTCAGTGGCCACTACCCGCTTAGATTTCGCGGCGGGATGGCGCGGCACCACAATAATGCTAACTGTAGCATTCCGGCGGCCTACCAAGACATCCCGCGACGTGCTTCGGCATGCCGCCGCGGGATCTCTTAGCGCGCTCTCCATTGCCGTGTCAAGAAATCCTTTTCGACCCCACGACCATTGGCATTTATGTAGCTTCTGCCAACGGCTTCGCCCGCATGATCCCTAAGGAACATATTCCCGGGATGAAAAGTAGCCAATGTGTTGTTACTGTCTATAATCTATTTCTGTGCCAGATTTCATGTAGATCCTTTCAGGCGTTCTGATGAGAGTAACAAACATCCATCCATGTTCACAAATTTTCGCATTTGTAATATTAGTAGGAAATAGGATAAAATAAACCATGTCAGAGGCCCTTGAGGTGGTTTAGAAACTCTGACACTAGGGTGTGTGGGGTCGTTAGACCTTACTGCCCACACGATAAGAAGAATAAGGAAAAGATAGGATAGGATTCCGACTAGATAAGTTTGAATGTCCTTTGGTAAAACTTGAAATCCTTTTCCAATCCGTCCCCTTATGCGTAGGTCATAAGAGAGGAAAATCGTTTGTACTAGATCTGAGCAGACGAAGTCGCGAACGAAGTGCATACGTTATATGAGGACCATGCAGATTCATGTTAATCTCCCAAGCGTCATTAAAGTAATTTAATAACGTAACTAAATTACAGATAAGCTTAATCAGAATACGTGCAGTCACAACCTCTAACCCGAGGCATGCATATATGACGCACTAGCCGCATGACATAAGGACGCATGACGCACTGTCAGAATGACAGTTGACGTAACAAACGTCATAGCGGAAAGAAACAGTGCTTGTTTTGTGATATGTCAATATTTGTGTCTGATTTGATGTTATGTAATCCAGTTGCTGTGATGTGACTGGTTTGTCACGGCTTTAGAACAAATCAAATCAAACGTCGTTATGGTATTGTTATTTTTCTAATTAGCGACTTGTTTAGAGAACGTTGTTGTATGTAATCACCTGTTTTATGGACCGGGTCTGTAAATATTTAAAAAGTTATGCCTACTTACCTATACTCTATCCGAGTAGGTAGTTAACTAAACAATCTTCACATGTCTTTTTACATAAACGCTTATTATTTAAATACAACTACTGCTTAAACAAATTGTTTAATTGATTATGTAATCGTTTTTGTTGTATTAAATTTGTTTTCAGCTGCATTTAATTTTAAACTGTGTTGGTAACTAAAAAGAAATGTTAAGACTGTTTACCTTTTGTTAACTACCTACTCGGATAGAGTTTATGTGCGTGTAACACAACGTGATAAATTCCAATTTACGCTGCGAATAGGGATTACTGGCCCCACGGGACCACGAGCATACAGGGTGAATGTTTAGTGGCCTGGACTGGATGGTCAAATCCGGAACTATGAGGAATATAACGAAAAAAATTGAAAGGGGTCTCGAATATTCTCGAGCCTAATGTTGTTAAAAACTAAAACTGTATTATTGGATTTTTGAAATATCTGACGGAGTAATTATACTACTATTTTAGTTGGCTACACTATTGAGGAGCTCGTGGCTAGATAATTACAGCCGCACGGGTCGATCTTAAAGGTTAAGCAACGCTTGCCAAGGTTGTTCTGTGGATGGGTGACCGTCTTAACATACCGAGTTTCCTCCGTGCCTCGGAAAGCACGTTACGCCGTTGGTCCCGGCTGTCATTTGTAGATCTTTGGCAGACGTTACGGATAGTCAGAAGCCAGTAAATCTGACTCCAGTCTTGCCATGAAGTACCGTGTTACCCAGTTAATGGGTTGTGGAGGTCTGGTAGGCAGCCGCTCCACGTAAAATACTGGTATTCAGCTAAATCCGGCTTGACTGGAAGCCGACCCCAATATAGTTGGGAAAGGGCTAGGCAGATGATGAGTTAGCTACACTATTCTGAGCTCATCGCAGACGATGTCGCGAACATAAACTAGTTCTATAGAAAAAGTTTCCTACCCTCAAAATCAACCGATTCTTTCATTAAGTATCTGATGGTCCAATACAGACAGCTATTAATCCTTAGCTATAAAGGTACAGGCGTTACCCCGTAGGTCATTGACGTGCTCTAGCCACAAAATAGGGTGTGAGGCCATTAGCTCTGACATTAATAGGGCACTATCCTGGACGCAGGCGCGGCGCGAATTTAGTCTCTGGTTACAGGTCGAAATGAAAAAAGTATATGGAGAAGTTTTGTTTCAAATATCGCATACTAGTTGACCCGCGCAACTTCGTCTGCTCCGCTCCTATTGATCTTAGCGTGATGATATTATAGCCTATATATAGCCTTCCTCGATAAATGGACTATCGAACACTGAAATAATGTTTCAAATCGGAACAGTACTTCCTGAGATTAGCGCGTTTAAGCAAGACAGTAGTCATAGATTAGTCCAGGAAAATTTTGCATACACACAAACATGTTACCTACTTTAAATAAAGACTATTTTTTATTTTTAAATTACAAATGTAGAGTTTTCAGATTTGTACCTATAGGTAGTTACTTGTATAAGACGGTATTACTTGCCAAAGGGGATTGACCAACTTCTATGGCACTTTGGCCACTTATAAACAAACAGTTCAGCTAGTAATATATGATTGATTTAATAGTTCATATCAGTAAGAATGAAGATATAAACCTAGTTTTGTATCAAGATTTATATTTAGATATTTTTTTAACATTTTATTGAAATTGGTTATGCATGAAATAAAACTTGTTTTTCTTATTGAATCGGTGTCCGTAGAAGTGCCAGGGTCATCATAAATACAAGGTTCAGGGTCCATGGAAGTGCCAGGGTCGTGAAGAAGGGAAGAATCGGAATCCATTTAGAAACAGCCAAAGTAATCGCAATAAAACTCACAGAAACAACACTCACGATGCAAAAAAAACAAAGCGAATGATAACTGTCATTTCAACACAACATTTTTAAAGCATTGTGTTGCCAAATAAAAAAATATAATTGTATCGATACATAATAGAATCGATTATTGTTTTATAAGTTCTTCTGGTATAATGTAGTCTTCAATTTAACATTTTTAAGTCTTTAATCATTTATATCGTGTATTAGTATTTTCAAAATAATATGATTAGATGAAAACTGCGTTAAATACAGTGGAGAGATTACGATACATTTTAAATCGATTAGAATATGCAGTTATTGTTTGGCAACATTAAAGTCAAATTCAAAGCCAGCTGACTTGGTCACATCAAAACTAATACAAAAAAACAAGATTTTTTACAGTGATAATTCATACACCATTATTAGCATCAGATATATACTAAAATAGAATTATAATTATTGGTAAATTAAATTTTTGTATAGCAGCGTGTTTAAAAATGGCCAAATCTGGACAATTCCCTTTCATAGTTCTATGTCAACGGAAAATACCCTACAATAAATTTTGATTCCCTTGAGACTTGAGAGTGTCGAAATATACGATTTTTTTGCGGTTTATTTTTTTACAACTTCAAGAGACTGTAGACCTTAGTATATGGTTTCAACTCGATACCTCTACTCGTTCCCGAGTCTTGACAGACAGACCGACAGCAAAGTGATTCTATAAGAGTTCCGTTTTTTCATTTTGAGGCACGGAACCCTAAAAACAGCTTCGAAAGATATTTTTTTGTTTGTTACGCTCTATTTGAGAGGTGGTTTAGAAAATAAAGGAAAAAAAATACGTGTTACTAACAAATTAACTTTATTTGCGACTTCACCGGGTCACCTAGCAAATATTCAAAAAACGTTGCTATAGTTAAAGAACTGTTTTTGTTGAATTTTTAAAAAATGAAGTTTCATAATATTTTCAATAAAGTCACTTCGCAACAGCTATTAATTCTCAAGTCTCGCCAAATCGAGTTACGCCCAGATTCAAAGACCTTCACATCAGAATTCTTCTAAAGGTCGTTCGATTTCAGACCTCAGTCCGAACTGCATAGGGTTCAATGTTAAAGATCGCGAGTTTGTTCACTTAGGGTGTCTGGGGTAGTGCAGTTACATTGAATTTTGCGATGTGTCGTAGAATACTTGTTTCTAGTTTTATTTTATTTGAGACGCGAGTATTGGTCGTTTTTTAAGCGTCGGGTTTGTCTACAATTTTTTAAAAAGATGATTCCTTGCTTCGGAAAGCGCGTATAGGCCGCCAAATGGCGGTCGTCAAATAAACCATGTCAGAGGCCCTTGAGGCGGTTTAGAAACTCTGACACTAGGGTGTGTGGGGTCGTTAGACCTTACTGCCCACACGATAAGAAGACGATGGTGACTTTTCTGGCCATGTATAAGTCTGAAATCAGCACGTAGGGAGAAACCGCGGTGGTCAATGCCTTCTAGTGCCTTTGCCCTGTATTGAGATACAAAGTTGATGCCAGAACTGTAGCCCATAAGTATTAGTAGCGACCCGCCCCGGCTTCGCACGGGTGCAAATTATACACTTAAACCTTCCTCGAGAACCTCTCTTATCTATTAAAAAAACCCGCATCAAAATCCGTAGCGTAGGTTTAAAGATCTAAGCATACATATGGACAGCCAGATAGCGGACTTTGTTTTTAACCGACTTCTTAAAAAAGGAGGAGGTTCTGTGTTCGGCTGTATGTTTTTATCTCCGCCAATTGTGGACCGATTTGAAATTTCTTGTTTAATCTGAAAGGGTTCCCGATTGGTCCCATTGTCACCAAGTCAGAATCTGATGATGGGATCCCATAAAAATCGAGGGACACCCTCAAATTTTATAGGCACATACAATGTTTTTCATGAAATTTTTGTGCATGGAAAATGTTTGTTCAGCGATATTTTCGCCTATTTTTAACCGATTATATTAGAAGAGTATTTTAGCGGACTGGTCCCATTTTAATTTGGTGAAGATCTGATGAAGAACTTCGGAGGTAGGCAACGGAACTCTTCAATCAATGATAGCAAATGGATCGGGATTTCTGAAATCGCATGTCTGTTGATTGTTTACACCAGTTCATAACATAACATCACGCCGGCACGCTGTGCTTGTGGTTTCAGTTTTTAGTAGTACTCAGGTACCACTAAAAAGTGAAAAATAAAAAAAAAATTACGAAATGAAAGTTATTTTATACTTTGTAGTGTTTTGTTTTTGGAAGTCGGTTTTATTTTTTTATACTATGTAGTGTCATACACATAGCTTTTGCCCGCAACTTCGTGCGCGCTTATCCCGGTTTTTCCCGTTCCCGTAGGAATTTCTGGAAATCCTCTCTTAGTGCTCTCCTACACTCCCCAAGAAACCTGCATGCTTAAAGGAGATGTTTCAAAATGGGTCAGGTCTATGTACAATTACCTTATAAAAAAGAGAAAAATCCGTAGAATTCGGAAAAAATACATTTAATTCATTTAAATGTTTACTGTTCTGATAGTTAATTGATGTTTATAAATTACTTTTATCGATTTTCAACATGGCGTCACACCGATTTATTTACAGATCATAGAAAAATAACTGTCAGCTGTCATAACAATTGATTGTTTACACGTCACTTCAGTCTCTTTCATCTCGTTGCCGGTAAATAAATATATCAGAAATAAATGTCAAACGTCATTAATCAATCAAAATGACAGCTTACCGCCATGACGGGTTTTTGTTGCGTGTTGCAATTTCAAGTGTAATTTCTTTTGTTTTACCAGCAAACAAAGCCATTTTAAAGAAATTGGACAGTTGAGAACTGTTTTAAATATATTTCTCTATTTTTAAGTATAGTGTACAAGGACCTGGCCCAGGGTCCATACATTTTGGAACATCTCCTCTCAGCTTTTTACGATCAGCAATTTCGGCTGTGCATTTTCTGTCTGTCACTCAATCAGTTAGTAACGGAAGAATGATATATACTACTCTGTCAAGAAAGTACCGGGAAAAGATCAATAATACACAAAATGTCTGTTATTCATCCAAATTTATTTTATCACCTTCAAAGTATGCTCCTTTAGAAACGATACACTTGCGCCAACGAATAATCGATTCATCAAAACATTTTTTAAACGCTGCTTCCGGAATTGAGTTCAGTTCTCGCCGCGAATTCTCCTTTATGTCTTATATCAATTGAAAACGGGTGCCACGAAGTGGTAATTTGAGTTTAGGAAAAAGAAAAAGTCAGCAGGAGCCATATCCGGTGAATATGGTGGTTGCTGGATGGTATTTGTTGAGTGTTTGGTTAAAAATTCGTTCACAATGATAGCCTTGTGCGAAGGCGCATTGTCGTGGTGCAAAATCCAAGAATTTTCTTTCCACAAATCTGGCCTTTTTCGTCGAATTTGCTCTCTTAAACGCCGCATAGGTAACGCTCAAATAATATTCTTTATTTACCGTTAGACCTTCCGGTAAGAATTCAGAGTGCACAACACCGCGATAGTCAAAGAAAACAGTCAACATGACTTTGACTTTTGATCGACTTTGGCGTGGTTTTTTTTGGTTTCGGTTTAGTTGGAAGGCGCCACTCCGAAGCTTGTTGACTAGTTTGCATGTCAAACTCGTAAACCCACGTCTCGTCACCAGTAACAATGCGTTTCATGAATGTTGGGTCCGAACTGTCTCGTTCTAGCATGTCCTCAGCGACTTTCATGCAATTGAGTTTTTGGAGAAAATTCAGATCTTTTGGGACTAGCCGAGCAGCAACATGTTTCATACCCAAATGATTAGTTAAAATGGTACGGATCGACTCGTGAGATACAGAAAGTTCGGCGGCTATCTCTCTCAGAGTTGAATGGGGATTTTCAGTCACTATTTCCTTCACTTTTGCGATGTTAACTTCAGTTGCAGACGTTGACGGCCTACCAGAGCGAGGCAAATCTTCCATCACATCTCGACCGCTTTTGAACGCTTTGAACCACTCATAAGCACGAGTTTTTGATAAAGTCGATTCACCGTAAGCCTTCTGTAACATTTTCAGTGACTCCGAACACGAAATTCCATTGGCGATGCAAAATGTAAGACAAACTCTTTGTTCGATATTTTTGTCCATTATGAAATTCGCAATACACACTATATATGATATTACTAAAACCAGCACTGTATTTAATATAAATAACAGATGCAACTCAAACTCCGCGCCAAAATGGAAAACAGTTGTGCCAATCTAACAACTACAAAAAAACAAAAATTTGAATTTGGAACCATAAACAAATCATCCATTCCCGATACTTTTTTGACTGAATGTATATGGATTGATTGATTGATGATTGATTGTACAATGTAGGTAGTTATTCAAAGTTACTGTACTTTCTGAAGGTTATTTATTCTAATTCTCTTACCTAAAAACTTGTTAAAATGTTACTGAAATGCAAACTGAAACGTTCCTTTTAAGTTGTTAAAATTCGGTGTTGACCTGGTTCGACAGCGTGTTCGTTGATTTTTTTGTTGGTCAGCCTTTTTACCCGACTACGGCAAAGCCAAAAGGAAGGGTTATGATTTTTGCTGTCTATGTATGTATGTATGTTCCACTCTAGCGCCTAAACCACTGAACTGATTTTGATGGATATAGGTATCAATAGATTCGTAATAACGTTGCGGGTGACATAGGCTATATAAATTTTCATTTTTAATAAACTAAAGAGGTATAGCATTCCATTGGTTCATACTCCGCGCCTTTTTTCTAATTTCAGGCTGGGCATTCAACTTCAGCTGAAGTCTATCTAGGTGTTAGGTTAATAGCCTTAGGGATTAAACTACCCTGGGGAACGACTCCCTTGGAGTAAATTTATAGTGAAAGTCGCTGAGAAAGATTTTAGATTAATAGGTCGAAATTCATCATCATCTGCCTAGCCTTTTCCCAACTATATTGGGGTCGGCTTTCTTGGCTAGACTGGAGTCAGATTTACTGGCTTCTGACAATCCGTAACGACTGCCATAGTTCTATAAATGACAGCCGGGACCAACGGCTTAACGTGCTTTCCGAGGCACCGAGGAAACTCGGTATGTTAAGATGGTCACCCATCCGCAGACCAACATTGGCAAGCGTTGCTTAAACTTGAAGATCGACCTGTGCGGCTGTTATTCTTTAGCCACGAGCACCTCATTAATAGGTCGAAATTATTTGAACAATTTGTGATTTTTTTCTAGAGATTGGCTTCTACTGTGTACTCGTTTTAACAAAGAAACAGTTAGTCGCTTAAATAAATAGTTATACATAAAGGAAGCGAGCGTGAAATATAGGTTGCAGCACAGAAGTGTCACCTCTCGCGACCGGCCCTGATTCAATCTATGGTCCGGAGCGAGGAGGCATGGGAAGCGGTCACCTCCTTCTGCGAAGCAGTAATGCTAGCAAAGGAGGAGGCCGAACGTGTGAGAGAGAGGGGAAACCTCACGCCCCTAGTCGCCGCAACAGAAGAAGACGCCCCGGGCGTCGGGAGTCGCAGGACGATTCCCGGCCGCCGTAGGCGCGGGCCTGCGGACGGCGAGCAGTGGGTGGCTCGCCGTCTGATCAGAACTAGGCCGGGTCGGCGGCGCGCTGCGATCCCAGCGCGGCTCAAACAGATGTCAGCATGGAAGACGGGGCCCGCTAGGGCAAGTGCCTGCTGGGGCTGCGGAATCTGTTCGATAGAGGTACCGTAGCCCTGGAACACGGATGGGTTTTAGTCAGTAAGAGTCTGACACTCCCTCCTGCTGTACCAAGAGCGGGAGGAGTCATTTGATGATTTCCCATCCTATAAAAAAAAATGCCCTGGAACGCAAAGGGCACTAGGAGACACACGGAGTCATTTGATGATTTTCCATCCTTAATAAAAAACACAAGTGTCAATGTCAAGTATTTTTATAATAAAAGTTCCGAATTTACAACACTAGATGGCACAGGCGACGCTGTGCATATTCCCCTAAAGGCAGCGTGTATTGTGGCAGCAAAAAAGTTCGGATTTTGCGCTACTGGCTATTGGCAAAGAATTCGCCACACGCGTTCATCTATGGAACGTACAGGAACTATAAGTGGCAGCACAGATGTGTCATTGTCAAGTATACTTATTTTACTTAAAAGTTTCGAATTTGCAACACTAGATGGCAAAGACTTCGCCACGTATGTTCCCTACGTAATCAAAATGTGCGATCATAACACTCCATGCTTGACATATTCCGCGCCCTTTGTCAAATTACGTGCAAATATTCGTGTTGGGCATTCAACTTTAGCTGAACAGACTGTCTAGGAGTTAGGTCAGTGACCTTAGGGATAGCGCAACCCTGGGGAGCGACTCCCTTGGAGACTATTGATTGTAAGTCAGTGTGAAAGTGGATTGACTTGTACTTGGTTGAGATTTGCAATACTGGCTTGTTATAAAACTTTTTTTAACAAGCCAGTATTGCACGCATAAAATAACCGGTAAAATATAGTCCGTGATTTTGGTTTTGTTTTTCTACACCATCTTCCGAAATAAGGTTATTTAATACTTTGTTGTAGTGTTTTGTTTGGATGTCCGTTATATTTTTATTTTTTTTAAGTTTTTTATTTTTCACTTTTAAGCGGTGATACTTAGACGACGTCTTCGTCTACGCAGAAATTGAAATAAGCAAAAAAACCGGCCAAGTGCGAGTCAGACTCCCACACGAAGGGTTCCGTACCACAAACCATAATTTTTATTATTTGTTGTTATAGCGGCAATCGAAATACATAATCTTTGAAAATTTCAACTGTCTACCTATTACCGTTCTTGAGATAAAGCCCGCTGATAGACAGACGGACGGACGGACGGACAGCGAAAGCTTAGTAATAGGGTTCCGTTGGTTACCCTTTGGGTACGGAACCCTAAAAATGCTCATAATACCAAAACTACTGAACCAGACGGAATAAAATTGTTACGGGACCAAATCGCAAGTACTAAAAAAACAGAAACCTCGAAGTGATCGGGGTACAAATACCCACCGAAATGAGAACCTTCTCCTTTTTTGGAAGTAGGTTAAAAATTGGGTGTAGCTATTGCCACTGCGTTTATTTAAAACTTTATGTAGGTACAGCTCCTAAGTACAGTAGTGGTACATAGGCGGAGTTAATGCTTTAGGCATTCTCTACCAGAAAACCAAGGGTGGAAAAAAGACATGGCAGTCCATTGGTGTAAGTGGTAGTAAAAAAAAAATATGTTTTTGAACAGGCCATGTAGTTATAATGCGATTTCTAGTCGGCCATATTGGCGAACTTTCATAATATCCATCCTCTCTTTGGATTAAGGGGTCGAATTTTCAAAAATTTCCAATTTATTTATATAAGTACACATAATGACTACTGTTCTTGACAAATTATTGTAAGGGGTAACTTATAAATAAATAATAATATCTTTAATTCGGACAAAATCCATAAAGTGTTAGTAAAACATACAAAAAATAATTTATTGCCTAGTGTTAGTAAGAATCAACCTCCTCCTTCGCTAGCATTACTGCTTCGCAGAAGGAGGTGACCGCTTCCCATGCCTCCTCGCTCCGGACCATAGATTGAACCAGGGCCGGTCGCGAGAGGTGACACTTCTGTGCTGCAACCTATATTCCCCGCTCGCTTCCTTTATGTATAACTATTTATTTAAGCGACTAACTGTTTCTTTGTTAAAACGAGTACACTGTAGAAGACAGTCTCTAGAAAAAAGAAAAACACAAATTGTTCAAATAATTTCGACCTAGTAATGAGGAGCTCGTGGCTAAATAAAAACAGCCGCACGGGTCGATCTTTAATGTTAACCAACGCTTGCCAAGGTTGGTTCTTGGATGGGTGACCATCTTAACATACCGAGTTTCCTCCGTGCCTCGGAAAGCACGTTAAGCCTTTGGTCCCGGCTGTCATTAGTAGATCTTTGGCAGTCGTTGCGGATTGTCAGAAGCCAGTAAATCTGATTCCAGCCTTGCCAAGAAGTACCGTGTTACCCAGTTAATGGGTTGTCGAGGTCTGGTAGGCAGCCGCTCCACGTAAAACACTGGTATTCAGCTGAATCCGGTTTGACTGGAAGCCGACCCCAATATAGTTGGGAAAAGGCTAGGCAGATGAGTAAGAATCAACCTCCGCACAAACTGCTGTACAATCGGAGAGCCGAAGCTCTCGGCTACAGTTTTCAGGATGCTGTTTCGACTATCCCTCACTCTCCTTAGTAGCGACCTTATGCTGTAAGAAAACTATTTCTCAGCCAATAAGCTTTAAAACAGAAGTCATTATTACGATTGCTCTCTAATCTCCAGTAGCTTCACCTTGCAAGCTAGATCGATTTGAGAGAAGCCCTGTAGCTAAGACTGTCTTATGCTTATTTCAGTGTTTTAACCTTCCGTAAAACCTTTCAGGAATTGGATTAGATATGGTTTACATAGTAAAGAGTATTCTATTAGAGTAGTTTCGGATGAAAATAATGCACATTTTTGAATGACCGTGCAGAGGGTCAAGTTACTGATTCACATTACCCGCATAACTTCGTCTGCGTCACATTTGTCATTCATACTCCGCTCCCATTGGTTGTAGCGTGATGTTATATAGCCTATAGCATTGGTTCCGAACCTGGGGGTAATTATCCCCACGGGGGTAAATCAGCTATTCTGTGGGGGTAACAAAGAACCTAAATAATTATCATCTAATCTAATAAAATACTCTTTTCTAGCTGTCGTCGCTGCGTCACGTTCATCTCGCCATTAGGGATGGGGCATGTTGAGAAAATACACCAACATCGTTATGTTGATAGTTTAATTTGTAAACATGGATTGTTAACATTGACTGTGAAAATAGACGCGAAAATTCAAAATCTTATTAAACTGATCACACAATTCACACAAATTAATTGAATGATTTGTGACTTTGTATTGGTATTTGCTTGTATTGTTTGTTTAATACCATTTTAAGGTCGGGGTAAAATCAGTTTTCCTAATAGGTCACAGGGGTAACAATATCAAAATGGTTAGGAACCACTGGCCTGGAGCCTTCCTCGATAAATGAGCTATCAAAACTAAATTTTACAATAGTTCCTGACATTAGCGCGTTCAACCACAAAAACAAACTCTACAGCTTTACAATATACTAGCGGACGTCACGCGGTTTCACCCGTGTAGTTCCCGTTCCCGTGGGAGTACGGGGATAAAGTATAACCTATGTTACTCGCTGATAATGTAGCTATCCATTGCTGAAAGAATTTTTCAAATCGGTCCAGTAGTTTTTAAGTTTATTCGTTACCTACGTACAAAAATACAAATATTTTCTTTTATAATCTTTTATAATACTTTATAATATTAGTACAGATATTTATATAGTAAGATGTAGTAAGTTAAGTATAAGATGGATTGCACCGAGACACAACCTCTAAATATGCTCAATTTGATCAAATACTGTTCTCTACAAGAATATTCCTTTTTTCTATTAAAACCGTTGATGTGTACTATCTACCTTGAACTTACGATGCAGAACAGATGCCATCTACGCGATATGTCTGTCTACTACAGAGGTTCCCAACCTGTGTTCCTTTGGCCACTGGTGGTCCGCAAGGACCAAAATAAGGTCCGCGAAAGATTTATAATTTAACTCTTCATATGAAATTCTTCCGTTACCGAGCGATTGACAGACAACGCATAGCAATAAAATAAATTCGTAGAAAGCTAAAATTTTGCATGTAACTTCCCTGCACTCCATAGTCGAGAGAGGATTCCCCGAAATCCATACGAGAACGGGAAAAAACGGGATATGCGCGTATGAAGTCGCGGGCGAAAGCTAGTAGGTTATATAACATGACGCTACGACCAGTAGGAGCGAAGTATTCATGAAAAATGTGACGCAGACGGACTTGCGCGGGTCAGCTAGTACGAGTATGTTATAGTTTAATTTTAGATAAACATATTTTAATTTTCGTCTTGATTTTTGGTCCCTAGGAGGCAACAAAGAAATCACAGTGGTCCTCCCGTGTTCAATAAAGGTTGGGAACCACTGGTCTACGGTCTAGACTCGAATGAAGGGTCGTTCACTCGCTCGAGGTAGACGGTCAACGAGAACGAATGAACTGTTGAACTATTATTGCACAGAGTTTTTTGTTGGACGAGTTCGTCTGGTAACTTTGTGCTTGCATATAGTTATTTGACTTTTAAGAGCTTTTGGGTAATCCATCTAATCGATTTTTTATTAGTAATTATGTTAAAAACCGGCCAAGTGCGAGTCGGACTCGCACACGAAGGGGTCCGTCCATAAACCTTAATTTTTATTATTTGTTGTTATGATGATGATGTGATCTGACCTACGGACGGACGGACGGACAGTGGAGGATTAGTAATAGGGTTCCGTTGCTTACCCTTTGTGTATAACAACAAATAATACAAATTAAGCTTTATGGTACGGAACCCCCTCGTGTGCAAGACCAACTCGTGCGACCGGTTTTTTATATTTACAAGTTATGCAAAACATATTTTGACTCACCTGAACTCTACTGAACTCAATCAATATTGCGTACCTACATTTTAAAACACCTCAATGGAAATCTTATTTTCTCCTCTTCCAGGTCTCGAATTCACCCATCCAAACGAGCGGGGAGAATACGAGGTAGCCGAGGGCATTTCAGCCACAGTCTTCAGAGCGATCCTGGAGTACTACCGGCTGGGGAGCATCCGCTGTCCCCCTACCGTGTCCGTACAGGAGCTCAGGGAGGCCTGTGACTACCTGTTGGTGCCTTTTGACGCTAACACCGTGCGCTGCCAGGTGAGACACTAGTGGTACTTTTAGTGACAGATGTGGCAACAATGTCTGTGTGACTGAGGGACGCCTGAGACAACGTATGTCTTTTGACGCTAACACCGTGCGCTGCTAGGTGAGGCAGTAGAGGTACTCTTTAGTGACAGCTGTGGCGAACATCAACAGTTTTGGTGAGGGAGGCCTCTGACTATCAGCTCGTGTCTTTTGACGCTAATTCCTTGCGCTGCAAGGTGAGACAGTAGTGGTTCTCTTTAGTGACCGCTGTGGCGAACATCAACAGTGTTTGTGTAGTTCTAAATTACTGAGTGGGTTTAGGATTTCATGTTTGTGCTTTTTGATGCTATCAACGTACGTTGCTTAGTGAGACAGTAGTGGTACTCTTTAGTGACAGTTGTGGCGAACATCAGCAGTGTTGGTGAGGGATGCCTACGGCTAACTGTTCGTGTTTTTTGACGCTTACACCGTCCGCTGCTAGGTGACACAGTAGTGGTAGATACTCTTTAGTGACAACTGTGGCGAATATCCACAGTGTTTCTGTCGATGAGCGGAGGCTGTGACTACTTACATGCCCATATCTAATGCTTTTACCGTGCGCTGCCAGGTGAGACAGTAGTGGCACTCTATAGAGACAGCTGTGGCGAACATACACAAACTATGTGTTGAGTGACTCAGGGAGGTCTACGACAACCTGCTCGTGCCTTTTGATGCAAACACCCTGTGATGCCAAGTGAGACAGTAGTGGTACTTTTTAGCTACAGCTGTGGCACATCCACACATCATACATTGCACATTCACAGAGTATGCGCAAGAACTGGTCTCTGTCATCTTTGACCTAGACTAGAGTCAAGAGCAAACCGATCTCAAATAAAAAAAAAAAGGACTGAGGGAGGCCCGTGACTATCTGCTTGTTCCAACATTTAATTTTCAAACAATTGATCAAATCCGTTTGTAAACGCTTAGTTATTCTAGACGAAAGTACCTACGTTTATAATGGAAACAAACCTCCCTACTGGTTTAATTGGTCTTTAGCTAACACCACTTGCAGAAATATTTTTTTAATAAGCAGCTTATACGGTCTTACTCCTGGGCATAGGCAACTTCAAAACCATCAAACCTAATCAATTCTGTTTCCATTTCCCAGAACCTCCGAGGCCTTCTCCACGAGCTATCAAACGAAGGCGCCCGCCGCCAGTTCGAATCCTTCCTCGAAAGACTGATCCTCCCCCTCATGGTGGAATCAGCCCAGCGAGGGGACAGGGAGTGCCACGTGGTGGTACTCCTGGATGACGACTCGGTGGAGTGGGATGAGCAGTATCCCCCTCAGATGGGGGACGAGTACTCACAGACTGTGTTGTCGACCCCGCTGTATAGGTTCTTCAAATATATTGAGAATAGGTGAGTGCCTTGAACCCTTATGTCTCTTATGTTGTACGCAGTTCTATTCTAGGTTTAGGTAGTTAAATAAAAGTAAACAATCTTGACGTGACTTTTATACAAAACAAAACACAAAAACAAATAAACGATTGCTTAAACAAATGGTTCAATTGATTTAGTAGTTGTTCAATTAGATTTAATTCAATTCAATTCCTTTATTTATTGCATCAAATATGGTAGGTATAAGTTCTTATCAATATTAACACACATTTTCACAAGTTTTTGTTGTATTTACGTTAGTTTTTAGTGACATTTTATTTTTAAACTCAGATTTTAAATAATAAAGATTAAAAAGACGCTCAAGATTGTTAACCTTTATAAAACTAATTACAGTGATTTTTGACTGAAAGGGGAGGCGATGCTGTGGCCAGTTACATATCAGATTTTACCATCTTTGTGTCTTATGCTAACCTAGAACTTTCTTGGAGAAAACGGGGTGAGTATTTAGGCTATCGCAGTAAGCTCTTCTGTTGTTTGCCTGATACTTTTTGACTGAATGGGTTGGCGAGTCTGCGTTTAATTTCACTATAATCTTCACAAGTGACACTTTAGTAGAGTTTCTTCAGTAAGCTCTTCGGTTTTTTTTAAGTTTTATAGGAGGTCTTGTCACTGTAGCGTACCAGGCCATTGGGTTTTAATACTGCCTGAATACTTCTAGGAAAGTGTGCTCTATCGTCGACCACATCCTTGATTCCCATTAGGTGAGCTCGTGGTCAGACGCGAGCCTATCAAAAAATATAATTAGAAAAACCTCTTCCGCTGTTCTTTTCCGATTAATTTAATTGCAGAATTCAAAACAGTTGAATTGTTTCTCCGGGACTCGTCGAGCTTCATTGACTTGGTGTTTCTTCTGGTGGTCACCACTGTTGATTCTGACTTTCAGGAGTTGCAGTGGTTGGGAATAGTGTGGCAGGCTTTTCAAAAAAAGCAATAACCACTCGATAGTGGAGAATTTCAATCTATTCTGTGTGTTCACACTTACAACAACTCTTCTCCAATTCCAGAGACGTAGCCAAGCAAGTGATGAAAGAGCGCGGTCTCAAGAAGATCCGTCTCGGCGTTGAAGGCTACCCTACATACAAAGAAAAGGTCCGCAAACGTCCAGGCGGCCGCGCCGAAGTCATATACAACTACGTCCAGCGACCATTCATCCATATGTCCTGGGAAAAGGAAGAAGCCAAGTCCCGCCATGTCGACTTCCAATGTTTCAAGTCGAAGTCGGTCACGAACTTGGCGGAAGCCACAGCGGATCCGGTGATAGAGTTGGACGCGAATAGAGTGAGAGATGAGGAGGTACCGGAAGTCGTACAGGAACCAGAAGTCGAGGAAGCCGCGCAGTGATTAGGAAGCCGCTCTTCGAGAGCGGTTGTGAGGTTACTAACAGGTATTTTCTGTTGGCTTTGATTGTAGGTGTAACATCCATATTCTAGGAAAGAAAATTACTCCACTCCACTTGATTCAAATAAAGAAAAAAACTAGAGATGAAGACTTTAATGTCAATAGGCAAGTGGAAGTTCAGTCGAGTGGAGAAATAACTTGGCATATGGGTGTGGGGAAAAAAAGTGAGTTTCGAAAGTGGAATTTCAGTTTGACAGCTGTCAGTTTTGAAAATACGGTGTTGTGATTTTTTGAAATGCGATTTCGTTTTTGAAAAGTGTGGTTTTCAGTCTAAGACCGATTCAATAAGCTAACGGAATTCGGTTTTGGGTTGAATTGGTTGCTAAGGTTTGGTTAAGATTTTTTTAAATGTATGTGTGAGAGAATTTCGAAATTGGATCGTGTTTAAAATGGCTTGAATATAAATGGTACTAAAAAGTGCCAAGTATGGCTAAACTGAAAAAGTGAAGAAAGTGCCAGGTGAAGAACTTTTGTACTTATATAACGCACATTATTACGGTATCCTTAGTACACTGGAGTGCATCGAAATAGGTCGTTGTTTTGTAAACTGGCGAGCAAGAGAAAACGGTCAGTGGAATTATGAAAATATGGCCTTAAAATATTGCTAAAGCAATCAGGTGGATTTTAGTGTATCGTTACTTACATTTTGTGTAAAAAAAATGTCAAAAGTGATTTTTTTCCTCGTCTTTATTTCATGTAATCAGAATGTATAGTTATTTAAAATATTGTAATATTCTTTCAAAATGAAAAGTAAAGTTGTTTCTGTGATAAAAAAAATGGTGGTGGGCCTATTTTTATGCACGACTTTGTACTTTATATTTTGAGAAATTAAAAAAAAAAGGCGTAGTTAACCAAAATATACCTACTTACATGTTTAGACGTTTTCTTTTATTTTAATGATATAGTTTTATCCTATGTCTTTACTCGCTTTTTGTGAAATGAACAAATTCTTAAAATATATAAAGAGGTTGTATGATCTTTAAATAAATGTTGCACCATTTTTTGTTTGAAAAATAATTATTTATTTGATATATAATTTTTATACCTTAAAATACAGACAGTATAATTTTATAACTACTCTCAATAATGTAGTTTCTTGATAAAAATCAGTATTTCCTGATAGCTACAACCTGGGAGTCTTTAAGTCAAGAGTGAATAGGTTACTTCTAGGCAAGCGTGCTCCATCTTCGCTTTCCATCAGGTGAGATAGTGGTCAAACGCGAGCATAACATTAATAAAAAAACATAATCAGTCTAGCCGTTTCCCAATTATGTCGGGGTCTACTAGTAATTATTGTCATTTTCGAAAAGATTTTTCAAATTTAATTAATTTGGTTTGTATACCTACTAGCCGGCACGAATCGTGAGCTCAGATGAATGCAGCAGAGTCATCTCGCCAATTTACTGCCTCCGTGGTCGAGTGGTTTAAGCGTTTGCCATACTATTTAAAGTTGTTTCCAGTTTGGCTAGGACATTGCAAGCTTGAATCACCTGATTGTCTGATAAAATGTTGATTCCGTGCTTCGGAAGGCACGTATAAGCCGGTAGTCCCGGCCGCCAAGTGGCGGTCGTCAAATAAACCATGTCAGAGGCCCTTGAGGCGGTTTAGAAACTCTGACACTAAAGTGTGTAGGGTCGTTAGACCTTACTTCCCACACGATAAGATCTCGCCAATGTACGCGAGCGAACGAAACTTGCAAGGCCATAGTCGATGAGCATTGACTGACGAACCAATAGCGTGAATTTTCAGAGCTGTCGTCAAACCGCGAACCAATAGCGTGAAGTTTCAGAGCTATCTTCGTCAAACCGACCAATAGGCAGTGTGTTCACGACTCGTGCCGGATACTATAAGTGGTGCAACATTTAACTCTGTTGAGGTTAAAATATCATATTTAAAACTTAAGTTTGCTAGAAAATACTTCCTAAAAATGTCCACTAAAATTATCTTTCAACGCAGAACACACTGTCGTGCGAAATATACGTTCATTATATTTTAAAAATTATTACAAAACGAACTGAGACATTCCTATAGAAAAGTGAGCGATTTATTTTGCACGACCGTGTAAGGTGCTTTAGTACACTCGTGTGAAAAATTGTGGTTATGATGTTTTTAATTTCTTTTATTGTACATTTGGGAAAAAGGAATTAGTGTGCAGGCAGTTAATAGGGAATATGCATGAAAAAAACATTTATCATCTATACAGTTTATCAAAAAATATACAAAATTATAATACTAACGGTAAAATTGAATCAAAATTGTTCGAAAAACAAACGAGATATCATTATTTTAGACAAATATATCTGTCCCTCTCGCGAAAACGCGGTTTTCTTTGGCAGCTGTATAGACGTTATGGATTTTGACGTCAAAGTTCATATCGGAATTTTCTTTCTAATTAATTTCTAAACTTTATCGCTTGTATTTAAAAAATAAAATCATGATTGTTTACTACTTATTAGTATTTCATTTTTCAAATACAAAAATCGCATTCGTATTCCCTATTAGCGAAGTTTTATTATGTGGCTATCTGGCAATATTCTTGTTCTTCACTATAATTTTGTGTACATCCTACAATTGGTCTACATATTTCAAATACCACGGTATGTTGATTATTTTTTATTCCCTCCAGAATTCTAGATTATAAACAATATTGTCTACGTATTCTATGCATTATAATGACATACCTACTATAGCAAACAGTTATAATAATTTTATACTTAAATTTCTACTATTACAAAAAAAAACCTGTTTTATCAAAATTAAAGCTAAATCATGCCTTTAAATTATGCCAATTTTTTTTTATTATTTTCCAAGTATACAAAACATCCAACAACCATATAGAGGGCGCTAGTAGTCTGTACACAACTTTTTTGCCAACTGTACTTTATTATTTTGCGATATTAAAACTTCTGAATCTATGAAAATGCAATTATAAATTATAGTAAAAATAACGAATTGATGGTTATTCGTAAGACTATAACTGTATTTAGATTTTATAAAATACTTAGAAAATAATTTGTACCGAACTTATGTTAGATTTTGTATTAAAATTATACATATCTACTGCAATTTGTGTTTTATTTATTCTATACAAATAAATAAAATTGGAGTGTGAATTGAATGTTTATAATATAGGTGTTCGTGCAAAAATAAAAAACCCATGAATACTTTTCGCGATCGAGTAGAAACTTTCGATCGACGTCAACTAATCTATTTACCATCGACCGACGATCGATCGCTTGGTGTGGTTACACCCTTACAGAGAGGTGCCTGGAGCACTCTAAACACAAAGGAGTTCCTAATTTAAAATCCTCTTTAACCTGTCTTTGTTCGTAAACAAAGTCTATGGTGCAACTTGACAGCTGCATTAAACAAAAAACAAAGCTCTATGGTGCGTTGTTTGTAACACGGACTGAGACCAACGGAGACATAACATTTCCGATCTCAGTTAACAATAATAACTTCAAAAATGTCGTTATGGGGTCCGCTAAACCGCACAATATTCAAAAAGACGTCAACATTTTTCCTGGTCGCCACGCTTTGCACATTTTTCTACGAGAGAGCTTTCGATAACATTTGCATGTCAATATTTGAAAGATGTAATAAAGGCAAGCTGTGGAAGGACGTCGCTTATCGATTTGCGAAGAAACCGGAGCCGGTGCACGTAGCTGACAGCGAAAAGAAATGTTAGATTTGTTAAGTGTGCAATATGGTGATTAAAGTCTTTCAAGTCTGAAGCGTTTTCTCGTTGTTTTACAGTAGGTACCCAGGCTCCTTCTGGGTAAGCTCGCTCCATCGTAGGTCTTTGTCTCTGTCATCTCTGACCTAGGCTGGAGTAGGGTGGCCAACTTTTATTAGAAGAAATAGAGTATATCTGATTTCAAAGGACGTAAATAAAGAGTTCGGACTTCCAAAAAAAGAGTATCATCTATTTTATATTTTTGAAAATGACTTAAATTTAAAACAAAACGCTTCATAACAATTCATTGTGTTTGGAGCCTCTTTTTAGACAAACAAAGCCTGTGTTAGGAGACTCCGCTCTTCCATATCTTAGATAAATGTTACATAATAATATATAACAGCATGTTGCTAACTTGCTACTATTTAATTTAAACATCTGATTATTATATATCATGTGCTAAGAAGTGGTGTCCTTTTTTGGTGTGTGTGGTGTGTGTGTGTAAGATGTAGTGTGGTTTGATGTGATCTGCAGTGTGTGGTGGTGTGGTGTGGTGTGGTGTGGTGTGGTGTGGTGTTTGGTGTGTATCTTTATGGTGTGTGAATATATTACTCACTAGTTGACCTGCGCGTTTTCGTCTGCGTCGTCACAATTTTCATTACTGCTCCGCTCCTGTTGGTCTTAGCGTGATGATATATCGATAAATGGGCTATCTCACACTGAAAGAATTTTTCGAATCAGACCAGTAGTTCCTTTATTATATTAGTGCGTTCAAGTAAACAAACAAACAAACTCTTTAGCTTTATATATTGTACTAGTTGACCCACGCAACTTCGTTTGCGTTACAATTTTCCGCTCCTATTGGTCTTAGCGTGATGATATCCTTCCTCGATAAATGGGCTATCTAACACTGAAAGAATTTTTCAAATCGGACCAGGATTTGATTTCCTGAGATTAGCGCGTTCAGCTTTAAGTATATATTAGTATAGACAGAATATAGATGATACACCAGAAGGGCTTCCGTATCCTCATAAGTAAGAGATTTAATCCAGTTTGTATTTTTTTTTTACAGTCATAATTTATTTTATTGTGTACATATATCTTTTTATTAATCCTGTCGTATATTTGAGCTGAGAGATGGTAAAATTGTCTGCTACTTTTGGTCTTACATTGAGGAACCACTGCAATTATATCTTTTCTCCTCTTGTCTTTAACTACACTGCTGTCACTTCATAAATGTGCCTTATTCACATGATAATGGAGAGCTTTATGTTTTTTTTAACCGTTTGGGTTATGTACAGTTTCCTGACTGAGAGTAAATTACTGATTTGGTGTATATTTTTAGTAGAGTATCTTTTATTTTTAAAATACATAACTTTTATAAGTGCTCGTTGTGCACGTTCCATGTCCATAAATATAGTTTTAGCTGCGCCACCCCAAATGGGGATACAATACAGAAGGACGGACTGTGCTAGAGCAATATAGATTTCATTTAAAAGGTATCTAGGTCGCTAATCACACCTCAACATCTTAGTAGGGGCCACTTGTCTTAGTGTTATGAAGATCCAAGTAAGCTTTTTAACCCTGGCAGTCATCTGCTCAAGGTGTGGGTACCAGGTCAGAAACTGGTCAACCATCACGCCCAAGTATTTCGTCTTAGAGACTCTATTTAGGCATGAACAGTTACAGCTTGTCTTGTTATCTTAGACTCATCCACTATCGACCTCCGGTCTCCGGAGGGGAGTGATGTAGCGGCATCAATACTGCTACAAGAAAAACCAACGGAGCAAATCTACATCGCAACAAAAAGAACCGCGACGCCATCTATTCAACTAGCAGTGAACTACAACGTTGAAATCCTGCATCGCGCAAGCAGAGTATACCGAGCGATTTGAACATATACATCAGCCCGAATATCAACTATCGGGCAGTAGCCCGCCAGGCACAACATCCGCCTGGTTGGAGGATCCTCCTTTTCAAATGAGGTATGCGGGACTTTACTCTCTGTTCCGCATCTCCCTAAACTGGTGACCCTCGACATTGAACGTCAGCGCAGCCTTCGTGCAACTACTTCAGCGTGACGTCATCATCACTTCTCTTCATCGTGACCTCAAGCTCTCGAGCAGCGCGTCATACAGCCAGCCAGTACCCACGGCTTCTACGGATATCCTGAACACCAGCATGCAGCAGCCGCGCATTCCTGTTCAGCATCCTCAGCCTCAATCATCACCCCGAATCACTGGGGTACCGCATACAGTTCCGACTCACCGTGAACTCTGCGACTACCGGTTCCGACTCACTGGAGCCAGTAGCAGCACCACTCCGACTCACTGGAGCCTGCAGCATCATCCCGACTCACTGGGATATCTCATCACCCCGACTCACTGGGGCACCGCATATAGTTCCGACTCACCGAGAACTCTGCGACTTCCGGTTCCGACTCACTGGCATCAATCTTCAACTGGCTTGGCAAGCATCTCAAGATGCATGGACGACTCATCCACTATCGACCTCCGGTCTCCGGAGGGGAGTGATGTAGCGGCATCAATACTGCTACAAGAAAAACCAACGGAGCAAATGTACATCGCAACAAAAAGAACCGCGACGCCATCTATCCAACTAGCAGTGAACTACAACGTTGAAATCCTGCATCGCGCAAGCAGAGTTTACCAAGCGATTTGAACATATACATCAGCCCGAATATCAACTATCGGGCAGTAGCCCGCCAGGCACAACATCCGCCTGGTTGGAGGATCCTCCTTTTCAAATGAGGTATGCGGGACTTTACTCTCTGTTCCGCATCTCCCTAAATCCTGTTTATATCTCCGCATGTATGAACCCTCAATTTTAGGTCTTCATTTGGCTGTGTCCGATAATAACCACTAAAACATAAGTAGTTGGCCTTGGTGGTGTTTAATGTTAATATGTTGTTTTTCAGCCATTCAGCTATGTGGGCAATCCCTACCTCTGCACTCACATCTTGCCAAGACTTATCAGAAAATACAACAGCAGTATCGTCGGCGTATGCAAGTACCCTGGCATTTGTTAATTTAATATTGCACAAATCATTAATGTATAACAAAAACAGGGTAGGACCCGAAACGCTACCCTGCGGTACGCCGTATGCTATTTCTGCTTAATCACTCGTGTGTTGTCCTCTTTTCACTCTTTGCTTTCTGTTTGAGAGGTAATCCCTGAGCAAGCTGAGTGCAGTACCTCTTATTCCGGCTTTTTGTAATTTGTTCAAAAGGATAGGGACAGAAACGGTGTCAAAAGCTTTTTTGAGGTCTAGGAAGATGGATAGGCACTTGTTTACCTTATCAAGATGCTCGATAATATGAGAAGTTAGAGCAGTTACAGCATCTTTGGTACTTACAGCCTGTCTGAAACCAAATTGTGAAGGAGATAGTAAGTTGAATTTGTTTAGGAATTTAGAGCTCTAGAATTTTTAAAAGGTAGGGGAAATGTAGGCAATGGGAGTCAGTAGGCAATGGTGATCACCAGAAAATAACAAAAACCGAACGCGACCGACCGATCCAAACATAAGTACACGCTAGCATGACGTCACACCCGTGCGCGAGCGGTGACTGGCTCAGTTCGGCCGACGCGTTGGCGAGTAATGGGTGTGTGAAGATTTTGCGCCATTTACATCTAATTTTTCGAGTTAAGAAATACGAAGGTAAGTTACAAAATAATAAATATTTATTTCTGTACTTGTAATGTGTAATAGTCGTAGCATTTTAGCATGCAATTCAACAGCCATATTGTTATTATTACCTATAATTTCTCGCCAATTTTTTTTTTCCGTTTTGTTGCCTATGTAGGTAATCGGAGTCGGGTGATCCCAATTACCTACATAGTGATCCCCATTGCCCACACTACCTAATCTCGGTAAAACAGTATTTTTTTTGTTTGTAGATGCCGAAAGTTCGTTCTTGTGGGCTCTGGGCTCATGCCGACTGTACTGGATGGGATACTGCGCACAATTATGTTTGCGATATGTGTTGATCACCATTGCCCACATACTGATCACCATTGCCAACTCAAGTTGACAATCGGGATCAAAGTTATTTTTTTTTTAAATTCTATTATACCGAAACTAATAAACCAAAGTGATTAAAGTTGATCTCAATCGATAGTTAGTAAAGTTTATAATAAGAACAGAGTAATAAATAGTTGATTCATAGATTTGCTTTTTTTTTCATTTTCGCTTATATGAAATGTGATCCCCATTACCTACATTTACCCTATTTTTTACTTTTTGCAGCACATAACAATTTTTCATGGTTTTTATGACTCCAAACATTCTAACTCTAAATTTATATAGATCAAAAGCTTATTTTTAATCAATGTTAATGAAGGTCTATTTCTCTCTTCCCGCCACTTCACATTCATGACCGAAAAGTCTCTCTCAGTAAATGCTGAAGTGGCGGTCGACTTTTTTGGTTATGATAATGGGTTTGCATAATATTAAGTGACCGGCACTAGTATAGCAAACATTGTGGAAATACAAAACCGGCCAAGTACGAATAATCGCGCATGAAGGCTTCTGTAGGTACCATCGTATTTTTATTATTTGTTGTTGTAGCGGCAACAGAAATACAATCTGAAAATTTAAACTGTCTACCTATTACGGTTTATGAGATATTATAGCCCGCTGACAGACAGACGGACGGATGGATGGAAGGACGGACAGCAGAGGCTTAGTTATTACTAAGCCGGGTTCTGTTGGTTACCCTTTGGATACGGAACTCTTAAAAGAGTATTTTAGCATACTCTATTAGTCAACTAAATTGGACTATTAAGATAAGCTTACTACTAGCAAAGGAGGATGCCGAACGTGTGAGAGAGAGGGAAACCTCACGACCCAGCCGCCGCAACAGAAGAAGACGCCCCGGGCGTTTTACGAGTATATTGTCTCAATCTGAGAGCCTTTTTGTAACAGTCACGAAGTTTCTTCTATTGTTTCTGACATTCGGGCACTAGATAAAAAAAACAGTTTCATAAAGATATGTACCTTCATTAATTTGTTACAGATTTCTAACTACTGCTATCAGTTTCAAAGCACTGGCTCATAGTTTTCGAATGGGCTATGTACAGTTTGGATGATTATACACGAAATTTGTGCCGCAATTTGCAAATATTTACGACCCATTGTTATGCCAAAACTAACGACAGAGCCATGGGTTAAAATCGAGGATGATTTTAGAAGCTTATGGAATTATCCTAATTGTATAGGAGCGATTGACGGCAAACATATTAATATAAAGGCACCCTGGAACAGCGGAAGTCGCTACTACAATTATAAAAAGATTTTCAGCGCTATCTTGTTACCTATTACTGAAGCTAAATATACATTTATTGTAGTAGATATTGGAGGTTTTGGGCGTAACAACGATAGCGGCATATTAAGCAGTTCCAAATTTGGACAACTATTACAAAATAATATGCTTGGTATATCGGTTTTTAATGATGGGAAATCATCAAATGACTCCTCCCGCTTTGGGTGAAGCAGAAGGAAGTGTCAGAGTCTTACTGACTAAAACCCATCTGTGTTCCTCCTATTGCCGTTTGCGTTCCAGGGTACGGTGCCTCTTTCGAACGAAGCCTGCAGCCCCAGCAGGCACTCGCCCTAGCGGGCTCCATCTTTTGTGCTGATAGCTCTTTGAGGCGCGCATGGAACACAGCGCCCCGTCGACCCGAGCCTGGTTCTGATCAGACGGCAAGCCACCCAATGCTCGTGAGGTTTCCCCTCTCTCTCACACGGCTTCCTCCTTTGCTAGCATTATTGCTTCACAGAAGGAGGTGACCGCTTCCCATGCCTCTTCGCTCCGGACCATAGATTGAACCAGGGCCGGTCGCGAGAGGTCGCCGCCGCCGATCGCCTCAACGAGGTCACGGCGGTGCTTCGCTCAAACATGGCAGACCTCCACCTTATGCTTCACCGTGTCCTCCGGGCAATCCTCGCAGGGTTGACACCCGGGCGTATCCTCCCGCCGTATTCGAAACAGGTACCTCCCAAAAAAACCGTGTCCGGTGAATACCTGCGTCAAGCGGAAGGTAAGGACTACCACCCACCAAACCACTCCTCCAACTCCACAAAGCTAGCCACTCCTCAAAGGAGCCACTTATCGCCACAATTAAGGCGTGCCCATTGGTATACCTCATTTTGAATGCATCACACGGGTTAATACCAGCCCACATTTCTCCTACTAGACTCAATAGGTAACTGCCTAGACCACATTCTACTAGGATAGTCCTTGAAACATATATCACTGATCATGCACCAGTTATGTTATCTTTACAAAATGCAAGTGCTAATCCTAAACCAAATAACGTAGTAACTCGGCTCGATTACCAACCGATTAAAAAGGGATTAGAAGAGATAACTTTACAGAAGTGTTAGAGATTGAAGACGCAAATGAATACACAAACAAGTTCATTTCGCTATTAATGGCTGCAACAACTAAACATACACGATCCGTACCAGTACATAGAAGAAAACCCTGGATAACTCCAGGACTTCTACGCTGTATTAAACATAGAGATTGACTACATAACAAATCATCTAAGATTTCTGATAACTTAATTCTAAACATACAGACGCTATCGAAATTTTTGTAATCGTCTACTAAAAAAATTAAAAACGGATTATGAGAAAAAAGAGATTAAAAATGCCGGTCATAATCCCAAAGCCCTTTGGAACGTCATCAAAGAGATCACTCACACTAAGAAATTAAATTCACCACCCGTAGAACTACTAAATAACCAAAATAACCAAATCTGTTTTTATTTCGCTAATGTTGGACGTAACCTAGCAAATAAAATAATAGATGCGAATCAAAGTAGACAGTCATGCTCAATGCAAAATGACAATAATTCTTCTCCCGGTAATTCTTTTCTTCTTCTGGAAACTGACGAGGCAGAAGTTGACTCTACAATATTAAAATTGCGTAATAACTGCGCCACAGGTTGGGATAAAATATCTACCAACATATTAAAACAATGCAGACAAATATTAACACCTCCCATAACACATATATGCAACCAGTCCATAAGAACCGGTGTATTTCCTCAGGCTTTTAAAGCCTTTGTCCATCCTACCCACTAGGGAGGGGACAAAGATTGTGCTAACAATTATAGGCCTATATCCGTATTACCTGCACTGTCCAAAATTCTAGAAAAAAACTGAATTCAAGATTTAATAGTTTTTTGGACAAATATAATGTTACGAGCTTGGGGTTCGTTACAATAAAAACAGCCGATTAAACCACCAAAAATAACACTTTAATTTAAAACAGTAATTAACACTTCAAACACACTAATTAAAACACAATCGCACTACTGAATACTTCACTTCACTTAATTCGCAGTTGAAGATCGCTTCCGAAGTTATCGCTTGTATCGCTAATTCAATACTGACCCAGTCGCCGGATGTCCGCCCTTTATATATCGGCGACAGTTATTTCTAGAACCTTCCAGTATAGAAACTTCTGGAAAGTTCGGGTACATACCGGTCCCGATTGACCTGGTGTCGAAACATCGAGAATGTTCTAGCATAGAAAATTCTAGAAACATCTTGACCTCAGTAATTCCGCTATTCGATACTAGATGGCGGTACATGTACGTAAATGTCGTTATGTACCTAGCTTTAATTCTGGCGCGTTACACTGCCCCCTCCTAAGACATGCTCGTCCCGAGCATTATCAGCCCCATAATAACGCGCCAGTCGATCCACGTGGACGATCTTAGGAGCGCTTCTTGTCCCTTTTTGTATACGGTAGGTCACGTCATTGATTTTTGTCACAATCCGATACGGCCCGTCCCATTTAGCCTGAAGCTTAGGAGATTTCCCTTTACTGCGAACTGGATTGTGCAACCACACTAGTGAACCTTCGTCGAAACCTTTATTGTTCATTTTGCGGTCATAACGGGTTTTCATCTTTTCGGGTTTTCATTTTGTTCCGCAAGTCGTTTGCATAATCAGTGATACTGCGTGGGGTGTCAGGTGGTATTCCGGTGATCAAGTCTGCAGGCAGCCGTAATTCTCTACCAAAGTTTGCGAAAGCTGGTGTCACTGATGTGCTTTCGTGAACAGCACTTCGATATGACAATAAAAATGGTTGTATATGCTTGTCCCAATCGCGTTGCCGATTTTCCACAACTTTTGCCAGCTACCTCTCCAATGTCTGGTTAAATCGTTCCACCATTCCATCCGATTGTGGGTGGTAAGAAGTTGTTCTCGTTTTATGAGTACCCATAACTCGGCAAGTTTCCTGGAATATTTGTGACTCAAAATTCCTTCCTTGATCGCTGTGAATCTCCAAGGGTACTCCAAAACGACAGAAGACATCATTAACCAGTTTATCTGCAACTGTTGTAGCTTCTTGATTTGGAATGGCAAAGACTTCCGGCCACTTAGTGAAGTAATCCATTACAACCATGAAATACTTGTTGCCACTTTCACTTTCCGGAAACGGTCCCGCAACATCCAGGGCTATCCTTTCCCATGGTGCACCAACATTGTACAATTTCAATGCACCTCTGCTACGAGTCTGAGGACCTTTTACAGCCGCACAACTAGTACATTTGCGACACCAGTCTTCAACATCATCACGACAATGAACCCAGTAAAACCGTTCCCGTATCTTCAGTAGAGTCCGTTTAACTCCCATATGGCCTCCTGAACAACCATCGTGGTACAGCTGTAGAACATCCGGTACTTTAGCCCTAGGGACACCCTCACAGGTACGACTTCTTTGCCCTCCTGCCGAGTACAATGTTTGCAGTGTTCAGGGCAAGGTCTTCTTGACAATGCATCTGCGTTGCCATGAGATTTCCCACTGCGATGTTCGACCACAAAGTCGTATTCCTGCAGTAGTTCAATCCATCTCGCAACTTGTCCTTCTGGATTTTTAAACTGCAATAGCCATTTCAGTGCAGCATGGTCGGTTCGTAAGTGGAATTTCCGCCCCAGCAGATATTTGCTAAAATGTTGTAATGATTTTACCACAGCAAGCAATTCCCGTCTCGTGACACAATAATTCCTCTCTGGTTTCGACAACGACTTACTGAAGTACGCAATCACAACCTCTTGATCGCCATTACGTTGAGATAACACACCGCCAAGTCCTATATCACTTGCGTCTGTGTCAACTATAAATTCTTTGTTGGTATCAGGATACCCCAAAATAGGTGTTTTGCACAGACGGTCCTTTAGCTCCTGGAATGCGATGCCACAACTTTCATCCCAACAGAATTGTCGCTTCTCCTCGGTTAGCTTGTGCAAGGGTTTGGCTATATCTGCAAAGTTCTTGACAAATCGCCTATAATAGGAGCACAAACCCAAAAATGCTCTGACCTGCGTCTTGTCTTTTGGAACTGGCCAATCCTTGACAGCGGCGATTTTCTCTGGATCCGTACGGATACCTTGTTCCGACACTACATACCCCAAAAAGCTCACTTGCCGTTTGAAAAGAGAACACTTTTTCGGACTCAACTTGAGGTTGGCACTCTTGATCTTCATGAGCACGCGTTCCAGGTTTTGAAGATGTTCTTCAAATGTACGGCCTACGATGATGATGTCATCTAAGTAGACAAGGCAGGCATCACCAATTAATCCAGTTAGTACAAGTTCCATCAACCTTTCAAACGTTGCCGGAGCGTTACACAATCCAAACGGCATAACTTTAAATTGCCACAGACCCTTTCCTGTTGAGAATGCAGTTTTCTCCTTGTCCTTTGGGTCAATTTCTACTTGCCAGTAGCCACTTTTTAGATCTAACGTGCTAAACCACTTTACTCCAGTAAGCATGTCCAGCGTGTCATCAATTCTTGGCAAAGAATAGCTGTCTTTCTTCGTAACGTCGTTCAGACGACGATAGTCAACACAAAACCGCATGCTGCCGTCCTTCTTCCTTACCAGCACTACAGGTGAACACCATGGACTGGAAGAAGGTTCTATAACACCGTCTTTCACCATTCCCTCAATCATGGTTTCCACTTCCTTTTCACGCGCTACTGGTAATCTCCTTGGTCGCTGACGGATAGGCAATTCTTCTCCTGTATTTATTTTGTGTTGAACTAAGCCAGTCTTCCCGATGTCAGCATCGTCCGAAGAGAAAACATCGGCATACTTGAGTAACATCCTCTTCCCCTTGACTATTTCATTTTGAGACAGAGCGCTGCTACAGTCTTCTAAAAGTGTGGTCACTCTTGTTTGTGTGTTCTTGCTGTCGGTCCCAGTTGATAGATGTTGGCATCGACGCAACCAATCCACTTCCTCACAGGTACCCATCAGTGTGCCCTTTTCTATCAACTGCTCCTTGTCACAAAGGTTCAGCACACGTACTCCTGAGATGTCGGTGGCTCTAACCAATGTTCGTGCCACTTTCCATGGAAGGTCATTGTCTACCCTTTCCACGAGTACGCAACGATAAGTCTGCCCAGAATTCCGAGGAAGACTAACCGGCACAACCGTTTCCGATCTCGGAGGAAGAACAATTTTCTTTAGGCTGTACACATTTCCAGGTAAAGCCCCTTCCATGAAAAGTTCCTCTTGTCCACATTTCATAACTCCTTGATTAACGTCGATCTCACAACGGTACTTCCTCATAAAGTCTAAGCCCAGGATGCAATCGTCCATTATATCGGCCAAGACAACATTATGCAGGTAGATTTTGCTGCCTAGCTTCAACTCCATCTCTCTCTCTCCTCGGACGGGTATATGCTGACCAGTGGCTGTTACCAAATTTATGCGCCCTCGGTTGTATGCAGAGTCCCCAAGGAACCGACTTATGAGTTGGGAACTGACAACCGTGCGAGAAGCTCCAGTGTCTATCGTCAGCTTACATGGTGTTCCGTTGACCTCGCCCTTGATGATAAGACTGTTCCCGTCATGGGTTTGTGAGATCGAAATCCTTGGGGCTCCTTGAAAATCAGCCAGCACCCGCCCCGCAGTCCTGGCTTTTACTCGTTTCCCTGCTGTTGCTGGGCGTTGCTGTTAGCCGCCCTATCCTCTGAAGGTCTGCGATCTTCCCTCTGTGTAGTGCGCTTAGGGCAACTGGATCGAAGGTGGCCCCTTACACCACAGCCGTAGCACCTAGGGCTGTACCCTTTAAATTGGTCGCGATCCGGAGCCGCTGCGACCTCCCTAACGCGGTGGGAACGATGATCCTGCCGCACAGCTTCCACCTCTAGTGCATGGGCCAAAGCGTCCTTAAGCGTCCCGTGGTGGCCGAGTCTCACAGCAGCTCTAACCTCAAGGTCGCGGATGCCGTCGATGAATGTCTGCACCAAGTTCCCTTCAATAAGCGCAGGTACAGACTGGTACGCTTTTCGTACCAGCTTCTCCACTTCAAGGGCCCACTGCTGCAGGTTCTCACTACTCCGTTGCACGCGATCCCTTAGCTGTGCACGAAAAACGTGTTCCAGGTGAGCGTCACCATACCTAGCTTCCAACGCCTCAAGGAGCTGCTCGTAAGTCACCTCCTTACCGAGAGCTTCTAGGACAGTTAAAGCCTGGTCACGCAGGCCTAGGGTGAGGGCAGTCATGGCCTGGTCTTCACTCCACCTGTTTGCCTTCATTACAGCTTCAAACTGTATCTTGTACGCCGACCAAGAAGACGTGCCATCGAACGGCGGCACTTTGAACCCACGTAGCGAAGGTGTAGTAGCTGCGGAAGTAACAATCCCGTCTCCAAGTTTAAGGTTGCCCAACTCCTTCTTCACATCAGAAATGACGTCATCAAACTTGCTGATCCTGGTTTCAGCATCTGACAAGCGGTTGTCATGCTGAGCAACCTTATCCTTCACCTCCTTCATGTCTTTCCCGAAGGACGCGTGAAGTTCCTTCATGAGAAGCATCTGTTCTTCCTGTCGGCGGGCCTGCTCCTCCTTGTCACGCTGCAGCTGTTCTTCCAAGCGTCGGGCCTGCTCCTCCTGTCGGCGGGCCTGCTCCTCCTTGTCGCGCTGCAGCTGTTCTCCCAAGCGTCGGGCCTGCTCCTCCTGTCGGAGGGCCTGCTCCTCCTGTCGGCGGGCCTGCTCCTCCTGTCGGCGGGCCTGCTCCTCCTTGTCGCGCTGCAGCTGTTCTTCCAAGCGTCGGGCCTGCTCCTCCTGTCGGCGGGCCTGTTCCTGCAGCATCATCATCAGAGCAGCAAAGTCTGGTGCTGATGATGCCGGAGCTGCTGTGGACGGGCCGGCCTCTATAGTCGGTACCTGGTCCGACGTCTGCGACGTTGCTGCACCAAAACGCCTCTGGTCCATCTCCTGCTGGCGTTGACTATGGGTACGGATACCCTCCGTGTCGTCCTTTGGCAGAATCGGCATGATAATCCACTCTTCTGACACCAATTGTTACGAGCTTGGGGTTCGTTACAATAAAAACAGCCGATTAAACCACCAAAAATAACACTTTAATTTAAAACAGTAATTAACACTTCAAACACACTAATTAAAACACAATCGCACTACTGAATACTTCACTTCACTTAATTCGCAGTTGAAGATCGCTTCCGAAGTTATCGCTTGTATCGCTAATTCAATACTGACCCAGTCGCCGGATGTCCGCCCTTTATATATCGGCGACAGTTATTTCTAGAACCTTCCAGTATAGAAACTTCTGGAAAGTTCGGGTACATACCGGTCCCGATTGACCTGGTGTCGAAACATCGAGAATGTTCTAGCATAGAAAATTCTAGAAACATCTTGACCTCAGTAATTCCGCTATTCGATACTAGATGGCGGTACATGTACGTAAATGTCGTTATGTACCTAGCTTTAATTCTGGCGCGTTACAATAACATTATTGCAAATAATCAATATGGTTTCCGTCGCAGCGTATCCACTGAGGATGCCGTATTAGATCTAACACAGCTCGTTGCAAGACAATTGGATGCAAAAAATAAGTGTCTTGGTGTCTTCCTGGATATGGCAAAGGTATTTGACACGGTGTCTGTTCCTATCCTTCTGGCCAAACTTGAATAAATAGGAATCAGGGATGTAACGCTTACGATGTTCAAGAGTTACCTGACAAATAGGACACAACAGGTCATAATTAATTCCCTACTCAGTGACGAACAATTAGTCACCTTTGGTGTGCCACAAGGGAGTGTTCTAGGTCCTACATTGTTCAATATATTTATAAATGACCTTTGCAAAATGTCCCTTCCGAATGCGACCATATACGTACGCAGATGACACTGCTATTATAGTTTACGGACCCAGCTGGGATATCGTAAAAGCTGAAGCTGAAGACTGTCTTAGAAGAATTATGAACTGGCTAAGTCTTAACCTTTTAACACTGAATTAAAAAAAAAAAGTAATTATGTAACCTTCGCGATAAGGAAAAATAACAATCCATCGGAAGATTTTACATAATCGCACATACATGTTCAGATTACAGGGCAAAGTACTTCGGAAACCCAGGTACCCTCTGCGAGATAGCCTAGTTTGTAAAAGAAGCCATTCAAAAGTTACAATCGATTGAAGGTGGTCCCTCAGTTGAACCAATCATAAGAAAAATCAATTTACGTCGCATTCGGAAGTTAAAAGAGACGAATGCTGAAGTCTGTCCATTAGTAAATTTGTTTTACTAACCATTTCTTTAGTAACCATTATCAGAAAATGTACCGTTTTATTGCAAATAATAATTGAATCTCTGGGAAGAAATGGTAAGGTAGAGGTGACCAGAAAGCAGGATTTTCTAGGGATTGTTTGTTGATACTAATATATAAAAATCTCGTGTCACGATTTATATTCGAGATAAACTCTGAAACTACTGAACCGATTTTGATCAAACTTAAAAGATAATTATATTAGATAGGATAGTTTTATGGAACGGGAAAAAAACGGTATATGCGCGTACGAAGTTGCGGGCAAAAGCAAGTATATATGAATGTATATATACTACTCTGTCAAGAAAGTACCGGGAAAAGATCAATAATACACAAAATGTCTGTTATTCATCCAAATTTATTTTATCACCTTCAAAGTATGCTCCTTTAGAAACGATACACTTGCGCCAACGAATAATCCATTCATCAAAACATTTTTAAACGCTGCTTCCGGAATTGAGTTCAGTTCTCGCCGCGAATTCTCCTTTATGTCTTCTATCGATTGAAAACGGGTGCCACGAAGTGGTAATTTGAGTTTAGGAAAAAGAAAAAAGTCAGCAGGAGCCATATCTGGTGAATATGGTGGTTGCTGGATGGTATTTGTTGAGTGTTTGGTTAAAAATTCGTTCACAATGATAGCCTTGTGCGAAGGCGCATTGTCGTGGTGCAAAATCCAAGAATTTTCTTTCCACAAATCTGGCCTTTTTCGTCGAATTTGCTCTCTTAAACGCCGCATAACGCTCAAATAATATTCTTTATTTACCGTTAGACCTTCCGGTAAGAATTCAGAGTGCACAACACCGCGATAGTCAAAGAAAACAGTCAACATGACTTTGACTTTTGATCGACTTTGGCGTGGTTTTTTCGGTTTCGGTTCAGTTGGAAGGCGCCACTCCGAAGCTTGTTGACTAGTTTGCATGTCAAACTCGTAAACCCACGTCTCGTCACCAGTAACAATGCGTTTCATGAATGTTGGGTCCGAACTGACTCGTTCTAGCATGTCCTCAGCGACTTTCATGCGATTGAGTTTTTGGAGAAAATTCAGATCTTTTGGGACTAGCCAAGCAGCAACATGTTTCATACCCAAATGATTAGTTAAAATGGTACGGATCGACTCGTGAGATACAGAAAGTTCGGCGGCTATCTCTCTCAGAGTTGAATTGGAATTTTCAGTCACTATTTCCTTCACTTTTGCGATGTTAACTTCAGTTGCAGACGTTGACGGCCTACCAGAGCGAGGCAAATCTTCCATCACATCTCGACCGCTTTTGAACGCTTTGAACCACTCATAAGCTCGAGTTTTTGATAAAGTCGATTCACCGTAAGCCTTCTGTAACATTTTCAGTGCCTCCGAACACGAAATTCTATTGGCGATGCAAAATTTAAGACAAACTCTTTGTTCGATATTTTTGTCCATTATGAAATTCGCAATACACACTGTAGTGGCCTACACAAGTACACATTCATACGAGCGCATCACACGTCCGGCCGCCTTCACAGCGCGCAGCGCACTGAGCGAGCGAGCTCCGCGCTCCGCCAGGCGTGGCGCGCGCACCGAACGATTGCGACACCACCGGCGGTCTGCGCCTGCACTGGCGACCGGACCGAGGAGCGACAACATGCCTGCGTCGAAGACCATCGTGCACTGACTGTTGAGAGCCGTGCCGCCCGTATTTACGATGATGCCGGTCGCGCGCTCACGCCATCCTCGACGCTCGGCCATTAAGCTTGGATCGTTCCAATTGGTCGTTTAACATCTCGTTCCACCACTCCTTATGATACCCTACTATGTTATAATATAAGCAATTTCTGACAATAAATTCTTCCAATTCGTATCCACCATTCGACTTTCATTGGAGATATCCTCAGACCCCTAAATTGGTGACCCCGACGTGATTCAACATGAGTAACGATAGTCAAGAGCCGCGAGCCACGCTGTCTGAAGAAGAGATAGAAATGATTTCCGTCAAGTCTCGGATACCTCCATTCTGGCGGGACAAACCCAGACTATGGTTTGCGCAGTTCGAAACAATGGTATCGAACCAAAAGCTGAGTGAAGAAGCGAAATTTGGACTTGCTGTGGCACAACTCGACAAGGTGGACGTTGAACAAATTAGCGACATCATATTATCATCAGCCAGGACGGGGCGTTTTGAAGCGTTGAAGACCCGATTGTTATCCGTCTACGAGGAGTCGGAGAACAAGCAACTCCAAAAATTGCTCAACGAGGTTGAACTAGGCGACCAGCGTCCTTCCCAGCTGCTGCGGCGAATGCGTGACCTCGCCCGTGACAAGATGCCCGACGAAACGCTGAGAATGTTGTGGATGAGCCACCTACCCTCTTCGACGAGAGCCGTATTGGCGGTCAGCGAGGAATCCAAGTTAGACTCGCTGGCAGCGATGGCAGATAAAATGAGTGAGCAGACGAAAGAGAGCAGCTCCGTGTGTTCGTGCAGTCGAGCCAGCAGCGCGTCGCAACCATCGACCCCATCGCCAGACGATAAAATTTTGAACATGATCGAGGCACTTACGAAGGAGGTCGCCGCGTTAAAGTTCGACAGATCGCGTAATCACTACCAGCGTGGACCGCAGCGAGGCAGATACCGCTCAAGATCTCGTTCCAAGTCTGCGAATCGTGACACATCGATTTGCTATTTCCATCGCAAGTTTGGCAAGGATGCGTTCCGCTGTCGAAAGCCCTGTAACTTTGCGGGCAAGAAAAATACGAACCAGGAAAACTAGTCCCGACTTTGGCTGCGACGGGCGCTGAAGTCAACGACATTACCCAACACCGTCTGTTCGTAAAAGAGTTGGGAACTGGCCTGCATTTCCTCATCGACACCGGCGCGAACGTCTCAGTGTTACCCGTCAAGAGGGTACGCAAAGAAAAAACTACGCCGACCGAATACCTTTACGCCGCCAACGGTTCACGAATACCCTCCTACGGTGAACGCACAATGACGTTGAACATTGGATTACGTCGACCGTATATGTGCAATTTCGTCGTCGCAGAAGTGACCAGACCGATATTGGGAGCCGATTTCTTACACAAGCACCAACTGACGGTAGACATTCACGGACGAAGGTTGATTGACAAAAAGACGGGCCTATCCGTTGTCGGCCGCGTGACTTCAACTCCAGACTCGAGCATCAACACCGTAGATGACCAGCAGCCATACCACGATCTTCTCGCCAAATACCCAGACATCACCCGACCGAATTTGAAGCTATGTCACAGCGAAGTGGAACACCACATACAGACTACCGGCCCGCCATTATATGCAAAGTCACGACCGCTGCCACCGCACAAGTACAAGGCAGCCAAGGCAGAATTTGACGCAATGATTGAGCAAGGTATTTGTCGGCCGTCGAAAAGTCCTTGGGCCAGCCCAATACACCTTGTTCTCAAAAAGGATGGCAAATACAGAGTATGCGGTGATTATCGTCGTCTCAATGCAGTGACCGTGCCAGACCGGTACCCGATTCCAAGGCTGCACGACTTTACCTACAACCTGCTGGGGAAGAAATACTTCTCCATAATTGACATGAAAAAGGCCTACTACCAAGTGAGAACTCGTGAAGAGGATATTCAGAAGACAGCCGTTATCACACCTTTTGGGTTATTCGAATTCCCAAGGATGTGTTTCGGTTTGCGCAACGCTGGGCAAACATTCCAACGTCACATCGACAACGTTCTACGAGGACTCCCTGTTTTCCCGTTCGTCGACGACATCTTACTGGCTTCAGAAACCGAAGAACAGCACAGAAAAGAACTTGAACAAGTATTCAGAAGGCTTAACGACCATGGATTACAACTGAATGCCCCTAAAACACTATATACGATATTACTAAAACCAGCACTGTATTTAATATAAATAACAGATGCAACTCAAACTCCGCGCCAAAATGGAAAACAGTTGTGCCAATCTGTCAACTACAAAAAAACAAAAATTTGAATTTGGAACCATAAACAAATCATCCATTCCCGATACTTTTTTGACTGAATGTAAAATGAAACCCTATTTCCCTTGATCTTTCTTGTAGACCTTCTCGAATGTAAGGTGACTGAAGCCCTTAATAGTCTAACCAAGATCGATCCATATCACCCTCCTCTTGAAATTTCCCTAAGCCTTAAAGTAAATAATAGTTTAAAACCAGAACGTAACATAAGACTAAACTTCAAAAAAGCCAACTACTCTGCTATTAAATCAGAGCTAGAAAATACCAACTGGTTTGCCTTACTCTCAGATACAGACGATCATAGTATAATGTTGGAGCGGTTCTATACGGTACTTTATCAGATCATAGAGCGGTTTCCCATCATATAAAACGCGAAATGTTTTTAAATTTTCATCGCCGAGGCCTATATTCGTCAGAGAATTTTAACACGACTGTGTCTATTGAAGTTTTAAATCAGCGCCATCACCATCGACTTTAGTGGAACTAATGTCATTTTTGAAAAAGTGTGCTATTTAGAGACATCGTATTGAATAACTTCAAAACTATTTGTATAAAAATCACATAAACAAATATACATATAATTAAAATTCTCACAGTAAGCTCTTTCATCTGATGTGTCACACAATACAGTTTGAATACCTAACATATTTTTTAACCGACTTCTTCAAAAAGGAGGAGGTTCTATGTTCGGCTGTATGCATGTTTTTTTTTTTTCTGTATGTTCATCGATTTCTCCGCCAATTCTGGACCGATTTTAAAAGTTATTTTTTTAATTTTCTAGTTTGGCCCCAAAAGTAATCCACATACTAAAAATTTATTTATTTACGTAAAGCGTCCGTGTTTGGGTCACAGAAGTCCATTTGTATACCAAACAATAGAATCGGTCCAGTAGATCTGGAAAAAACTGGCTGTGACAGACGGACAGACAGACAGTCGGACACCTGAGTGATCCTATAAGGGTCGCGTTTTTACGGATGTTCGGAACCATAAAAAGAATTAAAAATTAACGAAATCGGTCCAGCCGTTCACGCGTGATACCGAGACCAAGGGAAATGGGGATTAATTTATATATACGAGGGTGGACTGAATAATTCGCGGCCTAACACATAAATACTTAAACTATTTTATGTAACTGACCTCATTCGATTAGTTTACTCTCTGGTTGTCAAATTGTAAAATTCTATCTCAAATATTTAAATTAGACTGATTTTTGTGAGCTTTTGTGCAGCGTTTTTAAAGAATGGAGAAAATTGAGCAACGTGCGGTCATCAAATACCTGTTAAAAAAAAAAACGAACTCCCAAAGAGATTCACGAAGATATGTCAACAACATTGGGGGAATCTGCTCCGTCGTATATTTAAACGCGGACGAGAGAGTATTGAAGATGACCCTCGCTCTGGCCGGCCTATGACGTCTACGACTGAAGAAAACATCGGGAAAATCTGTGAGATATTGACAGATCGGGATTGACCATCAGGGAGATTGCAGACACTATTGGCATCTCGTATGAACGAACACAAAACATCATAGTCAATGAACTTGGATTTTCTAAGGTTTCTGCGCGGTGGGTACCCAGATTGTTTTCAGTCGAACAAAAATGAATACGCCTCACGATTTCTCGCGACTGTTTGGAAATGTTTGAGGCTGATCCAAAAGATTGTTTGGCCAGATTTGTAACAATGGATGAAACTTGGGTACACCACTACACCCCAAAGTCAAAACAGAAATCCAAGCAGTGGAAAAAACCTGATGAACCGACTCCAAAAAAAGCCAAAACAATTTTGTCAGCTGGCAAGGTGATGGCGTCAATTTTTTGGGATACTAAGGGTGTCATCATGGTGGACTACCTTGCAAAAGGTGAAACTATAAACTCGGCTTATTACTGCACCCTCTTACGTCGCTTGCGTGAAACAATCAAAGAGAAAAGGCCAGGATTACTCAGCAAGAAAGTGTTGTTCCATCAGGATAATGCACGCGTTCACACGTCTGTTGAATCTATGGCTCAAATTCGTGATCACCTTGGACCTTGGAGGTCAAAAATTTTCATCAAATGAGGAGGTCGGAGCTGCGGTGGGTGACTTTTTTGAAGGCCTTGACTTGGCTCACAGACTGAGGTCTGGTCACATGCCGCTCAATAATTTTGGATTTTTAATGAAAAAAATTAATTCACCCAATTGTGATGTGTGTGGCACCCTGGAGGACGTGATACATTTATTGACGGAGTGTGTCAGATTTCAGTCTGCAAGAGAGGAACTACTTAGAGAGCTTGAGATAAATATGTACGATGTTGGCAAGTTCCATCATATTTTGTCGTCACCTAACTCTAGAGCTGCTCATAGTCTAATTAAGTTTGTGTTGTTACGTTTTACATAATTATCTATAAGGTCCGATGGGACTGACATGTACATTGTATAAAAGTCCCTAATAATAAATAAAGAGGAAAAAAAAAAAGGCCTTGAAGAAACTTTTTTTATACGGGCGGCATACGGGCGTTGGAAACCAGATGGAAGAAGTGCATAGAGTTAAATGGAGATTACGTGGAAAAATAAAATTACTTTTGCTTATATTTTATATTGTTTTCTTGCTGAGGCCGCGAACTTTTCTGTATATAGTATACACAGTAGGGCCTTGTTAATCCGGAGATGCAAAAACAAGACCCTTTCTGGATTGTCGAGGTGTCCGGATTATAGTATGCCATATTTAATGGTAATAAAACACATGTTTAACCATAGTTTATTTAATCAGTTTTTAAATTAAAGCATAAAGACAAAAATTACATGCTCAAAATTACAACCAAGTAAGAAAATCAGTAAGTTAAAATAAAACGTTGGTTAATTCTTCTTGAAAAAGACTATAATACTTTTCTGTTTATAAATGTCGCACTTCATTACAGAAGCTAAGTCTCCAAGTCGACGGAGAAGCATAACTTCGTGGCTATCAAATTCGTTATCGTCAGCCCATTTTAAAGCTGCCTGCCTCCTCCGCGAACCCCATTGCCCGGTCAGATTACAGCGATCACCGAACAAGTGGGAGTCCGGATTAACGAGGCCCTACTGTACTAGCTTTTTGCCCGCAACTCCGTACGCGCATATCCCCGTTTTTCTCCCGTTCCATAAAATTATCCTATCTTTTAAATAACAGATACCTACCTAGTTACGATATTTGATCAAAATCGGTTCAGTACTTTCAGAGTTCTCATACATTCATCATCTGCCTAGCCTTTTCCCAACTATATTGAGGTCTGATTCAAGTCAACCACCAGACCTCCACAACCCATTAAATGGGTAACAACACGGTATTTCTTGGCAAGACTGGAGTCAGATTTACTGGCTTCTGACAATCCGTAACGACTGCCAAAGTTCTACAAATGACAGCCGGGACCAACAGTTTAACGTGCTTTCAGAGGCACGGAAACTTGGTATGTTAAGATGGTCACCCATCCACAGACCAACCTAGGCAAGCGTAGCTTAACCTTGAAGATCGTCCTGTGCGGCTGTTATTCTTTAGCCACGAGCTCCTCTTTAATAGGTCGAAATTATTTGAACAATTTGTGTATTTTAACCGACTCCTTCAAAAAGGAGGAGGTTCGGTTGTATGTATTTCTTTTTTTTTATATGTATGTTCACCGATTTCTCCGCCAATTCTGGACTGATTTCATAAATTCTTTTTTTATTCGTAAGCCTATACTCCTGAGGTGGTCCTATTGTAACCAAGTTAGAATCTGATGATGGGATCCCATGAAAATCGAGGGAAACCCTCAAATTTTATAAGCACATACACTGATTTTCATAAACTTTCTAACGCAATTCAGATATTTGTGCTGGTAATCAGAGGTCTCTTACATTCATCTGCCTAGCCTTTTCCCAACTATATTGGGGTCGGCTTCCAGTCAAACCGGATTCAGCTGAATACCAGTATTTTACGAAGAGCGGCTGCCTACCAGACCTCCACAACCCATAAACTGGGTAACACGGTACTTCATGGCAAGACTGGAGTCAGATTAACTGGCTTCTGACTATCTGTAACGACTGCCAAAGATCTACAAATGGCAGCCGGGACCAACGGCTTAACGTGCTTTCCGAGGCACGGAGGAAACTCGCTATGTTAAGATGGTCACCCATCCACAGACCAACCTTGGCAAGCATTAATCAGAGGTCTCTTACATTATATATACATATATACTTAATTTTTACATATATATACAAGTTTGGCCCGCAACTTCTTACTCGCTTACCGTTTTTTCCCGTATCCCGTTTTTTCCCGTTCCATAAAACTATCCTATCTTTTAAGTAACAGATAATTACGAAGTTTGATCAAAATCGGTTCAGTAGTTTTGTACCGGACGGGCGTGATCGACTGGAACGGGGGTTGTGATGGGGTAGGTCTATCCTTCTTCTACTCCCGATGTGAACTGTGACCGACCGACTGCGTCCAGCCGCGCTGACGTCCTGTACCGGGATCTGCGGGTCTCCGCACCACACGTACAACGTTCTTCTATTTTGCCAATTACTTGCTGTCTTCGGGGTAGATTGGGGTGCAGGATGAATGCTTACCAGGGTTAAATAATAGGCAGGAATTTGACAACACTGCAGCTAATGGTTTAAGGGCAAATTCGCGAGTACTGTGATTCTATTTATAGATTCTATATTTCTTCTGCCGGTGACTACAAGTATCTATTTTTGAACAATTTACTAAGGTACGAGGTTACCTTACCGTAACGAGGCCCAAAAACCACTAACCTTTTCGGTTTTATTTCGTTGTACATTTTTACTATAGTTCACACATATATCTAGGTCTATTCTAGGTCTGGATAGGGGTTGATGCACCTCTATGCAAATCCCCCGAAATTCCCCGTCGAACGGGGTGGAAACCAACCCTTCAACCCTGCCCACTAGTGGGCTTGTTGCATTTAACTGTCGAAACTGTTACAAGTTTTGAACTTGTTTACTATTAAGGGTTGATTTCCCGGAAAACTGTGCCCCATGGGCTATGAAACTGTCTATATTCGGGTAGGTGCATCATCCCTCTATCCAGATACACAACTTATGAAGCCACCCTTCTAAGGGTGGAGGTACTATAGGTCAGGAACCCGGAAGGGGATAAAAATCTGTGTTTCAGAGTTTATCTCGAATATACATCGTGACACGAGATTTTTGCGAAGATATAATAATATAGATTAGTATCAACACGAGGAGCTCGTGGCTAAATAATAACAGCCGCACGGATCGATCTTCAAGGTTAAGCAACGCTTGCCGAGGTTGGTCTGTAGATGGGTGACCATCTTAACACACCGAGTCCCGGCTGTCATTTGAAGATCTTTGGGAGTCGTTACGGATTTTCAGATGCCAGTACCTAAATCTGACTCCAGTCTTACCAAGAAGTACCGTGTTACCCAGTTTATGGGTTGTGGAGGTCTGTTAGGCAGCCGCTCCTCGTAAAATACTGGTATTCAGCTAAATCCGGTTTGACTGGAAGCCGACCCCAAGATAGTTGGGAAAAGGCTAGGCAGATGATGATATAGATTAGTATCAACAAACAGCCCCTGAAAAAATCCTGCTTTGTGGTCACCTCTAACTTAGTATTTCTTATATGAGCGTGTACTTCTTGCTTTTATGTGTCGCGTTGAGCCACCTTTAACACAGTTTACACCTAAATCGATTAGACATCGAGAGAAATCGATTAGACTTGTACTGATAATTCATTTACGATATTAAATAAAGTATATGTCTTCCTGGCTGGGAAGACTTCCCAGCATTTTACTTCCTCTTTGGCTGTTCTGCATGCGCGCAGCGCCCCAGGCTCCGAGGGCGACTGCGTCAAAGCCGTCAATTTTTGGCAGTGTCATCTATTATATTGTGAAAAAGTGCTACCTATTTGTTATTATAAGTGTAGTTTTAGTTATTTCTTGTGTTGTGTTGTTTTTGTAATACTTTATTTCATGATGTCTTTGTTTATTTGGTAAGTTTAATCAAATTTTTATGTTTAATGCCGGCTGTAGCGATGTCGGAACCTGTAGCAGTCAACCTGCTACATCGCTTGAAACCCAGCTGGTGACATGCCCCCATTGCTCTCAGGCACGTTTTTTTAAAGGCGAACGGGGTTTAAGGATCCACTATGGCAAAGTTCACAAGCCACGTAGTGTACCTTTGTGCCCCCAAAGCCCAGCCAATTCCCAAATAACTACAGATTTAGAACCACTTTGGACAATTCTATCTAAATTTAAAAATTCAACACCTTTAGTGAAGAGAGTTCCTCGGGGTGCAAGACGGTCTGTTGCACTGAGTTTAGCGCGATGCGTACGTCTTGCGACCCAGGAAAACACACTAAGTGCCTGGGAGGAACTACTCACCTTCCCTTATAGGATTCTGCATGTCCAAAAAAATTTGGCTTCAAAAAAAACATTAACGTCCCAAATTAAAGACAATTGTAACAGTTCGGCCTTTGTTTTAGATTCAAAATTACCAGCTTTCAACATTGTTCCCCAGAAAGATGTGTGTTCACTTGTGGAATCAAAATTAAGTGAAGGTGACATTAGGGGAGCGGCCAGGCTGTTGTTTAGTAGTGATGTGGTGGCGCCTTACTCTCCAGATACTATTTCAGTTTTGGAGAGTAAACACCCAGCGCCTGCGGCTGACCTCACCTTCCCTGATCCCCCCGATACCCCCAATCCGGATTCTTCTTTCTTCCAAATTTCAGCTCCGCAAGTGATGGCAGCCGTGAGCTCCTTCAGAAGTGGTTCCGCCGGCGGCCTCGACGGCCTTACTCCTCAGCATTTAAAGGACCTCTTAAGTCCAGGCGCCGGGGAAGCTGGTGAGTCGCTTTTGAAGGAGCTGTCGGCTCTCGTCACTTTAATGCTGTCCGGCGGTGTGAACGTTGCTGTCGTCAATATCTTGTACGGGGCTAACCTATGTGCCCTGCGCAAGAAGGACGGCGGCATTCGTCCCATTGCCGTCGGATGCACCTACAGGCGTAAGGCAGCCAAAATTTGCTGTAAATTATATAGTGAATCACTAATACAGAAATTTCAGCCCCTACAGCTTGGCTTTGGATCTAGAGGGGGCTGCGAGGCTGCCGTACATGCCTTTTCAACGTTTTTAAATTCAGATAAGAGTGAGGTCATCCTCAAGGTTGACGTTAAAAACGCCTTTAATTCCATTAACAGGGACACTTTGTTGGCGGAAGCTAAAAAAGAATTACCGGAAATTTACGGCTTTTTGTGGCAATGCTACAGGTACCCTTCAAAATTATTATACAAGGACAATGTTTTGGAATCTGCAGTTGGCTGCCAACAAGGTGACCCCCTCGGGCCAGTCATTTTCAGCTTGGCTATTCATCCCATTATCCAAAAACTAAATTCAAAATTTAACGTCTGGTATTTAGATGATGGAACTTTAGGGGGTGACGTGGACACAGTTTTGAAAGATTTCCAATTCCTGAAGAAACAGTTCCAATCCATCGGCCTTGACCTCAACCACTCCAAATGTGAAATTTTCCTTAATGACAATACCGACAGACAAATGACTCTACAGAAATTCAACTCAATAGCCCCAGATATCAAAATTTTAGACAAGAGTTCACTTCACCTCCTAGGTTCACCTATATTGGAAGACAGTTTTTCTTCATTCATTGACGACAAAATTAATCTTTTTAACGATATTTCGGAAAGACTTAGCAAAATTAATTTACATTCGGCTTTCACCCTCATTAGATATTGTTGTTTTGGGCCAAATTTTATGTATTTTCTCCGCTCTTCATCTTTATGGAAGCAATCACATCTTTTGGACAAAATCGATCAAATCATTCAAGACACACTGACATCTATCTTAAATGTGGCTCTAGATGACCGAGCGTGGCTGCAAGCCACACTACCCATTCGCTTTGGTGGGCTCGGCATCCGCAAAATTTCTAGTGTAAGCCTACCGGCGTTCCTGTCATCGGTCAACAGCACTGAAAAGTTAACCAAAAGGATATTAACTCCATCATTGGTTAACTGTGAAGTGCCTTGTTTGACCGATGCAGTGAACGCCTGGAAAGTGGCTTGCCCGAATACGGCATTGCCCGATAACCCGTTCTCCCAAAGACAATGGGACGAGCCGCTCTGCAGATTGGTACGGAATAACCTCATAAATACGACCACCAATACTGCGGAGCGTGCCCGCCTGCTGGCTGTGGGTGAATGGGAGTCGGGTCTTTGGCTACAGGCACTACCGTCACCCAACATAGGTACTTTGCTGAGTGACAGTACTTTCCGGATCGCTACGTGTCTGCGTTTAGGTGCTCCTAGCGGAGCTCCACATCGGTGTCAATGCGGTGAAGCAGTCGACCGCCTCGGACACCATGGCCTGTCCTGCAGTAGGAGCGCTGGTCGGTTAGCACGGCACGCCAGCATTAATGACATTATCCGTCGGGCCCTTGTCACCGCCGGGGTGCCAGCTGTTTTAGAACCCAACGGCTTGGCACGCGATGATGGGAAAAGGCCAGATGGGATGACCATAATGCCTTGGAAGGTGGGTAGGCCTTTGGTGTGGGATGCAACATGTGTCGACACCCTTGCTTTGTTAATTTATTTAGATTATGTTCCCTTCTAATAATAAATAACTAGAGAATGAATTTACAATCGTTCAAGAACGGTTACTAACGCTAGACCCATATGTTAATTTTAAATTCCATTGTAGTCTCCACACTCTCCACTCAAGGTGAACTTATGGTGATCGATTGAGGGACCACCTTCCGCATGCTAGTTCTTTTTATTCTTTGAACAGGAAGGGTTGATATTCGAGGGTTGGTTTTCGGCGATCATGGTGGTCCTGCTGAAAATAGCGTGACTACGGCGGGACCACCATCAAAGTAGACTTTCTCGAAAACTACTACCACAGTAATTATAATTAGATAAAAATAATCGAATAATAGAATTTAAAATTGAAATTTCAAAGCCAACCCTAACCTAAATTAAAATCATAGAATAACATAACATAATCATAATCAGCCTATATTGTTCCCACTGCTGGGACACAGGCCTCCTCTCTTTCGAGCAGGAGTTGGCTATAAAGCACCACGCGGGGCCGGTGTTGGTTGGTAGATGTGTTCATGTCTTCATCATGTCGTTCGAACTTACGACCTACAACTCATTAGTCGCAGCCATTACCACCGGGTCACCACTGCGCTCAGAAAAACAATATACATTCAGCCAAAAAAGTATCGGGAATGGATGATTTGTTTATGGTTCCAAATTCAAATTTTTGTTTTTTTGTAGTTGTTAGATTGGCACAACTGTTTTCCATTTTGGCGCGGAGTTTGAGTTGCATCTGTTATTTATATTAAACTAGCTGACCCGCGCGGCTTCGCTCCCGTCCATCAACCTACCCTACCTACCCTACCTACCCTACCTACCCTACCTACCCTACCTACCCTACCTACCCTACCTACCCTACCTACCCTACCTACCCTACCTACCCTACCTACCCTACCTACCCTACCTACCCTACCTACCCTACCTACCCTACCTACCCTACCTACCCTACCTACCCTACCTACCCTACCTACCCTACCTACCCTACCTACCCTACCTACCCTACCTACCCTACCTACCCTACCTACCCTACCTACCCTACCTACCCTACCTACCCTACCTACCCTACCTACCCTACCTACCCTACCTACCCTACCTACCCTACCTACCCTACCTACCCTACCTACCCTACCTACCCTACCTACCCTACCTACCCTACCTACCCTACCTACCCTACCTACCCTACCTACCCTACCTACCCTACCTACCCTACCTACCCTACCTACCCTACCTACCCTACGGGATAAAAAGTATCCTATGTCCTTCTCCTGGCTCTAAACTACCTCCCTGCCAATTTTCAGCTAAATCGGTTCAGCCGTTCTTGAGTTAAAGTGAAGTAACTAACACGACTTTCTTTTATATATATAGATACAGTGCTGGTTTTAGTAATATCATATATAGTGTGTATTGCGAATTTCATAATGGACAAAAATATCGAACAAAGAGTTTGTCTTAAATTTTGCATCGCCAATGGAATTTCGTGTTCGGAGTCACTGAAAATGTTACAGAAGGCTTACGGTGAATCGACTTTATCAAAAACTCGTGCTTATGAGTGGTTCAAAGCGTTCAAAAGCGGTCGAGATGTGATGGAAGATTAGCCTCGCTCTGGTAGGCCGTCAACGTCTGCAACTGAAGTTAACATCGCAAAAGTGAAGGAAATAGTGACTGAAAATCCCCATTCAACTCTGAGAGAGATAGCCGCCGAACTTTCTGTATCTCACGAGTCGATCCGTACTAAACTTAACTAATCATTTGGGTATGAGACATGTTGCTGCTCGGCTAGTCCCAAAAGATCTGAATTTTCTCCAAAAACTCAATCGCACGAAAGTCGCTGAGGACATGCTAGAACGAGTCAGTTCGGACCCAACATTCATGAAACGCATTGTTACTGGTGACGAGACGTGGGTTTACGAGTTTGACATGCAAACTAGTCAACAAGCTTCGGAGTGGCGCCTTCCAACTGAACCGAAACCAAAAAAACCACGCCAAAGTCGATCAAAAGTCAAAGTCATGTTGACTGTTTTCTTTGACTATCGCGGTGTTGTGCACTCTGAATTCTTACCGGAAGGTCTAACGGTAAATAAAGAATATTATTTGAGCGTTATGCGGCGTTTAAGAGAGCAAATTCGACGAAAAAGGCCAGATTTGTGGAAAGAAAATTCTTGGATTTTGCACCACGACAATGCGCCTTCGCACAAGGCTATCATTGTGAACGAATTTTTAACCAAACACTCAACAAATACCATCCAGCAACCACCATATTCACCAGATATGACTCCTGCTGACTTTTTTCTTTTTCCTAAACTCAAATTACCACTTCGTGGCACGCGTTTTCAATCAATAGAAGACATAAAGGAGAATTCGCGGCGAGAACTGAACTCAATTCCGGAAGCAGCGTTTAAAAAATGTTTTGATGAATGGATTATTCGTTGGCGCAAGTGTATCGTTTCTAAAGGAGCATACTTTGAAGGTGATAAAATAAATTTGGATGAATAACAGACATTTTGTGTATTATTGATCTTTTCCCGGTACTTTCTTGACAGAGTAGTATAAATGATTTTAATTTTATTTTATTTTGTGATTTTTTGTTAATATCATCATAAAATAACATAACATGAAAATTTCAGTAAAGCACCTGCCTCTGAGTCATTTGTTTGTTTCTCAAAACATCAATCATATAACAATGATTAATGTACTGACAATAAAACCTGTTCGCAAATACGCTCAAAATGGTGTTGGAGGTGATCGAAAAGCTCCACATCCTAATTGGTCCCACAATGGGAACGCACACGATTTTCTTTATAGGTTTGAGGAAAGCGACGAAATAAGCGAGGAAAGAAACTTTTGAAGCTTGTCAACATCCAAAGTTATGGTCCTACTGAACGAGCGCGTGAAGTTAGCATCGTTGATTTCTCTAGTTTTTTTTTTTTTTTTTTTTTTTTACTATTGATAGGCACGCGTTTGACCACTACCGCACCTGATGGTAAGCGAGGATGTGGTCGAAGATCGAGCACGCTTGCCTAGAAATAACCTACATATAATGTTTTGGGTTCTGTTTTTTAATGAAATGAATCACATTTTAAGGTTAATTATTTGGTGGCGAGGAAACTTGCATATTGTGCAGAATACAATTTAGAATTGCTTTTTCTCCGAAATAATGAATATATGGGAAAACAGAATTTTTGTTGTTGTTGTTTTTTGTTTTTGGGAAATTTTGTCTACCTATTTTTTATAGCTATACTTTTACAACTTCCACAACTACATAAGAAAGGTATCCCAAACGTTCATGAACATTTTCAGCTTGTTGGGAATTTATGCAAGGGTGAATGTCTATTTTGACCCGACTATGAATGAGCGCGCGAAAGTTATCATCGTTGATTTTTCTCAGTAAATATAATGTTTCCGTTCTGTTTTTTTACCCGACTACGGCAAAGCTAAAATGAAAGGTTACGATTTTTTACGAAATGAATCACATTTAAGGGTACTAATTATGTGTATACTTAGAATAGCTATAGCATGCTCCCTTTATCGGCGATCATGGTGGTGCCGCTGAAAATAGCGTGACTACCGCGGGACCACCATCCAGGCTGCGGAATCTGTTCGAAAGAGGTACCGTAGCCTTGGAACGCAAAGAGCACTAGGAGGAACACGAATGGGTTTTAGTCAGTAAGAGTCTGACACTTCCTCCTGCTTCGCCCAGAGCGGGAGGAGTCATTTGATGATTTCCCATCCTTAAAAAAAAAAAGGGACCACCATTCGAAGTCGATTTTCTCGAAAACTACGAAGGGACCATTTTTTTTGTTAGATTACCAATAATTGGTACTCTTTAGTACCAATTGAGTACTTATTATTTACCAAATATGGACGCGCTTGGCGTCAGGGTCCCGCGGTAGTCACGGACATCCGAGAAGCTGCTGCCAGCTATCGACTATAAATGTCTGATGACTGTAAATGTGTATATCTGTTACTCACACGGGATCAACATCTTTTGTTGGTTTCCTCATAACAGCGAGGAAATAGTCGATAGCTTATCCTCGTCGGCGGCGGCGGTGAGACAAGCACCTCAAGGTGCTGATGACATGAGCATTTCACTTGTATCAGAACATCGAGCATTCCCCGTTTTTCGATTACCTAGTCGAACAGAACAACGAACAGAGCCGAGCATAGAGCCGAACATCGCTACGAACATTTTCACCATCATTCTAACGAACACTTTACTAGGCGCCTTTTAAGTTCTGTCGCTTCCATATTTCCCGGCAATTTTGAATTTGGAACTGTTCTTTATTCGAATGTGTTTAAATTTTGAATCTCAAAACAGTTGAAAGTATTAGGATTAATGCTATTGTTTAGTCACAGCGTCAATTGGAATCTGTCAGGTTACGTACGAAAATGAATCTTTCTAAGGAAAATGTTCGTGTAATAATTGTCTACAACTTTAGAAGAAGCCTGACACGGCTTCAGTGTTTTGAAGAGCTAACATCTGTGTTCAGTGATGAAGCATGTCCATGTCTGCGGACTGCCGAACGCTGGTATTTAGAATTCCTGCGTGGGCATACTAGTGTTAGTGACAAATCTTGCGAAGGACGCCCAAAATCCGCCTTCACTGAAGATAACATCATTGCTGTGAGCCAACTAATTCTCGAAGATCGTCATGTGACTTCTCGAGAGATAGAGGCTCTATTAGGCATCTCAAGGACAACCATTCAGAGGATCTTGCATGAACGCTTGGTGTGAGAAAGTTAGTTTGCTATTGGATACCGCATCTGCTTTCCGACGATCACAAGGCGGCCCGCGTTAGATGGTTTATGAAAACTCTGTAAAGGTTCAACCGAGGAGTCAAATCACGTCTACGATCCTGATTCCAAACAACAATCTACAATCTGGGTCTTTCAAGACGAGCCAAAGCCGACTAAAGTTGTTCGTTCTCGAAGCACTTCAAAGAAGATGGTGGCCGCGTTCGTTGGAAAAACCGGCCATGTTGCGACTATTGCACTTGAAGATTGTAGAACGGTTAACGCAGAGTGGTGTAGGTACCTACCAAAGTTTATTTACCACAAGTCATCGCCGAACTTCGAAAATCTAACTCAAAGCGACGCGACGCATCATCCTGCACCACGACAACGCAAGCTCACACAGCGCTCGTCAAACGATTGAGTATTTGAAGCAGGAAAAAGTAGAAATTCTTGACCATCCTCCATAAAGTCCTGACCTAAGCCCTAACGATTTCTTTACATTGCCTAAAATTAAGAAGAAGTCTTCGTGGTCAAAGGTTCCAGTCCGATGAAGAAGCAGTCGACGCTTTCAAGTCAGCCATTTGGAACACCCCCACTTTAGAGTGGTATAACTGGTTTGAGCGAATGGAAAAGTGTATTAAGCTACGTGGTGAATACTTTGAAAAACAATAAAAAGTACTATAAGGTTCAAGTTGTGTTTTTTTTCTTCAAACGACAAAACTTAAACTTAATTAGGTACCTAAGTGTTGGTCAAAAATGTATTCTTCACGAATATGTGAAACAGCAATGACAAAAACAAAATTGTTTCAGCTCGGCAAAAAACTGCCATTTTACTGTCGTTCGCTAGAATGTTCGCTAGAATGTTCGCTAGAATGATCGCTAGAATGTTCGCTAGAATGCTCGCTAGAATGCTCGCTAGAATGCTCGCTGGGACGCTCGCTAGATCGCTCGTTAAAATGCTCCCGTTTGTTTTAAGCAAGAGAACATTCGCAAGAATGCTCATTACGTGTGAATGTTTAAGTCTATCAGCGGCTTAATACGAATGAAGCCGATGACAGATGTTAGTGAGAAATAAAACAAAAAATAATTAATACCACTGAAGTTTATTACAACACAACTTACCAAAAGCCGAACGACGACGATAAAATAAAACTTATAAAATAAAGTATATTATCATAGCTAAACTAAGAGCGCTTTCTTAAATAATACTATATCTAAAAGTATTCATAGAACAATACACTTATATGCAAAGGGGATTGTACACGATATTATAAAGGTTAGGGCAGAAAATGGTGAAAAATCGATCAGGAAAATTTATGGATTTACACCAAATAGTTCTTAAGTCTTAAGTCGTTTGTAAAAATTTAAACAGAAAAATCTGTCTATTGATTGGATGTCAAATTACAGTTTTATCTATCAATTCTTGGTTCTGACAACGACGCCATTTTGCAAGTCAGTTCAGTACTTACGGCCAGTAAAAATATCACCGGGAAAAGTTTGTTAGACGACAAGCTACATAACCTCGTATAAGTTTTCAGGTTGAGATTATATTATCTATATATAGGTAGGTATAGGTAGGTTTTATTATAGGTACAGGTGAGTAAGTATCTGAATTGCCTTAAAAACTGGCCCAGAATTTACCTACACCATTCCAGTCAATATTCAACAATAAATTAATATACCTATCAATAAAAAATTATGTCAGTCAATCCTACAGAAGCCGACCCCAATATAGTTAGGAAAAGGCTAGGCAGATGAATCCTACAGAAATTATATTCCTATACCCACCCACAATGAGTTTCTTTTTATATCTCATCGTTTTATAATGATTCATGAAAAAGCAATTTTCTGACATTTTATACTGTCAGTGTTATCCGTGCCAAACAAAATGGCGACAATGTCAAGTGTCGAAGTCGATTGGCGGCAGCGGTGGTGGCCTGTTCCTCTCCTTCCAAAGTTCAAACTTGGTCTCCTGAGAATCTGCAAACGAGAGAAATCAATGATCGTATGGAGAATGTTTTGTAAGCTGACACAAGCAGTTTAGATATTTTAAACAGGGATATTTGAGAACTAAAAATTTAAGCCAACTGGTCATAGACAACAAAAAATAAGAACCACAGAGGGGCTAAAAAGGCCCTTTTAGGAGAATCATAATATCAAACACACAACAATCTGTCAAATTTAATTTTCATCTTTATCGCTAACGCATTAGGTTCAAAGTTGATTGGGAAAATTTAACTGTGACGGGTAGCGTGATGTGCTTTCGGGTACTGCTAATGTGGCCTTTCTGGTCTAGTAGTCTAAAAAGGTCTCTTTTAAATTAAATGTCTACATTTTAAATATCTATCTAATTCTAAAAGTGACAGCACTAGTGAGGCAAAATATACTGCGGGTCTACCTACCTAAAACTGTCAGTTTTTCCAAGTCAACCTTGAACGCTGATGCTTTAACGATAAAAATTGAACTGAAATTTGACAGTTTCTTGTATGATTAACATTTTGTTTTAATAATGCTTATTAGCTTAAGGTACGTACTGTGTACGAAATTTTGACGATCCTAATAAATAAATAAATAAATAAGCCTGATATAGTGGTGATAGACCGATTAGCGCGCCGCACAATGATAATTGATGTTACCATCCCGCATGACGAGAACCTCGTGAAGGCTGAGAAAGGGAAGCAAATCAAGTATCGGCGCCTTAGCACACGAGGTTGTCGACATGTGGAATGTGGACTCAGCTGTCATTGTGCCGATAGCCGTTACGGCCAATGGCCTGATGGCCAAAAGTTTCGACGACCATCTGTCGAAGCTAGCGTTACGCGGTTGGATAAAGGGCCTGATACAGAAAGCAGTACTCCTCGATATGGCTCGTATTGTGAGGAGGTTCCTTTCTCTGGAGCCCTAACCACCGGTAGCTTGGACCCTTTTCCCGACACCGGCGGACTACTACTTTTATATTTTTTAATGTTTTTTTTTTAAGTTTTTTTTTTTTTAAGATATATTTAAAAATGTAACATGTATGTATATAAAATAAATAAATAATTTATGATTCTAATAAGATTTTACTAAAGTGGCCTTTTTTAGTATTTTTCGCCCACTAAAATGAATTAGTGAGGCAGTTTCTACAAAAATGTGGCCATTTACTTGGTCCCACTAAGGACTAAGGAGGAGCTCGTGGCTATATAATAACATCCGCACGGGTTTATCTTCAAGGTTAAACAACGCTTGCCAAGGTTGGTCTGTGGATGGGTGATCATCTTAACATACCGAGTTGGTCCCTGTTGTCATTTTTAGATCTTTGGCAATCGTTACGGATTGTCAGAAGCCAGTAAATCTGACTCCAGTCTTGCCATGAAGTACCGTGTTACCCAGTTAATGGGTTGTGGAGGTCTGGTAGGCAGCCGCTCCTCGTAAAATACTGGTATTCAGCTAAATCCAGCTTGACTGGAAGCCGACCCCAATATAGTTGGGAAAACGCTACGCAGATGATGACTAAGTAGTGGGTGGCTAGTGTGGCAGTAGAATTATTCGCAGATTCATGTGTCCATCTTGTCTAAAAAATTAAGGGTTTCTAAAAAAAATAGTTATTTCTCTCGATACCGCAACCCAATCCACTGCATCAAACAAAATCCTTCCTGCTTCTTAACCCAAATACCTCCTCATCCATACCAGCTACATTCTAACCTCACTTACCGGTAGCCCTGGATGACGTAAGGCTGGGTCTGAAGAACCTGGGCAGGATGACACGTGAGGGCGATAGCGGCCGCGTGTTCGGGATGTGCGCATACGCCACCGATTCGTGCCTCGTCGTGCCAGCTGTGGATGGATGGGGAGGACTGTTAATGACACAATACAGATATAGAATAATGTTGAAGTTGGGTAGAGACAGCGGCCGCGTGTTCAGATGTGCGCATACGCCACCGATACGCGCCGCGTCGTGCCAGCTGTGGATGGATGGGGAGGACTGTTAATGACACTATACAGATATAGAATAATGTCCAAGTTGGGTAGAGACAGCGGCCGCGTGTTCGGGATGTGCGCATACGCCACCGATACGCGCCGCGTCGTGCCAGCTGTGGATGGATGGGAAGGACTGTTAATGACACAATACAGATATAGAATAATGTTCAAGTTGGGTAGAGACAGCGGCCGCGTGTTCGGGATGTGCGCATACGCCACCGATACGCGCCGCGTCGTGCCAGCTGTGGATGGATGGGGAGGACTGTTAATGACACTATACAGATATAGAATAATGTTCAAGTTGGGTAGAGACAGCGGACGCGTGTTCGGGATGTGCGCATACGCCACCGATACGCGCCGCGTCGTGCTAGCTGTAGATGGATGGGGAGGACTGTTAATGACACAATACAGATATAGAATAATGTTCAAGTTGGGTAGAGACAGCGGCCGCGTGTTCGGGATGTGCGCATACGCCACCGATACGCGCCGCGTCGTGCCAGCTGTGGATGGATGGGGAGGACTGTTAATGACACTATACAGATATAGAATAATGTTCAAGTTGGGTAGAGACAGCGGACGCGTGTTCGGGATGTGCGCATACGCCACCGATACGCGCCGCGTCGTGCTAGCTGTAGATGGATGGGGAGGACTGTTAATGACACAATACAGATATAGAATAATGTTCAAGTTGGGTAGAGACAGCGGCCGCGTGTTCGGGATGTGCGCATACGCCACCGATACGCGCCGCGTCGTGCCAGCTGTGGATGGATGGGGAGGACCTGTTACTGACACTATACAAATATAGAGTAGAGAGCAGTCGCGTGCTCGCGATGTACGCGTAAGCCTCCGTCACGCGCCACAACGCGCCAGCTGTGGATGGACGAGAGAGGACTGACATTATATACAGATAGACAGTAATGCTCAACTTGTGTAGAGACAGTGGTCCCGTTTTCGGGATGTTGCGGTAACCAAGTCATCCCGATTCCGGGCGGGTCGCTAGTGTTAAAATAAGATGCAAGCTACTCACGAGTCTTCTGCCTCTCGTCATCAGCATCCTTGCGTTCCTTGAGGTCTGTATCCTTAGACAGCACATGCACGATCAGGGAGAGCAGCACGCACGCCGTGCAGCCGAACAGCACGCCGCAACAAGCCACCAGATAGCCACAAGGTGGGTACCACCACCACTGTAACGTTGATGGTGATCTTAAGTTTAAGGGTGCGGACACGAAGCCAGCGGCGTGGGTAGCGGCGCGGCGGCGGCGTCGTACGAGCAGCATGCGGGCGTTTATCAGTGCCCACGCGTCTGCATTGACGTAGTGTTGTGTATTTTTTTATTGCTGGTTTTTTAGCGACCGACGTTTAAACGCGAACAAGACACTAATTTCTCATAACAAAACACTATGCCACTCTAGTGCCAACCGATCTGCCCGCTGGCTTCGAGACCGGGTCTGCGCCCGCTGACTTCGTGTCCGCGGCCTAAAGGACTATTCGACAGCACCACAACCACACCGCTACAATAACACTACATAACACGTTATGTAAGTGGGCACTATATTGTATGATAATCCTTTACCTAACCTTTTCCCAACTATTGTATTGGGGTCGGCTTCCAGTCAAACCGGATTCAGCTAAATACCAGTATTTAACGAGGAGCGGCTGCCTGCCAGACCTCCACAACCCATTAACTGGGTAATACGTTACTTTTTAGAAATACTGGAGTCAGATTAACTGGCTTCTGACAATCCGGAATGACTGCCAAAGATCTCCAAATGACAGTCAGGACCAACGGGTTAACGTGATTTGGATACGGAGTAATACGGAGTTGTTACGGAGTAAAAGCGTCCGTAACTAGGACAAACTACGTACTTCGGGCTTAGAGAGTAGGCCCCCTTTTCCTTTTATTGGACGGCGAGCCTCATGAGCCGTCTGTAGGCCCTAGGAGCGCGTCAGACGGACGTTGATATAACAAAGAGTACGTACATCATACCTGCGCGGGTGAGATTGGACGAGGTGGCATTTGGAGGCGCCGGGCTCCGCGCGCGTCCCGCGGGGACATGAGCGGCACGTGTTGTCGCCAGTTTTGGAGGATGTGTTCGGGGGACAAGAGGCTGTGGGAGGATGGGGTTGGTTAAGAAAGAGGCGTGACAAGACTGTCACTGGCTTTCAATAATATAACAGCAGCTCCTATTCGTAATTGCCAAAAATATATACATACTTGCCTATTTAACTAGTGGAGAGCAAATATCTCTATGCAGGTTCAGGCTATTTTTTTATAATTAATAGGCTCTCGTTTTACCACTACCTCACCTGATGGTAAGCAAGTATGCGGTCGAAGACGGAGCACGATTGTCTAGAAGTAACCTGTTCAATCTTGACTTAAAGACTCTCAGTTTGTCAGTTTGTAGCTATAGAATAGAATAGAAAGTTTTTATTTCAGACCAGAGTCCACAGGGTTAGTTACAATTTAACTTAAATTCTAGTGTTAGTAGGCTAGAGACACATAAAAATGTTGTATATTACACTGTTAAAGATATTTAATTGTAAATCTATCATTCTTGCTTTTTTCTTCCACAAAGACACAGAAAAATAACAAGTAGCTAAGAGCCACACAGCTTGACCGTTAAGAGACAAGTTCTGTGTCATATGCGTCGGTATTGAATGGTGGCGCCTTAAGATAGATATCCTTTTTACTTGGTTATGCTTATACAGTACCTGAATAGATAGTATTTAACCCTTAACAGTGTTTAAACCTTGAATTAAATACTCCTAAAAAACCATGCCCTTGTTGACGGGCGGTGTCTGGTCAAAAAGGGACAAAATATCACTGAAATTACGTATTCGCCAGATTTGTTGTACAACTACTAATCCGGAAGAGTTGATACCTAGGCCATAACATTTATGATACTCACAGCACAGCTTGTACTTGGGCAGCAGGTATTACCCGGCGGGGCAGTTGAGGACCACGTCCACCTTGCCCGGCGACACCAGCTTGTGGTATTCGTGGTACCCATAATAGTTGTGATACTCACAGCACAGCTTGTACTTGGGCAGCAGGTAGTACTCGGCGGGGCAGTTGAGGACCACGTCCACCTTGCCTGGCGACACCAGCTTGTGGTACTCGTGGTACCCATAATAGTTGTGATACTCACAGCACAGCTTGTACTTGGAAAGCAGGTAGTACTCGGCGGGGCAGATGAGGACCACGTCCACCATACCCGGCGACACCAGCTTGTGGTACTCGTGGTACTCATAATAGTTGTGATACTCACAGCACAGCTTGTACTTGGGCAGCAGGTAGTACTCGGCGGGGTAGCTGAGGACCACGTCCACCATACCCGGCGACACCAGCTTGTGGTACTCGTGGTACCCATAATAGTTGTGATACTCACAGCACAGCTTGTACTTGGAAAGCAGGTAGTACTCGGCGGGGCAGATGAGGACCACGTCCACCATACCCGGCGACACCAGCTTGTGGTACTCGTGGTACTCATAATAGTTGTGATACTCACAGCACAGCTTGTACTTGGGCAGCAGGTAGTACTCGGCGGGGTAGCTGAGGACCACGTCCACCATGCCCGGCGACACCAGCTTGTGGTACTCGTGGTACCCATAATAGTTGTGATACTCACAGCACAGCTTGTACTTGGAAAACAGGTAGTACCCGGCGGGGCAGATGAGGACCACGTCCACCATACCCGGCGACACCAGCTTGTGGTACTCGTGGTACCCATAATAGTTGTGATACTCACAGCACAGCTTGTACTTGGAAAGCAGGTAGTACACGGCGGGGCAGCTGAGGACCACGTCCACCATGCCCGGCGACACCACCTTGTGGTTCTCGTGGTACCCATAATAGTTGTGATACTCACAGCACAGCTTGTACTTGGGCAGCAGGTAGTACCCGGCGGGGCAGATGAGGACCACGTCCACCTTGCCCGGCGACAGTAGCGACATCAGCTTGTGGTACTCGTGGTGCCCATTAGTGTCTGACAGGAGAATGTGAATTATTTAGAATAACCGAGAACACTGGGTAGGTTCTGAATCACAATAGGTCAAGGAAAGTACTGAATTCGGACGCTCATGTCGCCATTTTGAAAAAATGGTGGGTACAATTATACAGTTGTTCAAGAAAATCTGAAATTATAGAGCACTTGCTGATCTGTGCTCACTGCGTTGGTCGGTATTTTTCGGATTAATATACAAAGTTGATACGACAGAGGGACTTTCCTTTAAACTGCCTATACTAGGTACCATTTTCAAGCTCTGTACCAAAAATAAATTAAATAGGAGCAATAGTTTAGTAGCAAATGATTTTTAAAGTTTTTGCACCGTTTGAACACAATGTATCTTTTCTAACAGCTGATTATGTCTAAGCATAGGTCATGCACCTTACAACGATAAATCTACGATGCGTTGTTGCCGCTCTGACGCATGTCGAAGGACATTTCACAAAAAATTGGCAATGCAAACAAGGAAGCAATAAATACATACACACTTGCACTTTCACTACGAGAGCGACAAACATAGCGCGACTGAGAGAAACAGAAATAGGTCAGTTTGTTGCATCCTAGTTTTTTGCGATCGGTAAGTGTGGCCTCTAAAAAACTTGATTTTTCAGTGCGCCGACGCTGTCCTTTCGGAACGTACGATTTGTCAAATTCGCGCGCTAACAATAATTGTGATTTTGTTTTGTTATTGTGATAGGACACTAAATAAGTTTAAGACAGTATTTCTTATTTTTATAGTGACAGGACACGTAACTTGGGATTATTATTATTTAGAATTAGTGATTTTTTTTTTGTGATTGACTGTTTTTATGGTGGTAAGACACGTAATTAAACTTTGGTTGCGCGTATGTGTAATTAAAGTGTTAAACAATGCCTCGTGTAACTTACACGGCGTCAGAATGCGAACGTGCAGAGAAAGGTATGGTGACAGGCTGCAATTGCCCAGTACTTGGCGACGGACAGTGATTTAATTAGAAAAATAAATAACAATATTCTCCGTCAGTATAATTTGTGCAATAATGTGAATGGAGAACACATCGAGAATTTAAAAAATAGTGTTTGTTTTTGTGCGCGTACTTCAAAAGATTACCAAACATAAAAGCCAGCGCGAGCGGAGGCCTAAGTCGCCGGGCGGCCCCCGCCGAGAACGCGAGATACCGCACACCGCGCTCCGGCGCGCGCGCAACGTTGCCACTGTGTTACGGTCAGTGCAATTTATTTACAAAGGCGTTTGCGTTTCATTCTGATTTGTAAGCTATTTAGTTTGTTTGAAAAAAATATTCTCATTTTTGGCGCTTTTTATTTTTGTACCGTATCGAATTAATACTAAACACAAATAGTCATCAGGGCTCTCGGGGCTTTTGTTATGCATGGCCATGTCGAAGTTTGTAGCATGAACGAGACAACAGCTGACATAGACAATTGGCCAAAAAATCGCGCGACGTTGCCACTGTGTTACGGTCAGTGCAATTTATTTACAAAGGCGTTTGCGTTTCATTCTGATTTGTAAGCTATTTAGTTTGTTTGAAAAAAATATTCTCATTTTTGGCGCTTTTTATTTTTGTACCGTATCGAATTAATACTAAACACAAATAGTATACGTAGTGTAATTTAATGCCCCTCTGTCGTATCAACTCTGTATAGCTTATGTCCTTATGACACTCACAAAGAACATGGCTTTCTACTGGTAAAAAGCCATGATTTACCCTTCCCTCAGCATGAGCTATCAAAAACCAATGTAGACACGAAAGATGGTATAGGTTTGTCAACAGAAAAAAATTTATTAGTCAGTCAGATAGATTATCAAATATTTTACCTGTTTTCTCTTGTTACGTAAACCAAATTTGACGAAGATTCGACGCTTTTAAAATTCTCAATACGTCACGCCGTGGTATAATTTAAGTGTGTTCTGACGCGTGACGTCACGAGCACCTTTCGGTGCGTTTTATCTTTGTCAATATTCATTGATTTATAAAAAAAAAAATCGTGACCATTATTCTAACTGACGGACTAAATAGATTTGCAATTTATTGATGGTGGAAACTAGCCTACTACTGATCTGAGTTAGAATCCAGAACTTAGGGAGACTACTCGTTGAAAATAGAAGAAATATTACCTTTCTTCCTCAGCATATGTGTCACTACAGGTCTGACCAAGTCCCTCCAGGGTGTTAGAGTCTCGTTGATTCCATCCTTTGACACTAGCACTGAAATATAACACAAACATAATCATCACACCTGTATTCGATGTAAAACAGTTACAGGTACAGGTAGGGGAGAGATTTACAACTTTAGACAGTTACAAGTGTAAAAAATAATAATAATAAAAGTTTTATTTGGAACAGCTTAGATTTACAACTAAAAAACAAAAACAAAGACAGCTACAAGAATAAGATACTGTGGCGCAGCTATCATGCCCAAATCAATACAGATACAAAAATTGTTCCAGACTATCTTATGGGAAATTAAAATGATAATTTAAAAAAATCAAAAATATATAATGCAAAAAGAAAATACAAAAACCAAACTTTTTCGTTCGTTACTATGTAATGTTAATGTAGAGTGGAGGTGGGGTGAGATGTGTATATGTGTGTGGGTGTGAGTGTCTACCGTGTTTATGATACATCATTAGTCCCTCAGTTTTTCATTGGATAAGATTTTATGCCAATCAGTCACTTTTCTCCTTAGTAGACTCCCAGTCAAAGGGTAGATTTTAATTTTTATATCTATGGCATTATGAAGTTTATAGCTAATATGATTGAAGTGGCGTTTAACAATCGCTGATCTGCTCCGCTCAGTCTTACAGACTCTGTCGAATCAACGCTTTTTTATAAAGGACTAAGGGTAGTAAGGCAAAAGACAATGCTTTTTAAAAACAGTTTGGAGTACGAACAACTGTCTCACTATTAGTACCTCACAAAGTGCATATAGTTCAGTTGTCGAAAATCTAGTAGGTTTCTTTGCGAGCCCTCTCTAGGTGCAACAATGGTATAGGTTGTTTTGTGTATTCCACCCCACGTAGTTATACAGTAACCAAGAACTGATTGAGCGAGGGCAAAGTAAACCATTTTTAAGCATGGGAAATCAGCTCTAAGTTTTTTAAATATATAAACTAAAGTTTTTCAATATATTATTGCAGAATGTTCTATAACGAAGGTAGATAGTTTTATGAGTGTCATTGTGTGGGTGTTTCTTGCAGATTTTGTAACTAAACCCGAAACTACGGACTTCGGGCTTAGAGAGTAACTGGGTAGACCTTCTGCCTCGCCCCTTAAGCCCGTTACGGGCGTATTCTACTCCATATGACCTTACCGCTAAGAATTAATGACAATACGATTTGATTTTCGACTACCGCAGAGAATGACCAAGATTTTCAACCGTTCCCGATTGTTAAAATCAGGAACGGTAATCATTTCAGCCGAAAGACGATCCATTGCAAGACAGACTGCATAGACACCACCTACACATTGTCTGTGCCCATAAAAAGAAGACATTCAAGCTAGAGACAAACTGGTCTTACTTACGCAACGTATGTGCAACGCATTATGATATCTAGACTCTTGACTTGATATGAAAAACTAATCAATAGAAACACACTTATCGTATGCAACGCAACATACGATACGATACAAAAGCGTAGCATACGTTGCGTACGTAGGACCAGTGTTTCTCGCTTCCAACAGTACCTTTAATAGAAGAAAGAACAGCAGTATTGGTAGCGCAGAGCATGACAAGAGAAGATACGATGTCTCTCTTGCAATGCAAGCTGCAGTTGAGTGCTCGAGGAGTCATGGTAATGACGGTTGCAGCTCTCACCAGGGTACTGTTGGTGGCCTGAAAGAAAACTAAAGAGATATAGTGCAAGTTTTAAAATCATGCCTAGCCTTTTCCCAACTATATTGGGATCGGCTTCCAGTCAAGCCGGATTTAGCTGAATACCAGTATTTAACGAGGAGCGGCTGCCTACCAGACCTTCACAACCTATTAACTGGGTAACACGGTACTTCATGGCAAGATTGGAGTCATATTTACTGGCTTCTGACTTTCCGTAACAGCTGCCAAAGATCTACAAATGACAGGGAGGAAACTCAGTATATTAAGATGGTCACCCATCCACAGACCAATCTTGGCAAGCGTTGCTTAACCTTGAAGATCGACTCGTGCAGCTGTTATTATATAGCCACGAGCTCCTCAAACCGCGAGTTTTAAACTGTTCCACTGCAATAACCTCTTCTGATATATGAATCAAACGAAACGAGCTTGTTCTAGTTGGTTACTAAAAGGACGATACAGTCCAGGTTTCAGGTCGCACTAAACATTAAAAGATTTCTTTACCACGAAGTGCGAAAGAGATTTATTTTTATGTCTCTTTCATACTACTAGTAAAGCAATGTATCCTGCTGTCAAATCAGACTTTTCAGATTTTGGAGTGGAATTCCCTGGCGGAGTCTGTATTTCTAGATCTGGGGGTATTTGAGTCAGTTCTACTCATTTATCGTCCGTTTTTACAAGATGTCTTTGATGAACAGTAACATTTAGAAGAACTTTCTTACCTTGTCCTTCTGACAGACTGGTTCATCGATTCTTATGGAGCAGGCTTTCCCACAGTGTGTTTCGTTCGCCATTAGGCTGCCGAGCCGCTGGATTGCTTTGAGGTCCTACAAGAGTTCGAAAAGAGACAGTTTAAATAATTACATCAGGATTCTGAGGAAGATTTTTTAAGTTTACAATCCTTACTAATATTGTAAACGCGAAAATGTTTTTTGTTCTCAAGGCACATTTTTAAGAGCGTTTTAACCCGACTGCGAAAGAAGGAAGGTTATGTTTTTCGAGTATAGGTATGTATGTATGTATATTTCTTTGGCACGCCCTATAGCCTAAATGGCTCGATGGATTTTAGCTTGAGAGGTGTCGTTAGATTCGTATTTACTGTGAGAGTGACACTGGGTATACACTTTTTTTTTTTTTTTTTTTACTATTATACACAAATTAAAATGTATATTATGTATACACAAATTAAAATGGCCGATTTTTAGTGCCATATTATGCCTTCAATATTTTTTTAAATTTTCAAAACCTATCGAGTGGGGTATCAAAATAAAGGGCTCGAGGAAACGATTCCAAAAATATGACTCACTGAAACCCGATCGCTAAAAACAACTAGGTAAAAAGTTCGAAACAAACCTTTTTCACGTAGTCTGATGCAGTTCAATCACTGATCGTATGCTCCACCGTGTCCTCTGGGCGATCCTCGCAATGTTGACACCCGGGCGTGTCCTCCCGCCGAATCCGAAACAGTTATCTCCCGAAACAACCGTGTCCGGTGAGTACCTGTGTCAGACGGAAGGCGAGGACGCCGTGGCGCCGCTCCAGCCACTCCTCAAAGAGGGGACTAATCGCCTGTATTGTGGCGTGCCCAGCCCTGGGTTGCGACAGTCGCTGTCTCCATACCGCCATGAGATCCTGCCGGAGCTCCATCCGTCTTGCTGCGATTTGCCGCGGCAGAGAAATCTCGCCCCGGCGTTGCGCCTCCACGCGCCACTCGTACATGAGCGCGAGGGCTCTCGCTTCCAAATCCCATGGCGGCAGTCCGGCAAGGAGGCTCGCCGCCTCGCCAGAGACCGTGCGGTATTCCCGGGCCAGCCGGATGGCCATGACCCTCTGGGACGCATTGAGGTAACGGGCAGGTCGTTTCCTCAAAGTAGGCGCCCACACTGGCGCCCCATAAAGGGCCATGGACCGCACGAACCCCACGTAAAGCCTCCGGCAGGAGGCGTTTGGTCCCCCTAGATTGGGCAGAAGCCGCTTAAAGACAGCCCCGGCCCGCCCCAGTCTGGGAGCCAAACGTCGAAAATGCTCGACGAAGTTCCACCGGCTGTCGAGGATGAGACCCAGGTATGTCATCGTCGATCCGACGCCGATGTGAACCCTCCTACCGTTATTTGGGATCCCGATGGTGGCTTATTCCGAGATCCATGAAAGCACATGGCTTCGGACTTGTGTAGATCTAGCTTGAGACCCAACTGCTGGATCCGGAGTATGTACCCACGTAGGGACCACGCGGGCGAAGCTGATGGCAGAAGCTAGTTAGTGATTGACGATGATGATGTGGAATAAGAGGATGCTACTTACGTCATAAGAACAGTTATCTTGAGTTTTGTACACCGATAGGAACACAACATCGAAGGCTGGTACCGTCAGCACGCTTAGTTTAACAGTCTTCCGGACTGTGTGATCCTGAAACCATTAATCTGTTAGGAGCTTCATAAACCATAGTTACAAAATAGGTTTTACAACTTTTTTAATGTAACTTAAACAAAACCAGCCAAGTGCGAGTCGGACTCTCACACGAAGGGTTCCGAACCATAAACCAGAAAAAAAAGACATTTCTTGTATGAAATATCCACTCTGTCAAAAATTCAACTGTCTACCCATTACGGTTCTTGAGATACAGTGTATGGCTCAGCGGTACTTACAGTAGTTGTTGGATGTGAGTTGACGAAAACCAAACTATAATTCCGTTTATTACACGAAAATTACACGAAAAGTTACGTTGGATGCTAATCCGCGGTTATAGCGCTACGGCCAGCTATTGGTCAACTAAATAAATATAAAAGTAAATAAAATGAGGAGCGAAAAGTAGGTCGCGGCGTAAGCATAATATGCCTGTACGTGAACCGTACATGCTCCCGAGGGAAAAGTAGAATGAGCATCCATTACAAAGCAAATAATATAAGAAAGTGTAAAGTAAATAATAAAAGTTAAAAGTAAACAATAGTAAAAATATAAACGTATAGGTACGAGTATAACACTCATTTAAATTCGTCAAAGTGAAATGCTTTCTTCGGCTGTCTTGCTTCGCTGTAAACGGGCTCGGCTGCTGTCGAATGTATTTCTTGTAGCTCAATGTCCCCTTCAAAGTTATCCCTTCCTCTAGTTGTCACTCGTTTTGGCAGAGAGTTTTTTACGTCTTTCTTTGTTTTGCACCATCGTTTAATGATAACATAGAGGGCAAGCACAGCGATTCCTCCCAACAACAAAGATGTTACCGAGTAGAGATAGATGTCGTGACTTGACATGTCAGACGCCTTCGGTAATATTTCTCTGGTTTTCTGGAATTCCAACTGCTGGTCTATTTTTCTTATTTCTACTGCAGTTGGCGTTTCTTGTTGTCATATTTAATTTTGCATTCTTCCAGCCGATGTCAAAGATGCTGTTTATCGTTGAATTGATGGTTGGTATTTCTATATCTAGTTCCATGTTAAAAGAACTTCCCAGCTGATTGTTTGTAAATATTGTGGCGTCCTTTTTCTGAAGTAAGCACTTTGATTTCAAGGAAATCACTCCAGTCCCGTCAATGACCGCTGGCGTAACTTGATCGTGACATATTACGCGTATCAGCTGTTTTCCGCACAGTGTAAATAGCCACATGTTTGATTTGTGAAGCTTTGTCCAGGTTTCCTTGCATGTTACGTCATTGAGGATGCATGATAAAGTCTCTTGTTGGTTGAAGACTTGGGCCTCACATGGGGCGCTTTTATCGTGCATGTTGTAGACAGGGTTACGTGAGACACAAATGAATTCGTCTTCTCCGTATGAAGTACATTAGCGCATGTCTTGGTGTTCCATTGTTATGTACGAGTTTTTTACAAAGTTGATTGCGATGAACCTTGAACTTGGTTGTACGAGTTTTAAATGTCCTCGTCTAAGGAACGGTATTGGTATGACTCGATATATCCTTTTGTAAGTTCGGACCGCAGTACATGTGATCGTTGAGGCTGCTATCTCCTTTTGCCTTGTAAGACGCGTTGAACACTACTCTTAGTTTTGTTGTAGTGGACTCAGCTCTCAACACGCCATGGTGAGGAAGGTAGACTTGGCCCCTACTTTCTACGGTAACAGGTTTCATGTGTCCCATAGCGATGTATTCGTTCATAAAACGCTTGTACTCGTTACTGAGTTCATTGTTTTTTGAACATTTTCCTTTCCAGTTGAAGGAACTCTGCTAATGCTTGTGACCTGCCATTTTTCAAGTTTGTTTCGAAGTTAGGCTTCATAGGCATTTGTACTACATATTGTCCGTTTGCCAATCTTGTAGTAGTTGCGTTGTAATATTCCTCACAGTATTGTTCCTCACTAGTTGATGGTGATTTGTCTGGAATTTCCTCGGTTTCCCAAAATCTTGTCATGTTTTCGAAATCGTAAAGTGTCACGAAGCAGTTGAAAGTCTTTACATTCTCGCATAGAACCCAGCCCACTTTGGTTTGTTGAGCTACAGGGTACCTCTTGTCACTCCTGATGACGCCGTTTAGTTTTAGTTCTGAGTAGATATCCGCGCCCAAGAGCAGATCGATTGGGCCCGACAGGTTGAACTGTGGGTCCGCGAGTTTTAAGTTATCCAAAAAGTCCCAGTTGCTGATCTTGTAGAGGTTCTTTAGGGGATGATCTCCAGATTATAGTTTGCAGATGTTTTTGTTTTTCATTCAGCCAGATAAACCGATAAAGTTTTTCTACATCTGCCGTAAACACGTATCTGTACGTTCTCCAACCACTTTTATGTATGGCTCAGAGGTACTTACAGTAGTTGATGGATGTCAGTTGACGAAAACCACAGATTTCACTATAATTCCGTTTATTACACGAAAATTACACGAAAAGTTACGTTGGATGCTAATCCGCGGTTATAGCGCTACGGCAGCTATTGGTCAGCTAAATAAATATAAAAGTAAATAAAATGAGTAGCGAAAAGTAGGTCGCGGCCTACTAGGCATAATATGGCATAATATGCCTGTACGTGAACCGTACATACAGCCCGCTGAAAAGACGGACGGACGGACAGCGGGGGCTCCGTTGGATACCCTTTGGATCCCTAGAAAGATACTTCAGTGGAGGAACATATCGAGAGACAATCTAAAGTTGGTTATAGTAGCGAAGCACTGCTTGGTTCTTTCTTTTTCGTCACAAAATAAAAAACAACATTAAGTAGGTAGTACATAGACGGGATAAAAGTAGCCCTGTTCTCTTAGTTAGGTATGGAACAGCTCGTTTAGAAAATAATTTCAATTAGTATTCCAAGACAGGAATAAATTTGATTTCACTTCATATTGCCAAATTCTTTTCTACAGCAGGGTACGTAGTTAACAAAATCACCCAAAAGATCAATTATTAACTATCTGCGCATAATGCAGTGCATGCTGTGCTTTTCTGGTGACCCACCGCCAGGGTAGCCCACGAAATTCAAATATTTTTATGTTTATTGCAGTTTTCCGGTCAGTGTGAAGCTGTATGTTGAACAAAATACAATCTGCGGCTGTAACGCGTATTGTCTAAAGAATTATAACCATTTTAATCATCAATATAGCTCTCCAAATTCATAAAGCCGTATTGAATGACTTTTTCATTGATAACCAATGTACAGATATTAAAGTAATAGTGTACTCATTTTTGAGAAGCCAAATAAATAAATTAGGCTTCTGTACCATCATCATCTGCCCAGTCTTTTCCCAACTATAGGTATTGGGGTCAGCTTCCAGTCAAACCAAATTCAGGTGATTACCTGTGTTTTACGTGGAGCGACTGCCTAACAGACCTCCACAACCCATTACCAACACAGTACTTCTTGGCAAAACTGGAGTCAGATTTACTGGCTTCTGAAAATCCGCAACGACTGCCAAAGATCTACAAATGACAGCCGGGACCAACGGCTTAACGTGCTTTTCGAGGCACGGAGGAAACTCGATATACAAGATGTTGATTTGCATCCTAGTCAAATTCAAGGACGTAATTATGCTAATGATTCTCGACCCAAATCAACAATAAAATGGGTAGGTATTTTTTTTATTTTTTTTCTTATTTACGGAAATCCGTAAGTGTGAACCAGCCGTATTTAAAAGCGGCCCGTCTGTTACTAGCCCTATAACCGCGCTTTCACACACAAACAAACGCAAACAACACATACACAACGCATACGCAAACGATCATTCAATAAATTCGTAGGTAATCAATTCCACCCCAACCAATCACGGTGCGGGTACTCTCCCGCGCAAGCTCCTAGCTCCCCCGCCCCCGCGGCCCCGGAACTAACAGTGTGTTTGATGTCGCCGAAGCGCGCGTGCGCATTGCGAAGTGCAAGATGACGGACAATTATTCAAATGTCGAGTTGATAGAGATGGTCCGCCTATATGCCATCAGCGGAGAGAGCCTACGTGGAGCCAACCGGATGTTCACGAAAATGTTTCCCGCTCGGGAACCCCATCACAGAGTGTCATGATGGCTTTCGACACTTAAAAACGAATGTGTTAGTGTTACGTAAGCTAAAGGAAAACCAGCTACATTGTGCTCAATTGTGCGAAAAATGTGATGTGATGGTGGCAACTTTGAACAATACCTCCGGGTAACTAAGACCCACTGACCAAGTAGGTAATTTATTTATTTTTACATTTTTTAAATAGCTGTTAGCTTAATCAATTTTATTAGTGTAAATAAGTTGATTTCAAATTTTTAACTACGTCACAAATACTTAAGAGTCGAAAGTATCACCACGTACTTACACTTAACTAGAACGACTTCCCATTCCCGTCAAACGTAGAAAACATTTTTAGACTTAGTAGATCGGTACACCAACTAAGGTAGGTATTATTACTCGGTCTGAAGCCCGTTAAGTAAGAAGGAAAATTTCAAATCAACCAATTTAATCCACAAATAAAACAAAATCACTACGAAAACTTCAGGTTGAAGGATAAAGTAAAACTAACATTTTATTAATCATCTGAGACCAGGTCAGTGAACTTTTCTTTGGCGCACTAGTATTACTGTCTTTAGTAAGATTTCCGTAATCCAATGATGCTCAAAAATGAGTTAATTATCAAGCGAAATTTATGACAATAATGTGATTTTCGAAATAAAATTAGGTAACATTATGTAGCGGTCATTGGCCGCGTACGCGCTAGCATTTCGCAGGTAAGACGTCGACACTCACGCACTCAGCTGCATTGTGGCTGTGTGCGTAGTCGGGTGATTCTGTTTTCTTTGTATTGAATTAAGGGTTTAATTCTGAAATACTGTTAAATTTCAACAACAAATAAAAGCAGCGCTTATTAGTTATTGCCCGCTACCGTACTTTCAGTTGATTATTTATGTCTTTTATGACAACCTCCTGAAATTTGACGAGGTTGCAAAACAACACCTTGTATTAGGATGTTCCCTTCCACTGACCAACCTTGACATGCGTTGCTTAACCTTAAAGATCGACCCGTGCGGCTGTTATAATTTAGCCATGAGCTTCTTAAATTAGGATTCTGTAACAGAAGTAATAAAAAGAAATGGTCTCTCTTACCAGACTACAATTATAGGTGCCAACATTCTTAGGCTCCACGTTCTTGATGGTGAGGCTCACGTCATCCACTTCAACATTGTCTTGTTTTAGCATGTGGCTCCTGTCCGTCTTCCAAATAAATTTTGCGTCACATGTCCTGACAGGGGCGTCAAGGCCACAGTCCATGATCACTGAGTCTCCTGCCATAACGTAAAGCTCGCCCTGGAAGACGAGAATTATTGTGTCATCTGCCCACTTGTTGGAGTGCCTTAAGTGCCATTTTTAAGTATGGGAAATTATCAAATGACTCCTCCCGCTCTGAGTGAAGTGGGAGGCAGTGTCAGACTCTTTTTGAGTGAAACCCATCAGTGTTCTTCCTAAAACCTTTTGCATTCCAGGGCCGCGGTGACTCTGTCGAACAAATTCCGTAACCCTTGCAGGCCCCAAGTGCTACTGAATGCCACTGATGCTGCTGCTATAAAGCCGATCGTATCCACTAGGTAAAATTTAACACCCAACGACAACATGTCATTTTGGCGACGCTTGGGGCAGGCCTATGTCCAGCAGTGGACATCTTTCGGCTGATATGACGATGATGATGATCACCAACATGTTCAGTAACGGACACAACAACAACGCCGGACGTTGCCTGCAGGCGCGCATCATTTTGACAATGTTACTAAAAAAGATTCTCGTTGACAAGTTATAGAGAAAACCGAATCTTACCTCTCCAGGCGTCAAATTTGGTATATTCCTCAATCCAAGTTCTAAAGATTCTAAATTAGCTGTTCTTTTCCTTCTCGTTACAATTTTATATATACCATCATCTCCTTTGGCAAATCTTTCAAACGAATCATTAGAATCATCTTCAAAGTTAACGACATAAGCTTCGTCATCAGCGGTATGCTCAACTTTGTTATAAAAATGTAGTTTCAAAGATCTTTTGTTTCTTATCCAGTCCCATCTCTTCTCCTTTCTCTTATAAGGGATGACAAAGAGGTCATGTGCACGTTTGTATTTGTGGCAGCTAATTTTTTTCACTACCATCTCGAACGTCTCTGCTGGTATCGACCTTTGTAACGTCTTAAGGTGGTCATATGTGGCTTGGATGTCACATATTTGACTTGGTTTGGTTGACCGACGATAATGACTGGCCTCTTGAAACAAAGCACGTGTGTTAGATTCGGGAAATATAATACCACTACTTTTCTTGTCCGATCTGGGGAAGAAAAACAACTGTGAGATAAGTGATCAGTTGCTTCTCGTCCTGAGAACCGACTGAGGAGAAGAGAGAAGAGGGACAGCCGTTAAAATGATTCATTGGGCTCAAGACATAGTGACAAGCCATTTAGAAGGCAGCGTATGTCAATCTCATACATTTGGACATCTGGATAGTCGTTATTGCTGGAAGAATGTCACTTTGTATAGGCCATATGTTGTTTGGTTTAGTGCCATCTCTTACCTTTCTCATCTCTTCTCCTACGCCTATACTACAGAGATGGAATTTTCTTGAATAAACAGCAGAGATGGGACTAAATCTTTTGTTTGAGTTATTGCTTTGCACGAATTATTGTTATTCTTTTTTACTATTGATAGGCACGCGTTTGACCACAATCTCATCTGTTGGTTCGATGATGATGTGGTCGAAGATGGAGCACGCTTGTCTAGAATTCTCTTCCCTTAATTCTCTTTTAAATATATGAAACATGATGGGCATTCATGACTCAGCTAAAGTTAATCTTTTTCGAATGAAGACCATTTCCGGGGGCTGTCTTTTTTTGTCCATCTAATATAATTTTAAAATAAATGGAGATTTAACAAGAAGTAAATCAAGATAATAGCTAACGTTTTGGTTTCCAAAGCAAACACTATCGGCTGTTCATAGCTAGAGACCATAGTTTTTGACATATAAAGAAATCAGCCGGTTTAAGGCACTTTTTTCTTGCCTAACTTCAGCTGGGAACTATTCGATTTTTTCTTGCTTTTCCCCAGGTTTATACTAAAGTGGCTTTTCTGCGTAGGAGCCGTGGATTATTTCGGAAAAAAGTAGCCTGTGATACTTCAAGATAGTGTAGTTGTCTATCAGTGAAACCTAAAAATCTAAAATTGGTTCAGAACGTCCAAATATTATCTCGAACATACATACAAAAATAAATCTAATATATAAAAATCTCGTGTCACAGTGTTTGTTATCGCACTCCTCCGAAACGGCTTGACCATTTGTGACTTTTTTTTGTATACATTGGTTAGTTCTGGGAATAGGTCATAGGAGGAGGTTCTATTTTCGGCTGTATGTATTATTATTATTTTTCTTATGTATGTTCACCGATTTGTCTGCCAATTCTGGACCGATTTTAATTTTTTTTTTTTTTCGAAAGCCTATACTCCTGAGGTGGTCCCCCATTGTCAACCAAGTTAGAATCTGATGATGGGATCCCATGAAAATCGAGTGAAACCCTCAAATTTTGTAAGCACAAACAATGTTTGTCACGGACCCTGGCAATGTCCGGGATGAATTGTATCTTCTTCCGCCAGGTGGTGGAAGAAGATACAATGTTTTTCATAAACTTTCTATCGCAATTCAGATATTTGTGCCTGGTAATCATCATCTCATGTTGCTAAGCCGATGATGGAAGGCATAAGTCAAGATCTGATGGTGGGATCCCATGAAAAATGTTTGTTCAGCGATATTTTTTTTTTTGTTTATTTATATGGTAAAACAACGTTTGTCGGGTCAGCTAGTCTTTTTATAATATTAAAATTAGATAATTCTCTTACCTTTATTGGACGTTGGCGGTAGAGTATTAATTCTACGGGATTTAATCCTTATCTTTCTGTTCTTAATTAAGTTTTTTTTATCTTTCCTGACTTGCCGAATGCTTGCCTTCTTCACTACCTTTGGATAATGAAAGCTACTAAACATCGATATAACTTATATAGATGATGTGTTGATCGTTTTATTTTTCTACGAGTTTTGTTCGTTTCTTTACCTGATGATAGAGAAATTAATAATGTTGACCTGAGGACAGTGATGAGCTAATACCTGGTGCCGCCAACACTCAAAGGCCTTCTACACGGAGGTAATCCAGGTGACCTTGGTAATCCTGGTGATTGCATCCGTGTTGACGGCGGATGCAATCCAAATTCATACAAACACGGACGCGCGGACGGAAAACCAAGCTACAGCCAAGGTCACTTTGGATTGGACATTGGATTGCATCCGTGTAGAACACGTTTAAGAAGTCGTCTGATAATAAGCGATCGTCGCGTTCATTTGCACGCAAACCCAATCGCATCCTCGTGAGACCAGAGAGGGTTTTCCGGTTCTGCCGAACATATTAACGCGACGATCGCGTATCCGCGCGATTGTCGCTTTGTAGAGTAGAGTAAGGACTTTGTTTTCCGCATTTAGGGTGAGTTCCCACCAGATATCTGCGAGGATGCGTAATAAGGGATTTGTTTGATAAAAACAAACGGAATTGCTAGCTCTGAGCGAAGCTAAGGAAATGAAGCAATTCTATTGGTTTTTAGACTTCCATTCGGTCCGTTGTGCGTGGTATTAGAATCACTTTTTAATGGCAGCCACACACGCAGCGATTTACTTGCGCAAGCTTAGACGTGCACAAGTATACTGTAACGTGTGTTGGAAGATACTTGCGCGAATTTTAGTCAGTGTATTTGTGCAAGTCTAAGCTTGCGCAAGTATATCGCTATGTGTGTGGCTGCCATAACCCACGCTGACTCCCACAGGTTGACAACGTTTGACTGGCACCAGCTACTGGCTTTCTACATGAATGAACTTAAAAGCCACATAGACAGGAGCTTCTCTAAGTGCCACGATTAGTCGCGGTAAGTTGCGTAGGTCATTTCATTTGACATGCTGTAGGTACAGATGCTATGGTAGGCGCCAGATAATGTGCATTGTCCACATACATAAAGGTCATTGATTGGTCATTGACATTCATTGACTTTCTTAATATCAAAACAGAAATAAAGATATTTTAAGTTGTCTAGAATCGACTACTATCGTGATCCTATATGTTCTACAGTTATCGAAACAATATATCGAAAAACATTTAATTATGAAACAATTTTTACACTTAATAAAAGTAGTTCATAATTTATTGTGTGGGTATCTACGTAGGGACATTAAGGAAAGGTCAATGTACTTTTTATTGGTAGTTTATCAGGAGCTTACCATAGAAAGCAAAATGTTTGTTTGGAACTCACACAAAACAGACAGACGCAAAATTAATTAAAAGTAATAGTAGTCTATTACTTAAAGCGGTTGCGCCAGGGTAGCCATAAGTTAGTTTGACGAGGCTAGTTTTTCAAACTACAAAAGGAGTATTGCGTTAAAACTCGAAAAAAATATCAGCTGTTTCATACATAAGCATAGTATAAGCATAATCAGCCTATAATGTTCCCACTGCTGGGACACAGGCCTCCTCTCGATGAGAGGTAGTGGGCCGTAAATCACCACGCGGGCCCAGTGCGGGTTGGTAGAGGTTGTCTTCGAATTTTTGGTTCTAGGACATGCCGGTTTCCTCACGATGTTTTCCATCACCGTTTTGAGAGCAGTGGTGATAAAATAATTTACACAAAGTAAAGCGCCTGTCTGGGTTCGAACCTACGACCTACAACTCGTAAATCGCAGCCATTACCACCGGGCCACAACTGCTCTTTATACCGCTGTTTCGTACAAAATGCAATATTTAGCCAATGAAAACGTATGAAACCGGCTGATATTTTTTTCGAGTTTTCAGGGTGGCTCTCAAAATAAAAGTTTTCACTACCTAAGAGGTAGATACTTGGTGTTTTATGAATAAGCCTGTATACATAAGAATTGTCCTCAAATTTATATGTCCCAGGCTAGGACAACACTCCTTCCTGCCAGTCTAATTAAGCCCAAGCATCAACACATAGAGAAGCTTCTGGTTGTAAAACTCAGGCTTAAAGGTATTACCAAAGCGATGAAGAGAAGAGCAGAGACGCCTAGAATCACCAATAACTATGTGGTAGTCGCCGACGACGGGCTCATCGCATCCTTCCGAAGGAACTCTTCGGGTTTATCAGCGATTGCAAAAGCAGGAGCGAAGCCCTGAAGGGAAAAATAGAGGCTGAGTAGAGGTAGATAGATCATATATTAGGATGGAGGTGTTGGTCGATTTAAGCCATCTCTGCTCCGATTATAATGGGGCCAAGTAAGGCCGTGGACACGAACTCAGCGGGGCGGCGGCGGCGGCGCTCGAGTTCGTGTCCGCGGCCTGAAAAGTGGGATTTGGTTAGGTAATTTGTTGTTAGGGTTCCGAACATCCGTAGATTATAGGAAGACCTACAAGAAGCCTCTAGTATAAAAATAACATGTTACCAAAATTAAATTGGTTCGGAACCCTTTGCACGCGAGTCCGACTCGCACTTGGCCAGTTTTTTATTTGTTTTATTATTAGTTTTGATAGGTACATGAGCACTAACTCACCTGATGGTAAGTGATGATGTGGTCGAAGATGGAGCACGCTTGCCTAGAAGTAACCTATTCACTATTGACTTAAAGACTCCCAGGATGTAGCCATCAGGAAACACGAGACTCTGACAGGGAAGCATTCTTCATCGTCGACCACAATCTTTTACCATCAGATGAGATAAAAGTCATACGCGACACTACCAATAATATTTTTTTTTAAATTGCTTTAGTTTATAAAAAGTCTTAATGTGGCAAAATTAAAAGACAATAGACTGTTAACCTTACAGAGACTGACTGAATCACTCATTCTGAAACTAGGAGTTATGATGCTTTTGTTGGAAAAACTGATAAGATATATGCTACATGACCAACTGACAGTTTAAGATTTGAAATAAGCAAAACTGACCTTTTTATTCTTGATGTTCAGAACTTTAATGCCCATTTTGCTAACGATCTTGTTCAATAGTCCTTCCGGTTGCTTGGTGGTAACATCACGCTCTACTAAATCATGAAAGCTGGTTGTGGTAGGTTTCGGTGTGGTCATCAATGTGACTGTTGGTCTGCAAGTGAAGAATTCATTTTACTGCATTGGAAGGATGAAGAATTGAAGAAGTGAATTGTTCTAAAAACGAAACCTGTAGACATTACGATCTTTAATCAAGTAATAAATTAACAATAATAAAAACTAAAATTAACAAATACACTAAACTTACAACAAATTAAAATATGGCATCAAAAAATTCGTTCGAACGTTGAAAGGCAATATTTAATCTCTGCCCAAAGTAAAAGCCAGCTCTTGGGTCACGGGAAGTGTCAACCAGCCGTTTCGAAATTTCTTTAGACTAATTTAATTTGGTCGAGTTACTTCAAAAATGTCAAATCCTCAATCTCACCTCTTCGACAGTCTATGACAACAATGTAGTGGTCCGGGAGATACCATTGCATTATAGGTAGTGTTTTTACGCCGATCTACTGCCATCTTATTCAATAGATCTCGAATGATTAATAAATTAAACAAGCGTCAGTTGGCGCACCCGCAGGGTGGGGTTTGTTGCGTGTGGTTGGTTACGGAAGTTGTAAAAAATTAAAAAATGAAGTCATAATACCTACTCTACCTGAAACTCTTTTTTAATAAATAGTTGACATTGACCGAGTTGAAAAACCATGGTCAGCTGCATGATGGAGGGGGGAATATGCGCTAGTTGCTCTCATGAAGTTGTGAACATGAAACAGGGAAATAAGTTCACCGAAAATTATGCCCGGCGATGAAATTGAATTAGGCAAGCTGTTCAAATGATTAAAAAGAAAGTTAACTAGTCAGTTGCTTGGGTAGCGGAGGAAAGACTGTCAGATGAGGCAGTAAAGATTAAAAATATTGGTGCTTTATTACCACTCTGTTCCCATTTAACACATATTGCGAGATAGACATGACACCCTTTGATGAGCCATGAACAAGATGCAGGTGGTGAATAACAGAACTTTAAAAGAAACTATCTATCTATTATATACCACAATTCTATAGTAACAATATCTTAAAAACATACTCACATGACATTTTCAACTTTGGTTTTATTGACAACACTTATTTTCATATCAGCGTCATTAATGCGTCTGTCATTGTATGCTACCCTGTCCCATTCCTTATTGAGATTGTTAGTTTCAAATTGTATAATAGAAAGCAACAGATTCTTAAATTCTTCTTTATCGACTCTACTACCACGGTTTATTTTATTGTCATATTCGTTGATAATAACGATAGTTGGATTCAAAGTTGTGTTTTGTGGAGATTCCTCAATTACATAGTCCATTACTTTGTTATCGGCATCTGTGACAATGTCTATAACACCTGAATTTAATGACATTACTAATTCTGAATCATTTGCTGTACTTGTAGGTTTTTCCTCTACACGTTCAGTAGTCTCTATGTTTTTTTCTTTTCTAAATAAATTCGTCGCAGTTTTGAATTTGTTCATAAAGCTTTTTCTGGTTGACGATACGATAACAGATGTTGGAGTAGTTTTTGATTTTTCTTCTTTTTTTAGTGCTGCAGTTGTAACACTTGCAACATTTGTATTATGCGAAACAGTTGTAGTGATTGCTGAAAAATGTTTTGCTACAGTTTTAGCTGTTGTGGAGTCAATTTTTGTGCTTGGTACATATGTAGATGCGTTGACCGCCATAGCCTCAGTGCTAGTCATTAAATAATTTTTATTTTCTTGTAATAAATCATTTTTAGATTTTTGTGGCGCATTTTTAAATTTTGTTTCTATTTCATGTTCAATAGTCGTTAGTTCTATTAATTTTTTTATAAGCGTCGACTTTTCACTGGCACAAAGCGCTGTAGTCTTGTTTTTTGACCAAGCCATCTTTTCTTTAACTTTAAACATTAATGATGGCTTTTTTGGGTTGCTTTCGTTTTTTACTTCTTTTTCTAGCTTCGTATCTTTTTTTGCAGACTTGATTGATCGATTCAAATCATGATTCATTGCTTCAACATCTTGGAGACTACCAAATAACTGTAGCATTTGATTAATGTTTTTGCTTAAGGTGTCTGTGGTTGTTTCTACATCTCGTTGATTTCTCTCCGAATTGGGACTGGTTCCTAGTATCATATCAATAGAATTTGAAACTAATTCATGTGTGTTTGGTGCTTCAGTAAGAATATTAGTTGTGGTGTCTCCTTTTTGAACAACAGTGACTTCGATATTCAGTGCATCTTTATCTATGACTGAATCTCTAACTAAGCGAGGTTCGTTTGTGCCTGCTTTTAGGTAGTCATACCAAAACGCACCGCCACCATCCGATATTAATGGTGTTACCACCTGGTTATTGACCTGACGCTTAAAATTTGTTTTTGGCTTCTTGTTGAACTCGAAATACGATAAAAGTTTAGAATTCTTGCTTTTGCGTGGAAAAAGCTTTCTAAAACCGTTATATTTCTTAGTTTCTCCTTCTAAATAAAAATTGTTGAGTAGATGCTGCGAAGTATCCTGAATTCCTGTGATCCCTGCTGTAAACATTTGTTCATCGGCTGTTGAAGATTCAGGGTGGCAAATTATATTAACATTGATGTTATCAAGAGAATACACATTTTTTACCATTTTTTTCGATGTAATGTTCGGGGTATAACGTTTCTTCAGTGTTTTTTTCAGAAGACAGTTGTTCATCAAGTGAATAAACTTATCACCGTTCTCTTTCAACTTGTCGTTGTAGCAAACTTGCAATGATATCGTTTTATTCAGATCTTCTGCTAGGACTTCCAAATCATTTAACAGATGAGACATATTGTCCTGTTTTTTCATTTTAAATGTCTTAGTAAAACGTTTTTTATCAATATAAGTTGTGAATGTCTTGCATAATCTTCCTTGGCATTTCCCCCCAACTCGTTTGTAATAATCTGTCAAGCTTTTGTCTATTTTGTTAACTGATTCTCTCAACTTCTGTCCTCCTAATGGATTCATCCAAAAGAATGTTTGTATTTCGGTACAATGGTCTGCCATGTAGCGACCAATGTTGTCGAATTCGAATATGAGTTCGTCTATGACTGCATCGCTGGCCGCACATGCCCTGCACATTGCTGTATTACTCTTGCATTTGCAGTTACAGACTCTGTCATGACCAAAGAAACGCTTGACTGCCTCCCAGTCGATATTTCTCTTGAAAATGTATTTATCGGCACTTTTCTTCTTACCGGCCTGCTTTTCTTTCAGCTTTCGAGACTTCCAAACAGATCGAGCCGATCTTTTGCTGTAATTAACATCTTTGTTGACTCTCGAAATATTTTCATACATCTCTATCAAATGCTGGTTCACTGCCGCCACAAAGTCCTTGCTCAGCGTAACTTTGGCCAAATTCTTCAAACTCGTTGTTTCATCTCTTGTTTCCGTTGGTTTCGACTCCGACATACTAGCTGTGGTCCCCGCCGCCACCTGTCGTGACTTTAAATCAGACAAATTTAGTGCACTTAAAATGGGTTTTAACCCATACCCGTTACTGGTTTGATCGATAAGTAAATACATTCCAGGGGACAGTCTATCTGCGGTAGAAAGAATTTTGTCAGTGATTCTAGTGGACGTGGGTGGTACAGTTCCTTCGAACGAATGGACTTGGTATTCTAAATCTACGGGCGTTGACATTTTCGCGCAGAAAATTTTTCTGACTCTGACTGGATCATGGATAGAGGGAGATCGTTTCTTCCCGTTTTGGAAGTCAAAAGGAATGGCAATGTGGACCTGGATGGCGGTGGTGCTGCCTTGGAAGGAGTCTCTTTGTTGGTGTCCGACAGTCAAGTTGTTGTCCTCATAACTGAGGGTGTTCTTCATGAGGTCTACGATTACCTCCAAGGCAGCGACGTCTTTCGCTGTGTAGGTGTTGAGTGGGGCCTCTCGTTTGTAGTCACAGTGCTCTTCTCTTCTAGGAGTTGTAGTTGGAACCGTGGAAACGGGCGGGTTACTCAAATGTTCATCTTCGTAGTACGCCTGCAGAATAAAATGGGGCTCAACGATTAATAATGACAAAAGCATTGCATTGGTTTTAAGTGTCTGACGTATTAGTTCGTAAACAAAGCTGGCAGCCTGCTGTTAAGCTTATAGGAACCGGTCTACATAAACGCCTGCGCTGGTTACCTGCGTGGACCGGTTGCTATTAGCGCTGGTAGGCTGCCAGCTTTATTTCTGTATATGGCCTTATGAAACATAAGGAAAGTGCTTTTTACCCCCGTTTTTGGATTAGAAACTGTTACATTTCTTCATTTATGTGTCTAATGCTATTTAGAAAACAGCCATTACAAATCGAGCTTAAATTACATGGCCAAATGAGTGCAGCGAGACGGAAAAATACGACCAGACGACTCTCATAGTTATGACGAATGGAGGTGTACTACAGTACTATAGTCTAGTCTAGTGTATGGTAGTCTCGAATAATGCAGGAACAAAAAGTTGTCAGAATAGAAGAGAAGAAAACGTTTCGAATTTGCAGCGCTAAATGAAACATGGTCTACGCCTGGAATCAATAAAATTTGCTATCGAAAGAAAGATATTTTAATGAATACCGAAAATTATCTTAAAGCCTGAAAAAAAAACTAACTAGAAAAAAAAAAATCCATGAAGAATTGGCAAAGCGTGTTTATAAATCAATAAAATTTGAAAAAAACATGTCTTATCTGGTTATAACGTGGGTGAAGGTCGATGTTCCACAATCTTCCATACCATCAGTACAAGTTTCAAACTGGCAACGCAAGACACCGTATTTTATGTCGTGCACATTCCCTACTGTATCACTGTACGAGCAAACCGTACATATATCAATAGGGTATTTTACTAAAAAAAACTAATGAGTCCGTCTGATAGATTTTCAAAAAATATTGGACACGTATTTTATTTTTTTCTCGTAAACAAAAAATAAAGAGTATACAGCGAGTTGAAGACACAGCCATTCTCTGTCGGTGTCAGCCCCGCTGGGAAGTTCTGACCTCTGCCTGGTGAAAAGCGTATCGACCTGCTCTCCTCCTATAGGAACCCCAGAAGCACGAGATGTGTATGGCGATACGAGCCAGCAGATTGGGATGAGACGCGGCACTTTTTTGAGAGACAAATGACAGCCAGAACCAACAGCTTAACGTGCTTTTCGAGGCACGGAGAAAACTCAGTATGTTAAGATGGTCACCCATCCGCAGACCAACCTTGGCAAGCGTTGCTTAACCTTGAAGATCGACCCATGTGTCTGTTATTATTTAGCCACGAGCTCTTCCATAGAATATCTCTGTAGGTACTGCGTGTAATAAATAAATTACTAACCACTCACTGAACATAACAAATCGTAGCTACTTCACAACAGATATCGGTGGGAAGTTGATTATTATAACACTTTCCCCTACATATTACTAATACATTTTTTAATACCGCATCAAAGTCAGTTGAGTAGAACCTGATTTTTTTTTGCAACTGTGTCAACAAACTGTGATGTATGGAGGTAGACGCTAATATTGTACATATCAGTTTTGTAATACAAAGCCAGTGAACGGACGTGTCGTTGTTTTATTTCTCGCACTTGAGGCTAAGAACATTACAGTGGCGACGAGTGGATGGATTTCGTGTATTGTACGGTTATACATTGGGTTGGATAATGTCTATCGGCAAAGTGAGCGAATTTGACGTAAAGACGGGAGTGTGGTCGTCGTATATAGAACGACTGGACATGTACTTTACGGCGAACGAGGTAAAAAGTGAGCGTAAACTACCTACGTTGATCGCGGTTATGGGGGACGAAGCATATGAATTACTAGTAAATCTAGCAAGTCCTAGTAAGCCGTCAGAGTTGAAGTACGAAGAAGCCGTCGATTTACTGGCACAACATTTGCAGCCGGCACCGTCAGCGTTAGCGGAACGGTACAAATATAGACAGAGGCGGCAGGGGGCGGAAGAAACTATAGCATGGTATGTCGCAGAATTGAAAAAGTTGGCGCGGTTTTGCAAGTTCGGTTCCAACCTCAGCGAAAACCTGCGAGATCAGTTCGTCTGCGGGCTTAGAAGTGATACGATACGTCAAAGATTATTTGCGGAGGATGACGCTCTGACGTATAATAACGCAGTCAAACTGGCGACTTCGTTAGAAGCTGCGGAGCGGAACGCGGCGGTGGTAGATGCAGCGGGGACGGCTAGCGTCAGAGGGGACAGCGCGGCGCAGTTCGGAGACATGCATGCCATGGCCGTAGCGGGCGGCGGGCGGCGCTCGGACGCGAGCGGAGGCACCTGGCGCGGCAAAGGAGGCGCGCGAGCGCAGCGCGGAGCGCGCGGTGAAGCGCTTAGCGCGGCATCAACAGGCGGGAACATGCAGGGAAAGCGAATGCATAACGGGAGCAGGAGGGCTTGTACGGGCTGCGGAGCGACCAGTCATGGTTACGAAACCTGTCGGTTTCGGGAATACGAGTGCAGCCGGTGCCGACAGAAGGGTCACTTGCGGCGAGTGTGCCCGGAGCAGGGTGCCGCGGGTTTAGCGGACAAGAAAGAACACACTATGCATTATACGAATACGGAGGAACCGAAAAAGGGGCAGATGACCTGGGAGGAGGAAGAGGACTTCCATCACTTATGCCTCAACGATTACCGAGCGGTTAGTTTGCCAATTTCAATCGAGAATAATACGATAAATATGGAAGTGGACACAGGCACGGCGGTGTCCTGTATCAACAGTGACACGTATAAGAGGTTTTTTAAGCATTTAAATTTAGAAAAAACAAGTGTTAGGTTTAAGTTTTATGATGGGTCTATTTTAAAGCCGTTAGGAATTATAAAGACAAAAGTAAAATATGCGGGGGTAGAGAAAAAATTAGATTTGTTTGTTATTGAAGGTGGAACAACATCACTGTTAGGAAGACAATGGTTGTCGGAATTAAATATAAAATTACCTATTTTTAGTAGTTGTAATAAAGTGGATAGTGTACAATTCAATAAAGAAATACAATTGTTACTAAACAGGTATAAGGAGTTATTTGATGGAGGTTTGGGGCGATACACAGGAGGCAAGGCAACATTACGGGTACGAGACGAAGCGATGCCGGTGTTCCATCGCGCGCGGCCGCTGCCGTATGCGCTGCGCGACCGAGTCGACGCAGAGTTGGAACGCATGCTGCGCGATGGCGTCATCGAACCTGTCGACTGTTCAGACTGGGCTTCTCCATTGGTACCGGTAAATAAGGCGGACGGCTCATTAAGGATTTGTGCAGATTACAAGGCCACCGTAAACCCTGTTTTGCTTGTAGATCGTTACCCTTTACCTAAAATTGATGATGTCATAGTAAGGTTGAGTGGGGCGCAATATTTTTCAAAAATAGACCTCTCACAAGCCTATAACCAAATTGAGTTAGACGATACAAAAAAATATACGGTGATAAATACTCATAGGGGTTTATACCGGTACAATAGGTTGGTTTACGGCCTCGCGTCTAGCCCCGGTATTTTTCAGCGTACAATGTGCAATCTGTTGAGTAATATCCCTAATGTGGAGGTATTTTTGGATGACGTAATAATCGGAGGGAAAAGTAAAGAGGAACACATGAGGGCTTTAGAAACGGTTTTTAGTAGATTGCATCAAAAGGGGCTAAAGTTAAAAACTAATAAATGCGTTTTTCTGGTAAAAGAAGTGCAGTACTTGGGGTATATTTTAGGAAAGGATGGTATAAAGACCGACCCTAGGAAATTGGAGGCCATAACTAAAATACCTAGGCCTACCAACGTCACCCAGTTACGATCATTTATAGGATTGATAAATTTTTACGCCAAGTTTATACGGAACATGAGTGCTAGGTTAGTGCATTTGTATGAGTTACTCAAGAAGGGAAAGGTTTGGTATTGGTCGCGCGACTGTGAGCGAGCGTTTAATAACATTAAGAATGTGTTAGTTAGTTCAGAAGTATTAGCTCATTACGACCCGGACCGCCCTCTTATCTTGACTTGCGATGCGAGTGCGCGCGGGATAGGGGGGGTCCTCACACAGCCGGCCCGGGACGGCCGCGGCGAGCGGCCGATAGCTTATATATCGCGTACTCTGAGTGACGCGGAAAAAAACTATTCACAAATTCATCGCGAAGCGTTGGCTATAATATTTTGTGTCAATAAGTTCCATCAATACTTGTATGGCCGCCGTTTTGTGTTGAGAACGGACCACAAACCGCTAGTATCCATTTTCGGACCGCATACGGACATACCGACTATGGTAGCAAGTCGCATGCAAAGATGGGCTATAATTCTTTCAGCTTATACTTACGATATAGAATACGTGAAAACTAATGAGAACGGAGCCGACGGACTGTCGCGGTTACCGGTCGTCATTAGCAAACGTAAACAAATGAGTCACGCGGTGCCCGAACAAACGTATTTGCATTTCATTCAACAAGCTTTATTGTTAGATTACGAAGAAATCAGACGCCAAACTGGAAAAGACCCACTACTATCTAAAATTTTGAGTTACATACGAGATGGTTGGCCTACTGAGTGCGATATAACGTCACTACAGCCATTTTTTAACAGACAAAAGGAAATTTATGAGGAATTGGGCTGCGTTTTGTGGGGCCATAGGTTAGTGGTACCGGAGAATTGTAAAGAGAAGGTTTTGCACATGCTCCATGAGCCGCATATGGGGATAGTCAAGTCAAAGGCTATGGCGCGTAGTTATGTGTGGTGGGCTGGCTTAGACGAAGCAGTGGAGCGCATGTGCCGTGCGTGCGAACTGTGCGCAGCGCAGGCCGACGCGCCGCCGCGGCAGGCGCCGTGCATGTGGCCTTGGCCGAATCGTGCGTGGTCTAGGTTACATTTAGACTTCATGGGACCCATATTTGGTAAAACTTACTTAGTCACAGTTGATGCCACGTCTAAATGGGTAGAAGTTTTTAACATGACAAGTACCACGGCCGGGGCGGTCATAGACAAACTGTGCGAACTCTTCAGTAAATTCGGGCTACCCAAACAAATTGTGTCAGACAATGGACCACCTTTCACCAGCACTGAATTCCATAACTTCGCAAGCAATCATGGAATAGAACATATATTTACAGCCCCATATCACCCGGCGTCAAATGGCCTAGCGGAAAACGCAGTAAAAACTTTGAAACGGGTCATAAAGAAAGCCGCACTGGGTAAACAAAACATAGATAGGGCATTATGGACTTACTTGTTACATTATAGGAACACCGCACATTCAACAACAGGGGAAAGCCCAGCTATGTTATTGTTAGGCAGGCGGCTACGAACTAAGTTAGATGTGTTAAAACCGGATAGGGAAACTACAGTCACAAAATCACAGAAACGACAAAAAGAGGCAGCAAAAGGGGGACATAGGGAAGTAGGCCCGGATGAGGAGGTATGGTACAGACAATTTCTGAAGGGGGAGAAATGGGTACCGGGGCGGGTAGTACAGTGTGTCGGGCCAAGTAACTACAAAGTGAGGGGTAGCGGGGGAGAGATAGTTCACAGGCACATCGATCAAATAAAAAGAAGATCAGTCAGACAATCGTTAATATCCGTTCCAGAGATTGATCAGCAAGTGGTCGCTAATCCGGGTTTAGACTGTGGTAATGAGCCGTCTGTGTTGCGTGAGGGGGATCAGTCTGCGCAGTCCACAGAGGAGTCAGGGTTGAGGTCTCCGCCTCCGGCACCGGAACAGGGTGAGGTCGCCGAGGCTGTGTCCCCGGCAGCGTCACCATCCCCGGAATTTCAAGATGCCTTGCCGATAGTAGTATCGCCCCAGCCTCGAGAGCGACTTGTTAGGCAATGTCGAATTAAAAATAAACATAATTATAAGGTCTAGTTAGTAATAGTTGTAAGAGGTGTTGGGTATTTTTAAGCTATCAATATTATGTAAAAGCTTGTTGTGGAGGAGTGTGATGTATGGAGGTAGACGCTAATATTGTACATATCAGTTTTGTAATACAAAGCCAGTGAACGGACGTGTCGTTGTTTTATTTCTCGCACTTGAGGCTAAGAACATTACACAAACCGGTCGAGTTAAACTAATATATCGCTTAATAACTGATCTAAAGATACGGGGCGTCGATTAACTGTATACAAAAACCTTCTCCTAAATGTAGCAAACACATTGCTGAAAACCGCATCAAAATCGGTTCGGCCAAACTCGAGATAATCGCGGCCAAACATTACATACATACAAACATACGTAATCAAACTTCGGTCATAGAAGCAGAATTCAGTCTCTTAAAGAGAACGGAGGCTACAATGCAAAAACAACATAAAATGATTCATCAGCAGTTTGCAAACATCGAAAATACATTAGAAATGTTAAAGGCTGAAACTCAAACGTTTTTTTTTACTAAACATAGGCACGCGTTTGACCACTATCTCACCTGATGGTAAGTGATGATGTGGTCGAAGATGGAGCACGCTTGCCTAGAAATAACCTATTCACTCTTGATTTAAAGACTCCCAGGTTGTAGCTATCAGGAAACACAGACTCCGGCAGGGAATTCCACTCTTTAGCTGTACGCATTATGAATGTGTTACCAAAACGTTTTGTGCGTATGGGTGGGATATCCACCGTGTACCGGTGGCGCATCGCCGTTCGTCTTGTGGTCCGATGATGGAACGGGCTTGGCGGAATTAAATTATGCATTTCCGACGCACATTCCCCAAAATGCAACCGGTAGAAAACCGACAGGCTAGCAACTCGTCGTCGATGTTCCAGACTTTGGGGCTTCGTCGCGACAAGCCTCTCATTGCCGATGATCCTCTTGGCTCGTTTCTCAATTGACTCAAGGGCATCAAGTTGGTATCTGGCAGATCCATCCCAAAGATGAGAGCAGTACTCCATACACGATCGAACTTGCGCTTGATAGAGTTTAAGCAGCTGTTCCGGCGTGAAGTATCGTCTCACCTTTGCCAGAATCCCCAACTTCTTTGCAGCCACTTGGGCTTCTGCCTCTATGTAAGGGCCAAAATTGAGAGTAGATGTTAATGTAACCCCAAGAAGCTCAAGTTGGTCGGTTATCGGCACGGTAGCACCTCGGAAATATGGAGCTGGATGGAATTGGCTCCTTTTGGCGGAAAATAGACACGCTTGGGTCTTAGCAGCATTGAACTTGACCAGATTGGCATCGCCCCACTCAGAGACTGCCTGTAAGGACACGTTCAAGCGGTCAACCATTGCCTCCCGGAGAGACCGGATCTGCGACCCACCAGCTCGTGCGTCGGACACGTATCTCTCAGCAACAGTGCTGTCGTCTGCATACCCAAAGGTACCGGGTTTAAGCAGATCATTAATATGCAGCAAGAACAGTGTTGCCGAAAGCACCGAACCCTGAGGAACCCCGGCATTAATATCCAGCAGTCCAGACGAGCAGCCATCAATGACCCTCGGATAGACCGATCCCTCAGGAAATCTGCGATCCAATCACACAAACCGGCGGGCAGACCGAAGGAAGGAAGCTTACTAATAAGGCTATCGTGCCAGACCCTGTCGAAGGCCTTCGAGATGTCAAGGGAGACCGCTAGTGCCTCCCCGTGCTTCTCTATGGCCTCACTCCAGATGTGGATGGCATACGCTAGAAGATCCCCAGTTGACCGATTTCGGCGGAACCCGTATTGACGGTCACTAAGAATATCATTCGCTTCTAGGTACGCCAGGAGCTTATGATTCAGCACGCGTTCCATAGTCTTACAGAGTATGGACGTTACCGAGATGGGTCTATAATTCGACGGGTCAGCTCGACTACCCTTCTTGGGCACTGGCTGCACGTTAGCTTGCTTCCAAGCCTTCGGCACTTTTCCAGTCTCAAACGAAAGGCGAAATAGGCGTGTCAATATCGGAGACAACTCAGGCGCACAAGTCTTCAGAACAATTGCCGGTATCCCGTCGGGACCACTAGCCTTGTTCACGTCTAGGTTACGCAGTACCCTACGGACGTCCTTCTGATGAATGCGAATGTTTGCCATACTCGACTCGCATCCACCAGGAGAAGCAAGCGTTTCGAGAGCAAACGAAGTTTCGATGGGGGCTATAGTCGCGAGCAATCTATTACGCAACTTGAAAGATTTACAGAACGCTTTAGTGGATACAATAACAGCCATCTATCATGGTCGATTTAATCCACATTTACTAACAGTGGAACAATATTACAGGATCAGCTGAGCACTATAGCTAGTCATTTGTCTAATGACGTCACGTTACCTGTAGAAAACATTCATACAGATCTTGCACAACTGTATAAATTACTAAGAGTTAAAGCAAGAATGCTCAAGAATCACTCAATATTTGAAGTACAAACACATTTGATTAGCGGTGACTCCCATGAAATATTCATGCTTATACCAATTCCCACAAAGAAACTTAACGGCACAATGTTGACAATTAAACCAGTGTCAGATTTCATAGCTGTGAACTTGACAAAGAATGCATACGTTATCATAACAAAATATAATGAGTCATGTCTAGTGACAAACGTACACTTACTTGTGTTATATTCATTCTCCTATTAGTTCCGCCTTTGATTGGCAGAACTGTGAAGTCAACTTCGATCCCTGTAAAAAACTTTGGGTGGAAAGCCATTCTATCAACAATTATATCTATTTTTGTTGCGGTCAATACCACCTACGAACAGTATGTGGAGATCAAGTTACCGTACATCAGCTGACTCACTCCGGACTTAACTAACTAATAACTAAACTTAACTATAGATTATGGTCGCATTATCAAAACAGAAAATTTTGAAGTAACTGCACATCAACAAAGAACGAGCGATGTTAGTATTCGTGCTAACCTATACTCACCAGTCATGGCATCCACAAACCACGTTATAAACGTGTCGATTCGTCAAGATGTCTTGAACGACTGCAGTATAGAAAGCGATCGAGAACTTAAACGATTGAAAATAAAATCAGGATCATGAAAGAGAATAGATTGTTACTCGACAGTCTGTCATCTCATGACATTCATCATTACACCGCGATCTAATGTACGATCGGCGTGGTAGCAGCATGTCTTCGAGTGTTCGCGTGGAGGCGCGTGCGCAAACGTTTCACCCCTGCGCCTGCGCCGGGGCTGCCCGCAGCAGAGAGCGCGCCCGGGGGCCGCGCACGCTCGCTCATGCAACGTGCGTGTGTGTGAAAGTGAAAGGGTAAATGGTAACAAGTACGTGAGTGTTAGATAAAACCACCTCCCCTATGTTAGGTTCTTATACAAGCATATCAAATTTCGGAACAGTATCAGTGTTTGTGTTCGGTAGAAACACTAGGAAATTTGACTAATATCAATCATTTATCATAATTATTATTTGTTTCTTTGTTTTCGTGTCTTTATATCTTCCCTCGCGGAGCATGTACGGTACGAGCAAACCCGTACAGGTCAAATGTTAAATTTTTATGCTGTCATCGACGCATAATTGAGTAATCATTTTAGTAGTTGCATAGCATAGTTGAAAGACTCATTCGCCGCGGGTCGATCATCTATCAGTTTTGGGTCAATACACAATTTAACGTAAAAACAGTTTAACATTTAAATGTACCTTAACCCGTACATTTTTGGTCCTTCGAGCCGGATTCGTGGTCGGATTTCACGTGTGTACACTACAGTTTAGCAATGTACATATGTATTGTCTACTATCATTTTATTTTTAAGGATGGAAAATCTGGCAGTTCTACTATCTTACGACTGATTATTATGTGAGTTGGCGTGTCTAGCCCTTTGCTTATCCTTACCTGATCATTATAAGTCTCAGGCTCCAGATAAACCACGTTGTCCTGTAAATCTTGATTTACGGGAAGTTTTGGTTTTTGATACGTGGTGAGTTGCGGTGTAGATGTTTCTGGTAAATCACAATCCACAAACTGTTCTTGAAATGGTGGTGCCACGGTGTGCTGATAGTGAGGATGATGATGATGATGGCTTGGTTTCTCATGTGCGCGGTGACGGGTCGTCTGTTAACAATATTTAGAATAAAATATTTTATTTATTTAGACACATCGCGATTCTGCTGTGGGCGATCCATTGCATGAGTGTGCCAGAATGACCGCTAGCAGGCAAAAATTGTAGAAAATGGTGAAGAAGAAAACAACTGCCCGGAATACCACAAAGCTTCAAAGATTAAGTCAGGCCTAATGACTTCGGCATTCTTTTCCAGTCAGTTAAGAAAAATAGCTAACATGACTGCCAAAGATCTACAAATGACATTCGGGACAAACGGTTTAGAGTCAGTTCACACCGAGACGAGACACGATGCGACGCGACGCTGCTGAGGAGGCCAGTGATATCGCACTGCACCGCTTGCTGCCGCGAGACGCATCGCGCAACGTCGCGAGGCGTATCGCAACGTCGCGAGGCGCATCGCAACGTTGCGAGGCGCATCGTAAAATCGATCCACGTAAAATCGTTGGCAACACGACGCCTCGCTGCGCAGCAAAACGCCGCGCGGCGCAGCGGAACGTGTCTGCGTTCTTTTTAATTTTATGTTTGTATTCTTCTTCCTCTACCCCTTCTGCAAGAAGTCCGATTATAACAACAGCACTCGACCGAACTGCATCAATTCTATACGAAGTCTGGACGGGAATAGTAGAGACAAGTCGCCTCGGCGGCCTCGGCTGCACCTCGCGGCGTCGCGCTGTTTCGAGAGGCGCGGCGCCGCTCTTGCGCACCGCGCGTACCCGATGCACCGCTGCGACGCGATGCGACGCTCTACGCCGCGAGGCGTCGCACTATGCCGCGAGGCGTCACGAGGCGCCGCGCTGCATGTTGCAACGTATTTTGAACTCTCACAATAAAAATATTTGTATCTTTTCGTGTTGGAAATAAAGTTTATTTTGATTCGCTCTTTTAAAGTGTGCGCGCAGCGTCGCGTCGCGTCTCGGTGTGGGCTGACCCTTAGGCTTGCTATTCACATAAGCGGGCCAGCATTAATCACAGCCGGCCGGTAAAACCGAATATATACAGATGAACGTTCGGGGAAAAAGCTGCTTGGCTTTCGCTAGGCCGGCCGATTGATGCCGAACGTAATGTAGTAGTTGCTGATTATAGGTTTATTCTTTCCACTAATTTTGCCGAATCGAATGATCGGCACAAACTGATTGAAACCGAAAAAGTGCAGTTAGTGCTTTGAGTCGGCTTTGTTGTTCAACAAATACTGCCGAACGATATCTCACAAACTGCATATGAAGGACGTACTATGTGTCGCTATGTTTTCCTTTTTTCATTAATAGTTGCCAATTTTGTACTCTAGGGCTCTGTTGACAGAGATTCATCGGACAATTTTTGAGCATCTTTTGATGGTTCGAGTGCTTATACGGTTAATATGTAATCAAAAAGGGAAACATATGGACGCGGTATATATCCTTCATATTCAATTTTTGAAATATCTTTTAAATCGGTCTAATATTGGAGAAGAAAACAGGCGAAAGCCAAACCTTGAATTCTGACTTTTTGCACAAAGTCTCTTCGCCCATGTTTCTTCTTAACGTGCTCTTAGAGGCTCGGAGGATTCTCCGTCACCGTTCACGGACCGACCTTACCAAGTACTGCTTAACATCAATTATCGGCCCGCGTGGCTGTCACTATTTAGCCACGAGCTCAAAGACCATCGTTAAATATTATATGACAGTGTACCTAAGGATGGGAAATCTGGCAGTTCTACTATCATACGACTGATTATTGTGTGAGTTGGTGTGTCTGGCCATTTGCTTATCTTTACCTGATCATTATAAGTCTCAGGATCTAGGTAAACCACGTTCGTCCATCCGTTCATTCGTCCATCTTGATGCACGGGAAGTCTTGGTTTTTGATACGTGGTGAGTTGCGGTATAGATGTTTCTGGTTCCACCAACTGTTCTTCAAATGGTGGTGCCACGGTGTGCTGGTAGTGATGATGATGATGATGATGATAGCTTGGTTTCTTATATGCGCGGTGACGGGTCGTCTGTTAACAATATTTAAAATAAAATATTTTGTTTATTTAGACACATCGCGATTCTGCTGTGGGCGATCCATTGCATGGGTGTGCCAGAATGACCGCTAGCAGGCAAAAATTGTAGAAAATGGTGAAGAAGAAAACAACTGCCCGGAATACTACAAAGTTTCAAAGATTAAGTCAGGCCTAATGACTTGGGCATTCTTTTCCAGTCAGCTAAGAAAAATCGAACGGCTTAGGGTCAGCTCACACCGAGACGAAACGCAACGCAACGCGACGCTGCTGAGGAGGCCAGTGATTCGTGCGCCGCGCGCCGCCGCGAGACGCATCGCAACGTCGCGAAACGCATCGCAACGTCGCGAGGCGCATCGTAAAATCCACGTAAAATCGTTGGCAACATGATGCCGCGCGGCGCAGCGGAACGCGTTCTTTTTTATTTTATGTTTGTATCTTTCTCTTTCCCTTCTGCAAGAAGTCCGATTATAACAAGATCCCAATCTATTATTATAATTTCACTCGAGCACTCTACCGAACTGCATCAATGTAGAATTGATGCAGTTCGGTAGAGTGCGAAGTCTGGACGGAAATAGTAGAGACAAGTCGCCTTTGCGGCCTCGGCTGCGCCTCGCGGCGTCGCGCTGCTTCGCGAGGCGCAGCGCCGCTCCTGCGCGCTGCGCGTACCGGGCATCAGCAATGTACTACTGCGTCGCGATGCGTCGCTCTACGCCGCGAGGCGTCACGAGGCGCAGCGCTCCATGGTGCAACGTATTTTGAACTCTCACAATGAAATGTGTATCTTTGCGTGTAGGAAATAAAGTTATATTTTCAGTCGCTCTTTTAAAGTGCGGCGCAGTGTCGTGTCGCGTCTCGGTGTGAGCTGACCCTTAGGCTTGCTATTCACATAAGCGGGCCAGCATTAATCACAGCCGGGCGGTAAAACCGAATATATGTAGATGAATGTTCGGGGAAAATGTTGCTTGGCTTTCGCTAGGCCGGCCGATTGATGCCGAACGTAATGTTAGTAGTTGCTGATTATAGGTTTATTCTTTCCACTAATTTTGCCGAATCGAATGATCGGCACAAGCTGATTGAAACCGAAAAAGTGCAGTTAGTGCTTCGGGTCGGCTTTGTTGTTCAACAAATACTGCCGAACCGACAATGCCGGCCCATGTATGTATGTTTGCAATCCTTAGGCACCTGTCTCACCACCGGCGAGGAAACGAGTAGCTATCGATTATTTGCATGCTGAGGAAAGGAACAAAAGAAATAGATCTCGTGTGAGTAAAATGGAGACACATTCATTCATAGTCGATAGCTGGCTGTTCATACTGCCGGCGAGTGGCTCTTACCTCTAGTTGATCGCAGTGACTAAGGCCGCGTTTCCACCTGCAAGCAACTTGCATGCAAGTTTAATTAGATTGCGGCCTACCAAGGTATCATGTGACCAAGCGCTCCATCGTGCTCCGCAGTGTAATTAAATTTGCATGCAAGTTGCTTGCAGGTGGAAACGCGGCTTTAAGCTAGCATAGATTGTTCTCGCTCAGCGACATTCGCTCGGCGATGCTCGCTTGGCGGTCAGAACCCACCAAACAGAGGTAATTTCTACCTATAGTACGGGCCGGAGCGAGTATAGCGAGTAAAAGTCCGTCGCTCCAAACCACTCGCTGAAAGCAGAGCATCAAAACTATCGAAACTTTTCACTCGCTACTCGCTGATCGCTAACTCGTTTCGAGTTTCAGGCTTAACACGCTACTCGCTGATCGCTGGCGGAGACAAGTGCCTAAGGCTGCGTTTTCACCAGATATTTGTTTGTTAAGAACCAATAGTATCGCTAGCGCTAACGATTAACGATTACAGAAATCCCGATCCATTTGCTATCATTTATTGAAGAGTTCCGTTGGCTACCTCCGAAGTTCTTCATCAGATCTTCACCAAATTTAAGTGGGACCAGTCCGTGAAAATACTCTTCCAAACAAAAAAGAATCATCCAAATCGGTTAACAATTGGCGAAAATATCGCTAAACAAAGATTTTTCATGGGATCCCATCATCAGATCCTGACTTATACCTTCCATCATCAGCTCAGCAACATGAGACGACGATTGCCAGGCACAAATATCTGAATCGCGTTAGAAAGTTTATGAAAAACAGTGTATGTGCTTATAAAATTTGAGGGTTTCTCTCGATTTTCATAGGATATCAGATTCTAACTTGGACCACCACCACCTACCACTTCAGGAGTATAGGCTTTCGAAAAAAAATATTTTTTTAAATCGGTCCAGAATTAGCGGAGAAATCGGTAAACATACATAAAGAAAAAAAGTTACATACAACCGAACATAGAACCTCCTCCTTTTTGAAGAAGTCGGTTACAAATAGGCGATTTCCAAACATTGAGTTATGGTTTTTTGCACAAAGTCTCTTCGCCCATGTTTCCTCTTAACGAGGCTCGGAGGATTCTCAGTCACCGTTCACGGACCGACCTTACCAAGTACTGCTTAACATCAATCATTTAGTCACGAGCTCAAAGACCATCGTTAAATATTATATGTCAGTGTACCTCTTCCTGCTCAGGAGATGCTGATGGTTTGAAAGAAAACTTGAATCCTTCATTAACGTCTTCCATTTCATCCATTACCGTTTCGGTGTCATCTTCCTCGTCCACCTCCCCCACCTCCTCCACCGCTTCATTTTCTGAGGAAACACACGCTTATATTACGAAAAGATTATCAGACAAAATCGAACAAGTGAAGTGAAGGGGAAGTGGACGGGACATACTATAAGGACGAGAGAAATGGTGTAAAACTATAAAGTACTGGTGCCGAGAGACAGCAAAAGAAACTGAGGAAGACAATTTAGGAGATGGGTGGACGAGAATAAAACAGTTGCGAGCAGCACATGGACCAGAACAGCTGAAAACAATAGTAGGTATTTGGAGGCAGTTGGAGAAAGTCTATGTCGATAATAGACAAAGAGACAAAAATGATAATAATTTCACCAATTCAAAAATTAATTTTTGAAGGAAAATATTGTAACTAAATTAATACTAATACTATTGTTTTAAACGTTGTTCCCGACGAACCATCATAATATATTTTTATATAACTCGCGTACATAAGAGCCTATGTAATAGAACAGTTATAGTTTGATAGCTATGTAGGTTACTAAAATTAAAATTACATTTTGATGTCGTTTTCCCTCAAACACATAGATGTTCTTGGGGAAGTTATTTTATTTGAATAAATAGATAGGTAGAATTAACACACTCCCCCTACACATTCCTCGTAAACCCCTTAGTTAAGGCTTGTATATTTGCCAATGACCTTGTGCATACAAACGGAGCTAACTACACCTCGGCGCACCACTCCGTTACCCGTGTTTTTATTTTTTTATAACAAAACAAATACATATTTTCAAAAAGTAACAAAACCAAGTTATTTTCGTTTGTATTGCACAGCAGTAGATATTTTTTTTCTTGTCTTTTGTTAAAAAATGAAGCAGTAAAATGGTTTCATCTCAATGATTCGGAGGTGATTTGGTGTTTTTTTTTTTCTTATTATGTGATACAAATACATAAATTCTGGCTAAACCAAGTTACGTGCAATATCATGTAGATTACTGCCTATTTTTTTCAGATGTAATTTCTCAGTAAATGTCGACGAAAAACTGCTTTATCTGCACGCTATTTTTAAGCCTTTTCGAGAGAACACCCTTAATTGGTAATAGTAAAGAAGGTACACAGGTATTGAACATTTCACACATACCGATACAGGACAGTTACTCAAAAGGTAACAGGGTGGACAGCAAAAACCACCATTTACAGACACTTTCATTTACTAAACATACAGAAAATCTAGGTACTTAGACTTTAGATCACTAGAAGCCTGGCACTGAGCTCCACTCAGATATGTACACATCTTTATGGTCAGATAAGGCACAAAGCCACTATTTAGGAAAATGTAAAAACAGATTTTTTCCCCTTCCAGACCTTTTAGTGTTTCCACCCTTACGAGGGGTGGCTTCAAAAGTTGTGTATCTGGATAGAGGGATGATGCACCTACCCTAAAGGCACAGTTTTGTAGGAAGTCAACCCTAAATAGTAGACAAGTTCATACTTGTAAATAGTTTTTAGGGTTTAAGGATAACCAACGGAACCAAAAAAGTACTAAGCCTCCGCTGTCCGTCCGTCCGTCCGTCCGTCTGTCTGTCAGCGGGCTGTATCTCAAGAACCGTAATAGGTAGAGAGTTAAAATTTTCACAGATTGTGTATTTCTAATGCCACTATAACAACAAATAATGAAAAGAAAGGTTTATGGTACGGAACACTTCGTGTGCGAGTCCGACTTTTCCGGTTTTTTTTTATTTGTTATGGTTTTGCTCATGACTCTAGTCTATGTCAGAGATGACAGAGACAAAGTCTACGATGTAGCGAGCTTACGATGATTTACACGGAGTGTGGAAGTAATTCAAAGCGGAGTTACGGACTGTGTCTGTCAATTGATGCGGAGCGAAGTAATAAGGAGAGTATCGTCTCTCCAATTATTAAAAGATTTGTGAGAAGGACAATCACACAACATTAGTTTAGGGATGTCCTTTTCACATTACTATTTATTCTATTCTGTCTTCTTGTCTGTTTTATTTTGGCTACTAACACTAGTAAATAGGTTATAATATTGTTCACTAACACGCTGGAGCATTGTTGTACCCCATTCCGCTACCCCACTCCGCTACCCCACTCCGCTACCCCACTCCGCTACCCCACTCCGCTACCCCACTCCGCTACCCCACTCCGCTACCCCACTCCGCTACCCCACTCCGCTACCCCACTCCGCTACCCCACTCCGCTACCCCACTCCGCTACCCCACTCCGCTACCCCACTCCGCTACCCCACTCCGCTACCCCACTCCGCTACCCCACTCCGCTATTCGGTTTTGCATGAATTTTTAAACTAGTTCTCAAATCGCTGTCTACTGAAGTGGAGCGGAACCTTTATGCAATTCCATTGGTTATTATTGGCACAGCTCCGCTTCTCTCCTCTCCACTCAGGTGGACAGTCAGCCTTAGGAAATCCAGAAGACCCAAAGCGCGTTGCAATTTTCTGGATCTCTATAATTTTTTTAAGTTATCGCCTATGGTACTTCCTAACAATTTATCTTTTATACTGGTGGATAAATGGTTAAAATCTGTCCAATTACCGAGCCTATTCGGTACAAACTAACAAAAAAAAATTCCTCTTCACATAATATACAACATATTATTATACAATATTTTGGCACTAGCTGCCCCCGCAGCTTCGCTCCCGTTAATTGGCTACCCCACAATTTTTCTTATTTTTCTCTTTCATAAGAACCTTCTCCTGACAATAACAAACACAACTAAAAAATGAAACAACTAAAAAGCGAAATCGGCCCAGCCGTTCACGCGTGATGCCGTGACCAAGGGAAATAGGAATTCAATTTTATATAAGACTAGCTGACCCGTGCCTACTTCGTTGGGCGGTATTTTTCGGGTTAATAGCCTTTGACGTTCACAAATAACATGGGGGAAAACTGCAAGTATGTCGTCTGCGATAGTATGGCCACATCATGCGCCGTCCTATGGAGTACGTTGGTCGGAGATGTATGAATATGGCTGTCCTTGGGGCTAGGTCCCGTGGTCGCCCTCGCAAGCTGTGGCTGGCTGGCTGGCCTGACTGAAAAGGATGTTGAAGATCGGGCAAAGTGGAGGAAGTTTAGTCGGAAGGCGGACCCTGGCAATGGCCGGGATTAACACCAGGTGGAAGAAGATACTCACAAATAACGTGGATTTCTATTGGTTAAATCTCCAGAGATTACCCCTTTTTTTAGGATGGGAAATAATCAAATGACCCCTGCCGCTCTGGGTAAAGCAAGAATTTTATATATTGAAGAAGAATAGCTTCTGCCTGCGACTTCAGGCAGGAGTGTCAGTCAAAAAGTTACCGGAACGTTGCGGTCGCTTTATCGTCTGAAAAACCTTCTCCCAGCTCACATAAAGGCAATGCTTGTACAGTCCCTAATTTTTCCCATGATTGGCTATGGTGATGTGTGCTACTATGACCTGAATGCAGATCTCCTCAATAAACTTGACCACCTTCTAAATAACTGCATTCGATTCGTCTTCAACCTCCGTAAGTATGATCATGTGTCCGCGCATCGTTCATTATTAAAATGGTTACCCATTCGTCAGCGCAGAGCGCTGAGGGCCTTGACTAGTCTGTTTTCCTTTCTTAATAATCCTTCTTCTCCCTCTTATCTAAATTCACAAATTCAATTAATCTGCTCTGCACACAGTAAAAATCTTCGCTCTTCAAATAATCTCCTTCTACGCTGTCCCACACACCGCTCTGGGTTTATCCACTCCTCTTTTTTTGTCCAAGCAATCTTCCTTTGGAATGCGCTTCCTCTAAACATCAGGATGGCAACCAGTCGGTTGTCCTTTAAGGTGAAGGCACGTGAGCACATTCGCAAGAAGTTGGTAGAATCAACACAGCGTTAATTCGTTGAATTTGTTTTTTTCTAAACGTCCTTATTATTTTATTTATTTATATGTATGTATGTATCTATGTATTTATGATGTATTTCTTTTCCTCTCTGTTTGTCTTTTCTGTTGCACCTGCCATGTTGTCTCTGCACCATCCTAAGGTCGACTGGTAGAAAATGCCTAAGGCATTAAGTCCGCCTTTGTACAGTATTTTTACTAGTGCATCAAGTTTTAATAAATAAATAAATAAATATCGCATTTTTCCCGTTCCCGTAGGAATTTTGGGAAATCCTTTCTTAGTGCTCCCCTACACCCCCCAAGGAAACTACATCATGCTAAATTTCAGCTCTCTACGACCATTAGTTTCGGCTGTGCGTTATCTGTCACTCACTGCTCAGTCAGTAATGAAATAATTTTATATATTATGTAGCGGCATCAATGCCGCCACAAGAAAATTCAACGGAGTAAATCTACATCGCAACAAAAAGAACCGCGACGCCATCTATCCAACTAGCAGCGAACTACTACGTCGAAATCCTGAATCGCGCAAGCAGAGTTTGACAATAATAATCAGCGAGAATATTGACTATCGGGCAGTTGCCCGCCAGACACAACAACTGTCTGGTCAGAGGATCCTTCCTTTTCAATGGGGGTTTGCAGGTCCTTGCTCTCTGTACCGCTTACCCTCTAAATATATATTTCGATTGATTGATAGAAAAAAACTTCTCACCTATACGATCTGCAGTAGAGATAATACAGGTTCGCTTAGAATGGGATTTCGGGCTCATTGTGGCGTTTAGATTCATCGTGGAGGTCGGAAGTTTGGTGGTCGCAGTAAAATTCTTCATCATAGTTTTGAAACGGTTATGAAGCACTGAAACAACAAGTAATACATTAGAAAGAAGCGTCATTAAAAGAGAAATTTCTCTTTTTAAACAAATCCTTATTATGTAAAGTATCCTGGCAGGGTTGCAGAATTTGTTCGAAAGGGCCACCGCGGCACTGGAACGCAAAGGGCATTAGGACAAACACGGATGGGTTTAATTCAGTATGAGTGACACTCCCTTCCGCTCCTCCTTAAGCGTTTGGGCGATTGGGAGTTGGACTCGCGTGTGCAATGGGTTCTGAACCAATTTAATTTATTTAACAAGTAACTTTAACACTACAGACTGCTTATAGGTGTTCCTGTAACTGCTTTATGCATTTTTTTTAATGTTAGGCTCAGTAGTAACGGAGACAAGGATTTTTGGTCTTATTTCTTGAATAACTTCAAACTATTTATTTTAAAATCATGAAAAACTATTATTTAAGCCCTTACAGTAAGCCCTTTTATTTAATATGTCTCACGAAACAGTTTGAAAACTTTTTTTTATTTTCATACTAAAAATTTATTTATTTACATAACATGTCCGTGTTTGTGCCCATAAATACCAAATTTTAACAGAATCGGTCCAGTAGATTTGGAGGAAACTGGCTGTGACAGACGGACAGACAGACACCCCGAGTGATCCTTATAAGGGTTCCGTTTCTTACGGATATTCTGAACCCTAAAAAGGTGTGTAGGTAAAGAATAATTTTTACGACAAATCTTTAACTGTTCAGGCAGTGCGGTTATGGAATGCCTTGAACGTGTCGGTAAGGCGTGCTCAATCTCTGTCTACTTTTAAAACTTTGGTCAAAAACCACTACCTCACTCTTTAATCATTTTTACAAGAGTGCTGCTTTGATTTCAAAATTATTATTGTACATACGAGTATTTATCTATTATGTATTTATTTGTGTAAATGTTTAAATACTACTCCTAAAACTGCCTACAGTACTATCTTGCCTTTTCTCATTAAAATCCATCCAAAGGTTGACTTTATAAGGCCGCCCATTGTGTCACCCTATATTATATTTACCTCATGTATATTTTCTGTTACTTATATGGTGTACATAATGTTACGCGCCAGAATTAATGCTAGGTACATAACGACATTTACGTACATGTGGTGCCATATAGCATCGAATATCGGAATTACTGATCAAGATGTTTCTAGAATTTTCTATGCTAGACCATTCCCGATGTTTCGACACCTGGTCAGTCGGGACCGGTATGTACCCGAACTTTCCAGAAGTTTCCATACTAGAAGGTTCTAGAATTAACTGTCGCCGGTACATAAAGGGCGGACATTCGGCGACTGGATCAGTATTGAATTGGCGATATAAGCTATAACTTCGGAAGCGATATTCAACTGCGAATTAAGTGAAGTGAAGTGTTCAGTAGCGCGATTGTGAGTTTTAATTAGTGTGTTTAAAAACTACCTATCGCCAGATCGCTGCTTATTATAGTACCCTGGTGAACATACGCCTCTTCCTAGCTACGAAACTAAAACTACAAAACAGAACTTACTTGAAGAAATCTTAAATAGCCTCGTGTGTCGGTCCTTAACAGCACCAGAGAGATTTTTCTTATTGCCTGATAGTTCTCCTTGCTTGTTTGGCTTCGACGTCGTTTTCAACTTTTTCAGGTCATATACTATCGAGCCTGGCTGAGATGTGGAAGCAACCGTAGTTATGATTGCTTTCGTAGTTTTTGGGACTTTCGTTTTAGTTGTTGGGGCGTTCGTCGTAGTTTTGATTGTAGGCAGAGCTGGGGTGGTTGTTGTTGGTGTTGGGGATGGCACAGCTCTCTTTACATTTTCTGCGAAGTAACATTGATTCACTTTCAATTATAAGCACTTTTAGTTAGTGCATTAGATGCGTTTAGAGCAGATACTTAGCTTGAAATTTTTGCGCCAAAAAGGCTACCTTTTTAATAAAACTAGAATTACTGACAGAAAGTCGAGCCAGTGACGGAAGATTTAAAGGAGCGGTGCTTGTCTTGGTATGGTCATGAAAAGAGGAAGGATGAAACGCATGTAACTCATCTGCCTAGCCTTTTCCTAACTATATTGGGATCGGCTTCCAGTCAAACCGGAGTCAGCTGAATACCAGTATTTTACGTGAAGCGGCTGCCTAGCAGACCTCCACAACCCATGAAATGGGTAACACGTAACACGGTATTTCTTGGCAAGACTGGAGTCAGATTTACTGGCTTCTGACAATCCGTAACGACTGCCAAAGTTCTACAAATGACATCGGGACCAACGGCTTAACGTGCTTTCCGAGGCACGGAGGAAACTCGGTATGTTAAGATAGTCACCCATCCACAGACGAACCTTGGCAAGCGTTACTTAGCGTTTCTTTAGCCACGAGCTCCTCACGAAACGCATGTAACTATACAGGGTTATTTGTAAAACACCAGCCACCTCTTAGGCAGTGAAAGTACACATGATTTAAAGCAACTTTTACTTGGGAAAAATCGGAAATCTTGAGAAAAATATCAGCTGTTTCATACAAAATGCAATATTTAGCCAATGAAAATGTATGAAACAGCTGATATTTTCTCGAGATTTCGGGGTTTTCTCAAACCCTGTATATTATAAATATGATTTATCGAGTATAAATATAGACGGATGGAGAGAGAGGAAGGCCAAAGAAAAGATGGATGGATTGTGTGAGGAGCGATATGAAAGAAAAGGGAGTTAGTGATAGAGTGACGACTAATAGAACAGAATGGAAGAATAAAACGTGTTGCGCCGACCCCAAGTAACATGGGATAAAATAAGACAGACATTCAAAAACTGGATTCACTAACTGAAGGCATGAAAAAAGTACATGAAACCATTTTGAAGACATTGTCGAATCTTAAATCCTGAACTTTTTAATCATTAAAATTAATATTGTAGTTGTTGTGGGGCTCATTTTTCAACCAACACTTTTTGACAGCCATAATTATTATACACTGCCATTTTAGTCATCAAAGGTTTTTTTTAAAGATTTTTTTTTTTTTTTTTACTATAGATAGGCACGCGTTTGACCACTATCTCACCTGATGGTAAGTGATGATGTGGTCGAAGATGGAGCACGCTTGCCTAGAAATAATCTATTCACTCTTGACTTAAAGACTCCCAGGTTGTAGCTATCGGGAAACACAGACTCCGGCAGGGAATTCCACTCCTTAGCTGTACGCATTATGAATGTGTTACCAAAACGTTTTGTGCGTATGGGTGGGATATCCACCGTGTACCGGTGGCGCATCGCCGTTCGTCTTGTGGTCCGATGATGGAACGGGCTTGGCGGAATTAAATTATGCAATTCCGTCGCACATTCCCCAAAATGCAACCGGTAAAAAACCGACAGGCTAGCAACTTTTCGTCGATGTTCAAGACTTTGGAGCTTCGTCGCGACAAGCCTCTCATTGCCGATGATCCTCTTGGCTCGTTTCTCAATTGACTCAAGGGCATCAAGTTGGTATCTGGCAGATCCATCCCAAAGATGAGAGCAGTACTTCATACACGATCGAACTTGCGCTTGATAGAGTTTAAGCAGCTGTTCCGGCGTGAAGTATCGTCTCACCTTTGCCAGAATCCCCAACTTCTTTGCAGCCACTTGAGCCTTTGCCTCTATGTAAGGGCCAAAATTGAGAGAAGATGTTAATGTAACCCCAAGAAGCTCAAGTTGGTCGGTTATCGGCACGGTAGCACCTCGGAAATATGGAGCTGGGTGGAATTGGCTCCTTTTGGCGGAAAATAGACACGCTTGGGTCTTAGCAGCATTGAACTTGACCAGATTGGCATCGCCCCATTCAGAGACTGCCTGTAAGGACATGTTCAAGCGTTCAACCATTGCCTCCCGTAGAGACCGAATCTGCGACCCACCAGCTCGTGCGTCGGACACGTATCTCTCAGCAACAGTGCTGTCGTTATATGCATACCCAAAGGTACCGGGTTTAAGCAGATCATTAATATGCAGCAAGAACAGTGTTGCCGAAAGCACCGAACCCTGAGGAACCCCGGCATTAATATCCAGCAGTCCAGACGAGCAGCCATCTATGACCACTCGGATAGACCGATCTCTCAGGAAGTCTGCGATCCAATCACAGAAACCGGCGGGCAGACCGAAGGAAGGAAGCTTACTAATAAGGCTATCGTGCCAGACCCTGTCGAAGGCCTTCGAGATGTCAAGGGAGACCGCTAGTGCCTCCCCGTGCTTCTCTATGGCCTCACTCCAAATGTGAATGGCATACGCTAGAAGATCCCCAGTTGACCGATTTCGGCGGAACCCATATTGACGGTCACTAAGAATATCATTCGCTTCTAGGTACGCCAGGAGCTTATGATTCAGCACGCGTTCCATAGTCTTACAAAGTATGGACGTTACCGAAAGAAAAGAAAGAAAAAGAAAGAAAAATGTTTATTTGGGACCCGCACAAAACAGACAGATTTAGATTTAATTAAAACTAACAGTATTACTAAGTCTATAAACCGACCGCACGGCTGCACGTTAGCTTGCTTCCAAGCCTTCGGCACTTTTCCAGTCTCAAACGAAAAGCGAAATAGGCGTGGCAAGATCGGAGACAACTCAGGCGCACAAGTATTCAGAAAAATTGCCGGTATCCCGTCGGGACCACTAGCCTTGTTCACGTCTAGGTTACGCAGTACCCTACCGACGTCCTTCTGATGAATGCGAATGTTAGACATACTCGACTCGCATCCACCAGGAGAAGCAGGAGGCGTCGCGCCACCAGGATCCAGACGTGAAGATGACGCAAACAAAGAAGCAAACAAGTTCGCTTTCTCCTCAGCGGAGTGGGCCAGCGTCCCGTCGGGTCTCAGCAGTGGTAGTAGTGAGGGGCGGCAGAAGTTCGATTCGACCGACTTAGCCAGGGACCAAAAAGCCTTACTACCTGCTGGGTATTTATTTATTTATTTTATTGGTTCACCAACAATTGTTTACACTGGTATTATTCTAAAGGTAACTAGCAAGTTTGTTCCCTATTCGGCTAATGTGGTCAAACCGAGCCCTCCGCAAAACGTACTTGCAGGACTTGGCATCCCTGTTGAAGGCTCTCTTCATCCGACTCACGTCCTTTGTTTTGCGCTTACGAGCGTCGACCCATGCCAGGTACGCCACGTGCTTAAGCGCATCAGCGCGATTGCACTCGGCACCAAACCATGGACGAGCTTCGCCAGACATAGTTATGTCAGAGAACGGAATGTAGTACTCCATTCCCCTCCGCAACACATCCGACACGGCGTCCGCGCACGACGAAGCATCAGTGGAAGAAAAGCAAGTAGGCTGCCAAGGGTAACATGATCATGACCATCCCAATCTGCTGACCTGTATCACCATACCCACCGGGAGCCTCTTGGGCTAGGATCGGGCGGGGAGTAGACGGATACAGACTTCACCAGACAGTGGTCGGAACTACTCAGTGGTGAAGAAATCGACACCGAATAGCGGTCTGGATCTGTTGTCAGCAAAAGGTCCAAGCAATTGGCAGTGTGCGAATCAACATCGGGCACCTTCGTTGCTCCCTGGACCAGCTGGGTAAGATTTAACGCAAGCGCTAGCTTTCGCGTCTCTCGCCTAGCATGGTCAGTGCACTGGTATGGGAAGAGCCACTCTTGATGGTGGGCATTGAAGTCCCCCAGTAACACCAATTGGGCAGAAGGGTACCGCTGCTGAGCCGCATCCGCCGCCTCACTCAGGTGCTGTGTAAGCCCAGTTGTCTCCAAATCACCGCTGTGCGAACGGTAGACGCAGACGTAGACAATTTTGTCTAGGCCTGTGTCCACTATAGCCCACAGCGTCGAGAACCTGGAGTCTTCAAGGTAACGGAGACGCCGATAGCAGATGTCATCCCGGGCGTACATGCATACGCCCGCGCGTGGTCTGAAGTGGTGCTCCAGGGTAAACCCTGGGTAAGTCAGGTATGACACGTCCGAAGGACATCCGATCTGCGTCTCCGACAGGAACAAGAGCGCTGGTTTCTCGGTCTCAAGATGGTGATGGACTGCGGCGAGATTTGAGTGCAGACCTCGTATATTAGAGAGGTGCAATTTATGCGAAAGGGCGTGCTGCCGCTGAACTGCTTTTCTCTTTTTGCCCCTGTTCATTTTAAAAGTGAGAGGTTGAGGAGAAGGAAGTGAAATGAGGTTCCATGCTGCTAACCCTCAGGCACGCCCTGACAGGACGACATCTTTGGGGGGCTAGTCTGGAGACTGCGGGGACGCCCGAGCCCCCCCGGGTATGACCATCGGGCCCTTTCATCTGGTCGCCAACCAGCACGATGGTGCATTCCGGGATTTTTCGCCAGTTGGCGGGGCAGCCTTTCATGTGTGGCTAGCACATTACTTAGGCCCCCAACTACCTGGCGGTCGGCCAGCGGCGCACCGTGCCTCGGATCCCGCTACCCTCCGCGACTAGTCTTCCGATACGCCCACGCCAGGGCAAGCCTGGTTGGTCTGCCTGCATTGGAACAACTATTTCGACCCAACTCCACTGAATTGGCTACACTGAGCATCGTACCGGAACGCAGCTAAGCCGCTTGGCGGTACGTCTTTGCCCAGTGGGTGGTCACAAGCCATCGGCCGAAGCCTACCACCAGTTAGTGTCACCTGATTAGCACCACCCGGGGACCACGTGTAGGGTCTAAAATTTGGGTATTCGGACGGACGCGGGTGACTCGGCCCCCAATTATTGCCCCGAATTCATTAGGATGATAGGTACCGACAATAAAAATAAATAATCCATGAGAATAATGAAACACCCTGTTAGTAATGTTTACGTATCAAAATAATATCGCCGTGTTTAAATCCCGCGCCGCTCTTGGAACACATGGCTCGGACTGGCGAGCGCAGTCCGAGCCATGTGTTCCAAGTACGGCGTGGATGTATCAAACTAAAAATACCTCATGACAATGAATACTTATCTTCCTGCCCTTATCCCATGTTACTTGGGGTCGGCGCAACACGTTTTTTTCCTTCCATTCTGTCCTATCAGCTGTCACGCTATCACGAACTCCCATCTCTTTCATATCGCTTATCACACAATACATCCATATTTTCTTTGGCCTTTCTCTCCCTTTCCATCTCATTCCATGATAATGAATACTGTTTTAATTGTTTTTAATAACTAACTGTTCATAAATATATAGTCAGTTTTTTAATCTCAGAGACTAAAAGTGAAAATGGCAAACTGACAGGTTTAAATAGCATTTACAATACCCGGCGATAAATATTGCACATCGACCTTTGGAAAGAGACAATTGGCTAATTTCGGCTAAGTTATCTCTGTCGCACACTACCTATGTGACGTTTTGTTAGTCGTTGTTCAAGTGTGATAGAGTGCGGTCGCGTCCAGTTCAAAATATATATTTAGAGTTGTTAACACCCCCAAATTTTTATAGTTGTACTATGGCATCTTTACGAAAAAGAGGGAAACCTTTACGAGGTCAGTCACGCGAATTATCTACAATATAGTTTATAAATATTTTGTAACCGAAGCTGACAGATTAAAAAAAAATGAAGATGAAAATGTAAGTGGTTATTTTAAGAAGGTTCAAGAGCGAGTTGCAAATGCCACTGGAATTTCAAGAAGAACTTTGAACAATATATTAAACGATGTCAGTACTGAAACACGTTCTACTGAAATAAAGTTCAGCACTCCGAAAAAGAGACCGAAAAAGCAATTTCTTTTGGATATGGACGATTTTGATTATGATGTTGTTCGTACGATGGTGTATGATTTTCACTTACGATTTAATGAACTGACAACAATAAAATCATTAAAAGCTAAAGTATCTGAAGCTATTAATTACAATGGGTCTAAAAAGACTGAGAAATATTTTTCTCAAAGTCTTTTTAGACCCGTATCCCCCCCCGTACTTCACGAGATGGGATTTCGGTTCACTAAAATGGAAGATAATCGAAAAGTTCTAATGGAAACGCACGATGTAAGTCTGAAACGAATGGAATACCTCGATAAAATACGCAAATCAGGAAAAATATCGTCTACATGGATGAGTCTTACATACATACATCCCACAATAAAGTGAAATCTTGGAGTGATGATAAGAATAAAGGGAAATCTTGGAGTGATGATAAGAAAAAAGGAGTAAAAAAGCCAATTTCAAAAGGTCAACGTTTGATAATAGTTCATGCGGGAAATGAAAAAGGCTTTGTAACCGGTGCCTTTTTAACGTATCTACACTAACGGACACTACAGGTGACTATCACAATGAAATGAATAGCGACAACTACGAAAAATGGCTGGTTAATCAATTAATCCCAAATATACCCAGTGATTCTGTTCTCAACTCAAACACCATTAAACAGAAAATGATCAACTGGTTAAACAGACACGAAATCCCAGTTGATCCAAAATTAACAAAAACCCAGATTTACGCTATTATATGTCAGCACAAGGAGAGGTATACAGAGTTTTCCGTGAACAAAGTACTTGCCGAACATGGGTACACTGTGTTGCGATTGCCACCATAACATCCAGATTTTAATCCAATTGAAAATATATAGTCTCAACTGAAAGGCTATGTAGCCTCTAGAAATGTGGGTATGAATTTAACTACAGTAAAAACATTAATGACTGAAAAAGTAAAAATGATCGGGGCTAAAGAGTGGAAACAGGTTTGCGATCATGCAATGAAATGTGAGAATGAATATTCAACACAGTTTAGACAGTTACACTGATAGACTAGTGATAAATACGGCTGACAGTGACAGTGATATTGACCTCTTTGAGAGCACAGATAGTGACATGGAAGTAATTGAGAATTAGTTTTTTTTTTATGTTTTTGACTTTCTCGAGTCCCTAGAGACCCGGTCCTTTGGTAGGCCTTTAGGGGCCGAAGCCAACTCAGGCCTCTTTAGACATTTCAAATGGAATGGGACACCAACCGACGATTATCCCTGTATGCACTGTGAAAGTATACCCAAGGACAATCCCCGGTTGGAGCAAAACTATTGCAAAATATTGAAACAAAAGATGAAACGCTATGGGTTTGGCTGGTTTAGTGGACTAATAACTACTACTATGGAAGAACTATTGGCCCCTGCCTGACCATTGACAATTAAAACGGCTTTAAAATAGCAGGGGGTGACTTGCACACTCAATAAATGGGCCCCCCGAAAAGGGTCGCTAGCACAAAGTGACGTAGCGCCAAGGGGGCAACATATCCTGAGGTGCTAGAGGAGTGGAGAGGTATACCACGGCTATCAGGACAATCCCGGAAGTACGGTCAAGATCCCTACCAGCACCTTACTGGATTATACGTCCTTCTGCCGAGCACGTTTGCTCTTGCGAATCTCCACTCAGACCGGCCGATTAAGGCTAGAAAGAGGTTTATTATTATTTTTATTACAATGTCTCATTCTAGCAATAGGTATACTTAATGGTGTTTATTATGTACACTACAGCGGTAATTTTCCAAAATAATTAAATACGTAAACATAACGAAAACATGTTTTTTTTTAATTTGTTTTACCCCAACCTAAAGCCATCACTTATAGAAAAATTGGTGTATTTTATACAAAGAATAAAAAGAATTATCAAAAAAAGCAAATAATATTGTTTTAACAGCTCCTAATAGATACTGGACTGTTTGTATTTCGTGCGACAGAGATAACGCGAAATTAGCCGGTGTGCAATATTTATCGCCGGGTACTGTAAGTCAGTTTTGACACTTGAAGTTGTCAATTTAGTCTCCGACATTAAAAAACAGACATTCGTTTTTTTTTTAAATGAATATGTAGCAGTCATTGGATAGGTGAAATGGGCTGCCGTTGTAAGACTTCTAAACAACTGAAGATTAAAATACACTGTTCCACGTGTTCTTCAGTTCAAATTATCTGAACTTTGAAAAATCAGCCCATTATGGAAGAAGAGCTTTGGGAAAAACCACAAATCTCTCAAAATACCTCGAATAGTGATCCTCGTCCAATATTCAGACTGCAGAGCAGACAGGGTCACTACATCGTCAACATCTTCCTGTACATCAAACATGGCCTCCAGATCCTCTAAACCTGACTCGGATACCGTAGTCGTCGTCCAAGAGGATCTATAGGTATTTTCCTTTGTAAAGGGTTCCGTCCGTGTCGAGAATCCTGCGGTGTTGTCATCTGACGAAAATGTTTCCGGTTGCCATGTTCGAAAGATTCGGTCTGTGTTTTCGCCAGCTGATAAAGCCTCCTTGAGGTGCGTCCCTGTGGAGACCAGAGGGTTGCTGTCCTTCTTAAAGTATTCTGTAGGTTCAGTTTCTCCACCAGTAGACTCCGCTTTGGATCCTCGGATGGTGAAAAACTTGCGGTTATCATGTGGTGCTTCTGGTACCCAAACTAGAGGCGGGAAATAAAATAAGGTACCGTAAAGTGGGGTAAATAGAAACGCAGGGGTGTATAGAAACAAAACCTTGAAGGGAATTTTCACTTTATTTAAATTCTGCTTCAGTTTTAAAAGATTTACCATGTTTTAGAAACCAATAAATGTCATAGTCCATGAAAAAGAGGAGGCCTGTGTCCCAGCAGTGGGAACAATATAGGCTGATTATGTATGTTACACAAATGTTTGTACCTAGTACACTAAAACAAAGTAATTTAATATTTTTTTAATGGTTTTTCCACTGTATCTTATGTTTCGAGTACAAATTGGAAAACGAAAAAATCAATATTCAAGCAAACAAACAAACAAACTCTTCATCTATATATTAGTATGGATAGACTAGCTGCAACCCGCGCAACTTCGTCTGCTCCGCTCCTTTTGGTCTTAACGTGATGATATATAGCCTATAGCCTATAGCTATCTAGCGCTAAAAGAATTTCTCAAATCGGACCAGTAGTTCCTGAGATTAGCGCGTTCAAGCAAACAAACAAACAAATAAATTAAGTATTAGTTGCCCCGCGCAACTTCGTCTGCTCCGCTCCTATTGGTCTTAGCGTGATGTGATGGTAAAAATTGCATTTTGTATGAAACAGCTGATATTTTGTTCGAGATTGCAGAGTTTTTCCAAAATAAAAGTTGCTTAAAATCATGTATACCTTTCACTGCCTAAGAGGTTGCTGATGTTTTACAACTAACCCTGTAAAATATGAACATTGTAAAAAATAAATAATTCGCTGGTTAGTAATCATTTCTGATGACCTCGTTATCGATACATGTTGGAAAAAGGGGACCATAGATTTTGTAGGACAAATATTTTTTTGAATATTTTTTTTTCTTGAGATTAAAAAATAAATCAGTTAGTAATAAATATTTGAGAATCATCAAATCGACATAATGTATCCTCTCTACCTCTGTTAGCGAGAGTTTATTGCAGGAAATTGTTCATCACGTGCAAAAATTTTCCAGGGATCCTGGACTATCAGTGATTTCAAGTAAAAATACCATTCAGCTTTGTTTCTACTCACCTCGTTTGGTATGGGGTAAAGTCAAAAACATTGATGCATGGATTGTATGAAACACTATATACAGGGTGAACTATATAAAGTGTGCCTACACAGCCAAATCCGAAACTATGAGGAATGTTAAAATCACTGAAAGGAGTCTCGAGCCCGATTTTGATGAAAACTAAAACTGCATCATTGGATTTTTGAAAAATCCTTGTTCCTATACCCAGGGACCGAACCGGTTGATTTTGAAAAAAAAAAACTTCCTGTATTGTTACACCATCCAAAAGTGTAGCTAATAAGGATCAAATTCTTGTTATCTAAAGAAAATTTTTGACTAAACTTCGACGGGGAATTTTGGGGGCTTTACAGAAAGGTGCATCAACCCCTATCCAGACATAGAACAGACTTAGGTATAGCCAGAAACGTACTACAGTTATTGTTAAACTTACAGTTAAAAATAAACTCAAACAGTTAGTGGTTTTTGGGTCTCGTTACGGTAAAGTAACATAGTTCGTTAGTAAACACATAGAAAATAGAAATTCGTAGTCACCGGCAGAAGAAATATTGAATTTTTAACTACATAGCAAAATAGTCGCGAAATTTTCCCTTAAACCGCTAGCTGCAGTGTTATCAGAATTCCTGCATCTCATTTATCCCTGGTAGCATCACAAGCATACATCCCTCACCCCAATCTGCCCCGAAGACAGCAAGAAAGAAGAACGTGCACGCGTAGTACGGAGAACCTCAGTATCCCGGTACAGGACGTCAGCGCAGCTGGACGCAGTCGGGTGGTCACACATCGAAGGATTACAAGAAGCATAGACCTACCCCAACACACCCCCGTCCCAGTCGATCACGCCCGTCTCGTACAGTAATAATACAGGATGTTTTCTTTGTCAAAATCCACCGGTTCGATAATGAATGAGTGAAGGGTGAGGTGAGGAACGAAGATTTTTCAAAAATCTTTGCAGTTTCAAATGCAGTTTTAATGTCTTCAAAATCGGGCTCGAGAATTCAGTGTATTTCGATATTTCTTATAGTTTCGGATTTGGCCATGAAGCCACACTTTAAAAATTCACCATCAAAAAGGGATTGGGTCACTGATGTTTGAAGAAGACAGATAAAAGACTGATAATGCAACTCGAATTTGCGCGTTTTTTAGTTCGTGAATTACAATTCAGTTACAGTTTCTTTACAGAATCGAGCCTAGGTTTGATGAGTATGGAGTGAGTTGCCATTCTACTTGATGCTAGGGTCAAGTAGGTCACTGTGTGATTCTCACAATATTGTGTAGTATCAGATGAATCAACTTACCCCTCCTCCTGTACCGGTTTCTCTTCGCAGTCCTGTCAATCTTTTTTGCAACTTCAATATTTGCTCCTTTTCTAAAAACTTTACACGAGTTACTTATCCGTGACAATTTTTAAATTATTACATTAAAAATTAGATTAGTATATGACCAAGATATTTAATTTTCTATACTCTTCTTTTAGCATACATACATTACACATATTACATATATTACATTACATATTACATATTACATATTACATTATATATTGCATTACATATATTGACCTCTGAGCTTAATGACGATGATGACATTGAACAGAGCGGAGAGCGCTGTCGGTTAGAGCGAACATGTTGGTTCGCAGGTTTGCTGAATGTTCGCTTCCAGATTCCAGTCAAAGTCACGCTCTTTCGAGCGTACTGTACTTCATTATACACGTGCAGCTTGTGAGCTACATGTTCGCAAAGATCGTACAATGCTCTCCGCGTTCAGTATAATAACGCGTTTAGGATGCTGGTGGGGCTGCCCCGCTTCCGTAGTGCGTCGGGGATGTTCGCAGATGCGCATGTAGATTGTTTTTATACAACAGTGCGTAAAAGGTGCGCTTCCCTGGTGCGGAGGGTGTGGGGCAGCACCAACAGTATCCTAAGCATGATTGCCAGTCGCCTGGACTGTATGTACGTGGGTCGCTGTTGTGGAATCTCGCATGGTTTGTCGCAACAGTGATCCACCATTATTTGTTGTGTTGTTTTGTTTTATCAGTGTCTGTCATGTTACTTGAATAAAGAAAATTCTATTATATTCTAAAAGAGTCTACGATTAAAATATTTCTTTCGCAAAATGGCTTTTTCGCACTGTGAAACTATTTACGGAATGAGAAGTAAAAAGTTGCTGAATGACTCTTTTTGCGAAATGACCGTTTTTGCGAAATGACCCTTTTCGGAGAATGACCATTTTCGGAGAATGACCCTTTTCGGAGAATGACCCTTTTCGGAGAATGACCCTTTTCGGAGAATGACCCTTTTCGGAGAATGACCCTTTTCGGAGAATGACCCTTTTCGGAGAATGACCGTTTTCGGAGAATGACCCTTTTCGGAGAATGACCCTTTTCGGAGAATGACCCTTTTCGGAGAATGACCCTTTTCGGAGAATGACCCTTTTCGGAGAATGACCCTTTTCGGAGAATGACCCTTTTCGGAGAATGACCCTTTTCACAGAGTGCCCCTTTTCGCAGAATGACCCTTTTCACAGAGTGCTCCTTTTCGCAGAATGACCCTTTTCGCAGAATGACCCTTTTTGCAGAATGACCCTTTTCGCAAAATTACGCTTTTTGCAGAATGACACTTCGCAAAATTACGCTTTTCGCAGAATGACACTTTTCGCAAAATTACGCTTTTCGCAGAATGACACTTTTCGCAGAATGACCCTTTTCGCAGAATGACCCTTTTCGCAGAATGACCCTTTTCGCAGAATGACCCTTTTCGAAGAATGACCCTTTTCGCAGAATTAACCTTTTCGCAGAATGACTCTTTTCGCAGACTGACCCTTTTCGCAGACTGACCCTTTTCGCAGACTGACCCTTTTCGCAGAATCACCCTTTTCGCAGAATGACCCTTTTCGCAGAATGACCCTTTTCGCAGAATGACCCTTTTCGCAGAATGACCCTTTTCGCAGAATGACCCTTTTCGCAGAATGACCCTTTTTCGCAGAATGACCCTTTTTGCACAATGACCCTTTTCGCACAATGACCCTTTTCGCACAATGACCCTTTTCGCAGAATGACTCTTTTCGCAGAATTACCCTTTTCGCACAATGACCCTTTTCGCAGAATGACCCTTTTCGCAGAATGACCCTTTTCGCAGAATGACCCTTTTTGCACAATGACCCTTTTCGCACAATGACCCTTTTCGCACAATGACCCTTTTCGCAGAATGACTCTTTTCGCAGAATTACCCTTTTCGCACAATGACCCTTTTCGCACAATGACCCTTTTCACAGAATGATCCTTTTCGCAGAATGACTTTCACAGAATAACCCTTTTTGCAGAAAGACCCTTTCCGCGGAATGATGCATATTCCGCAGAATGACCAATGACTTTTTGCACAATGACACTTTTTGCAGAACTACCCTTTTATCAGAATGTTCTTCATGCAATTGAAACATACCACGACAGCAGTTCATCAAATGATGAACTCAAAGTCAAAGTATGGATGTTGCAGGCAACCTGCATACTTTGACAAACTGGACGGGACAAGAATCGACAAGAACCAACGGCACAGGACCCACTACGAAATGCCAATGTCATTATGATTCCTTCGTGACAAAGGGATAATGCTATTCGTCGTGTAGGTATAATAACTCCATTCCTGTCCCCCGACTGCTCAAGACCGGGATAGTTGGCGCTCTTTGGGGGAGGCTTAGGCACTTGAAATAAAATGCTTTGTATCTTGAATCTTCTAAAGTTGTAGAAAATTATTGCACGAACATTTTCCTTAGAAAAAAACATTTTCGTACGTAACCTGACAGATTCCAATCGACGCTGTGACTAAACAGTAGCATTAATCCTAACACTTTCGACTGTTTCAAGATTTGAAATGTAAACACATTCGAATATAGAACAGTTCCAAATTCAAAATTGCCGGGAAATATGGAAACGACAGAACTTAAAAGGCATGCCTAGTACCTAACCTACAAGCTGCACGAGTAAAACTGACAGTAGGCTCTGAAAAGCGTCAGTTTTACCTTGTCAGTGCACCGTTGCAAACCTGTGGGCAAGCATATTGCATCGGGCTGCCAACGCTCTGCGCTCCCTATATATGTCTTGGTCATCCGTGAGAGAACCCGTGACCACATGACCGAGGTATTTAAATTGAGTGACGACTTTTAATGGTGTAACGTCACTGGTGGTATATTTGTGGGTATTTTGGTATAACTATATTTTTTTCTAATTTTAGGTCCGTTTGGAGGAATTGACTTTTAAATGTGAAAAAATTTACTCCAAAGTAAAGGTTTTGTTCAGTTCATAATAACCATAAGTTACACCAGTAGAAAGAGCTTCCCAAAAATAACTTTTAGTAGTGACTTGACTTTGTAATAGGAAACATGCAATATTTCCATTTTTCCTTTAATATTAAAGAACCCCATCTAGAATAGACCACCACATAAATAAAAAATTAAAACTTTAATTTATTGCCAAAATTGCGCTTTTAAACAGACAGTTTAAATTTACGCGCGTAAACGGACGATGACGTCACTCGTCTGTCACTGGTCAAGAACTGTCATAATTCAAAGTCATAGAGCAAGATCCCAGTGCTTCCAGAACTTACTTATATTCTCAGTCACAAAATGTGTGGAATATAATAGTGTTGTTATATAGTTGTAGGTACTTTGAACATTCGCTTACCTGCTAGTTTGGGCCGACGCGACCGCCAGTTTGTAAGTATCATCATCAGATGTTAGCTATGAAACGACTAGATCATTTTCACGATTTTTACAAAATACATATTCTTATTTTTTTTTTTTTTTTTACTATTAATAGGCACGCGCTTGACCACCATCTCACCTAATTAGTTAAATAGTAAAAATTTAAAGACTAATTAGTCAGTATAATAGTGTAAGATCTGATAGCTATCTCCACTGAGAATTGAGATCCAAATCATAAAAGTTGTCTTTTGGACATAGTTTATTTACTAAGTATAAAAGAAAACTGCAAAAATACCTCTTAGACTTTTGATATATATTATTATGTGTTATATCTAAATACATCACTAAATAAAATTGCCCGTTGGACGGAGCGAGCAGATACTTATGTATGCATACGTGGAAATTACACTGGCACTACCCTATACAAATTTTTTTCTGCGAAACAAGTTCCGTTTGGGAGCCCTGGGATCTTGGACTATAAACTAACAGAAGTTACGTCACCAGACGCTGATTGGCGTATTAAAACACGTTCCGTTTCACGTTACTTTAAATTTGTAATTATTGTTCAAATAAAATGTATCGATTTTGACGTCACCAAAAAGTCATATTTCTCGTAATTCAAAAAATTGCATCACCGTATGTAGTATATATTCTGAAAATACATTGATTCGCCTTGCCCGTGAAAGTACTTACAACATTGTGTGCGGACATCGGTAAGCAGAGAGGGAATTCAAAAAAATCCTGTAGATTTACTCTGAGCGACCAAAGAATTACCTATAATTTCACGATGGAAAGTTTACATGACTAATTTATACGTCACCGTATAGTCATTGAAGTGTTCTTAGATTTTTTTATGCAAAAAAAAAAATATGATAATGTAACGATATTGCCTACAAAACTAAGGGAGTACTCACACTTTTTCAGCTCTATTCAGCTCATAGAAAACAACGATTTTGTATGGAGATGCGTCTGCATCCATTCAGCTTTCCGCATCCTTTCAGCTTTCGCGGCAAACAAGTACAAAATGAGGGCAAATGTGTTTACTATCATGCGATTGCTATGTATTGAGTTCAGCGCAGTTCCGCCGCATTCACAGGGATTTTAATTTTGATAATATAAAAAATGCCGCTAAATAATCGCCAAATATCAGAATTAATTGGTCACTGGTTCAAAAGTTATAAGGGTTTAAAGGTGGCCGATCTGGGGTGCGCCTACCCCAGCTTGGTCCATTTGAATCTCAAAAGCTAGGGCACCAAGCGGAGATCTGTTTTCTCTCTCAAATTTAGTCGCTAATTCGTCGCAAATAAAAGTCAAAAAAAAGTCTCAGATTTAGTCGGGTCTTAGTTTAGAAAATCTAATGAGTTCAATTTTTAAGATAGGTATAGTCCAAGAGCTAGATCGAAGAGCAACCACTTCGAACAAATTGCCATGAAAATATATTTATATTGATATGTGAATTATACTTCTAATTTTATCGGTCTAAAGTCCGTAGAATTGTCAAAGTGAGATAAATTCTCATTCCTCAGTCTATTTCTTGGACTGTACCTGTACTGGGTCGACCCACTGTCGTTGGAGTTTCATTTTATCTATTTATTCTACAAGAAGCCAAACGATAAAAATATCGCACATAGAAATATCCATTTTAAAAGCACAATACTAAATGAGTGAAGACTATGACTACCACCACCAGACCACCTTCAAAGTCGATTTTCGGTACCATTTTTTTGTTCGAGTACTAATAATTAGTCATCATCTGCCTAGCCTTTTCCCAACTATATTGGGGTCGGCTTCCAATCAAACCAGATTCAACCGAATACCAGTGTTTTACGTGGAGCGGCTGTCTACTAGACCTCCACAACCCATTAACTGGGTAACACGGTACTTCTTGGCAAGACTGAAGTCAGATTTACTGGCTTCTGACTATCCGTAACGACTGCCAAAGATCTACAAATGACAGCCGGGACCAACAGCTTAACGTGCTTTCCGAGACACGGAGGAAACTCGGTATGTTAAGATGGTCACCCATCCACAGACCAACCTTGGCAAGCGTTGCTTAACCTTAAAGATCGACCCGTGCGGCTGTTTTTATTTAGCCACTAGCTCCTCCTAATAATTAGTACCTACTAATTATTTACCAAATATGGAAGCGATTGGCGTCCTGCGGTAGTCACGGACATCTTATCGTCTTCGTCGCGTATTCAGCGCCTTGCTCATTCTTACGACGCTGTTCGCGGCTGATAAAAGCAGAGCTGTATAAGTGTGACCAAAATCGATCAGCGAAATGCAAATAGAGCTAAATAAATGTGAATAGTCCCTGAAACTACAATATCGAAAAAAAAAAAGCTATGTTTGCAGTGCCACCTATACGCCTAACGCGTTTAATCTATCTATGGTGTTTTAAGGGTCATACCATTTTTATGAAATAAGGATGGGAAATCATCAAATGATTCCTCCTGCTTTGGGTGAAGCAGAAGGGAGTGTCAGACTCGAAAAGGAGAAGAAATAAGCAGTACCTTTGTACTCATATTTATAATGTTAAATTTCACTATTTTTCTGTGTGTACATAAATAATAAAATAAATAAATAAGAAATGATAAAATCTGCGACTCGAAAAGGAGAAGAAATGATAAAATATGCGACTCGAAAAGGAGGACAGATTATAAAATAACGTACTCACTATCAGGAGTTTTCTTGCCGATTCTTACTGGAGGCATCGAGTCGGTGGATTTCTTGTAAAGCATAGATTGAACTGGCGGAAAAATAAAAAAAATATTACTATAGATTTCCTGTGGCTTAAGAATAACAGCCGCACGAATCGATCTTCATGGTTAGAAAACGCTTTTCAGGGTTGGCCTATAGATAAGTAGAGTAACCATCTTAACATTACGAAAAAACACCAAATCACCTCCAAATCGTTGAGATGAATCCCTTTTACTCCTTTATTTTTTAACAACAGATTAAAAAAAAATATCTACTGTTGTGCGTTTCCTCCGTTTCCGAAAAGCATGTTAAGCCGTTGGTTCCGGCTGTCATTTTGTAGATCTTAGTCGAATTTTTAGAAGCCAGTAAACCTGCCTCCAGTTCTTGCCAAGAACTACCGTGTTTGTTACCCAGTTAATGGTTTATGGAGATCTGGTAGGCAGCTGCTCCACGTAAAATACTGGTATTCTGCTGAATCCGGTTTAACTGGAAGGAGACCCCAATATAGTTGAGAACAGGCTAGGTAGGTGATTACTACGGACCACAGGCTTCGAACAAAGTCCGCAGTCCCAGCAGGCACTGGCCCTAGCGCACCCCGTCATTTATACTGACGGCTCTTTGAGGCGCGCGTGGAACACAGCGCGCCGTCGACCCGGGCCTGGTTCTGATCAGACGGCAACCACCCAATGCTTGCCGTCCGCAGGCCCGCGCCTACGGTGGCCGAGAATCGTCCGGCGACTCCCGACTTGCGGTGGCTGGGGCGTGAGGTTTTCCTCTTTCTCACACGTTCGGCTTCCTCATTTACTATACTGCCTCGCAGAAGGAGATGACTGCTTCTCATGTCTCCTCACTCCGGAACATGGCTTGAACCAGGGCCGGACGCGAGAGATCGCCGCCGCCGATCGCCTCGACGAGGACACGGCGGCAGACCCAAGCAGGGCAGACCTCCACCGTATGCTCCACCGTGTCCTCCGGGTGATCCTCGCAGACAAACCACAGGCTAGCTAGAATATCATTATCTGCTAAGTAACTATATTGGGATCAGCTTCCAGTGTCTTGGATGCCGCTGGATACAACGAATGTCAGCCGGCAAAAACGCCGTAACGTTCTTTCTAAACCCAAAGTATGCAAGAAATTTGTCGACTAAGTATAAAAAAAAAACTGGGCAAGTGCGAGACGGAAAAAAGTAGCGTGCAAAGCATTCCGAACAATTTAATTTTTGTAACATATTATATTAACACTATAACCTTCCTATAATCTATAGGTAAAAAAAAAGCTTTGTGGTTTTGGAAATAAAGGGGGAGAATGGTGGAGACTATTCACGTTTCATACAAAGTTGGGCCTAAAAACGCCAACGAAAAAAATTATCTTAAATCCGTTCGGCATATAATCCTAAGCATTTGGTACTATAGCACCAACTCAAAAGAAATTTTATGCATATCATCTAAGTACATAATTAAATACATTATAAAACATTGTGTAAGTTTGCTTTATTTTAGTGAATTTATATCGTAGTAGTTAGGTCATTCTCAACTTTTTTGCCATGTCTGTAATTCTGTAAAAGTGCCTGTAATGTTAAAAAAAAACATTGTTTGATTTTCGGCCTAAATTCATAATGTGCACAAAACAATGGTAAACATTTTCTTTAATACTATTTTTTTAATGAGTTAATACATTGAGGGTTGATCTTCAAGGTTAAGCAACGCTTGCCAAGGTTGGAGTGCTTCCAGAACTTACTTATTTTCCCAGTAACAAAATGCATGGAATAGAATAGTGTTAGTATGTAGGTACTTTGAACATTCCCTTACCTGCTAGTTTGAGTTGACTCGACCGCCAGTTTGTAAGTATCATCATCAGATGCTAGCTATAAAACGACTAGATAATTTTCACGATTATTACAAAATACATTCTTAAATAATAAAAAAGAGGAGCTCGTGGCTATATAATAACAGCCGCATGGGTCGATCTTCAAGGTTAAGCAACGCTTGCCAAGGTTGGTCTGTCTGACCATCTTAACATACCAAGTTTCCTCCTTGCCTCGGCAAGCACATTGAGCCGTTGGTCCCGGCTGTCATTTGTAGATCTTTGGCATTCGTTACGGATAGTCAGAAGTCTGTTAGGCAGCCGCTCCTCCTAAAATACTGGTATTCAGCTAAATCCAGCTTGACTGGAAGCCGACCATTATGGTTGGGAAAAGGCTAGGCAGATGACATGTTCTTGAATAATTATTAATTTTGTAAATATTTAAAGACTAATTTAGTCATTATAATAGTGTAAGATCTGATCGCTATCTCCACTGAGAATTGAGATCCTATTCACAAGTATGTCTTTTGGACATAATTTATTTACTAAGTATAAAAAAAACCTGCAATACTACCCCCTATAGACTTATGAAATATGTCATACTTCAAACATCACTAAAAAAAAATTGCCCATTGGATGAAGCTAGCAGATACTTATTATGTGTATGTTGAAAGTATACTGGGCCACTATACTCTATTCAAATATTTTGAAACTGCGAAATAAGTAACGTCTGGGAGCCCTGGGGTCTTGGACTATAAACTAACACGAGTGACGTCACCAGACGCTGATTGGTGTATTAAAACACGTTCCGTTTCACGTTACTTTAAATTCGTAATTGTTAAAAATCAATATTAACTGGAATAAAAACGTTGCACTGGCCCTTCTCTTATGCTTTTTTTTATATTTTAGTCACAAAATATTGATTAATATTAAATCTGCATCTTCCCTATTCAATTATTTGAAGCCTTTTTTTTTGCTATTTCTGTGGTCGAAATAGGACATTTTCCAATTCAATGGCTGAAGGGTGTTTCACATTTGGTTCATAGCATGCGTAGGTTAAAAACTACACTACGCACACTGCGTGGGAATAACATCCTACTGTTCTCTTTCCATGTGCAATTGCATTTCGACCCTCCAACGTCCTGTCAAAAGCCACATTAACATAATAGGGATTGATTTCCCCCTCTAAAAACGACAACATTTTCTCCTAGCTCTCTTGCGTGTACTTCTGGCAGAGCGTCTTTTAACTCTATCGTAAATGTGCCGTCGGCTACAATGTGCTCAGCATAATAACCCATTGCTTGCTTTAATTGATAGGAGCCAAGACTAAACGACGTTACTTCGTTTCGTTCTTCGTTTCGTAACTTCTTCTGTGAGCCTTGGTATATCGTTGTGTTCGGGAAGGTCCGCGGAGACGGGTCGGAATATAGTTCTTGCCCTATCGAAATTGTGCCTATAAACAAGATCGGCTAACCTGTTGGGCATTTCAATCCTTTTTCTGATGATCTCTTAAAATGTTGTGCGTTTACGTTGTCTTCAATTAAAATATGACTTCCACTGCTGGGCATATGCCTGCCCCAAGTGTCATCACAACAACCAGTGGTTGTGGTTTCTACGAGAAAACCTTTGATTCGATCGAGACTTGGGCTGTGCTGAAGTCTCTCCAACGGTGCCAGATCGACTATCGGTACATGGAGGTGCTGAAATGTTTGTACAAAAACACCACCATGGCAGTCCGACTTCAGGATCAGCCCTCAAAACCTATCCTCCTGCAACAGGATGTGAGGCAGGGAGACGTCATATCTCCGAAACTGTTCACGGCCGCAATGGTCTGCAAAATTTAGGACTGGAGAAGGTCAGGCATTTATGTCAATGGCGAGTACATCAGCCACCTTCGATTTGCCGACGAAATAGTCGTTATGGCTGAGACTACGGAGGACTTCAGCACAATGCTCGATGACCTCTGTAGAGCTTCCGAAAGAGTGGGTCTCAAAACGAACATGGATAAAATCAAGGTCATGGTAAATACCCCATGTAGCTCCCATGCCTATCAAGCTCGGAAACTGATCTACACTCGAAGTTGTAGACGAGTACGTCTACCTAGGACAAACGGTCCAGTTAGGTAGGGCCAACTTCGAGAAAGAGGTCAACCGTCGAATCCGTCTCGGCTGGGCAGCGTTCGGGAAGTTGCGTGGTATCTTCTCGTCCCACATACCACAGTGTCTCAAGAAAGTCTAAGACCAGTGCTTGTTGCCAGTGATGACACATGGAACTGAAACGTGGTCGCTCACAATGGGCCTCATCAGAAGGCTCAAAGTCACTCAAAGGGCAATGCTTGGGGTTTCCTTGCGTGATCGAATCAGGAATGATTATATCCGCAAGATTCAGATTCAGATTCAATTTATTTGCAAAACCATGTGTAGATAACATAATATGGACAATCATAATACATGCTTATTATAGGTGTTACATATTTGTTATGACTCAACATGTTTGACCATGGCTGGTGTACAAATGACAGGATACAAAGTAAAAATAGGAACAAAAAAACAGATTAGATTAATAACAATAAATACATCAACATTAATAAAATTAGTAGATAATTAAATGGTGTATGGGGTCCGTTGCCATCTTAAAGACCCAAGCCAACCTCACCTGCTAGCGGTGCACCCTGCTGTCCAACGGACGAGGCTCTGGCGAACCTGGTTTCCCTCTTGTAGGGTTGTGGGGGTCAGACGGCTGGTCGCCCCACGTAAAACCAACTTCAGTCATATATGTATGGAGAGAAACAAGTTAGGTAAGGGTACTCGGTCTAGGGCGTCGCCGCATAACGACGCGCAGGCACATCGCCCTAAACCTGCGATAAGTGGGCTAGGGCTACCGTGTCAAGTACGGGCACGGCTAAAGAGGATAGTACCCAAGAAGAAGTTCCGCTTTGCCACCTGGAACATTGGCTCCCTAACCGGACGTTGCCAAGAACTCGCAGACGTACTTGCGAAGCGTCGGGTCCAGTGCGCCTTCCTTCAGGAGACGCGCTGGAAGGGAAATAAGTCACGTGACATCGGGCAGGGGTACCGGCTAGTGTACACCGGATCACCAGCGGGTAGGAGCGGAGTGGCCGTGGTGCTGTCTAAGGACCTTCAGGATGGACTCCTTGAAGTAGACCGATGCAGCGACCGGTTGATGCGAGTTAGGGTGCTGTTCGAAGGGTCGGTAACGAACCTAATCAGCGCCTATGCTCCTCAGACTGGTTGCTGTGAGTCTGAAAAGGAGGCCTTCTGGGATGAGTTCGAGGACGTATTACGCGCTATCCCGAATTCCGAAGGTGTTTTGGTTGGGGGGGATCTCAACGGTCACGTAGGTCAGTTTGCTGGAGAGTATGGACGTGTTCACGGTGGTTTTGGTTATGGCCAGCTAAACGCAGAGGGAGTCAATATACTTAGCACCTGCGCTGTGTCTGACCTAGCCATCGCGAACACATTCTTTCAGAAGAAGCCCCAGCATCTTATTACGTACCGTAGTGGTGCCTACTCAACCCAAATAGATTACCTGCTGGTGCGACGGTGCCACATTGGCAAGGTTACCAACTGCAAAGTCATCCCAGGCGAAAGCCTAACGGCTCAACACCGCCTCCTTGTCCTGGACTTTGCGGTTGTACCGAAGAAGAGAGTGACCGAGAAACGCAAACCCCGCACTAAGTGGTGGTTGCTTGATTGTCCTAGGCAGCAATTCAGCAATTCCATTCCATTCAGCAATCACCGGTGCGGGTAAGCGCGTCCTTGGCACTTCTCGTGGTGGCCGCACCATAGGAAAGGAGACGTGGTGGTGGGATGACGGGGTGCAGGAGGCGACTCGGAAGAAGAAGGTTTTATTTAAACAGTGGCAAGGGTCCAACTCTCCGGATGACAAGGAGGCATATGGAGCGGCTAAGCGCGCTTGCAAAAAAGCTGTAGCCAGAGCCCGCAGCAAAAGTCTGGCGCCCTTATACGACAAGCTGGAAACTGCGGAGGGGCAAAAGCTTATTTTTAAGCTGGCGCGTGGCCGGGAGAAAGCTACACGGGACATTAGCAAATGTCTTTGTGTAAGGGACGCCCAGGGTAAGCTGCTCTACGATGCCCCCTCTGTTAAGGAGAGATGGTGTACATACTTCGCGGAGCTGTCTAACAAACAGCATCCCCATAACCTTCCTCCGGAACCGCCTCCTAACCTTGGGCTTATTTCCCCTATTTCCCCCGACGAAACCCGCATTGCTCTTCGCCACATGAAGAACCGGAAAGCAGTCGGGCCTGACAATGTGCCAATTGAAGTGTGGAAGGCGATGGGCCCACATGGTGTGGACCTTCTGACGGATCTTTTTAACCGCATCCTGATCACCAAGGAAATGCCGAACCAGTGGCGATTTAGCCTGATAATCCCTGTTTACAAAGGCAAAGGTAGCGCACAGGATTGTGGTAGCTACCGCGGTATCAAGATCATGTGCCACACCATGAAGCTCTTCGAGCGCATCATTGACACACGGCTCCGTAGCGAGTGTACTGTCTCTGAGTGTCAATATGGCTTCCGGGCGGATAACAGCACCATGGACGCAGTGTTCGCCTTACGGAATCTGGCTGAGGCTTACAGAGAGAGAAGGAGAGCTTTGCATATGGCCTTTTTAGACCTGCAGAAGGCCTTCGACTGTATACCTCGGCAGTCCATCTGGTGGGCACTGCGCTTCAAGGGCGTTCCCGAGGCCTATATTGACATTATCAGAGACATGTACCGCGATTCCGTGTCCTCTGTCCAGACCGCTGTTGGCGAATCGAATGGCTTCCCAATATCTGTTGGCGTTCACCAAGGCTCGGCTCTTAGCCCGTTCTTGTTTAACGTAGTGCTCGATGTAGTTACGGCAAACATCCAAGATAAGCCCCCATGGCTAATGATGTATGCCGATGACATCGCCCTCGTTAATCAGAACAAAGCCCATCTTGAGCGCAAAGTCAACATTTGGAAGGACACGCTTGAAAACGGTGGTCTGAGACTAAATGTGGCGAAGACTGAGTACATGTCCTGTGGCGGCACGGATTCAAATAGGTTCATCCGAATAGGTTCGGACCTGATCAGAAAGTCCGATACGTTCAGGTACCTTGGATCCGTGCTGCACGAGTCTGGCAACGTGGATGACGATGTCCAAGCACGTATAGGCGCGGCTTGGGCGAAGTGGCGCGAGGTAACGGGCGTTGTATGCGACCGCAAAATGCCTCCGAAGCTCAAGGGGCAGATATATAAATGCATCATACGGCCTGTCCTACTGTACGGCGGTGAATGTTGGCCAGCACTAAGCAGACACACCCAGGAGCTTCGCGTCACGGAGATGAAGATGCTGAGGTGGATGAGTGGCGTAACGCGATCCGATCGCATACGCAACTCTTACATCCGAGGTAGTCTTGGTGTCCGTGACGTGGGGGAAAAACTGCAAGAGTGTCGTCTGCGTTGGTATGGCCACATCATGCGCCGCCCTATGGAGTACGTTGGTCGGAGATGCATGAATATGGCTGTTCTTGGGGCTAGGCCCCGTGGTCGCCCTCGCAAGCGCTGGCTGGACGTCGTCAAGTCTGACATGAGAGCCAATGGCCTGACTGAGAAGGATGTTGAAGATCGGGCAAAGTGGAGGAAGCTAAGTAGGAAGGCGGACCCTGGCAATAGCCGGGATTAACGCCAGGTGGAAGAAGTAGATAATTAAATAGTCAAAATAAATACGACAAAGGTTACCGACATAGCCCGAAGGATAGCCAAACTGAAGTGGCAGTAGGCAGGCCACATTGCTCGCAGAACAGATGTTCGATGGGGCGGAAAAGTTCTGGAGTGCAGACCGCGTACCAGAAGACGCAACGTTGGAAGGCCTCCCACAAGGTAGACCGATGACCTGGTGAAAGTCGCGGGTAGCCGGTGGATGCAAGACGCAAGACGCGCAGGAACAGTCATTGCGGCGATGCTTGGGGGAGGCCTATGTCCAGCAGTGAACGTCATTCGGCTGATATGATGATGACGATGATGATGCTGATGATTATTAAAGAACATGTTTGCCATTGTTTTATTTGCGAGAATTAGTACCTTGCACACTTATGAATATAAGCGTTTTTTTTTTAATATTACAGGCACATTTGTAAAATGACAGACATGGCAATAAAGTTGAGGATGACCCAACTACTACAATATATTCACTGAAGCCAACTTACACAATACTTTAATGTACTCGTACATATCTACTTGGATGACATGTTTATAATTTCGAACTCATGTAGCTGCCAATCTGATGGGTACCGCTTTGGTGGCATAGTACCAAATGCTTAGAATAATATTCCGAACGGATTTATTTCCATACACTTTCGATTTTGGTCCCAACTTTGTATTAAATGTGAATGGTCTCCTTTTTGTCTAATCTCTTGAATAACTTCAAAACTATTTCATTTAAAATTATGAAAATACTAGCTTCTGCCAGCGTCTTCGCCTGCGTGGTCCCTAGGCAACATACTCCCGAGATAAAAACTAGCCTATGTCCTTTCGAAGGCTCTAAACTATTTCTGTTCCAAATTTCATATAATAGGATATAATAAAAATTCTCATAATAAGCTCTTTCATTTTATATGTCATCCGGTAGTTTGATAGTCCCTAAAAAGTGACACCCATGCTCAATATTAATTTATTTGGGCAAAGGGTCCGTGTTTGGGTCACAGAAAACCATATGTGTACCAAATTCCATAACAATGTGATCAGTACATTCGGAAAAAATTGGCTGTGACAGACAGACAGACAGATAGCCAGACAGCCCAGTGATCCTATGAGGGTTCCTTATCTTACGAATGTTCGGAACCCTAAAAAACAAAAAAGCTGTGGAAAAAGCTTTCCAATCTACAAAATAAGTTTTTTAATACTCACACCCATCGACTCCAGAAGTCTTCCCAGCGAGCTTCAAATGATCATCATAGATAACATCATATTTATAATGATGACTGCTTATATGCACTCGTTTCGGCATGCCATTATAATTCTTCGAATGAGCTATACCAGTGTTTCCATCGTATAGTATGGGATTAACATATTCAGGGCTTTTAGTCAAATCTTTGCCAGGATATTCATTAGGCGCATTAGTACTATGTTCACTGAAAACATCTTTGTACAGTAATTGATTGTGAATTTCGTCGTTTAGCGCTTTTTCAGTAGCTTTAGAAGCAGTTTTGCTTTTATTTGTACTATTTGATAGGTCAATGAAATCTGTATGAGTACTTTCTTCGCTTCTCTGAGCGGGAAATGAGAAGGATTCATAAGGAACCTGTGATGAAACTTTCTCAAGATCATCAAAGTTTATTATAGTTATCTCTACTTCTTTGTTTTGTGTTGTGTCTGTAACTTGAGAATCTGTCGCTGGATGATCTAGTGCTGCCATCGGCGTCCTTTTCTTTTCAAACAGTCTTTCCTTCATTTTCTTTCTAAAATTACTGTAATAATTGGCTTCTACTGTCCCTTTATCACGTTCTGCTATGTTTCTTGTCAGTTTCTGCTGTGAGTATCTTTTATATCTGCTGAAGTCATCATCCCAGAATGTTGCCTTGTTGGTGTGATGTACAGGTTTCTTGTGTGTTGACGTTGGTTTCGGATGACTAGTGGTAAACTTTACCGATTTGCCGAGTGCTTTCGTAAAACTGTCTACCTTGTCCTTTAGTTGTTTTGACAATCCCATTTCATTTATTGTTTTTCCTTTTACTCGTTTCTTTTTGGTTGTGCTTTCGGGTGATACTGTTTTTGGTTCCTCAGAGGTGAGGGAATCGGTACCTTGTCTACTCCAAGTATCAGGACCTGCTTTTGCTATAGGTGCAGTACCATGCATCGCAGATGCAGGTAGAGGTGGAGCTTCTTGCACATTTGGTGGAGCTCCTTGCCTAGATGGTGCAGTTTCAAACATATTTGGTTGTGCTACTTGCGTCTCTGGTGCAGCTAATGGCATTTCACGTGGTGCTCCTTGAATCTCCGGTGGTTTTCCATGCACAGATTGTGGAGCTCCTGACATATTTAGAGCTGCTTCCTGCATGGATTGTAGAGTTCCTTGCATATTTGGAGTAGCTTCCTGCATGGATTGTAGAGTTCCTTGCATATTTGATCCAGATTCTGCAGCTGCCTGCGCAGCTGGAGTAGCTCCTTCCACAGCTAGCGCAGCTTCTTCGAAAGCAGTACTAATAATTTGCTTATGTTTTTTTATGGCCCATTCCTTGGTTGTGGGCAGATCGAGTATAGGAGCGGTAACAAAATCAACGTCTATGTCGTTTTCCTTCAAGAATTTGTTGAAATCATTTGACCCCATTGGCAGTGGTGTCGTGTAGTATTGCAAAGGGGCACTGTTTGTTTTCATAACTGCGGGACGCTGGAATAATAATAAAAAAACAATAAGAATATAGAGTTCATACAGCGATTATAATTTAAGTCTTGGGTAATATATGACTAATTTCCTTTTGTACGTTTGAAACTTACGTCCTTATTCTTATGAGTAGCTTTTTGTGGCTTCTGAAAATTCTTTGCTTCATCGACTGTCGCCTCTTTTATATTATGTATCCAAGGTAAGTCCATCTTATTCCTTACTTTGGTAGGCTTCTGGGAGTTCCTATCTGTAATGAAAAGGTTAAAAAAAAGTTAAACATTCTGAAAAAAAGTAGCTCTTAATGCCCCTACTGTTAAGTTCAGAATCGAGTATATTTTACACAAGTGGTTATTTCACTTCTCTCTCCAAGTTTGTGTGCATTCCCATTGAGGGACCAATTTAAATGTTGAGCTTTTGAATGCGTCGACCTTTACTTAAAGTCTTCAAACAATTGTAAATTCAGCCACTAATCAGTAAAAGTAGCCACTCAAAAGTTACAATCGGTTAACGTCCCTCAGTCGTGACCGACAGGCATCCATACCGTTGATATTCAACAAAACTAATTTATTGAATATCAACCCTTCCTGTTCAAAGAATAAAAATAACTATAGTTTGACCGATACCGCTGTACCGCGCCTTAGGTATGCACGCGACGAGACGGAGGGGAGCATCGGCTGTTGCGCTCTATCAGTCCGCCGTCAACGCTCATGGCAGTCGCTAGTGCAATTTGTACCAGACTGTCTATGTGAGAAGCACATGAGATAAATATTCAAAGATGGGTCGTTCGTTGTCTCGTGTTAAGACCGTCATTTTCGAGATGGCCGAATATTTTAAGAAATGAAAAGCTGACAAAGCTTTAAAAGCAGAGAGCAGAGTTTAAAAATGATGCAAATATTGCTAAAATTGTTGCTGAGGCTACGGGGTATTGCGAAAAAACCGTGAGAAATGTGATTAAAGCGGGTAATTCATCAATTGAAAATTCTAGCCGATTAATGTTTCAATCGCCAAAAAAAAAGCAAAGTTATAAAGAAAAAACATGTCGTGGATAATTTTGACAGGAGTATTTAGAAGGAAAATTCAACAGTTTTACGAATTCGAAAAAAAAAATACCAAGTGTCCGGAAGTTACTATCAAGTTTGAGACAAGATGGCATATTGAATTGTGGACGAGAACCTTTTAAGAAAACTTTTACACAAAATGGGCTACCGTTTCCGAAAATGCAAATCGAAGAGATTCTAATTTACTTCATTTCCTATTAATTAAATAATTTAATTGTTCGAAGTTAAGTAAACAACAGGTTTTTACACTGGAGAACTTATTTATTCGTATTTTAGCAGAGTACAAATTGACCTCCATAACTAACACGGCAGCGACAAGTACAACATTTTTTTAATGTCCACAGACTATAAAATTCTATTGCATACAAGCTATGTACAACATTAATACGTACGACTGGCGTGTTAAAACTGCCGTGCCCTAGAACTGTAAGCTGATATCGTAAGATCTATCCAACAATATCGACTTCATGTGAACTCACGCTCTTTCCTTCCTCCTTCCAGGTACAGCGGTATCGGTCAAACTACAGCATGCGGAAGGTAGTCCCTCAATCGATCACCATAAGTTCACTTTGAGTGGAGACCAAAATGGAATTTGAAATTAACATATGGGTCTAGCGTTAGTAAAAGTTCTTGAACGATTGTAAATTAATTCTCTAGTTTGTTAAAATAGCCATACAAAAGTTATAATCGATTTAAGGTGGTCCCTTAATTAAATCGTTTACAAGACCCATCTCAAAGTGGTCCATTAAATGCAAGTCAACATTGCGGCAGACTAAAGCTAGAGACAAGCTGGTCCCACGTACGCAACGTATGCAACGCATCATGATATCTGGACTCTTGATTTTATAAATGAAAAACTACGCAGTTGAAACACACTTATCGTATGCAACAAAACATACGATACCATAAAAAAGCGTTGCATACGTTGCGTACGTAGGACCAGTATATGTTAACTTACACTTTTTATTCGGTTCCAGAGCTTTGAAGACAAAATCGATGTCATCATCATAAGCCATGAGGGTTGTGTCAACTATTATGTCTGGATAGCTCTCAGAAGGCGACGCAGTTAACCTGCCACCTGAAAAAGGCCAACAGTTACTTTTAACCTCTCGCGCGTTTCTCGTACAGTTCCCGTCACGCAAGCTTGTCTCCGCAAAGTACGCCGCAATCGGCTGCGCAGGACGTCAATTTGTAAGTATTTTTTTTTTTTTTTTTTTTTTTGTTTTTTATTTTTTTTTTTATAAGTATGTCGTGGATTGACAGCGCTACTGTACAATAGACAGCGCAATTGAACAACTTTTCGAAACCTTACTATCACGTGATCGGAAAAGCGCACCCTACAGCTTGTACACGCGATCGTCGGTGGAGGGGATACAGCGAGAACTGGCGGCGCCAGAGCGTGGTCGCTCTAGAGCTCGGACACTATCAGCTGAACGCTCAGTACCAACGCACGTGTTTGTTTGAATAAAATTATTTTATTTTGTCTTTCGTTCGAGTACCTGCGATAATGTCCACACCAAAATCTATGTCGGGTTTATGAAGATGATTCGGTATTTCAAATCTCTGCCACACATTATGAGAAAAGTATATGGTTAGAAAAAGGGTGACTAAAAGGATGGAGACGTAGAGACGACAGTATATAAAAATGAATCATTGAAAACATGGTACGGAAAGACTAATAGGCCGCTCACCAACTAGATAGTTTGTAATAGCAAGTTACTTGTATTGGTGAGTCCTTTTTGGCACTCGGGTAATCAATAAAATAAATTATTATAATATTAGAATAGTTTTATTATACGAGCAAGTAGACAGTTCAATAATATATGTAAGCAGTTTGACTTTGATCCCTTTACGACTAGCGTGGCGTCGGACAGAGGACGCATAAGCCTCAAGTTTTTTAAGTAGCATTTTAATTGTATCCCTAGTTTTCGGAAATGTTTATAATATTTTTATCATTTAGTACTTATTTTTGTTAACTAAAGGTTTCTAGTTAATACTTGTTGATCCTTGCAATTACTTGTTTAATAAACTGTATAATTTTAATAAGCTGTAATCACTGTGAAAATTTTGATATGCTCACTTCTTAATTTTAAGTCTGTCACTATACGTGAGGACTTGTAATTGGCTTTCCGTAGTTTATGTTGGCTTCTAATTTTAGTTAGTTTAAGCTGTAAGTCCTCCAGGGTGTAATAAATAAATAAATAAATAAAAGAACTATGAAAGAAGAACACAGACAGTGAAGAGTCATTCTGCGACGACAGCAAAATGAATATGAAAGAAGGGAGACTTCAGTAAACAGGGACATTGGTTACCTAAGGGCTATTTTTACAAATTCAAACTAAACGTGATCTGGGTGACTGACAATTCCAATGTCGATCTATCAGAATTATATTCCAGAGTAAGCACCCAGTACACATCGGATCTGCATTCAAGAGTTTTAAATGTCAATTTATCATAGGAAACAACGACACTAACAGCTCGTAAACGTGGCTTGTACGTAAACCAAGCCACTAATGAGTTCTGGAAATGACAGTGATATATTGGTTTTATTTTAATTAATGTTCCGAATATGTAAATCAATATATTTCTATTTACCTCTCAATTTAGAAGAAACAGTCCTTTCCGTATTAAATCGATTCAAATTGTTGAATAAACCACTGGACCCATATTTGTTCTCAGGCAATTGAAGCTTATTAAGCTGATAATATTTGGCTTCTCCATGAATGACCATATCTTTACTTGTAACTAAAGTATTGTCTTGAATAGCCACGCTTTTTATTAAGCCTTGTTCATTCATATTATTCCGTAAAGCTCGGACACCAACCGGACCGGATCCGCTCGGTCGATTTATGGAATTGTTCAGCTTTCCTCCCGGATCCATGACGTCATTAATTTCATACAATTCCATCATCATTTGATTCATATTTGGAGTCGTATAGCCATTTTCTGCATCTGATTGTAAGATCTTAACGATTTTCTCATACTGGGGATTAGATACTGTATCTAGATTTAATATATCACTATGCCACATGATCAGATCATTGAAATAATCTGTGTATTTGTTTTTGTCCTTAACGGTAGGCTTAGGTAATTGAGAATAGTACAATTTCTTCATATTGGTCCCTTCAACTTGTTTCTTGTTTTCATACGTGATATTTTTGTTCCCCAAATTATGTATATACTCCAAATCTGATGGCTCATAGAATTTAGAGTAATCTTGGGCAAAATTCAATGATTCAGAATTATCTTTTGTTCTTATTTTGGCTAGTAATTCATTAATAGGAAATTTCGCGATTCTTGTGCGTTTACCTTTGATTACGAGTTTCTCAAATGCTTTATTCGGTTTGTTTGCATCGGTTTTCGTATATACCCAAGGTTTGATGGTTTTCTTGTACTTACAGTTCTCAGTTTGTCGTACATAGGAGGGATTGTACATAGTACTCATTGTGGGGAATTCCAGTTTGGTCTTTTGTATTTTTTCTTGCATTTTGTCGAGCATGAAACTCATGTCGTCAGTTGTCAACATACGTAAAGCTTCTGTTGACAAATGCTTGGGTACAATTGGTTCCATGGTCTTCACATTGACCCGGAGGATGTTACTATTTGGTACTTTCATTATTGCTGGTATGTTTTTGCTAGTTGCTGTTGTCTCAGTAGTTGATGGCATGGCTGCTGTCGATTTAGTGAATTGTGGCTCAATGGGCGTAACTACAACAAGAGTATTGATTTATTTCGGGTAACGTACTTATATTTTTTAATAAGCTTTAGTTAACTCTGAAGTACCTACTAAGTCAATTCAATGAACCCAAAAACTATGATGTTTTATAAAGGTGCGCCACCTTAATTTGGCATCATAAAAACTAACTCCATAGAAGGTATCATATTATTGGATTGTCTTCGAAAGTGTTATCAACGTTGCCATATTTATTTATTTATTTAATTTATGGCACTCCAATGACACATTCACTAACACATTTTAGAGACACTATTATACACTATTAGTATTATTATTACATTTTAAAACCTACACTTACCAGCATTCTTCTGAGAGGTAGGCGATTGCATAACACTACTATCACCAGAATGAGGATAAAAATTATCAAGCAATTCTTCATCTTTTGCATCCAGACCGTAGAGCTGCAAAGCTGCTTTTGTAGTTTTTACTGTGGTCGATTGCTCGATGTATGATTCACTGATATTCGGTACCTGTTTCTGCATTTCGTCAACTGATACAGGCTTGACAGATATATCAGGTTTAAAAGAATCAATCTGATTATTTGCTATCTCGTTATCTGAGAACTTATAAGTTTTTTGTTCTTTCGCTTCCTTCGAATTAAAAAAATCTTTAAGCTTCTTTATAGGATTGAACCTAGCTCTTCTAACCTCTGTATAATAGTTGTTACAACAAGAGCGTTTTGGCTTTGATTCTTTCTTTTTCTTCTTCTTAAAGTGGAAGTTCTTGAAAAAGTTTTTGAATCTGCTTGTTTTGACGTCTCGGAGCTTGACAACTGCTGTTACCCTTGGTACTAAATCGATGTCAACGTAGCCATATTTGTTTTTTTCTTTGGTACCAAGTTTTGCTATATCTGAAAACAGCTCTTTAGGAGTAGAGACTTTTACTTCGATATCTTTAGTCATAAAATCAGTCATTATACTATTCTCAACGCTTTTTTGTGTGACCGATCTTCTCAATCTCCCTTTTACACTATCAGAGTACATGTAGTTCGGTGTTGGAAAGTGTTCCACTGTTATTGGATCAGTCTTGGGTGCGTTTCTGCGATTGTTAAAGAGCTTACTGATTAAACTTTTCACCTGAACAGTATCTTCTGTATTATTATTGTTGTCGATGAGTGGCTTAGATGCGTGTTCTTCGTTGTTTGGTTTTACTGAAACGTTGAAAAATAATGTTACATCGCTGAATAATATTATTTGTAGTCTCGACTTGCCACGGTTCATTCAAGCCAATCATATTAGTGAGTGTCACCATTTACTCTTAAAAATTAACGGTAGTTACATAATGGGATTCCAACTTTTTCTACGGGAGCAGTAGCGTAGCGAGGTCTGAACTTTTCTGTAAAACTGGTCAAGTGCGAACCGGGCTCGCGTACAAAGGGTTCCGAACGAATATTTTTTAACCATATTATTTTATCACTATAGAATTCTTATAATCTATTGGTAAAGATCTATTACCTCCATTTATTTCAAATTTTTAAGCTCAGTAGTTACGGAGATAAAGGGGGGGAATGTCAAACCTCACAGTAAGCCCTTTCATTTGATATGTCACGCGATATTTTTATTTTTTTAGTTTGACCCCCAAGAGTGACCCCTGAAACCCCCAAAAGTGACATTGATATATAAAAAACCCCAGATACAAACTCAGCGTCTCAAAAACGTCCGCATAAAACAAGCACACAATTTAAAATTGTGCGCTTGTGTCAAACAGTCTCAAGTCGCTCGCCTCACTGCAAGCTTGTCAAACAGTCTCAAGTCGCTCGCCTCACTGCAAGCTTGTCAAACAGTCTCAAGTCGCTCGCCTCACTGCAAGCTTGTCAAACAGTCTCAAGTCGCTCGCCTCACTGCAAGCTTGTCAAACAGTCTCAAGTCGCTCGCCTCACTGCAAGCTTGTCAAACAGTCTCAAGTCGCTCGCCTCACTGCAAGCTTGTCAAACAGTCTCAAGTCGCTCGCCTCACTGCAAGCTTGTCAAACAGTCTCAAGTCGCTCGCCTCACTGCAAGCTTGTCAAACAGTCTCATGTCGCTCGCCTCACTGCAAGCTTGTCAAAATTAATTTGTCTAATTTTAATTTTAATTAACTTGATTTAATTTGTCTCAAAACTTCACTCACTGGTCCAAATATAACCACAATAACCGCTTTGCCAGTGTAAGAACAATACATTATATATAGCATTCTTTTATTCTAGTAGCATATTACAAATGACCCCTGTTCTAATAATTGGAGTCGATTTTTTTAGTGTATAATTTTTCTATTAATAAATGTATTAATTTTTTGGATTAAGATTTTAACAAATATTTATGAGAAGTATTTTTATATAGTTTTTAATTGAACTTCAAAGGAGAAGAGGTCATTAATCAACGATTTTTTTTATGTTCGTAAATATTATTTCGATTAATTAGGCGACCAATCATGGGTTCGCGACATGCGGAATGCTAATGACAGAGTTGTCGCTCTGGCAAAATACAATCACGTCACACAGACAACTTAAAAATTCTTCAGTTTACAAATTATGGTTTCACAAACTAATCGATTTAAAGGATTCTGGTGGTCTGTGCTATGCTCTGTGGCGCGAGGTAACGGGCGTTGTATGCGACCGCAAAATGCCTCCGAAGCTCAAGGGGCAGATATATAAATGCATCATACGACCTGTCCTACTGTACGGGGGCGAGTGTTGGCCAGCACTAAGCGGACACACCCAGGAGCTTTACGTCACGGAGATGAAGATGCTGGGGGAGTGGCGTAACGCGATCTGATCGCATACGCAACTCTTTCATCCGAGGTAGTCTTGGTGTCCGTGACGTGGGGGAAAAACTGCAAGAGTGTCGTCTGCGATGGTATGGCCACATCATGCGCCATCATCATGGGTTAGGTTATCGCCCTCGCAAGCGCTGGCTGGACGTCGTTAAGTCCGACATGAGAGCCAATGGCCTGACTGAGAAGGATGTTCAAGATCGGGCAAAGTAGAGGAAGCTAAGTAGAAAGGCGGACCCTGGCAATAGCCGGGATTAACAGGTGGAAGAAGGTGGTCTGTGCTACGCCAGTGAAGATATTTACACAGTATGTAGCAACACAGATAACATTTTAAGACGAAAACAGCGCATAAATGGTCAAAAAAACACAACTAAGGCCTTTTTGTGTTCCTTACGTACCTTACATTTAAACATATTTTTCTAGTATTGACACATATTCCCTTCAACAATCTGCTCTTTTCAATTACAGAATTAGTCTTATAGAAGCTATTATAAAAAGTTTAAACACGGTCGTTTACACTAGGTATATCGCAAAAAAAAACAATAGAAAACTTGAAACCTCATTCTAAAAGACAACTTTACAAATAAACTAAACTTATTTCAAGGAAATTAATGTGTTTACTTTTCCTGATTGCCTTAAATACATAATTGTTGCTTAAATAAACATGTAGGTATGGGTAATTTGGACAAATTAAGGATTTTTTTTACATTAGAAACACAATTTAAAACGTATGTTAAAGCACATTGTAAACAAGCGAATACTCTAGGTGCATAGTCCTCAAATTATATTAACAAATTTTTTATATATCAGATATTCAAAAAAATTTATTTAAAAATGAAACATTTTAAAACCCCCAACAAAAAATAACTTTAAAAAGTAAAAAAAAATACGTATTGATCATTTTACCTTAATATAGGTACGATTCTTTGGGCCAAGCGTCTTCACCTCAGGAGACCGCAAATTTTTGTATATGTTAAGTACCTATATATTACGAGTACCTATACCTGCTTTCATGCGGTAATACGAAATAAGGTGGCCTCCTTACAGCAGCGCGTGTGAGGCAGCAGCAACGGTATCCTGCAGATGGTTGTATCTCGTGCGGATTGCCCTATTCAGTACAAATGGATGCTCATTTTGATGGGTATTGATTAACATAGTACTTAAGATTTACCAACACAATAGTTAACCGATAATAATTATAATTATAATTTTAATAAGTATTTTAATTAAATTTCTGAATTTTAATTTGTGATTTTATGGCTTGATTTTTGATCTGAAATAAACTGATTAATAATAATTATTATTAGCGGGGCCCCGACGCGATGCGTGAAAGAAAAAAAAATTGTTTACCCACACACACACACACATACATAACATGATACATGGCAGTGTTTGGTTTACCCACACACACACACATACATAACATGATACATGGCAGTGTTTGGTGACGATTTCGAGTGTTGCATTTGTTCAAGAATGTGCGACTTAGTTTTTTTATATATCAATACCATACTAAAAACTTAATGATTTTCGTAACGCTTCCGTATTTGTGCCACAGAAGTCCATATGTGTACCAAATTTCAACAGAAACAATCCAGTGGATCCAGAGAAAACTGGCTGTGACAGACGGATCGACAGACAGATAGACAGACAGACGATAGTCAGACAGACATCCGAGTGTTCCGGATCGAATCCTATAAGGGTTCCGTTTTTTGTTCGGAACCCTAAAAATCAACAAAAAACTTCAATTTCAGTTTGAATGAACAAAATACAAAAATACTCTTCCGAGATGAGGTGCAAATATGCATTAACTTCTTGAGGTTTTCTGCATTTAATGACCGACCCGACCGGGACAAAAGTCAACGAACGGTCAAGTGTCACCCCTAAACGGGCGACTTAATGAACCCGTCCGTGCTGGGCTGTAAAATATTTCGAGCTCGTTTCGCTCGCTCCTCCATTCTGCCGTCTCTTTGTTCTCGAACGTTTCTGTATAACGCAATATTTAAAAATAATATGTTTATGTGTTAAATGATCAAAAGAAAACAAAACATTTCCGAGTTGAAGTGCATGAATTTTCGAACTCGCTTCAGTCGCTCTTGTGTTCTGCCCTCTGAGCTTTCTTGCATCAGTCAATAAAGTTACTTCTTTTAAGTATAATATGAAAAAAAAAAACATGAATGATAAAAATAAAATGTAACTTTTCCGGGGTCCATGAATATTCGAGCTCGCTTCGCTCGCTCTTGTGATCTACCCTCTCTTATTTATTTATTTATACTTCATGCACACAAATGTACAGAGGCGGACTTAATGACTTAGGCATTTTCTACCAGTCAACTCTTGGGTGATACAGAGACAAGTAGTGGTGCAATTTTGAGCAAGAAACGCGATTAAATGATATTTAATTAATACAAAGATGTATAAATAGACTTATATATATAAGATATATATATATGAACTATACACACAATAGGTACTATAATAGATATACTCAATGAACAAACAAATACACGAATATAAATAACAGTTTATGCAAACAAACAATGTTTAAAATTTTAGCGCTGTGACGATACTACTGCCTCCTCTCCCCAACCCAACCTCTTGCGAATATGCTCGCGAACTCTGACCTTGAAGGTCAATCGGTTGGTTGCTATTCCGATTTCTTGGGGTAGCGCATTCCATAGAGAAATTGATTGTATGAAGAAAGAACAGTGAACGAAGTCAGTACGGTGAGAGGGACAATAAAGAAGAAGGTTATGCGATGAGCGTAAGTTTCTACTGTGGTTTGCGCAAATGTATTGAAAGTGGGGTGCTAGATAATTAGGGGAATTAGGAGAGTTAAGAAATGAGAACAAGGTAGTTAGCGCCCTGTGCTCTCTGCGCTGGCGTATGGGGGGTAGCCACTTCAGAAGAGACCGATGCGCAGAGACATGGTCATATTTTCGCAAATAAAAAACAAATCAAAGTTAGAGTGAACAGGCTCCTTCTGGGTAGGCTCGCTCCATCGTAGACTTTATCTCTGTCATCTCTGACATAGACGAGAGTCAAGAGCAAACCCATTACAAATAAAAAAAAAAAAGATTGCAGTAATTTAGAAGGCCATCAAGTTTGTTGAGGAGATCTGCATTCAGGTCATAGTAGCACACGTCACCATAATCGATGATGGGAAGAATAAGGGTCTGTACAAACATTGTCTTCGTATTCGATGGTAACAAATTTTTCAAGCGATACAGAGCCCGCAGCGTTCCCGTAACTTATTGACTGACGCTAGAAACTTGAGCCCGCCAGTTCAGGGTACTGTCGATATGCAAGCCTAGGTCCTTTACGTCAGTACTAAATGGAACGACCGTACTATCGAACAGAACAGGAGGCAAAGTTGTACCATCTAGTTTAGCCACGTTTTGAGGACTCCCAATAATGATAGCCTGACACTTGTTAGGATTAACTGTAACACCAAATTTATCGGACCAGGTTTGAATAGCTGTTAAGTCCCAATTTAACTTGTCAACAATGTCAGGTATTTCATCGACCCTCCCTTGACAGTACAGCTGCAGGTCATCAGCATACAGATGATACGCACACTGAAGTTCGGAAGTAATGAGATTAATGAAAATGGAAAACAAAAGAGGAGAAAGTATGCCGCCTTGAGGAACGCCAGTTTCTAAATCACACCAGTTAGAGGATGAGTCCCCAACGTGAACCGACTGCTGACGATCCTGAAGGTAGGAAACGAACCATTCCAGCGTGCCAGGGGAGACCATAACATAGGACAGAATGGCCAACAGGATGTCGTGACTGACGGTATTGAAGGCAGACTCTCTTACCGTACCCGGCGATAAATATTATTACCTTCGGAAAGAGACAATCGGCTAATTTCGGCTTCGTAGAGCGTTATCTCTGTCGCACGAAATACAAACAGTCCGGTATCTATTAGGAGCTGTTATAAAAAATAATTATGATTTGCTTCTTTTGATAATTCTTTTTATACTTTGTATAAAACACACCATTTTTTCTATAAGTGATGGCTTTAGGTTGGAGTAAAATAACATGTTCACATTATGTTTACGTGTTTAATTATTTTGGAAAATTACAGCTGTAGTGTACATAATAAACACCATTATACCTATCGTTAGAATGAGACTTAATAAAAATAATAATAATTTTAATTCACAATTACTTCCATTTCCCTATCTGTACTCTCAAAGAGGTCAATATCACTGTCACTGTCAGCTGTATTTATCACTAGTCTATCAGTGTAATTGTCTAAACCGTGTTGAATGCTTCTATATTCATTCTGACATTTGATAGCATGATCGCAGACTTGTTTCCACTCTTCAGCCCCGATCATGTTTACTTTTTCAGTCAATAATGTTTTTACTGTAGTTAAATTCATACCCACATTTCTAGAGGCTACATAGCCTTTCAGTTGAGACTATATATTTTCAATTAGATTAAAATCTGGATGATATGGTGGCAATCGCAAAACAGTGTCTCCATGTTCGGCAAGTACTTTGTCTACGGAAACTTTGTATACCTCTCCTTGTGCTGACATATAATAGCGTAAATCTGGGATTTGGTAATTTTGGATCAACTGGGATTTCGTGTCTGTTTAACCGGTTGATAATTTCCTGTTTAATGGTGTTTGAGTTGAGAACAGAATCACTGGGTATATTTGGGATTAATTGATTAACCAGCCATTTTTCGTAGTTGTCGTTATTCATTTCATTGTGATAGTCACCTGTTCAAAATTCAAATTCAAAGCATTTTATTTCAAATAAACCATTCACAGGCACTTTTGAAACGTCAAGGTCGGTCAGTCAAAAATATGGAAGCTATTTGCACGTTCCAAAGCGTAGATCTCTATGGAGAAGAACGTGCAAGAAACTCCACGGACACTCTTTTAAATCATGTTCTGTTTTACAACATTCCAAGTTACATATACTTGTTGCTTCTGCATGTGAGGACAATGCAAAGGAAAAAAAAAAAGGGCTTATTATAAGAATTTTAAATATAAAGATTAAAATAAGCCAATGGCAGTTAAGAGATGACCAGTCTCAACCGACGGCGCCTGTTCACGAGCATGACGCGTGAATCGGCACCTTTCAGCTCAACCATTTCGAAGGGAACCGAATGATCAAACCCACGCGCCGCCATCAGCGAGACATTTGAGTGAGCATGACATGCTCTCAACCACCATGCTCGTTCATGTCCAACAAGTAAAACTATAACTACTCACATAAAATGTAAATGGTTTCATGGTACTCACATTTACAAAATTTGAAAAATATGCTTCTACTTTACACAAAACTATGGTTGTCAATGACCAAATAATGAAAAATAAATTAATAAAGAGAACGATTAAGTTCTTACATCAAAAATAATAAATAAGTAATTAATATAATAATATAATTTGTATGTATATAAGAATAAATAAACGAAAAATCTCTTCCAAATATAAAAACATAAAAACCTAAAAAGTGGACCTAAGCAGCTGTGACTGTGGAGCAGGACCAGCATTTAGCCAAGCGTTTTTATCGAGGATATAATCTTCCAGTTTATAATACGCTTGTCTACATAGTGTGCGTTTTATGCATGCTTTAAATTTTCTCTCATTCAGTTCGAGAATATCAACTGGTATTTTATTATAAAATTTAATACAGTACCCCATAAAAGAAGTGTGTACTTTGGCCAATCTGAATCGGGGTTGATCTAATTTGTTCCTATTTCTAGTATTAAAATTATGCCTGTCACTAATCTTGCTAAAGAGATGAAGATTTTTCCGAACATACATAATATTTTCGTAAATGTATTGACAAGGTACCGTCATGATGTTGATATCCTTAAACAGTTCTCTTAGGGAATCCTAACCTAAACCTGTAGTGTCCGTTAGTGTAGATACGTTAAAAAGGCACCGGTTACAAAGCCTTTTTCATTTCCCGCATGAACTATTATCAAACGTTGATCTTTTGAAATTGGCTTCTTTACTCCTTTTTTCTTATCAAGACTCCAAGATTTCTCTGAAGTGTGGGATGTATGTATGTAAGACTCATCCATGTAGACGATATTTTTTTCCTGATTCGCGAAATTTACGTATTTTATCGAGGTATTCCATTCGTTTGAGACTTACATCGTGCGTTTCCATTAGAACTTTTCGATTATCTTCCATTTTAGTGAACCGAAATCCCATCTCGTGAAGTATTTTTCTCAACGTCTTTTTAGACCCATTGTAATTAATAGCTTCAGATAATTTAGCTTTTAATGATTTTATTGTTGTCAGTTCATTAAATCGTAAGTGAAAATCATACACCATCGTACGAACAACATGATAACGATTATTTTGATTGTCCATATCCAAACGAAATTGCTTTTTTGGTTTCCCTGTTTTTGGAGTGTTGAACTTAATTTCAGTAGAACGTGTTTCAGTGCTGACTTCGTTCAATACATTGTTCAAAGTTCTTCTTGAAATTCCAGTGGCATTTGCAACTCGCTCTTGAATCTTTTTTAACCGACTTCTAAAAAAGGAGGAGGTTCTCAATTCGGTTGTATTTTTTTTTTTGTTTGTTACCTTATAACTCCGTCATTTATGAACCGATTTGAAAAATTTTTGATTCATCTGAAAGGGTATACCTCTCGATTGGTCCCATTGTCACCATGTCAGAATCTGATGATGGGATCCCACGAAAATAGAGGGCAACCTTCAAATTTTATAGGCACATACAATATTTTTCATAAACTTTCTAACGCAATTCAGATATTTGTGCCTGGTAATCATCATCTCATGTTGCTGAGCTGATGATAAAAGGTATAAATTAGGTTCTGATGATGACATCCCATGAAAAATGTTTTGTTCAGCGATACTTTAGCCAAATTGTCAGCCGATTTGGATGATTCTTTAATTGTTTGAAAGAGTATTTTCCTAAACTGGTTCCGTTTCAATTTGGTGAAGATCTGATGAAGAACTTTGGAGCTAGGCAACGGAACTCTTCGATAAATGATAGAAAAGGGATCGGGAATGCTGAAATCGCATGTTTTTTTAGTGTTTACACCAGTTCTTAACATAACATTGCGCCAGTACGCTGTTAATGGGTACGCAGGTACCTAGGTACCACTAAAAAGTGAAAAATAAAAAACTTTTTGACAAAAAATACAACCGACTTCCAAAAACAAAACACTACAAGGCACAAAATAACTTCGGAAGATAGACAAAAACTTTAATTTCTGAAGTCGGTGTTTTTGGTTATTTTTTCGTTTTTTGACATTTTAAAAAAAGTTTATTTTATTTAAAATTATTTTTGGCTCCAGCTCGAGCCACTAGCGCGCTTAAATCTTATGCTCTTAGTTATAAGATTGAAAAGTATTAGAGCGCCAAGTCAGTAGATTTTACATTGGCAGAGCAGGCGTCAGGGCTTCGCTGACTGGAGGTACTTATAGCTATGCATGTGCACCAACTTGCGGAAAGCTAGGCTGTGTGTAATGTATACGCTCGGGTGCAAGGATTGTATTTTATTGTTGGTTGGTTGTCGGTTGTACCTCACATAGTTAGCTATAACTATAACCTACAGGCGACTCCAACACAAGTAAGATTTAATTTTTCACATTCACGAAAAGCTTATAATTTAAATTATAAAATAATCAAATAATCAATATCTATACCAATATTACAAATGCGAAAGTAACACATGTCTATTAGCTTGTCTATCGCGCTTTCGTCTTTGAGAAAGGATATAAGCTATGTTTTATCCCGGGAGTAAATTCTCTAGGGACTACGTGGGCTAAGCGACTTGAAGAAGCTAGTTTATCTACTATTTAAATTGTGTATTGATTTTTAGGGTTCCGTACCCAAAGGGTAACCAACGGCACCAAATTACTAAGCCTCCACTGACCGTCCGTCTGTCTGTCAGCGGGCTGTATCCCAAGAGCGGTAATAGGTAGACAGTTGTCGCAGATTGTGTATTTCTATTGCTGCTATAACAAAAAATAAGGTATGAAACCTTTCACGTGAGAGTCCGACTCGCACTTGGCCGGTTTTTGTTTATGTTGTGTATGTTTGTATAAGCGGGTTGCGCCCCGCGATCGCCACCCCGCGATAGATGATTATTTTGTGAATACATCAGTGTGCAATCGACTAGCGAGTTTTATTGACGCGCATACCTCCCTGTCATTTCCGTAGGTACATAACAGGTTACAATAGTGGTTTGAAATATTATTTCAGTTATCAATCTCCATAAAAACCGAACCCTTATAGGATCACTCGGGTGTCTGTCTGGCCGTCTGTCACAAACAGTTTTCTCGGCATGGCGCCCTTATCTCGGCCACGCTGTCTTTCCGGCTGAAGCAGGTGTTTTCTGGAATGTTCATGAAAGAATATTTCAGAAATTTTTTGTGTCGCTTAGGCTTGGACACCCCGGTTGCCACATTGTGGTAGCTGCCTCGATGATACGGCGCAGCACACGTTAGAGGAGTGCCCAGCCTGGGTAGAGCAGCGTCGTGATCTCGCTGCGGCGGTCAGTGCTGTAGATAACCTCTCGTTTTCGATCGTGGTTCAAGCTATGGTTGAAAATGAGAGCATGGCTGCAGCACTGCTGTCACGCTGCTTTGTTAATCCCATAGAGATAGAAAAAATATGGAGGCGCCGCTATATTGTATACCTACATTTGCTTATACAAATATGAGTGAAATACGAAATAGAATGTGAAATATCGTTTTGTTTCATTCTATCTAATGTAGTAATCGTATTTGATAAAAGAGACAACAGTATTTCAGTAGTTGCTCAAAATGCCAATATTTTGTTGTGACGTAGTGATACTCGTAGTTGTAGGTAAGTGTCGCATCCGCCATATTATGCGACGACTTTCGTGGTAGTTCTGCTGTCAAATGAATGTTTACTATAATATTTTTGAGATTTGTGAGAAAACTACGAAGAGTTTATTTTCAAAATTGCACGCATGTGTTGGAAAACAGCCATCCTACATGCCTGTGTGTTGTATTACGAAGTGTGGTGCTAGAAAGAAGGAAAATCAACCTCAATTGTCTTTGCACAGGTTAGGAACCGGTTTTCATGCAATATTACACATAGTAATATATTTTCGATGAAAAAAATGCTTAACTATCATGTATTTATGGCTGTAGTGTTCATATTTGTGCATATTTCCGTCCAACAGCCCTTTATTTAATTTCATAATTTCATTTTTTTACAATTTTTTAAAATTTGTTTGTTTACAATAATATGTCATGATGGAATAGTGTAGTACCGATACGGTTATATTTTCCGATACTTGTTCCTTCGCTGCGCTGATGCGATATCGGTATAATACGTGTGCGAATTCGAGTGACCTTGCTAGGCCCGGCTCGCGGTTCACAGCACCGAGAGACTGTTCCACAGACTTTTATGATGATTGGTTATACAAGATCCGAAACAAAGACGACATCTTTTCATTATTTGTTTTAATTAAAAATATTTTGTTTTTATTAATAATTTATTAATAAAAAATATTAACTTTTTATAGGTTTCAAAGTCCTCCGTGACGTCTGTCTGTCTGTTCGCGATACCCTCAAAAACTACTGGACCGATTTTCATGCTCTTCACCGATGGATAGTGGTTCTCGAGGAAGATTTTAGTATAAAATTTGTCTAGAAAAAAATAGGGATCCTTAAGGAAATTACAGCGCAGACGAAGCGAAAGCGCAAAAGCGATGCAACTGAAAGTGTTTTTAAATTCCGTGCAGAAAAACACTGCATTAATTAGTTTTCAGATATCAGAAGGGCATTAATTAAACTTGCTCATTTTTCTGTTACAACATACTGTAAGAATTTAAATTATAATTATGATTCAAACGTGATACCTAGTCTGCCTACCTAGCCTTTTCCCAACTATATTGGGGTCGGCTTCCAATCAAACCGGATTCAGCTGAATACCAGTATTTTACGCGGCTGCCAACCAGACCTCCACAACCCATTAAATAGGTAACACGGTATTTCTTGTTTGGTAAGACTGGAGTAAGATTTACTAAGGTTAAGCAACGCTTGCCAAGGTTGATCTGTGGATGGGTGACCATCTTAACATACCTAGTTTCCTCCGTGCCTCGGAAAGCACGTTAATCTGTTGGTCCCGGCTGTCATTTGTAGATCTTTGGCAGTCGTTTCGGATAGTCAGAAGCCAGTAAATCTGACTCCAGTCTTGCCATGAAGTACCGTGTTACCCAGTTACTGGGTTGTAGAGGTCTGGTTGAAATACTGATATTCAGCTAAATCAGGCTTGACTGGAAGCCAAACCCAATATAGTTGGGAAAAAGCTAGGCAGGTGATGAGTATTAAGTTATTCCGGCGATCGATCTTTTCTTTTTGAATCCCGGTGGGTCGGTTGCGGATTGGGAGATTCCAATCACTTCCTCGCAAAAAGAGGAGACTGCGTCTCATGCGCTCTCGTTTTTAACCATAGCTTGAACCACGATCGAAAACGAGAGGTTACAACGAGATCACGACGCTGCACTACCCAGGCTGGGCACTCCTCTAACGTGTGCTGCGCCGTATCATCGAGGCAGCTACCACAATGTGGCAACCGGGTGTCCAAGCCTAAGCGACTAACTTTCTGAAATATTCTTTCATGAACATTCCAGAAAACACCTACTTGAGCCGGAAAGACAGCGTGGCTGAGATAAGGGCGCCATGTCGATAAAACTGTGACAGACGGCCAGACAGACACCCGAGTAATCCAACAAGGGTTCGGTTTTTATGGATGTTGATAACTAAAATAATATTTCAAACTACTATTGTAAACAAAAACCGGCAAAGTGCGAGTCCGACTCACGTGAAGTGTTTCGTACCTTATTTTTTGTTAGAGCGGCAATAGAAATACAGAATCTGCAACAACTGTCTACTTATTACCGCTCTTGAGATACAGCCCGCTGACAGACAGATGGCGACAGACGGACAGCGGAGGCTTAGTAATAGGGTTCCGTTGGTTACCTTTTGTACCCAAAAGGAACCCTAAAAATTAATACATAATTTAAAAAGTAGGTAAACTAGCTTCTTCCAGTGGCTTGGCCCACGTGGTCCCTAGGGAACTTACTTCCGGGATAAAACATTTTTTAACCCCCAAAACTGGCAGCAGTGCTGCAGCCGCTGCCGCGCGGTACTTTGCGACAAATGTGTACCGAATTTCAACAGACAGGCGGGGAGACAGATTCCGTGTGATCCTATAAGGCCTTCAAATTTCTCGCAAAGCGCCGCGCGGCTGCAGCGCTGCTTTGTTAATCCATACAAATAATGAACACGCGGCCGCAGCGCAGCTACAACGTGGCTGCCACCGCGCGGCTCTTTCCGTTTATTATTTGTATGGATTAACAAAGCAGCGCGGCTGCAGAACACGCAGCTGCAGCGCGGCTGCAACGTGGCTGCCGCCACGCGGCACTTTCCGTTGAACGACTGTACCTGTGATAACCAATGCATATCGATCTTTATGACGAGATAATTATGCTAGTTTCACCTCCGCAGAGAGTTATCTTTATCGCACGAAGCCCTAACCAACTACAACGAACGACGGACCAGCGACAAACGTCACAAAGTTAGTTAAAATTTGAGATAAAGTTTAAATCAACACAAACTACTCGTATCAATAAAATAACATCGAAATCCAAAGTTAAAACCGGAGGTCAGAAAGATGATGTAGAACGAAAACGAGCGCGCGAATTTGTTTAAACAGACGTTTGGGAATATAGATATCATGAAAAACTACTGAATGGAGCTGTCCAAAAAAAAAAATATTTGCATTTGAACTATTATTCTATCCCTGTATGGTGTGACTGTTTTGCAATTTTCCTTCTCCTTCATCTGCCTAGCCTTTTCCCAACTATATTGGGGTCGGCTTCCAGTCAAACCGGATTCAGCTGAATACCAGTGTTTTACGTGGAGCGGCTGCCTACCAGACCTCCGCAACCCATTAACTGGGTAACACAGTATTTCTTGGCAAGACTGGAATCAGATTTACTGGCTTCTGACTATCCGTAACGACTGCCAAAGATCTACAAATGACAGCCGGGACCAACGGCTTAACGTGCTTTCCGAGGCACGGAGGAAACTCGTTATGTTAAGATGGTCACCCATCCACAGACCAACCTTGGCAAGCGTAGCTTAACCTTAAAGATCGACCCGTGCGGCTGTTATTATTTAGCCACGAGCTCCTCGCTAGTGTTGAGCCAATAGTCGAAAAATATGAGTTAAAACTTTCACATATATCTTTTTTTCCGCAATTTTCCTTCTGCAATTTTCCTTCTCCTTATGGTATTTATTTCCGCCCAAAGATGCGTTAAAGTAAGTGTTAAAATGTAGAACTCTCGACGCTCATAACTTTCAAATGCATGTTTTTTTTTTACGTTTTTTTAACCGACTTCATCAAAAAGGGAGGCTCTATGTTCGGTTGTATGTATTTTTTTTTTTTATGTTACCGATTTCTCCGCCAATTCTGGATTGATTTAGAAAGTTCTTTTTTTATTCGAAAGCCTATACTTCTGAGGTGGTCCCATTGTCACCAAGTTAGAATCTAATGATGAGATCCCATGAAAATCGAGGGAAACCTTCAAATTTTATAAGCACATACTGTTTTTCATAAACTTTCTAACGCAATTCAGATATTTGTGCCCGGTAGTCATCATCTCATGTTGCTGAGCTGATGATGGAAGATATAAGTCAGGATCTGATGATGGAATCCCATAAAAAATGTTTGTTCAGCGATATTTTCGCCAATTGTTAACCGATTTGGATGATTCTTTTTTTGTTTGGAAGAGTATTTTTTCGAACTGGTCTCATTTAAATTTGGTGAAGATCTAATGAAGAACTTCGGAGATAGGTAACGGAACTCTGTAAATGATAGCAAATGGACCGAAATTTCTGAAATCGCATGGCTGTTGATTGTTTACACCAATTCATAACATAAAATCACGCCGGCACGCTGTTTGTGGTTTCACTTTTTAGTACCACGTACCACTAAAAAGTGAAAAATAAAAAAACTTAAAAAAAATTAAACCGACTTCCAAAAACAAATTAAACAAAATGTTTTTGGTTGTATCGTTTTTGAACACCGACTTCCGAAATTAAAGTTATTTTTTTACCTTGTAGTGTTTTTTTCCATACAAGACTGGATAATGATGAAACAAATTGATATATTTTTTAATTTTGAACGTACACCGTCTAAAACTGGAGTAATCGCAATATTACGTTTGTAAGAATGATTGGCTAGGGCGCTCTTAAGAAATTTAAACGATATTTATTAGTAATTTGTGACCCAAGAGCTGGCTTTTACTTTGGGCAGAGACTAAGTATTGCCATTCAACGTGGCAATGCCGCCAGTCTCTTGGGCACATTACCAGCTGACAGCGTTGAGGATGAATTTATTGATGCTATATTTTAGTTTGTTTATGATTTCATTACAAATATATACTTAGTTTTCAGCTTTTCCCTATAGTTATAGTTTATCTACACTTCTACACTAATATTTTAAAGAGAAAAGATTTGTTTGTTTGTTTGAATTGAATGGGCTCCGAAGCTACTAGACCGATTTGAAAAATTCTTTCACTATTAGAATCCTACAGTTTCCCTGATGAACATGGGCTATAGAATATTTTAAAAAAAGTTAGGGATCTGTATGAAAACTTGTGAGAAAAAATTACCAAAAAAGATCCTTATATCGCGTACGCTGTGGAAACTATTGACAATAGAGCAAAGCAATGTTCCACAGTTTTATAGAGGACATTAATATCTAAAAAAACGTCCGCAGGGGTATGTTTCTAACTATTATGTTTAAGTCACAATGACCGCTTTTTGTTCAAATCTTTCGTTTAAAAGTTACGACGGTTTCAAAAATACTCTAACTAAGAAAAATCTTGCGAGTGAACGAACTGCTCTACGTTTAGTCATAAAGTAATTTTATATACCCTATATGAGATTAGATGGGAGATAAAGTTCGTGAAGTTCTAACTAAACCCGCGCGAACGAAGTCGCGGGCGAAGTGCTAGTACGATATAACTTGCCAAATTTCATAGGACTAGGTCAAAAGAAAAGGCCATATAAATGATTCCCTTGAGAATCGAAACAGACGTTTTATTTTTGCGGTATAAACGATACGAACTTTTTTAACGTACACTTAGAAGTTTTTTACCGCTTCAAGGGACTGTAGACCTGAGTGTATGGTTATAATTTCAACTCGATACCTCCACACTTTCACAAGATAAAGGGTCTTGACGGACAGACCGATGAACGGACCGGGCAACAAAGTGATCCTATAAGAGTGCCTTCAAATTAGTCGCTAAATGCCGCGCGGCAGCAGCGCGGCTGTCGGGCTGCTTTGTTAATCCATACAATCAATAAACGTAAAGTGCCGCGCTGCTACCGTGCGGGCACTTAGCGACTAATTTGAAGGCGCCCTAAGGGTTCCGTTTTTCCTTTTGAGGTACGGAACCCTAAAAACGGGATAGGCGCTTACAAAGTCGCGAGCAAAAGCTATTAAATCATGAAAATAATCTTACCGTTTGACAAAACACTGCTGCTTTGCTGCTCCTTTATAGAATCCAGCGCTTGAGCTTTCTTAGCTTTTCGAGGGGAGCTATTAGGTTCGATCTTAATGATGTGTTGTTTTGTTTGTCTTACTTTAGAGTTAGTTGGTTCTGTAATAAATAGTTTCGGCTCAGTTGGCTTCAGTTCTACAGTTTCCGAAGTGTGGTACTTCTTAGGAGGACCGCTGTCAATGAATAGGTAAAAGTGCTTTTTGAACCAAGAATCTTCGCTTTTAGTTGTAATCTCCTGGTAGTCCATATTGTTTTCCGAATCATCGGAAAATCTCCCTTCTCTTTTCCTTTTATTGAATTTTGGTAGCGGTGGTATCTTATTTAGTATATATTTACCGATATCATCAACACTGTGATGTCTATGCGCTTGATACTTGACCAAATTGGAGAAATTCTGATTACTTTGATCTTTTTGGAATTTCAAATAGTGTTTGTACCCGTTAACGAACTCGTTGTAAGAAATTTTGTTACTCAAACCTTCGTAGCTGGTATCAAAGGCAGTACTGTCAGCATTATTAGAGTCTTCAGCAGGTCTATTAGCTTCTGTATTGATTTCGCCCTCGGCGGGCGCTGATGCAGTTCCCTTACCTTTATTATTAATCTTCAATGATCCTGTCAAAGGGTCTAGAGCACTGTTTCCCGATGAGCCTGACGAATCGAATTCATAGTTGAAATCCTGGTAGATATTTGCAGCAGTATTTTTTGCCGTTGAAGAGACATTAGATGCAGGTTCAATATAATCATAATCGGGCATATTACCACCATCATCATATATACTCCGAATTACTTCTTTCAGTTTCTCATCTGTTAGAGTTTCTGGGTTTCTCTTAGATAACCGCAAAGTCTCTCTCTTGAGTTTTGGCAACATTGGATTCTCCGATGTTGCGAGCATTCTCCTAAAATTGTCGTCATGCGTTTTTGCAAGCATTTGCTCGTATAGCGTCAACATCAAATAGTCGTCGTACGTTTTAGCACCATATTGTGTTTCCGGGGTAATGTGTTCAGTTATTATAATCCTGTCTTCACCATTGTTGTCTTTCTTTTTTACTCTTGGTGTAGTCACAGTCCTGTTAGTCAATTTTTTTGTTGTCGTAGTTGAACATGCGCATGTTTTGGGTTGAGCTTTCGTACTTGGCTTAGTACTTGAACTATGAGTGCAGTTTGCTTTTGCAGCTTTGCATTTATTGGACTGTTTTGTGGTTAATTTGCTGATAGTCTCCTTAGCTGTCGTCTTAGCTTTATGCACATCGCTGTAAACTTTATGTTTAACTTTGTAGTATAAGGTCTTTAATTCCTTCTGCAACTTATCTTCGATATTTTGAGCAATAGTCATCGTATATTCTCCGATCGACCTAGCTGCTATGTAATGCGATTCTGTATTAGCACTGAATATATGATAATTATCATTGTATTCGTCAGATTTGAGCGTTTCAGCTGTGTTTTTATCTAAAGCTTGAACATCATTGATTGATACATATGTGGACAACGCGTCCCGTTGCGCAGGCACGCCACGAAAGATATGCCGGTCGTGATTATAACTGGGTTCAGTAACACGGTTATTTATTAATGCAGTCACTAAAGGTTGTTCATAAGGAGCCGTTTGCATCACCCGTGCTTTTAAATTGTTAAGTAACATCTCAATTTGTGCTGTAACTTGAATATTCCTTTCAGAGGTAGTAAAAATTCTCTCTTGAGGTTTAGTGGTAGAATGCCCACTAATTAATGCATTGTCCTCTGATAATGATTCTGTATGAGAGGGCTTGGTTCCGTATACTCCATAATTTTCCTTAAGACGAGACAGTTTGTTGGATATGCTTTGCAATTGATCTTCCATATTTTCAGCGACTTCAGAACGTGCTTGTTTTACTGCAGTGAACGGTGTTTCACTTTGCATTATGAATTCATTTTTAAGCATGTTATCGACTTGTGCGATTCCCATTTGTAGTTTGTAGTTTTGTGGGGTGTTGGAATAGGGTCTAGTCAAGATCGGCGCGCCGGCCGCTCTCTTGGAAACTTTAAGTTCAAGTTTCCGGGGAGAGAACTTTTTCCTATTTTTCCTCCTACCTTTAGGTATCGGGCCACGATTCCGAGAATCTATTGTATCTTGTTGATATTTTTTTTTATGTTCTTTATTATGGTTAACTATTCTTCTATTTCTATCATTACGATCATTTTTAATAGTTTCTTTCTTTTTATCTTTGCCCCTGAATTTTCTCCAGAAACCGAGTCTTTTCTTAGGCGTCTTGTGATATTTGACATGTTCTGTCTTGAGTGTTTTTGTGGTTTTCAGGGCTGCTTTTTCAGTTGTTTTACCAAATTCATAGGGTTTCGCTTCCCTGCGGATGATGGGTGGCGCTACATCTTCATCTTTGTTGTAGTATATTTTCTTTTGTTGTCTTTCTTTCCTCTTCTCTGATTTCGTCGGGTGGTCTACGTCGCGTATAGAATCAAATATATTATTATCTACTTTGTTGTCGTTATAAATATATTTAGATATAGTATGGCAGTCGGCAAGCACCATCAGATATAATAAACTGAAACAAATAACGAGTTTCAATTACATGATGTTAAGAAATGTTTTTATTTTTTTAATTGAGCATGCGTTATTAAAATCCCCTTATTAAGGTCCCTTTTGAGGTATCGTGTGCCTGATTGGAATAATAAATAAATAAAATAACCTAAAAATATATCTTTTTTTGTGTACAGGGTATTTTTAATACACTTTCTTTCAGTTAATTAATAGTTAAACATTACGTCGACATCCATTTGATTCAAATCTAGGCAAGCGTGCTCCATCTTCGACCACATCATCGCTTACCATCAGGTAAGATGGTGGTCAAGCGCGTGCCAATTAATAGTACAAAAAATTACTTAAACGTTATTTAATTTTATTATGTGACTTAAAAATCTATACTAATATATAAAGCTGAAGAGTTTGTTTGTTTGTTTACGAGAACGCGCTAATCTCAGCAACAACTGGTCCGATTTGAAAAATTCTTTCAGTGTTAGATAGCCCATTTATTGAGGAAGACTATATATATCATCCAGCTATTTCCAATAGGAGCGGAGCAATAATGAAAATTGTGACGCAAACGAAGTTGCGCGGGTCAACTAGTTCAATAATATTCATATTTTTGACATTTCACAAAATCTGACACAATTGCAATGATGACCTTATGTTTAATTAATTAATATTTTGTTAAAAGATAATTAATTTATTGATACTCAGCAGCGTTCGTTTGTTTGCAGTGCCCTAACAGGGTTCATGCGCAAACGAGATAACTGAAGTTGTAAAGTGTGTTGTGTGCAAATAAATAAATAAATATAAATAAACACCAAAAAATTGTATTTCAGTTTGAAATAATGCTGTAATTCCATTATCTATGGTAATATCATAATTTCTTGAAATATATTATTTGTCTCCATTTGTTTTTACCGTCTTTATATCTTTGTTTGCTTGTAAAATCTCTTGTGTTTGTGTTTTAACTATTATTATTAAAGGCAGATAGTTATTTATTTCATTATTAAGCGTTCCTCTCTGGAGCCCTGACCGCCTAGCGTAGTTTGGACTCTGTTCCCGACACCGGTGGGCTACTATTTTTATATTTTTTACAGAATCTGACATTGCTTAGTATTTAAAATAACATTTTTTTTTTTTAAGAAACCTTGTTGCGTAAGTAAATTCAGCAAGGCAGTGTATGAACAATCGACCAATCTCATGCGAGATGAAAGACGCGATTTGGATTTTCGAATATGTGATTGTTCGATTGTTCGTACTCTTTGCATTTTACCTTGCCGAATCCACCTGTGGTAACCTTTTAAAAAGCCGGTCGCAATGTGGGGGTCGTATATGTATACGTATATGTATGGCGGACTTAGTTGTAGTAAAGACAAAAAGTACTATAGAATTAGTATTTAATCAGAATAGATAGTCATCATCTGCCTAGCCTTTTCCCAACTACATTGGGGTCGGCTTCCAGTCAAACCGGATTCAGCAGAATACCAGTGTTTTACGTGGAGCGGCTGCCTACCAGACCTCCACAACCCATTAACTGGGTAACACTTACTTCATGGCAAGACTGGAGTCAGATTTTACTGGCTTCTGACAATCCGTAACGACTGCCAAAGATCTACAAATGACAGCCGGGACCAACGGCTTATCGTGCTTTCCGAGGCACGGAGGAAACTCGGTATGTTAAGATGGTCATCAACCCATCCACAGACCAACCTTGGCAAGCGTTGCTTAACCTTCAAGATCGACCTCTGCGGCTGTTATTATTTAGCCACGAGCTCCTCAGAGAGGTCAGAATTACGGTTATATATTAAACAATATAAACACATACGCTCGTTATTGAGTTTGACTATGATTTGCCATAAAACAGTTCTCAGGGTGTAAATAAATTTTACTTTAGACAAATAAAAAAGTTTTTCACTTTAAAAACAGCGCACTACATTGAACCAAGAGGTCAACTTCATCATATCGAGATGATGCTCGATGAGACCTAGGTGTGGGAGAGGGTCCTCTCTTATCGCTCTTTTTGTAGGTTTCGAACAAACTCTTCGCTAATGATCTGCGAAACTGCTTTTCTCCATTTATAAGCTTCATCTTTAACGGTAATTTCTGAAATAAAGCAAAATGGATGTCAGGTTGGTTTATGAAGATCCTATACAACTTTAGCATTTCCTTAACATAAAAAAATTAAAAATTATCTTTTACCACTACTTTAAAAATTAAAAAAAAATTAAAAGTTTGATTGATTGGTGATTTTGGGTTAATATACTAACTGGTTGGCAAGATGCTGGCTGTTTTGGAAATATTATTGGCACTGCGTGCGAATGTTATACTCTACGTTCATCTTCTTCACGAAAGCAAGATTCTTCAAAGTGTTAGGAACATATCCTTGTTTACTGTGTAGGCCTCAAACTCTATCGTCTTTTCTCAATTTTTTATCCATTTACATTTAAACTCATTATCTGCAGGAAACCTGTAAAGATAACAAATAATACATCATTATAATAATTTAGTAGCAATAAATAATAAAAGTAGCACTTAAGTAAAAGGTTATTGACAAGTATAATGCAATATTGATTTCGGAAATGTAGGATTTTTCGTTATTTCCTTCTTTTGGCATGCTATAATATTCTGTAATCTTTTATCACAGAGACCAAAGCTGAGTCCAATTACTAGGTTCAGCATGGTGCAATCAGTACGAAAAATTCAGACCGAATTTCCAAAATCTGACCACTTACATTGTTTTTATTTCATTGTACGTATTAAAAACGAACTAGAATATGTATGTCATTATACTTTTACTCTATCAATAAAACATCCAAGAAGCCACATCCTTATGAAGTACATGATATGTCAAAACGGTTCAATATTTTTTTGTTTTTATTTATATTTTTAAATTGGAAACGGACAATAATGTAGAAGCAGTTGTGTCTTTATGTTCATATAATGGAGATCTGATTTTATTGACTTTTCTGCTCAAAATGTGTTTTAACAATAAGTTATGATTGGATTTACTTACCGGTGAAACGATACTTTTGCAACATATTCTTTAAAAACACCATTTCAATTCGAACAACCACCGGGCACAGTACATGCCATTGTTCATGGCAAAACGAAAACCGCACTCAAACCACAATATATTTCACAATTTGACAATATTTTTGATACAATTGGTAGACTAATGTGTTAACCAGCTGGTTAACAAACAAAATGGCGATTCTCGGTTGGTGGCGCGCGGCATTTCAAGACGGTCGGGAATGCTATAATTGCTAGCTCTTTTTGTCACATGAAATATTTCCATTAAAAATGTTGAGTACAAGATAGGTAGAAGCTATCTAGGTATTCTATATCTATGGTTTTCACGACGATGAGGCAGAATGATGTTATCCCTATCCTTTTTACACGTATTACTGTACCATGTGTATGGCTCAGAGGTACTTACAGTATCTGTTGGATATGAGTTGACGAAAACCACAGATTTCACTATAATTCATTACACGAAAGTTACACGAAAAGTTACGTAGAATCGTCATCCGCGGTAATAGCGCTACGGCAGCTATTGGTCAACTAAATAAATATAAAAGTAAATAAAATGAGTAGCGAAAAGTAGGTCGCGGCGTAAGCAATTTGCCTGTACGTGAATCGTACATGCTCCCGAGGGAAACGTAGAGTGAGCATCCATTACAAAGCAAATAATAACATAAGAAAAGTGTAAACGAAAGAGCAGAATGTGTTACTATTTATTTTAATAAATTTAAAAAAGGTCTTTAGCCAATTAGGAACCTTACGGCGACTAATTATAACAACATCTTGCAAAATCGAGCGCGAGTGACATACACCGTTACTGTTTGCGAGCTTCGAGTAAAGAACACGGCATCGACGCGGTAACCGCTCTTCACCTCTCAAGTAACAAGGACAGAATACCTATCGCTATATTTCCGCACCGTACGCACCTGACGGCGGCGCACACGCAAGTCCCACGTGAGTAATTTCGTACATAGATCTAAAATAAGTATACCACGCTCACCGCCTGGAGGTAGCATATGTGTGGGCCCTAGCGAAACCTATCCGAATTTGTCTGAGTCGCATATAGAAAACTACACCACAGATTACTCTTCGTGATTAACGAAAATTACCCGACGATAATGAAGCGACCAAGTCTGATATTGCTCAAAAAAGCAGATGTCTGAAATGCTGGAATTATTAAAATCCTCTATGAGTGAACAAATTGAAAGTATAAATATGCTCTCAGTAAACGTTGCAGCGATAAAAGCTGAGGTCAGTAGAATTAGCAGTACTATGCAAAATATTATCTTGGAAATTAAAATATTAAAAGACCAACTCTCAAAATTATCTGTTGCTGCCGAAAATATAGAAAACAAAGCGGAGCTACTTGAAGCCGATGTCAATAACTTAAAAAATATGCCACCTTCATCATCTATCCAAACAACTACCAGAAATTATGAAATCATCACCGAAATCGAAGAACGAAACTTCCGAGCCAAAAATATTATAGTTGTTGTAATTCCTGTATCCCAGAATAATACTGCAACCAGTTGGCAAGATCACGATAAGGCAGAAATACTGCGAATAACTGGGCTAATACATAACGGCTGCCCTAGTCATTTGTTTATTGATTTGTGTTACATTTTCATCGCATTTCAATCTTTTTCGTCATTATGGATACGTTAAAAATTCGAGTAATTATGGAATATGAATACCGTCGTGGCAGCAACGCGGCACAAGCGGCACGCAACATCAACGACGTTTACGGAGCTAACACTACAAACCAACGCACCACCTGTTATTGGTTTGCTCGCTTCCGTTCTGGAAATTTCGACCTGAAAAATGAACCTCGCGGTCGTCCGAAGACTGGTCGACAATGACGAATTAAAGGCGATTGTGGAAGCTGATGATACACAATCTACGGCTGAATTAGCAGCAGCTTTCGACGTTAGCGTCAAAACAATACTAGTCCATTTGCGTCAAATTGGCAAGGTAAAAAAGCTTGACAAATGGGTGCCCCACGAACTCAATGATCGCCAGCGCGAAGTACGCGTCGAGACGTGCCTTGCACTGCTCAACAGACACACAAATGAAGGAATTTTGAACCGCATTGTTACCTGCGATGAAAAATGGATTCTGTTTGATAACCGCAAGTGCTCAGCAAGTTAGTTGGATCCTGGTTCAGCACCTAAACAATGCCCTAAACGAAAACTTACCCCTAGAAAAGTGATGGTCACTGTTTGGTGGTCTAGCGCCGGTGTGATTCATCACAGCTTCTTACCAAACGGGGTGAGCATTACTGCAGATGTGTACTGTGAAGAACTGAACACAATGATGGAGAAGCTGGCACATCTCCAACCAGCATTGGTCAATCGCCGTCTCCGCTGCTCCTGCACGACAACGCGCGACCTCATACTGCACAGCAGACGGTCTCCAAGTTGCAAGAACTGGGGTTGGAAGCTCTCCGTCATCCGCCCTACTCACCAGACCTTGCGCCTACAGACTACTACTTTTTCCAGAATTTGGATAACTTCTTGGCGGGAAAAAAATTCAATACCCGAGAGGCAGTACAAAATGCCTTTGAAGAATTTGTTGCCTCCCGTCCAGCTGATTTCTTTAAGAAGGGCATCAATAAACTGCCACTGTGTTGGCAACGATGCATTGATTGCATGGGTGATTACTTCGATTAATACAAATAAAAAATACATGAAAAAAATTCGTTTAAATTTTTTCATACTAAACGGCAATTTCATAGGTAAAGACCTATTATAAATCAGAGAAAACTGGTGCAATAAAAGTATGTTTCTTGTCTGAAGATACAGCAAAAAGACATACTACGTAATAGGAATAAGATTGACAAATATAATTAAATATTATTGTTTTAAAATATGTCCATGGCATACTTTTAAGATGGCAGAATTTTATTCGGAATTATTTAACTACACATATTGCCATTTTTATAAAATAGCATTTACCAAAAAAAAATATGGTCTTAAAAAATCGACACGTGTGCTAAAAAAAATTATGACGGAAATGAATCGCTGTAAAACCGACCCCACGTAGTCTTGTCTGCCCTACCCCTAGAGTGTAATTTACGCGCGGAGGGGCGCGGAGGGGCGAGGCGGCACGCGAGCTGAGGAGCAGGTGTTATAACGCCCGCCGAAGAAGAAGAAGCTGCGGTGGTGAGCGTTATAACCATCTGCGACGATAAGTTCGCGTAGGATCGCCGGAGCCCCGCAGCGCCGGAGCTGTGACAGAAACCATGCCTGCTGCATGGTGCATGCATGCCTGCATACTGTGTTGCTTGCTTGCATTCTGCATGTTGCCTGCTCGTTTGCTTGCTGTATGCTTCCTGCATGCTAGCTGGATGCTTGGTGCATTAATGGTTATGCTTGTTAGCATAGTTTTGTCTTTTATTCCCATCGGCATTTGCCACCATTGCCGCTTCGCGGGGTTCCGTCGAGCGGGCCCGAATGAAAATTTTTGCTTGAATAGAACTTACCCGCATTTTTTTTATGACTGCGATGTTGTAAGTTGGAGGGTATGCATTTTGTCAAACGTTTAGAAACTGTCAGTTGATAAAATGTTTTTCTTGGTAACAAGTTTTATATTAACTACTCATTATGCGGATAAAGAATATTTGATTTGTAATTCTATGATATCATAAATTTTGAAACAAAGTTTATTTGTATCAAAAATCTATGATTTAAATTAATTCAAAGTAAGTATTCTGGGTATTGATTATTCTATGAAATGATAATACGAGAAAATTTTTACGTCAAACGAAATTCTATGAAAATATCTTCTATAAAACAACGTACAACCCCAAAATAGTCATATCTAAAGAAACGCAAGAAATAACAACAAAGGAAACTCCAAAAAACTAACGTCATCCAAAGAGAAAATAACTTACCAAGTAAACAACAATTACTCAGATGTTATTTAAAAAAAAAAGTCTAAATGTTTCTATGCCAACCGCTCGCAATATTGTCAAACCCGGAAAATTCGATTAGTTTAGATGTATTATCGCATCCCTTCAAGTAACTGTACATAATATTATTATACTAACGGAAACTTGGATTAAGACTGAAGATGAGGCAAAAAGGCTCCAGATACCATTTTAGACTCATTACTTTAATTATAGACAAAATAAAAGGGGAGGTGGAGTGTCAATATTTGTGCACAACAATCTCAAACATCACCTTATTGAAGAACAATGCGTGGATGATACTCATTATCTCTGGGTATACGTGAAAAAATTATTTCTAAAGATCTTTAAGCCCAATAAAATAAATATGGATGGGTATTTCTCATTTTCAGTAAAATTATCTGTGACAATGATTTTTTTCTTCAATAACAAAGGGCACGTGGACTTGATATATTTATCAAGGTAGTGCTACCATGTCTGGTGTAGACTACATGAAAAAAAAAAAAAAAAGATTGATCACTTTTTTTTAGTATAAAAAAAAATATCGTGAAAATGTCTTTTCCGTGGATGTGACTGAAGCAAATTTATAGATATAACAATTTTTTACCAGTCTTTAGCATGATATTTCTAAAATATTGCGATATTATCTTAAACTCTAATAAATACGGACCCATATCAGCTTATAGCTTAATATCTAATTAATAAAAAAGAGAACAAAAAACCTAATTAAAGTATGTGACTCAAATTTTGGTCACTTCCATGGACGAAGGTCACAATAACTTTTTACTAAGGAAAAAATCTGCGTATATCGGAATTTATGTGAGCATTGACAAGCCGTCACTTGTCATAACCATAAACAGATGTCAATTTCTTACTGGCTGCTATACGTTTGTCGTGAAAAACAATAAGATTACCTAATTAAAACTCGTCAAGCATACGTGGTCACTACTGTGGTTGTTATGCCAAGTAAGTATTTAATGTTAAATTTACATTTGTTTTGCTGTTTTGTAGGTTTAATGGTCAAATTACGATTGCCGAAATAGGTTGCATAGATGAAATTTTTTAGGTTAGTTTTCCGTAATTGAATCAAAAAATGTCCTTTCCATGGATGTCACTTCCATTGATTCCGTGGATATTTTTCCTCCATGGAAGTGACCACAAGTCCAGGGAACTTTAACTTGCTAACTTTAAATTAACTTAACTTTAAGCTAACTTTAAATTAACTTAACTTTAAGCTAACTTTAAATTAACTTAACTTTAAGCTAACTTTAAATTAACTTAACTTTAAGCTAACTTTAAATTAACTTAACTTTAAGCTAACTTTAAATTGCTGCAGAAAAATATATATGACAGAAAAAGCGATGAACAGGAGAATAACGAACCGGATAGTGAAACCAAAGAACAGGAGAATGTGGTACTGGACAGTGAGACGAAAGGACAGGAAGACGAGGAACTGGATATTGAGACTACAGAACAGGAGGAAAAGTAACTAGACAGTGAGATTGAAGAACTGGAGGAAAGAGAACTTTATGATGAGACTGAAGAACAAGAAGATAAGGAACTAGATAGTGAGATTGAAGAACTGGAGGAAAGAGAACTTTATGATGAGACTGAAAAACAAGAAGATAAGGAACTAGGCAGTGAGATTGAAGAACTGGATGATAGACAACTTTATAATCAGACTGAAAAACAAGAAGATAACGAGCTTGATAGTGAGACTGAAGATTGGGAGGATAAGGAACAGGAGAATAAGGAACTAGACAGTGAGAATGAAGAACTGGAGGATAGAGAACTTGATGATCAGTCTGAAGAACAGGAAGATAAGGAACGCGATAGGAAGTCTGAAAAGAGAAGGATGAGGATCTTTCACAGTGAGAGTGATGATGACCTCGAAATATTTTAATTAAGAAATATCTCTAAAGTTATGAAACTTATTAATATTAAGATTTTATTAAGACTGAAATTAGAAAGTGCCAGAAGTACAAAGTTTTTGATCTCTTTAGCAGTTACTTTTAAAAATATAATATATGTTTGATATTTTAATACAAAATCCTGCATGGAGTATTGTAGCCTCCTTTGGGATGGCTCAGCTAAGTATCAGCTTGCCGCGCTTGACTCGGTGGAACGCAGAGCTAAGAGGCTCATCGGCAACGTAAAACTGGTGGATGCCAAGCTACATAGCTTGGCTCATCGCCGTAAGGTTGCCTGCTTGTCGGTCTTCTACAGATTGTACTTCGGTGAGTGTGCCCAAGAACTCCACGACCTCATCCCACCGGCCCCCTTCTACCATCGGACATCCAGACGCACTGCATCTTACCATCCCTACCTTGTGGCTATTCCACCAATTCGCACTAAGCGTTTTCAAACGTCTTTTATAATGCGCACAGCAAAGGAGTGGAACTCTCTGCCAGCGTCTGTGTTTCCGAAAGCTTACAACCCTAATCTCTTCAAAGTTAGAGTGAACAGGCTCCTTCTGGGTAGGCTCGCTCCATCGTAGACTTTGTCTCTGTCATCTCTGACATAGACTAGAGTCAAGAGCAAACCCAACAAAAAAAAAAAAAAAAAAAAAGCAAAAAATCAAAGCAATTAAAGTTGATTTTGCAAACTTTTGTTTTATTTAATAAATCCAGTGTATTTATACTTATATTTTCCTTGGATAAAATAAAAACTTTGACTTCATCTTTATATAAAATATATAGAATGTCACGTCCATGATTTAAAGTCATTTCCATGATTAAAAAACTGTATGGAAAGTCACCTCCTTGGATTCAGTGTCACTACCATGGACGTTCGAAATTTTATTGTTTATTTCTAGTAAAACTAAAGAGTTGTAAGCTCGGTACATAATTTTTTATAGTAGATTATAACCTAAATTATTGATATTTACAGCTATTTCACGTAAAATTGATCAAAACATTTTTTTTTGTTTTTGTCATCAGAAGTAAAAAATACCCGGATAACTTTCTCGGGATATATTCACAACAATTACACAAATTGAAACGAACAATAGTCTTTGGCGATTACAACCTGACTTACTCAATCCGGACCTAGCGACACGCAAGTATAAGAACATTTTAAAAGAGAACAACTACAAAATCCTGAACAAAATAAGTCCAAAACCTGTACCCGCGAAACAACCTCAACCAAGACAATGTAAGACCATGTTTCTTGTAACTTAAGTGAAAATAATTTTAGCTTGGTCACTACGGAATCTTCAATGTCTGGCCACAAACAAATACTTTAAGAGATAAAGCAATACCAACCACCACCTATTATAAAACAGAAATACAAAGCCGTAGACTTCAATAAACTTTATCTATGCCTGTAGAGTATGATAAATTGGCAGAAAAATTACAATCCTGTTTATAAGTGCAGAATCACAAAATTTTAACTTTTGAATCCTCCGTGGCAAGACTGGATTAAAATAAGAATTATTAGAAGATATAAATAACAAGAACATATTATGGCAAAAATATGAAACAAATGCGGTGGACACGGAATTAAAAGCAGAGTATGAACAAATGAAAACCAGAGTATCACACAATATAAGAAAAGCGAAACTGATTATTACCTAAAGAGGTTTGAAGAAAATTCAAGTAAATCACGAAAAATGTGGCGACTAATAAACGACTTGTCGAAAAACAAACTGCATGATAGAACTGGACCGGACAAACTTGAAACGGCAACTGGTACTATTACGGAAAAAAAGATATATGTGAAAGTTTTAACTCATATTTTTCGACTATTGGCTCAACACTAGCGAGGAGCTCGTGGCTAAATAATAACAGCCGCACGGGTCGATCTTTAAGGTTATGCAACGCTTGCCAAGGTTGGTCTGTGGATGGGTGAACATCTTAACATAACGAGTTTCCTCCATGGCTCGGAAAGCACGTTAAGCCGTTGGTCCCGGCTGTCATTTATAGATCTTTGGCAGTCGTTACGGGTTGTCAGAAGCCGGTAAATCTGACTCCAGTCTTGCCAAGAAGTACCGTGTTACCCAGTATATGGGTTGTGGAGGCCTGGTAGGCAGCCGCTCCACCTAAAACACTGGTATTCAGCTGAATCCGGTTTGACTACCTCGAAAGTGTTGCATTTTCTGAGCCTTCGACAGTGTCGGGTTGTTGTGTACACTTTCGAGGTCTCTAAAAGTCAACCAGTGGTTAGTTTCCATAGAAATTCGGAATTTGAATTTTCGGCGTAGATTTCTCGTAATGTGCATTGTTCCAGATGTTGTGTTGTAGTTTCCTTTTCAGGTCATCATAAAAGTTTTCTGCTGCATTGTATTTCTGTTGGTAAGTTGAGTCTTCATCTTGTAGTATGTAGTCTAGTTCCCAATTTACCTTTTCGATATGCTCCCATCTAGTTTTCAGGGTACTTAAGTGGTCATCTAATTAAATCCTCTCCACAGTGCGTTCAAACGCTCTAAAGTTGCAGTATTGTTGACGCAAAATATCTTGTTGCCTTTCCGTGGACTCACTTGTTTCCCGAGGAGGTATGTGGAATTGGGTATCGTCGAAGGTAAATTTCGATTGTTCCTTACCTTGAGTAGGCGTCGCAGGTGGTTCTTCCGTTTTACTAGTAGATGCGGACGGCAATTCCGATTTACGTTTCAACATGTCTTGCAGCACTTCTTCATACAGCTTCTTCGTAGTGTAGGAAATCTCGTCTTTGAAGTATTGAAAGTCTGTCGCTCCAGACTCTTCCAGTTGTTGATGGTTGTGAACAAACTTCTCCCAGTTATTGTTCAGCCGAAAAAGACGCTCCTCCAGGTACGCCAAGTTCTTCCTGGTGGGACTGTCCCTCTTGTAGTTAGTGCAAATAAGCTTCAAGTCTCTGAAGGCAGTTTCTTGATGGCATATCAGTTCCTTTACACCCTGAACCATTTTTATTAGTTATTGGTTTGACCGTTGGGTGGAGTGTAATTGTATCACCGCAGTGCAAGTGCCAGTGCTGAACCTCTTAACTAATTCCTCTTTCGTCCAAACTTGCATCGAGAACAGACGCGTTATTCGTTGCTCCGCAGAAAAACGTATTTGCATCGACCGATATCGGTGCATATCCCTTAGTGTCCTAGTTGTCATTCTTGCGTACACCAAATCCATCGATCATCGACAGCGCTCACAGCACGGAGGAGCGTCCCCGTGCACCCGCACCCCGCGCGGGAAAGAAACAGCCGACATAATTGCCATCCTGCTCCTGCGCCGCCGCTGAGGTCAGCTGCGAGACGACACCACTCCAAATTGCCGAAAGCCACCGCGAGAGAGGGAGAGGGTTGACATAATTGCTGTCTTGCTCCCGCTCCGCTGTGGACAGCCGCTACGGCCGCACTTCGTAGCACCGTGCTACAGAACTGGTTTCCGCTACGAAACTGCTACGGGAACAAAGGAGGCGCACTCTGCTACGCCGCGCCAAAGTACCGTGAGTTGGATTGCTTTTAAATTATTTACGTACTAAGTGAAACGTAAACAATGGAGCGTACTCCGCCTAAAACTTTGCCGGCTTCGGATCCTAACTTGAATATCACCAAGAGAGTTACCTCCAAAAGGGTGCGTCTTGAGGACGACGCAGAGCAAGATAGGTTTGAACAATTTAAGGACGAGATTATGCAAATGTTCTCTGCTATGATAAACCCCTTAAACACTAGACTGCGAAGCGTTGAGAAAAACTTGTCTGATATCTTAAAGCAAAATACCGAAATTAAGTCATTTAACTGTGAGATCGAAAAATCTCTTGACTTTCTCAAGAAACAGATCCAAGATTTTGAAAACAAAATTAAGTATCTCGAGAAAGATCGTAAGTCCACACAGGCTATGGTTGCCGAGTTAGAGGAAAGACACGAACACCTCGAAAGAACCATAAGGAAAACCAGTGCAGAGATTAGGGGCGTTCCAAAGAGGAAGAAAGAAAGCAAGCTAGATATCCTTAACTCGATTGCAAAACTCATGAATTCAGTAAATTTTCAATTTGCAACCTCTAATATTAAAGATGTCTACCGTCTCCTCAAAGGAGGCGTCTACTACATCGACAGTCGTAGTAGAATTCTCGGATGTTTTTATGAAGGAAAAATTTTTAAGTAGTACCAAACACTACAATAACGAACATAAATCTTCTCGGCTGAACTCCTCTCACCTTGGTTTGGAAGGCCCTGCTACACCAATTTACTTTTCTGAACACCTCACCAGCAAAGCCAAGAGACTCCACTTTCTCGCTCGAGACTTTGCCCAGACAGAAAAATATAGTTTTTGCTGGATTGCGAATGGACGTATTTTTCTTCGAAAACAAGAAGGCGATAAATATATTCAGATCAAGAATGAAAATAACTTCAGCAATTGCGCGGAAAAGATAATCTTATTACCTAAGTTACTTTTATTACTTTTTAATGAAACTCTAGATAAATCCTGTAAAGACTTATGTAACAAAACAAAAATTAACACTATGCAAAAAAACCTCACTTAACACACACTTTCACGCATCACACTCACACACACACGCATATTATAGTAAAACGATTACGACATACTAAATACTACTATTCAAATCTAATATTTCTCCAACCTTAGCAAATCAATATAACAGACCAAGTCAAGAGTGAATAGGTTGCTTCTAGGCAGGCGTGCTCCATCTTCGACCACATCATCGCTTACCATCAGGTGAGATGGTAGTCAAGCGCGTGCCTATTATTAGTAAAAAAAAAAAAAAAAAAAAAATACTCCTAAATCAAAACAAAAATGGCTGCTCAAAATGATTTAATAAGGGACATAGACAGTACAGATATCTTCTCCAATATTAAAATAAGTTGCCCAGAACAATGTTTAAGTTACCTTGGTAATGTGAATACTCAACTTACTATTGTTAGCCAAAACATACGAAGCATCCAGAAAAACTTTGATGACTTCACAGTTTTCCTAACCAGGTTAAATTTTCTGCCAGATATCATTATATTGACTGAATGTCGACTTAATGAGTCAACCCCCAAGGTACAACTTAATGGCTATGAATGTTACTACTCGAGGTTGCTACTTAAATCAAAATGACGGACTAGCATTACTCTTCAAAACCGGCCTGAGAGTAACAATTGAGGAGCCACCATTTCAGGAAGCTAACTGCTTACTAATACACGTTGGTATGGAATTAACCATCTGTGCTATTTATTATTATAACACGCGAAATTTTTGTGATTCACTGGATAGCGTTCTGAAATCGTGTGAAATGCCTACCTGTGTCTTGACTGGTGACGTAAACATCAATATTTCAACTGATACACGAGACAGTCGCGCGAGCGAGTACCTTGACATTACAGGACAGTACGGTCTCTACCCTGGTCACCAATATCCTACGCATGATCGAACATGCCTTGACCACGCGCTGATCAAGACTAAAAAATCGGCTTCAGTGGTAATATGTGAAAGTGGGCTGACAGACCATGATACGGTGATAATAAGTATCAGCAAAAACACTACACAAAAAACGCTACACGATAGACATAAAAAACAGCTAAAAATAGAATACCCTAACTTAATTAAAGAGATCGAAAATATAGACTGGAGTTTACTTTATAGCTACAGTGACGTTACTGAGGCCACGAAAGAACTTACAACCAAGCTAGTTGAATGTATAGAAAAGCACTCGGAAACTGTTGTAATCAAAAATTCTAAACAAAATAAGAAAACCCTGGATGACTGAAAACCTACTTAAATGCATACGCAAAAGAGATGCACTACACTTAAATACAAGAAAAGAAGAGAACAAAAACGATCTTGAACTGCAACAGCACTATAAAAACTACAGAAACTACTGCAATAACACCTTGCAAAACCTTAACAATGCTTCTGACAAAGAACTTTTGGATCGTTCTAACGGAGACAGTAAGAAGGCATGGGCTGCTGTCAAAAACATCTGTAACCTTAACAAAAAATCATCGGGCAATCTTGAGTTATTAAATGCTTAAGAAGACCAGGTTAGCTCCCTTGATACCGCTAACAATTTTTTTTGCTTACGTGGGCGAGCAACTTGCTGCAAATACAATGAAGCGACTTAAAAAAAGTGAAACGGAATCATCTAATATGGTGATGGTCTAATACCGATACAACTCTTCGAGAATCTTTCTTTATGAATCCGACGGACGAAAATGAGATTGGTTCAATTATATTAAACATGAAGAACGATTCCGCTCCGGGATGGGATAAAATAACCAACCGTGCTGTTAAATTAGGTAAAAAGTGCCTAGTGACCCCTATTACGCACATATGCAATCTAAGTATGGCTACGGGGAAAGTACCAGCACAGATGAAAATAGCTAATGTGTGTCCAATTTACAAAGCAGGAGATTCTACGGTGGCATCCAACTATCGACCTATCTCCCTCTTAACATCTGTGTCAAAAATACTCGAAAAATTGGTGAACAAGAGACTGTTAAATTACCTACAGAAAAAAAACCTACTTTCAACCAATCAGTTCGGTTTTCGCAGTGACAGGTCGACGGAGGACGCAGTCACCAACTTGGTTGACTTCGTAACTGCTAAATTAGACATTGGAGAGAAGTGTGGCGGCATCTTCCTCGACCTGGCCAAAGCCTTCGATACTGTTTCCAGAAAAATACAGTTAAAAAAACTTGAATGTGCGGGTATCAGGGGCACTGCGCTGGACTGGTTCGACTCGTACCTCACTGACCGCAAACAAAGGGTTTGCTTAAGTGATTACCAGAGTTCCTTTGCGCACGTCGGATACGGAGTGCCCCAGGGCAGTGTCGATCCTTGGTCCCACACTTTTTCTTATTTATATAAACGGTCTCTGTTCACTCCAGTTAAATAGGGCGCAGATCATTGCGTATGCAGACGACACTGCCATCTTTTTTCATGGAAGGTCATGGGAGGAAACCTATAACGCTGCGGAATCCAGAATGCGGACAGTTTTTGACTGGCTACAGCACAATTTACTGACATTGAACGTGGAAAAAACAAAAGTCATTAACATCAGCGTATCAAAAAAAACATTGGCTCCATCACAATTCACAGTTAAACTACACACTTGCAACTACGTTTCGGGTAACACTTGCAACTGCACAGCCTTTGAACGGGTGAAAAATATTAAATATCTCGGTGTATATATTGACCAGCATCTGAAATGGCAGAAACAAATCGAAACGCTAAGTGCTCGAGTCAGAAAGCTGCTTTATATATTCAGGAGACTTAGATCATTGGCAGATATCCCGACGCTTAAGATGATCTACTATGCTCTCTGCCAGTCGATCCTAGGATACTGTGTCTTGGCCTGGGGATCAGCAAGTAAAAGTCATCTTATTACTGCAGAGCGTGCACAAAGAGCAATTTTAAAGGTATAAGAAGAGAATTCGCTACCCAACAAACTTACTTTACCAAGAGTAGAGTACTAACGGTACGCCAACTATACATACTGGCTGTTGTACTTAAATTTCACAAAACTGCGCACCGGACTATAATCGACGATAAGCGTTCACAAAGAAGATGCAAATGGAAAAGACCAACCTGCAAGCTGAGTTTTGGCAAAAAAGCTTTTGCTTTTATGGGCCCTCACCTTTATCCAAAAATTAATAAAGAAGTGAATATCTTAAACTCGTCTAGACATGTTTGTAAGAAAGTTGTTACTAATTGGCTGCTAGATTTGGATTACTTTAACACCGAAAGTATAATCACTATTGGCTGAATCAAAACACACTCAAACACACCATAACACTCACTCTTTCACAACACACACATTACACTTACACAGTACACTACACTCATACACTACACAAACACTATACATTATATTAGCACCCTTTATTTTTTTTCTATAGCACGCACTCAATTTTTAACATAAGTGTAACTTACATAAATGTAGGTACCAATCTGTTTATATATTTAATACAAACCTTGTGATGAAAGAGACTGGACCTCACGACACAGGGTATCCTAGTGTGGGGTCCAGTGTTATTTGTAACCAGAATGATTGTATTCTTAGAGATTAAATAAATAAATAAATAAAGTAAATTAATTAATTAAATTAATTAATTAGTTAAGAGGTTCAGCACTGGACTTTCATAATTAACGTTGTTGATCGGTTAATAAATTGTTATCGATCAATCGATAAATACTATTTTGTTTGTGGCTATTGCTTTTGATAATTATGTATCAATGTAGGCTTATTATGAATAAATTCATTACATGCAACCAATTTTTGTCATCGTTCCATCGGTTTTACACGCATCGACTATGAGCACTGTTTATCCAAGTTTTTGTCATCATTTATCTTTGTTTAATTCAGATAGTTACATGGTATACGGTTCAGGCATATTACTTACGCCGCGACCTACTTTTCGCTACTTATTTTATTTAGTTGACCAATAGCTGCCGTAGCACTATTACCGCGGATTAGCATCCAATGTAACTGTTCGTGTAATAAACTGAATTATAGTGAAATTTGTGGTTTTCGTCAACTCACATCCAAAAACTACTGTAAGCACCTCTGAGCCATACATAAAAGTGGTCCTTCGAGCTGGATATAACAGGTGCGTATTGTCTCCATTAAAGTTACGTGTCCCAGAAGAGCGGATCGCGTTAGTAGGGTGTCGTCGCACTTAAAACCAAAGCTTGCAGAAACTTCGCAATTTTGGTGAACTCTAGTGCCTGCGGTAATACAATGGGAATATGCATGAAAAAGATATTTATCATCTATACAGTATATCTAAAAATGTACAAAATTATAACACTAACAGTGAAGGTAGAATCAAAATTACTCGTAAAACGAAGGAGATAAAATTATTTTAAACAAATATATCTGTCCCTCTCGCGAAAACGCTGTTTTCTATGGCAGCTGAATAGGCGTCATGGACGATGACGTCAAAGTTTTCATCGGACTTCTCTTTCTAATTGTAATCTTTAAAGCTTTATAACTTCATCGCTGCTGTAGGTATTTAAAAAAAAAATACATGATTCTTTACTAGAGCTAATAAGTATTTCATTTTGCAAATAAAAAAATCGCATGCATTTTCCCTATTACACTCCACCCAACGGTCAAACCAATAACTAATAAAAATGGTTCAGGGTGTAAAGGAACTGATAGGCCATCAAGAAACTGCCTTCAGAGACTTGAAGCTTATTTGCACTAACTACAAGAGGGACAGTCCCACCAGGAAGAACTTGGCGTACCTGGAGGAGCGTCTTTTTCGGCTGAATCATAACTAGGAGAAGTTTGTTCACAACCATCAACAACTGAGTCTGATATGGGCGCCGGCCCCACTACGCGCGGTCTAGCGATGTCCGACGAGATAGAACAGTTTATCGAATTAGTCGGAGACAAATTCGATTTCGTAAGCTCTATGTGAGCATGTGTGAACGCGGAACGCAGAACTCGACCGCATGCCGCGTTGGCGGTGTTTTCGGCCCCTTAATATTCTTTAGCTTATCCCAGATTTGAGGAGCTCGTGGCTAAATAATAACAGCCGCATGGGTCAATCTTTAATGTTAAGCAACGCTTGCCAAGGTTGGTCTGTGAATGGGTGACCATCTTAATATAATGAGTTTCCCCCGTGCCTCAGAAAGCACGTTAAGCCGTTGGTCCCGGCTGTCATTTGTAGATCTTTGGCAGTCGTTACGGATTGTCAGAAGCCAGTAAATCTGACTCCAGTCTTGCCATGAAGTACTGTGTTACCCAGTTATTGGGTTGTGGAGGTCTGGTAGGCAGCCGCTCCACGTAAAACAACAGGTATTCAGCTGATTCCAGTTTGACTAGAAGGCTACCCCAATATAGTTGGGAAAACGCTAGGCAGATGATGAGCTTATCCCAGATTTCTGTATTGAGAAATTGAAGTTATGAACTTGCCTAACTTATGCCAGAGTTTGTCAATTTCACATGCTAAAGTTTCACTACTGTCCGAACTTAAGGTCCAACAAGATCCGTAGTGCAAAATTTCTTCTCAGCTCCTTCCTTTTTTAACCGACTTCTTAAAAAAGGAGGAGGTTCTATGTTCAGTTGTACGTATTTTTTTTTGTATGTTCACCGATTTCTCCGCCAATTCTGTACCGATTTAAATTTTTTTTATTCGAAAGCTTATACTCCTGAGGTGGTCCCATTGTCACGTCCAATCTGATGATGGGATCCCATGAAAATCGAGGGAATCTCTCAAATTTAATAAGCACATACAATGTTTTTCATCAACTTTCTAATGCAATTCAGATATTTGTGCCTGGTAAACATCATCTCATGTTGCTGAGCTGATGATGGAAGGTATAAGTCAGGATCTGATGCCGGGATCCCATGAAAAATGTTTTTTCAGCGATATTTTCGCCAATTGTTAACCGATTTGGATGATTTTTTTGGTTTCTTGTTTTGTTGTTGATTGATTTTTTGTTTTGTTGACTAAAAAGTGACACCACAAACACAGCGTGCCGGCGTGATGTTATGTTATGAACTGGTGTAAACAATCGCAGACATGTGATTTCAGAAATCCAGATTTATTTGTTATCATTTATTGAAGATTTCCGTTAACTACTTCCGAAGTTCTTCATCAGATCTTCACCAAATTTAAATAGAACCAGTCCGAAAAAATACTCTTCCGAACAAAAAAAGAATCATTCAAATCGGTTAACAATTGCCGAAAATATCGCTGAACAAACATTTTTCATGTGATCCCGGCATCAGATCCTGACTTATCCCTTTCATTATCAGCTCAGCAACATGAGATAATGATTACCAGGCACAAATATCCGAATTGCGTTAGGAAGTTAATGAAAAACTTTGTATCTATACTTACTAATATAAAAAGCTGAAGAGTTTGTTTGTTTGGTTGAACGCGCTAATCTCAGGAACACCTGGTCCGATTTTAAAAATTCTTTCAGTTTTAGATAGTCCATTTATCGAGAAAGGTTATAGGCTATATAACATCACGCTCAGGCCAATAGGAGCGGAACAGTAATGAAATATGTGATGCAGACGAAGTTGCGCGGGTCAGCTAGTGCTTATAAAATTTGAGGGTTTCCCTCGGGATCCCATCATCAGATTCTAACTTGGTGACAATGGGACCACCTCAGGAGTATAGGCTTTCGAAAACCATCTAATAAAGTACGTAGCATGTTGATTGTAAAAATATGAAATTACTAGTTGACCCGCGCGACTTCGTTTGCGTTACAGTTTTCATTACTGCTCTACTTCTATTGGTCTTAGCGTGATGATATATAGCCTATAGCCTTCCTCGATAAATGGACTATCTAACACTGAAAGAATTTTTCAAATCGAACCAGTAGTTCCTGAGATTAGCGCGATCAAGCAAACAAACAAACAAACAAACAAACAAACTCTTCAGCTTTATATATTAGTATAGATATAGATAGATCACCGCACAGTAAGTAGATACCACATGTGGCATCTCTTTCCAAATTCGCATTTCAGCCATGAGTAACGAAATCTAAATTATGATCTCAGCACCTTTGGCGAAAGGCTGGAGCCGAATATCCTATTCTAGCGAACAGAGCATAAGGCCTGTGCCTCGAGTTTTGCGGGTGGCGGGGCGGCAGCAGCGGTGGCGCGGGAGCGGAGCGGGCAACATAGACCCACACACACCAGTTCATAACATAACATCACGCCGGCACGCTGTGTTTGTGGTGTCACTTTTTAGTCAACAAAACAAAAAAAAACAATCAACAACAAAACGACAAACAAAAAATAATCATCCAAATCGGTTAACAATTGGCGAAAATATCGCTGAACAAACATTTTTCATGGGATCCCGGCATCAGATCCTGACTTATACCTTTCATCATCAGCTCAGCAACATGGGATGATGATTACCAGGCACAAATATCTGAATTGCGTTAGAAAGTTGATGAAAAACATTGTATGTGCTTATTAAATTTGAGGGTTTCCCTCGTTTTTCATGGGATCCCATCATCAGATTGGACGTGACAATGGGACCACCTCAGGAGTATAAGCTTTCGAATAAAAAAATATTTTTTAAAATCGGTACAGAATTGGCGGAGAAATCGGTGAACATACAAAAAAAATACATACAACCGAACATAGAACCTCCTCCTTTTTGAAGAAGTCGGTTAAAAAGGGAAGGAGCTGAGAAGAAATTTTGCACTACGGATCTTGTTGGACCTTAAGTTTGGACAGTAGTAGAACTTTAGCATGTGAAATTGTCAAACTCTGGCATAAGTTAGGCAAGTTCATAACTTCAATTTCTCAATACAGAAATCTGGGATAAGCTCATCATCTGCCTAGCGTTTTCCTAACTATATTGAGGTAGCCTTCCAGTCAAACTGGATTCAGCTGAATACCTGTTGTTTTACGTGGAGCGGCTGCCAACCAGACCTCCACAACCCATTAACTGGGTAACACAGTACTTCATGGCAAGACTGGAGTCAGATTTACTGGCTACTGACAATCCGTAACGACTGCCAAAGATCTACAAATGACAGCCAGGACCAACGGCTTAACGTGCTTTCCGAGGCACGGAGGAAACTCATTATATTAAGATGGTCACCCATACACAGACCAACCTTGGCAAGCGTTGCTTAACATTAAAGATTGTCCCGTGCGGCTGTTATTATTTAGCCACAAGCTCCTCAAATCTGGAATAAGCTAAAGAATATTAAGGGGCCGAACACACCGCCAACGCGGCCTGCGGTCGAGTTCTGCGTTCCGCGTTCACACATGCTCACATAGAGCTTACGAAATCGAGCAAGAAATCTGGAGTTCAGTATGTAATCTGTAGCAACGATAACGCGTCACACGCTCTTTTTACTGAAAACCAAATGGCTCTCTCAACAAAATGTCTCGCAAATTATTAAATAAACATTTGTCTCCGACTAATTCTATAAACATTTCTATCTCGTCGGACATCATGACCTTCTAGCTTTTGCAAAAAATGGAACTCCGATAGAGTGCGCTTCACTTTGACCGTCGCTTTTGTGCGTGTAGGATCCTAAGCCACCGCTTAGATTACAGTGAACGAGGAACGCTAAACCCGGAACTCTGACCGCTAGACCGCGCGTAGTGGGGCCGGCGCCTAAGGCATATCAATGAGGCTTTAGAGCGGTACAGAGAGTAAAGTCACGCATACCCCCCATTGAAAAGGAAGGTTCCTCAAACCAGGCGGCTGTTGTGCCTGGCGGGCTACTGCCCAATGGTTGATATTTGGGCTGATGTATATGTTCAAATCGCACGGTAAACTCTGCTTGCGCGATGCAGGATTTCGACAAAGTAGTTCGAGATGGCGTCGTGGTTCTTTTTGTTGCGACGTAGATTTGCTTCGTTGGTTTTTCTAGTGGCGGCATTGATGCCGCTACAAGGCCAAAGAAGAACCGTCACCAAGAACACAGGACAACTCCTAATGTGCTGTCAAATTGACACTACATCATGCCTGAAGTCATGTTATAAGGACTATCTCTGCCGAGCTACAAACGTTTACTCTTTACGTACCTTTATTCTTCTTTCATGCTTAAAGAACTCTTTAAACTGTACAATCCTGGACCACAGAAGATCACCACACTTTTTTTAGGTAGAAAATCTAACCGGATTGATTCTCAGGAATTCTTTCCGTAGCGAAGGCTGCGGAAAGCATGCGTCAAGGGCCCTCAAATCATCGGGTCATGTAAGAAAAACGTAACAAGGGACTCACCATAGAAAATTGATAAATAACATTGGCTACTAATTATAGAATTCGCTCCTTGCATGATACCATGTAAATGTCGATGAACTAACAAAGAAAACTTATCAATAAATCTAAACAATAACAACCAACTTCGCACTACGATATTCTATTGTTTTCCTTTCTGTCACTCTGGCGTAGCAGTTTGAAGATTTATCTTTTTAAGTTTTTTGTGTTATAGCGGTAAGGAGGTCTTATTTGTTTTCCCTTTGGAGTTCGTCAGTCTAAAGAAATTGGGCCAGAGGCCCGAAACATCTGATAAAACAGATGGGGCCGAAAAGTGCGACCGTGTGATGAAAGATGCAGCGTTGGAAGGCCTCCCGACCGATGGCCTGGTGAGGGTCACGTATAGCCGATGGATGCGAGACGCACAGGACCGGTTGTTGTGTGGACACTTAAGGGAAGGCCTATGTCCAGCAGAAAACGTCTTTCGACTGATTTGATGATGACGATCCTCATACCTACTCAGAAATTCCTTTTGGAAAATCCCATACCCAGAACGTTGAACTATTCTATGCTCTATATACAAGAGTACTCAAGAGTCTGCAAAAGCGACTACAAAAAAGCAGGAGATTTCCGATTTAAAGTGGTTGCGCCAGTGTAGCCCGCGAAATTCAAATATTTTAATGTTTTTTTTGCAATTTGCCGGTCAGTGTGAAGCCGTACATTGAACAAAATACGATACGCTTATTCATTTTCTAAGCCCTATAGAATGGTTACTTCATGAAAAAGTCATTCTATAGGGTGCATCTCCACGCAAGGCTGCGCTCGCGCGTATTATACGAGTATTTCCACATTGAAGTATAATTCTTCTAAACCAACCATACTGTTTTGTAATTTCTTATTTTTTAATTATAATTTTATTTATTTATTTATGTACACACAATATACTTAAAACACGAAAATTTATACAGTGAGAAGAGCACAAAGGTACTGCTTATTTCATAAGAAATTTCTTCCAGCAGACCTGCGACAGGAGAGTGGGATAAGATACGTAGACAGAGTGTGTAAAGAGACAAAGAAGGAAACTTAAAGTAGACTAAGCTAACTTAACTTAAACATACAGCTATTAATAAATATAAATCAAAATCAATATAAATAAATAAATAATAAAAAATAATATATTCTTAGCACAATAGAACAAAATCGATTAAAAAAAAGACATCAATCCAAAATGACGGTTTATTTTTTATCACAAAATTCAAAAATTAAACGGAAATAGAATTATTACAAATAACAAAAATTTAAATTAGTTTAAGGCAGAATTGGCTATCCAAACGGGCAGAGGTTTCCCAAACCAAGTTGACTCCACGAAAAAGTTGTCCCAAATGAGCGCGCAGTGGCTTATATAGGCGCTACCACCACCACCTGTCATCCCCTCCGTTTGACAGATGTAACATCATTTTTCCGCTAACACGGCCTCTCCTGACTGGAGGACGTCCTCGTGCTCCTGTATCCCAGGCTGTGCTGCACTGGAAGTACTTGGTACGGGCTCTGGTGTCATCACATCAGAAAGCATATCGCTGACCGCTCGCTCAGGCGTGGACTCCATGTAGTCATCATTACAGTCTGCACCTGAGAATTGAGTACACACAAATGGTTTACTTTTTTTTTTTAATTTTCAAAAATTACACGCAATTTCCAGAAATTGGTTTTCTAGAAATAACGTTTATTGTAACAATGCAATTGAGCCGCTATAGACACCTCAACCGCACTATCCCAGTAAACTCGGGCACATTGACCCATCGTGAACCACGTTCACACATGACAACAGTAAGAAACATAGGCACTACGTTAGCATATTTCTCACAACTCCGTATGGCATAGGCACGACGTTCGCATACCACACTCACTCAAAAACAACCATAAGAAACATAGGCACTACGTTAGCATATTTCTCAAAACTCCGTATGGCATAGGCACGACGTTCGCATACCACACTCACTCAAAAACAACCATAAGAAACATAGGCACGACGTTAGCATATTTCTTACAACCCCATATGGCATAGGCACGACGTTCGCATACCAAATGGTTTCTACACTCGCATGACATAGGCACGACGTTCGCTTATCAGCGAGTGTATCACAAATTACCTTCGAAAAACGTTGCACACGTGTCAGGAGTCCACTCCCCTCGCCACGGCACCATAAACTCTGCCGCAGCCTGGGTCACTTTCCCATACGAGCCCGCCAGCAGTTGCAGCTCGTATCGACCATGGGGAAGCGCCTTGACCACACGGTATGGCCCGCGCATGCCCGAGTCGAGCTTGCCAGTGGCTTGTGCCTGTTTTTTAACAAAGACAAATGAATTAGTTTCAAATAATCTAGGGGATCTGCGATCAGCATTAACAGTTGCGTCTTGTCGTTGCTGATTAGCCTTTAAGCGCTCGGAAACTCTCTGTCTCTGCATCTCTCTCAACGCTTCGCGGTTTGGATGAGAGTTTTCCAGTGCGACATCTCTGACCAGGTGTCGTATGAGCGGTGTAGCCGCTTCAATACCTACTAGAAGATTTAAGGGAGATAACTTGGTGGTTTTTTGTTTTGTTATGTTCAAAACCAGCTGGAGTCGCCACATAACATCTGACCATTCGTTTTGCCGGTGATTGCATTCTATGCGAACCATGTTTAATAACGTTCGACAATAACGTTCAACCTGCCCATTGGAATGATGCATCTCAGGAGTGATGAGGTGCATGTCAATGCCTAATTCTGTTACAAGTCTCGTGAATTCAGAGCTCTGGAACATACGACCACGGTCTGCTACAATTAGTTTTGGTGTACCAAACAGCGAAATTACATTAACAAATAGTCTTTTTAATTCATTAGCATCTTGACCAAACATAGGATACAAAAGGCAATATTTGGAAAATGCGTCTACAACAATTAGCACGTACTTGTAACCGTTAGACTGAGGTAATGGACCTAAAGCATCTGCATGTATAACCTCAAAAGGGGTACCCGGTTTTTCCCACGAATGTATTAGTTGGTGAGGAGCTCTGGGGACCTTTTTATACGTTATACAAATAAGACAGTGACTCACGTATTTTTGCACGAATGATTTAAGAGAAGGGAACCAAAAATGTCTCCTGATGAGTTCCAACGTCTTATCAACTCCAGGGTGGTCATGTTCATCATGAAAAATTCTGAGTAAACTGAGCCTATGACCTTTGGGCACAAAACATAAGAATCTGGGGTCTTCTCCCACGGGAGAATACTTATAATAGAGCAAGTCATTCTTTTTAACAAAATGTCTAGTGTCCAATTGTCCGTCTGTTAGTTTATGGAGAAGTTGTTGAGTCTCCTCATCAGCAGCCTGTGCTATCTGAGCCCAGTTTTGGTGTCTACGTTCTTCGCAAACGTTCACGGGGTTACGACTTAAATAGTCAGCGTGCGACATACAAGTACCCTTACGGTATTCCAGTGTAAAATTAAAATCCTGCAAATATATCCACCATCTGGCTACGCGTGGCAATAGGTCTTTCTTTTGCTGTGTAGCTTTTAGTGCATTACAGTCAGTTACGACTATGAAATGAACACCAACCAGATAGTGTCTATAATGTTGCAGGGCCTTAACGACAGCCAAGGTCTCGAGCTCGTAGGAATGGTACCTCGGCTCAGCACCTTGAGTTCGCTTGCTAAAATAGCTAACTGCCCGTTTGTACCCTTTTTCATGAGTCTGAAGAAGCACTGCACCATAACCAATTGAGCTTGCGTCTGTGTGGACTTCAATAGGTAGGTCAGGATCGTAAATGGCCAACACAGGTTCACTCGTAAGTTGTGAAATTATATCTTGCCGTGCTTCTTCTTGCTCGGCACCCCAGACGAAAGGCACATCCTTTTTCGTTAATTTCGTAATAGAAGCAGTCTTGGTTGCAAAACTAGCTATGTAGCGACGAAAATAGCTGGCTAGGCCAAGGAATTGACGAACTTGCTTAACGGTTTTGGGAATAGGTGCTTCAACCAAGGCCTGGACCTTTCCTTCGCTCGGCTGTACCTGACCTTGACTTATACTACGTCCTAGGTACTCTATCTTGGTCGAAAGGAAAGAACATTTCTTAAGGTTAAGAGAAAACCCTGAATCAGTCAAAGTCTGGAGAACCTTACGAAGGGTTAACAGACCTTCGTCAACCGTGTGACTCATTATAAGCACGTCGTCAATGTACACCAGGACTTCACCAGATTCCAGATGTCGAGAAAGAGTTTTTGACATTATTCTTTGGTAAACAACAGGCGCATTCGCCAAACCGTAGGGCATCTTTAAATATTCATAGTGCCCTTCTGGTGTGACGAACCCTGTGAGCGGTATAGAGTCGGAATCGAGAGGGATTTGGTGGAATCCTGTGGCCATATCAAGACTGATGAAATGCTTATGTTTGCCTAGCCGATCGATGTGGTCGTCAATTAGTGGTAACGGGAATCGATCCTTAACAGTTATCTCATTTAACTTACGGTAATCGACACACATGCGATCGGATCCATCCTTCTTTTTAACTAATAGGATAGGACTCGCGTATTCCGATTGAGACTCTCGGATAATGTTCTTTTCAAGAAGATCTTTAACTATTTCACGAACTTTCAAAATCTCAGGGTAAGACAGCCGGTACGGTCGGTAGGTAACCGGCGTACTACTATTTAACTTAATTGACATACTCCCAGTATTAACAGTGGAAGTTGCGGTACCAGTTATGAAAAATTTTGAAAATTCATCAATTAAATCAAGTAATTTTTCCAAATTTTGGCCAGTTAAAAGAGTTTTAATTGGAATCTGTGTAGACGATGAAGTACACATAACATCATGCATGACCCGGGGTTCGTAAGCAAGATATTGTTGCTTGTGCGTACGGACATAGGTGACACCTTCTTGGTTCAGTACATCCGTACCGACAATGATTGGGGTGTTCATATACTCGGGGGACACAGCATGCAAGTCTACTTCCAGAGTTATTTCATTAAACTCTATAGGCAAGGTAACAAAATAGGTAGACTCGATTTCAACACCACCAATGCCTCTCAGAACTCTGAAAGCCGGCTTGCGCGCACATCTAAAATGTTTTAACAAGGACGAAGAAATTAACGATATACATGAACCGCTGTCAATAAGGATATCAACGGGGATCCCTTGTATAACCGCCACGACAATATCTCTGTTTTTACTGTCAGGGCTTTCCTGACAAAAATTTACATTGTTGGTATTGCGAGAACTAGATTTTAATTTAGCAAAACAAGTTTCAACTTTATGGCCAGGTTTCTTACAGAAACTACATGGTTCAGATTTATGCGGAGTTTGATTAGATTGATTTTTTTGATCATTGTCATCACTATTAGTGTTACTTGAATTAGGTTTAGGTTTCTTAGTACAATTAGATTGTCTATGGCCGTGTTGCCCACACAAAAAGCATTTACCATCATCAAAATGCCGTTTGCGATTGCTCGTAATTATTGATTTTGAATTATTGTCATCGTTACGCGAGGTATAGTTATGTTTCTTATGATTAATTGGCGTATTTGATTTAACATAAATCGAAAAGAATTCTACTAATTCATTCGGTATTAATTTCGCGTTAGTCGCTGAAGCACGAATTTGCGGATCTGTAACACCTCGTATCACTATTGCAGAGATTAGCTCATCGCTCAACCCTTTGACTATACGCAATCTTAGTAGTGACCGGCGAGCATAATCAGCATATGTAGGGTATTTATCAGAATTAGTGTTCATGACTTCATATAAAATATTTGCAACGTCCGGCTTCCTAGGACACAAGGGCTTAAATTCCTTCTTAAAGTTGCTCCAACTACGGTCGTTGGTGACCCACTCGTTGAGCCATGTCCTAGCATCACCTTTCAAACAATTCCCAATGCGAGATAGACACTCATTATCATTCCAATAATTTAAAGTTTTAGCACGGTCTACTTCCTCGCACCAGGTGTTTATATCGTTGATGCTTGGATCAAAGTTTGAAATGTAATAAGATTGGTTAGATCTCACCGTCGTGTTGATTGACCGGATAGCCTCTACAATGCGATCGGTCGCGCCAGTATCGCGATCGGCTGCAACGCTTACGGAAGGACCCGGTGAGGACGGAGCCGCCGACCCTCGAAGCTCTGCCGTGGTAGCAGCTGGTTCCAGCGGCCGTGGTGGCGTCACTGGGTGTGCACCAGCACTTGGCTCACGCAGTCGTCGCGGCGGAGGCGTACGGCGCCGTTCCTCCAACGACGTCAGCCGATCCAATATTTGTTGCATCTGCTCGGTTAACACATCATTAGGAGACCTACGTCGTTTTCTGGAATGTCTAGAACGCGAGTTATGTTTGCTAGAACTATTTGTATTCTGAGTACCCGAAGGCGAAACACGATTTTTAGAACGACTTCTACTTTTATGGCTATTATTAGGCATTTTAACACTTTTACCAAAGCACAAGAGTAGTACAGAGTATTTTTTTTTTTTAATAGTCCAATAAAGAAAACAATTGAAAGAGACAGACAATTAACTTTAGAGTGACCAGAACAATAAAAAAAAATACAGCAAGCTACAAAGCTGCGTTAGCAATATATTCGTTAAGACAATATCGTCTTCCCAAAAAAAAAGCAAATCGGAACGTACTCACCAGATTTTACCACTGTACACCTTACCACATGAAATTACCGCTTACACGCCAGCAAATTAACCGTACTTGCTTTTTTGTTTTTAAAAGAAACCGTTATTTTTTTTCTTCAAATTGAATAGCCAAACTGCCTTACTTCAGGGAGCGGAACGGATCAAGGCAAGTGAAATTCGAATCCCACGAATGATCTTAGCACAATAGAACAAAATCGATTAAAAAAAAGACATCAATCCAAAATGACGGTTTATTTTTTATCACAAAATTCAAAAATTAAACGGAAATAGAATTATTACAAATAGCAAAAATTTAAATTAGTTTAAGGCAGAATTGGCTATCCAAACGGGCAGAGGTTTCCCAAACCAAGTTGACTCCACGAAAAAGTTGTCCCAAATGAGCGCGCAGTGGCTTATATAGGCGCTACCACCACCACCTGTCATCCCCTCCGTTTGACAGATGTAACATCATTTTTCCGCTAACAATATTTTATGTTATACAGTCCGCTAACACTTTCATTTATCTCAACACGACCTATCGCCACCAATAACAATGCGTCACATGCTAGCGTTGATTCAATTCATCATGTTGTTTATTTTCTATTCCACATTCAAGGGAATTCCGTGAAACACAATTTTCTAAGAAATTATTTGTAAACAGTGTAGAATCGATGAGAGCTCCTGGCTAGATAATAACAGCCGCACGGGTCGATCTTCAAGGTTAAGCCACGCTTGCCAAGGTTGATCTGTGGATGGGTGACCATCTTAACATAGCGAGTTTCCTCCGTGCCTCGGTAAGCACATTAAGCCGTTGGTCCCGGCTGTCATTTGTAGATCTTTGGCAGTCGTTACGGATTGTCAGAAGCCAGTTAATCAGACTCCAGTCTTGCCATGAAGTACCGTGTTACCCAGTTAATGGGTTGTGGAGGTCTGATAGGCAGCCGCTCCGTGTAAAATACTGGTATTCAGATAAATCCGGTTTAAAAGGAAGCCGACCCCAATATAGTTGGGAAAAGGCTAGGCAGATGATGAGTGTAGAATCGATGACTCAGATGTATACTTAATAAGTATTAAAATAGACTAGTTGACCCGCGCCACTTTGTCTGCGTCATATTTTTCAATATTGCTACGCTCCTATTGGTCGTAGCCTGATGTATAATTGTATATAGCCTTCCTCGATAAATGGGCAATCCAACAGTACAATATTTTTCAATTCGATTCAGGAGTTTTTTTTTTTATTTGTAATGGGTTTGCTCTTGACTCTAGTCTATGTCAGAGATGACAGAGACAAAGTCTACGATGGACCGAGCTTACCCAGAAGGAGCCTGTTCACTCTAACTTTGAAGAGATTAGGGTTGTAAGCTTTCGGAAACACAGACGCAGGCAGAGAGTTCCACTCCTTTGCTGTGCGCATTATAAAAGACGTTTGAAAACGCTTAGTGCGAATTGGTGGAATAGCCACAAGGTAGGGATGGTAAGATGCAGTACGACTGGATGTCCAATGGTAGAAGGGGGCCGGTGGGATGAGGTCGTGGAGTTCTTGGGCACACTCACCGAAGTACCATCTGTAGAAGACCGACAAGCAGGCAACCTTACGGCGATGAGCCAAGCTATGTAGCTTGGCATCCACCAGTTTTACGTCGCCGGTGAGCCTCTTAGCTCTGCGTTCCACCGAGTCAAGCGCGGCAAGCTGATATTTAGCTGAGCCATCCCAAAGGTGGCTACAATACTCCATGCAGGATCGGACTTGTGCTTTGTAAAGTGTTAAAAGCTGTCCAGGCCTAAAGTATCACTTCACCCTATTTTGGACAAACAAACAAACTTTTCAGCTTTTATAATATTACTAGTTGACCCGCGCATCTTCGTCTGCGTCACAATTTTCATTACTTATCCGCTCCTATTGGTGTGAGCGTGATGATATATATCCTAAAGCCTTCCACGATAAATGGGCTATCTAACACTGAAAGAATTTTTCAAATCGACCAGTAGTTCCTGAGATTAGTGCGTTTAAGCAAACAAACAAACTCTTCAGCTTCAAATATTAGCACTAGCTTTCCCGTGCAACTTCGTCTGCGTCACAATTTTCATTACTGCTCCGCTCCTATTGGTCTTAGCGTGATAATATATAGCCTATAGCCTTCCACAATAAATGGACTGTTCAAATCGGACCAGTAGTTCCTGAGATTAGCGCGTTCAAGCAAACAAACATACTCCTCAGCATTATATATTATCCTCTGATTGACCTCTGATCTCTTAACAAGAAAATGTGATGACAGGCTTTCTTCAATAAATGTAGGAGCTCGTGGCTAGATATAACTCAAATTCAAATTCAAATTCAAAGCATTTTATTTCAAATAAACCATTCACAGGCACTTTTGAAACGTCAAGGTCGGTCAGTCAAAAACATGGAAGCTATTTGCACGTTCCAAAGCGTAGATCTCTATGGAGAAGAACGTGCAAGAAACTCCACGGACACTCTTTTAAATCATGTTCTGTTTTACAACATTCCAAGTTACATATACTTGTTGCTTCTGCATGTGAGGACAATGCAAAGGAAAAAAAAAAAAAGGGCTTATTATAAGAATTTTAAATATAAAGATTAAAATAAGCCAATGGCAGTTAAGAGATGACCAGTCTCAACCGACGGCGCCTGTTCACGAACATGACGCGTGAATCGGCACCTTTCAGCTCAATCATTTCGAAGGGAACCGAATGATCAAACCTACGCGCCGCCATCAGCGAGACATTTGAGTGAGCATGACATGCTCTCAACCACCATGCTCGTTCATGTCCAACAAGTAAAACTATAACTACTCACATAAAATGTAAATGGTTTCATGGTACTCACATTTACAAAATTTGAAAAATATGCTTCTACTTTACACAAAACTATGGTTGTCAATGACCAAATAATGAAAAATAAATTAATAAAGAGAACGATTAAGTTCTTACATCAAAAATAATAAATAAGTAATTAATATAATAATATAATTTGTATGTATATAAGAATAAATAAACGAAATAATGTAAGAACCTCTAAAAGGAGTGAACGAGTAACAGGGGCACCGGTCGATTTTCTAGGTATAGCAACGTTAGTTTCACTTTATTTTATTTGGCTCCTCAACAATGAGTACACCACAAAATTTACAACAAATCATTCTATACTTAAGTTTAAGTGCCTCATCACTTAAAGAGGAGCACTACATGCACTATACTGCACGCACACATGAAAAATTACAACATAGAACAACAGGTATACAACTACACAGTGACAGTAACAAAGTTCACGACAAATAGGTAACTATTTTACGAAACACATTTTAAGAGTCTTTTCATGGAAGGCACAGAAGTAAGAAACAAATCAATGTACTTATCGTGTTCACTGTACACAGCATACATTCTGGAAATTGAGCAATGCTGCCTTAAATTAATTAAAAACTTATCATAATATACTCAAGTTACTCCGTGCCTGGGAAGCTGTGGATCCCAGCCCCAGCTATCATTTGTAGTATAGAGGTACCCAAGAAAGGTGATCTAAGTCAATGCGATAGCTGGAGAGGCATTACGTTGCGGTCTATAATTTTGGTTAGGTTGTCGAAGGCCGAGGAACTCCTACTACGGAGAGAGCAGGCTGGTTTTCGATCGAACCGCTCGTGCATGGACCAGGTCAACACTCTCCGTATCATATTGGAGCAGGTATCAGAATTTGCAAAGGGGAATTTATCTTACCTTTGTCGACTTCGAAAAGGCCTTTGACACGTTAAAGTGGTCCAATATCTGGTCCCGCCTTCTGGAAATTGAGGTGCCGCCAAAAATGGTCCGCCTGTTGGAGAGTATCTACAAGAAACATTCTTGCAAGGTGACTCACGACGGCCTCATCTCCGACGATATCGCAGTGCATGCAGGTGTCCGCCAAGGCTGCCTATTTTCGCCTCTTCTTTTCATAGTTATTATCGACAGAATTTTGCTTCGCATATATGACAAAAGGCGCCGTGGGATAGAGTGGGGCTTATCCAACGTCTTGGAAGATCTAGACTACGCCGATGACCTATCCCTGCTGAGTCATACACACGCCGACATGCAAACAAAATTGAACGACCTGTTCCAGGTGGCATCAAAAACCGGTCTTAAAATAACACCAGGAAGACTCAAGAGATGCGTACGGGGGTGAATAATTCTACTCCATTGCTTTTCGGTACGGAGGCAGTGGAACGCGTCCACAAGTTTACTTACCTCGGGAGCGTCGTGTCGGACACTGGAGGAACGGAAGAGGACATCACTTCAAGAATTGCCAAAGCCCAAGCTACCTTGCGCAGCTGAGACCTGTTTGGCAGTCACGGAAACTGACCCGAAGAGTCAAATCCGTGCTGCTCTACGGGTGCGAAACGTGGAAGGTAACGAAGGACATCTCACGCCAAATCCAGGTCTTCGTCAATCGATGCCTTCGCCGTATCCTAGGGATTTTCTGGCCCGAGACGATCTTTAACTTAGAGCTGTTGGAGAAATACCACGAAAGCCCGATCGACCGCCAGATCAAGCGTCGTTGGTCACACGCTACGGAGGAATCCCGATCATATTTCCAAACTTGCTATGGGTTGAAATCTTCACGGGAAAAGGAAGCGTGGCCGTCCCCGACAAACCTGGTGACGCACGGTGTTGGCAGAAGCGACGAGCATCGGAATGACGTGGAGTGAAGTGAAGCGTGAAGCTCAAGACCGCTCGCGATGGAGAACTACTGTGAACGCCCTCTGCCCCAGCTAGGGGTCATACGATCAAGCTATTGTAAAATTGCTCTACAATAGAAAGATTTTAAAATATCTTGAGAGATTGTAAACTCTTCTATACTTAATACTTTTTTACGCATCAGATAGTCTATAATCTGTCGAAGTCATTCCGAGAAATGATGAACCAACATAAGCCGACGACATGTTGGCGACCAATCAGTTCTACAATTTATCGGATTTTCTTGCCTGGCCAAGGTACGAGTACCTACACGTTCCAGGAATACGGTCGTGAAGTCATTTTATTATTTACATCATTTAAGTATCACGTCTGCTTTGGCCTACGTGTCTACATCTAGATTCTGACCATATTTTTCCTCAAAACAATGCAAAACCATAATAATTACGAGTACATATAACAAGATGAATCTAAATCAACGCATGACTTATCATCATCAATGACTTAATAATACCTAGCGATGTAGAATCTTACTTAAATGGATGACAATATGGTTCATTTTTGTGTTATATAGATAGGCTATTGTCGTACTTATTATGTAGTAGGTGCAGAGTAGGTGTGTTGTAGGAAGAATTTGAATTTAGACCTTTTGCGTTATGTTGGGAGAGACCTTAGGGCCTATTATACAATTTTTAACCGACTTCTTCAAAAAGGAGAAGGTTCTATGTTCGGCTGTATGTATCTTTTTTTTTTATGTATGTTCACCGATTTCTCCGCCAATTCTGGACCGATTTTAAAAATTCTTTTTCCATTCAAAAGCCTATACTCCTGAGGTGGTCCCATTGTCACCAAGTTAGAATCTGATGAAAGAATCCCAAGAAAATCGAGGGAAACCTTCAAATTTTATAAGCACGTACACTGTGTTTCATAAACTTTCTAGTGCAATTCAGATATTTGTGCCTAGTAATCATCATCTCATGTTGCTGAGCTGATGATGGAAGGCATAAGTCAAGATCTGATGATGGGATCCCATGAAAAATGATTGTTTACCGCTTTTTTAAGAAACATTCGCGTACAGAGCCTTTTGTCGAGTTATGTGAGTACATAAATGTATGGAGCAGTTGATTTTTTTTCGCGATTTCTGTGTTGGTCCCTTAGCAAAGTAGTAACAATATTTGTAAATATGAGAGTAACATCTACTTATTTAGAAAGTTAATAAGTCTACCTCTGCATACTCTAGGTTCATGGTCCTCACATATATGAACAAAAGTTTTGTATAACACAGCACAGCACATGTAAAACATTGATTTGGAAAGTGTAACTATGGAGTTTCTTGTCCGTTCTTCTGCATAAGAATCTACCCTTCCGAATGTACAGTTGTCACTATGTTATTTTAAATGTACCTAATGATGACGTTCAAAAGTGCCGTTTAATGGCCTAATTGAAATAAACATTTTGACATTGACTTCCTAGTTCATCGTGTTGTGCTGGCCCTGTCTCTGCGGCTGCGGAAAACGTCAAGTGGCGGCGGACGTTATTGGTATATTTTCGAGCCGTTTGGGGTTGAAACCATCGGGCCGTGGGGCCCTTGTGCTCACAGCCTTTTCAAAGAAATTTCGAAACGACTGGTTGACACTTCTCGTGACCCAAGAGCTGGCTTTTCCTTTCAGCGAGGCAATGCCGCCAGTCTCTTGGGCACATTACCAGCTGACAGCGTTGAGGATGAATTTATTGATGCTATATTTTATTTTGTCAGTTTAGTGTATTTCTTAATTTTAGTTATTATATAGATAATAACAGCCGCACGGGTCGGTCTTTAAGGTTAAGCTACGCTTGCCAAGGTTGGTCTGTGGATGGGTGACCATCTTAATATACCGAGTTTCCTCCGTGCCTCGGAAAGCACGTTAAGCCGTTGGTCCCGGCTGAAATTTGTAGATCTTTGGCAGTCGTTACGGATTGTCAGAAGCCAGTAAATCTGACTCCAGTCTTGCCAAGAAGTACCGTGTTACCCAGTTAATGGGTTGTGGAGGTCTGGTGGGCAGGCAGATGATGATATAGATAAAGGGTATAATTTAGACGGTCACCAAAAATAATATTTTTAAGACTCTAAGCCTATAGGCACCAAAATGGATCAACGGTCACCAAATTCTATCCAACTCAACTGTGATTGCCATAAAATGTAGGCTTGGGGTTACAAACTGGATAAAATAGGTTAGGTTAGGTTAGAATTGTGACCAACCGCGCGCGAGCCGAGCGAGCGAAGCGAGCGGTGCCGCGGCAGCGGCCGGCGAGCGCTACTTCTCGAATATTATTTGGTGACCATTTATCTGTTTTGGTAACCGTTTAGAACTTTTTTGGTAGTAAAATAGGTATTTTTTGGGCGGTGTTTAAACACAAGCCATAGAGATAAATAATTAGGATAGACAAGAATAACGAATTTATAATGAAAAATACAATGACTCCTTAAAAGGTATTGGGTTTATTCTGTAACAAGTTGTAAATTAATTGGAAACTAGGCTACTAGTGAGGAATACTATATTTCGCCCGAAATTCCGCTCTACCTACAACACAATCACACACAATAACAAGACGATAACTCTATGAACTTTGCGTCACTACTATTTGTACCAGCGTTCGATAAAGTCGTGTCTTCAAGTACAAACAAAAATCGTTACCCTCCTTTTTTGTTTCGCCGCAGTCGGCTAAAAATGAAGAACCTATTGTTAATTCTATCACTATTCTGCATAGTAACGGTTTGGTCCGACCATCTCATTGTAGGCAATGTTTCAAATAGGGTGATATTGGCAAATCATTCGAAGGTGGAATACAATGCTTTACCGTTTATGAAAAGAGTGAAGTATTTCTTCTATTCGCAGCCGGATAATCGGTTAATTCAGGTGAGTGATCTTTAATTTAATTTTTTCTCTCTAAATCAACTTTTCATTCTGAAAGTTATGTGTCTTCTATCCTGCCAGGGTTGCGAAATTAGTTAGAAAGTGTCACGCCGGCCCTGGAACGCAAAGGGCATTAGAAGGAACACGGATGGGTTTTAGTCAGTAAGAGTCTGACAGTCCCTTCCGCTCCGTCCAGAGCGGAAGGAGTCATTTGATGATTTCCCATCCCTTAAAAAAATGTTCTTTAACACTGCTTGACAATTCAAAAGTGTCTAAAAAGTTTTGAATTAAGTATATATTATGTGGTTTGAGTTTGAACTTTGAACCCTTTCCAATGCCTTTTGGGTGACTTCGGATGGCTGATAGGACAAGGTGGAGTGGACTTGGTTTTCACCAGGGCCAGTCCACTCTCTTCATTCCAGCCCACGTAAAGTCCCTGTGGAATACTGTATACCACCAATTAGGCAGTGGTATATAACATCCATATATGTGAGGAGCTCGTGGCTAAATAAAAACAGCCGCACGGGTCGATCTTTAAGGTTAAAGCAACGCTTGCCAAGGTTGGTCTGTGGATGGGTGACCATCTTAACATACCGAGTTTCCACCGTGCCTCGGAAAGCACGTTAAGCGTTTGGTCCTGGCTGTCATTTGTAGATCTTTGGCAGTCGTTACGGTTAGTCAGAAGCCAGTAAATCTGACTCCAGTCTTGCCAAGAAGTACTTTGTTACCCAGCCAATGAGTTGTGGAGGTCTGGTAGGCAGCCGCTCCACGTAAAACACTGGTATTCAGCTGAATCCGGTTTGACTGGAAGCCGACCCCAATATAGTTGGGAAAAGGCTAGGCAGATGATGATATTACATCCATATATGCATTAGTCGTGTTTGTCCCATGGGGAGGCCATCAACTGTTATATGATTTTGCCTACGAAAGTCATAAGATGCTCATATGTCATGATATTGTTGCAATAGGGTATTTTACTGAAAAAATCTAAATACCAAAATAGTCCGTCAGGTTACCAAAAAATATTTGACACGATTTTTTTATTTTTTTCACGTAATCAAGACATGAAGATGAAACAGTGCGTTGAAAAAACTAAAGACGTCACTACATCATCATCTGCCTAGCCTTTTTCCAACTATGTTGGGGTCGGCTTCGAGACAAACCGGATTTAGCTGAATACCTGTATTTTACGCGGAGCGGCTGCCTACCAGACCTCCATAACCCATTAAATGGGTAACACGATATTTCTTGGCAAGACTGGGAAAGATTTACTGCCGTCTGACTATCCGTAACGACTGCCAAAGATCTACAAATGACAGCCGGGACCAACGGTTTAACGTGCTTTTCGAGGCACGGAGGAAACTCGGTATGTTAAGATGGTCACCCATCCACAGACCAACCTTGGCAAGCGTAACCTTGAAGATCAACCCGTGCGGCTGTTATTATCTAGCCACGAGCTCCTCACAAGTGACGTCACTACGATGGTACCTACAAGTGACGTCACTACGACGGTAGAATTCGTACCAGCGATGCGACGTCACCAGTCCCCTCTCTAAAACTTTGATGCACTATATCTTTATCATTTTTTATCATTACGTGTCCAATATTTTTTGAAAATCTAACGGACGGACTAAATAGGATCATAAGTTTTCTTTCAAGTAAAATAGCCTATTAATATTTTTTACTAAAAATGTATAAATTAATATATTATCTAGTTGGTAACTTGTAACAGAAGCGCGCCCGTGACCTCTATAATCAGTTGATAACTTATATTGTCAGAATATAAGTATCTATGTGTGAAGAGATCCATCCTGTTACCGATTCTCCGAATGAGTGTGAAGAGATAGGTACATCCAATACTATTGTAGTACTTATTATGTAGAATAGATAAAGCTACGGTATTAGAATAAGATTAGTTAAATTCTTGTCAATTAGTCTAAAATATCATTCATTCAAGAAGTAAGCAGTGATCAGATTACTTGAAAATGCATGGCGCGTATCGGGGTACGTTCCATTCCAATCTTCCATTCCATTCAGTCAAACACCTCACTCCCCCCTGCTGCCGAGGTGGCCCGCAGAGGCGGGCCAGCACCAGCCGGGGATTACGGAAGTCACATTGTTCTCGCGATCTCCGGTTGGTGAGAGATAGAGCACCGGGGTGGTTTTAGTCAGTAAGAGTCTGGCAGACCCCTCCGCCCGCCCCAGGGCGGAGGACATCCATGAGGATTTCCCCCCGTTACAAGAAAAAAAAAGGTTCCATTCCAATCTAAACCAATGCGCGCCATGCATGTTAAGGGGCGGCAAGCCCAAGAGCACCGAAATATGTGATTTTTTTCGTCGCAGAGGTCTCCGTAATGATGACACATTTTTAAGCGGAAAAAGTGCAGTGTATAGCCAAGTTAAAGTAACGTATTTGACAAAGTATTATACAAACAAGGTCCAGAACATTGAAAAAAAGACGTCACAAGAGACACACTTACTACAATTTTTCGTCGCGAAATGCTCAAAATTTTGAGTGGTAACTACCATCTTTTTGTAACTATTCAATAGGCAATTTAATGAACTAAAGAATTTTACCATAATGGGGTATTTTACTAAAAAAAATCGAATTAGTCCGTCTGATCGATATATACACGTATTTTTTCTTTTTTATTTGCGGGTCATGTCTCATGACCGTCACGCTACTATTGGCATCTGCCCTAACAACACCCCAAAAAATCAGGACAGTGCAATTTATTGGACCAAGATATTTAAATGAATGTAAGGAAGTTATAATAAGTTTGTAGGTTTCTCGGTGGTACATTTTGTTTGATTGATTTGTGTAAAATTCTAGTATCTATATAAGTGTCCAGCGTAGAATTTGCGATCGGTCCCCAAACATCCTGGGGTGGGCCTGAGCCGATACTGGGGTCGGCACGGCCCAAAATATATACGCCTTTGCATAGGAAGACAGAGTTGTAAAAGACCCAAAGTACTGTCTCAAAGATCGTTGGACGACATAAAGTCTAAACGTAGACTGAAACACAATATTACCGAGATGTGACAGAAAGATTATATAATACGAGAGCTGGATGCGACAAAGTTCGCATTCTAGAGCAAGTCTCAGTATACTTGTCATACATTTACTGCTTAATGTCCGAACGAGGAGAATTGGCTGTATCAGAAATACAAAAAAGCAACTCCAGTTTTGTATGCGACTTCAGATTTCCAAAATCACCGTTCACATCATTGTAGAAAACCCTTTTTAACAAAAAAATTAAACCGACTTCCAAAAACAAAACACTACTTACAAAGTAAAAAATAACTTTAATTTCGGAAGTCGGTGTTTTTGGTTATTTCGTTTTTGAACACCGACTTCCGAAATTAAAGTTATTCGCTGACCCTCCATTTTAACCAACTTCTTCAAAAAGGAGGAGGTTCTATATTCGGCTGTATGTATCTTTTTTTTTATGTATGTTCACTGATTTCTCCGCCAATTCTGAACCGATTTAAAAAATTCTTTTTTTATTCGAAAGCCTATACTCCTGAGGTGGTCCCATTGTCACGAAGTCAGAATCTGATGATGCGATCTCATGAAAATCGAGGGAAACCCTCATAAGCACATACACAGTTCTTAAAAATTAAATAAAATCAGAAATTTCGTACTTATTACCTATTTTATGCCATTTGACGACTCATTTTTGTCAAATTTCCAAGAGGCATTCATGCCAATTTGTGCAAACAAAAAAAAATTATGAATTAAATTCATTTATTTATTAATTTTTAATTTGATCTTCTAGGCAGAAAAAAAAACAGTTTAAACCAGCCGGTATGATCAAATTATCTGAACATGAATGGCCCTAGTAACCAGGGACGCTGGAAGGGTTCTCCCCAGGCCTCCGAAAGGTGCTGAGGGAGTCTTCTTGAAAATCACACATCGAATACCTACGTATTTAAATATCGTAAACTAACGCCATAAAAGAGATGCTTATCTAATCTACCTCTGCACTAATATAGCAGAATGGCATTGTGTAAGGTACTCGTATGTCTGAGGTGTTTAAAATCATTCATACCAATTCATACGAGTTGAGGAGCTCATGGCTAAATAATAACAGCCGCACGGGTCGATCTTCAAGGTTAAGCAACGCTTGCCAAGGTTGGTCTGTGGATGGGTGACCATCTTAACATTCCGAGTTTCCTCCGTGCTTCGGAAAGCACGTTAAGCTGTTGGTCCCGGCTGTCATTTGTAGAATTTTGGCAGTCGTTACGGATTGTCAGAAGCCAGTAAATCTGACTCCAGTCTTGCTAATAAATACCGCGTTACCCAGTTAATGGGTTGTGGAGGTCTGATAGGCAGCCGCTCCACGTAAAACACTGGTATTCAGCTGAATCCGGTTTGACTGGAAGCCGACCCCAATATAGTTGGGAAAAGGCTAGGCAGATGATGATGATGACATTGGAGTTGTCGACCTCTTATGTACCTATCTTAACTAAAGTAAAATGTAAAAAACGCGAAACTTAGTTTGGTTTGTTTGTTACACTTTAACGCATCTCTGAACCGATTTTGGTACAGAGATAGGAAACGATTATTTTAAGGTGTTAAAAAATTAACTGCAAGTATTCGTGTACTTGCTCAGTACCTATCATCAAAATATTTTTTAAACGATGTGAATCTAATAAAATAAAATAAAAAAATATTAAGTACTTAAATAAAATAAAATAAAATATTTTTATTATTAAATAAAATATTTTATGAGGACTGCGCTTGTTGTTTTAAACAATTTCTTGCAGTTGATTTTTTAATACATAATACATTTTAGCCTATAACCGTTTCCAGGGTCCATCCATTTCAGAAATGCGGACCATACACGTTCAAGTAAGTACCTAATTTGATCAAACAGGCTGGTTCAAACTGTTTGATCAAATAGAAATATTCTTTCTTCATGCCATTTCACGACTCATTTTGATCTAATTTTCTCACACACATTCATTCCAGTTTGATAATACTGTTTTTATTCTTTTTATCGTGTGGGCAATAGGTAGGTAAGGTCTATCGACCCCACACACCCAAACTGCCAATACTGTTTGAACCAGCCTGTTTGAAATTACTTGAACGTCTACGGTACACCACGAGCGAAGTCACAGACACAAGATAGTTAAAAATTTTCGAGACCGCATTAAATATTAATTTGTCAGCAGATTAATATAAAAATCGAGACTATTTAGGTCAAGTATTTACCGTGGGATGGTCAAATGCCTACGTAGGTGGCTCTCCGAGGTTATGTTAACCTTACATTTCCGGACGATTAAACAACAAATATGGTCACAATACACAAATCGAATACCTACGTATTTAAATATCGTAAACTAACGCCATAAAAGAGATGCTTATCTAATCTACCTCCACACTAATATAGCAGAATGGCATTGTGTAAGGTATGTCTGAGGTGTTTAAAATCATTCATACCAATTCATACGAGTTGAGGAGCTCGTGGCTAAATAATAACAGCCGCACGGGTCGGTCGCAAGGTTGATCTGTGGATGGGTGACCATCTTAACATACCGAGTTTCCTCCGTGCCTCGGAAAGCACGTTAAGCTGTTGGTCCCGGCTGTCATTTGTAGATCTTAGGCAGTCGTTACGGATTGTCAGAAGCCAGTAAATCTGACACCAGTCTTGCCAAGAAATACCGTGTTACCCAGTTAATGGGTTGCGGAGGTCTGGTAGGCAGCCGCTCCACGTAAAACACTGGTATTCAGCTGAATCCGGTTTGACTGGAAGCCGACCCCAATATAGTTGGGAAAAGGCTAGGCAGATGATGATGATGATACCAATTCATACGAGTTACCTCCTTAGTTCATTTTTCTATTTGAGGTGAGGTGTGGGTAGGTAACTCGCAACGTACATGGTATAGGTAGATGATAAAGAATATTTGATTATATTCTACTAGCACTTCGCCCGCGACTTCGTTCGCGCGGATTTAGTAGGTACTCTACGAACTTCATCTCCACAAGTCCTGCCTCCATAAAGGGTAACGTGTAAATTACTTATTAATAGACTCCCCTTCATCTTCTCGTGTGGGCAGTAAGGTCTAACGACCACACACCCTAGTGTCAGAGTTTCTAAACCGCCTCAATCGAGAATTTTTATACACGTCGTAACTTTTAAACGAAAGGTCCGATTTGCATACCTAATTCAAATTGTAATTAACGTACACATAACCAATCTAAATTACCAAACCATTTAAATGATAAGGATTAATACCATAATACCAGTCGTTACGGATAGTCAGAAGCCAGTAAATCTGACTCCAGTCTTGCCATGAAGTACCGTGTTACCCAGTTACTGGGTTGTGGAGGTCTGGTAGGCAGCCGCTCCGCGTAAAATACTGGTATTCAGCTAAATCCGGTTTGACTGGAAGCCGACCCCAATATAGTTGTGAAAAGGCTAGGCAGATGATGAATACCATGATACCAAAATCACCACAATTCCATTCTACCAGGGTTTTGATCGAATAATTTGAACAAAAAGCGGTTATTGTGACTTATATTAACCATAATAGTTAGATATTATACTCTCGCGGTCTTTTTTGTGGATATTGATGTCCTCTATAAAACTGTAGTACATCACTTTGCTCTATTGTCAATAGTTTACGCAGCGTACGCGATATAAGGATTTTTTTTTGTACTTTTTTCACACCTTGGGTTACATTATCGAAGTTTTCATATGGATCCCTAACTTTTTTGAAAATATTCTATAAGTAGCCCAGTTTCATCAAGGATAATGTAGGATTCTAATGGTGAAAGAATTTTTCAAATCGGTCCAGTAGTTTATTTAGAATAGTTTTTGCGGCAGATCTCCATATTTCAATGAAGTGATTTTACTAATGAGTTATAAATAATAGTACGTATTTTCCTTGGAATACAATTTGAGATTTTGCGTAATGATGCTAGTGATGACGTTATTTTGACTTTACATGTTCGATGTGCAGTTTCCATGTGAGTTTGTCGTCTACCCTCAGACCGAGATATTTTTCGTGGCTCGATCTTTTTATTATGTCATTGTTTATAGTAACAGGCGGGAAGTCTGGTAATGTTTTATTTTTTGCGGTGAAAATCATGTACGTATTTATTGTAAGTAAATTGTATTTAAGCCACTCACTGAGTATATCAAGATCATTTTGAGCATTTTTTATATTAGTATGGATAGATTTATCGAAATAGAAGAGGCATGTATCGTCCGCGTATAAGGTTAGGTGACCCATTAATCCTAACTTCTACTTTAAAAGTTACTTTCGAGGATCTACTTACAGCAAAACGGTTTATAACGTCTTCCGTGAAAGAATCGCCCATACTGTTTACAAGTTTTTTATGTACACTGAGCTTACAAAGCCCGTATAACCTGTCTTCGATCGTGCATTTTGTCCAGTGTCTACTGCGCGGCTTATTCAAAAGTCAGCGCATAATGCCCCGTTTACACTTTGATACGTGATTAGTGCATACTTTTTCTGCAAGATATCCAAGCTGCTCTCATGGGTACGCCCCCCCCCTGGGTACGCCCATGTGTTCACCCGTAATAAAATCTTCTTTTCTCAAATTCAGGGCATCCAAGCTCTGGACACGCTGCATAGCAAGTCGTCCATCAACATCACAGCGGGAGGAGTGGGCTACTCTTACGTCAACCTGCGGCTGAAGAGCGAGAGAGGGAGAGGACTCGACTACGATATAGGCATCTACGTGCTGGACTGGACCTATAATTAAACTACTGGTTTAATTGTGTAGTTTTATTGACAAGACCATTCCTCTTTACCATAAAATTGATGCCATTTTTAGGGTTCTGTATACCTCAAAAGGCAAAAAAGGAACCCTTATAAGATCACTCTCTTGTCCGTCTGTCTCTCCGTGTGTCACTACCGATTTTCTCAAGAACGAGTAAACCTAGCAAGTGGAAATTTACACCAGATACTGAGGTCTATAGTTCCTATTATGTGTATAAAAATAAAGTTCCTGAGTCATCACGATAAAAAGATGTGGGCAAATTTAGATTCTCGTGAAAACTGAAGTACCAAAATTCACCTTAATTTTCCTCTTTTTTATTTTCCGAATTTTCTCTTTTTTGTGCTGTCAGACCTGGCCGTGACTGCGAGGCAGCTCGCGTCGGCGGTACTGTTTGCGCCTGCCCGCGGTGAAGCGAGGGGTGGCATCGCATAAACTGGTCAAGACGAGACTAGGCGCGTGGAGTCGGCCGATTCAGACCGGAATGGCAGAAGCCGGTAGCGACCAGCAGCGGCAAGCCGGGCGGCGGCGACGCGAATCTGACTCAGCCGGCCTCATCGCGTCGCTGCCGGCTTCTGCCGTTCCGGTGTGAATCGGCCCTAACTCTTTCCAATCAACAAGGTGTGAAAGTCTTGTGCACCATGGTCAAGGGTGGCGATTTCAGACTTAAATTAATTTTAAGTCCGGGAAGACCCTCATGATTTCAGCCGAAAGACGTACACTACTGGACATAGGCCTCCCCCAAGATGGGGGGGTTTGCCATAATCACCACGATTGGAAGGCGGGTTGGCGATCGCAGTGTATGGTGTTGCGTTTAACAGAGAACGCTGCTGCCCATTCTCTGGTGAGTCCCTTAGTCGCCTTTTACGACACACACGGGAAGTGATGGGATGGTATTATTCTTTTACGGCACCGGCCGATACCATTCGGCAAACAAACCGGGAGGACACTACTACGACCAAAACCATCGTCTATAAACCATCATGATTCCGATGTGGGAGGAAGACGTAGCTATACAAGACTATCCCTTTGTTAAAACGAAATTCCTCACGAAGCAGGTATCCTCCCATTTTCTTCCAGCGATGTTAGTCCATGTTTCAGCAGTGGGAAAATTGTAGGCTGGTTAAAGTATCGTCATAACATACCGAGATCTTCCTTGCCTCGGAAAGTGCATAAAACCGTTGGCATAGGTCGTTGGTCCGTGACCTGGAGGCAAAAGTCCTCGCGTCACTGCACGGTGGCGTGAGGACGCGCGGGCGCGCGGCGAGCGACTGATGCAGCGGCACATTGAACTGCGTCAGTCGAAGCTGTGCGAGGTTCTGGTGGTGGAATGGCGGAACAGGTTCTCACGGCCTGCCTTGGTCACTATCGAGGTCATCTGGTCAGTGCGAGCACTTGTAGTGAAGGCACGGCTCCTTGACATTTCGTGTGATGTAGGTCCTCTCAGGGCATAGCTGCTTCAGGAAGTTCCTGTGTCGCATAGGCAGGAGCCGGACGCTCGGGGTCACCACTGCGTCGACCATTGACAGTCAATACAAGTAACCAGAAGCCTTAAAGTCAGACAACTAGTCTTACCCAACGATGGCTATTGATAGTGCTAAGGAGATCAGGTGGCCTAAAAGGCCATAATATTAATCACAACAACAATCTGTCAAATTTAATTTTCATCTTTATCGTTGACGCATTAGGTTCAAGGTTGTTTGGGTTTGACAGTGACGGGTAGCGCCATTTGCTTTTTGATTCTGCTAAAGTGGCTTTAGACCCGCTGATAGACAATCACTCGATCAACAATGTTGGTATTACTCCAAAATTATTGGAAAATATATACTCAAATGATGAACACAGATAAAAAATGAGATCATTTATTAAAAATCCTGATTCAAAAAATCACAATATTCCTTTTCAAGAACTTTCAAAGCGCCTTCTGTGCTCAACAAAACGTTTTGCCTTCTCAAGTTGTCGATCAGCGCCATCTGTCGGTCGCTGCGTGTGTTTAGCGCTTTAATGTGTGCTTCGAGCCGGGAGATGGCGCTCTGGTGGGACGCTGAGAGACTCCGGGAGGACTCACGGAATTCCTGAAATGAATAAGAAGGGGCAATTACTACTTGCAATAAAGGCCTGTAATCGCAATCTACTATGACAATCATTATGTAAAAATCAGAAATGAAGAGTGGAATTCCATGTCGGAGTGTTTTCCGAATAGCTCCAAACTGGGTGTTATTTATTATTTATTCAGTAGTAAGTACATACATACATTTATACATTTAAGTTGATGCCACCATAAACTCATTCCAGTTTTACCGTGCACCAAAATCATCGACTACATATTTCAACTAAAATATAACAAGCTAAGTAGGTAGTTAGGGAAAAAAGAAAAAATACATGAACAGAAAAAAATATAAATTACAACGGGTATATGAGAAAAACATTATCCAAAACACCAACGAGCGTCATCAGTTACCAGTCTGGTCGTCCATCCTTAGTACAAAAAGTGCTGGTATGTTTTTAAATTGACACAGGTTGTTCCTAAAAATTATTACTTAACTAGTTGACCCGCGCAACTTCGTCTGCGTCACAATTTTCATTACTGCTCCGCTCCTATTGGTCTTTGCATGATGATATATAGCCAGCCTTCCTCGATAAATGGGCTATCTAACACTGAAAATTTTTTTTCAAATCGGACCTTCCTGAGATTAGCGCGTTCTAGTAAACAAACAAACTCTTCAGCTTTATATATTAAGTATAGATTATTTTCAGTCGAAGACAGTATATTTCTAGGCAAGCGTGCTGCGTGCAGCGTGATCCATCGTTGACCACAACATTGCTCGTCATCACATGAGATTGTGGTCAAACGGGAGCCTATCAATAATAATAATTAAAAAAAATATTCCGTCTTAGGCATGTGCTTATGATTTAGCTGTCATACGACTAAGGAGAGCCTGCTGCTGAAATTATCCTGACAACGGACCTAGGGCCTCTAAGGCCTAAGCTCATCAGACGATCTTATTGCCAGGTATGCGGTCAGTATATAAAAATCAAGATTTTTCATAAATTTAAGCACTCGATCATAGTCCGCGACGAAAAGATGCGGAAGGTCACCAACGGATGCTTTTGTGACGCATTATCCAGGCTATCTACCTGAGTTCCAATTTTCATTCAAAGCTGTTAAGTCGCTCAGGTGTGATAAGTTAATAAACATCCAAATTACGAGTACTTTCGATTCGAAGACTAGTAACATTGCGAAATTGAATGGCAATGCAAAGAACAAAAATCAGCCAATCTTTCTTGTATATTTACCTTCTCAGCCCGCCTCACAGCCTCTACCTGCTGCCTCAACATGTCGACAGTCTCCTGCTGCGCCGCACTCTTAGCCTCCACGCTGTTGTGTTGTGTTGTGTTGCACTTCACTCTACAACGTTTATATTTACCTTCTCAGCCCGCCTCGCAGCCTCTACCTGCTGCCTCAACATGTCGACAGTCTCCTGCTGCGCCGCACTCTTAGCCTCCGTTGCACTTCACTCTACAACGTTTATATTTACCTTCTCAGCCCGCCTCACAGCCTCTACCTGCTGCCTCAACATGTCGACAGTCTCCTGCTGCGCCGCACTCTTAGCCTCCACGCTGTTGTGTTGTGTTGTGTTGCACTTCACTCTACAACGTTTATATTTACCTTCTCAGCCCGCTTCACAGCCTCTACCTGCTGCCTCAACATGTCAACAGTCTCCTGCTGCGCCGCACTCTTATCCTCCACGCTGTTGTGTTGTGTTGTGTTGCACTTCACTCTACAACGTTTATATTTACCTTCTCAGCCCGCCTCACAGCCTCTACCTGCTGCCTCAACATGTCAACAGTCTCCTGCTGCGCCGCACTCTTATCCTCCACGCTGTTGTGTTGTGTTGTGTTGCACTTCACTCTACAACGTTTATATTTACCTTCTCAGCCCGCCTCACAGCCTCTACCTGCTGCCTCAACATGTCAACAGTCTCCTGCTGCGCCGCACTCTTATCCTCCACGCTGTTGTGTTGTGTTGTGTTGTGTTGCACTTCACTCTACAACGTTTATATTTACCTTCTCAGCCCGCCTCACAGCCTCTACCTGCTGCCTCAACATGTCAACAGTCTCCTGCTGCGCCGCACTCTTATCCTCCACGCTGTTGTGTTGTGTTGTGTTGTGTTGCACTTCACTCTACAACGTTTATATTTACCTTCTCAGCCCGCCTCACAGCCTCTACCTGCTGCCTCAACATGTCAACAGTCTCCTGCTGCGCCGCACTCTTATCCTCCACGCTGTTGTGTTGTGTTGTGTTGCACTTCACTCTACAACGTTTATATTTACCTTCTCAGCCCGCCTCACAGCCTCTACCTGCTGCCTCAACATGTCAACAGTCTCCTGCTGCGCCGCACTCTTATCCTCCACGCTGTTGTGTTGTGTTGTGTTGTGTTGCACTTCACTCTACAACGTTTATATTTACCTTCTCAGCCCGCTTCACAGCCTCTACCTGCTGCCTCAACATGTCAACAGTCTCCTGCTGCGCCGCACTCTTATCCTCCACGCTGTTGTGTTGTGTTGTGTTGCACTTCACTCTACAACGTTTATATTTACCTTCTCAGCCCGCCTCACAGCCTCTACCTGCTGCCTCAACATGTCAACAGTCTCCTGCTGCGCCGCACTCTTATCCTCCACGCTGTTGTGTTGTGTTGTGTTGCACTTCACTCTACAACGTTTATATTTACCTTCTCAGCCCGCCTCACAGCCTCTACCTGCTGCCTCAACATGTCAACAGTCTCCTGCTGCGCCGCACTCTTATCCTCCACGCTGTTGTGTTGTGTTGTGTTGTGTTGCACTTCACTCTACAACGTTTATATTTACCTTCTCAGCCCGCCTCACAGCCTCTACCTGCTGCCTCAACATGTTAACAGTCTCCTGCTGCGCCGCACTCTTATCCTCCACGCTGTTGTGTTGTGTTGTGTTGCACTTCACTCTACAACGTTTATATTTACCTTCTCAGCCCGCCTCACAGCCTCTACCTGCTGCCTCAACATGTCAACAGTCTCCTGCTGCGCCGCACTCTTATCCTCCACGCTGTTGTGTTGTGTTGCACTTCACTCTACAACGTTTATATTTACCTTCTCAGCCCGCCTCACAGCCTCTACCTGCTGCCTCAACATGTCAACAGTCTCCTGCTGCGCCGCACTCTTATCCTCCACGCTGTTGTGTTGTGTTGTGTTGCACTTCACTCTACAACGTTTATATTTACCTTCTCAGCCCGCCTCACAGCCTCTACCTGCTGCCTCAACATGTCGACAGTCTCCTGCTGCGCCGCACTCTTAGCCTCCACGCTGTTGTGTTGTGTTGTGTTGCACTTCACTCTACAACGTTTATATTTACCTTCTCAGCCCGCCTCACAGCCTCTACCTGCTGCCTCAACATGTCGACAGTCTCCTGCTGCGCCGCACTCTTAGCCTCCACGCTGTTGTGTTGTGTTGTGTTGCACTTCACTCTACAACGTTTATATTTACCTTCTCAGCCCGCCTCGCAGCCTCTACCTGCTGCCTCAACATGTCGACGGTCTCCTGCTGCGCCGCACTCTTAGCCTCCACGCTGTTGTGTTGTGTTGCACTTCACTCTACAACGTTTATATTTACCTTCTCAGTCCGCCTCACAGCCTCTACCTGCTGCCTCAACATGTCGACGGTCTCCTGCTGCGCCGCACTCTTAGCCTCCACGCTGTTGTGTTGTGTTGCACTTCACTCTACAACATTTATATTTACCTTCTCAGCCCGCCTCACAGCCTCTACCTGCTGCCTCAACATGTCGACAGTCTCCTGCTGCGCCGCACTCTTAGCCTCCCCGCTGTTGTGTTGTGTTATGTTGTGTTGCACTTCACTCTACAACGTTTATATTTACCTTCTCAGTCCGCCTCGCAGCCTCTACCTGCTGCCTCAACATGTCGACAGTCTCCTGCTGCGCCGCACTCTTAGCCTCCCCGCTGTTGTGTTGTGTTATGTTGTGTTGCACTTCACTCTACAACGTTTATATTTACCTTCTCAGTCCGCCTCGCAGCCTCTACCTGCTGCCTCATCATGTCGACAGTCTCCTGCTGCGCCGCACTCTTAGCCTCCACGCTGTTGTGTTGTGTTGCACTTCACTCTACAACGTTTATATTTACCTTCTCAGTCCGCCTCGCAGCCTCTACCTGCTGCCTCAACATGTCGACAGTCTCCTGCTGCGCCGCACTCTTAGCCTCCACGCTGTTGTGTTGTGTTGCACTTCACTCTACAACGTTTATATTTACCTTCTCAGTCCGCCTCGCAGCCTCTACCTGCTGCCTCAACATGTCGACAGTCTCCTGCTGCGCCGCACTCTTAGCCTCCCCGCTGTTGTGTTGTGTTGCACTTCACTCTACAACGTTTATATTTACCTTCTCAGCCCGCCTCACAGCCTCTACCTGCTGCCTCAACATGTCGACAGTTCCTGCTGCGCCGCACTCTTAGCCTCCACGCTGTTGTGTTGTGTTATGTTGTGTTGCACTTCACTCTACAACGTTTATATTTACCTTCTCAGTCCGCCTCGCAGCCTCTACCTGCTGCCTCAACATGTCGACAGTCTCCTGCTGCGCCGCACTCTTAGCCTCCCCGCTGTTGTGTTGTGTTATGTTGTGTTGCACTTCACTCTACAACGTTTATATTTACCTTCTCAGTCCGCCTCGCAGCCTCTACCTGCTGCCTCAACATGTCGACAGTCTCCTGCTGCGCCGCACTCTTAGCCTCCACGCTGTTGTGTTGTGTTATGTTGTGTTGCACTTCACTCTACAACGTTTATATTTACCTTCTCAGTCCGCCTCGCAGCCTCTACCTGCTGCCTCAACATGTCGACAGTCTCCTGCTGCGCCGCACTCTTAGCCTCCCCGCTGTTGTGTTGTGTTGCACTTCACTCTACAACGTTTATATTTACCTTCTCAGTCCGCCTCGCAGACTCTACCTGCTGCCTCAACATGTCGACAGTCTCCTGCTGCGCCGCACTCTTAGCCTCCCCGCTGTTGTGTTGTGTTGCACTTCACTCTACAACGTTTATATTTACCTTCTCAGTGCCTCGCAGCCTCTACCTGCTGCCTCAACATGTCGACAGTCTCCTGCTGCGCCGCACTCTTAGCCTCCACGCTGTTGTGTTGTGTTGTGTTATGTTGTATTGCACTTCACTCTACAACGTTTATATTTACCTTCTCAGTCCGCCTCGCAGCCTCTACCTGCTGCCTCAACATGTCGACAGTCTCCTGCTGCGCCGCACTCTTAGCCTCCACGCTGTTGTGTTGTGTTATGTTGTGTTGCACTTCACTCTACAACGTTTATATTTACCTTCTCAGTCCGCCTCGCAGCCTCTACCTGCTGCCTCAACATGTCGACAGTCTCCTGCTGCGCCGCACTCTTAGCCTCCCCGCTGTTGTGTTGTGTTGCACTTCACTCTACAACGTTTATATTTACCTTCTCAGTCCGCCTCGCAGCCTCTACCTGCTGCCTCAACATGTCGACAGTCTCCTGCTGCGCCGCACTCTTAGCCTCCACGCTGTTGTGTTGTGTTATGTTGTGTTGCACTTCACTCTACAACGTTTATATTTACCTTCTCAGCCCGCCTCACAGCCTCTACCTGCTGCCTCAACATGTCGACAGTTCCTGCTGCGCCGCACTCTTAGCCTCCACGCTGTTGTGTTGTGTTGTGTTGCACTTCACTCTACAACGTTTATATTTACCTTCTCAGTCCGCCTCGCAGCCTCTACCTGCTACCTCAACATGTCGACAGTCTCCTGCTGCGCCGCACTCTTAGCCTCCCCGCTGTTGTGTTGTGTTGTGTTGCACTTCACTCTACAACGTTTATATTTACCTTCTCAGCCCGCCTCACAGCCTCTACCTGCTGCCTCAACATGTCGATAGTCTCCTGCTGCGCCGCACTCTTAGCCTCCACGCTGTTGTGTTGTGTTATGTTGTGTTGCACTTCACTCTACAACGTTTATATTTACCTTCTCAGTCCGCCTCACAGCCTCTACCTGCTGCCTCAACATGTCGACAGTCTCCTGCTGCGCCGCACTCTTAGCCTCCACGCTGTTGTGTTGTGTTGTGTTGCACTTCACTCTACAACGTTTATATTTACCTTCTCAGCCCGCCTCACAGCCTCTACCTGCTGCCTCAACATGTCGACAGTCTCCTGCTGCGCCGCACTCTTAGCCTCCACGCTGTTGTGTTGTGTTGTGTTGCACTTCACTCTACAACGTTTATATTTACCTTCTCAGCCCGCCTCACAGCCTCTACCTGCTGCCTCAACATGTCGACAGTCTCCTGCTGCGCCGCACTCTTAGCCTCCACGCTGTTGTGTTGTGTTGTGTTGCACTTCACTCTACAACGTTTATATTTACCTTCTCAGCCCGCCTCACAGCCTCTACCTGCTGCCTCAACATGTCGACAGTCTCCTGCTGCGCCGCACTCTTAGCCTCCACGCTGTTGCACTTTACTCTACAATGTTTGAGCTCGCTCGTTAGTCTGTCAGTCTCGGTACGCTGTTCTTTGTAGAGGCGCTCTTTTTCCTGTAAGGGGTGTTTTAAGAAATTAATAAAGTGCAGCTTGGAATTCGGTAATCTTTCTGTTAATTTGAAAGCTAGAATACTGCGCTCCATTGCTCTCTGGTACACCTCAAAGCGGGACTGGCGGTTCGGTGACTTTTAGTGCTATTCTTTAAAAATTTCAACGTGACAGCTTGGTGAAATGAACTGTAGATCCATAGATTTGAGGTGAAATGGATGTTTTTGAAATGAATGATCAAACGCATTCAACCCTAATCTCTTCAAAGTTAGAGTGAACAGGTTTCTTCTGGGCAAGCTGACTCCATCGTCGAGTTTGTCTCTGTCATCTCTGACCTAGACCGAGATGAATTAGGAAGGTTATAATGCGATTATCAGTCTGCCAGTGTAGACTGAAAAGTGAATCCTACCCTTCCTAATGTTAAGGATTCCAAATGTTAGCTATTATTATATTCATCATTATCTGCCTAGCCTTTTCCCAACTATACTGGGGTCGTCTTCCAGTCAAACCGGATTCAGCTGAATACCAGTATTTTACGTAGAGCGACAGCCTACCAGACCTCCACAACCCATTAACTGGGTAACACGGTACTTCACGGCAAGACTGGAGCCAGATTTACTGGCTTCTGACTATCCGTAACGACTGCCAAAGATCTACAAATGACAGCCGGGACCAACGGCTTAACGTGCTTTCCGAGGCACGGAGGAAACTCGGTATGTTCAGACGGTCACCCATCCACAGACCAACCTTAGCAAGCGTTGCTTAACCTAGAAGATCAACCCGTACGGCTGTTATTGTTGCTAGCTAGCAGACACCAGGTTCCGAACATCCGTAAAAAACCGGCCAAGTGCGAGTCGCACTCGCACGCGAAGGGCTCCGTACCATAAGCCTTAATTTTTATTATTTGTTGTTATTGCGGCAATAGAAATTCACAATCTTTGAAAATTTCAACTGTCTATCTATAACGGTTCTTGAGATAGGTACAGCCCGCTGACAGACAGTCAGACGGACGGACGGATAGCGGAGGCTTAGAGCTTAGTTACCCTTTGCGTACGGAACCCAAATTAAAAAGGAACCTTTATAGAATCACTCGGTGTCTGTCTGTCCGTGTGTCACAGCCAATTTTTTTAGAGTGTGTTAAAAAACGTCGTTTGATATACGTGAGCATTTATTATTGCAGTCTCTCGGCCCCATTACGGCCTCACCTTCAGCGTATATTCCGGATGGCTGCAATAACTATGTTAGCTTGTCCACTTACACTTTAGAATGATGTTAACGGCATCAATGCCACCATAAGAAAAATCCAGCCAAGTGCGAGTCGGACTCGCACACGAAGGGTTCCGTACCATAAACCTTTATTTTTAATATTTGGTGTTAAAGCGGCATTAGAAATACACAATCTATGAAAAGTTCAGCTGTCTACCTATTACGGTTGTTGAAACACAGCCCGCTGACAGACAGACGGACGGACGGATGGACAGCGGAGGCTTAGTAATAGGGTTTCGTTGGTTACCCTTCGGGTACGGAAACCTAACAAACGGAGCAAATCTACATCGCAATAAAAAGAACCGCAACGCCATCTATCCAACTAGCAGCGAACTACTACGAGTACGTCAAAAACCTGCATCTCGCAAGCAGAGTTAATCGTGCGATTTGAACAAATACATCAGCCCGAACATCAACTACCGAGCAGTACCCCGCCAGACACAACAGCTGCCTGGTCGAAGGATCCTCCCTTTACAATGGAGGTGTGCTGGACTTAAATTTCTGTACCGAATACCTCTAAAAATGTGTACTCACATTAAGTTTAGCCAGCAGCACCATATTCTTTGCCTTCATATCCGCTGTGCTGGCCTTCATGTTGTTGGCCATGGACTTGAGGGAGAGTCTCTCGCTCTCTAACTCTGCCAGCTGGCGCAAGTGATCCTCGCATTGAGTCGCCTGGAATGAGAAACACGGATATTAGATAATGTTTTCTAGGCATTTAAAATTGACTCTTCGCATAAGTTGTTCGTTTTGCGACTTATTGACAAATTATTAATGTAATATTCCTCCTCAACGCACCGGGTTTTTGTCTAAATCCTACCCGATTACTACCATTAAACTCTGGAATATGACATCAAGAAGGCTGAGTCTAAATTTTCCTTTAAGCGTGACATCCGAAAACACTACTTGAAAGCCTGATTCTTAGTTTGGTCTTCGTCATCATTATTATGAGTTCTCTTAATCAGAAAGATAATTATTATAAATCATATTTATTAGTTTATTATTTTAGCGTTAGATAGTCAGAAGCCAGTACCTATCTATATATTCTGACTATCCGTAACGACTGCTAAAGATCTACAAATGACGGCCGGGGCCAACGACTTAACGTGCTTTCCGAGGCACGGAAGAAACTCGGTATGTTAAGATGGTCACCCATCCACAGACCAACCTTGGCAAGCGTTGCTTAACCTTGAAGATCGACCCGTGCGGCTGTTATTATCTAGCCACGAGCTCCTATGAAAAATCGTTATTTATTTTAACTTTGTATAGAAAACGACTTCAGGAAGCCAAATAAAATTATTTAACTAAGATAAAGTTACGGTAAAAATATTATTTTTGTAATGATTTGACATTTCTCCAAGCTGCAGGGACACAGTGGCATATGTTTTAAAATTCCAAAGCTAGATGGCGCTGGTACTTCTTTTGTTATGTGGAAAGATGGTGCTGTCATCCTATTATTTAAAAACCAGCTGAACCGAGCCACTTCGTCCGTGTCAAATTTATCATTAATGCTCCGCTCCTGTTAGTCGTAGCGTGATGTTATATAGCCTATAGCCTTCCTCTATAAACGGGCTATCCAACAATTTAACATTTTTTTTTATTTGAACCAGTAGTTCCTGAGATTAGCGCGTTCAACCAAAAAACAAACAAACTCTTCAGGTTTATTATCTAATCTAATATATAAAAACCGGCCAAGTGCGAGTCGGACTCGCACACCTTAATGTTTACTAGTTGTTGTTATAGCGGCAATAGAAATACACTATCTGTGAAAATTCCAACTGTCTACTTGTTACGGTTCTTGAGATACTGCCTGTTGACAGACAGACGGACGGAAGGACGGACGGACGGACGGACAGCGGAAGCTTAGTAATAGGGTTCCGTTGGTTACCCTATTGGTACGGAACCCTGAAAATCTCGTATCACAGTGTTTGTTATCGAACTCCTCCGAAACGGCTCGACCGGTTTTAGTCTGAGACTATTCTCAGACTTACCAATTGTAATATATTATTATTAACGTCTTAAAAATCGATGAACGCCGTCTGCACGCACGAAAATTTGTCACGTGCCGCCTGAGCCGAGCGTGCAAACGAGAGCGCGGAACAAGCGATAGAGAAAAAAAAATCTTATGACGTTATCACGTAAATTTATCGTCCGTAAACCGACTTTCTATATAGACAACCAATTTTTTATATAGCAAAACAAAGTGTGATCAGTGATCAGGTATTTAAGCATTATTATGAGAAAATAAAACTGCAACTTACCTTTTTATCCAGCATGCCCTGTAGCCTATCAATTTGTTCTTGCATCAACTTCACTTTGGAGGAAAGAAACTTGCATACATTCTCCACTGTAGGCCTATCTGAAATTTGCAAAGAAAATTGTTTCTTATTTTTAGCTGGGTAAGGTAGGATATCCTGCTAAGATTTGGCTGCCAAAGGTAAAGTTGGTAATCGAAATAATTTGAGATAATTTTTTTATTTGTTACTAGTTGACCCGCGCAACTTCGTCTGCGTCACAATTTCCATTACTGCTCCGCTCACATTGGTCTTAGCGTGATGATATATAGCCTATAGCCTTCCTTGATAAATGGGCTATCTAACACTGAAATAATTTTTCAAATCGGACCAGTAGTTCCTGAGATTAGCGCGTTCAAGTAAACAAACAAACAAACTCTTCAGCTTTATATATTAGTATAGAAGTATAGATGGGTTTGTTCTTGACTCTAGTTTATGTCAGAGATGACAGAGACAAAGTCTACGATGGAGAGAGCTTACCCAGAAGGAGCCTGTTCACTCTAACTTTGAAGAGATTAGGATTGTAAGCTTTTGGAAACGCACAAATGTGGCAGTTGGACACATGTTGATTCAGTAAAAGATTCTAGCAGTCAGTAGGTTAGTTATTTTGTATTATAAAACCTTACGCCAAGTCCAAGATTTCTGATGATGGATGATTTAGTTATATCCATGGCTGTATCTTCTGCAGTATTTGTATTATATTATCAGTTTTTGAACTGAAATTCTGAAGGGCAGAGGCGGATAAAATGTTGCCAGCGCCCTAGGCAAACCTCATGCCCGCTCCTCAGGTAAGGCACGAGCAGGCGCGGATTCAAAATTTTGCTCAGGAGGGTGAGAGAAAAATTGTTTCTGAGAATAAGGATTAAATGAAAAAAAAAAATGCGGCTTGACTCGTAAAAAAATTACAGCGCGCGTAGCGAGCTCGAAAAATTATTAACAGAAAAACAATGACACTGCTCAAGCCGGAAATAACATCCAGGACCCCACGCTTACCACCTGTGGTTTGTGATCACAAGATGAACGAGATAGTCATTTGCAAGAGAGAGCTACTGTGAATGTCGTAAAACAGTGTGCAAATGATTTGATTTTGGGATCGGGCCATATAGGAGTAATTATGGAGTAACAGGGGCGTACTTTGGAATCTCTATATAAATTATGTTTTTTTTTTAATTTATGTAAGTAATAGGTACTTTTTTCAGTGTTAATTTTTCTCGTGCGCCTCTTTGTAATCTGGCGCCCCTAGGCACGTGCCTACTTTGCCTTAAGGATAATCCGCCCCTGAACAACGGAATAAAACACAGCGCAATGGAATGGTATGGCCTTACTCCAAGATATAATGACTACAAAAAAAAAAAAAATAATTTTTTGAGCTAGTTCAAGGTGGCTCGGGACAAAAATGTCTGGAAGGAGCTGGAGGAGGCTTCTGCCCAGCAGTGACAGTAGGTACCTATAGGCCGAAATAAACATAAATACAAAATTATGTCATACCAGTGAAAACTTAAGTTACCTTTCAAAAATGACTGCGGCAGTACTTTATCCTTAACATTAACCGATACAAATGCGTACAAAAATTCTTCATCGTCTCCAATTCTAATAACCTTCCCATTGGCACAACAGTTACATGTATTTAGACTCTTTGATTCAACCTCATCTCTGTTTGTACTACCAACATCAGAACTTTGTGTTCCATTTTCAATTTTGGCGCTCAAAGTTGACTCTGGAGAAGAGATTGGAGGAGTTTTTTTCTTTTTTTGTACTGGTCTATGGTGTGGAGTCAAAGATGTTGGGGTGTTAGGACTATGGGAGTCACAGCTATGTTTTTTTATGGTGTGCACAGGTGATAAAGTCAGGCTTGGTGAGAATGCCGAGAATATGTCTTGCTTTTGCTGAAATTAAAAGGAAGCATGATTGAGAATGATGAGTGAAAAATCCATGCTAAGTTGTGTTAGTACAAAATATAGCTAAATAAGTTCTAAATAATTATTTTTATGAAAATATAAGTAAAACGATGCGGATTTTTGGAACTCGGTCCACTATTTAAAAAAATGTAAGCACCTAGCTAATACAACTCATCGTCTTTCACTTTCTTTTAGATAACAATAAAAGGCGATCTTTGGTCAAAGTGAATGTAATATTTTTTTTAATCTAAATAGCTATTACATGTATAACATATAATAGAGGAAAGCACACATTTAAATTGGGCATTAACTTTGTGGCACATTATTAGAATTCTAATAAGGTGAATTAAATATTCGATAAATAGTTATTTATCAAATAAAATAAGGTCTTTTGAAAGTTTCAAACATGAAAACATTCTTAGAGAATCTATAGACCTGCTGATATGGTTGACTGGTACAAAATGCCAAGGCATTAATTAAGTCCGCCTCATGGTAAAGTGTGCTTACGTGATTAAATAAATAAATATGGAGCCTCTAGTCAAATTAAACCCATACATAAGTCCCTCGTTCTAACGTCACATTGTTTTAAAGCTGGATACAGCAATATAGGTAATCAGAATGTGAAATTTATTCCAGTTTAAGTTACCTACATTGCCTGGGCGACATAATCACAGTCATTTGGGACCAAGCCCTGTCCTATTGAATAAAAAAAGTTACATTGCCAAAGCTAACCATATTCATGCACGTTCGTTCGACGGCTTCCTCAAAAATGCCTATGGTGATGTATGTACTTTACAATTACGTGAAATTAAGATGAAAATTTTAAGTATAAATTTATTGACAAAAACAAACCATAGCATGTTCAATTTCCTTCATTAAACTCTCCGTTTTCTTCTCAAGTTGTTTATTGAGTTTCTTGAACTCGTCCTCGCGAGCTAACAAGTCTAAAGAGTCCATTTTATTTCTTTATAAATAACTTGAACGATAAGAAACAATCAACACCCAAGTATGAAGCAATGACATTTACAACAAATAATATCTGATCAAATTACCGAGTCAACACATCGTTTTGTTGCGATGGCATCATGGAGCATTTTTAATTTGACCGGGTTTTAAAGTCATCAAATAAACTTGGTTGCTATGGTTACGAGGTGTATTTAGATCAAACGAAGTACTGAATTTTTGTTCAAAGCACTCAATCTCAATACTTTTAAGTAATACAGTAATTTATGCAAATGTTTATGATAGCCGTATATATGATTCCACGTATTTTAAAACATTATTAATTAACAAATTGAGATATTAAGGTTTATTTCTCTAGATTGTTTGATGTTAATGAGAATGTGCTGTCATCTAGTGATGACGCTTAAATACTACGACCAACGCAACTCGTGTCAAAAACAGCTGTGTTTGAACCAATCAGGAGGGCCTTGCTGTTGTCAATATGTTTTCATTGTTACATACACACACACATACAAGTACTTGTTGACACATTGCTTTGTTCCCATATGATTTAGATTGGGAAGATCCGAAAACGTATCATGAAATAAACATGACATAGGTATAACCGAGTCCAAAAACTGATAATTGGCGACAAAAATGCTTAAAAATATGTCCTGGATTGCCGTAAAATCTTATCAAGGTTGTTAGCCTCAGAACGAGAGGGCGGATGAGGAAGAGAGACAGAGAGATAAATTAAAGTGTGCTTCAGAGATTCTCAATCGATTTACCAATGAGAACGAACCAAACCCAGCTGACATTGCTGACATCTTAGTGTGTTACTGTCGCGAGCGAATATTGGACGCTCGCTCTTGCGACTGCCGTATTTGCATTATAAATCTCAATTTGGACTGCGTTTTCGCGTCCGGACATTGATTAAACAGTGTAATAATGTATTTTAAGAGAAAAAGAAACGATTACCGGAGTGTGATATTATAGCCCAGGTGTTTAGTAGCGGAGTAATACGACATAGTTTGCGGCCAAATAAGGTAATTCTATTTTAAAAATGCTACCATATGTTTGGATATTTCTTTTTTCCTGTTTCGTAAATACTTGTCGTAATCCTGTGTTTTAGAAAGTTAATTGACATATAGTTTCATGTTATAATGCGATTCAGTTAAGGTGATAACTGTATTACTCCATTTTACGAAGTGGAAAGTGGGTTTTCAAATCGGTGGTGTTAGCTCGGAATAAGTTCGTATTATTGCGTAAATAAGTTCACGAAAGCAATTTAGTGGTTCAATTTACATCTACATTGTGTTGTTAAGTGATTGTTTAAGAAAATAATGATAAAAATCAGCTGTTCCATTTTGTTGAAGCACAAAAGGGCCTTTGGTTCAATGGTTCCTTTTTTTTTAATAAAACAAGTTCTGTCGGGCTCAGGTCGTTTCGGGCCCAGCCAGTGCCCCGTTAGTGATGTGCAGTTATCGATATACGCACGTCGATGCGCTTTAGTAAGTTTTTCTTTGTTCTTATTTTAGTTGTTTTTACAAAAACGTGGTGGTAATCAAATTAGATTAGTTTTTTTGCGCCTAATTGTGTGAGGTATGTACTTTACTAACGATGTCGTTATTTGTTTGGCTTGAAATATTTTATGGTTTTATTTATTTGAAGATAGAATTAACGAGTACCTTTTGGGATAGGCACCTACCCACCTATTCTAAAAACTGAAATTTAATAAATCTATCCGGTTGTAGATTTTCAATTGTAATTAATTTTCTTGCTTTATTAATGTCGAGGTACTTATGGAATTTTGCAAGATACCTGTATCGAAGTATTGCCAATTACTGCAACCATAATATTGATATTGAACTTTTTTATTTATTTCGCGTATTTATTAAATAAATTTGTGTCGTGTGGTGTTTGTACCAAATGGCCAAGCTTTGTACTTAAAACGAAATACATATCACGTTTGACAGATTGTTAAGTGATGGATGACAATGAGGCCACTACACAATACAGTTGTCCTTGTCTATTCTCGTAGTGCAGCCCCTTTTTTTCCTTTCTTCCTGGCTAGGAGACACCCAGCCAGTGCGACACAGAATATATTATTCTATTGAACACCAAAAATAGTTACACAGAACAATATTAATGTTTTCTTTTCTCTCTCTTTTTGTGAGGTAGGTACCTGAGATCTATGGTTTTATCATTTTGATAATTTTCTGAGTTCTAAATTATTTTAAACGTAACGGAAAACAATATGGCGTGTTGCCGCATCGAAAAATTCACTTTCACACTATGTTTGCGTGTTCAAACACGGCGTTCTATACTTTCTACTTATTGTGCGTTGCATAGGAAAAAAAAATGTCTGTGTGCTTAGGCGACTCTAAGTTTCCATATTTTATGAGATATTGTTTCGTTGGTACCTGCTTTTTTTCTGAGTTTGTGAACTGCAATTACAGCCGACTATTGTTCGTCAAGCTGACTATTGTTGAATTTGGATCCCGAGTCTTCCAGAAATTATGGCAAAATAATTACGGCCCTGTGTATCTTCTGATCGATACTTCGCAATAATTTCTAAAGAAAGACATTTTATAAAGATTTTTTTTTTAATATAATAATAGTATTTAAATAATTTGAATCGCTTTTAATTTTTCATATTGCACCTACCACTATTCTCTGCATCACCCAAAGGTTGACTGGTAGAGAATGCCTAGGGCATTAAGTCCGCCTATGTACATTCGTGCTGAAAGTGTTAAATAAATAAAAGAAAGAAAGAAAATGCAATTATTTTGCACACACTTTAATGTACACAGCTCACAAACAAAATGAAAAAAAAAAAACATTAAGTACCTATTCAGTAATTCTGTTCCACCTGCAATTTTACAATTTTTGTGTGTTAGTTTGACTACTGGCCGAAAACCAAAGGGACCTTCTTGGGTATATTTTTTGCCCAGTACGAGTATTTGGCTTTGCAGGTAAAGAGGTAAGGAAAGCTTTGAACATCACAAAAAAAGAATACTTGTCATGATGATTTTAAACTTCGCCATTTTGTCAGTCGGCGTCCATTACACATTAACCCTTAGGTAAACGCTCATGCAAGCGTCACTCAATTCCAAAAGTCAGGAATCTTGAGTAACCACTATGATACTACCTTATGTATTTTTGCATTTAAACCAAAGTAAACAATCGTGTTAAATAATACATTGATAGTGTAATCGATGACGTTAACTAATGGCTTGTATTCGATGATTGCACCAGTAATATCATATTGGCATTATCTGTCTACCTACATCGTATTGAAGTCACCTACGTTTATGACGTCATTTTTGTCAATATCTTTCGTCATAAAGTCTATAGACATTTCTCTATTACGTAGACGACATTAATGGTCTTTAAATGAGTCCTAGTCGTAAAATTAAATAACTTTTTGTTTAGCCCGAAGAAAAATAGAAACGCAATTCACTTTTACTGGCTGACCTACTTTTGTGAACCGTAATTGTAGTGAATCACAGTTTAGCGGAAAATGTAACGGTGAAATTATCGATGAAACCCATTTCAGTGACATATTATTTGTCGGTAAAAACCGATTCTTAAAAATACAACTGCATGGTTAGTTGTTGTTATCAATCGGTATTGTTAATTTAAACAATAGCAGACGTCGAAATAATGAGTTATAACTTGATCATTGTAAGCAAATTTTTATACAAACTTAGTTTAAAATCAAACACACTACCGCCATTGTTCTACAGTGGAAGATTTAAAAACTAAAATCGATTTGGATGCACGTCGGAGGATTTTAAAATCGGTTTACCGCATACTAGATAGAACCTTTACAAGTTGGTATAACGTTCACCTTGGCTTAGTTTGCAAAAATATATGGAAGTGACATACTTAATCTACAAATAGCGTGGCCATTTTCTAAATAACAGCTGTTTGTTAGTTTAGTTTAACATTCAAAGTCAAACTCGTTACGTTTTTATACAATTCGCTATTTGAAATTGTTTGTATTTCGTTCGGAATTGTGACTCAACTAAGGGGAAATGTAGTCTTTGTAATTGTAATTATTCGTCGGCATAAAAATTTACATTTTTGCGGAGTTCTAACATGCTACAGTTAATTACTTACTGACTTTTTATTTTAAAGTTTGTAATTTTGTAGCGGTTTTTGGTTATTACGTACGACTATAAGAATTAATATTGCGATGGTAATATAATTCATTTACGACTTTTTTCGCCTCTGGTTCTTGGAGTTTGAAACCATATAATTCTTATCTCTGAAAATTATTATTATAAGGATCATTTGTTAATTACATATTATCACTATTAATGCTTGTTATAAAACAAAGTCCTCATCGCGTCTATCTGTCTGTATATTTGTACGCGATAAACTCAAAAACTACCGACCGAATTTTCATACGGTGCGTTCTCACCAATAGACGAGTGATTCATTAGGAAGCTTTAAGTGTATAATTAATTAAGATCTTGTAGTGTAAATTGGCTGAAATATAACGATTATTGTAGTAGGTTTCAGTAAATTGGCTCAAATATAACGATTATTTTAGGTGACAGGAAAAAACATGTCGGGGATTGCTTGTTAAATTTTATTTAATTTTCCACAATGGGTACTGTGTCTTATAATACGATGTGTTTTTAATTATTGTCTCCATATCAGCCCTTTCTTTTCAGAGAGAAAATAAGAATAATTCGTCAAGAAATCCTTTGTGATTCATCTCATTTCCTTTATTTCATCTACAAGTCATTAATTAAATACAACCGGCATTTCTGCCGTTGTTGCTAAGATAAACTGATTATCCTAAGAGGCCGTCTCCACTAGCGAGAGAATCGCCGTGAGTTGTCATTTTTTCACCCGTCAAATCGCCGTGATAATATTGCCGTATGGAGACATGTTCTTAGAGTTGTTAAAGAAATACGTAGTACGGACGATAATATAACTCAGCGAAGAACGTGGCTCCACCTAGCCCGAGGGCGTCTTTCCTTGCGTTTTTTTTTTATTTGTTATGGGTTTGCTCTTGACTCTAGTCTATGTCAGAGATGACAGAGACAAAGTCTATGATAGAGCGAGCATACCCAGAAGGAAGTTTTTTATGTTTGCGGATTCGTGTTTTCCACTCGAAAACTCGTCTATCCCAACGATCATCGGTTCTACGGTTAATGTGGCCGGCCTTCAAATTGCACTAAATTTGTAAAACCTGCTACAGCAGCTAAGACAAAACAGTACCCACTATTATCAGCCAAAAACCCGTCACTGAAGTGTGTCAGTACTATCAGCCTATTTATTATTGATAACCACCGATTGTTGCAGACCAAACATTCTTATCTAGAGTAATTAACAATTTCCTCAATTATCTGTAAAGTATGAGGTGATTAGCTTACTGCTCTAAAGTGTTTCAAGGTGGCTCACGTTTGGTGCGAGAAATCTTTACGTTTGAAAGGGTACGTCATTGTGGACTGTTATTGGACTTTGATGGTAACTGCTCGCTAAAATCGTTAATGCTGATTTTTACATTACTTAGTCAAAAGCGCTTCGGTGAAGGGTAGCTTTGCCCATCTGCACCCTTTTTTTTGTAGATCTTCAAATGACTCTTGCGGCTCTAATTGTGGGTGTAATTTTTTGTCTCAATGCCCCTTGTCCCATTTGTTAGGAGGCATGTGCGTTGACTCGAATAAAGCATTATGCGCATTCGTGGCTACACGAGATATCAGAGTCCTAATGGGGACTGCTCGTTTGAATGATTTTATAGCTCCTCACTAAATGCGAGTGCGGTGCGGTACTGAGTTTCAGACCCAGAGTGTATCCCATTTTCTAGAGTGTCTCAAATGGCTATTGCATTTTTACCTGCAGCCTAGAAGTCATCTAGGCTGCAGGTAAAAATGCAATGGCCATCGCACCTCGAGCTAACTAATGAACGTGGCCATCTGCTGGGCACATACAGTATAATTTGATAAACCGTCGATACGATTAGAAGTTCCTGATCTCAATAACCTGTAGCTTGATCTACGCCAACCTTCACGGTATGAGACCTTCCCATTTCATTCATCCGATAGCTTCTTCAAATCTTAATCCGGCTCCTTATCCGGTACTTTACTACTATCTACAGCAGCTTATCAGCCCAGTTGAAAGCAGACTGCATCATCTTATCATCCACGCGTGCACTGGTCAACTGAGGAAGCATCTTGTTTTCGCCTCGCAACTATGTCTAAACTTGAGTAATTCTGCTATTCGTGAACGCGTTGAGTTTTGCATAATGTTTTAATGTGACTCTTGATACCTCTCGTTTGACCTTTGGGCACTCTGACTTCGCGTGGGTTGGTGACTAAGGGTAGTTTATCTTTGTCGTAGGCTGTTATTTAATTTGAGGTTAACATAATGTTGCGTAATACTCTTCCTATTTAAAGACTCTCTTAGACTCGTTCCACGCGACAATGATCGGCATTGATCCACACAAACCTTTTTATAGCAACTGCCCTATCTATGTACCTACCTAGAATAAAATACAATGTAGAATACTCTGTATTATGTGCATTGTACACCATATAAGTTACAGAACAGATAGAAGAGTCTCTTCCCAAATAATTTGGGCTCGGCTTCCAGTCTAACGGAATGCTTGTAAAGAAAAATATTTACTAACTAGCTTTTGCTCGTGATTCCGTACACGCATGCCCCATTTTTCCCGTTCCCGTAACAATTTTGGGACAAATTGTACATAATTATACACCTTGTTCTTGAGTCAATGTATCCATTGATGAAAACGGCATTGAAACCCGTTGCGTAGTTAAAAGTGTACAAATATAAAGGTACTTTGATTTATACTATGTAAAGAAGTGCAGTTCTTTGAAAGACACAACCAAGAAAGTTACTCCACAAATCTAGATACCAAGTGAGGGTGAATTAATAGTACCTATAAATAACTTTTTATTATCAGTTGGTGTCACAGTCCACGTTAATTGTACGGCGTAGAATGCAACCTTACAATGAGATTGTCATACTAATCACTTGTTTATTGAAAGACTGGAACAATTTTATTATATTATTAATTAATACTGTATCGATATTTCAAAAAAACATCGATATTTATTGGCCATGCCTATAGTCTGTTTTCAAAACTGACTTAAATGCTATTGTAATCTATGTCAGTTTGCCATTTGCACTTGTCAATTTAGTCTCCGAGATTAAAAAAAACAGACTATAGAGATTATTTTAACCGACTTCTAATAAAGGAGGAGGTTCTCATATTTTTTTTTTTGTTTTATGGATGTACACCGTTTACTCCGAGGTTTCATTCAGTTTGGTTCAGTAGTTTTTATTTTATGAACATTTTTGCTTATTTCAATTTCTGCGTGGATGAATTTCTGTTTGGTGTGTGCGTCGTGATGGTGTACTTGGACGATGTCGTCCAAGTATCACCACTTAAAAGTGAAAAATAAAAACTTTTTACATAAAAATATAACTGACTCACAAAACAAAAAACACTAGAAAGTATAAAATAACCTTAATTTCGGAAGTCGGTGTTGAAAAACGAAGACACAAAACCAAAAGTACCGACTTACGAAATTAAGGTTATTTTATACTTTGTAGTGTTTTTTTGGGGTTAGGGTGTTTTTTGGACAAGATAAAAATATCATATTTCATACATTATTTTACTATAGATGCATTGATGCAAAAAATATCGATATTTAATCTGATCTAATTAGCATAAAAAATGTCGCTTTTGCACACAATTCTATATTTTCTAGTACAGACCAGTCAGGCCAGTCTACTAGTCTACACTTAAACATCGATATAAAAAAAATAAACATATCGACATATCGATATTTTCTTGACAAGCCTAAAAGACTCTGTTTCAACGCTGATATAAATCCAGAGTTGATTTATTGTGTTCAAGAGTCAAGGCAAAGAAAGTGCATTCGCACCTCTTCAATTGAAGATAATGCATCTGTCATTTGTTCTGAGGTTGAATAGACTCGAGAATATATTCAAAGCGTGCAAGGCGTTGACTATGCCATCTAGTGTCTCATATTCGAAGTTTTAAGGGTCAGAATACTTGACATTGACGCTTCTGTGCTGCCACTTGCGGTTCCTGCACGCTCAGTTTAGAGGAACGTGCGCGAAGAAGACTGTGCCATCTAGCGTAGCTATTTCGAACTTTTAACTTGAATAGGAATAGGGAATATGCATGAAAAACATATTTATCATCTATACAGTTTATCTGAAAATATATAAAAATATAATACTAACGGTGAAAATAGAATCAAAATTACTCGAAAGACGAAGGAGAAATAATTATTTTAAACAAATATATCTGTCCCTCTCGCGAAAACGCTGTTTTCTATGGCAGCTGTATAGGCGTCATAGACGATGACGTCAAAGTTTACATCAGACTTCTCTTTCTAATTGTAATCTTTGAAACTTTATAACTTCACCGCTGATGAAGGTATTTCAATAATAATTTCGTCATTATTTACTAGAGTTAATAAGTATTTCATTTTGCAAATAAAAAAATCGCATGCTTATTCCCTATTGTGGTTTTATCAGGTAACACGTGTCTAGTTCATGAAAGTTGAAAAACTGAGAACTGAAAACTGGGTAGCAACAGGAATTCAATACAAATATTACTTTGCCAGCTGGCGCAAGTTTGTCTACGTCACACTTTACATTAATGCTCCGTTCCTATTGGTCGTAGCGTAATGTTATATAGCCTATAGCCTTCCTAGATAAATGGGCTACCCAACAATAAAAACAGGAACTACTGGTTCGAATTGATAAAAATAATTTATCAATTCGAACCAGTAGTTCCTGAGATTAGCGCGTTCAACCAAACAAACAAACTCTTCAGATTAATATTAGTATTGATAGATTACTATTAAGGCTGCTCTCTCGAAAAATAGCGTGCAGATGAATCCGGTTTTCGTCGGCATTTACTGAGAAATTACATTTGAAAAAAATAGGTATTAATCTACATGATATGATACGTAATAAAAAAAATCACCTCCAAATCGTTGAGATGAAACCATTATACTCCTTTGCAATACAAACGAAAATAATTTGGTTTTATTACTTTTTAAAATAAAGTACTATTTTTATTATAAAAAAATAAAAACACTGGTAGCGGAGTGGTGCGTAGAGGCGTAGTTAGCTCCGTTTGTATGCACAAGGTCATTGGCATGTATACAAGCCTAAAGTGATGACATACCGCATACTGACTTTCACGCCTCAGCGCCGAAAGTACGGTACTGGGTACTTATGCAACTGGTCTTGATATGGGCACGCCCTTCGATTTGAAATTTTCATTAACGTGAACTACTTAAATATAATTGTGAAATGCTGATTTACTCTTAACTACAGATGATTTTGCTAAACACTGGGAAAATTACCAGCTGACATTTTAACTACCAGATAATTCTACTTAAGTACCATAAGAGGATGGATACAATAATGCAAATTAGATGATAATATAATTTATAAGCCACGCGGTATGTGGGCGTGAGTCGTAGTACGAACAAAAGATCTTTGTCCCTTCTGCGATCCTGGTACATCGACCATCAGGGCCTTGTCATAGTGACATAATTATAGAGATAAATGTATTGTTTTGTTTCATTACACGTGCCGCTTGCTGTGCTATGTGCTCCTAGTACTCTCTTGCTCAAGTCATTAATTACATCACAAGATTAAACTAGCCTCTGCCAGTGACTTCGCCTGCGTTTTTGGCGGAATTTGTCCCAAGGGAACATACTTTCCGTAGCCTATTGGCTATTCCACCTCTCGGCCAAATTTCAACAGATCCGTTCATCCGTTCTGAGGTAATCGAGTAACAGGCATCCATCCCTCCATCTTAGTTTCGAATTTATAATAATACATAATATGTAGCAGACTAAAACATTTACATGTGAAAAGGGCAGGAAGATCAATTCCGCACACTCGTGTGAATATTTATTCGTCTTTACTTGTGGCATTTAGTGCGTAATTCCACTCAGTTGTTCGCCATAATACAAAGGAGGACATAAACGTGCAATTTGCAACAAAGTTGATTCTCGTGATCTCACTGTGTCTCGGCTAACGGATCATTTTACTCAGGAGAATATGACGTACCTATACTTTGTTTTATAAAATTAGATTTTGTCCGCGACATCGTACACGCATATGGCAATATCCCGTTTTTTCCCGTTCTCGTTGGATTTTCGGAAAATCTGCGCAGAAGTTAGCGGCCTGATACATACCATCTATCCAGCGTATTTTTTTCCACAGCCGGACAAATAATAGAATAGAATTTTCTTTATTTAAGTAACACGCCTCAAACTGTTAGTAAAAACTTAAGACTATGTTAGTAAACACTGATAAAACAAAACAACACAACAAGTAATGGTGGATCACTGCTGCGACAAACCATGCGTGATTCCACAACAGCGACCCACGTACATACAGTCCAGGTGACTGGCAATCATGCTTAGGATACTGTTGGTGCTGCCCCACACCCTGCGTACCAGGGAAGCGCCCCTGATACGCACTGTTGTGTAAAAACAATCTACATGCGCATCTGACAAAGTCCTCCCTCTCCTTTTCCCACACAACTCTGCCCTTTGCTAGTTTGCGCCAGTCTTGTCTATAGGAGTCGAGCTCGTCCTGACATCTTCGCCTTGGTCATCATCTGCTGCGATGTCTGCTGACGAATGTCATGTATTCAGGAACAAATTGCTCAATTAACCTGCCTTTTTTAAGGATGGGAAATGGGAAATCATCAAATAACTCGTCCCGCTCTGGGCGTAGCAGAACGGAGTGTCAGACCCTCTGAATAAAACCCAACCTTGTTCCTCCCAATGCCCTTTGTGTTCCAGGGCCGCGGTAACTCTATCGAACAAATTCCGCAACCAATTATTCGTAATCTGCCTTGCCTTTTCCCAAAAGGGTCGGCTTCCAGTCTGCCTGTATTTTACCAGGAGCGGCTGCCTATCTGAACTCCATAATCCAGTAGCTGGGTAACCCAATCATCTTGGCAAGAAGATCGGTGTCAGATTTTATAGGTTCTGTGAAATTTCATGGTCCACTCCTTCTCCCAGGAAGGTAGCCTGTGCCCCAAGAAACAGGTTGATTTTGCTGTTTTGACTAATCCATCACCTACAGGTACCGGTGGTAAAAAGCAGTGGTGGCCCGGTGGTAATGACTGCGACTTACGTGTTGTAGGTCGTAGGTTCGAACCCAGGAAGGCGTTTTTGTGTAAATTATTTCATCACCGCTGCTCTCAAAACGCTGAAGGAAAACATCGTGAGGAAACCGGCATGTCCTAGAACCAAAAATTCGAAGACATGTGACATCTACCAACCAGCACTGGGCCCGCTTGGTGGATTACGGCCCACTCCCTCTCACCGAGAGGAGGCCTGTGTCCCAGCAGTGGGAACATTATAGACTGATCATGCTTATGCTTATGCATCAGCTACAAAAAAAAAACATTTACGGAATCCAGTAACTTTAGCGTTTGTCTTAGTAAATGTCGAGGTCCACTTCTCCTAAAGGTCGCTCAAGGCTGTACAGACAATCCCTCAGTTATTTCCTACATCTGCTCAAAAAATCAACGCCCTTCACAATACCTTGAACCTGGTGTCCTTTTGATTTGAATGAAATAGCATCACGTAATGCACCTTACATGGAACGCACCATATCTTACGTTACCTTAAAGAGAGCTGCAGTGTTTTGTTTTTTGATGCAGGGTGCTGGGGTCAAGTACCTTTGTATTCATTCAAGCATGTTTTCATGAGTAACATAATTTGGAGTAAGAAAAATGCTTGTTGTTCAGTGTTTAGATTTGTCTATGAAATGGCATCACTACCAGTCTTTAAAATGCAGTCACACCATACATATGTCGCACCACTTCTTCCCAGCAAAAACACTAGGAAGTGGTGACGGGCTAGGAAGGCCCCTAGACCGCCCGGTCAAGGGGACTATTCTATTCAATATTTGACGGTCCAGCTTCATCAAAATTAATTTAGTCAGATTAAATTAGTGTATTTTGTTTTTAAACATAGGTACTGAAATACTATGGTCATTCATAATGCATTATGCAGACATTGAGGAGCTTAATAATGTGCCTCGTGTTATTTTAAAACGACTTCAAAAAAAGGAGGAAGTTCTCAATTCGATTGTAAATGTATTTTTTTTAAGTGTTTGTGAACTCATAACTCCGTCATTTAAAAACCGATTTGAAATATTATAGTTTTATGTGAAAGGACTTACAGATTGGTCCCATTTAAATTCCATCATAATCGATTTAATAGTTTGGCTTTTAAATTAAAGTAGCTAGAAGTCGTTAACTTAGGCGACGTATTTTTTTTTGTCATCCAAGTAAACGTAATTGCGTATTTTGTTTTCCAGTGGTGTTGTTAGATATGTGTGGGGTGCCACTAAAAAGTCAAAAATAAAAGACTTTCTATTAAGACAAACAAAATCATAAAACTAATTTACACAAAATGATTCAACATAGCATATGTCCTCCGGATGTGACGTCACAGAACGAAAGAATTCCTTCCGATAAGTCTCCGTATATTGGAACACTTGTATTTAGCATATGCGATAATTTTGACTTGTCTGGTGTGCGTCATATCCTCCTTGGATTCGGGAATTTTTGGAGTGTTTGTTACATTATGTCCAATGACGCATTTCCAGCATTTCGTCAGTACGTGATAATTCTTGTCGACATAAATCCACGCCTGTTTTTTAGGGTTCCGAACCCAAAGGGTAACTAACGGAACTCTATTACTAAGCCTCCGCTGTCCGTCCGTCTGTCAGCGGGCTGTATCTCAAAAATCGTAATAGGTAGACAGTTTAAAATTTTACAAATTATGTATTTCTATTGCCGCTATTACAACAATGAAAATCAAGGTTTATGGTACGGTATCCTTCGTGTGCGAGTCCGACTCGCACTTGGCCAGTTTTTTTTCCCATCATTTGTGATGAAAAGAACTCTCCTGGGCAAAGGTCTCCCCAATTGCCTTTCACTCTTTATGAACGAGAAGTAACCTATTCACTCTTGACTTAAAGACTTGACAGAAGGTTGTAGCTATATCGAATCACAGGCTTCGGCAGTTCATTAAGGGAAGAAGTTGCTTCGTCATCATCTGCCTAGCCTTCTTCCTTAAGTTGGGGTGGGCTTTTTTAACTATTGATAGGCACGCGTTTGCCCACTATCTCACCTGGTGGTAAGCGATGATGTGGTCGAAGATCTTGCTATAAGTAACCTATTCACTCTTGACTTAATAACTCTCAGGTTGCTATCAGGAAACACAGACTCCGGCCGGGAATTCCACTCCTTACCTGTACGCACAATGAATGTGTTCCCAAAACGTTTTGTGCGTGTGGGTGGGATGTCCACCATGTACCGGTGGCGCATCGCCGTTTGTCTTGTGGTCCGATAATGGAACGGGCTTGACGGAATTAAATCATGCAATTCCGTCGCACATTCCCCAAAATGCAACCGGTAGAAAACCGTCAGGGTACCAACTCGGTGTCGATGCTCAAGACTTTGAAGCTTCGACTCGACGAGCCTCTCATTGACGATGATCCTCTTGGCTCCTTTCTCAATTGACTCCAATGCATCAAGCTGGTATCTGTCAGATCCATCCCAAAGATTTGTGGCTTTCAGCCTAACCGGATGCATCTGAATACCAGTATCTTACTTGAAGCGGCCGCCTAACTAAGGAAGCAGAAATATTTATAATATTTATGTTACTCAATAACGCTATCTACTTTACCCTTGAGTTCTTTTGTGTGATTTAGACAAATATCTCGTGATTATTCTGCATTTTCGCGAAGGTTAGATTGCAATGATAAAAATCACCCAGCTTGTCTGACTTCCGAAAACGACTTCAGTTTTAACCCTGAAACCAATCTAGATTTATGAAGACAGTTTTTACCTGTAGGCATAAAGACTTTCACAACAATAAAAACGGCCAAGTGCGAGTCGGACTCGCACTTATCGTGCCTCTCTATCGCTTGTTCCGCGCTCTCGCTTGCACGCTCGGCTGAGGCGGATGGTGACACTTATTCGTGCGTGCAGACGGTGTTAAAAACACCCTCATTTAAAGAGTATTTAGATACAGAAGCTCAGAAAGTGCATAAGGCCTGCCTCATAAAGATTATCATACAAATGAGATACTTGTCTTCGGAACTAACTGTCCGTGACAATACTGCTGCAGAGATACATTTTGTTTCTTATTTCATGAATTATAATGAGGGCGACTCATACATACATAACGGTTGGGAAATGTGGCGGACTACAGGTCTTCATACAATTGAATTTTTAAGGATACTTTTTAGGGTTCCGTGTGGCTAGATAATAACAGCCGCACGGGTCGATCTTCAAGGTTAAGTAACGCTTGCCAAGGTTGGTCTGTGGATGGGTGACCATCTTAATATACCGAGTTTCCTCCGTGTCTCGGAAAGCACGTTAAGCCGTTGGTCCGTACCCAAAGGGTAACCAACGGAAGTCCATAAATACAGGCTACTAGTGATCCGCCCCGGCTTCACACGGGTGTAAATTATATACAAAAACCCGCATCAAAATCCGTAGTTTTAAAGATCTAAGCATAGGGACAGACAGACAGCAAAAGCGACTTTGTTTTATACTATATAGTGATGACCATATATGAGGAGCTCGTGGCTAGATAATAACAGCCGCATGGGTCGATCTTCAAGGTTAAGCAACGCTTGCAAAGGTTGGGCTGTGGATGGGTGACCATCTTAATATACCGAGTTTCCTCCGTGTCTCGAAAAGCACGTTAAGCCGTTGGTCCCGGCTGTCATTTGTAGATCTTTAGCAGTCGTTACGGATAATCAAAAGCCAGTTAATCTGACTCCAGTCTTGCCATGAAGTACCGTGTTACCCAGTTAAAGGGTTGTGGAGGTCTGGTAGACAGCCGCTCCTCGTAAAATAATGGTAGTCATCTGAATCCGGCTTAAATGGAGGCAGACGGCAATATATTTGGAAACAGGGTAGGGTATAATGATGATGTGTCGGTGTGGTTTGTGATAACGAGGCTAATTGTAATTAAAGTACTAAACCTATTGTTTAACCACAAGTATATAGGTACCTACTACCTACTGCTAACGTTGGTATGTTACAAAAAAAATACCCGCTGAATTAAAAACACAAAAAAAATAATTGGTTAAACACAGTGAACTGCGCATTCACCTAACACCTGGAATGTATAACTATGTACTGTGTTTCGCAATAAATTTTGAAATTGAAATAACCTCTTCCTTTTTTGGAAGTCGGTCGATCAGAAACGATAGGTAAGTACCTTTTTTTTTTTTTTTTTTTTTTTTTTACTATTGATAGGCACGCGTTTGACCACTATCTCACCTGATGGTAAGCGAGGATGTGGTCGAAGATGGAGCACGCTTGCCTATAAATAACCTATTCACTCTTGATTTAAAGACTCCCAGGTTGTAGCTATCAGGAAACACAGACTCCGGCAGGGAATTCCACTCCTTAGCTGTACGCACTATGAATGTGTTCCCAAAACGTTTTGTGCGTATGGGTGGGATGTCCACCATATACCGGTGGCGCATCGCCGTTCGTCTTGTGGTCCGATGATGGAACGGGCTTGGCGGAATTAAATTATGCAATTCCGTCGCACATTCCCCAAAATGTACCTCATCAGAGAATAGGCAGCTGCGTTCTTAGTAAAACGCAACACCATACACTGCGATCGCCAACCCGCCTGCCAAGCGTGGTGATTATGGTAAACCCCCCCCTTTCTTGGGAGGGCTATGTCCAGTGGATGTCTTTCAGCTGTTATGAAGGTACCCTAGAAACCTACCTAAAACATTGTTTAAAAAAAAATCATTTTTTTGCTAGTGTACAATTTGTATCTTAGATCCTAAATAGTTCCTCTGAATTGATACCTGAATTAACTTATAAATGTAAAAGGTAAAATCATTATGTTTAGAAAACGCAGGGTCCGGAATTGTTGCGGAATTCTTCGTAAGAGTCACCGCGGACCTAGAACGCAAAGGGCACTAGGAGGAACACGGATAGGTTTTAGTCAGTAAGAGTCTGATACTCCGTTCTGCTTCACCCAGAGCGGGAGGAGTCATTTGATGATTACCCATACAAAAAAGTTGAAAGTAAAAATAAAGAATTGAAACCTATTCACCTACAGAAAGCTATACTATACTATCTCTGAGTGTACTTAGGCTACTTTCTATCCCGGAAAAAATAACTTTTCCTGTAGTACAGTCTATGGGAGCAAAGGTGCGGAAAATGGTTATAGAAAACACATAAATGACGCAATTTAATTATTATTATTGTAAAGGCGAATGGTGATGATGTCATTTTAAATAGAGTTTATAAAAATAAACTATTATGGGTTATGCTAGTGAGTAATAACCACGATTCCATACAAAAAATTGGTTTAAAATAAGGAAGTTATAATATTGATATTTGGTAGCCTGTGTTTTCCCACTGCTGGGCAAAATCGTGCCCATGTTTTTCAGCTAATCTCTTGTCATCTCCGACAAGCAAAATAATGAATAAAAAAAACCGGTTTTAATATTAAAGTTACTAAACTACTAAATCAAATTCGCTTAGCTCATCATTAAATAAAATTAATAATAGCACCTAACTAAACAGTTAAAAAACCGGCCAAGTGCAAGTCGGATTCGCACACGAAGGGCTTCGTACGATAAAAACAAATACACAATCTGTGAAAATTTCAGCTGTCTACCTATTAGGTACGGTTCTTGAAATACAGCCCGCTGACAGACAGACGGACGGACAGCGGAGGCTTAGTAATTGGGTCCATTGGTTACCCTTTGGGTACGTAACCCTAAAAAGCTGTAAATTCACTTCAAAATAAAAACCGGTACTTACCAACATTCATCGATAATTCACTAGCAAACTTATCGATCGTGGCGCGTCCCTACTCCCTACCGTAATACGAACTGCATATGTCACAACTCTACTCGGGCAGTCGGGTCTGTGACCCCGTCCGCAGTTTTTTCAACTCTTGATGCTCTTGAATCGCGAATTTCACTTTAGCGAACTCCTTCGCGAGAGGTTCGATGTTTTTAGTACCGGTTTTATTCACATTATCATATGCGTGTATTTTCTGATAGCTATAACTTATCTTTAGTCAATAGTGAATTTGTTACTTCTATGTTTCCCGATAGCTACAACCTGGGGGCCTTTAAGTCAAGAGTGAATTGGTTACTGATTGGCAAGCGTGCTCCATCTTCGACCACATCATCGCTTACCATCAGGTGAGATTGTGGTCAAACGAGAGCTTGTCAATAATAAACGAGGAGCTCGGATCCGGCAGATTCTCATGACCATGTCATTTGTCCACCAGACCTTCCAATGTTACACCTTTCAGTATGAGGTTGCCACTCCAGACACTTTCGCACTCATCTACCAGCCGCTGTGCCCTGCCAGATGCTATTGAAGTTTAGACAAATCTTCGGGCTATGTCTGTAGGCCTGGTAGCGGAAGTGTCCCAAAGAGTTATCTTTGCCCTGGAATACACAGGCCATTTGAAGGAACACGGATGGGTTTAACTCGGTAAGAGTCTGACACTCACTCCCACTCCACCCAGAATGAGAGAAGTAATTTGATGATTAACCCATCTAAAAAAAAAGACCCTTTTGGACCAATCAACCATCTGCTGTCAATGCCACTGAAGTTCAGATCAAATCTTTGGGCTATGCCTGTAACGTTGGTACTCGGAATCCTTCATTTCTATTAGAATTCTTGTAGCTAAGGCTGTCTGCATTGTCATTAATATTAAACGCGTAACGTACACTGCATGTCACACAAACTGGCACGAGTATTGATTATCACTTTACGTTCATGCAATGGAAGCCTAGTTTCTTTCCTGGTAGGTTTATTTCTTTTATCTAACTAATATGGACAGCTTTTTTCTGTGTCAATAATTGAAACAATTATATAAAAATGTTTATTTATTACTCTTACTCAACGTTGGAAGGCCTCCCCCTCCCACAAGGTGGACCGATGAACTGGTGAACGTCGCGGGTAGCCGATGGATGTGAGATGCAGGACCGGTCGTTGTGGCGTCGCTTGGGGGAGGCCTATGTCCAGCAGTGGACGTCTTTCGGCTGATATGATGATATGATTACTCTTACAAGAATAACAACGAAATCAAATTCTGTTATTATTTAAATGAGTTTTGCTCGAGATTTTGGATCTAAATATTCCAACAAAAATTGCGAAACACCTTTAAAGCTCTGAAGGCCGACTTTTTACGTACAAAACAGGGTCAAAGTTCTGTGAAATGTTGTTTTTCTGGAACTGAGAAAGTCATCATAGTCCCAGTGCGGAAAAGGGATGGCGATAGAAGTACGTACTGACAGTCTATTCTGTAAATAATTTTATTGTGAAAACTAAGCTTGAAGTGAAATATTCCGTTTGTCTTTACAGGTGAGATTTTTATATAATCGCAACACTGTAAAGCTCCATCTCTACGGTCCCTGGAAATACTTTTGAAAATTTCCCTGTCGGTTTAAAAACTAGTAAAAGAACTATCACACTGCTATATTAGCCATAAGACGGTGATAGACGTACGAGCAAGTACGCGTACTTAGGGCTTGACGACCTTTTTCTCTACGCGTCTTGTTTAAGTACGCGTACTTATTTATGGCTCGACGACCTTTTTCTCTACGCGTCTTGTTTAAGTACGCGTACTTATTTATGGCTCGACGACCTTTTTCTCTACGCGTCTTGTTTAAGTACGCGTACTTATGGCTCGACGACATTTTTCTCTACGCATCTTGTTTAAGTACGCGTACTTATGGCTCGACGACATTTTTCTCTACGCGTCTTGTTTAAGTACGCGTACTTATGGCTCGACGACCGTTTTCTCTACGCGTTTTGTTTAAGTACGCGTACTTATGGCTCGACGACCTTTTTCTCTACGCGTCTTGTTTAAGTACGCGTACTTATGGCTCGACGACCTTTTTCTCTACGCGTCTTGTTTAAGCACGCGTACTTATGGCTCGACGACCTTTTTCTCTACGCGTCTTGTTTAAGTACGCGTACTTATGGCTCGACGACCTTTTTCTCTACTCGTCTTGTTTAAGTACGCGTACTTATGGCTCGACGACCTTTTTCTCTACGCGTCTTGTTTAAGCACGCGTACTTATGGCTCGACGACCTTTTTCTCTACGCGTCTTGTTTAAGTACGCGTACTTATGGCTCGACGACCTTTTTCTCTACGCGTCTTGTATAAGTACGCGTACTTATGGCTCGACGACCTTTTTCTCTACGCGTCTTGTTTAAGTACGCGTACTTATTTATGGCTCGACGACTATTTAGCCACGAGCTCACGAGCCAGTCGCTAGCGAGTATAGATTGAAAAAACTCATGGTAGACATACAGCTGTTGTGTAGTCCTTTTCTCTACGCGTCTTGTTTTTAAGTTCGCGTACATAGGGTGACACACGAGCGCAGAATGTCGTCGAGCCGTAGGTACGTCTATAACCCACTTTAGACTGTGTGTAAATATGTTTCCATCTTCTGTGTTTTGAGCTTTGTATTGTCTGTCTTTCTAAAAACCTTTATAATTATAATCATATTCTTCGTAGTATCATAGATCCACAGAAATCATAGATCAGTGCAATAAATATTGAGCATGAGCATAGACAAAAACTGTGAAAGTTGTCGTAACGCTGCCATTTTTTACTAAAATGACCGGGCGAACGTCCTAATAAGACTGGCCAGTAATTCTAGACACGCGGTGTACTGGTAAACTAAATTGAATATAGGGATTTAAATCGTGAGTCTACGTGTCGGATTAACCACGTAGCAAGAGTACCATCCCATCACTTCCCGTGGGTGTCGTAAGAGGCGACTAAGGGACTCACCAGAGAATGGGCAGCAGCGTTCTCTGTAAAACTCAACACCGTACACTGCGATCGCTAACCCGCCTGCCAAGCGTGGCGATTATGGCAAATCCCCCCCTTTTGGGGGAGGCCTATGTCCAGCAGTGGACGTCATTCGGCTGTTATGATGAGGATGATGAAGAGTAGCAAATACTACGGGCCCCGAGTATTGGGGGGGGTACTTGGACTTACAAAACTCGCTCAAAACCTTGGATCTATCTCACACACGAGTCCTCCTGAACTTCCACTATACTGTGACAGCCGTTTTCTGCGGATGAAGGCACTAATTTATATTATTTTTTTATGCTATGGGTCATACTTCGCGCAAAAAACTCCTTTTTTATTCTTTTTTCATGCTAGCATACCGTCTGAAATGTAAACAGCCCCGGATCCGGTCTATAGTTCTATAAAGGAAAAAAAAAACAGGACAAGTGCGAGTCGGACTCGTCCACCGAGGGTTCCGTACAAATTTGTAGCTATACATTACTTTAAATAAGGACTATATTTTTTATGATTTAATATAGTACCATTGTATGTGTAGTTTTTAGACTTTTCCCGAAACTTGCAGTTTAAGGAGGTGTTACTTGCCAAATTTCATAGTTCTAGGTCAACGGGAAATACCCTATACATTTTGATTCCCTTGAGAGTGTCAAAATACCTATACGTTTTATGCGGCATAAATGACCGTATCTTTTTTTAAATTAACTTAGAAGTTTGATTTTTTCACCGCTGCAATGGGCCATAGACCTGAGAATATGGTTTTAATTTGAACTCGATATCTTTACGCGTTCCCGAGATAAACGGTCTTGACATACGGATGGACGGACAACAAAGTGGCAACAATCCTATAAGGGTTCCGTTATTTCCTTTTGAGGTACGGAACCCTAAAAATATGCGCTCTGGCGCTACATAATGCACGAAAGGTTCATATTCCGGGAGTCCAGTCAGGACTCTAAGCTTAACAACTGTCAGCTATTGAAGAGAAATTGTCCTCTTTGACAAGGGTAGGCCTCATATCTGTGGTACCCCGCTGGTGTAGCAGATACGCAAATGGGGCGGATACCACACGCCATTAGGTAGAATACCTGTTTTTTTCGACTCTATGGCAAAACAATATGCATACTTACTCAAAAACAATATGCATAGTCAACCAACCGCTCGTCCATTACAATGATTTCACTTGGCCAGCATCTGTCGTGTCCTGTCTCCGTACTAATAGGGACGGTTTTCGTACTTCAAATGTAGTTCTGTTGGCCTTTCATGGGTCAGAATATATTGGTTGTCTATTATTTGTGTTTTTTGCTACAAAACCTTCTGAAATCCATGTTGCTATGGTTTTTTGTAAGAAAAAATCATGGTTCGGCGAGCGTGACTCTATTTTGTTGTAGTAGTTTAAGTTTTCCTGTCATGGGCTAAAAATAAATAGTAGTTATGAAAGCCTTTTAGAAACATACAACTGCCATATAATATATGACATAATTTTCCGATAGTAATAATTATAGACATCGCAAGCCTCCTGGAAAAATCGCTCAGGGTCAACTGATGAAGAGGATTCAATGGAAAAATATACTTGGATTTAATATTTTAAAGCAATATTTTTTTTTTTTCTTCAAAATACTGAGCTAGCTGTAAACACTTCAAGTATGAATAAATAAAATAAATATGGCGTTTAAGATTTTTCGGCATCGCAGCTTTTGCCTTCGACTTCGTACGCACATATTTCGCTTTTTCTTGCTCCCGTAGGAATTTCGTAAAATCCTCTCTTATGGTACTCCCCTACACTCCCCAAGAACCTACTTGCCTCAGTTTTTTAGGGTTCCGTACTCAAAGGGTAACCAACGGAACCCTATTACTAAGCCCCCGCTGTCCGTCCGTCCGTCTGTCTGTCAGCGGGCTGTATCCCAAGAACCGTAACAGGTAGACAGCTGAAATTTTCACAGATTGTGTATTTCTATTGCCGCTATAACAACAAAAAATAAAAAAATAGGGTTTATGGTACGGAACCTTTCCGTGTTTTTTTGCAATCAGTAGTTTAATATTTTACAAACTAAGAGAAATCAATTAATTATATCGTTGAAAAAGTATTAAAAGTTTTCTTCTTACGATAAGTATAGAAGAAATTACTCTCTCTAAATCATACTCTAAGGGCAATTTTCACCAATTCAAACTGATCGCGATCAGTACATCTGAACTGCGTTCAAGAGCTGTCAGTGTCAATATTCTTCAGAAAATAACGACACTGACAGCTCGTAAACGTGGTTTGTGATCGCGATCAGCTAGTTTATTCTGTAAGTAACCATTTCGATATCGAGCTTCACCTGAGTGACAAACCTCACAAAGTGAGCTTCATTGCACACAACATAGCACTACAGTACCCCTATTCTGTAACAACATTTTCGTGTCTCGACAGCGGAATCCGAGGTGAGTATCAAATTACGTCAAACGTGACCTTTATGTTGTGTGCAATAAAGCTCACTTTGTGAGGTTTGTCACTCGGGTGCAGCTCGATATCGAAATGGTTATTTACAGAATATACTAGCTGCATTGATCGCGATCACTTTCGTTAAGGAATTTCGACCTAAGTCAAGAAATATTCAACATCTGCCTAGCCTTTTCCCAACTATATTGGGGTCGGCTTCCAGTCAAGCCGGATTTTGCTGAATACCAGTATTTTACCAAGAGCGGCTGCCTACCAGACCTCCACAACCCATTAACTGGGTAACACGGTACTTCATAGCAAGACTGGAGTCAGATTTACTGGCTTCTGACTATCCGTAACGACTGCCAAAGATCTACAAATGACAGCCGGGACCATCGACTTAACGTGCTTTCCGAGGCACGGAGGTATGTTAAGATGGTCACCCATCCATAGACCAACCTTGGCAAGCGTTGCTTAACCTTGAAGATCGACCCGTGCTTCTGTTATTATCTAGCCACAAGCTCCTCCCTAAGTCAAGAAATATTCTTAAACGAAAATACCCAGCATAGTTCCCACTCTCGTGAGCACATCTGCCTGTCAAATACAAACAGAACTATGTTGAACACGTCATCCGCATACAAACAGCCTCAGATCACTGACTGTTAGTAAACATGAGCGTTCCAGACATTATCTGAATGTGTGCGTGTACGCATGCTGACGCAGATCTTATTGTATCACTATTGGCTTGACTCGTCAATGGAGAGTTATGCTAGACTTGATGGCATTCTGAAAATGACAGCATAAACTGCCTCCGTGGTTTAGGCGTTTGCCTTGTGACCCGGTGGTCGTGGGTTCGATTCCCACGGTAAGCATAATTTGTAAAGTTGTTTCCAGTTTGGTTAGGACATTGCAGGCTTGAATCACCTGATCGTCTGATAAATAGTTCGTTCCGTGCTTCGGAAGGCACGTATAAGCAGGTGGTCCTGGCCGCCAAATTACGGTCGTCAAATTAACCATGTCAGAGGCCCTTGAGGCGGTTTAGAAACTCTGACACTAGGGTGTGTGGGGTCGTTAGACCTTACTGCCTACACGATAAGAAGAAGAGCAGTAGAATACTATGATATAAGTACAGTCTGTGACCATCATTATCTAACCCACTTGACTATTAGCGAATAATATTCAAGTGGGTTAGATAATTTTGGTCACAGACCGTACACTCACATCAGTAAAAGGGAAACTAACTGACTGACAAATCAACGCACAGCCGACTCTATTGCGACTAGGAATATAAAATTTTGCACAAAGCCTTCTTTTTAGGGTACCGTACCTCATAAGGAGAAAACGGAACCCTTATAAGATCACTTTGTTGTCCGTTCATCTTTCGGTCAAGACCCTTTATCTCGGGAACGCGTGGAGATATTAAGTTGAGATTAAAAACATATACTCAGATTTGCGGTCCCTTGAAGCTGTGAAAAAATCACAAAACTAAGTTTACGTCAAAAAAAGATACGGCCGTTTATGCTGCAAAAAACGTATATTTCATCACTCTCAAGGGAATCAAAATGTTAGGTATTTCTAGAACTATAAAATTTGGCAAATAAAACCGTCTTATACTACAGGTTCAGGAAAAAGTCTGAAAATTATACATTACATTTTTTTTTAAATAATCTTGTTTTAAAGTAATTTTGTAGCTACAAATTGGTACGGAACCCTCTGTGGGCGAGTCCGACTCGCACTTGGCCGGTTTTTTATCATAGGTCTTCGCTACCGGTTTCTCGTCAAAATAATTAATTTCTCAGCCTCTCAATATTCTCTTACATAATTTTGTTTCGTTACCCATAGCGCTGTCGTTGAAATAATTACGGTTTATGTAATTTGTTTCACATAATTGAGTTATGTGTTAATTTCTGTCTGGTTTCTCTTGTACTTCTTATAGGTTTTACGTAAATACTCTGTGCTATTTGTGGGGTAGATTATGGTGGTTACGGCATTCTTCTTCTTATCGTGTGGGCAGTAAGGTCTAACGACCCCACACACCCTAGTGTCAGAGTTTCTAAACCGCCTCAAGGGCCTCTGACATGGTTTATTTGACGACCGCCATTTGGCGGCCGGGACCACCGGCTTATACGTGCTTCCGAAGCACGAAGTCATCATTTTATCAGCCAGTCACATGATTCAAGCCTGCAATGTCCTAGCCAAACTGGAAGACAACTTTACAAAGTGTGCGCTTCCTGAGGAAATCGAACCCACGACCACCGGGTCACAAGTCACCACTCGACCACAGGCAGTTAATTAGGAAGTAAACATGTGCGAAATGTATTCAATTAAATGTAAGGCATTCGTTATTTTAAGACAAGTCAGTCCAATGGAATCGTGACAGACCAAGTGGCGCTGAATATGCGTCGTTAAATTATATATACTACGTCATTCCTTTTGTGTTTTGAAATCACCAGTGTCTTACTCCACTGTTACACACTACATCCTATAATTAGCTGCACGCCTGGTATACCTGGTATCCTCCCTGGTTGTTTTAACCATTTTACTGGTTATTTTAACCTGAACTGCTGGGTAAAGGTCTTCCTTCATGATTTCCAGCTCCTCCAATCTAAGGTTAAGACCTTCTTACCACCTCACATCATTCCAAAGCTATTCTCAAATTGATCGACTCCATCATCTGCCTAGCCTTTTCCCAACTATGGTCGGCTTCCAGTCAAACCGGATTTAGCTGAATACCAAATGTTTTACGTGGAGCGGCTGCCTACCAGACCTCCACAACCCATTAACAGGGTAACACTGTACTTCTTGGCTAGCCTGGAGTCAGATTTGCTGGCTTCTGACAATCCGTAACGACTGCCAAATATCTTCAATTGACAGCCGGGGCCAACGGCTTAATGTGCTTTCCGAGGCACGGAAGAAACTGTTGTTAAAATGGTCACCCATCCACAGACCAACCTTGGCAAGCGTTGCTTAACCTTGAAGATCGACCTGCGCGGCTGTTATTATTTAGCCACGAGCTCCTCAAATTGATGGTCACCGATACGTCAAAATTATAACCTACTAGGTTTAGCCCCCGCACTACTACAACCCACCTGGCAGCATAAGCCCCCGCAGCACAAGAAACTCCGACCTATTATTAGCCACAACAGTGTGTATGCGCATTAATTCGTGCAGGGTATTGGCACAAAGTGCGTTGCCCCACGCGGCCTTGGTCCGGTTGGTGACTCCGTTGGTGTATCCTGGGTTTTGCTGCATCATTTCTTGGTGGTAATGACTGGGTGTTTGGGTGTTCTTGAGTGGTCTTTAAGCTTATAAGGGTCTGCAGGATTGGTAGTCCTTTGTAGCAGTCCTTTTTCATCATCATTTTCCCAACTATATTGGGGTCGGCTTCCAAGCCGGATTTAGCTGAATACCAGTATTTTACGAGGAGCAGCTGCCTACCAGTCCTCCACAACCCATTAACTGGGTAACACTGTACTTCATGGCAAGACTGGAGTCAGATTTACTGGCTTCTGACTATCCGTAACGTCTGCCAATGATCTACAAATGACAGCTGGGACCAACGGCTTAACGTGCTTTCCGAGGCACGGAAGAATCTCGGTATGTTAAGATACCTTCGTTCCTACCTTGAAGATCGACCCGTGCGGCTGTTATTATCCAGCTTCGAGCTCCTAGTAGTCCTTTTTATACCCTTTAAATGTGACGACTATCTAAAATCTCCTGTGTCTTCTCGAGCTGAAAATTTCCGCAACCCCCTGAGTCATACTCGGGTGACGAGGTCAGAAACCGAACTCCAGACATCAAAACAAAGAAAAATACTTATTATTTTTAATTAGAACTCCCACATGAAATGTACCGAGCATTTTCTTCGTAATATTTACTTGCGTGGGCGATATACGGATACGTTCTACCATAGAGCTTCGAAAGGAATGGCGGCATTTGCTAGATATAATAACTGGCACGAGTCGTGAGCACACTCTTCATTGGTCAGTGTGAAAACGACAGCTCTGACGCTTCACGTTATTGGTTCGTCAGTCAATGCTCATCGACTTGCAAGTTCTGTTCGACGTTCGCCCACCGTACATTGGCGAGATCACCCCGCTGCTATGCATCTGTGTTCACGACTCGTGCCGGCTACTATTGTCAATTCAATAAAAACCAAGTGTGTCAGTGATTGTCACTGCTCTGTCATAGAAATTGACAGTCCGAGGCAATAGGGAATATGCATGAAAAGCATATTTTTCATCTAAACAGTTTATCTAAAAATATAAAACTAACAGTGAGAATAGAATCAAAATTACTCGAAAAACGAAGGAGATATAATTATTTTAAACAAATATATCTGTCCCTCTCGCGAAAACGCTGTTTTCTATGGCAGCTTTATAGGCGTCATAGACGATAACGTCAAAGTTTTCTTCGGACTTCTCTTTCTAATTGTAATCTTTGAAGCTTTATAACTTCATCGCTGATGAAGGTATTTAAACAATAATTTCACGATTGTTTACAAGAGCTAATAAGTTTTCATTTTGCAAATAAAAAATCGCATGCATATTCCCTATTGTGATGATTCCTGATAAAAAAAACCTGACACTTACATTTTTTTTTATCAAATCAATTAAAATGTACAAAAATAAAACACATCTAAGTGCGGGAGTGGGTGTGTTGCGTCACTTCCGGGTAAAAAGTGGCCACTTACATACAATACTCTTTACAGAGACGTGACGTCACTCGAAATTTCATCGCAGTGATCTTCAATCACAGCTAGATAGCGCTGTGATTGGTCAAAATGTTGTGATTATTTTCTTACGAAAAACTGGTCCCTATCTTTTATGGATGAGAAATCATCAAATGACCCCTCCCGCTCCTGCCGCAGAAGGGAGTGTCAGACTCTTACTGACTAAAACCCATCCGTGTTCCTCCTAATGCCCTTTGCGTTCCAGGGCCGCGGTGACACTTTCGAACAAAGGAGATGTTCCAAAATGTATGGAGCCTGGGCCAGGTCCTTGTACACTATACTTAAAATAGAGAAATACATATAAAACAGTTTTCAACTGTCCAATTTCTTTAAAATGGCTTTGTTTGCTAGTAAAACACAAGAAATTACACTTGAAATTGCAACACACAACAAAAACCCGTCATGGTGGTAAGCTGTCATTTTGATTGATTTATGACGTGTGACATTTATTTCTGACTTATTTATTTTCCGGCAACGAGACGAAAGTAACTGAAGTGACACTGTTATGACAGCTGACAGTTATCTTTCTATGATCTGTATCTAAATCGGTGCGATGCCATGTTGAAAATCGATTAAAAGTAATTTATAAACATCAATTAACTACCACAACAATTAACATTTAAATGAATTAAATATATTTTTCCCGAATTTTATGGATTTTTCTCTTTTTTATGAGGTAATGTACATAGACCGGGCCCATTTTGAAACATCTCCTTTCGCAATCGAGAGAAACTGGTCCTAACCTTATTGTCGTGGCCGCCATGGCGATTCCATGGTCTGTTCTATATGTTCAACGTCCAAAAATTACTTTTGAGCTAAAAAACTGGCGCAAAAACTGACTTGTCTGTCCGTGAACTTGGATTAGGACGAAAGCGGTCAAATTAATACGTGGGACTAGAATGTTTTTGGTGTAGACTTCACTAATAACATACATTATATTAGAAGGAGTAATTAGTAGATTCTCTTTGTGAGATTCGTCCGGGGAAGTACTGTCTCCGTAGAAAGGTTGATCCACACATAACACGAGTGTCTATTCTAAATAAAAAAAAATAAAAATCAAAAGTAGTTTTATTCAAATTAGGCTGAGAGCCAGCACTTTTTGACGTACAAAAGACAGTCCCCCAAAACCGCTCGCCCGTCACCACTTCCTAGTGTTTTAGCTGTCGAGAAACTCCCCAGCAACATATCTGTTTGTTACGTTTAAAGAACATGAATCTATTTAATAGTACGCAAATTAATTAATACATGACACGAAAACAAGAATAAATAAATATTATTAATTCTATTATTTTTTAAATATTTTCACATTCGCATGTCGGTCGGAATCTAAAAAAAATTACCCAGAGCCTTGCCCGGTACATTCTATCAAAACAATTAAAAAAAACAGTCGATTTACGGACGATAATTTTACGTGATAACGTCATAAGAAAACAATGGAACTCTTAACGAACAAACCGAACGCTTAGGTCGATCGTGCCTCGGGCCTGCGGACGGCGAGTATTGGGTGGCTGGCCGTCTGAACCAGGCCCGTGTCGATGGGCGCTGCGGTCTCCCTCTCCGCGCGCCTCAAAGAGCTGTCAGCAAAAGACGGGGCCCGCTAGGGCAAGTGCATGCTGGGGCTGTGGAAACTGTTCGAAAGAGGTACCGTAGCCCTGGAACACAAAGGGCGCTAGGAGGAACACGGATGGGTTTTAGTCAGTAAGAGTCTGACACTCCCTCTTGCTTCACCCAGAGCGGGAGGAGATTTGATGATTTCCCATCCTTAAAAAAAAAAGGTCTATCGTGCCTCTTTATCGCTTGTTCCGCGCTCTCGCTTGCACGCTCGGCTCAGGCGGAACGTGACACTTTTTCGTGCGTGCAGCCGGCGTTCATCGATTTATAAAACGTTATTACGTCAGTAAAAAAGATAAACCGCATTAAAATTCAGGCGTGGTCTTGTTACGTCGCGCGTCGCTTCGATTAAAAATTGTCATACTTTTTACGTAAACGTGACGTCGCGCGTTTCAACGCAGTTTAATCTTTATTCTTTACGTGATAAGAGGAGAAAGAAATACGGGTCTTATATTTTTTAGTAAAGGAGATGTTTCAAAATGGGCCAGGTCTATGTAGGTACTACCTCATAAAAAAGAAAAAAATCCGTAGAATTCGGGAAAAATACATTTAATTCATTTAAATGTATATAATAATGGATATAATTGATGTTTATAAATTACTTTTATCGATTTTCAACATGGCGTCGCACCGATTTTGTTACAGATCATAGAAAATAACTGTCAGCTGTCATAACAATGTCTCTTCAGTCACTTTCGTCTCGTTGCCGGAAAATAAATATGTCAGAAATAAATGTCAAATGTCATTAATCAATCAAAATGACAGCTTACCGCCATGACGGTTTTTGTTGCGTGTTGCAATTTCAAGTGTAATTCTTTTGTTTTACCAGCAAACAAAGCCATTTTAAAGAAATTGGACAGTTGAGAACTGTTTTAAATATATTTCTCTATTTTTAAGTATAGTGTACAAGGACCTGGCCCAGGGTCCATACATTTTGGAACATCTCCATTACCAAAAAACAAACACCTGTAATTTCCCTACATTTTGACACCTTATTTATATTGATCGTCGCTGGGATGATATTGCGACTTTGATTTCAACGTTTCATACGTTCAACGTTCAAGAATTAGCTCTACCATTGGTAAAAGTTACAAGTTATTAGTAACTTCGGAAATAACCGAGTACTTCCGAACTTGACCGAGTTCCTTAATAGCTTCTTGTACAGGTTTGCCCGAAACGTGAGTGAAGCCTTACAAATCATAATTTAATCATTTCTTTTCCTTATTTTGCTTTGAATGTTTGGTTTTTACTAAGAACGTTGCCACTGGCTCGTGTTTGCTACTAACCTGGCTTCACGTGGAGTCTTGAAGTACTTCGGTGAGTGTGCCCAAGAACTCCACGACCTCATCCCACTGAACCCCTTCTACCATCGAACATCTAGACGCTCTGTATCTTACCATCCCTACCTTGTTGCTATTCCACCAATTCGCACTCAGCGTTTCCAAACGTCTTTTATAAAAAGAATGGAATTCTCTACCTGCGTCTGTGTTTTCGGACAAGCCCGCCACATATTTCCAACTACTGCAACTCTTGAAAACCAGAATAAACAATGGCGACCACCAGAAAAATGGCGAGCCAATGAAACCTGACGAGTTCCGGTGAAACGATTCAACTGTCTTGGATTCCGCAACGAAATTACCCAAATAGACAAACACTCTTAAAGTTATGACCACTTCTGTCCACTTTAGGTAACAAATACATGATCATCATTTCAGCCAAAAGACGTCCACTACTGGACATAAGCCTCCTCCAAGATGGGGGGAGGGGTTTGACATAATCGCCACGCTTGGCAGGCGGGTTAGCGATCGCAGTGTATGGTGTTGAGTTTTGCGGAGAACGCTGCAGCCGAGTCCCTTAGTCGCCTCTTACGACACTCACAGGAAGTGATGTATTATTCTTTTACGGCACCCTACAGCACCGGACGACACCATACGGCAAAACAAATACGTGATAATTTGCCATTATTCCGGACACAAAACTTCATTGTAACACTCGCGTGTCTCGGACGAAGTTCAATTTGAACTGGGTCATTTGACCCAGTTTCGAGCAGTTGAACTGGTTATCCGACCTCCTGTATTGAAGTGACCTGTCGGCACGTGTAGGTTTGTGCTGCAGTTTTAGATGTACTCGAGTAAGTTTAAGGAAGACGCGGGGGAAGTCGCTGGTATAAGCTATTTTATATCTATCTGTAACTAATATATAAAGCTGAAGAGTTTGTTTGTTTGTTTGCTTGGGCGCGCTAATCTCGGGAACTTCTGGTCCAATTTGAAAAATTATTTCAGTGTTAGATACGCCATTTATCGAAGAAGGCTATAGGCTATTATATCAACACGCTAAGACCAATAGGAGTGGAGCAAACTAAGTTGTGCGGGTCAACTAGTACTTATTATACAAAGCTGAAGAGTTTGTTTGTTTGTTTGCTTGAACGCGGTAATCTCGGAACCTCCTGGTCCGCTTTGAAAAATTCTTTCAGTGTTAGATACCCCATTTATCGAGGAAGGCTTTAGGCTATATATCATCACGCTAAGACCAATAGGAGCGGAGCAGACGAAGTTGGGCGGGTCAACGAGTACTTTTTGTAAAATTAGTATGGAAGTGTATGTTATAGTGCACGTCTTTTGACGCAAACGAAGCTAATATTGAATTATACTCTTGTTTTTAATAATCCTGAAAAATAGACTGTTTCGGAATTTAGAATATTGTTATAACTTTTGTTTTACTGCACGAGTAAAATCTAATCTTTAGATAGTTTAGATCAAAGCATTGTTCTAAGCCTAAGGTCAATTTAGACAAACGCTCTCTGCTCAGCCAACTTTTTCGACTACAAAACCAAATGAAACATTGTAGACTCGACTTTAATTAATTTAACAAAGAGTCGGGGGTTTTAAACAGTAAATTAAGTGTGACTATAAAAGCCAAAAGGTTAAAGGACTTCAGTGTCACTTTCTATAATTGGGGTCACGTCAGGTCAGGATGCAATGAAATGAGAAATTGATTGACTTTAAATTAATTTATGTGGAATATCATCACGTTTTTCATAATAAAAGGAATAGCAGGGGGATTTGAACTCGAGACACACCACGGCAGTCTCACTATTATTGTAGGCACTACAATAATAGTGGGGGTATAAGCACTACTAAAGGGATTGGCAGAAGTGTTAAAAGTAACATTTTGACAGGACGTGGGTGCAAGTAGTGGGTAGTGCACATATTTAGATACACGTGTGCAGCGAATCGGAAGGTCATACATACTTGGTGTAAATATCCATAGATTTGACTTTTTCTTTTCTATGATACTCTGAATCTTATTTATTAAATAATTTTATTTATTAAAACAATCTAAATACACTTAAAATAAAATATACTAGAAGGCGTCAAAAAATTCGTCCGCATCGCTGACCACTGGAAGTTGTTCGTCGTTGTATGGCAATGCTTATCCTCTCATCATTATCTGCCTAGCCTTTTCCCAACTACATTGGGTCGGCTCCCAGTCAAACCGGATTTAGCTAAATACCAGTATTTTACGAGGAGCGGCTGCCTACCAGACCTCCACAACCCAGTAACTGGGTAACACGGTATTTCATGGCAAGACTGGAGTCAGATTAACTGGCTTCTGACTATCCGTAACGACTGCCAAAGATCTACAAATGACAGCCGGGACCAACGGCTGAACGTGCTTTTCGAGGCCAGAGGAAACACGCTATGTTAAGATGGTCACCCATCCACAGACCAACCTTGGCAAGCGTTGCTTAACCTTGAAGATCGACCAGTGCGGCTGTTATTATCTAGCCACGAGCTCCTCGCAATGCTTATCCTCTGTCTGTGGTAAAAGCCAGCTCTTGGGTCACGCGAAGTGTCAATTAAGCGTTTAGAAGTATCTTTTTTTTTTTTTTTTTTGAGTTGGGTTTGCTCTTGAATCTAGTCTAGGTCAGAGACAACAGAGACAAAGTCTACAATGGAGCGAGCTTACCCAGAAGGAGCCTGTTCACTCTAACTTTAAAGAAGGCATGAGTACTCGGACCCCCACGGTACAAGAGTTACTTCTGTTTTCTATAATATAAGCTTGTATTAATCAGCTGTCCTGTGTTTTAGTTATCAGTCTTCGATAATATTTAAATAAATAAATATCTACTTAAATTGAACTGAAGTTTTGAATAAGGCGGTGGTTTTAAAACCTTGTATCTATAGGGAAAGGTTTTGGGAATATGTGCTTTCATTATGAGTACAGCTAAGGAGCGGAATTCTCTGCCGGAGTCTGTGTTTTCTGATAGAAATAGCCAAGATAAAAATAAATTTATTTGGGGTCTTTAAGTCAAGAGTGAATAGGTTACTTCTAGGCAAGCGTGCTCCATGATCGACCACATCATCGCTTGTGTGCGGGTGCGATAGTGGTCAAACGAAAGCATCATCATCTGCCTAGCCTTTTCCCAACTATATTGGGGTCGGCTTCCAGTCAAACCGGATTCAGCTGAATACCAGTGTTTTACGTGGAGCGGCTGCCTACCAGACCTCCACAACCCATTAACTGGGTAACACGATACTTCATGGCAAGACTGGAGTCAGATTAACTGGCTTCTGACAATCCGTAACGACTGCCAAAGATCTACAAATGACAGCCGGGACCAACGGCTTAACATGCTTTCCGAGGCACGGAGGTAGAAGAAGACCAACCTTGGCAAGCGTTGCTTAACCATAAAGATCGACCCGTGCGTGTGGCTGTTATTATATAGCCACGAGCTCCTCTTATATCAATAATTAAAAATAACCAAGTTGTAGAGAAAAAAGTCCAGACTCCGGGCTTCTACTTAGAAATTCCAGACGGAATTTCCCAAAATGAGACATCAAAAACTCATATCTTGGAGAACTTGGTGAGTCACGATTCAATATTGGTTTTCGTTGTAGTTTAGAGGTTTATTAAATTCTGCTTTTTAGATTTGTAGCCAGACTTAATCATTTCGACTGTTATTTATCAATTGTAGTTAGTTTCTCCATCTTAGAAACCAATGTAAGAGGTTCGATTTTTTTTGTATTGGAGCTGGCATAAAGATAGTTAGAAAGTCACATGGTGACTTTACCTCGAAATATCTCGGCAACGTGACACTTTAAGGCACCATGTTCCTTACATTTTGTTTGTTGAAGTTTCCTCTACCCATAAAATTATGAATGTTAGATCGTGCGCCGCAACTTTGAAAAAAATATCAAAATGGCGGCACGGGAGCTATGCCTCAATGGTTCTATGCCCTTACATCTGAAGATAAATATAATGTTAAGAGAACTTGTGTTCTGGGACCTTACTGTGACATGTCAATGCCATCATGAGTTTGTTGTGAAAAAGGGAGAGCGCTATGCGCTATGGTCTTCCTATCACACCGGAATTAATATGATGGTTTTAAACGTAGGGCCTCTGTAGTCAGGCCTTCAGTAAAAGGAATCTCTTTGACTCTTGAAAGCCTGATTGACTGACAAGAGCCATATCCAGAAGTACAGCTTGACCCTTGAAATCGCCAACATTCAGTGAGTATGATAGTGTGGTCAATGATCCTTCTCTCTCCGTATGAGAAGAGTCATTTGCCATACAATGGTACAGTAACAGCTTTATCCATCTTAACTATCTGTCTAATACCTTTAAAGCAATTCTTGTACATATGTAGATATATTCTGTGGTACCGGGAGCTAGGTTCTAACGGTACCTCAGGAAATAGCTATCAAATCAAAAGCTGATTGAACTTTTAAGAATGAATATTTAATGAGCCTCCGCTCTCAAGGAAAAACTTTTACATAATTCTCATTTAAAAAGAACCAAATTCACATGCCGTTATTTGAATTCCTATCTTTAATAAATAAATCTTTTAAACTGTTTTAAGGCTTTCATAAGTAATGAGGCTACACAGCCATAGAGGATGTGGTACAATACCTATATATAATCTGAACCTCGGAAACGGCTCCAACGATTTTCATGACATTTAGTATGCAGGGGGTTCTGCCGGGGTGCGGAATCCATTCGAAAGAGACGCCGCAGCCCTGGAACGCAAAGGGCATTGGGAGGAGCACGGATGGGTTTTAGTCAGTAGGAGTCTGACACTCCCTTCCGCCTCGCCCAGAGCGGAGGGAGTCATTTGAGGATTTACCATCCTAAAAAAAAAAAGACGTGTGGCACTCGGAGACTGCCGCGGTAAAGCTATTGCATAGCATTTTTTATCAACTTATGCAATTGTAATTATATATTTATTTAAAAAAAAGTAAAAAGTAAAACTAAAAGGTATCACCGCTGTGCCGGTCGGAGTGGGGGGTGTTAGGTTTTTTTCGTTACGTAAATTTCTGGATTCGGTCTCCACGCTCAAGGCCCGCGATAGAAGCTATGCAATAGCTTAAAAGGGGTTTCGGGGGCGATAAACCGATCTAGCTAGGTTAAATTTTTAGAAAAGGTCGTTAAATACTGAGCAAAGCTCGGTCATCCAGGTACTTTTTATTTAACCGCGTTCGCACCTCAAGTTTCGAGTTAAAATAACCAGTTCTTCTTACCTTTGCTTTGTAAACTGTAGTTACATTGGCTACCTGTGAATGTACCGTTAGCACTTAACAATAGCGATACTGACCAAGCTGGTTTTTTGCCGGGTTCCTAAAACTAACCATTCTATATCGGTAAAATTTACGTCTCGAAGGTAAAGAGCTTTTTGGGCAGATTTTCTTTTGAAAGTATTATGATAGCAGTGCCTGTAGTTACATTGACTACCTGAGAACGTCCCGTCTTTTTTTGCCTGGTTCCTAGTTCCTGTATATCTTGCCACTAGCTGACCCACGCAACTTCGCCTGCGTCACATTTTTCATTAATGCTCCGCTCCTGTTGATCGTAGCGTGATGTTATATAGCGTATAGCCTTCCTCGATAAATGGGCTATCCAACGCTAAAAGAGTTTTTCAATTCGAACCAGTAGTTCCTGAGATTAGCGCGTTCAACCAAACAAACAAACTGTTCAGCTTTGTAATCCTATCCTACTTCCAACTATCTCATCTTACTAATCTCACTTCTTACTAATATTATAAATGCGAAAGTTTGTGAGGATGGATGGAATGTTTGTTACTCTTTCACGTCAGAACGCCTGAAAGGATCTTCATGAAATTTGACACAGAGGTAGTAAATAGTCTGGAATAGCACATAGGCTACTTTCATCCCGGGAATATGTTCCCTAGGGATCACGTGGGCGAAGTCGCTGGCAGAAGCGTTTTACTATAGATTCGTTATAAGTAACATTTACGTCTCGTCGAAGATAATGAGGATTTAGGCAGGTTTTCTATTGAAAGTCGGATGATGGCATCGGATTGTTCAGAACTGGTTTTTGTCTAATATCGTAGGTAAACAAAACCATTCGTTTTCGATATCGGAAGTAGAAGTAGCTTTTTGATAGCTTTCTTTGTGTGTAAATGAAAGAAGAACAATACTAACTAATATTATAAATCTTCCGTCATAAGATAAAAGAACGTATGAAAACAAAATAAAGTAACCGATTTTCGACCTTAAGTCATGTTGTTAGTGTCGGAAATCGACTTCTTCGTTTTGTGTAGATAAGTTCTTTTTTCTTTGAACTTCAGAAATGTGAAAGTGTGTTTGTTCGTTTGCGCCTAAACCGATGAGCTAATTTTTATGAATTTTCGTACAAAGATAGATAAAAGTCTAATTTTTGTGTCTACAGAACGTGGGCAAAGCCGCGTGCAAAAGTTCAGCTATAAAGTTTAATCTGTAAATATTGCCCTTAAAAATTTGTAACCAAGTTCAATGCGTTCATAAAACATAAACAAAAAACTTAAGTGCTAATAAAAACAGTATTTCAAATAAGTACCCTAACATCTGATCTGAATCACTGAAGGTATTTGACCGTTCTTTGTTCACGTTGATTGAACGAAAATCTTCCCAAAGTGCATAGACCTGGTGAAATAACGCCCCACCCCTCCCTGTCTAGACGACCCGTAGGTAGGTAGTCGGAAAAAAAAGTGCAACAATATTGTCAGTTTGCATCGGCACTTCGCGCGGGACGGTCGTGTTGCGCGCTTTCGATTTTCGAAAGTTTTTACGTATACTCGTGGTCTGTGATAGATTTTTATAGTGATTGTTTTTTTATCGATCTGTGATAGTTAGTTTTAAGTCATGTTTTGTTTGTTTAGTGCTAGTAAGTATTTCATTAATACCTTTTTTTTATAGTAACATCTGGTTTACTGCGCGAACTTTTGAAAACTTGAATGGAAGTTTTACTTGACAACAAAAGCTGATTCACGTTCAAACAGCAATATAGAAGTTGTCTTAACTTGCGTTGTTATATTACTCCGATACTGCTGCACCGTTTTCAATGCAAATTTTTTGCTTTTAGTTAAGTTTTTTTAGGCTTATCGACCTTTACCTAGACCTTGAGCATTGAGCAACAGGTTAAGTATTTGAACTGTGACTAAGTAGTTTTAACTTAGAAATCATGATTCTGCCTTATCTGACGATGTCTGTCTGTCTGTCGCGCTTTAACGTCAAAACTACTGAAATGATTTAAATGAAATTTGGTACTAGAGACTGAGAAAGGACATAAGCTACTTTTTATCCCGGAAATGTCTTCCCTGGGAACCACGCGGGCGAAGCCGCTGGAAGAATAGTTTAAAATATTTATTCTGCGTTTATCGGTTGACTACCAGACCCGGAAGAACATTTCAAGTGCTAAAGTTTATTGTTTACAAGCCTTTGTCCGTGGCTTGGCTCGCTTTAAAGTAGTCGACTAACATATGACCGCTTCCAGGGTCTCATCTATTTGTGTACCAAAATTCATTAAAATCGGTTTGGCTATTTGGGGTGAAAGCGTATCAAACAACCATACTCACTTTCGCATTTACAATAGGTATTAGTTGGGATTTATATAAATATGCGAAATATTAAAGTACATATGATTATTTATTTTATTTTACAGTTTTAGGAAAACTTACAGCTAAACATTTTCACACAAGAGAGAGTACCTTTACTTTGAGAGTAATTTTTACTTTGAAACCCTGAAAATTCGAAAATAATATCAACTGTTTCATACATTTCTATTGGCTATATATTGCACTAGCTTCTGCCAGCGGTTTCGCCCGCGTAGTCCCTAGGGAACCTACTGCCGGGATAAAAAGTAGCCTATGTCCTTTCTTAAGCTCTAGACTATTTCTGTAACAAATTTCATTTAAATCGGTTCAGTAGTTTTGGCGTGAAAGCGCGACAGACAGACAGAGTTACTTTCGCATTTATAATATTAGTAAGGTTTATGAAACAAACTCTCTGCCAAATTTCATGAAGATCCTTTCAGGCTCTCTGATGTGAAAGAGTAACAAACATCCATTCTTCCATTATCCTCACAAACTTTCGCATTTATAATATAAGTAGGATAGGCACGCGTTCGACCACTATCTCACCTGATGGTAAGTGATGATGTGGTCGAAGATGGAACACGCTTGCCTAGAAGTAACCTATTCACTCGTGACTTAAAGACCTCCAGGCTGTATCTACCAGGAGTACATCATAACGTTAGAGTAGAGTAGAGAGTAATAGAGTAATAGAGTTTATCAACATTATTTTTCATTCCACTGAAGGGCAGTGCAGGCACTGCAGAAACACAGAAGAACTGTCTTCTTCTTATCGTGTGGGCAGTAAGGTCTAACGATCTTACAGACCCTGGTGTCAGAGTTTCTAAACAGCCTCAAGGGCCTCTGACATGGTTTATTTGACGACCGCCATTTCGCGGCCGGGACCAACGGCTTATAGGTGCCTTCCGAAGCACGGAATCATCTTTTTATCAGACAATCAGGTGATTCAAGCCTGCAATGGCCTAGCCAAACTGGAAACAACTTTACAAAGTATGCTTCCCGTGGGAATCGAACCCACGACCACCGAGTCACAAGGCAAACGCCTAAACCACTTGACCACGGAGGCAGTTCAAGAAGAACAAAGGGAGAATAGGTATCTCCCTTTTTCACAGTTCCTCTGTGTTTATAAATGCGTAGCTATCTGGAAACACTAATCATAATTAAATCGTATTTGTCTTACTGTGTCATTTGTATAAAATTAAAACGATTATGTATATTATATGTACATAATTATACCGTATATGTTGCTGTTTCTTTGTTTACTTGTACAGGGTCTTGGTTTTTGTTTTGAAACAAAGCATTTCAACCTTTTATCGCACCTGGGAAAACAGTGGTATAATTTACTTGTATTGAGTTTGGCACGTGACTGTTCCGTTATTTATTATCGCGTAAATAAGCGTAGTATTGCCTTATAAATAATAGTATAGTAACATGTAAACCTACACATCATTTAAACAAAAACCGGCCAAGTCAAACTGGTCCCACGTACGCAACCTATGCAACGCAACATACGATACGATACATCAGCGTTGCATACGTTGCGTACGTAGGACCAGTGTAATTCTTGCTTAAACCTATTTTTTATTATTTTTGTTATAGCGGCAATAGAAATACACAATCTGTGAAAATTTGAACTGACTATCTATTACGGTTCTTGAGATACAACCCTCTGACAGACAGGCGGACGGACATTTTAAGCTCGCGTTTGACCACAATCTCACCTGATGGTAAGCTATGATGTGGTTGAAGATGGAGCACGCTTGCCTAGAAGTAACCTATTCACTCTTGACTTAAAGACCTCCCAGGCTTTCAAGGCATCTACCAAGAGTTGATGAATTGTCGTGTCTTCTACTTAATTATTCATTCCACTGCAAGACATTATTTATTATTATTTTATACCCATTTAGTTAGGACGAAAATAGACTGAAAGTAATTTAATCTGTACTTCTGTACTAATATTAAGTACTAGTTGACCCGCGCAACTTCTTCTGCCCACAGCGTCACATTTTTCATTACTGCTCCGCTCCTATTGGTCTTAGCGTGATGATTGTATAGCTTATAGCCTTCCTAGATAAATGGGCTATCTAACACTGAAATATTTTTTTTTAAATCGGACCAGGAGTTCCTGAGATTAGCGCGTTCAAGCGAACAAACAAGCATGCAAACTCTTCAGCTTAATATATTAAGTATAGATAAAGAGGTAAAGTTCGTGGGGGTAATCTCTGGATCTCCTGAACCGATTTTGCAAATTCTTTTACCAATAGATAGCTACGTTATTTGTGAGTGCCATAGGCTATACAACTAACCCGAGTGGGCACGGGTCAGCTAGTCCACAGTAAGTTGCAAATGAGACGAAAGGTCACGGCTAGTCCTTGCTCGTTATATACATACATACATATACTTATATACCTGTTTGTTTCATACATAATGTAGCCGGAGACAGTTTGTGGCCTTCATGGTTTGCCTTGCATGGTAAGCTGAAAGACATTTTGCTGTAATTCTTTTTAGTTTCTTTTTTCAAAGAACAGTATTTTTTTAAATTCTTGTTAATTACTGGAAAATGCACATTCTGAAACAAAATATCAGTATTTAAGGCCTAGTATGATGAAAAAAAATGCATTTAAATTTTCCTTATCAGCATATAAAAAAAAGGAAATCGATAAAGGTTATTTTCGTTTTTCAGGGAGAACCTTTTCGATGTGACCAAAAAAGTTTTTAACGTTTGTACAGGATTTAAACAAAATTTTATTGAAAAAAATTAAAACTATTAGATGTCTTGATGCTTCAGCCTTTACCACCCCAACACCCAAAAAATAACAGAAAAAAAAATATCCCCAAAAACACATCCATTTCCGAGTTCACACCTCACACACAAACATACATAAATCCTGTTCAGTCTAGCGGTTGAACGCCTTGCTTAGGGACCCTTTGTCGTCTGAACGTTGACCTAGGTCAGGTCTCTCCCCGTCTAGACACCCTGTATACCTAACTATAGCGGATTCAATTTTAGGGATATTGAAATTTTGATTTTAGGAGGAACACGGAAAATTGCTTCCAACTTTAGTATGCATTTTGGTGTTTAAAATGTTTTTTATGTCTGACTTTTTAGTTGTATCTTGATTTGTTTTGATGATTTTATAGAATTCATTTTTTAAAGAGTGTTGAAATTTTGATTTTAAAGTCAAATACTGTAGGACCGATTGGGTCCAAATGTCTTGCATGCTCGGTGCCTGACGGGTTACAGGGAACATGGGAAATTGTTTTATTATTTTATTTTATTTTTGTGTTAAAAATGGTTGTTTATTTATCTTACTTTTTAGTAGTTTCTTGTTTCGTTTTGATGATTATATAGAATTCAATTTTAGGAAGAATTGAAATTTTGATTTTAAAGATAAGAAATTGCTTCTAACTAAATGAGTTTGGGTGTGAAAAATGGTTTTTGACGTCTGGTTTTTATTGACAGTTCCTTGTTTTGTTTTGATGATTGTATGGAATTAAATTTTATCTCGTATTGGAATTTTTACTTTAAACGGAAGATGGGAAATTGCTTCTTACTTTAGAATGAGTTTTGGTGTGATTTTTTTTTTGTCTCTGACTTCCCTTTGCCGTCTGTACGTTGACCTAGGTCAGGTCTCTCCCCGTCTAGACACCCTGTATACATACTTATAGCGGATTAAATTTTAGTGAGTATTGAAATTATGATTTTAGGAGGAAGTCGGGAAATTGCTTCTAACTGTAGTATGAGTTATGTATTTTTAATTTTTTTTAAGAGTATGTCTGACTTTTTAGTTGTTTCATGTTTTGTTTTGACGTTTATTTTTTATTAATTAACTATTTACAAAATACCTATTATGTACAGGTGAGCTAAAATTATTTGTAAAAGCTAAAAAACAACTAGACGAATAAATTCGCCGCGGGTACGGAGATAGCACGACGGCGGATAGGACAAAATGGAGAAAGAATTCGTGTTGCGTCGAACCCGAGTAACATGGGATAAGGGCAGGAAGATGATGATATTTTTTCTTAAAAAAATAGATTAACAAAAGAAACACAAAATGAAAGAAATAACATCGTGTGGTTCGTTGAAAATGAAATTAGACAGAGGCTGTAAACATTCGGTTACGTACCTACGCCCTTATTTTTCATGAAATGCGGAAATAAAATGATTATGATAATTTTATTCAATTAACACACATTTTTGACGATTTTTATGTTTCACTTTATTAACCCGTCGAGTTTATTAAATAAAACGGAGCCTTGGTCAACTTCTAAGATAGCTTTTGTGCGAAAGAAATTGGTTGTCTGCAAAGTCGGTTTACGGACGATAATTTTACGTGATAACGTCATAAGAAAATAATTGTATTCTTAACAAACAAGCCGAACGCTTAGGCCGATCGTGCCTCTCTATCGCTTGTTCCGCGGTCTCACTTGCACGCTCGGCTCAGTCGGGACGTGACACTTTTTCGTGCGTGCAGCCGGCGTTTATCGATTTATAAGACGTTATTGCGTCAAAAAAAAAATAAAAAAAAAAACTGTTGCCTACGACCTCTTATTTCCTATTCTGTTCGTTCGCGTTTACTTTAACAGCCGGAAAAAAAACAAACTGACGGACAAATATATTTTTCTTTGTTTTTATTTGGTATAAAAATAATAAGCAGGTATCTAATACTATGCTTATACTATACTTGTACTTTCAAATGCATTTAATAAAGAACTGTTATTTTGATATTACTAACAGACACTTCAGTTTTATTAATTTGTGTAGAAATAGATATCAATCACAGATGTATGGCGCTACATTTGAGCTTATATGCCACAGAAATATCTACATAAAAATATAGTTATCAAAACTAATGGTCTCGTTTCGCCTCATTACGAGTTCAAAGTAGCGTGGCTGAGCCGGGCCCTTGATGAACACAATCGGGGCTCAAGGCCCTACGGCTCGTGGTTCAAATGTATATTGTAACTGTATGCTTCTTCCTACTTCCATCCGCTTTTTGTTGCACGTATCTACATGCATATATTAAGGAGCTCGTGGCTACAGCCGCACAGGTCTATCTTTAAGGTTAAGCAACGCTTTCCAAAGTTGGTCTGTGGATGGGTGATTGAGTGACCATCTTAACATACCGAGTATCCTTCGTGCCTCGGAAAGCACGCTAAGCCGTTGGTCCCGGCTGTCATTTGTTGATCTTTGGCAGTCGTTACGGATAGTCAGAAGCCAGTAAATCTGACTCCAGTCTTGCCAAGAAGAACCGTGTTACCCAGTTAATGGGTTGTGGAGGTCTGGTAGGCAGCCGCTCCACGTAAAACACTGGTATTCAGCTGAATCTGGTTTTACTGGAAGCCGACCCCAATATAGTTGGGAAAAGGCTAGGCAGATGATGATGATGATCTACATGCATATATTATACGGTACCTACAGAAACTTGAAATTGCTATTTCACCTGCGTTTAGTCTTTTGTTATCCGAATGTATTAAAAAAAACAAAGGCGCAAAGATATGCAGCTATCATTGCGTGCAGGAATATTGATTCAATTAATTTTTCCCTTTCTAGATAATTATGTTTATTTTGGAACACAATACGAGTACATTTAAAACTTGTTTATAGCCTAGCGATATGAATATGGTTTTTTATATCATTGAAATACTTAGCAAAAAAATTAATAAAACAGTACATTTTTCAATGCGGTGATAAAATGTCACGGAAGTTTGAATTATTTTTTAACATTATTATTTATTAAAATCGAGTTATATGTTTATAAAAGTACCGTAGTATGTAAACTAGGCTAATTTATTAATTAAAACATAACCTTCAGCTGTATTTGCTACCAGGCGCGCATAAAATCTAGCGACAAAATCAAATATTTAATGATTTAATTTATTCTTTACAGGTGAGTGCGCCAACGTGTTCGATACATGCGACGATGAGAAGTTGGAAACAGTGAGTTATTGACACCTCCTACTAGGTCATAAGCTCCTGGTACCTTAGATATTGATTACTATCTCCTTTTGGGGGTTTTCTATGGTAATTTTATTTCTTTTATTTATTTATTTGAACTATAATGCAACAAGGCATTCTCTATCAGCCAACCTTTGGGTTAAAAAGACTGTAACCATTGAAATATCATATATCTATCTATGACTATAACTAATACTGCTAAAAATTATAAAGTGAATAGACTGCCTCTCGTCGGTCTAGTGCTTGCAAGGGCGACTGTTCAGCCTGGCTGGCTGGCGTCTTGGGTTCCGCTCCCAGCTTAGAGCTTTTGAGATTTTCTGTAAGGATTTTTTTATCCATCTCCTTATGACATGCGATTTATGAGTTATGACAGGCAAATTGCGGGTATTAATCATTATAGTAGTCACTAGCTTTTGCTCGCGACTTCGTACGCGCATATCCCGTTTTTTTCGTTCCCGTAGGTATTTTGGGAAATCCTTTCTTAGTGCTCCCCTACCCTCCCCAAGGAACCGACATGCCAAATCAGCTTCCTACGACCAGTAGTTTCATCTGTGCATTGCCTGATTTTATATAATTAGGATTAAACTATGGAATTTGCTCAAATAGGAGAGCACCTGTTAAAATTAATAACGGATTTCATAACACAAGCGTTGCAAAATATAATTCCTTCTGCCTTGCGCAAAACAAGGCCAAAAGAAGTTTGGGCCAGTCTCCGACAGTGAAAGTACATTCACACTTTATAAATGGCACAACCACATTATTGGGTGCTTGTGGCTAAATAATAGTAGCCGCGCAGGTAAAATTCAAGGTTAAGCAACGATGGCCGCGGCTGTTCCATTGATGGGCGACCGTCCGATACATACAGAGATTCCTCCCTGCCTCGGAAAGCACGCTAAGCCGTTGGTTCCGGGTGCCATTTGTGATTCTTTCACGACTGTAAAATATTTAAAAATTACAACCGGGACAAATGGCTTAACGTGCTCTCCGAAGCACGGAGGATTCTCAGTTTGTTAAGATTATCACCCATCCACGATCCGACCTCAGTAAGTGTTGCTTAACCTTGAAGATCGACCCTTGCGGCTGTTATCACCCTTGTGTCAAACTTTCTGAACCGCCTCAAGGGCCTCTGACATGGTTTATTTAACGACCGCCATTTGGCGGCCGCGACCACCAGCTTATGATACGTGCCTTCCGAAGCACAGAATCATCTTTTTTATCAGACAATCAGGTGATTCAAACCTGCAATGTCCTAGTCAAACTGGAAACAACTTTACAAAGCATGCTTCCCGTGGGAATAGAACCCACGATCACCCGGGTTACAAGGCAAACTCCTAAACCACTCGACCACGGACCAGTTCAAAAAGGAGACAGGACAAATTCCTGAACAGCCTCAAGCCGCTGAAATGCCATTAATAGTACTGTGGGAGTTTAGGAGTAAGAATAAAAAGACGAACGACAATTATTAAATAGGTAAAAGTAGTTAATTATACTACAAAGTTAACAAAGTGGTTAAACAATAGACATGTAACATATTATCGCAAACACTTGTAATATTAATTGCTGCTTGTCAAACCACAAAACATTGATATGGCGTTATTGCGACCCATTTATGAATAAACATTACCTAGTTTATAAAATTAACTAGACGTGCATATCCCGTTGTTTCCAGTTCCCGTAGAAATTTCGGGAAATCCTCTCTTAGTGCTCCCCTACACTCCCCAAGGAACCTAAATGCCAAATGTCAGCTTTCAACGACCAGCTGTTTCAGCTGTGTTTTGTCTGTCAATCAGTAACGGAAGAATTATATTGAATAGGATTAGACTCTTCAACTTTTAGAGCCGAATTCAGTACCTACTTATTTGGAATTCAAAACGTGCCAAACCCTTCATTTAATATCAACTTTAGATAGGTCAAGAAAGAGAGTAGAGTTTGACAAATCGTAATCACCCTCAGCTCAACTTTGTCCACTGCTGAGCCTCTCTTGTGCCAGCCCCGACGTTTTGTTTTTGTGTGAAAGTCTTCATGGATGTCCTCCGTCTTGGAGCAGACGGAGGGGTCAGTCAGTCAGACTCCTACTGACTAAAACCACACTGTATACCTCCTCTTCACTTTTGGCTGGGGCGCGGGGGACACGTTCGTGTTTTCCACTATCATGCAGTGACAGTTTGTGCTTGCAAACCCCATCTCGGAAAGGGTAGGAGTGAGCTTCTTCTGACCCTTTCATCTGTGAGATGCGAACGGAAACGAGACACCAAGGCATCATCATCGACAGCAGGCATCTTCTGGGTGCACTTGCTCCGTCATATGTAGAACTCATCCATCGCTTTCCATCAGGCGTGAATGTGGTCAAGAGCGAGCACATCCTCAATTAAAAAAAAACTGGTTACATAATTCGCTACAGCAAAAAAAAAATAACAAAGATTATTTTAATCAAAACATTGATGGTTTCCTATCATAATAACCACATGGCAGCAACTACGCATCACTGATCCGATGAGCAGTAAAAAACATTAATTGACCGTTACTGACTCACCGTTCAGTACTAGGCTAGCATAACTGTTGAGAGGTGACGTCATTCTTACTTCAGTTGTAGGAACCTGCTTCGGAGTTGATCGGGTTTCTTCGGGTGTACGAGGCTCTACGGACCATTGCTTGGTTTATCAAGCGTGAGGTTCTGAGTTCGAAAATCAAGTCAGGTTTTTCTGTTAGAAAATATCACTTCAAGCTGAATTTGGGAGTTTTTTCTGATAGAACATGCTTCAGTTGTCAGAGAAATTAAGAATAATTCGTGAAGCATTTTTTGAGTATGATTGGTAGACCAGAGGCTCGAGCTGGACAAAGTGATATACTGTTAGTATGCATTCGAAGCCAAGAATGAATGAATGAATGTATGGTATTGATAAGCACTACTTACTGAAAGCGAAAGTGGTCAATCTTTTCTGAATTTTCAATAATCGTCATAGCTGATGGTGATGACGTATGATTTTACTTAGGGCCCTATCTTACCAGGTCACCATGGTGACATAACCAGTCGCCCTTCCGTGGTGCCTTGAGCTACCAAGCGCGAGAAACACCATAAGAAACTGCGGGTGATTCGGTTAGCGGTAAAATTTTTTTTGCGCAACCAAGCTGATACCAGGTGAGGTACCCTGTATACAACTGCATATATTTTATTAGTGGCGCGACCGGTTGCTGCCATCAATTGTGTCCTGTGAGAAAGTGTGAGAGTGAGTAAGGGTAAAACGATCTGCTTTGCTGTATTGATGGTTAACTCTTTAGAATGTATGGATCCTGTAGGAGGCTACGTTAATTGCAGCATTGGTGGCATTCATTTAATCCGTCAAAGTATAGTTGTATGGGCACTTGGGGTACTCTTAACTGGCTCCACACTCCCTCATTCATTAATTCTCGAATTGATAAAGAGTGTGTACCGCAAAATTATTTTAGGATGATGTCTAACACAGTATGAAAGGAGCCAGCTCTACTGATCACAAATGATGTTCTATACAAGTGAAATTCTGACAGCGCGGCGAAGGTGATTGTCCGATCGTCAAAATTGTATGGGATTGACAAATGCTGTCGTAAGTCACGTGATTTTTTTTTGACGTGATAACGTATTATAATCGATGAACACCGACTGCACGCACGAAAAAGTGTCACCTTTCGCCTGAGCCGACCGTGCAAGCGAGAGCGCGGAACAAGCGATAGAGAGGCACGATCGGCCTAAGTGTTCGGCTTGTTTGTTAAGAATTCAATTGTTTTCTTATGACGTTATCACGTAATATTATCGTCCGTGAACCGACTTAACAGACAACCATTTTATTTATTTATAAATTCTGTAACGTGACAATCTGTGTTACCACAATAAGCCATTCAGACGAGGTATCTCGATCTGTCTTGTTAGCAGAAGGAGAGTTCATAAGAGTCCCTTTCATCTGGTGTCACCAAATCTCACGGTAACTGTAGAGACACTACTTATGCCGTGTCAATCGGGACTAAAAAAAAAAAGAAATAAAATATTTTTATTGCAGACATTCTTGCTCCATAAAAATGATAGTAGAATATACAATACTTCCTTTGCCTTCTAATTTGGATGCCAGTTCGTTGACGTGAGTTGATATTCTCGCCTGATAGCTTTCACTATATCTAGCGATCTCTTGTTTGACGGTAGTGATCTTTAGATCCTCGTGTATCTATTTGTTGCTCACATAATAGGTATACCTAGCATGGTTCTCAATGTCTTGCTTTGAAATCTTTCAAGAATCTATGTTGCTATTGCTTGGAGTACCCCACAGCTGGATCCCGTTAGTCCAGATGTAAGGATGGTCTTGTAAAAAGCTATCTTTCTTTCGAGTAACAGGCTTGATTGCAGGCGTCCCATCAGCCAGTACATTGATCTGACTGTATCAAGCTGTGTACGCTGGTTCCAGATAAGCTTCCTCCAAGTGATTCTTCGATCCAGATGCATACCCAAATATCTGGCATCTTCAGCTTGATCAAACCCTTATATTTTGACATTTCAACACTTATATCTGTACTAATATACATATAAAGCTGAAGAGTTTGTTGGTTTGCTTGAACGCACTATTCTCAGGAAATACTGGTTCGATTTCAAAAATTCTTTCAGTGTTATATAGCCCATTTATTAAGGAAGATTATAGGCTATATATCATCATGCTAAGACCAAAAGGAGCGGAGTAGACGAAGTTGCGCGGGTTAACTGGTTTCCTGATAAAATTACACTTTTTTCTAGGGCCTAAGGGCAGTAGATGAGAAATCTTTATTAGGAAAACCCCATAGGAACCAACTGGACGTCCACAGGTTGATATTTATGTATATGACTCAGCGGTCAAGTACTAGGCTAGCATAATATGTCAAGAGGTGACGTCACTGCGTAGAGATGGGATTCTTCCATTGTCGTGAGAAGTGCAGTAATAATGCTGTAATCAATTATTTAATTTCAATGCGAATGACGTATCGATTATTTTGTAGTAGGTACGTACGAGTAGGTTAATGGGATGTGGTGTGGTTAGAGATATCAGTATCAGAAACTATGTAACATACGGACATGTAATTTAACCGCATACCTAGTTCGGTTCAAAACTATTTGATAACAAACAGAATTGGTTACTAATTTTAACATTAATTTCGATTCGGATATAATTAATACGTCAAGTTGACAGTCGCTTCGATGAAATAATAATTGCAAAATTAATAATTTACTTATTTAAAAAATAAAACCTAAAAATTAAACCGAATTGAACAGCCTTTATAAATCCTGATATAACTTTCTCGTGAACCCTAATAGGTAGACATAATCACATATTACTCGTATTTCTATTGCAGCTATAACAATAAAAAAAAAACTAAATGAATTATTGTTTGTGGACGTTCGACGTTTAAAAGTGCCTTTTAATAGTCTAATTGAAATTAACTTATTGATTTTGGCACGGAACCCTTTGTGTGCGAGTTCGACTCGCAGTCTGCCGCGTTCTCTTTACCCTAGGGAAATAAGATATCTATTATGATACCACTATACCTCTATTGTTCTCTAAGACTAATCGCGAAACGTTAATCGAAATATTAATATATCTGCGTTCGTGAGTCGTGGTCGGCGTATCATAAACGGTGCCAAGGTTTTGAGCTAGTGTTGCGTCAATTCCTTGTACGCACGCCTTGCAGTGTTGAGAGAGTCGATTTTTTTTATCGATTTTGTTTTGAAGAATCGATTATTAATGCTGTTCGGTGCTTGATAATAGGTTGCGACATCTCGTCGATTGATGGTTTTAAACGTTTTTTTTTTAATTGTTTCTGTGGGCGTGAATATTCTAAATTATCCCAAGGGAACGCGTTTGAGGAGCTCGTGGCTAGATAATAACAGCCACACGGGTCGATCTTCAAGGTTAAGCAACGCTTGCCAAGGTTGGTCTGTGGATGGGTGACCATCTTAACATACCGAGTTTCGTCCGTGCCTCGGAAAGCACGTTAAGCCGTTGGTCCCGGCTGTCATTTGTAGATCTTTGGCAGTCGTTACGGATTGTCAGAAGCCAGTAAATCTGACTCCAGTCTTGCCATGATGTAGCGTGTTACCCAGTTAATGGGTTGTGGAGGTCTGGTAGGCAGCCGCTCCTCGTAAAATACTGGTATTCAGCTAAATCCGGCTTGACTGGAAGCCGACCCCAATATAGTTGGGAAAAGGCTAGGCAGATGATGATCCCAAGGGAACGCGCTTCCGGGATAAAAGTATACTAAGTCCAATTCCAGACACGCGATTTTGTAATAATCTCTCCGTGTAAATTCAGGGAAGTGTACTTGAAATTAGCTGTGAATCCATACAAAGAAAATGTGATGGCAGTTCACTTCACCCTCAATTATCCTAAAGTTGTCACGTGATAAGTTTACAATATAGACTGGCTCCGATCCAGGGGCTACTCCATATCACCTAACCACTAAACATTAATGACAACACGATTTGACAGGTACTGTCAAATCGTGTTGTCATGTTTTCTTAGTTCGGGTGCGAGACTAATCGTAAGTCCGTAAGTGATACGGAGTAGAATACGGGAAAACTAAGGTTGAAACTATATTTACTTCTGGCTTAGAGAGTAGCCCCCCAGATCCGTTCTGCCGTGAATAAGTAACAGACGGACAGGCCATTTATAATAAAACTAACCTTTGCCCGCGACTTCGTACGCGCATCTCGCATTTTCCCGTTCCCGTAAGAAATTCGGGTAATCCTCTTTTAGTGCTCCCCTACACTCCCCAGGGAATCTAAATGTTATTTGCATTTATTCATTCCCTAGTTTCAGCTTTCTGCGACCAGCGGTTTCGGCTGTGCTTGTCTGTTATTTACTGGGTCACCAGACTCACCAGTAAAGGAAGAATTTTATATAGAAGGATTAAAAGTATGGATTTGGTTTAGATATGGATTTAGTAATGCTGTCAGGAGTCTGTGTTTCCCGATAGCTACAACCTGGGAGTCTTTAAGTCAAGAGTGAATAGGTTACTTCTAGGCAAGCGTGCTCCATCTTCGACCACATCATCGCTTACCATTAGGTGAGATGGTGGTCAAGCGCGTGCCTATCAATAGTAAAAAAAAAAAAGGTTCGTGAGAATACTTTGTGACATCTCTAGAAAGATGTTCTTTTAGACGTTAGTTCGCATTTTCATGCTCTTACGAATTAGTTTTCCAATATTTTACTGTAAAAATTTTCTATTGAGGTAACCTGGTTTTTATACGCTGCTAATGGCCCCAGCTGTTGGTGTCGTTTTAGTAAAATAAAAACTGGCCAATTGCGAGTCGGACTCTCAAAAAATGGTTCCGTACTTATCATACACCCAAAAAGAAACAAGTTTCTTGTAAGGGAGCCCCATTCATTTTTATTATTTATTGTTTTAGCGGAAATAGAAATACACATTGAAAATTTCAACTGTCAACTTATTACGGTACTCGCTCCAACATGAGCTGCTTGAGATACAGCTCGCTGACAGACTGACGGAAGGACGGACGGGCAGCGGAGGCTTAGTAATAGGGTTCCGTTGGTTACCTACCCTTCGGTACGGAATCCTAAATAGTAGCTAAGCTACTTTTTTACATACTACCTTGGAGACATCCAGGGTCCCATCTATTCTGAAAATATATTCATCAAAAGCGGTTCAGCTATTTAGCCGTGAAAGCATAACAAACACATAAACAAAGTCACTTACCGCATAATTATAAATATTATTTAAGAATAAGGGTTCTTGATTTAGTCCTAACCAGTTGAGATGCCTACTGCTGTAGTATAAAACATAAAAATAAATAGTTAACTTTTCAGCAGACTTGATAATTTACGTAATTAAAACATCGGAACAGCTGTTTTCTAGGCCGTGACGTCAGCTCAGCAATCGGTAGTCCCCGATCCGATGAGTCGGGTTTATTTTTATTTATCGCTACGTAGAGACGCGAATCTTGACCCAATTGTTCAAGTAACAGCTTCCTTTGACCTCTTGTGATATCGTATAGTAATTGTGACCTTTAACGTGCTTGGAATAGAGGTCTTTGTGTGAAGAAACGCTTCAGGGATAGCACAGCTCCCATTCAGTCATCATCATCGTCATCATCATAACAGCCGAAAAACGTCCACTGCTGGACATAAGTCCACTGCTGGACATAAGTCCACTGCTAGCCTTCCGTATGGTGGCTTAAAAGAATAATACCATCCCATCACTTCCCGTGGGTGTCGTAAAAGGCGACTAAGGGACTCACCAGAGAATGGGCAGCAGCGTTCTCTGTAAAACGCAACACCATACACTGCGATCGCCAACCCGCCTGCCAAGCGTGGCGATTATGGCAAACCCCTTTTGGGGGAACCTATGTCCGGCAGTGGACGTCAAATAAACAGTTTTATTCCACACTAGTTGAGCCGCGCAACTTCGTCTGCATCCCAATTTTCATTACTGTTCCGCTCCTATTGGTCATAGCGTGATGATTTATAGCCTTCCTCGAGAAATGGGCTATCTGACACTGAAAGGATTAAAAAAAAATAATCAAATCGGACCAGTAGTTCCTGAGATTATCGCATTCAAGTAAACAAACAAACAAACTCTTCAGCTTTATAATATTAGTATAGATAATCCTTAGGATAACGTTAATTCATCTTTTCTAGATCAATGGATTACTAAAGATCAAACGGACGCTAAAAATAGCAATCTATTGTAGAACTCTTGCGAAGGCATATGAAAATAAGGGAACGGTAAAAGGGAGGGTTTTTGCGCTGAAAATAGGTTATCCCTAAGTTGCGAGTGTCAAAGGCGTCAGTGGCGTTTGCGGGTCAATGGGCACTAATGGGCAGTGCCGATTATCGGCATATTAATGGGCTATCAACACGTGTATAGCTTGATGAATTTGTTCAGCTTTAAGGGTTGGCATAAGTGCATTTTAATGCGATCAAGTATTTAATTATGTTATCATTTAATGAGGGATGAGAAACAAAAAAAAAAAAATGACGGTCCCCCAAAATGCTCCCGTCACCACTTCCTAGTGCGTTCGCTGGAAAAATGTTTTGAGAATTTATCTTGATGGTTTTGAGGGTAGTAAGGAGGCGTCTATTGTCTTGTCAATGAGCGGTTGTTCATAAAATAAGTGGTTTTCCGTATAAAAGTTTAACTGTTCTTGAAAAATAACTTAAGCAAAAATCTCTATCTTGTATCTATACATATATATGTTTATATTATTTCATAATCAATAACTTAGACCACAAATGGTAGTAAACACTACAGACTTGCTTATATTTTGGTGTAGTTGTTCACAAAATCACTTCACAAAAAATATTCTGTAATAACATTTACGTGTCTCTACAGCGGAATCCGAGGTGAGTATAATTATAAGACCTCTATGCTGTGTGCAATAAAGTTCACTTTGTGAGCTATCTCACTCAGGTGAAGCTCGATATCGAAATGGTTACTTACAGAATAGACTTGCTGGTGAGGGTCGCGGGTAGCCGATGGATGCGAGACGCACAGGACCGGTCGTTGTAGCGAAGCTTGGGGGAGGCCTATGTCCAGCAGTAGACGTCTTTCGGTTCACTAATTGTGCTGATGGTGATGATGACGCCATGATTTCATGTTGTAAAACTAACTTAACAATAACGAACTCATCCGGTGAAAGTTAACAGCGTCGTGTTTCTCTCCTAACAAAAAATATAACAAAACTAGATCACTTACAATGTAAGCGAAGCTAAGCCGATTGATCATCTGCCTAGCCTTTTCCCAACTATATTGGGGTCGCTTCCAGCCAAACCGGATTCAGCTGAATACCAGTATTTTACATGGAGCGACTTCCGGTAAGACGGTACATCTTCGCAAGACTAGTTTCAGATTATCTGGCTTCTGACAATCCGTGACAACTGCCAAAGATCTACAAATGGCTCGGCTTAACGTGCTTTGTAAGGCACGGAGTAGTCTCGGTATGTTGTCTGTTCCATTCACAGGTCGACCTCGGCGAGCGTTGCTTAACTTTGAAGATCGATTGAATAGAAACTAAAGCGATTCATCGATATAACTAACATTCACACAGCCCTAGTAACTAGTCTAGACCAAACGACGCCATGTTTTTAAAATGACAGCTGACTGCTGACATTCAGCGAATGCAGCGCGTCATTCGAACGTGCTCAATTAGACGGTGTGCTAAAAACATCAATCGCTTGACCGCTTGATATACACAAACTTCTTGCTTCAGCTGATTTTTGTTTTTGTTATGGGTTCTTTGTACCGAGAGGTGGAAAATCTGAACCTAATTTAGAAACTAAAACTATCCATCGATCTCTGAATTGTGAATCTGAATTCATTTAACTTTCCTAATGTTAAAGATCGGAACTTCGGTTTCTCAATTCAGGGAGCAGGGAAAGGTTTAGTAAATTTCCCCCTTTGGGTACCTACAAGGAAACCTATATCAACAAAGACAAAACAACGATGCTTTTGGCTCTAATTCCTTCATAAACTGCTGGATTCAGCTGCTTCAAGTTTCGTTCCATTAGACACTTTATACGGTAAAGCGCTTTCCGCTGCAGCGTAGTGATAATTTTCCGCTTGACGACAACTTATCTAGGTCAGAAGGGTTCGGGGAGCTCTGACGTCAGAGTGCATTCGAACCAGCCGGCCCCCAATCTCAAAAGGTCGTATCACAAAACCTTCGTCATCGTAAAATTTACCCTACACCCTATAAATAGAGATGAAAATTCAATTTTCCATTTTAATTACGAATTACCTTGCTTCTATTTTATTAACCAAAGGTCGTAAACGGCATTTGTTGAAATTGAATCTTGTTCGTTAACGATTAGGTTGGGATTTGATTGGAGTTCGACTATTGCGTTATGTTGGCATGTTATGAAGGTCTTATTAACATACAAAAGCTCTTTTAGCGTTATGGGCGCCTAGTACTTTGTCACCGTGTGAGCTGTGAAGCGTGATCTTTGATTTACTGTTTGTTCGTCATTCATGCATGACTATTAATTAATATTAAACCGACTACAAAGAAGATATATTTAATAAGGATTATTTAAAGAAATAGCGAAATTTCGTCAAGATTACAGACCAATTTTGACTGTCAAATATCGAAGTGTATACCTATTTGTCTTCCGAGATTTGAAGTATTCCTGGTTACCCATTGCTGACCAAGCCTCTTTTCTTATGCCAATCCCCACGCTTCTGCCCTAAGCTCATATTACCAGGAGACCATTAACTAGAAGGAAGTTTCTAGCGAAATCTTCGTGAAAAACGCCAAATATGTTCATCTAGACAAGTCAAACTCAAAATATGCACATACAGCCTACTTTTCATCCTAGTATGTAGGTAAATAGGTCACCGGGTGGGTCGCTTGATATGGGCGTGTCTCATTGTATTTTAAACTTTCAAAACTTTCCGGTCGCAGCTTCCAAAGATTATCAGGCTATTTTTTTGACAAAACAACTTGAATACCTAGGGTTTAACACCTACACCTTGGGGTTTCTTGTATCCTGGTATTTGTGGAGTTCACTGCACTCGCTTCATTTAAAAGACTGGTAGATAGGTATCTCCGATTGTATTTAATTTTAACATCCTTTTGCAGCTGGAAAAACACTCAACCTGAATGTTTTTTGCAACAAAATAAAATATTATACTTAATGAAAGAGTCGGCAATTTATTTACGCCAAACTCCTTCAACTCGTTACGAAAACATAATATTATTGAAACATTCCCAAACAATAAGCCAATATCGGTACATAGTTAACATGTTAATTTGTAAATGGTGGATCTTTACTTCTTTGTTGTCACTTAAATTTGACATGAGAATAGGTAAGAAAACATGTCAAATTCTAAACTTTTAATTTTAGTTTCTTTACTTGTGATTTTTACCTCAATTAACAACTACAAACTAAAACATAGTAACTGAGAATACTTTTTTATACTGAATCCAACGATTCACGAATTAAAAACAAAAATAATCGTGCTACTATTTCGGTAATCAGCTTCGCTCCACTCAAATTCACACCTTATTTCACTTTTGTAGAGTACATTTTCCTTTGCTGTGTCGTTTGAAGGTTTATTCAAATGAGTTTAGACCAACTTCTTAACTTCCTGGTCGCCTGGTACTATTCTACGCAGTTACGTAATGTAATGCACGGTTTCTTAACACCTGTAGCTCTAGTATCACGCTATTGACACGTGTAAAATGGCTGGTGGGAGTAAGCAGAATTGTAGGTCAAATTTAGTAGAAATCATGTTTTCTATGATTTTATGTCTTTGTTTACTCTCAGCTGTCGTTTAAAAGTGAATGTGCCATTTCAAAGGTTCTCTGATTCTCTTTCGAAACCAAAAACGTTATGGTCTTGGGACCAGCTATGTGAACCCTTCTCGCTTCTTTGGCACCCTAGTATATTTGGAGCCTATTTGCCATTATCCTATCGATAATTCAGCAGGAAGCCATGTTATATAATTTTATTTATGACAAAATATTCCAAAACATGGAGACTTACTTCGGACTCTGACATTACTTCAGAAAATCAATTTTGTTTTATAATAGCTTTCATTCTCCATTCCCAGAATTCAATCAGGAGTATAAATGACGCACTAAAAATAGTCAGTTCAAATCTCGTGCTAACTCTTGGGAACGTGACAAGCAAAGAATAATCAACTAAAAGTGACATTACCTGGCTTCAACCCAGGTTCACCTTAGCAACCCCGTCATATTTGGCTCGAACTTATACTTTCAAATTATATAATTATACTGATTCGGACGAACGTACGTCAATTTCCTAGAAATCGTTGTCCTATTCCACCTTAGTTAATACCAACAGCCAGCCCGGCTTCGCACGGAAATAAATTTTCCAATCGGTATTTTCCGACATCTTTTATCCCAGCCAATTTCCACAAAACTATAATTAATAATGCACCTTTACCCTCCTCATGCATCCCTGCATTTATAAGGGTTTCAAACCCAAAGAGTAACCTACGGAACCCTATTACTAAACCCTTCGCTCCGTCCGTCCGTCTGTCCCTCCGTCTGTCTGTCAGCGGGCTGTATCTCAAGAACCGTAATAGGTAAACGGTTGAAGTTTTCAGTGTGTGTATAATTTCTATTTCCGCAAAATAATAAAAATTACGTTATGTAACCGACTCGCACTTGCCGGTTTTTTTGGTGAAAACCGTATGATAAAACCACTATGATAATAATTGATAACCCATACGTTGGTTTAGAGTTTATCACGTACAGGCAGACAGACAGACGCGGCAGGGGGATTGACTACAACATCCTCTCCAGTGCTTCTCGAATCTACTGTACTGTGACCCTAACCTGGTCAAAGTTCCAGGAAAACCCTAGCCATGCTAGAAGAGCCACGTTTAACTGAGGCAGATCAATATTGTATGAAGAATGATATAGCTAGAAAGGTTATAACTGTTGCAATGATACCTGTAGACAGCTGCACGGAAGAAGAGAATATGCTAAACGGACCTCAAATAATAAATATGAAAAAGGACCAGAGAATGGTGATGACTCACTGCAATTGGACTGTAGAGATCAGAAAGGCAGTAGTACCGTGTAAACCACTGATATTCATCTGCACCTGCTAAGGTCAGAATCGACCCCAACATAGAAACTAAACGGATAAAATCTACTTCCTTATCGAAATTGTGTAGTCTAAACTAAATGACCCTTTGACCTCATCACTAAAGCTAATGAACCCTTAATCATCAAAAGAAATGACGAAACAACTGCACAGCATCCCAAATTTCTTAAAGCAAGATAAAGTAGGAAAAAAACAACTATAAATGAACAGGTTGCCAACCTAAACCAGATGATCATAACAAATATCCCCTCTACTAAAGATCAGTCATGTAACGCTGCCATATGTTGTGACGGAGTCGAAAAGAGCAAGCAGATAGAAATCCACGAGACAGAATGAGATAACCGAATGTTTGTCAACATGCCGAGTATATTTTTAGACATGTTTCCGCGAGTAGAATTTAGATAAGTGCTGTGAATTAGTTTATCAACAGTTTTATCGTTTAATAGGTTAGTGTGTTTTGGACGTCGGAGTAATGAATTACGGGAATGAAACAAAAGTTATCGTTATCAATGTTTTTATTGTTCTACGTCTAAATGATAAAGATTTGTTTTTTTTTTTTGTAGTTTGGAAGAATTCCTACGCTACATGTTTTGAGATATGAACTGTTACTATCGAAAATTTGAGTCAATAATGTTTGGAATGCCACAGGGCACTGTTTTGGGGACAAACCTAAATAGAAAATGATGCTAGGAATCACATTTTGCAAAAAGAAAGTGTTACCAATATACTATCTACTATTTTTTGCACCTTCCAGGATGTCCATGGGTGTTCCATATTTTGTTACAAATCATACTAAACCGATGGACTGATTGTGAGAGAGATCTAATCTAATCTCTTCAAAGTTAGAGTGAACAGGCTCCTTCTGGGTAGGCTCGCTCCATCGTAGACTTTGTCTCTGTCATCTCTGACATAGACTAGAGTCAAGAGCAAATCCATTACAAATAAAAAAAAAATTTAGCCCGTTACGGGCTAAATCTTCTAGTTAGAGTCAAGTCAATGGTAGGCAACGATGGGCTCGTAGAGTCGAAGCTCCGATGTCTTGAGCAACGACGCCGAGTTGCTAGCCTGTCGGTTTCCTACCGGTTGCATTTTGGGGAATGTGCGACGGAATTGCATAATTTAATTCCGCCAAGCCCGTTCCACTATCGGACCACAAGACGAACGGCGATGCGCCACCGGGTACATGGTAGACGTCCCACCCACACGCACAAAACGTTTTGGGAACACATTCACAATGCGTGCAGCTGAGGAGTGGAATTCCCTGACGGTGTCTGTGTTTCCTGATAGCTACAACCTGGGAGTCTTTAAGTCAAGAGTGAATAGGTTACTTCTAGGCAAGCGTGCTCCATCTTCGACCACATCATCGCTTATGGTCAAACGCGTGCCTATAAATAGTAAAAAAAATCCATCTCACCTTCGCCTTGGTCTGCCGCGATGTCGCCTGCAGTGAATGGAACCTAATAAATGGTTCTTTTAGCCAACAGCTGAAGACATGACAGCTAATATATGTGAGTTCTCGTATAGAAGATATGGTTCGCCTACTACAAATACGTTCCTATAAAGGGGAGGAATGTAAAATAATACATCTATACTTCCATACTAATATATAAAGCTGAAGAGTTTGTTTGCTTGAACGCGCTAATCTCAGGAACTACTGGTCCGATTTGAAAAATTCTTTCTGTGTTAGATAGCCCATTTATTGAGGAAGGTTATAGGCTAGGCGTCACGCTAAGACTAAAAGGAGCGGAGCAGTAATGAAAATTATGACGCAAACGAAGTTGCGCGGGTCGACTAGTAAAATATATTTGTGCCAATGTAGGGAGATATTAAAGGAAGCAAGCTTACACCATCATCAAAGTATTACGCAAAATGTAAACGTGTTCGAACTGCGTACATCGCCTGTTGACGTGTTGTATCTACGCTCTGAATTTTGTTGTGTAGTGATACTTGTTACAACCTCTGCGATCCTGGTAGTATCTATATAAAATTACTAGGTTGTATCTCTATCAGTCATTGCTTTGCTCGGAAAAAACGTAACTGGTGAGTTCATGTTGCCTTGGTACATTAATTTTAATACAGCTGTAGTATACTATACAATGTCATTTTTGGATTATAAATAAAGAAGTATGATGATACTTGTTACAACTTCTCCTATTCTGCTACCATTCAGCCTTAGGCTTACATCATGAAGATGGTACTTATTGCAACTTCTGACTGCCTGGTAGTTCCGTAGCATGCAGGTTTAGAACAAGCTTATAAATTGGTTGTTGGTTCAAAACCTGGACCATGTTAGTTTTGAAATGTCAACAGTAGTCATTGATATAGGACAATATTAATAGTTTTTTGGAAGAATGTTCAGGTTACTAACTTCATCGCTTTCCATCTGGTGATATAGTGGGCAAACGTCTAAAAGTCAAGAAATGGTAAATAGTTTAAAATAATGGTCTAAAATCACCAAAAATCAAGCAGCGTTCCTTCTCGTGACGGGCGTTTTTGGGGGTCGGGGACTGTCTTCAGCTTGACGTTGAAAAAGTGCTGGCTCTCAGCCTAATTTGAATAAACGACTTTTCATTTTGATTTCTCCGTATCTTCCACATATTCCATCTGACAATCCGTAACGACTGCCAAAGATCTACAAATGTCAGCCGGGACCAACGGCTTAACGTGCTTTCCGAGGCACGGAGGAAATTCGGTATGTTAAGATGGTCACCCATCCACAGACCAACCTTGGCAAGCGTTGCTTAACCTTGAAGATCGACCCGTGCGGCTGTTATAATCTAGCCACGAGCTCCTCAAGCTTTATTCAACAAATAGTAATAATGTGTTATGGCATCAAAATGCATGTGTTGCAAGCGTGCCGTTTAGTTCTTTGCTCATCTCAAAGATAAGGAAGGAAATCAATTCAATTTAGATAAACGATAGAAGATAACTCGTGTTAAATCAGCTGTTTTCGTGCCTGTTGAGTTTTACGCCGTATGCATCTTAACATCTTTACAATTTCTGGTAGCCTAGTACTTTAAGAAAGAGTGAGAATCATTCTGTGTATTCATTTTCTTGTAAATGGCGGCTTTCGTAGTTTTCTTGATTTATCAAGATGGCTAGAATCACAGTCACAGTGGGTTAGTAGTTTTCATATTTGGCATATCTCTCAGAACTTCTGCTATCCTGGTACTTGCATGAAATAATACCAAGGCTTATTAGCCGTTGAAATTGGCAGATACTTCGTAGATAGTGCGGATGCATAGTTTTCTTCCATACCTTCTGAACATCTGTTGTCCTGGTACTTACAGGAAATAAATATTATGTAAATTACATCAATTATTACTGTACTGAAATTAGGTTTCTCAGCTTCAGCCATAAGGGTATTTTTATCTGGAAATTTTTTAGCATCCAACCCAATTTTACATGCCAAAGATTTGCAATTCAGATGACGTCAATTTCGATTCGACATCAATAAAATGACGACAATTTGACAAGCGATGCTACGGCGTACGATAACATCACGGCTGGAAAGTTTTCAGTATAATGTGGATGATTATAGACAGAACCGCGGGTTTAAAAAGGCAGGTAAAATCATCGAGCATACCAAGCCACTTGAAACTATCATCTTTACCCAATCAACCTTGAAACTTTTAGTTCGTATTTTATCTACATGCAGATTTAAACAACTACACTAATAATTAATTATCAAGAAATTATGCACAAACGCGTATAAAAAACGAAATTAATCTTTGGGCTTCAAATCCACATCGTTGTCAATGGCAAAAGTGCCCAGAACGCTGGCAGCATTGCCGCGTTGAATGGCAATGCCGATTCTTTGGCTGAAGAAAAGTCCAGCCCTCTGGTCACGTGAACAGTCGACAAGTTGTTCTGATGTCCCGAAAGACTTGTTGCGCACTTGGACCCCATGTGCCTAATGTTTCAACGCCAAACGGGTCAAATATATAACTCCCAATTAAGTTGTAACATTTGCGCCTTTTAGAATTAAAATTATGGCATTGCTGTTGGATGCATTGTGTGAAAGATGTGGCGAGTAAAGTGGTGAATATTTAGATGCGAATCTGCCAAGCCTTTTCCCAACTAAATAAAAGTATGGGTTACCTTCCAGCCTAATTTGATTCAGCTGAATACCAGTATTTTTCATGGAGCGACCGCCTTTCCCAAGTCTACAACCCAGTAACTGGGTTATTATAAGGTACCCCTTGGCAAGACTGGAGTCAGATTTACTGGTTTCTGACAATCCGTAATGACTGTCAAAGATCTACAAATGGCAGCCGGAACCAAAGGCTTGACGTGGCTTACCGAGGCACGGAGGAATATCGGTATGGTCTCCAATCCGCGGTCCGACCTTAACTAGCGTTGTTTTATGTCGAAGATTGACCAGTTGCAGTTATAAATATGCCACAATCTCCTCCACGGTGAACATTAAGATGTTTTTTTTTAAGGATGGGAAATCATCAAAATATGTCTCCTCCTGCTCTGGGTGAAGCAGAAGGGAGTGTCAGACTCTTACTGACTACAACCCATCTGCGGTGAATGATCAAATTCCACAATGAACATGGTGATTAAAACGGGTCAAAGGCAGGGAATGGCAAAACGATATTATCATCAAAGGAGTAGGCGAAATTGAACGAAGAATAGAGCCATATAATGCACTAGTGTACAATAATATTATCATCAAACATAGACGTCCTTGCGATACCATCGTTTAAGATAACATTTTGATAAGCTATCGATTTCTAAATGGGTTAGTGATCAACAATTTATATGCGGAAAAATGGCTTCAATTTTGAATGCAATAGCGAACACGCAGAGGGCACGTTGTAGATTCTTTCTTACTATTAGAAGGCTCTCCGAGAGCGAGGAGCTCGTGGCAAAATAACAACAGCCGCACGGGTCGATCTTGAAGGTTAAGCAACGCTTGCCATGGTTGGTCTGTGAATGGGTGACCATCAGTAACCATCAACATACCGGATTCCTCCGTGCCTCGGAAAGCACGTTATGCCGTTGGTCCCGGCTGTCATTTGAAGATCTTTGGCAGTCGTTACGGATTGTCAGAAGCCAGTAAATCTGACTCCAGTCTTGCCAAGGAGTACCGTGTTACCCAGTTAATTGGTTGTGGTGGTCTGGTAGGCAGCCACTCCACGTAAAACACTGGTATTCAGCTGAATCCGGTTTGACTGGAAGCCGACCCCAATGTAGTTGGGAAAAGGCTAGGCAGATGAGAAGGCTCTCCGAGAGCCTGTCACCTAGGCACGCCCTGCGTTGGTCGACCTGGAAAACTCTTAACAGACTCCGTACTCGGGTCGGCCGCTGTAAGGAAAACCTCCTCCGGTGGGGGTTCTCGGATGGCTCCGATCTTTAGTGTATGTGTCCACAGTCTATGGCCCATCTTTCGTCTTGCGCCGCATGCCCTGTCAGCTGTACATATGAAGACCTTATGACTGCGTCAGCGAATGCTGTTACCGTTTCTGAATACTGGGACAAACATTTTTTTTTTCCATCGACACACTAAAAAGAAGAAGAGACTATAAGAAGCGTTTGCCCAGCAAAAGAACCGTCGTCTGCCTGCCTTTTCCCAACAATATTGGAGTCGGCTTCCGGTATAACGGAATACAGCTAAACACCAGTATTTAACATGGAACCACTGCCTATCTGACCTTTACAGGTTCCACGGAATGCGATATACCCCTTTATAATTATGGTTGTCAGATATCCTGGCTTTTGAGTAGGTACTCGTAACGGCTGTCAAAGAAGAATGACAGCGGAGACCATCGGCTTAACATGCTTTCCGAGACACGCCTCACCGTGTCTCCTCTTGGAATATAATAGCGCGTTTATATTAAGTCGGTCACCGAATGCAGATACTTCATACGGTCTAACAGAATTCATTCATCGAATTGGGCTGAACATTAAATCGGTCACCGATTACGGCAACCGTATTCGTGTAAGTAGTAGCTTTACTGGTTTCGGCGATCGTATTCACAGCGACCGCATGCGGAGCGTGAGCTGTCTGCGCTCTTCGATTGAACAATGAGTAGCGCGTTTCAAAAACTTAGCCGTGTGCAGTCACTGAAAAGGGTCTGCGGCCAAATACAGCTAGCCGAAAACCTGTTTACACCTAGTCGCTGACCGAATAAGGGCTGTGGTCGAATACGGCTAACCGAAAACCCGTTTACTGAATACCATGCGGATGGAACCAAATCTGTAAAAACGACCTAATGTAAATGAGCCATAATTAACGTAACCCATCCACAGATCGACCTCTAAATATGTCCCCAGTAATGTGTACAAAGTCTAGAGATACTTAGTAAAAGATACATCAACAGTTCTTCCGACACAGCACCTACAAATAAATAAATAAACCAAAATACACATACTCCGGTCCACGTTTTTGGAACGCTTCCAAAAATGTGTGTTAAGAGTATAAACTGTGTTCTTATAGTTAAAAACTGTTTATATTCATTCGTGGGTTAAGAATAGTGGTTTAACGTGCGAGGTTAACATTCTAATGGGTTAGGTAACTCATGGAATTTGTGTAGTTAAAATTGCGAGATGAATTTTGAAAGTGATGTTGCGGACTCGTTCGGTAGAGTTACCGCGGCCCTGGAATGCAAAGAGAATTAGGAGGAACATGGATTTTAGTCAGTAAGAGTCTGACACTCCCTCCCGCTCCGCCTAGAGCGGGAGAAGTCCGCCAAGAACAGGAGAAGTCTTTTGATGATTTCCCATCATAAACAAAGCCCTAATGACTATGGAGTTGAAAGGGAATCTTTTGTCTTGGTATGAGCATGTGATGAAGAGGGATAAAATGCCTGTTACTAAAAAAGAGATGAAGGGAAATAGTGATGGATGGAGAGGGAGAGGAAGGCCAAAGGAATTGAACGTGAAACGTTTGACCACAACCCCCTGATGAAAAGCGATGATGTGATGGTCGATGTTGGAGCACACGTCTCGATACCTATTTCGTCTAGATTCAAATAGCCCCAGTTGTAGCTATCAGGAAACACAGACTCCGTCAGGCAATTCTACTCCTTAGCGGTACGCTCATTGAAAGTATTTACGAAACGATGCGGAGCTATCGGTGGTACCTGGAAGAAAAGAGAGTAAATGATAGTGTGATGGTTGACAAGGGGTATAGCTGAAGAAGAAAACTTGTCGCGCTGATCTCAAATAACATGTTTTACCATATGGAATTTCACTTTAGAATACAATAGAATACTCTTTATCATATACTTCAATATAAGTTACGTAAAAACACAAGACTCATTCAAGCAGTAGTGATATAAGTTACAGAAAAGATAGATGAAGTAAATATTACACGGGGTGACAGAATACTGTACCTTATCGCTAAAAGCGATATTTTAAAGACAAACTTAGGATTTAAAAGTAAGAAGATACTGCAGGTAGTTTTAGGTATAAAATAAATCCAGAAGTCTGAATTCGTGTCCTGTTGATGGCAAAAAAACTTGGTCCCTTTTTCATGGGTCTTAAACAGAACTGCGTGTACTAATGTAGGCTTCTGATTATTCTTCAAACGGAAAACCGGCGTAGATATTGTTATATCATGACACTAAATATTTTTCCTTTTAAATGACAAATTGATATAAAGTAAGCCGCACTACGTAACCACAACTGAATATTTTAATGTCATGTGCTAGGTAGGTGCAAGTAGTGGTGGTTGCACCGCGTCGAATGTTGTTGCTAACCAATGACATTATCGCGCTGTTGCCAAGTGCAGTACTTGAGTTATAGTTTGTCGTAATTTGTCACGTTTTGAATTTTATTACAATCTTGTTTCTATTGGTTTATTATGCAATTTGAATTGATAATGAGTTTGTCGTTTGAAAAGGTGATTTTGTTATTGTGTAATGGATTCTGGTATTCAGTTGCATCTTGCTGGACTTGAAGACGACCCCTAACTTACTTAGGAAAATGCTTTGCAGTTTTTATCGTCAAAGAGGAGGTCAAAGTCTCCTTTGAAGTCTTCTTTTTAGGGTTCCATACCAAAATGGGAAAAAGGAACCCTTATGGTGAGACTAAGTCTGTCCTGTCGGTCACAGCTGGATATCTGAAGAATAACTAATGCTATGAACTTAAAATTTGGAATAGTTTTAGATGATGTTGTTTCAACTATGTTTTTTTATTTGTTGTGGGTTTGCTCTTAACTCTAGTCTAGGTCAGACATGATTGGGACAAAGTCTACGATGGAGCGGGCAATTGTATTGGTCAAATCATATGAGAACCGTGTAGGTTGATGTCTCAGGTGTTTTGAGGAAAGCACCAGACACATTTGAGTGGATCTGTCCGGGCAGTGCAAGCTCAGATTTTGAACTTTAAAAAACTCGACGAAGAAGTTGAAGTTAGAAGTTTGCTTTGACCCACTTTCAAGTTCGACCTACCCTTTGCGGGTCACATACAAATATAACACTTGTGGGCCCTTTTAATTAATATCTACCCACTTATTAAATCATCCTGTAATAATTTCATTAAATAGGCATGACATGGTTAGTCATAAGCGACCTCAACTATGACCCAGTTTACGTTTGTCCCACTGTGTCTCCTGATAGCTACAACCTGGAGGTCTTTATGTTGAGAGTGAATAAGTTACTTCCAGTCTAGCGTGCTCCATCGTTACCACATCGGTCCACCTTGTGCACCGATATGGCCTATGACACTCACAGATAACGTGGCTTTCTATTTGTAAAAGAATTTCCAGAATCGCTTCAGTAGATCCAGAGATTACCTCCCACAACCTCACAAACTTAACTCTTTATAATACTCGTATTACGAGTATTCAAGAAGATCACTAGCTTCTGTCAGCGGCTTCGCCCGCGTGGTCCTTAGGTAACACACTCCCGGGATAAAAAGTAAGTCTATGTCCTTTCTCAGGCTCTAGACTATCTGTGTACTAAATTTTATTTAAATCGGTTCAGCAGTTTTGGCGTGAAAGCGCGACAGACAGACAGTTACTTTCGCATTTATAATAATAAGTTTTTTTTTACTGTTGATAGGCACGCGTTTGACCACTATCTCACCTGTTGGTAAGCGATGATGTTGTCGAAGATGTAGCACATTTGCCTAAAAGTAACCTATTCACTCTTGAATTGAAAGACTCCCAGGTTGTAGCTATCAGGAAACACAGACTCCGGCAGGGATAATTCGAACTTGTGTGATCGACAAACTTAACCATATAGCCACAGTAAATCACAGGGATTGACTGTAGCTATATGGTTGTGTTTGAGTTAGGTTTTCATCTGGGGAGTACCATACTTGTTTCGCTGATCAGATTCACTGTCTTTTATGACGAAGGGTATACTATGTATGACCTACAGGAACGCTTCATCTGCATGCCACTGAAAGATACATTCATAGATCGTTATCGGCTGGTTTGCGAACGTTAAAAAGGCTAATAAACAGTGGGTACAGCTACAAAAATCCCAAAGAAACCCCTAAATTAAATTCCACACCCATCTTCCCTATACATCTGCATACGTCACCAGTACACCGCTGTTACCAGGCGCGCCTATCCTTGACCTACATACTCTGATGCACCTCCCCCTCCCCCTCCCACTGACCTGGTTTCCCGCTGCCCTGGATCCGAACCTCTTTGTGTGAGTAGCATCGGGGTGTTGTGGCATGTAGCCTTTGTCTGAAACCAGGCTCTTTGTTTGTGGGATGTAACGATTTTCTTTTTCGTTTTAGCGGGTTTTTTTTTGGGTTGATAGTTTTGGGAAAGTTGCGAGGAATAGGAATGATAGATGAGGCGTTATAAAACCTGTCAATTGATGCCATCAATCAATATATATATAATATTCTACCGTTACTGAGTGACTGACAGACAATGCTCAGCCGAAACTACTGGTCGTAGAAGGCTGAAATTTGGCATATAGGTTCTTTGGGGAGTGTAGGGGAGCACTAAGAGAGGATTTCCCGAAATTCCTACGGGAAAGGGAAAAAACGGGATGCGCGTACGAAGTCGCTAGCAAAAGCTAGTAATTACGTAAACATATAGGATTGTTACATAGCTCTGTTCTTACCAACTCCGTCTTAAGGTTGTCTTGTGAATTTCGCTGTCAGGGATAAGGGTGCCATATTATTGGATTGTACATTATTTTGTTCCTTATATACTTAGCAATGTTGTAAAAGATGCGTATCGTAAACACTGACTTCATTCAACTTTCACTTTAAAAAATTACCATCTTTGTAGGGCCATATCTTGGTACCTATAGGGTTCATAGACCTGAGGTTGAGCTTAAATTGTTGCAAAAAGTGAAAAACACCCAAAATTTCGCAGTTTATCGCGTGGTGCGCAACTAGCAAGTTTTTCGGAGTTGTAAATTTGGATTCACACTACTCTAACTGGTCTATACAACATACCAAAAAACCAGAACTACATCCAGCGTTGCGATTTTAGCCTTTTTTATCGTCGATTTCTGCTGGCTATTGCGCTATATGGTTCACATATTACGGAGTACTCTTTTCTTACCGAATAATCAACTAACAGCATTTCTCTTTTTCCAGATGCACAGTTGCGACCCCGTGCCGGCGGCGGCACCCCCGTCGTCTGGGCCCAACCTCCTCCTGCAACTAGGTCGTCTCATCATCAGGTCGCGTAGCTCCAGTCCCGCGGCCCACGCCCCGCCCCACGACCGACTGATACACGCCAAGCTCATCGCTGCTAAACCTTCTACCAGCACGCAGGTATGTTACCCTAGTACCGCTAGGATAGGTAGCGCTGTTACAACCGTGCCCCACGCCACGACCGACTGGTACACGCCAAGCTCATCGCTGCTAAACCTTCTACCAGCACGCAGGTATGTTACCCTAGTACCTCTAGGATATGTAGCGCTGTTACAACCGTGCCCCACCCCACGACCGACTGGTACACGCCAAGCTCATCGCTGCTAAACCTTCTACCAGCACGCAGGTATGTTACCCTAGTACCTCTAGGATATGTAGCGCTGTTATAACCGTGCCCCACCCCACGACCGACTGGTACACGCCAAGCTCATCGCTGCTAAACCTTCTACCAGCACGCAGGTATGTTACCCTATTACCTCTAGGATATGTAGCGCTGTTATAACCGTGCCCCACCCCACGACCGACTGGTACACGCCAAGCTCGGTAATCGCCCTGTCTGTCGCCCTGGTACCTGCTTACCACCAGGTAGCGCTGTAACAACCTTGCTGGGCGTCAGGACCGACTGCAAGTCAAGCTCATTACTGCTAAACCTTGCACTACACGGGCATGTCGCCCTGTACTTGGCAGGACAACTCATCATCAGGTCGCGTAGCTCCAGTCCCGCGGCCCACACCCCGCCCCACGCCCGACTGGTACTGGAACTGGCACACAGGTATGTTGCCATAGTAGTTTCAGGTCGCGTTACTCCTTCACAACGGTGCACATACCTGTAAGCTGACTGTTGTTGAATAGTTTAGCGAAAACAGCTTATCATCAGGCCAACGATTCACACCGCAAGATTTTCGTCGCTACCAGCATTCAGGTGACTGACGTCCTGAAAACGTTTTAAGAACGGGTCATCATCAGGAGAACAGCCATGGTACCCAGTGAAATCATTGTAATCCAGTAAGTGTTATGGAAGCTAGAGTTCAGGCCGACCTCAACAAAACTAGGTAAAAGATGACGATATTTGAAGAAAGTGTTCCTCATTTTTACTTAACTGCCCCAGAAGGGGGTCAGGGTTTTGGTGACTATAAAACCTAGTTCTTATTGGTTCCAGGTCCAAACTCAACCGAAGCCCGTAGAGACTGAGGAGCCGAAGCCGGCTGTGGAGGCTAAGCTCAACACTCGCGTGCAGGCGCTTTGGGACGAACAGATCCCCGTTTGCATTGAGGTTAGTTGGTCCTTTCTTAATAGCTCTTACGTCTCCTTACGCCATATACGCGCTTAAAAGTGTTTGCGTCATTTAGAGTGTTTCAAAAGTGCGTTGCCATTTGCCATATCAAAAGGGCCCAAGAATACCTTCTATAACTGGTACCAGGCAACTAAGAAACCATGGGAGGTCGGCTCAAGAAGACCGATGACTTCACGAGCCTCAGTATACATCATCTGACTTGGGGAAAAGAAGGGGACTTGTTTTACAAGCATGCGAACCGAGCCTTGCTATTATAAAGATGTACCATGCACAGGTTAAGAAGTGAGATTGTAAAGATTCAAAGATTCGATGCATTTTATTTCAAATAAACCATTTACAGGTACTTTTGAAATGTCAAGGTCGGTCAGTCAAAAACATAGAAGCTATTTGCACGTTCCAAAGCATAGATCTCTATGGAGAAGAACGTGCAAGAAACTCCACGGACACTCGAAGTGGCCAACATCTTAACGAAAGGTTACTTCTAAGCAAGCGTGCTTCAATGTTGACCACATCATCGCTTGCCAGGAACAACACCTGAAATAGTAGCATAAAAAACCAAACAAATAAATGTTATCTTATCTTATCTTATAAAATCTGTGATTGAGCTAGAATAAATGCCATCAACTGCATCTGACTGCTTGAAAGGTAGTTTTTGGCAGGGTTTTTTGAAAAGTCAAATATCGGATATAGAAAATCACTCTTATATGACCACAATGGATAATTTCCTGTGTTAAAAGAAGCTATCTTATGCTGTATTAGTTGGCTGGTAAAAATAACTGTAAGTATCGTGAGTTATAACAGGATGCTCTGTGAGATTGCAACACGGATTGAATTGGGAATCCTGGTTTACTAAACCCAACTTATACGGTGAACCAAAGTGTGGAGTGGAATGGCAAGTACCTAACTTTTTTCTTTATCATTTTCCAGGTGCTGCTAGCCCCCGACTGCCAAGACTGCTATACCTCACTGTGCCGCGAAGGAGACTCATTTGACAAGCATGCTCACCGAGCCTTGCTTCTGGAGAGGTGGACCATGAGGGCACAGGTTAAGAAGTAAGTGTTCAAAATTATCTTTTTAGGGCACCAGATGAATACGCCATATCTGGAGGGGTTGAAACACTTCTTGCCATTAAGGTGACCCAGCATCAGATCTGTAATAACTGCCTAATAAAGGTAAATACTGCCTAAAATATCCAGTTTGTGAAATATCTTATCTCGGTCCAATGTTGGACCGATATAAGAGATTTATTAAACGTATAAGCACTAGAACTCTCACAAAATGCTTAAAACTGTCCGATAAATCGTTCTCAACAGAGCTCTAGTGTACAAATTTGGCAATTGTTCATCAAAAAAGGAAAACATAGAGACACAGTATACATCCTTCTTATTCAGTTTGTGAAATATCTCTTATATCGGTCCAATATTGGAGGAGAAAACAGCCGAGAGCCAAACCTCGAATTATGACTTTTAACATACAAAGTCTCGCTGCCAGTATTTCCTCTTAAGGGCCTTCGAGAAGCTCATCTTTTCGTTTCCCATAACACCGATATAACACCAGTATTTTTTTACTTTCCAGAGGAGACCAGAGCCCAGCTTTCAGCACATCTCAATGGCTGCTGAATGCTGTGCGGTCTCAGTTGCACTTCTCGCAGCTGTCCGCGTGGCTTGCTCGCTTGAAGGCGACCAGCGCTGATGATAATCCCTCCGAACGCAGGTAAAATATCTACTAATAGCCTAGCTTACCAAATCGTAAAGTATCAGGAGATATGGGAACAATAGGAGGTCGTCAAAGATAGCCCCACAAAACAGAGCCGATGATAAACCCACCCAACCCAGGTAACTACGAGTGGAAATAGTATATTGAAGTACCAGGAGTGTAGGTATTTATAGGAGGTTTAGGAAAACTAGCCCTTTCATCCAGCTCAAGTAGACTACAATACTACAACATTGATGGCAGTCCCACAAAATGCAGGTTGATAGGTATATGTAGTACAGGTTTAAGTACCAGGAGATTAGAAGACAACTGGAGCTGTTATGAAACTAGGGAGCTGAAAAAAAGCCGTTGAGGTAAATAACTAGATACTGCAGGATCAAGTACCAGGCGACTAGGGATCTTTAGGAGCTCTCATGAAATAATTTGACCATACGCAACGATAAAGGTTCCCTCCATTATAGGTCAGATAACACCATAAAACAAATCACAATATACTGACATAACTCTTCTCTTTCCAGACGTAAGCTAAGCCGCGAGGCATGCAACATAAAAAAAGTAGAAGCAAACTGCGACGACGAGGAGTTAGACCGCAAGCTAAACGTCGTATACTCCATACAAATATCACAGGACAGCTACAAGAAATCAGACTTCGCAAGACCTCCCAACGACCATAAATTCCCAGTCACAGACATCGGCAATAATCTATACCTCAATATCATTCTAGAAAGCTTACCAAGACTGGACGACATACCACATGTTAAATGCTCCTGCCAAAAACGAAAAACAAGCAAGGATATTCCGCCTAATGTACACGAAGAAATCGTCGGCAAACTTAATGATCTCAGTATAGCAAATAAGTTTGATAATGCAAACGTTGTTGACGATAGAATGCTGACGCCTTGCAGCGAGAACGGAAAGCATAAGTGTAACTGCGATGACGAATCCGACGGGAAGGATAGAACGAAGAAACTGGATGACCGGAGACTGAAAGAGATAGCTAAATACAAACGCAGGCTTCGTAAAGAGTGTAAGATGAAAAAGCTACACGACAGTACGTCTTCCGAAGGGGATGGTTTGACGAAGACAAAAGAAACACACACCTCGATTCCGATTTTGCAAGCGTCACGATTCGACAGATTCCGGGCTATAGGCTGCTATAGAAACCAAACATACCTGACGCTACCTGCAAGCAGAATCGAGACCAAATCCCCTTTCGTAGACACAGACCAATATACACCACCAGCTGGGTTCAAGAAAACAAACACAGTGGCCACACAAACGGACGAACCGTCCTGCGAATGTGGCAATCTTCTCCAAATGACCTGCGACACCTGTTCTGAGAGAGGAATGGTCAGATCAGAAGGCAACTACAACCTAGCATCGGTGCAGAAGAAAGAAGAATCAGACAGAAGAATCGCAGAAGAAAAGAAGATTAAAAAGCATAAATGTGATACATTTTGTGATAATAATCATAGTATTAGTAGTAGGGACGTTGTCAAGAGACCAAAGTTGCGCAGATTTTTTCCTATTGTGGATAAAATTGAGAAGATAGTGAGTGATAGGTTTACGCAACGGGACAAGGATATTGAAGAGTTGCAGCTTGAGAAGGAGGATACTGTGTTCTCTCATCCGAGGGAGTCAAAGCGACAGAAGACCTTTTCTATAAGTGACGAAGACTATGTGTTGTGTGAAAAATGTGACTATGGAACGTTTGATAAGTTCTTAGAGACGAATGATGTATCTTCAAAGGATGACAAGGTGAGAGATTGCTATATTTCTTTGTTTTAGGGTTTCCGAACCTCTATGTGAACATACGGAACCCCAAAATCAACGTCGTTTTTAACGTCAAAATTTACATGAAGACAGTCTCTCAAATCGCCCGCCGGTCACCACTTCCTACTGTTTTAGCAAGGAAGACGTGGCCAACAAACTCCCCAGCAACACTACTGTCTGTCCCCTATAGGATCACTCGGTTGTCTGTCTGTCAAAACCGATTTTTTTTTTTCCGAATCTACTGGACCAGATTCAGCTGAAATTTGGTACAGATAAAATCTGTGACCCAAACATGAACGTGTTATGATAATTTGTTAATTTTGATAATTGGGACACTTTTTGAGGGGCAAATTAGAAAATTAAAAGTTAAGGTATGAATATTTCAGAAATAATCATTCTTCCGAACTACATGAACTTAGAGGGCTATATTGATGATTAAAATGGTTATAATTCTTTAGATAAATACGCGTTACGGTCGCAGATCGCATTTGGTCCACATACAGCTTCACACTGACCGGCAAATTGCAAAAAACATAAAAATATTTGAATTTCGCGGGCTACCCTGGAGCATTCACCTTAAAGGTTTTCAACTGTAGCATGTCATGTATAAAATTAAATAGTGGGTTTCGAATGACTATCTCAAGCACCGAATTAGGTAGACAGTTAAGTTTTCAGTGTGAATTTCTGTTGACAACAAATAATAAAAATCAACTTAAATTAAAGGGAGCTCCCATACCATTGGGGGCCCAAAAGGCCACTTTAGCAGAATCAGTAAGCACATCTTGCTACCTGTCACTGTCAAACCCAATCAACCTTAAACCTAATGTGTCAGCAATACAGATGAAAATTGAATTTGAAAGATTGTGTGATTAATATTATGATCCTAACTAGTTGACCTCCGCAACTTCGTCTGCTCCGCTCCTGTTGGTTTTAGCGTGATGATATATAGCCTGTAGCCTTCCTCGATAAATGGGCTATCTAACATTGAAATAATTTTTCAAATCGGACCAGTAGTTAGTTCCTGAGATTAGCGCGTTCAAGCAGATAAACAAACAAACTTTTCAGCTTTATATATTAGTATAGAGTATTGATACGTTTTTTTTTAATTTGTAATGAGTTTGCTCTTGACTCTAGTCTATGTCAGAGCTGACAGAGATTAGGGTTGTAAGCTTTAGGATTCTCCAAAAGTGACCGTTTTAGCCCCCCAGGAACGTGTTTGTTCTGGTTTATGGTACAGAACACTTAGTATGAGAGACTGACTTGCACTTGGTCGGTTCTAAAAGCCGTCACCATGTGTCCGCAGGGCTTCAAGTTCCCTTCGCCGCGCAGAGCGGCCCCGATCCCGTCGGCGGGCGAGGTGGACCGCTTCCGCTGGCGCTTCTCGTCCGCCGCCTCCATGGTGTTCAGCACGCGCACGGGCCTGCCGCTCACCTCCAGCCCCGCGCCGCTGCGGAGGGCCACCAACTGCTTCGACTTCGACGACTCCATCAACGGCATCAACGGGATCAAGAGGTGACTTATCTGCCCAGCTTTTGGTTGAGCGGCTCGTGCCTACGTAATGACAGCGGCACAAGTCTATCTTCATGGTTTAGCAACGTTAAGCCAGGTCTGTTTGTGGATGGGTGACCGTTATAACATACTGAGACTCCTCCGTGGCTCAGAAAGCACGTTAGTCATGTTTTGGCAGTATTTACAGATTATCAGAAGCCAGAAAACCTGGCACCAATCTTGCCACCAAGCAACCAATAGGCAATAGGCAGTTTAAAATACTGGTATTCAGTAGAATTAGTTTGGGCAAGATTGATTTAACATCAGATCTGACATCAGTGATGTAAGATTATTTGGCTTGTCACTACGATCAAAAATTATAAATTACCTTTTGTAACATTCCAAAACCATTCGTTCCACTCGAATGGAAACCTTCCGCTCCTTGCAGTGAGTCATAGGCTTATATTAACGACATGTTTCCACCCGCAGCGCCCTGTTCCACCCGCTGTCGCCCGTGTCGCCGGGGGCGCCCGTGTCGCCCGGGGCGCCCGTGTCGCCCGGGGCGCCCTCGTCCCCGGCGTCCCCGGCGCCCGCGCCCCCCCGCGCCGCCTCCCCGCCCGCGCCCCCGCCGCCCGCCGCCAAGATACGCATGAGGCCTAGCACTGGACTACTGGGTAAGTTATCAAGGACAATAAACAGCTACAATATTTGTGTTGGAGCAGAAATAAGTAATACAAAATGTTTAAAATATGGCAGCCCACTATATTATCCACATATTAACAAAAGAAAATATGATAATGAGTGCGACTAATAGGTAATAAATAATAATATCAAATTAATAATAAATAATTACATCATGCAAAATAAAATAATATTTTACTATTAAAGGCACGCGTTCGACCACCATCTCACCTGATGGTAAGCGATGATGTGGTCGAAGATGGAGCACGCTTGCCTAGAAGTAACCTATTCACTCTTGATTTAAAGACTCCCAGGTTGTAGCTATCGGGAAACACAGACTCTGCAGGGAATTCCACTCCTTAGCTGTACGCATTGTGAATGTGTGTGTGGGTTCTTTCACAGAGCCACTGACCGAAACCAAGGAGTAAAGTCAGGGGCGTAGCTACCGCGCCTTATCAAATATACGGAACCCCCGGACTACTAAATCCTCGACGTGTGTACGCAAAGCTATACATTTAGTACCGCTGTCTCCTTCTTGGCCTGAAATGCAGTCCTTAGCTTTAGAGCCTATTTGTTTAAAAAAATAGTAGATACTCCTAAAACAGGCCCCCCAATGGGGTATTTTCCTAAAAAAATCTAATTAGTCCGTCTGATAGATTTTAAAAAAATATTCGACACGTATTTTTTCTTTTATCACGTAAACAAATAATAAAGGCGATACAGCGGGTTGAAGACACGCGTGACGTCATCTGGCTTGGTAAAGGAGATGTTTCAAAATGGGCCATGTCTATGTACATTACCTCATAAAAAAGAGAAAAATCCGTAGAATTAGGGAAAAATACATTTAATTCATTTAAATGTTTACTGTTGTGGTAATTAATTGATGTTTATAAATTACTTTTATCGATTTTCAACATGGCGTCGCACCGATTTAGTTACAGATCATAGAAAAATAACTGTCAGCTGTCATAACAATGTCACTTCAGTCACTTTTTGTCTCGTTGCCGGTATATAAATATGTCAGAAATAAATGTCAAACGTCATTAATCAATCAAAATGACAGCTTACCGCCATGACGTGTTTTTGTTGCGTGTTGCAATTTCAAGTGTAATTTATTTTGTTTTACCAGCAAACAAAGCCATTTTAAGGAAATTGGACAGTTGAGAACTGTTCTAAATATATTTCTCTATTTTTAAGTATAGTGTACAAGGACATGGCCCAGGGTCCATACATTTTGGAACATCTCCTTTGGTACATTTTTACCAAGCTATATGACGTCACGCGTGTCTTCAACTCGCTGTATCTCCTTTATTATTTGTTTACGTGAAAAAAGAAAAAATACGTGTCGAATATTTTTTGAAAATCTATCAGACGGACTTATAATTTTTTTTTTACAAAATTAGTCAAAATACGGCATAAAAACCCGTCTGATTCGCCATACTTCACGAAAATAATATCTAACTCGCTTATAGTACCGTTTACACACACATAGACATGATTGAAAGTACTCGTATGATTTGAAGTATGGCGAATCAGAAGGGTTTTTATGCCGTATTTTGACTAATTTCGATAAAGTGGAATATCCGATTGTCGCACCATTATTTCTGCGACTTAATATTGTTCCAATTACACTCGAAACAAAATAAAACTGAAAATATTGACTTCAGCGCCATCTCGCGGGAAAATGGCAATGAGCAACCCGTAACATTCACCTTAAGGTGAATGCTCCAGGGTAGCCCGCGAAATTCAAATATTTTTATGTTTTTTGCAATTTGCCGGTCAGTGTGACCGCCACAATACAGCTTCACACTGACCGGCAAATTGCAAAAAACATAAAAATATTTGAATTTCGCGGGCTACCCTGGAGCATCCACCTTAACCGGCAACTAAGTTATAAGAACCAACCCATTTTCGTTAACACCTGTCCTGTATCTACACTTAGTTCGCAATAAAGAAGTTAGAGTTTCAGTTATTAACTGAGTGTTCTGTATTGTTGAACAAGCCTCTTATAGTATTGTTTTCACATTTCCAGGAAGTTTCGAAGAATCCGCTCTAAAAGGCCGCCTGGAACCAGTTGCGACAGTCCACGGGTTTACGGCCGAACTGGGCGCCTACGGGTCCTTCTGTCCGCCCCACAAGAGACTGCCAGTCACTGTGTTCTTTTACGCGCCCGGAGGGACCAACGCGCCTTATATGGTGAGCTATCTAATGTTGAGCTGTAAGGTTATGGGTCCTTCTGTCCGCCCCACAAGAGACTGCCAGTCACTGTGTTCTTTTACGCGCCCGGAGGGACCAACGCGCCTTATATGGTGAGCTATCTAATGTTGAGCTGTAAGGTTATGGGTCCTTCTGTCCGCCCCACATGAAACTGCCAGTCACTGTGTTCTTTTACGCGCCCGGAGGGACCAACGCGCCTTATATGGTGTGCTATCTAATGTTGAGCTGTACGCTATCTATTGTTGAGCTGTAAGGTTATGGGTCCTTCTGTCCGCCCCACAAGAGACTGCCAGTCACTGTGTTCTTTTACGCGTCCGGAGGGACCAACGCGCCTTATATGGTGAGCTATCTAATGTTGAGCTGTAAGGTTATGGGTCCTTCTGTCCACCCCACAAGAGACTGCCAGTCACTGTGTTCTTTTACGCGCCCGGAGGGACCAACGCGCCTTATATGGTGAGCTATCTAATGTTGAGCTGTACGCTATCTATTGTTGAGCTGTAAGGTTATGGGTCCTTCTGTCCGCCCCTCAAGAGACTGCCAGTCACTGTGTTCTTTTACGCGCCCGGAGGGACCAACGCGCCTTATATGGTGAGCTATCTAATGTTGAGCTGTACGCTATCTATTGTTGAGCTGTAAGGTTATGGGTCCTTCTGTCCGCCCCACAAGAGACTGCCAGTCACTGTGTTCTTTTACGCGCCCGGAGGGACCAACGCGCCTTATATGGTGAGCTATCTAATGTTGAACTGCACATTATCTATTGTTGAGCTGTAAAGATTCACCCCACAAAAAACTCTATGATCATTGTGTTATTTAACGCTTTCGGAGCTGCACCAGTAATAAATGGTGAGCTATTTAGTGTTGAGCCGTGAGCTATCTATTGTTGAGCTATGACTTTATGTCACTTTCTGTTTACCGCACAAGAGACTACCAGTCACTGTGTTCTGTTACGCTCTAATGTTGAGCTGTACGCTATCTATTGTTGAGCTATAAGGTTATGGGTCCTTCTGTTCACCCCACAAGAGACTGCCACCATATACTGCGATAGCCAACCCGCATTTCAAGCGTGGCGATTATAGCAACCCCTCCTCTCCCCCTTTGGGGAGGCCTATGTCCAGTAGTTGACGACTTTCGGCTGTTATGATGAAGGCTGGTAGGCTGGTGCGTAAGGCGGCTGCCTACCAGACTTTTACAACCCATTAACTGGATAACACGGTAGGTACTTCTTGGCAAGACTGGAGTCAGATTTACTGGCTTCTGACTATCCGTAACGCCTGCTAAAGATCTACAAATGACAGCCGGGACCAACGGCTTAACGTGCTTTCTGAGGCACGGAGGAAACTCGGTATGTTAAGATGGTCACCCCCCATCCACAGACCAACCTTGGCAAGCGTTGCTTAACCTTAAAAGATCGACCCGTGCGGCTGTTATTATCTAGCTACGAGCTCCTCCGATAAAATACCAAAACGAATTTGTCCCTCATTCCCAGGGCCACATAAACCTGGGCTCGTCGGGCTACCGCGTGGCCCGCTCGGGCACGGTGCAGGTGTCGCTGTTCAACCCGCACGGCACGCTGGTGAAGATGTTCGTGGTGCTGTACGACCTGACGCGCATGCCGGCCCGCGCGCGCACGTTCCTGCGCCAGCGCACGCTGTACATGCCGGCCGGCGCCGAGCCGCCCGCGAGGGACCACGCGCACAAGTGGCTGCGCTATCTCATACATCTTAGGTGAGTCTGTCATCCTGCTACTTTTCACTGAACGTGCTTTGTTTTAGGTCCATCTTCGACCGCATCCTCGCTTACCATCAGGTGGGATAGTGGTCAAACGCGTGCCTATCATTCATAGCAAAAAAAAAGGCATTAAAACACCTGCTCCTCAGCTCGCAGGCCGCGATGCGGCCTGCGAGCCTACGCGAGCTTAAATTACACTCTAGGGGTAGGGCAGACAAGACTACGTAGAGTCGGTTTTACAGCGATTCGTTTCTGTCACAATTTGTTTTGCACACATTTTGATTTTTTTAATTTTTATTTAAAATACTATTTTATAGAAATAGCAATATGCGTAGTAATATTACTCCGAATGAAATTCTGCCGTTTGATAAGTTTGTTAAATAAAAAAATGTGATCATGAAATTCTTTGAATTATATTTCTGTGAAATAGGTTTCATTCAAGTAAATAGTCTTTGAAACAATAATATTCGACATAAAATTACAAGAACCAAATATTTTACTAAACATTTTCTGCGAAACGCAATTCTATTACAAGGGTAAACCCTGTCTGTCCCTATGTATACTTAAATCCTTAAAACGCAACGGATTTTGATGCGGGTTTTTTAATAGATAAAGTGGTTCTTGAGGAAGGTTTTAGTATATAATTTGCAACCGTGCGAATCCGGGGCGGGTCGCTAGTCAATAATAAAAATATAAAAAGTTTAATTTCTTGGTGATTTCGTACGTTTTTGGTATATGATTTTTACATGGATGGGTGTTTGGGGAAAATGTCTTATAATGTGAAATCAATTGACGACGGGGGAAACTAGTTACATATTCAAATACGGTTTATATTGAATCTTCTGCGTTGAAACCTCTATCTATACTAATTTATAAAGCTGAAGAGTTTGTTCGCTTGAACGCGCTAATCTCAGGAACTACTGATCCGATTTGAATAAATCTTTCAGTGTTAGATAGCCCATTTATCGAGGAAGGCTATAGGCTATGTATCATCACGCTAAGACCAATAGGAGCGGAGCAGACGAAGTTGTGCGGTTTTGTAGTTTTTAGAAGTCATTATTTATCATCAACCGTCACTTTCGCATGACAAACCAGCCAGATCTAAATAGTATCGCATTTGGATGATATTTAGGCGAGAATCTCTTTGTAATTTCTGATGTCCTGGTACTTGATATGGTTTGTTAGGACACTTTTGACCGTTTTTGTGTAATTTTAGTGAAGTTCTCTAAAATTTATCTTATACATCTTAAGTAAGGTTCAGGATCTTCAGGCAAAATTTTTGTGATAGGCCTAATGCGAAAATCACCGAAGCTATGAGCAGAGAGCACTTTATCTACCGTAAAGAGACCACAGAAACCTAGTGTGATTTCAAGAAAACTTATGCTGCATTTTTAGTTTTAAGATAATTAAAGACCTCTTTTACCTGGAACCGAACTTTTTCGAAACGCGTCTTCTACTACTGAAAAGGACTACCCTGAAAAATAAAAAAAAAACTTGAGAGGTGTCAAGGGACACCCGGATGGAACGAAGTTCCTACGCCGCATGGCTTACAACTATAGCAAAAAGTATCGTTACAACTTTTGGTCTTAATGTGTCGTTACAACTTTTGGTCTTAATTTTTTCCGTCTAGCCCCCTTTCTCAACGCGCGAATTGTAATAAAACTAGAAACATAACTGTGTTTTACGACTTAATCCTTTTCCCTAAGATGGTATCGTATCGTTGGCAACTAATGACCCACTGTTTCTCATCTCAATCAGTCCCTATTGAGATGAGAAATATTCCATTCCATTCCTTTCCATTTCATTCCATTCCATTCCATTCGCACAGCTTACAATAGCTTACTATAGCAAAAAGTGTCGTGACAACTTTTCGTAAGAATTTTTTCCGTCTAGCAAGTAATAAGTCTTCTCAAACCAGCGGATAACCCCCAATCACTTTGAAACTCAACAATAATTGTATTTTTCTCTCCTTTCCAGGTTTATGACATCGAAATCCGGTAAACTGTACCTACACACCGACATACGTATAATCGTATCAAGGAAAGCCGATCTCGACACGGCGACCGCCCATTCCGCCTTATTCCGACCGCTGCCGACCAATCACAGCGCGCCATCCGACCCGAAGACTGCCGAGCGCGACCCGAACTCGCCTGATCGGAAGCCGAATCGAGTATTCGGCGGTAGTTCTGAATTCGATGATTTTAAAAAAGAAATCGGTAATGACAATCAGAATGGTGTTTCTTATGAGTTGAGGAGCTTCACTTATGCGCCTGACAACCCGAAGTATTCGCCGCGGTAGTCGGCTTTGTTCGGGGCTCTTCGTGTGTTTCCGTGGCTAGTTGAGAGTAGTATCGGTGGTCGTCGGTTTTTATTTTTAGTGCCTGTATGTAATGATTGTTTGTTTAACTGTATGTACTAATGAGAAAATATATTTTTGGTTTTATAAAATGGAGCGTTTTTATTTTTAACTAGCTTCTGCCAGCGGCTTCGCCCGCGTAACAGGCGAAGATTATCCTATGGCCTATTCCGCGACATAGTTTAACCGTGTGCCAAGTTTTATCCGAATCAGCTCAACCGTTACATGATGAACATGAACAAACTCACTTTACCATCTTTTATCTTATACTAATATATAAGCTGAAGAGTTTGTTTGCTTGAACGCGCTAATCTCAGGAACTGCTGGTCCGATTTGATAAATTATTTCAGTGTTAGATAGCCCATTTATCGATGAAGGCTATAGGCTATATCATCACGCTAAGACCAATAGGAGCGGAGCAGTAATGAAAATTGTGACGCAGACGAAGTTGCGCGGGTCAACTAGTTTATAATATTAGGTTAGGATTGAGTTGGGAACTGAACTTTCTTGATTTAATTCCTAGAGGATTTTTAACCTACTTGCAAGCTATCTTATGTTGAGCTACATGCTCTCTTACGGCTCTTTCTGCCATCCCCAGAAGATCCTCGATGTCCCTACTTGGCCGAATGCGACTCACATGGTAAACTATCTATTGTTGAGCTGTGACCTATCTATTGCTTACCAATAGATAGGTCACAGCTCAACAATAGATAGTTTCACAAGCTATCAGATATCTTTAGCTGAGCTGTGAGCTAGCTATAGTTCAGCTATGAGGCTATATTTTGTTGAGCTGTAAGCTTACGGCTCTCCACTAGTCCGTTGGTCTTGAACCTATCAAGTACAGTCAGTGAGGTTTATGAAAAAGCCAAGTGCGAGTCGTACTTACGTGCAAAGGGTTCCGAACGAATTTCGTTGTAACATGTTATTTTAACACTAAAGACTTCTTATAGGTTGTTCTGTAATCTATCAGTAAAGAGATATCGACATGTGGGTTGTGAACTCTGCAATAATTGTACCGATAGTCGTGTCAGCCAATGGCTTAATAGAATAGAAGAATGTTTTTATTTCAGACCGGAGTCCATAGGGTTTGTAACAATTTTACTGAAATTCTTGTGTTAGTAGGGTACAGGCGCAAATAAAAATATACAATTAACATTCAGCGTGGAGCCGCATCCACCTCCGCAACATCGAGGAATCCCACCCATCTGCGTATATACTGAGAATACTGTTGGTGCTGCCACGAACACAAGTCATCTAGCAAGCACATCTTACCACCAATATCATTACCTGCAAACATCCCACTACTACGCCACGGGAGCCGCAGCTGCACTCTCAGTACATTATATATTGAACGCGTAGGTCGCTTTATGTCCGCAGAGTGTTGAAGGACTGTCGGTAAGCTTTGAAAAGCGTTACTTTAACTGGCTACATACAACGTGCAAACCTGCGGGTCAACATGTTACAACGGACAGCCAATTATCTTTCAGATCTTCAGTGACCCGGTGGCCCACAAAATATTATAGTCAGGAGACTGGACCAGCTGGACCGGCTTGATTCTGAAAGCGCTACTTCTGGACACGAAGTACACGATTAATTTTGCCGACTGCATGACAATTCCTCATCCTTAGCTGCTCTTATAGAATCTTTCAATGTTTCATAATTACGCGCTGCTAAAATAGTGCGGATTTCGCGGTTGCGCAAGCCATCAATAAAGCTTTTAATCGCATTTTTTTCATTATGGGGCCGTAATATTTTATATGCAGTTTGGTCCTCACCTGCTTGCGCGACCGTCAAATCCACAAAAAGCTACTCGACCTTGGACCCATATTTTTCTATAGAAGAAACGTTTTGGTTGATTTGTGTCAACTCCTTGTGTAGGTATTGCTGTACTCGACTTCTTTGTAAGAAGGTGTTGACGCATTTCAATAATAAGCGACTCGCGACTGTCATAAGAGGTAGACAATCTTAATTTAGCGTTCTCGTTTAATCTGGTTTTTAATATAAACTTAACTAGCATTTTGTTGCCTTCTTCGGTGAGTGAAGAACTATATAACTCTATGGTATCTATTAAACTTTTCGTGACATTTTCATCACCATTCATAACCGGTAGTAATGCCACGGCAGTCCTATAATTAAAGTTCCGAGTGTATAGTTTCGACTATACACTCGACACTTGGTTGGGAATATATTTTGGAGCAAAAATTTTCTATTTGGGTAAAAGTATTTTTAAATAAATCACAATATGACTGGATTTCCTGTAATACACTTGTACTTAATTGTTTCTTTTCTATCTGTATTGCTACGGATTTTAAACATTCATCAAATTGACATTTTATTAATGTTGCTTCCTCTAATTTTTGATTAAGAACAGTCTCTGTCCTACTAGGGTAACTTAGTTTTTTCAAACTATGTTCTATATTTTTTAATTGGTCATATAACAGGCCAAGGTCATTTGCCATTACCAAAGTTAATAAAGAATTTTCCACATGGAAATTGATTATTCTATGATTGACATTATAATACACGTAAAAAATAATTTTGCCGACTGCATGACATGACATGAACTACTGGTCCGATTTGAATAATTCTTTCACCATTAGAATCCTACATTATCCCTGATGAACATGGGCTATAGAAGATTTTCAAAAAAGTTAGAGGTCTGTATGAAAACTTCGATAATGTAACCCAGTATTAGATAGCCCATTTATCGAGGAAGGCTATAGGCTATATATCATCACGCTATGACGAATATAATAGGAGCAGAGCAGTACTGAAAATTGTGACGCAGACGAAGTTGCGCGGGTCAACTAGTTTTCAAATAAAACCAACAAATTTTTGAAAAATAATTTAATTAAAATAAATAAAGGCATGCTCACACAAGCGCACAATAAATAACAGTCACACTATGGCCTCATCTTAATTAATAATGCCTTATTTATTAATTACACTTAAATCTTAGGTATTATCGTAATTTATGCTTGCAACACTGACGCTTTTGCTAGCAATACTCGACTACTTGCGACTATTTTGTTTTACTATAAAAAATGCAAACAAATGATCTGTCTTTTTGACTAATAACATTCCAAAAATATAATTGTGTCTTGATATTTATGTGTGCGTTCTTTGAAAGTTTGTGCTCAATTTTTTAGTAGGAAAATCTGCCCGTATGTAATTCACAGTATTTATTCTTGCGACTCTGGATGAACCCGCAAATCTTAGCTTAGAATTTAGTCACTGGATTTATTTAGTTATCTATGGTTTACAGCACAAGGATTTTCCATTATTACTCTTAGAAATTAGGCACTTACAGTATTTTATTGCCGACTCACACGTATAGATTTTTATAAATAGCATAATTTTTCCTTCATCTTATTTCAAAAGATCGCAACACGAGTATTCGCAAACAAAATCCATTTTATACCACGAAATATAATGTAAAACCTACCATACAAGAATCATCGTCAGAAAACACGCACTTTTCCTCATACGCTAAGAAAATGCAACAAAAAACAAATCAATTTTAGGTACTTTCTATTGATACATTTCTCAATCTCATGAAAAACTGCGGCAAAACCGATGTAAACAGCTTGTCTTTAGTATCCATTTAGATGTTTTCACCATTAATCTATTTATTATTTTTTATTGTTGTTTTATATTTAGTTGTTGGCACAATTAAGTGCTATCTATCATGTGTAATTAATAAACGTAACTTTCCAGTAACTAAAATTTTTAAATGTCTATCAACTATTGTATAAATTCGAAATCTTCAAACTTACAGATAGATGTGTTGCTGGGCAGTTTGTTGCGCCTACTTTTTCTCTGCTAACAACACTACGAAGTGGTGACGGGCGGGTGTTTTTGGGACCCAAAAACACCCGCCCGTCACCACTTCCACTAAGTAAAATTAAAGACAGTCCTGTTTTTATCTCTATTTTTGATGTTCAAAACGTGCTGACCCTCAAATAGGGTTATTATTTTAATGACAAGCACAAAAAAGTGATATTATTGGATCCTTTTTGAGAGTGTATTTTGTATAGGTAAATACCTACATTGAAAAAAATTGATTGTCACCCTTGGGTAAAATTAGCTGGTCATAGGAAAATAACCCTGAATACAAACTATTCTACAGAATATTATAAGTATTCGTGGAACACTTTTTCTATATAAACGCGTAGCATTGTCGCGTCGCGACTGTCGTCAGGGGAGTTAAAAAGGCCACTTAAGCAGAATCATATTATAATCATAATATTAACCACGCAACAATCTGTCTCATTTTCATCTTTATCGCTAGCGAATTAGGTTCAAGGTTGATTGGGAAAATTTGACAGTTACGGGTAGCGTGATTTGCTTCCTGATTCTGCTAAATTGGCCTTTTTAGATCCGCAGGAGCCTTAAAATTTGACGATTTCTCTTCTATACATGGTAGGTTTAACAATTATCTATCAGCAATTCAGATTTTATACTATGACTGGAGTGAAAGCGACAGCTATCTTACACTCGCGTTAGAAAAGGTCGGGTGTACACCAGCGGATTTCTCTCTTGAGCTTTGTAGGGTGAGACCTCACTCGCGTCGACTTCGGTTTCCTGTGGAAAAAACCGGTTGTTGTAAAACTGGGTTGGGTTATTTGTGGATGGTGGGTATTGGATACAGAGTGGGCTTATGATGAATATGTATGATGCGTTGATAGGGCAATAGGGAATATGCATGAAAAACATATTTTTCATCTATACAGTTTATCTAAAATATACAAAAACATAATACTAACAGTGAAAATAGAATCAAAATTACTCGAAAAACGAAGGAGATATAATTATTTTAAACTAATATATCTGTCCCTCTCGCGAAAACGCTGTTTTCTATGGCAGCTGTATAGGCGTCATAGACGATGACGTCAAAGTTTACATATACGGACTTTTCTGTCTAATTGTAATCTTTGAAGCTTTATAACTTCGTCGCTGATGAAGATATTTAAAAAATAATTTGACGTTTGTTTACTAGAGCTAATAAGTATTTCATTTTGCAATTAAAAAAAAAGCATGCATGTTCCCAATTCTCTTGACTTGCCACGAGTAACGCGGTTGGTTGAGCGATTGTCTGCTGCGCTGTGTGTCGTGGGTTCGATTCCCGCACGGAACAAATATTTTTAAGCCTACAGTTGTTCCGGGTCTGGCTGCTTGTGTATGTGAGTTTGTGTGTTCGTGAACGCACCCACGGTACGGGAGAAATTTCTAGAGCGGAGCAACATTTAAAAGAAAAATTAAAGCTATTGTGAAAAGGTGAGCAAGACAACTTGATTTTATTCAATGCTAAGTCTGCGACTTTCTTCAGACGAGGGGTTCGGCAAAACCGTGTGCAGCTGAATAAATACTCGTACCAATATTTTATAAAGAGAGTCTCCATATTTGACCATCAAAACCCATAACTAAGTAATACGGTACTTCTTGGCAAGACCGGTGTCAGATTTTCTGGCTTGTGACAGTCCGGAGCGACTGCCAAAGATCTAAAAATTACAGCTGGGACCAATGGCGTCTTTGTTTGGTCAGCCATTCACAGACCGACCACGGCAAGCGTTGATTAACCTCCGAGGGACGGAGGAAACCTTGTATGGTCACCCATCTACAGACTGACCTCGGCAAGTATTGCTTAACCTTTGAGATCGACCCGTGCGGCTGTTATTATTTAACCACGAGCTCCGGTTAGAGGATTAACAGGGTGCAGCTGAATAGTAGTATTTTATATGAGGCTTCTGCCTATTTCACCTCCAGCACCCAGCTAATATAACTGGCACGAGTCGTGAGCACACTCTCCTTTGGTCGTTTTGACGAAGACAGCTCTGACGCTTCACGCTATTGGCTCATCAGTCAATGCTCATCACCTATTGCGCTTGCAAGTTTCGATCGCCCATCGTACATTGGCGAGATCACCCTGCTGCATTCATCTGTGCTCACGACTCGTACCGGCCATTATCAGGCAGTATGCTCGTAGTCCAGGGTCCCTCCGCTCCACTCCTCCAACCCGGCGATAGTAGACTCTATCTCTAGAGCAATAAGGTGTACTCACATCATCAGGCAATATGCTCATAGACCAGGGTCCCTCGTTCCATTCCTCCAACCCGGCCATTATAGACTCTATCTCTAGAGCAATAAGGTATAATCACATCATCACGCAGAATGCTCCTAGACCAGGGTCCTTCCGCTCCACTCCTCCAAGCCGGCGATAGTAGACTCTATCTTTAGAGCAATAAGGTATACTCACATCATCATGCAGTATGCTCCTAGACCAGGGTCCCTCCGCTCCACTCCTCCAACCAGGCCATAGTAGACTCTATCTCTAGAGCAATAAGGTATACTCACATCATCAGGCAGTATGCTCCTAGACCAGGGTCCCTCCGCTCCACTCCTCCAACCAGACCATAGTAGACTCTATCTCTAGAGCAATAAGGTATACTCACATCATCAGGCAGTATGGTCCTTGACCAGGGTCCTTCCGCTCCACTCCTCCAACCAGGCCATAGTAGACTCTATCTCTAGAGCAATAAGGTATACTCACATCATCAAGCAGTATGCTCCTAGACCAGGGTCCCTCCGCTCCACTCCTCCAACCAGGCCATAGTAGACTCTATCTCTAGAGCAATAAGGTACACTCACATCATCAGACAGTATGCTCCTAGACCAGGGTCCCTCCGCTCCACTCCTCCAACCAGGCCATAGTAGACTCTATCTCTATAGCAATAAGGTATACTCACATCATCAGGCAGTATGCTCCTAGTCCAGGGTCCTTCCGCTCGACTCCTCCAACCAGGCCATAGTAGACTCTATCTCTAGAGCAATAAGGTATACTCACATCATCAGGCAGTATGCTCCTAGACCAGGGTCCCCAGCCGTGCTGCTCCTCCTCTTCATGGTCGTAGTGATGCTGGTGTTGAGCGTGTTCGTAGTAGATTATCTGTGGGATAAGAGGAAAATTTTATGAGTTTAAGGGCGATGCACCGATACTTGGGAGAGCCTATGTGTAGCAGTGAACGTTTTTTACGAAGAAGATATAAGAAGGATGGCCCTAAGTTATAAAATTATAAGAATTGAGAGCTTTCAGATAGCTTAGCCGTTCGTTTCGTATAAAAAAAAAACTTTTTTACTAAAAAATACAACCGTATGTGTGGGCAACACCACTGAAAAATCGCAGGACAGCAAAATACGCAATTTCGTTTATTTGTATGACATAATACGTCACCCAAGTAAACGGATTCCAGTTATTTTGATTTAAAAGTCAAACTACTTGACCGATTTTGATGAAATATCTATAGCACCAATCGGAAACTATATTCTTTCACATGAAATGGGTTTTTTTTTAATCGGTTCGTAATTGGCTGAATGATCGCGTAACATACATACAAAAACAAAAAGACAGTCGAATTAAAAAACTCGTCCTATTTTGAAGTCGGTTCAAAAAACAAGCGTCAGATAGATACCTTCATACTTATTGGCCTATTTAAGCAAGAGGTGTGTCTTTGAAAGAATGCAATCGTTCGCAAAACAGCGGGTCTAAAACGGCCACTTTAGCAGAATCAGAAAGCTCATCATGCTACTCGTCACTGTCAAATCCCAATCAACCTTGAACCTAATGCGTTAGCGATAAAGATGAAAATGAAATTTGACACATTGTTGTGTGATTAATATTATGATCCTAATATGATTCTACCAAGTGGTCTTTTTAGACCCCCAGGGCTTTAAGGCTCTCAGATCTGCTGAAGATATAAAGCATCATCTGCCTAGCCTTTTCCCAACTAAATTGGGGTCGGCTTCCAGTCAAACTGAATTTAGCTGATTACCAGTATTTTACGAGGAGTGGCTGCCTACCAGACCTCCACAACCCATTAGCTGGGTAACACGGTACTTCATGGCAAGACTGGAGTCAGATTTACTGGCTTCTGACTATCCATAACGACTGCCAAAGATCTACAAATGACAGCCGGGACCAACGGCTTAACATGCTTTCCGAGGCACGGAGGAAACTCGTTATGTTAAGATGGTCACCCATCCACAGACAACCTTGGCAAGCGTTGCTTAACCTTGAAGATAGACCCATGCGGCTGTTATTATCTAGCCAGGAGCTCCTCCAAAGAGCTGAAGATATAAAGCATCTAACATAATTACACGCTAATACCTATGATGATTAAAAATAAAGAAAGAATAGTACTTATTTTGCACATACATGAAACATGCACGGTACATAAAAATAAATAATGGTAGGTAAGCCAAAAACTAAGTGTGTCTCACGGCTGCACTAAAAAGGTTCATTTCAACGAGCGTGTGTCAGACAGCCAGAGACTGTCTGACGCTGGTTTTCTAATGAACCCTAATATCATGCGTAACGATTGAATCTCGTCTTATTCCCAAGCTATCATAAACTTATTTTCTCCTGATAGAGAGATCGTGATTGTTACATGTAGATAGTAAAGCAATAGGGAACATGCAATATTTTCCTTTTTGCTCTAATTTTAAAGAACTCCATCTAGAATAGACCACCACATAAATTTAAAATGAAAACGCTTTAATTTATTGCCAAAATTGCGTTTTTAAACCGACAGTTTAAAGGTTCGCACGAAAACGGACGATGACGTCACTCGTGTCTATCACTGGTCAAGAACTGTCCCAACTCAAAGACATAAGGTTGCCTTTTCGTTGGCATAACAGCAGATACGTCACTAAACGCTGATTGTTGTTTTTAAATACGTTCCGTTTCACGTTACTTTAATTCATTATTTTTGTTAAAAATCGAAATTAACCAAAATAAAAACGTTGTAATGGCCTTTATTTTTTACTTTTTTTATCATTTTACTGACAATATTCTCATAAATTCTGTATTTGCATCTTCCCTATTAGTACTTTATAGGTTTATTGGCTTGACTAACTTTTTCCCGCGATTTTGTACGCGCCTATTCCGGTTTTTCGCCTTTCCCGTACGAATTTCTGAAAATCCTCTTAGTCAAAGTCAAAACGTTTATATCAATTAGGCCATTAAACGGCACTTTTGAATGTCATCATTTTCATTTAAAATATCATAGTGACTCTAATGTCCATTCGGAAGGGTAGATTCTTATGGAGAAGAACGGACAAGAAACTTCATAGTTACCTGGTCTACACTCTCCAAGGAACCTATATGCCAAATTACTACTTTCCGCGACCAGTAGTTTCGGACCAGTAGTCTGTCAGACACTGAGTCTCTCAATAACTCATTCAGTCACCAGTACCGAAAGAGCTGTTCTATTGAGATCAAAGATAAATAAGCATATATAAATAAATAAATAAATAAAGATATAGACCTATAGGAAGCGTGCAGAAACTATAGGTGGCAGCACAGAAATGTCATTGTCAAGTATGTTTCAAGTATAAAATTCGGAATAGCTACACTAGATGGCACAGTCTTCTTCGCGCACGTTCCCCTAAACAGAGCGCACAGGAACCACAGGTGGCAGCACATAAGCATCAATGTCAAGTATTCTGACCCTGAAAACTTCGAATATGCGACACAAGATGGTATAGTGAACGCCGTGCACGTTCCCTATACATGCTGATTCATTGACTAGTAGTGATTCTCTTGAGAGTGTTGAAATTTACGTTTTTTTTTTTGCTACATAAACGACCTTATCTTTTTTTACGTTAACTTAGGGTTTTTCTTATTTTTTCCTGCAAGGGACCGCTTGCAGCTACAATAGGGAAGATGCAAATACAGAATTTATGAGAATATTGTCAGTAAAATGATATAAAAGTGTAAAATAAAGGTCATTACGAAGTTTTTATTTTGGTTAATATCGATTTTTAACAAAAATAATGATGTAAAGTAACGTGAAACGGAACGTATTTAAAAACAACAATCGGCGTTTAGTGATGTAACTGCTGTTATGTCAACGAAAAGGCAACCTTATGTCTTTGAGTTAGGACAATTCTTGACCAGTGATAGACACGAGTGACGTCATCGTCCGTTTTCGCGCGAACCTTTAAACTGTTGGTTTAAAAACGCAATTTTGGCAATAAATTAAATCGTTTTCGTTTCTTATTTATGTGGTGGTCTATTCTAGATGGAGTTCTTTAAAATTAAAGCAAAAATGGAAATAATGCATGTTCCCTATTGCAATTAAAACTCCATGGCAATTTCAACTCGATACCTCTACGCTTTCCTGAGATAAACGGTCTTGACAGACAAAAGGACGGACAACAAAGTGATCCTATAAAGTTTCCGTTTTTCCTTTTGAGGTACGGAACCCTAAAAATCAACTCCATTGTGGATAGCTGACTTTTTTTTTTTAAACTGTGCTACACTAGGAATCCCCTGTAAAATTCCCCTGTATCGTGAGTGCGTTTACAAACATATACATACACATGCACAAACAGCCAGACCTGGAACCTATCTGTAGGCCATACAAATATTTGTTCCGTGCGGGAATCGAACCCGCGACACGCAGCGCAGCAGGCAATTGCTCCACCAACTGCGCGTCATACCGTTTACTCATAGCTAAAAATTAAGTATCATACATTTCAACTTAAGGTGGATGCTCCAGGGTAGCCCGCGAAATTCAAATATTTTTGTGTGTGTGAAGCTGTATGTGGACCAAATGCGATCTGCGACCGTAACGCGTATTTATCTAAAGAATTATAACCATTTTAATCATCAATATAGCCCTCTAAGTTCATGTAGTTCGAAAGAATGATTATTTCTGAAATATTCATTCTTTCGAACTCACACTGACCGGCAAATTGCAAAAAACATAAAAATATTTGAATTTCGCGGGCTACCCTGGAGCATTCACCTTAAATAGGAGAGTTTCATCCCATTTATCTTTGGCTATCTTTGTACTATCCACAAAAATGAAAAACCTACTCGTATGCTATGCTACTCACTTTCATTTAAATATTCATATTAATATTTCTAATTAATTCAAGTAACTCTCAGGTCGAAGACCTTATACAGCCGTCTTGTAACTTGTCACCTATTAAAATAGCTTAACCCTCAACCGCCGCGCGCTTGCGGGGTCACTTTCACTGTGACCCACACGGATGTCGCTACCGGTACCAGAAATATATACCGGTACCAACTCCGCGGTATTTGTAAATTATTGGTTTTAACAATGGGCGCGTAATGGGTTTCTAAATGATGGGGCGTCGGAAGAATGTTATTGTTTAAATTAATTATTCATTGGTTATGTGGAGGTTAGTCGACTTCTTTTTTTGTGATTGTTTTTATTGACCTACGACTGTGGATGAATGTCAGGTAGTTGCCGATCTACTATAATTGGCCAAATGACCGCTATTTTTGAGGAACGCTTGTGATAGCAAAAACATTTTATTAGTCTAGTCTATCGCAAATACCTTAAAAACCTTATACTTTAAATACCTTATTGCTTATTATGCTCAAGAGTTAGTTTGTTTGGTTGAACGCGGTAATCCCAGAAACTGCTGGTTCGGATTGAAAAAATATTCAGTGTTGGATAGCCCATTTTTCGAGGAAGGCTGGTATTGGGTTATAAAATGTATTCAGCACAAAAAAGATAAAGCTCTCAAAGCGCTCACAAAACTGTAGATATTCTTTCATGATTGTGCTCTTGAAGTACTGGTTTAAATCATCCGAAGTCTCGTTTTAGCGGTAAAAAGAGTTTAAATAAATGTATATTTTTATGACTTGTTTTATTTCAAAGTGTTAGAAAAGTGATCTCATTAATAATTTGCAAGCTGAGTAGAGAGGGATTGAAGATCGCTTTACCACTAAGTGCAAAAGAGCTTCATGTCTCTTTCGTACTTAAGTACTAGTAAAGCATTGTTGTATCCTGCTCAAATCCGATTTCTTAGATTGTAACGAATATAAACATGTGGTAATCTTTAAACTAATATATAAAGCTGAAGAGTTTGTTTGTTTGTGTTGAACGCGCTAATCTCAGGAACTACTGGTCCGATTTGAAAAAATCTTTCAGTGTTAACTCATTTATCGAGGAAGGCTATAGGCTATATACCATCACGCTAAGACCAATAGGAGCGGAGCAGTAATGAAAATCGTGATGCAGACGAAGTTGCGTGGGTCAACTAGTTTTTTAAATGTTTATGCGTGTAAATGGGGAATCATTAACTTATTACGGCTCTAGTATTTAAGACACCTCTTCAACCGCGCACCCCAAGCATGTCCTACCTAACCCGTCGGCTGCAGCGGGGCCCGGGGGTCACTTTCACTGTGACCCACGCGGATGCCGGCGACCTTAATCGTGGTGTTTCCCACCCGAGACAGAAGAGTATTCATTACCTAGGTAGGGTTGGCGCGTCACGTGAATAATTTGATAATGAATTTTCACGTTATATTTTATTTTTAATACTGGGCAGGTGCGATTTCAAGGCGTATACCTAACAGATGTTTGAAAAAACCGGCCAAGTGCTAGTCGGACTTGCACAAGGGTTCCGTACCTTATGACGGATAAACCCAAGGATTTTGCTCAAAAAAGAAAAAACCGTGGGTTTTTAATTTTTATTATGTATTTGTTGTTATGGTGGCAACAGAAATACACACTCTGTGTAAATTTAAACTATGTAACTATTATGGTTCATGAGATACAGCCCGATGGCAGACAGACGGACGGTAGTACGGACCGACAGTGGAGGCTTCCGGGTTTCGTTGGTTACCCTTTGTGTGCGGAACCCTAAAACAGGTTCTAATTTTATTAGGAACTAAGTTCTGCCTGCGGATTCACCCGCGTAAATCTGCGAGGGATATGTTTGTTAAAAACCAATAGAATAGTTTCATATCCCCCACCGCAAGCGATTCTATTGGATCTATTTTCATCATCATCATCTCAGACGAAAGACGTCCAATGCTGGACATAGGCCTCCCCCAAGCGTCGCCACAACGACCGGACCTGCGCGTCTCGCATCCATCGGCTACCCGCGACCTTCACCAGGTCATCGGTCCACCTTGTAGGATCTATTCTATCTAGGAAAAATACTTCTGGGATGAAAAGTATCGCGTGTATTATTTCAGGGCTTTGTCTACTCTTTTGTGTTCTGCAAAAACGTAAAGAGGTTGGTTACAGAAATGTATAGCTACATTGTCAGCGAGTAACATTGGCTATATTTTACTTCCGTACTCCCACGGGAACGGGAACAACATGGGTGAAACCGCGTGACGTCCGCTACTAATATTATAAGTAGGATAGTAGGCCTCAGAGGAGCTCGTAGCTAAAGAATAACAGCCGTACAGGTCGATCTTCAAGGTTAAGCAACGCTTACCAAGATTAGTCTGTGGATGACCATCTTAACATAACGAGTTTCCTCCGTGCCTCGGAAAGCACGTTAAGCTGTCGGTCCCGGCTGTCATTTGTAGATCTTTGGCAGTCGTTACGGATTGTCACAAGCCAATAAATCTGACTTCAGTCTTGCCAAGAAATACAGTGTCACCCAGTTAATGGGTTGTGGAGGTCTGGTAGGCAGCCGCTTCACGTAAAATAGGTACTGGTATTCAGCTGAATCCAGTTTGACTGGAAGCCGACCCCAATATAGTTGGGAAAAGGCTAGGCAGATGATGAGCAAGATAGTAGGCCTATGGATTTTCAATGCACCAGAACCAATTCATCAACCGCAAAAGTCAACGTAACTTGAGAATTCTTCAAATTGATTTCGAAGATATTTGACCTAGAATATGAATCACCTGTTGACTATATTTACTAGGTCATCTTGGGCTCTGATTAAACCAAAAAGAAGATTTTCATTAATTAAAAACAAGTTTTGTAAGTATGTAATAAATTATTGTCTGTAAGTCAAGAGTGAATAGGTTACTTCTAGGCTATCGTGCTCCATCTTCGACCACATCATAGCTTACCAACAGGTGAGATAGTGGTCAAACGCGTGCCTATCAATAGTTTAAAAAAAATGTTCAAATACATTTAAATACTGCAGATAGATCCATCTCTAGTCATTCACTTAACATCACCTGCACAAATATTTTTATTACAATGTTTTATAAAAAAAATATTTTTATATTAATGTGTGTTTACGTTTCTTTTTTACTTTAATGTGTTTATATATCTTTAGTTTTACTCATTTTGAACCATTTTTGTATGTACAACTTGCTTTTAAATAAGTTTTTTTTTTTAATTTCACTGTTCAACACATTGGATGTAACCATCTTTCATGTTGTTCTTGTAGTTATAAATAAAAAAAATTACATTCACATGAAACCAATTGAACGTGTTATTTTACAGCTTCAATCCAATCGCCTATTCACCTGCCACTTCCAATACGTTTAAATGACAGCTCATTGGTGATCGTTAACACGCGTGACACACATACATACATCGAGAAGCTTCGTTTATTCTGTTTATCTAGTCCAATATGAAGAGTGCCTCTCGTTGAAGTGTTATTATGCGTAAGTGAAGCAAGTTTCACCGTCTTTTAACGTGTTTTCGAGATGGATTTCTTGTAAGTTAATCTTCGGCTAATTCATCTGTTTTTAGGTAGGTACCGTACTTCAAAAGGAAAAACGGAACTCTTATAAGATCACTTTGTTGTCCGTCCGCCTGTCTGTCAAGACCCTTTATCTCGGCAACGCGTGGAGGTATCGAGTTGAAATTACCCAAGCAAACCATATACTCAAGTCTACAGTCCCTCGAAGATGTGAAATACGGTTTATGTCGCAAAACACGTATATTTCGACACTCTCAAGGGAATTAAAATTCATAGAGTATTTCCCGTTGATCTAGAACTATGTTTGGCAAGTAATTTCATCTTATACTACAAGTATAGGGAAAAGACTCCAGTCCTGCCAAGAAGTACCGTATTACCTATAGTTAATGAGTTGTGGAAGTCTGGTAGGCAGCTTCTCCACGTAAAATATTGGTATTCAGCTGAATCCGGTTTGACTGGAAGCCGACCCCAATATACTTGGGAAAAGGCTAGGCAGATGATGACTACAAGTATAAGGAAAAGTCTGAAAACTACACATTTGTAATTAAATCGTAATTAACATAGTCTATATTTTAAGTTTCGACTGAAATAGAATATTTTTTCTTATGTAGTGACTCAGATAACAGACTTAGAGGAATGCCGTGATATTAAAAAATGTTTAGGTATTCGTGTACTATCATAATATTAAGTGAAACTTTCTATGTCCGGTTACTTTACTTTTTGGTCCATTTTGCCAGGTGTCCTTTGGCAAGTAATACCGTCTTATACTACAAGTAATACCGTCTTATACTACAAGTATAGGGAAAAGTCTGAAAACTACACATTTGTAATTAAATCATAATAAATATAGTCTTTATTTTAAGTAGTAGTTAGTAGTAGTTTGTTTTAAGTAGCTTCATTCCATCGTAGACTTTGTCTCTGTCATCTCTGACATAGACTAGAGTCAAGAGCAAACCCATTATAAATAAAAAAAGTAATTTGTAGCTACAAATTTGTACGGAAACCTCGGTGGGCGAGTCCGATTGTTTTGAGCCGTAATCTAGGTTCATTGGAGATCTACTTATTCTTAATTAACATTTCTTCAAAAATTGTCACCTCTCATGACAGCCCTACACAAATAATGGTTTGATGAAGTGCCGAGAAAGCGTCTGAAAGACAAACACACCTCATTGTGAATCAACATCGTTGACAACTTTATGTTCTACCAGCTTAGCTCGTTAAGCTGTTTATAGCTAATTAACTAAGATTAACTTTCTTTTAAATTATCGTCAAATGACTCCTCTCGCTCTGGGTGAAGCAGGAGGGAGTGTCAGACTCTTACTGACTAAAACCCATCCGTGTTCCTCCTTGCGTTCCAGGGCTACGGTGACTCTTTCGAACAAATTCGAAATGCCCTGGCAGGCCTCGGAATTGTCTTTTGTTTAAATTAAGCCGATGTCATTTTGTTTTCAAGTACGCACTTACGAGGTGGTTCACTGATTGCATACATTATTTAAATTATAGATATTTATTTTACTTTCTTATTTTTACACAATTGTTGAAATAAGATATTTAAAAGAATAAGTACGTAAAACATTTTCTAATTATAAATTGCTGAATAAATCTTTTTCCGCCTTGTTTATTACTGAAGGTCACCTAGGTATACACGCAACGTCATCATCATCTTCCTGCACTTATACCATGTTACTTGGTGTCGGCGCCACACGATTTTTTCTTCCATTCTGTTCTATCAGCCGTCACGCTATCACTAACTCCCATCTCTTTCAAATCGCTCCTCACACAATCCATCCATCTTTTCTTCGGCTTTCCTCTCCCTCTCCACCCATCCACATTTATATTCATAACTCTTCTAGTTATATGCGTTTCATCCCTCCTCTTCACATGACCATACCAAGACAAGCGATTCTCTTTTAACTTTTCCGTCACTGGCGCCATTTTTAAACTACCTTTAATGTACTCATTTCTCACTTTATCCATTCTCGTTACTCCACACATCCATCTCATGACTGCCGCCGAAATCGCAGAACAGGTATTCTGTTCTGGTTCTGCTCAATTTCAGGCCAACACTCTCTAGTCTTTCCCCCCACATCTCCAATCTGCTCCGGACCTCTGGGCCACTTTCGGCTACCAGCACAATGTCAACAGCATACACCAGAGAGCCTCCTCCTGGACGTCCGAAATCAGAGCAACGCAACGTGGTATACACGCAACGTGTTACACAATAAAAGAAAAACCTGAAGACTCAATGTGCTCATCGATATAAACCACTTTTACAATGGGATTAACCCTGAAATCGCTAACAATAAATTGGGTGTTCAGGTCACATAAAAGTGGTTCAAAATAGGGAATTTTACTAAAAAAATACTAATTAGTCCGTCTGATAGATTTTCAAAAAATATTCGACACGTATTTTTTCTTTTTTCACGTAAACAAAAAATAACGAGGATACAGCGAGTTGAAGACACGCGTGACGTCGTCAGGCTTGGTACATTTTTACCAAGCCAGATGACGTGCGTGTCGTGTCATTAGATTTTTTTAGTAAAATACCCCATTATGAGTAGGTACAACTCCCCCTTTTTAGGGTCTGCTTTCATTCTGGTTCATGTTGCGTAAGCTTTTTGGTAGCTCTATTTCACTTCTTCCGTTTTGCTATATCGGCTAAAACAAGTCCATACAGATGTTTTCTCAAACACCACACTTTTCAAAGTGCCAATTACCCGGCAAATATCATACAAACTATCAGAACAAATACAACACTATACAAATATTTGTCACTATCTCACGACATGGGAAACAAACACCATTCCGGTTGCGTTGTCACTCATTCACAGCCGAATCTGTGTCATTTGGACAAGCCTACAGCGACAAGTAGTCACGACGTAAAGAAATTCAGAAGATTCGCTTTGTGTAATCGTCGATGCCAAACTACATAGCTTGGCTCATCACCGCAAGGTTGCCTGCTTGACGGTCTTCTACAGATTATACTTCGGTGAGTGTGCCCAAGAACTCCACGACCTCATCCCACCGGCCCCCTTCTACCATCGGACATCTCTAGACGCACTGCAAGTTACTATCCCTACCTTGTTGCTATTCCACCAATTCGCACTAAGTGTTTCCAAACGTCTTTTATAATGCGCACAGCAAAGAAGTGAAACTTTCTGCCCGCATTTGTGTTTCCGAACGCTTACAACCCTTCTGGGTAGCCTCGCTCCATCGTAGACTTTGTCTCTGTCATCTCTGACATAGACTAGAGTCAAGACCAAAGAATTGATTGAAGATTGTGTAGAATAAATCTTCTGTTCTTATCTTTCTAACGCCACAAATGTATTCGATACGTTTAGTTTCCAATTCAATCAATCGAGGTATCCAGTGCGTTCGTGATTCTATGTCGTCTGTAGCCGAGGTATGTATCAAATATTAATGAGACTAGCCATTTAATTGGTCAGCGATTAATCTTTAACGGTGGGAGGAAAAGAAATGGAGAATATTTGAAACTGAGGTTTGCCGGCAATTACACCCGTGTGATAATCGCAAATTGACATACGAGAAGTTAGCTTACTCTCGAGATGAAAGGTATCATATGCTCGTCATTCGTGTATACATTATCTGCCTAGCCTTTTTCCAAACTATATTGGGGTCGGCTTCCAGTCAAACCGGATTCAGCTAAATACTAGTGTTTTACGGGGAGCGGCTGCCTACCAGACCTCCACAACCCATTAACTGGGTAACACGGTACTTCTTGGCAAGACTGGAATCAGATTTACTGACAATCCGTAACGACTGCCAAAGATCTACAAATGACAGCCGGAACCAACAGCTTAACGTGCTTTCCGAGGCACGGAGGAGTCTCAGTATGTTAATATGGTCACCCATCCACAGACCAACCTCGGCAAGCGTTGCTTAACCTTGGAGATCGACCATGGTACTGGAGCACTGGGCCTTTGGGCGTGAGTCGATGTTATTGTTAATTGATTATTATTGACCGTGTGTATTTTATGTATTGTATTTTTCATAATTTATTTATTTTATCTGTTTCTCTCATATTTGTATGTGTTTAACGTAACTGCGTCCGTGGCATCACAGGCCCTGTCATAAAAGCAGCGCTGTGTTATTTATTTTAAATTTCGCAGCCTATGCTGAGATAGGGTCCTTTATGGCCTCGCACAGACTAAGTTATTATTAATTAAGTAATATTATACTACTGTTTGCTTTAATTAATTTTACATCTGTCTGTTTTGTGGGAGTCCCAAATAAACAGTTTTCTTTCTTTCTTTACAACCCTAATCTCTTCAAAGTCAGAGTGAACAGGCTCCTTCTGGGTAGGCTCGCTCCATCGTACTTTGTCTCTGTCATCTCGGACCTAGACTAGAGTCAAGAGCAAACCCATTACAAATAAAATTAATAATAATATTCTTCTTTTGTACGTATTTTTAAAATACATATTATGTACTCTTTGAAATACATATAATGGTAAGCATGTTATGGTCAATTCGTGTGGTAACGATGTAGGTTAATGTCTGAGGCGATTATTACACAGTTTTTCAAATGAACCTGCACAGATAGTGCAAGCATTTGTCAGTAATCATGCAGTTCAAACTTAGAACTATAAGTTAAGGATTTTCAACAAACAATATCAAAGTAATGACATTTTGAGTAGGTCGCATAAACTGCAAAATAAACCTTTTAATTTTTCTCGCGACGCATATCCCGTGTTTTCCCGATCCCGTATAGCCCACAGCCTTTCTCAAAAGTGTAGCTATAATTTAAAAAAACCCGCCAAATGCGAGTCAGACTCGCCCACTGAGGGTTCCGTAATTTGTAGGTACACACGTCACTTTAAATAAAGACTATATTTCTTATGATTTAATTACAAAAGAATAGTTATCACACTTTTCCGTATACCTGTAGTATAAGACGGTATTATTTGACAAAATTCATAGTTCTTGGTCATCGGGAAATACACTGTCGATTTTGATTCCCTTGAGAGTGTCGAAATATACGTTTTTTGCGGCATAAACGGCCGTACCTGTTTTTACGTTAACATAGAAGCTTGATTTTTTCACAGCTTCAAGGGGCAGCAGTACTGAGTATATGGTTATAATTTCAACTCGATACCTCCAGGCGTTCTCGAGATATAGGGTCTTGACAGACAGACCGATCCTATAAGAAACTGATCCTATAAGGGTTCCGTTTTTCTTTTTGAGGTACGGAACCCTACAAAGAATTCTTCAAATCCGACTGGTTGTTTCAGAGATAAGCGCGTTCAAACAAACAAACTCTTCAGTCAAATTATATTAGTAAATACCCAACTAACAAATTAATGTTTTATAATAGTTAAGTTAACGTTTTACATTTTCAATTAGTTTTTTAAGATTGGTCGCATAAACGTAAATATAAACGTTTATAAAACGCGAAATGGGCCCAAATTAAAAGACAATATAATCGTTTAGTAGTTATGTAGAAGTCAGCCAATGACCGTCGAATGTTATATACAAGTTAAGTAAAAGTACAAAAACAGACTTTTCGGTCCAATACTGGTTGTTATGAGACCCTTAAGTGACCGCTTATGTCACATAGCAGTTATAATGAGGTTTCCAAATGACTGAAACGTTGTACTAGTGTCCAACAATACGACTCAACGACATCCGTTTTGATTCATCGTGTTCTAATTTGTGCTCGCCGGTGTGTATAAAAAAATATTAGAAAAAGGTAAGCGAAGTTAATTTCCATGATTACAAAATATCTTTAATTTTCATTATTTAAGCGAGTTTGATATAATAATAGGGGTTAATCTTTCAGGGAACTTTAGTTTTATGACAATGTATATATGTGTTGTTGTGAAGTTTTTAACGCCCTCCCCTATTTCTTTGTATTTCAATAGTTTTAGTAAATTATCCAAAATATTTATTCATAGTAAAGCTCCAACCATCTTGTTTACGTTACATAGCGACCTCTATATTACACTAATATAACAAAAACGTCGCGTAGACTTTTCCTTGAGACCATGACGCCGCGGCCATGTTTATAGCCGACTTTAGGGTTCCCTGATTATTACTTGCATAGGATCTAATAAACATTGCTCATCTTGAACAGAAATCTAACGCGGCCCTTATAATACATTCATCTTCTTTTCGTGTCGATGGCTATCTAATGAAATGTTACCTACGTTTAACCCAGATTAATTTATATAAATAAAAATTTAATTTATTTTCAGGTCTAACATAGGATATCAATGAAATATGGTAGTGTTCTTGGACATCGATAAATTTTTGACTCGAAATGATTTAAAACGTCTTAAAAGACGACAATGGCCTTGGAGAAGAACTCATTTTACCTTGTCAAGCAAATGCTATAATTGCCACAGTTCCACTGCTACTGATACCCATAAGCCGGTTCATCGGCGAATCAGAAGGGTTTTTATGCCGTATTTTGACTAATTTCGATAAAGTGGAATATCCGATTGTTGCACCATTATTTCTGCGACTTAATATTGTTCCAATTACACTCGAAACAAAATAAAACTGAAAATGTTGACTTCAGCGCCATCTCGCGGGAAAATGGCAATGAGCAACCCGTAACATTCACCTTAACCTAAGTGTTTTTTGAGAATAATTATAAGTGATAAACAGACTGTTCTTGATATTTTTTAACCGAATGTATACATGTAATCATCAATTTGAAATAAATCTGTAAACTTTTAAAATAAAAAAAAAATAAAAATTCAAATATTTTTATTTGTAGAACATAGGTAAACCAAAATTAAAGATTATGTATGTACTATTAAACTAACTGTATGCTTCTAGTCTATTGTTTCTCTCTTCGTTACCACTTGAACCACTTAATTCCGAACTTGCCTTATTAGTATCATCTGAAATATGTAGGTATTCAATAAAGCAAATATGTTTAAAAACACCAAACAATTAGAAATAATCTATAAAATTAAAAAGTATAATAATATACGGAACCATTTTTTGAAACAATCGTTCGTTCTTGTACGTCATTTTTGGGGGGATCAGAAAACGAAGAGGTTATCGGCTCACTTTTCAATGAATGGAACGTTTTCCTTATTTTTCGCTTGAAGGCCCCGCTTCTTTTAATATTTCTCCATTTACTTGGATCCATATTTTTAATTAAGTATATCACTACTGTTTTAGTTGACAAAACTAAATGGGAATGGTTTAATTAAAGTGTGGGTTTGACCTTTAAATGATTTAAAAGCCTACTTAAAGTTATGTAACGGTTGAAATTCAACATTTTAGTCGCATACAAGTCTTAGTTAGTCTTTCATTCGACCAAAATTGTTTTGTTATATAAAGGTCATGCACAAACGTTTAAGCGTCGTTTTAATTATATAAAATAATTTTATATTAAGATTCACACACAACGACGTTTGTTTTGCGAAAACCTTGTATTTAACCGAAACGTTTAAATGACCAATACATTGTCCAATAAACGTCATAACTGGCATCATTATCCAACGTCGTATAAGTTAGACCTGAAAACGTTTACTTAACATATGCACTGACACCATTATCTGACGTCGTAGAAGCTATTCCCGAAAACGTTTACTTGATATAAGCACTCACACCATTATATGACGTCATATAAGCTAGTCCTGAAAACGTTTACTCAACATATGCACTCACACCATTATATGACGTCATTTAAATTAGTCCTGAAAACGTTTAATTAACATATGCACTCACACCATTATATGACGTCATATAAATTAGTCCTGAAAACGTTTACAGAACATATGCACCGACACCTTTGTACGACGTCGTATAAGGTAGTCCTGAAAACGTTTACACAACTTTATATTATGACATTACAGTCACGCAACTAAACCGTCTTAAGATAAACGTCTATATATCATAATAATTAGCTACATACCACTATATAACTGTTACATAACATGAAGTCTTATAAGACTGGAATAATACGACGTTTTTGCTAGTTGGGTAGATATAGCGACCCACTTAGCCTCTTCTGCTTACCTCTTTGAAAAAACAGGTGTGATTTCATATGAGTTTGAATGTACAGAATATGTATCACAGTTTTTGTTAATGACACGATAAAAAACATTCATAACTTTTACTTGGCCGGAATAAATGTGAAATCCCACACCACACTCTTAAGAAGTCGGCTAACAGAACTGGTTTGCGCTTTCGAACGCATTAAAAAGTGGATAATCATATGTTTACTGATATGGAATGTATTTTAAGGAAAATACGATCACAAATTAGATGAAGGTCGGTAATTGGAAAGTGGTCAATTGACCTCAACTCAACTCAAAACATTTATTTCAATTAAATCATAACAGGCATTTTTAAACTGTCAAGGTTGGTCAGTCAAACAGTTGAAGCTATTTGCACGTTCTAAAGCGTAGATCTCTATGGAGAAGGACGTGCAAGAAACTCCACGGACACTCTTTTAAACCAATAATCTGTTACAAAGTTGTGGTTATATTGTTTTTGTCGAAATAACACATATATGTGAGAACTATGAAGAAAAACGTGCACGATAAAAGCGTCCGGAGTAAGAAAGAAACAATTCAAAGAACAAATAATTAAGATAAACGGTGGCAGTTGAGAGATGATGACCAGGTCCCAGCTGGCGGAGGCAAATGATGAAACACGTGCGCCACCATGTCCTATATAGTATACATCTTTTTTATTTGTGATGGTTTTGCTTTTGAGTTGACTCTAGTCTAGGTCAGGAATGACAGACAAAACATCTACGATGGAACGCGCGTGCCCAGAAGGAGCCTGTTCACTCTGGCTTTGAAGAGATTAGGGTTGTAAGCGTTCGGAAACACAGACGAAGGCAGAGAGTTCGACTTCTTTGCTGTGCGCATTATAAAAGACGTTTGGAAACGCTTAGTGCGAATTGGTGGACATCACCAAAGAATTTGCCGAAGCGATGATGACTAAAGTGGACCATTAAAATGTTATATGTAAAGATGCAAGTTAGGGTTACGAGCATCATTATGAAAAGAAGGACTGTGTTTGTCTGTCCACAGTGAATTTTCTCCGAATCTACCGGACCGACCCAATTGAAATTTGGTACACATATGAACAGCTGTAACCCAAACACGAACGCATCACGTAAATAAAAAAAAAATATATGATCGAATCAGGAATGATTATATATGCAGGAGAACCAAGGTTACCGACACGTTAAGTGTAAGTAAAGTGGCAGTGGGCATACATTACTCGCATAACAGATGGCTGATGGGGCCGTATAGTTCTGGAGGGGCAATAAGTCATCAGGGGAGGATCGCGGGTAGCCGATGGATGCGAGGCGCACAGAACCGGTTGTTGTGGCGACACTTAGGGGAGGTCTATGTCCAGCAGTGCGCGTCTTTCGGCTGATATGATGAGGAGAGTTCAAGAGCAGGACCAGCGGCAGACGTGTAAAATAGTGCAGTCACTTTTCGCCACTGGCTGCGGTAAGTTTAACCCAAGTATGGTCCTGGATTCAATTTCAATCGGGCAGTGTTCTATTAAGAAGTTTTTAGTAGAACCCGGAGTTCGGAAGTTAGTGTTGTGACACCCCCGTGCTTCGGAGAGCACGTAAAGCCGATATGGTCCTGCGGAAGATCTTTCTCCGATCGTGACGCGGATATGGTATTTGACTACTGGATGGGAAATCATCAAATAACTCCTCCCGCTCTGGGTGAAGCAGAAGGGAGTATCAGACTCTTACTGACTAAAACCCATCCGTGTTTCTCCTAGTGCCCTTTACGTTCCAGGGACGCGGTGACACTTTCTCACAAATTCCGCAACCCAGGATAAAGAACATACCGACATGAATGAATACTTAATAGATGTATTAAAACAGTACGATTGGTGAAAAAATAAATAAAATTGGTGGAAAAACAGTCACTAAAAATGTCATTTGTTTCACTGGATGCCTTCAATTCAATATGGCGGCAGTGACCTCACACGCCATTAGTGCTTTCTCTGTTTATTTTTTAAAACACTGATTATATCCCAATTTTTTGAGATTTTTAAGCAATATTTTTTAACTGCTTCTTGTCTTTTAGAAATGTAATACAAATTCCAGTCAAGTGATCTATTGCCGTCGCATCGCAATATGAGAGTGATGGAAGAGAAATTGCACCAGAGTTTGCTCCACAAATTTGTGCAACATAATAGGTATCTCACGCGCTGAAGATCTAAAAATTCAAAAAAAATCAAAATTCAATGCATTTTATTTCAAATAAACCATTCACAGGCACTTTTGAAACGTCAAGGTCGGTCAGTCAAAAACATGGAAGCTATTTGCACGTTCCAAAGCGTAGATCTCTATGGTGAAGAACGTGCAAGAAACTCCACGGACACTCTTTTAAATCATGTTCTGTTTTACAAAATTCCAAGTTACATATACTTGTTGCTCCTGCATGTGAGGACAATGCAAAGGAAAAAAAGGGCTTCTTATAAGAATTATAAATATAAAGATTAAAATAAACCAATGGCAGTTAAAAGATGACCAGTCTCAACCGACGGCGCCTGTTCACGAACATGACGCGTGTATCGGCACCTTTCAGCTCAACCATTTCGAAGGGAACCGAATAATCACACCCACGCGCCGCCATCAGCGAGACATTTGAGTGAGCATGACATGCTCTCAACCACCATGCTCTATAATTACCTATTATGTTATAAAGAGCTTACGTTATTGTTACCAACAACCTAAATATCTTCTAAAGACATAAGCCAACTTAATTAAATGTGAAATACCATCTCAAAGATTATCTAAAATCCTCTAATTGTTTCAAAGGAAAGTGCGAGTGCGTTCACTTTCATTCAGTGAATGAACTTTTGAACGACGGAATGAATGAATAGGATTAAGGAATTTGCCTGACTTTGAGCTCCTAAGTATGTATTAATTAATTAAGTATAATCATGAGATCATTTTAACTAACAATGATAACTTTTACGTCTATTATGTGGTGCAAATAGTGGAAAATTAATTTATTTTTAGTTGAGAGTGTTCTGTCTTATTTATATTAACTTTCTAATCATATATATATTTAGCAGACTCATAAATCATTGAAATTTAGTATCTCAATTTATTAATTATGTGCAAACTTATTCATGAACAATAATCAAAGCTTATGATTTTCCCAAGCGGATAAAGCTAACCAATTTGAAGTTAATTATTTTTATAAATCCTGATATAAGATTTTTTTTTAAATTAATAACTGTGTTACTGTCTTGTGTGTCTGTCTGTATAGAACAATCACTACACAGTATAAAACAAAGTCGCTTCCCGTCTGTCTGTCCCTATGTAGGTATGCTTAGATCTTTAAAACTATGCAACGGATTTTGATGCGGGTTTTTTGATCGACTGCAAAAGATCTACAAATGACAGCCGGGACCAACGGCTTAACGTGCTTTCCGAGGCACGTAGGAATCTCGGTATTTTAAGATGGTCACCCATTCACAGACCAACCTTGGCAAGCGTTGCTTTACCTTGAAGAACGACCCGTACGGCTGTTATTATTTAGCCACGAGCTCCTAGTAAGTTCTCAGGTAATACGGAGTAGGCAGTCGTTACGGATAGTCAGAAGCCAGTAAATCTGACTCCAGTCTTGCCATAAAGTACCGTATTTCCCAGTTAATGGGTTGTGGAGGTCTGGTAGGCAGCCGCTCCTCGTAAAGTACTGGTATTCAGCTAAATACGGTTTGACTGGAAGCTGACCCCAATATAGTTGGGAAAAGGCTAGGCAGATGATGACAGTTCACTAAAAGCTTCAATTAATACGGTGAGAGGTGTACAGCATAGACCGGCTGACCAGGTGGCCTAAAAAGGCCACATTGATCATCATTATAACAGCCGAAAGACGTCCACTGCTGGACATAGGCCTCTCCCAAAGGGGGGGGGGGTTGCCATAATCGCCACGCTTGACAGCCGGGTTGGCGATCGCAGTGTATGGTGTTGAGTTTTACAGAGAACGCTGCTGCCCATTCTCTGATGAGTCCCTTAGTCGCCTCTTACGACACCCACGGGAAGTGATGGGATGGTATTGTTCTTTTTATTTAAGCCATACCATACGGCACCGGCCGACACCTTATGGCCGTAAAAATGCCACTTTAGTAAAATCATATTTGAATCATAATATTAATCACAGAACAATCTGTCAAATTTAGTGTCATTTTTATCGCTAACGCGTTTTTAGACCCACCGCAGATAAGGTGATCATGCCTTCTGTATATGAGAAGAGAGCCTCTTAGGTACTGTCAGTGGAGCAGTGCGTAAAAGGGTGATATGTTCTGTTATTCGATTTAAAACAAAAAACAAAGTAAATTGTTTATTTGGGACTCGCACAAGTCAAACTAAAAAGTAAAATAAATTAAGTAAAAATAATAATATCTTAAGAGGCTCTCGTTGGGAAGCTAGATCAAGGGCTTGATCCAGAAAGCAGTACTCCTGGCCACGGCGCGTATAGTGAGGAGGTTCCTCTCTCGGGTGCCTTGCCCACCGGTAGCTTGGACCCTGTTCCCATACCGGTGGGCTACATTTTTTTTTGACGTGACAACGTCTTATAAATTGGTTTGCCGGGTGACACTTCAAGAAACTGCGTTACGCTCCGCTCACGTTATGCGCTCACAATGAGAGCGAGTGAGAGGCACGCGTCCCTTCCACTCGGGCATGGTTAGCCCGCCTAAGAGCGAGAGAGACAGACATAAAAAGTCGTTGTCACGTAAAACTTTCGCCCGTATACCGATTTTACAGGCAACCAATTTTTTTATAGTTATATTTAAAAATTTAATTTATTTGTTAAGAAAATGAATAAATGGAAAAGTAGCAGTAGAAGAGAGTGGAGAGGAGTGGTATAAGTAGTAGTAATTATTATTTTATTTTTTAAATAAATAAATTATGTGTTTACGTAAGTTAAACACGTGCATATCCCATGAGGAAAAGGTGTCGATTTAGTTATGAATTTGATATTCATCCAAGTGAAAGTATGCATTGTTTATACTCTGTTATCCATCCATAAGAACAAGTTTTTATTGTGATGCATAGCTGAATAAATTAGATTGAATTACTTGTTGTTTATGAGCAGTAAAGTCGTATTATCATGCAAGACTGCTATGTGAGTATCTACCTATATAGGGTGTTGCAGAAAGTGTTGTATTCCGAAGTAGCTATACTTTAAAAAAATCGGCTAAGTGCGGGTTGGACTCGCACACGAAGGGTTCCGAACCATAAACCTTAACTTTTATTATTTGTCGTTATAGCGGCAATAGAAATATACAATCTGTGAAAATTTCAAGTGTCTACCTATTACGGTTCTTGAGATTCAGCCCTCTTACAGACAGACGGACGGACGGACCGCGGAGGCTTAGTAAGAGAGTTCCGTTAGTTAACCTTTTTGGGTACGGAACCCTAAAAATCAATTTCAAAATAAAAACATATATAATCGTCTAAAAAGTAAAAAAAAAAACACTTTTCAAACACTGCCATCGAATCAAAAACACCATTAACTGCATCAGACAGCTTGAAAATAGACTTTTTCTATATTTTTGTATTTGATTTTTGGCGTTTCTTATCGAGTTAGTCAGTAAGGAAACACAGGTAAACACCGGCCTCATCTTGTTTTTAAATGAACTAAAATTATTGACTTGTAAAAGTGTTATTTTTAACCTATATATTAACAAACATACATATCATTTAGCCACAACCTCCAAATCCCACGAGAAAAAGGTCTGTTTATGTGTAGGTACTTAAACACACCTTTTTCTCGTGGGATTTGGAGCTTGTGGCTAAATGATATGTATGTCGTAAATAGGTTAAAAATAATACTTAATAATATGTGTTTATGTCTACTTAATGTATCAGTTAGTGAAAGTGTTCAACTATTTATACAGTGTTGTCCACCCATAAGTCTGAGATTTTATTACGATGCATACCTGAATTAATCAGATCGCTAGTAATTCACTTGTTTTATGAGTCGTATATCAAGTGGAGTTGATATTATATTATAGGGTGTTATGCAGAGTCAAGCAATAACGGATATTTTAACTAATAATTTAATTTAATTTAATATTAAAAACTTAAATCAGCTAGTATACCATATAAAATAAAAACTCGGCAAAGTGCGAGTCGGACTCGCACACGAAGGGTTCCGCACCATAAACCTTTATTTGTTATTATAGCGGCAACAGAAATACACAATCTTTGAAAATTTCAGCTCTCTACCTATTACAGTTCTTGAGATACTGCCCGCTGACAGACAGACGAACGGACAGCGGAAGCTTAGTAATAGGGTTTTGATGGTTACCCTTCGGGTACAGAACCCTAAAAATCACTGGCTGAATCTTATATCTTATCTATACTAATATATAAAGCTGAAGAGTTTGTTTGTTTGTTTACTTGAACGCGCTAATCTCAGGAACTGCTGGTCCGTTTTGAAAAAATCTTTCAGTGTTGGATAGCCCATTTATCGTGGAAGGCTATAGGCTATATAACATAACGCTGAGACTAATAGGAGCGGAGCAGACGAAGTTGCGCGGGTCGACTAGTTTATAAATAAATATAAATATCTTACCTCCTCTAATTGATCATACAAAATGTATTAAAACACATACTCACCAAACATACGCTTGCCAGGGCTATACGATCTATCTACCATTAGATCACCCCAACAAATATAGCCCTTCTTCTTCTTACCGTGTGGGCAGTAAGGTCTAACGACCCCACACACCCTAGTGTCAGAGTTTCTAAACCGCCTTAAGGGCCTCTGACATGGTTTATTTGACGATCGCCACTTGGCGGCCGGGACCACCGGCTTATACGTGCCTTCCGAAGCACGGAATCATCTTTTTATCAGACAATCAGGTGATTCAAGCCTGCAATGTCCTAGCCAAACTGGAAACAACTTTACAAAGTATGCTTCCCGTGGGAATCGAACCCACGACCACCGGGTCACAAGGCAAACGCCTAAGCCACTCGACCACGAACGCAGTTGAATTTTGCCCAACAAATAGGTTACTGGTTACTTCTAGGCAAGCGAGCTCCATAGTCGCCCACATCATTGCTTTCCATCAGCAGAGATACTGGTCAAACGCGGGTCTTCAAATAATAATAAAAAATGCTCTTACTTTCTGCGGCTGATGACCGTGTTTGTTCTTCAGGTCTATCCAGAGCCTCGCCAAGTTGATAGCCAGGCCAAGCACCGCTACGATGAAGAATTTAATCTGAAATTATAAAACAACATGGTGTTGATTGTAACCCACATCTCTACTATCTATACTTTTATATCTATACTAATATTATAAACCTGAAAAGTTTGTTAGTTTGTTTGCTTGAACGCGCTAATCTCAGGAACTCCTGGTCCATTTGAAAAATTATTACAGTGTTAGATAGCCCATTTATCGAGGAAGGCTATAGGCTATATATCATCACGCTAAGACCAAAAGGAGCGGAGCAGTAATGAAAATTGTGACGCAGACGAAGTGGCGCGGGTCAACTAAGAATTATTCATCCCGGTACCCCTTCTGTGTAACACCTGTTAAGGCACTTCCCTGGGGAAACTGTAGAGGGGTCTCCCCTTAGCCTCACTGAGCACGGCAGCACATGATCACTGTGCTACCGTCATTCCTGGGATCACTCGGTGGGTGGATAGCGTCCACACTCTGACCGGCTCTGCAGTCCCATCTGCGATAAATACTGCAGGCGAGGTATTCGGTGTCGAGGCGGTTGTTATAGTGCCTTTGGATCTCATAGCCTCGTTACGTGGTGATTTCCAAACCCCACACTGGTCACCAGTTATGTAACCTTGTGGTGACCAGGTGCTCAGTCGTCAGTCCAGACTATTCCAGACTATCTGATTAAATCTTCTGGTGGTAACTCTGTTTAAAAATATCTATTTTGTGTGAAGAAAGTGAAGTTTTTAATTAGGTACCTGTAGTTTATATGTCAGGATCTGCAGCAGAGTTCCAATCTTGGCCTTGATGACAGCTCCGAGGATCAAGAGCTTGAGGATGGCCTTCTTTTTCTTCTTCTTTTTGCCTCTTTGTTCTAGAAGTTGATAGAAGAACGTTAAGAACAGAAGTAAAATAAAAGGAGACATGCTGTAACTTAAATTATAGTTCATCTAAATGCATTATATTTTAAATATGTATCGTGCTCGTTCTAAAAATGCATTAAGTCTTAGTTATAGGTCGATTCAAACTTAATGGCATCTATGAGGTTCGTTTTTCATTGCAACCCTTCACTTCCGCTATGAATGTTCGTTCATGAATATTCGCTACTGCGCGCGTAGCGACTCGCAAAATTTTCCGCGTCGCCATTAAGTTTGATTCTGCCCTTTATTTAAAGAAAGATAACTACAAAATCATGCTACAACAAATATCGATAATCATGCTAAATGCTGTCGTGCTCGAGCCATCAAAAATAAAATAACAATAACTAAACTTAAGTGAATCAATGCATATTTCATGCGTTCAAGATGCTTAGACATCATTCGAATATAGTTTTACCAAAAGAGTAGTACAATATGATCCTGTAAAATTAACAAATTAAATCAGTATTCACAACATAAAGTCCATCTAGTTTTCGTCAAGTCAATATAATATTAAAAGTAATGTATTCAGATAACATTGAGAATCAACACTCCTGAAAGTCAAAAAGTACAATAGACAGTCCCCCAAAATGGCCGCCCGTCACTACATCCTTGTGTTTTAGCTTCAGAAGAACTGGCGCAACAAATACCCAGCAATACATTTATCTGTTAAGTAAGAATAATTTAATTTACAGGTCTACTAAAAATTGCTCATTGTGTAAAATATCCTCTACATGGTATAACTAATATTTTTCAAATGTCATGAATGAATGAATCCCTAGAACAGCAATTTATTAAAAATAATCATCATCATCATCTGCCTAGCCTTTTCCCAACAATATTGGGGTCGGCTTCCAGTCAACTCGGATTTGGCTGAATTATTAAAAATAAAACACATTCATATATTTTTCTTTTTTCACGTAAACTAATAATAAAGAGGATACAGCGAGTTGAAGACACGCGTGACGTCTTATGGCTTGGTAAAAATGTACCAAATTTACCAAGCCAGATGACGTCACGCGTGTCTTTAACCCGCTGTATCTCCTTTATTTTTGTTTTACGTGAAAAAAAAAAAATACGTGTCGAATATTTTTTGAAAATCTATCAGACGGACTAATTAGATTTTTTTAGTAAATTACCCTATTTCTTCAATACTCGAAAACATCCCAATTTGGCCCCCAAGTCACCGCGGTTATAATCGTTACATATTGAGCTCTAGAAAATTTGAAAGAACGCAGTCAATTACTAATCACCGTCTATAATTTGCTGGGGAAATACCTACTATCACGATATCTATTTCCGTTGCGTTTTTATTAATTCCCTCATTCAATCAACCATTTATCCAATCATATAATTCCCACCATAATTTCTATGTGAACGATCGCCCATTTCACGGTGAGTTTCAAAAACCGCAAAGTTTTCGATTCGTCACGACACTGTCCATGTTAGTAGTACCGGTTTTCGCGAATTACCGTAACTTGGATGTTGATAAACTTTCTCGATGACTTTCTCCGGTATTCTGGTTCCTTTATTGTTGATGTCCATGTTTGAAGGACAAATGATTCAATAAGTTACAGAGACTTTAAGAAACAAAAACAATGATTTCTTTAAAGCAACGTAAAAATAAAGTTGAAATGAAAATACTTAACACTTATTTAAAAATGTTCGCTACGGCGTAACTTGCAAGTGACGTCGAACGCAATTAGTGCTGTCTCTGTTTATCATAGATTTTTAAACGCTCAGATTTTTCTTGAGATTTGTAAACAATTGAATAACTACGGCTTGCCTCATAAGTTTTTAGAAATGAAAAAAGATAAAACCAGTTTACTAATACTCTTTGAACCAGTGGTATATTTATATACCATAGTACGTCCTCCTTCGAGCAGTTATGACTCAATGGCATGTTCCATAACCAAAAACTGGAAGGCATATGCCATTGATCATCCCGTGCCAGCAAGAGGCTTGTGTGGAGGACAATAAGCTAGTTTCCACCATCAACAAATTACAAATCTATTTAGTCCGTCGTTTTTGTAAATCAAGGAATATTTATTGGTTTACAAAAATTTTTGTCCACATGTACAAATTTAAAACGCATCAAACCTCGGGAGGTGGGCTCGTGACGTCAGAACGCACTAAAAATTATACCACGGCGTGACGTATTGAGAATTTTAAAAGCATAGTTTCTTCGTTAATTTTGTTTTACGTTACAAAAGAATAAAAACGGGTCAATATCTAACCGATGGACTAATTATATTTTTTCAGTGGACAAGCCTATTAAATTACTATGCTATATACTTGTGCTTCTTCAAACGATTCCTACTAATTAAATATATAGCTAACTACCCAACCACCAACCTTCAACAGAACTCCTATCCTTAACACCATTCTCCAGGTTCTCATTCTCCACGACATGCTCAGCTAAAGTATCCAGAGCATCTTGGCCCATGGCCCAGAAATCCGACACGATTCCCCTGGACTCCTCCGTCAAACCCTCAGTTGCATTCTCAGGGACAGGCAGGGCCCTTTCTCCTATCACCCAGGACTGGACACCATTGCCAAAAGCTCGACCTTTCTCCTCTTTAGGGGCCTTTCTTAAGGGCATCATGACTGGATGGATGAGGTGAATCTTGGGTGGCTTAGTCTTCTTCTTCTTCATCTTCTTACGGTCTCCTCCTGCGGAGATGGTGATGCTGTCGATTCCGCCGCCGCTGTCGTGTTTCTTGGCGAGTGATCTGGGAAAGAAGAAGATGGAATGAGTTATATTTTATTTTTTTTAGCGGCTCACGTTCAGCAGTGGACGGCAATTGGCTGATATGATGATTAAGGCCAATAATTAATCTGTGCGAGGCCAAAAGGACCCTGTCTCAGCATATGCTGCGATATTTAAAAAAAATATCACAGCGTTGGTATTAGGGTCTGATGTGATGCCACGGATACACATACGGAGCACAACACTAAGATATAGATCCAAATAAAACAATGAATATAAAATTTTGTGTAAAATTAAGCATACATTAAATAATTTCAAAATTAACCAAATCCCAATAGCCCAGTGCTCCAGTATCATTTGTCGGATGTCATAGACAAATGACGGAACTTGCTACTATTTGGTACGTGGTTAATCCGCGACTGGACACAAAGCTTGTTTATACAAAGTACATTCTTAACTGCCAGTTAGTACATTACTTGTGGTCACACTGAGAAGTGTGTGCTAATATTTATCGAGAGAAAACTACGAGATATCATGGCCAGTTGAGAAAGTGTTGGTTTTCCCGGCAGAAACAATCATCAGTGATTTCCTTCATAGATGCGTAGATAGTTATCAAACTTAACCTCGAGTCGGACTTACGCGGAAAAGATTCCGAACAAATCGTGTTATTAGAGTTCCGTACCCAAAAGGTAACCAACGGAACTCTATTACTAAGCTTCCGCGATCGGTCAGTCTGTCTGTCAGCGAGCTATATCTCAAGAACTGTAATAAGTAGACAGAGTGTGTTTTTTTACATAATTTTTAAGTTCATATGAACAATATAAATGTAATGGAACAATGGTTGTCTGGAATTAAATTAAATTATAATTATAAATAACCACAAATAATAAATAAAAATAAAACATAAAGGGGCCATAAAAGAAACGTGTTTTCGGCACGTGTGTGAATGTCCGACTCGCACTTTGCCAGGTTATTAACAAGTTCATTTAAAATTATATTTGTTTTATAGGTATTCCTGTAACCTGAAGGTATTTTTTGTGTGTTTTGTTTTTGTTTTAAATTTAATGTTCAGTAGTTTCGGAGGTAAGTGAGGTAAAGGTTTTTTTCATCTATTTTCTTGATGTCTTCAAATATATTAATTTTGTAAATAATGACAAAAATAATTGAGATCCTTAGCAACGACGAGCCACGGCACGATTAATAAGACTTTATTTTTCAACTGATTTGCTCCGGTAAATTCGGAGAAAATGGAAAAACCAGATATCATTTTGTTCATTCGGGAATCGAATTTGAACCTCATGCTAACTCTAGCGATCACTGGACCATCGAGAAGTAGATACATTTTTAGCTGTAGATGAGACTTATAGTTTATTCATCAATAAAGATGTTTATGTGGAGCTCGTGGCTAAATAAAAACAGTCACACGGGTCAATCTTTAAGGTTAAGCATCGCTTGCAAAGGTTGGTCTCTGAAGCGTTTGTTTGTTTCATTGAACAAACTGATCTCAGGAACTACCATTCCTAATTAAAAATATATTTTAGTGTTGGATAGCCGAGGATAGCTTTCGGCCGTATAACATCACGCTTCGACCATTAGGAGACAAAGTTGCGCGGGTCAGCTAGTGAATTCATAAACAAAATTAATTATTCAAAATATTTCTAAATACCTCCACTAACACCCTAAATTACCATACCCCATCAACACGCAAGCTTAAAAAATCTAATTAAATCAAAGGTGAAATCATTCAACTTATACATACCTACATGCCTCGACCGGACATCGAACTTGAGCACTTTCACTCATGACCCACATCGCTGATACACTTTGCTTAAAACAATGTACCCATGGTTAAAGATCTGCCATCTAAATAGAAATGTGGAGTAGTTTTTAACCGACTTTGCGCGAAGGAGGGTAATGTGTTTGACGGTGTATGTGTGGTTGTGTAGGTATATCCTAAATGGATCGACTGATTTTACGTGGAGCGGCTGCCTACCAGACCTGCACAACCCATCAACTGGATAATACGGTAGTTCTTGGCAAGACTGGTGTCTGATTTACTGACTTTTGATAATCCGTCACGATGGTAAAGATCTACAAATGACAGCCGGGACTAACGGCTTAACGTGTTTTCCGAGGCACGCAGGAAACTCGGTATGTTAAGATCCCATCCACAGACCAATCTTGGCAAGCGTTTCGTGCGGCTTGTATTCTTTAGCCACGAGCTTCTCTCTGAAAAACGATTTCAAATAGATGTCTTCAAATAACTGTACGGATGCATCTGTAGGTAACTGATTTTTATTTGACCTCTACGATAATATCAAAAAGAAAAATATGTTATCTGTTTTTGCTTCGGTAACGTAAAAACTAGACATAATGAGACGTTTTAACCTAATGACAATGATATATGACAAAAAGTACGAGTACACAAAACAGGTTTTTTATGCCAATGCAGGACTTAAAAACTACATAGGTACTTTTGCTGTGTATTTTATGTACTCACTAGCGGACGTCACGCGGTTTCACCCGCGTATGTCCCGTTCCCGTGGGAGTACGGGGATAAAATATAGTCTATGTTTCTCCCTGATAATGTAGCTATCCATTGCTGAAAGGGTTTTTCAAATCGGTGCAGTAGTTTTAAAGTTTATTCGATACATAGGTACGTGTTACATACAAAAATACAAATCTTCCCTCTTTATAATATAGTAGGTATAGAAGTATATATTGATGTTCATAAGGGAAAAACCACCTCACGGGTTCAAGGTTAAGCAACTCTTGCTGAGGTCAGACTATGACCTATTGAGAAGCTCGTGGCTAGATAATAACAGCCGCACGGGTCGATGGTTAAGGTTAAGCAACGCTTGCCAAGGTTGGTCTGTGGATGGGGCACCATATTAATATACCGAGTTTCCTCCGTGCCCCGGAAAGCACGTTAAACCGTTGGTCCCGGCTGTCATTTGTAGATCTTTGGGAGTCGTTATGGATAGTCAGAAGCCAGTAAATCTGACTCCAGTCTCGCCATGAAGTACCGTGTTACCCAGTTAATGGGTTGTGGAGGTCTGGTAGGCAGCCGCTCCTCCTAAAATACTGGTATTCAGCTAAATCCGGAAAAGGCAGGCAGATGATGATGATGAGAGAGCTTAGAGATTGCTAATTTCATTATTTTCTTGTAACTTTGCAACCACAAGTTAATTTCACTAACTATAAATAGATATATATTCTTTGTGGCTGTAATAAAATAGTTATGTTTTATCGAATAACATCTTACATTAAATTATGAAAGTTATTTACGACTATGATAGACATTAAAAGAGAAATCTTTGATTGTGCTATTGTATGCAATATTATATTAATATATGCTAAAACGGTTGGTCTGTGGATGGGGGACCATATTAACATACCGAGTTTCCTCCGTGCCTCGGAAAGCACGTTAAGCCGTTGGTCCCGGCTGCCATTTGTAGATCTTTGGCAGTCGTTACGGATGGTCAGAAGCCAGTAAATCTGACTCCAGTCTTGCCATGAAGTACCGTGTTACCCAGTTAATTGGTTGTGGAGGACTGGTAGGCAGCCGCTCCGCGTAAAATACTGGTATTCAGCTAAATCCGGCTTGACTGGAAGCCGACCCCAATATAGTTGGGAAAAGGCTAGGCAGATGACGATATGCTAAAGCGGTTAATAACTAAAATTTGACAACAAGTTCGAGTCGGACTCTCACACGAAAGGTTCCGTACCATAAAAACAAATACAACGCGTTTCTCGTTTGAGAGCCCCCTTTTATGCCGCTCCGATCGACGTCATGCTTAACGCCGGTTGTCGCTGCAAACCAGTGCTGTGGCTCTGTCTCGCACACGAGCCCCAGCATTATGCTGAGCGACGGCCGTTTTGCGCGAATATGACGCATATTTTCCCAATTTTTATAATTCAGTGTTATTTAATTTCTATTTTTTTTTTGGTATGCGTCATGCTTGGCGCAAATAAACGCTTTTTCTTTCTTTCTTTCTTTAATTTTAAATCTAAATATATTTACTTTATTTGTTTTTATAGCGTCAATACAAATACACACTCTGTGAACATTTCAACGGTCTATTACGGTTCTTGTTTTTGTTTGTTAAATTATTAACATATAAGTGTTTTGGTTTTGTAAACTAAGCTTGTATGATGTTTTTCTTTAATTTTAGTTAAATAACAGTAGTTTCGGTCGAGAGTTTTTTATGAGCTAAGGCCGCATTATTTTGCGGTGGAATGCGTCGCGTTAATTCTACCGTACGGTGAAACAGCAACTTTTATAATAGTGGTAACGAATTTACGTGGCCGCGCTCAGCGGCGAAAAAAACGCTCGTTTTGTTGTTCGAACTGTAGCTATGTTGCAGCCACGTCATCCTTATGGACTCCCTCTCTTTCTCTCTTTTCTGATGAGGTTAAGTCGCTCCAATTATCAATAACAATATCGTAAACTTCCTCCCACATCTTTGTCTATATTCTGTCCGAATATATAGGTACATGTTTGTTCCATATTGCTGGTTTGACTCCGATTGCATTAATTAATAGTTCAATGTCTAAATCTGTGACATAACTGTGTCGCGTGATCGCGTCCCAGCAGCAACTGGGTGTCTCAGTGCATTTTGTTCACCGCAGTGCGGGTTGCTTCTTAGATCTCTATGCGATACAAAAATATGTGCGGTAGATTCATCGCACATTTGCAGCGAGAGGCCAAGGATGACTTTACCGCATGCGTTTATTTCACTGCAATGCGCGCACTTCTATGGCACTCTATCTATCTGCCTAGCCTTTTCCCAACTATATTGGGGTCGGCTTCCAGTCAAACCAGATTCAGCTGAATACCAGTGTTTTACGTGGAGCGGCATCCTACCAGACCTCCACAACCCATTAACTGGGTAACACGGTACTTCTTGGCAAGACTGGAGTCAGATTTACTGGCTTCTGACTATCCGTAACGACTGCCAAAGATCTACAAATGGCACCCGGGACCAACGGCTTAACGTGCTTTCCTAGGCACGGAGGAAACTCGGTATGTTAAGATGGTCACCCATCCACAGACCAACCTTGGCAAGCGTTGCTTAACCTTGAAGATCGACCCGTGCGGCTGTTATTATTTAGCCACGAGTTCCTCCTATGGCATTCTATGATTCACAGATTATGCATTTTAAAAAACACAAGGCAATGCGCGCCAGGCTTAATTAACCTCAGTGTCAAATGTGTGGCGCCATCGCGGCAAAGGTGGAGATAGCGGGACGAGCTAGGAAGAATGGAAGGACCAAACTGCAACGGAACAGAACGAACGGAAAATAAATAAATCTCTTTTATTGATAGACATCGCACAGCCGAAACTAGTGGTCCAAGAAAGCTAAAGTTCTTTAGATGGGGAGCACTAAGAGAAGATATACTGAAAATCTTACGGGAACGGCAAAAAACGTGATACGCGCGAAGTCGCGGGCAAGAGATGGTAAAATAAATATTTACCTGGCCATCCCCCGTTCTAGCACGTCAGTCAAGGAGCCCAGCGAGTCGGTGATCTCTCTGCCGAGCTTGGACGGCATCTCCTCGAGAGACCGGCCCGATGTTCTGATCTCCGCGTCTGCTTCCTCTGTGAAAGACGAATAATTGGGAATTTGATTTGTTTAATTTTCTTCTGTTTTTTTTTTTAATTTGTAATGTGTTTGCTCTTGACTCTAGTCTATGTCAGAGATGACAGAGACAAAGTCTACGATGGAGCGAGCTTACCCAGAAGGAGCCTGTTCACTCTAACTTTGAAGAGATTAGGGTTGTAAGCTTTTGGAAACACAGATGCTGGAATTTTTTTTCTCTTATTTTAAATGAACTTAAAAAAGAGGTCTTCAATTTCTTTATAAAATATCTGATTATTTACACTCATAATTTCACTGTCAAATGATCCTAAAAAAACAAATGTTTAAATACACAAAATTAGCAGTCCACCGCTATCAAGAACAAGGGTCCAAGCTACCGGGTCAGGGCTCTAGAGAGAGGAACCTCGTCAATGCAAGCCGAGACCAGAAGTATCACTTTCTGAATCAAACTGCCTAACGAGAGCCTCCTAAGTTGATGGTTTTACTACGTGACCAAAAAAAAAAATAGTCGACTGCCCCAAACATTTTATGATCTCTATACTTCTATAGTTTTATCAATCTGTACTTGCTAGCGAAAAAAGTATGAAAACCTTTAAAAAATCCGGCCAAGTGCGAGTCGGACTCGCACACGAAGGATTCCGTACCATAAACCTTAACTTTTATTATTTGTTGTTATAACGGCAATAGAAATACACAATCTGTGAAAATTTCAACTCTCTACCTGTTACTGTTCTTGAGATACAGCCCGCTGACAGACAGACGGACGGAAGAACAGACGGACGGACGGACAGACAGCGGAGGCTTACTTATAGGGTTCCGTTGGCTGTTACCCTTTGGGTACGGAACCCTAAAAAACTAAATCCTAATTATTTTTTTAGTTGTAAACTAAAGTTATACTTACAACTTGCTTGTGTGCTTAGCTACGTAAACAAATTTTGAAACTTGTTTTTTATTTAATTTTTTTTTTTTTTTTTTAACTACAGTCGCTAGCGACTGTAGATTGATAAAACTCATGGTTGACGTACAGAACTCCACGAAAATGGGCTAAATCGCTGATATTTTTATCGCGTTCTCAAGTTAGGTCCCATAGTTAGGTTACATAAATCGCATCGAAAGCATACAAAAGCGATTTTTAAGGTACATCCAATATCGCTCAAAGATATTTCTTCCTGATTACATGAGTCGGTGTATAAAATTCCATTTTCTGCCTCTACATGAGCGAAGGAAAATTGCAGATCTTGCATTCTTATTTAATATTATGAACGGATCTACTGATGTCCCTGAGCTGGTAAGCAAGATCGGACTTCGTGTACCGTGTGCATTTCTTCGCAGATCGCGTCTCCTTCATGTTCCTCAGGTTAAGACAAACTACAGAAAGAACTCGTACATGATTAGAGCTTGTCGTACGTTTAACATGGTGTGTCAGGATGTCGAGCTTGATTTGTTCACCAGCAGTGTTAAAAGAGTTAAAAAAAGTTTGACTGATCGTTTCTTTGGTACTTGATCACCGTTTCGAGTTGTTCGTTGTTTTTCATTTTTCTTTCTTGAGCGTTGAATGAGTGTATTAGCGTGCTAGCTGTTTTCGTGAAATTGTTTTTATTATTAACATAACATAAGTATATGTGAAAACTTGTTAATGGCCATTTTTTACATATTGTTACTTTATACTGTTTTGTATTAGCTGTAAGTTTTCCTAAAATTAATAAAATAAAATAAAATAAAAAATAAAATAGTAGAAGTTGTTCATAAGTATGAGTACAATGACCCCTTACTCTTAAGGGATCATTGTACTCATTGTAGGTAGAGATAGATAGGTATATTATTATAGGGGTTAAGTAGATATCCTGTAAAAAAACAGCAAAGTTGTAGGTTTGCAGCTTCCACTTCTGATAATATCGACATCTAGCCAACATTTATTAAATGCGCCTTTCAACAGGGATAATCAGAACGATTGACCATCTAAGATCATTGAACGAGATCTAGAATTCTAGAATAAACGGTTATCATGATATTACCTAGGTTTTACTCGTGTTGTATCTTGCAAAGTCGAGGAAAAAGAGCTTCAAGATATCAACTAGGGACGCTGAGATATTCTGGTTGATGGAAGTCGGTGCTTTTGGTTTTGTTTCTTTGTTTTTTAACAATGACTTCCGAAATTAAGATTATTTTATACTTTGTAGTGTTTTTTTTGGAAGGCGGTTATATTTTTTCAAATTTTATATTAAGCGCTCACTATTTTATATAATCCGCCAATCAGGGGACCGGCACTGTCTCTCCTTAACACAGGCTAAATTTTAGCCTAGCTAGGAGAACAGTACTTCACCCGTCTTTATTGTATATTGTTAGTGTACCTAAAAATGTGTAAATACAACATTTGTAAACTTTACAATTCCATTATGAAATAAACTATTATTATTATTTTTATGTAAAAAAGTTTTCTATATTTCACTTTTAAGTGGTGGTAGGTACTTGGACGATGTCTTCGTCTACGCAGAAATGGAAGTCAGCAAAAATGCTTATAAAATAAAAACTACTGAACCAAACTGAATCAAATTTTTACGGGACCAAATGGCAAGTATACCACATCGAACTAAAGAAAAATAGAATCACAGAAACCTCGGAGAAATCGTTGTACATACATAAAAATATACTCGCTAAATTGAGAACCTCCTCCTTGTTTTGCAAGTCGATTAAAAACATTGATTCAAATATTCTATTGTACAAAGTGTTTGTGATTTGGGAGCTCGTGGCTAGATACCGAGTTTCCTCCGTGCCTCGGAAAGCACGTTAAGGTGAATGCTCCAGGGTAACCCGCGAAATTCAAATATTTTTATGTTTTTTGCCGGTCAGTGTGAAGCTGTATGTGGACCAAATGCGATCCGCGACCGTAATGCGTATTTATCTAAAGCATTATAACCGTTTTAATCATCAATATAGCCCTCTAAGTTCATGTAGTTCGAAAGAATGATTATTTCTGAAATATTCATTCTTTCGAACTTCTTTCTTTCGATTAAAACGGTTATAATTCTTTAGATAAATACGCGTTACGGTCGCGGATCGCATTTGGTCCATATACAGCTTCACACTGACCGGCAAATTGCAAAAAACATAAAAATATTTGAATTTCGCGGTCTACCCTGGAGCATCTTAAGCCGTTGGTCCCGGCTGTCATTTGTAGATCTTTCGCAGTCGTTACAGATAGTCAGAAGCCAGTTATATCTGACTCCAGTCTTGCCATGAAGTACCGTGTCACCCAGTTAATGGGTTGTGGAGGTCTGGTAGGCAGCCGCTCCTCGTAAAATACTGGTATTCAGCTAAATCCGGCTTGACTGGAAGCCGACCCCAATATAGTTGGGAAAAGGCTAGGCAGATGACAAAGTGTTTGTGATTCAAATGGCCTTAAAATTGAAAAACTTGCCATGTAGATAATCTCAATGAAACCACTTATGTCGTTATACTAATGCTATTACAATGAAACAACTCACAAACTATTTGTTTGGTGCCAGTTGTTGCCTCGGAGAAAGAATCAAAAAAGTTCCTGAAACCCACTCAGTTGCCAAGATTGATATCAATTTATTGCTTACTAGTTTCTACCAGCGGTCTCGCCCGCGTGATCCCTAGGGAACATACACCCCGGATAAAAAGTAGCCTATGTGTTATTCCAATCTGTTATCTAACTCTGTGCCAAATTTCATGAAGATCCTTTCAGGCGTTCTTACGTGAAAGAGTTACAAACATCCATCCATTTCATCCATCCATCCTCACAAACTTTCGCATTTTTAATATTAATGGAATTATAAGTATGAAAGTAGGATTTCCGTTCTGACAACCAATGACAAAAGCTAAAATGACATTAGACATAAAAGATTTAATACAGCGTTAAAATGAAATTATCTACCTCATCAACACATCATTGCAAATTGAATCGCCATCCGTCATAGAACAAAACTATGGGAAAATATTTTGATTGTAGCGTAGAAAATCACGAAGTATTTATTGAAAGTACTGTAGTATATTGTTTTATATGGGAAAAGTCTGGTAGATATTTGTTATTGTGATTATATGTACAAACAATTTGACTTTCGCTACGTTCGTGGGACTTTTGTTCATCATTATTTGTATTTGATGTGTGGGCCTATTTTCTCAAATTGTCGAGGTTACTCGTTTAGTTATGAAAGAAAAGGGTGTTCGTGATTGTGTACAGAATCACACAAGCCACACAGTAAAAAACCAGCCAAGTACGAGTCAAACTCGCACACGAAGGGTTCCGTACCATAAACCTACATTTTTATTATTTGTTACTAAAGCGGCAATAGAAACACACAATCTGTGAAAATTTCAACTGTCTACCTATTACAGTTCTTGAGATACAGCCCGCTGACAGACAGACAGACGGACGGACAGCGGAGGCTTAGTAATAGGGTTCCGTTGGTTACCCTTCGGGTACGGAACCCTATAAAATCTTGCGCCGACCCCAAGTAAAATGGGATAAGGGCAGGAAGATGATGATGACTCATTTAGATAGTTATGATGCGTTATGCTTGGCGCAAATAAACTATCAATCAAAATCACTTTTTCAGCTGAAGAGTTTGTTTGTTTGTCTGTTTACTTGAACGCGCTAATCTCAGGAACTACTGGTCCGATTTGAAAAATTCTTTCAGTGTTAGATAGTCCATTTATCGAGGAAGGCATTTATGGATCATCACGCTAAGACCAATAGGAGTGGAGCAGCAATGAAAATTGTGACGCAGACAAAGTTGCGCGGGTCGACTAGTTGATTTATTAAATCTATTCAAAGATTGCCTAATTTTGTGAAAGTTTATCGTAACAAAAAAAATTTACAAAATCGAAAGTCTAAAAAACAGGCTTTTTTATAACACTAGACATTCATATTCATAATATCAAAAAACTAGAAACGTAACGAAAAAAGTGATTTGAACTATTAAAAAAGTGAAATTTCCAAAAATGCGTAACGATTAGAAAAGTAAAAGTTTTGTATAGGTATTCATATTAATCTTTGAGATAAAACTAGTTTTTTAAATCAACTGTGAAAGTTTGACTTAGGTCAGTTTTGCGTGAAGTAACTGTCGGTTGTCTTAGGTTAAAAAAACTGGCCAAGTGCGAGTCGGACTCGCACACGAAGGGTTCCGTACCATAAACCTACATTTTTATTATTTGGTACTAAAGCGGTAATAGAGACACACAATCTGTGAAAATTTTAACTGTCTACCTATTATTGTTCTTGAGATACAGCCCGCTGACAGACGGACGGACGGACGCAGGCTTAGTATGGTTCCGTTGGTTACCCTTCGGGTACGGAACCCTTAAAAAGTCAAGATCAATGAATATGTTACCTAGACGAGACCGACTCGCGCTGTCAAAAAGTTATCAGCGGGTCTAAAAAGGCCACTTTAGCTTAACAGAAAGCACATCACGCTACGCGTCACTGTCAAGTTTTCCCAATCAACCTTGGACCTCATGCGTTAGTGATAAAGATGAAAATAAATTTGACAGATTTTTGTGTGATTAATATTATGGGCTTCCTAAAGTGACCATTTTAGCCTCTCAGATCTCATGTAGAGCCAAGCTTCTAACTCTACAAGCTCTAACTTCACAAACTTAGTCACATTATGTGGCTTGGCCGTTTCCTTACTGCAAGAAATGTTGTACAACAGAAAAGTCATTAACGGTGAATAAATATTTCACCCTATGGCCTTGTTAATGTAGCGAAATGGCCATATTATATGGTCATCACTCATCATCATCTGCCTAGCCTTTTCCCAACTATATTGGGGTCGGCTTCCAGTGAAGCCGGATTTAGCTGAATACCAGTATTTTACGAGGAGCGGCTACCTACCAGACCTCCACAACCCATTAACTGGGTAACACGGTACTTCATTCATGGCAAGACTGAAGTCAGATTTACTGGCTTCTGACTATCCGTAACGACTGCCAAAGATCTACAAATGACAGCCGGGACCAATGGATTAACGTGCTTTCCGAGGCACGGCGGAAACTCGATAAGTTAAGATGGTCACCCATCCACAGCCAAACCTTTGCAAGCGTTGCTTAACCTTGAAGATCGACCCATGCGGCTGTTATTATCTAGCCACGAGCTCCTCATATATGGTCATCACTATATAGTATAAAACAAAGTCGCTTTTGCTGTCTGTCTGTCCCTAATGTATGCTTAGATCTTTAAAACTACGCAACGGATTTTGATAAAGGTTTTTTTAATAGATAGAGTGATTCTCGAGGAAGGTTTTTGTATATAATTTACACCCGTGTGAAGCCGGTGCGGGGCGTTAGTAGCCTATATTTATAGAGTTCCGTTGGTTACCCTTTCGGTACGGAACCCTAAAAATATGAGGTAATTGTCCAATTTTTACCATCAAGTCTAAAGTACATATTTTTAGTGACATAAACATTGACAATTACGCATTGTTTTCGTGCAAATTAATGTCACAAGTAGAGCGAGTCCCTTATTAAGTTAATTATAGTAATAATGGCATGTAATCTAGTAAGTGGGTAGTCAGGAGATGGGAATTATATGTAATTAGTTCGTTATAGAAAGTAGTGATAACTGAGTTGACAGCTTGTTGTCACGAGAATTAGTGGTTTCAAAGAGCATGCAGTCATACAAGTCCTTTCTTTCAAGACAACCGCTATTATAATAAGTACCTATTGTTTCGTTTTTCTCCAAATTAAAGAACTTCCAATGGTCGGCTTCAAAAGGGCTTTAAACAGGTGGTCAATTGAGAATCCCTTCTATAATATAAAATAATTCCTTCAGTTTAAATATTAATGATTTTAATTGTACCTGTACCAAAATTTTCATGTTATTATGTTATGATTTAATATCTAAAGCTACCACACAACTATTGCAAGAACTTTTGTAACCATATTAATTGGCTGGCTTTTACCTCGGACAGAGCATAAGCATTGCCATACAACGTGGCAATGCTGCCAGTCTCTTGGGCTCACTTCCAGTGGACAGCGATGCGGACAAATTTTTTGACGCCTTATTTTGGTTATAGTTTCTTTATATTTTGTTTTAATAAAATATACTATGTTTATCCGGTTACAAAGTGTACGAGTTTCCACAAGATTGTATAAACTAGCCTGGGGTCAGATTTCTTTGCTTCTATTTTTCAAATGACAGCCAGGACCAACGGCTTCAGAGAGGAAACATGGGCGACGAAAATTTGTATGTCTTTTCAAAGTTTGTAGGAGAAAACAGTCGAGAGACAAACCTCGTAGTATGGCTCTTTACATACAAAGTCTCACCGCCTATGATTCCTCTTAATGTGTTTAGCATTTATGATCATAATTAATTAATGAGTTCGCTGAAAGGCCTTTGTCCTGCAGATGGTGTACCACGTTTTAAAAGACTCTTGAATCATTGTTTTTGAACACGAAATATCAATAAATTAAGTTTATTTTTCGAACAAAGGGGGAAGCTTTTTGTTCGAAAAACCCACTATAAAAACTGTTTGAAATCAAATTTTGTTGTAAATAATGCTATAGAATGGAATAGAATAGAAAGTTTTTAATAAACTTTCTTTCTTTCTACCATAGGTGTAGGAACAATTTTATCTAACTTCTAGTGTGCTATGACAAGGTAAAAAAAAAGAAACAGAAAAACCCTCATTCTTCGTGACATTCCGCCCAAAATGAATGGAATTGCTTGTCATGCTATTTAGCCTATACTCATCATGACCCAACAAAAATACAACATAGTTTTCACCAAAAATATGTGTAAACTACACGCCAAGTTCAATATCATGCCCGAGCTGAGGAATTTGTTCGAAAGAGTTTCCGCGGCCCAGAAGAACCTCGTGGCTAAACAATAACAGCAGCACGGGTCGATCTTCTAGGTTAAGCAACGCTTGCCGAGGTCGGTGGATGTATGACCATTCTAACATACCGAGTTTCCTCCGTGCCTCGGAAAGCACGTTAAGCCGTTGGTCCCGGCTGTCATTTGTAGATCTTTGACACACCAGTCTTACCAAGAAGTACACTGTTACCCAGTTAATGGGTTGAGGAGGTCTGGTAGGCAGCCGCTCCACGTAAAATACTGATATTGAGATGAATCCGGTTTGATTGGGAGCCGACCATAATATAGTTGGGAAAAGACTATATAGGGAGTTACTACGGCCCTGGAACGCGGCGGGCATTAAGAGGAACACGGATTGGTTTTAGTCAGTAAGAGTCTGACACTCCCTCCTGCTCCGAACAAAGCGAGAGAAGTCATTAGATGATTTTCCATCCAAGAAAAAAGTTCAAAATCATAAAAATTCATAAGAGAGACTTACAGCAAAGCGGTTAGTAGTATCATATCGTTACTATTATGTAGCGGGTTCGAAGCCGGTCGGGGCTGGCGACAGCTAATGGCATGAGCTTGTGGTTTCTACTGTTAGAGAGCTCTTACTTAGGCTAGGGTTACCAGAGACCTAAGTTTTAGTTATAGAACTGAAGAATGTTGCAGTTTCAATATTTGTAAGGAATGGAATTCCCTGCCGGAGTCTGTGTTTCCTGATAGCTACAACCTGGGAGTCTTTAAGTCAAGATTGAATAGGTTACTTCTAGGCAAGCGTGCTCGTTCTTCGACGAGCTTATCATCAGGTGAGAATGTGGTCAAACGCGTGGCTATCATCATTTCAGCCAAAGAGCGACAACCATCCCGGGCCTGACTTCCTGAGCGTGCCTATTAATACCAAGTAAAAAAAAAACAAACAAACTGAGAAGACAGTTTATTTTGAGCCCATACGAACCGTACTGGTTAATCAAATGAGAATGATTATCCGCGGGTTAAATGTCTAAGGCGGATTTTTGAGAAAAGCATCACACAGATTTCAATGGGCGAGTTCAGTCAAGCAAGCCCTTGGTAATTATTGTGAATGACACAGAACACTAAGGAGCTCAACCATCCAACGAACAATACCAAAATAAGCTACCTCAGACCAGATCCTTTCCAAAAATAGCTACTATGACTCACAAATCGAAAATCGTAGAAGTGGTCGACGATGACGAAGAACATAGCAGAACAGAAGAAGACTGCTTTGGCGTCGGGAGTCGCAGGGCGATTCTCGGCCACAGTAGGCGCGGGCCTGCGGACGGCGAGCATTGGGAGGCTCGCCGTCCGATCAGAACCAGGCCCGGGTCGACGGCGCGCTTCAAAGTGCTGTCAGCAAAGAAGAGAGGCCGCTAGGGCCAGTGCCTGCCGGGGCTGCGGAATGGTTCGAAAGAGTCACCGCGGCCCTAGAACGCAAAGGGCATTAGGAGGAACACGGATGGTTCCCTGCTTCACTCAGAGCTGCAAGAGCCATAGTTTGATGATTTCCCATCCTTAAAAAAAACCACGCTTGTCTAGAAGTAACCTATTTACTCTTGACTTAAAGACCCGCCAGTTTTACCTATCAGGAAACACAGACTTCGGCAGGAAATTCCACTCCTTAGCTGTACACACAGTGAAAGTATTCCCAAAGCGTTTCGTTCGTATGATCACATTAAAGAAGACCATTCTCACAACACGTCTAACAGCCTCATCATCATAACAGCTGAAACACGTCCACTGCTGGACATAGGCCTTCCCCAGAAGGGGAGGTTTGCCATAATCGCCACGCTTGCCAGGTTGGCGATCGCAGTGTGAAGTGTTGCGTTTTACAGAGAACGCTGCTGCCCATTCTCTGGTGAGTCCCTTAGTCGCCTCTTACGACACCCACGGGAAGTGATGAGATGGTATTATTCTTTTACAGCTCCATACGGCAAGCAGCCTCATATATCATTATCAAGGCTATTAAACGACGCACAGCCCTACAATAACGTTATAAAAGTGTAATGCCTCGCGCTCAAGTAACTGTGACAGTGTGCAGGCGCTAAACGTTACGCGTCGAGCTAAATCATCTCGTACACATCCAGGTTGCGGGTAGAAAGGTTGAAATTGTGTTAGATATTACACTTCCGGGGTTATGCCGTGTTTTTAGAAGTTACAGCTAATGCTGTTTACTTGCAAAAGATATATAGCTAGATATGAATTACCGGACTATTTAGTTATCCATACCTACCTATAACATATAATTTAATTTTATATAGCTGAATAGTTTGTTTGTTTGATGAACGCGCTAATCTCAGGAACTACTGGTCCTATTTGAAAAATTCTTCCAGGGTTAGGTTGCCCATTTATCGAGGCTAAATACCATTACGCTAAAACCAATAGCAGCGGACCAGACAAAGTTGCGCGGGTTAACTAGTATTAATATATAAAGCTGAAGAGTTTGTTTGTTTGAACTACTGGTCCGATTTGAAAAATTATTTCAGTGTTAGATAGCCCATTTATCAAGAAAGGCTATATATCATCATGAGTAGACGAAGTTGCGCGGGTCAACTAGTCTATGATAAACAGGGACAGCACTAACTGCGTTCGACGTCACTTGCAAGTTACTTGTTAATAATAAATTAAACTTTGTCTAAAAGGTTGTGAAGCAAATCTTGAAGAGGAAACACACCGAATTGAGAACATCCACCTTTTTTTGGAACCGGTTAAAAAGACAGTCAAATACCGTTCCAATTGGGCCATATTCATAAAACTTTCGTTCCACATGATTAGTTTATCAATATGCTAATCATCATCATCATCTGCCTAGCCTTGTCCCAACTACATTGGGGTTGGCTTCCAGTCAAACCGGATTCAGCTGAATACCAGTGTTTTACGTGGAGCGGCCGCCTACCAGACCTCCACAACCCATTAACTGGGTAACACGGTACTTCATGGCAGGACTGGAGTCAGATTTACTAGCTTCTGACAATCCGTAACGACTGCCAAAGATCTACAAATGACAGCCGGGACCAACGGCTTAACGTGCTTTCCGAGGCACGGAGGAAAGTCGGTATATTAAGATGGTCACCCGTACACACACCTTAAAGATCGACCCGTGCGGCTGTTATTATTTAGTCACGAGCTCCGCAATATGCTAATCAGTAGGTATTAAACCTAATCATAGCGAATGATTATCCTATAATATGTTTTTTTTCCGTTACTGACAGATAACGCACAGCCCAAACTACTGGTCGTAAAAAGCTGTAATTGGGCATTTAGGTCCTTTGGGTAGTGCAGGGAGCACTAAGACAGAATTCATGAAATTGTTAACATGAACGGGAATAGTCGTGGACGAAAGCTTTAAATCTGAACACATAAGGTTGAATGTTATTATTAACTGAAAGAGAGTTTTTCTTAGGAAGCTTTTCTATTTCATGTTTTTGAGAGTTCCGTACCCATAGGGCAACCAACGGAACCCTATTACTAAGCTTCCGCTGTCCGTTCGTCTGTCTGTCAGCGTGTTATATCTCAAGAACCGTAATAGGTAGACAGTTGAAATTTTCACAGATTGTGTATTTATTTTGCTGCTATAACGTCAAATAATAAACATTAAGGTTTATGGTATGGAACCTTCCGTGTGCGTGTCCGACTCGCTCTTGGCCGGTGTGATTCGTTGTCACCCATACACGCATTGACCTCGGCAAGGGTAGCTTCGAAGTTCGACCAGTGCGGCTTTTATAATTTACCCACGACTTAATCAATATATTTAATCTCAAAATTTAATCATAAAGATTCAAATTAATGGACCAATTTGTCTAGATTCTACTTATCAGTATTTAAATTAATCATAATTATGGTTAGCCAGTTTTTTTTATAAATAAGGCTGAATACTTGTCTGTTTCATGTTTTCGTTTCATTTACAGACCTCCGTGATCGAGTGGTTTAGGCGATTGCCATTGTGACCCGGTGGTCGTGGGTTCGATACCCACGGGAAGCATAGTTTGTAAAGTTGTTTCCAGTTTGGCTAGGACATTGCAGGCTAGAATCACCTGATTGTGCTTTGGAAGACAAGTACAAGTAAGACCATGTAAGAGGCCCTTGAGGCGGTTTAGAAACTCTGACACTAGGGTGTGTGAGGTCGTTAGACCTTACTGCCCACACAAGAAGAAGAAGACAGATTTTGACTATGATTTGTATGTAAGTCAGTGAGTCAATCACGGATCTTACCATGTATTCAGAGAAAGTGTAAACACATGTAGATATTCTGCAATAATTGACATGGACGCGCTAAATATTACTCGGTATTTTCTCTTGGTTCAGTAATTTAGCACTTTTTCTTTCTACAGTTGAATAACAAATAAAAAGCAATATTTAACACTGTGTAAGTTATGAAACTGAGTTGAGTCTGTGTGTATGTTTGAAGTAATGACAGAAATTGCTGTGAAGTTTCTTGATATGTATGGAAATATGTTTAAAAAAACTTGGAAAAATAAAATATAATCTGTTTTTGATATTTTTAAGGTTTCGTTCCTGAACGGCAACCAACGGAACCCTAATACTAAGCCTCCGCTGTCCATCTGTCAGTCTGTCTTTTAGCGGGCTGTATCTCATGAACCGCAATAGGTAGACAGTACAAATTTTTACAGAGTGTGCCTTTAGCCGCTATAAAAAAGGACCCTTGCAAGAAACATGATCTTTAGGGTTCCGTACCCAAAGGGTGACCAACGGAACCCTATTACTAAACCTCCGCCGTCCGTCCATGCGCCCGTCTGTCTGTCAGCGGGCTGTATCTCAAAAACCGTAATAGGTAGATAGTTGAAATTTTCAAAGATTGTGTATTTCTCTTGTCGCATTAAAAACAAATAGTAAAAATTAAGGCTCATGGTACAGAACCCTACGTGTGTGAGTCCGACTCGTACTTGGCCGGCTTTTTGCTATGATTTTTGTAGATCTTGTGATTTAATTCGTGTATTTAGTTGGCGAATCATCTTGTCTAGATATATATGGCATACATGAGTAGTCAAGTTTTCTCCTATTTAATATGCGCAGTTAGTAATTTAATTTCTGATGGGTGTGTCATGTTCACGGCCTTAATTCCTTATGGACTGGGCAGGTAACCAGATATAGAATGAAGTTTAGTCTGTTATAGCGATGGAAGGTAAGTAAAAACCCTTTTGCTTAAGTTAAGAAGGAATGCGTGTTTTGTATTCGTTATATTATTAATAGAATTTCAACTACAGATTTACCCTGATTTCCTAAATAAGATTTTTTTAATCTAAATGAAAGCCATTTTATAACGCTGCTGTTTGTGGGTGTAGTTTGACAAGTTCTCAATTTTAAGTTCTTGAATCGGTAACTTTTTTTTTATTATTTGTAATGGGTTTTCTCTTGACTTCTAGTCTAGGTCAGATATAACAGAGACCAAGTTTACGATAGAGCGAGCGCACCCAAAAGGAGCCTGAGAAACTGAGGGATAGAGAAAATAAAATGCGGCTATTCAATGATTACCAGCATGGGCTACTTATTCTAAAACAATTACTTAATAATAAATTAGAAAAATGGTTAATGCACATTTAAGGAATAAAAAGAAATACCAACCGAATTGAGAACCTCCTCCTTTTTAAGTCGGTTAATAAAATGGCGAATATCTTCAAAACAAAATGCAGCAATTTATTTTCGAAAGAGAGATATTGTCGTTGTAAATTCAAAAGTAGTAAATTACGGTCTGCTGCCGGTTAAGAGGAGGTCATCAATTTGATATGAATCTTAATTCTTAGACATTAGAGGTGATATGCACGCTAGTTTTAGATTGGTGAATGTAGTTTGCATATAGGTTTGAAGCTTTCAAATCAAATTATGTAAAAACTATCTGTTTATATATACTACTTAATTGTATATTTTTTCTTTGAATGGTAGAGGATTATATTATTTCATTTTTTATTACCTATCGTAATAGTAGGCCGAAAGACATTTATTTTTTATAAAAAATATAAATAGTAATTTATTTTCATCATCGTCATCTTTAAAATATTAAAAATAAAATGGTTAAAAATAATTATTAGGAAAGCTTTTATTAAACTTTGTTTTTAAGATTTAAATTATTAAATAAAATACCTACAGGGGACTGAAATGAAATACTATTTGCTTACAGAAAAAAAAAATGACAAAAAAAAAAATCTCCATTTACCTTCCCAGCTTCTCCGTTCCTTCTCCACGTCATCTTCCCATCCGTCCAGCATCTTTCCCGCTTTTTCCCTGGCACACTCCCAAGCTTCATTCTGCCCCACGCACTCCAACATAGCCATTAAATTCGGTCCCAAGTTCTTCCCTAAATTCACAAAATAATCATAGCCTTTTTCTAAAAGCGATGCACTCTGAACTTGCGAACAAAACAGTAAAAGAAAAACTAAAAACAATTTTGGCGCCATTTTTTCTTTATTTTTTCTTTTTTTTTACATATGGCTACTTTCGCGGTCGCGTTCAAGGTTAGACTGAGAAGCGCGGGAGTGTGTGGTGCGTTTTATCGACTGCAGGTACTTTCTTTTGCGGAGGGGAGGTTAAGCGGCAGGTGGTGAGGTCTGGATTTTGATGGGCGGTTTTGGTCATGTAATAGTACGTAGATGAGTATGAGAGTTTATGTCACCAGATGTGGTGTATTTTTGTTTAAAATTATTATAAAAAGCTCCGACTAGCTGCTGGTGATCTGCTTGTCGCAGGTTCGTTTCCTGAACTACCTACCAAACTTCTCCGCTGTTAATTTCTGATTAATTTAACAGCGGGATCCAAGACATTTAAACCTACATTGACTCGGCGTTTTCAGGTGGTCTCGTTTTATCAACAACAGAGGGCATAGCACGAATAATTTTGACGTAAATATAGTAACATAACGTAAAAATTTACCATAGCTACAATACTCGCTTTTGAATTGAATAATCATTTCGCCAAACCGCCTGCCAAGCGCAGGCGATTATGGCAAACCCCCTTTGGGGGAGGCCTTTGTCCAGCAGTGATGACTATATTCATATTTTTGTATGATATAAATTGTTTGTGTCGCATAAAATTAAATCAAATTACTATGGGGTTGTAGTTATTTACATTCACAATTCACTTACGTTAACGTTTCTTATCTATTGGGTTCCATATCGGTGGATACTTGATTTATATTAGATGAAAATTGTTGATTCTGGCTTTCAGGAGTTGCTGTGGTTGAGAATAGTGTTGTGGGCTTCTCTATGATAAAAATATTTATTTTGCAAGTAGGTTAAATCATCATCATGATCATCATCTGCCTAGCCTTTTCCCAACTATATTGGGGTCGGCTTCCAGTCAAACCTGTGTTTTACGTGGAGCGGCTGCCTACCAGACCTCCACAACCCATTAACTGGGTAACACGGTACTTCATGGCAAGACTGGAGTCAGATTTACTGGCTTCTGACTATCCGTAACGACTGCCAAAGATCAACAAATGACAGCCGGGACCAACGGCTTAACGTGCTTTCCGAGGCACGGAGGAAACACGGTATATTAAGATGGTCACCCATCCACAGACCAACCTAGGCTAGCGTTGCTTAACCTTAAAGATCGACCCGTGCGGCTGTTATTATTTACCCACGAGCTCCTCCTTTGTAAGTAGGTTAAATATAACACTTAATTACACGTCGGTATCTCTAGTTCGTCATCAAACAGTAGGTTCTTTATACTTTTTCTGTGGCTTTTTTCACAAAAACTGTGCATTTTTTTAAGGGTTAAAACACTCGCGATTTTGTAGCTTGCAGTGAAAATCAAACTTATGATTTCTTTGTAAACAAACAAATAATTTTACTGCTCTAAAGATATTATTTTAGTTTATGGGTCTTTAGGAGTCAACATGGCTAGATAATAACAGCCCCACGGGTCAATCTTCAAGGTTAAGCAATGCTTGTCAAGGTTGGTCTGTGGATGGGCGACCATCTAAACATACCGAGTTTCCTCCGTGCCTCGGAAAGCACGTTAAGCCGTTGGTTCCGGCTGTCATTTGTAGATCTTTGGCAATCGTTACGGATTCAGAAGTCAGTAAATCTGACTCCAGTCTTGCCATGAAGTACCGTGTTACCCAGTTAATAGGTTACTGGAGGTCTGGTAGGCAGCCGTTCCACGTAAAATACTGTTATTCAGCTGAATCCGGTTTGACTGGAAGCCGACGCCAATATAGTTGGGAAAAGGCTGGCAGACGATGACTCTTTAGGAGCCAGCTTGTATTTATAGACGCAAGTTCGATCCCTAAGCCAGGGTTGCAGAATTTGTTCGAAAGAGTTTCCGCGGCCGTGGAACGCAAAGGGCAGTGGGAGGAACACGGATGGGTTTTAGTCAGTAAGTGTCTGACACTCCCTTCTGCTCCGCCCAGAGCGGGAGGAGTCATTTATTTATATTTCATTTTATTTGTGATGGGTTTGCTCTTGACTCTAGTCTATGTCAGAGATGACAGAGACAAAGTCCACGATGGAGCGTGCTTACCCAGAAGGAGCCTGTTCACTCTAACTTTGAAGAGATAAGGGTGGTGAGCGTTCGAAAACAAAGACGCAGGCAGAGAGTTCCATTCCTTTGCATTTGATAATTTTCTTCCTTCCTTTTAATTTGATGAATTGTTCAAAACTGAAACAGAACTATTTATAGGTCATTATAAGGGGCCGTAATCATTGTTTTTTCAATGCCGATTAATATTAGTAAAAACTACAAACAGCTGTTTCGTTCCGGGTCAGGCGGTCTGTGTAGGTATGTGATATTTGCGTCTGTACGCACCCACGGCCCAGGAGAAATCCTCGCATGTTTAAAAACCTGCCAGTGGATCTTTCTTGCGCAATTTGTATTACGTTGTTTTCACAAAATGAATGGTTCTCTGGGCTTTTTATACTGTGTTGTTTTTCAGTAACTAGCAATAAATCTCATGGCAGTTTCCTAAGGTTTTGGTAGTTAAGTAAATAAGGTTACAAACATTCTTGATGTGCCTTTTTTACCCGACTGCTAAGGAAGGGTTATGTTTTTCGCGCGTATCTTTGTATGTATGTTTGTTTTCTTTATTACCTCGTTTTCCTACCTTCCAAACGGCTGAATGGATTTCGACTGCCGTTAGATTAATTTAAAAAATCCAAGTGTTCTTAGATAGTGTTTTAAAAAACCGGCCAAATGCGAGTCGGACTCGCACACGAAGGGTTCCGTACCATAAACCTTAATTTTTACTATTTGTTGTTTTAGCGGTAATAGAAATACACAATCTGTGAAACTTTCAACTGTCTACCTATTACGGTTCCTTAGATACACACCGCTGACAGACATTACTGATAGACTTAGTAATGGGTTCCGTTAGATACCCTTTGAGTACGGAACCCTAAAAAAGCAATATGGCGGTTTAATCGCGCTAAATTGTAAGTCGTTAATTTTTTTTTTAACCAAACCTATCGAGTAGGTATCAAAATTAAGGAAACTAAATGAAGGTTGCAATAATTCAAAGCCGGTCTCTCTACAGAAGCAGCTATATTGTGTTTAAAGCAGACTGTCAAGTACTACACTGATAGAAATACACCTGTCTTTGCTTGCTTCCTCGACTTATCGAGGGCATTTGACTTGGTTTGCTATGATCTGCTGTGGCAAAAATTGCAGCAAGCGTCAGTGCTAGAGGAACTGATCCGGATCTTTCAATACTGGTACAACAATCAGGTCAATGTTGTTCGATGGTCGGGGGCTTATTCGACCCCATATAGGTTAGAGTGTGGCGTGAGGCAAGGAGGGCTAACCTCACCGAAGCTCTTCAACCTGTATGTTAATGCGCTGATAGAGAGGCTCAGCAACACGCATGTCGGTTGCCATATTGGAGGTGTGTGCCTAAACAATATTAGTTACGCTGACGACATGGTGCTGCTGAGCGCCTCTGTCTGTGGTGTGTCAAGGCTGATTGGCATTTGTGAGAAGTATGCTGAAGAACATGGTTTGTTGTATAACACGAATAAGAGCGAGTGCATGGTCTTTCGGGCCAGAGGGGGGTGTCCAGATTACTTACCAGCAATTAAGCTCAACGGATGCCCACTCAATACAGTTGACACGTTTAAGTATCTTGGGCATTTATTAACCGCTGACCTGAAAGACGATGCAGACATTGAAAGGGAACGTAGGGCGCTGTCTGTTCGTGCGAATATGATAGCTCGCAGATTTGCTCGGTGTTCGAGGGCCGTCAAAATAACCCTATTTAGGGCATTTTGTACGTCCTTTTATACTGGCAGTCTGTGGGTGGATTACACGCAGAAACAGTACAGCGCTCTACGTATCCAATACAACAACGCGTTCAGGATGCTCATGGGGCTGCCTCGCTTTTGTAGCGCGTCGGGGATGTTTGCCGAGGCGCGTGTGGATTGTTTCCACGCAATCATGCGCAAGCGGTGCACATCCCTATTGCATAGGGTGCGGGGCAGCCGCAACAGTATCCTGAGCGCTTTAGCTGATCGCTTTGACTGTCAGTACGTGAACCACTGTTGCATGGTTCATGTACGGACTGATATTGCCATATTATTTTAATTTCACTATTTTAATTTTAATCTATTATAATCTATATCTATTGACATTAATCAATTGAATAATATGGGTATAATGTTTCTGAAATTTAAATGTAAATTCATAATAATTAATGTGAGCTATTGTTATTTATCAAAATTATTGTATTAATTGTCTATGGGTTTCTTGGCCTGAAATAAATGAATTTTAATTTTTTTAATTTTTTTAATAATATAGGAATGTTTGAATTCAATTAGGAAACAGTTTCCGTTCATAAAAGTGTCCCGGTTGACTTGAGACTTTATTTATTTTATTATGTATAAGCATAAGCATAATCAGCCTATAGTGTTCCCACTGCTGGGACACAGACCTCCTCTCGGTGAGAGGGAGTGGGCCGTAATCCACCACGCGGGCCCAGTGCGGGTTGGGAGATGTCACATGTCTTCGAATTTTTGGTTCTAGGACATGCCGGTTTCCTCACGATGTTTACCTTCACCATTTTGAAAGCAGTGGTGATGAAATAATTTACACAAAGTAAAGCGCCTGGCTGGGTTCGAACCTACGACCTATAACTCGTAAGTCGCAGCCATTTTATTACGTGTAGATATGTCTAAAAATCTACATCAAGTTTGTTTACCTTATATTTAACTACCTAAACCTTTATGGTAAGTATTTTTGATTTTTTTGCTCGTACTATAAAGGATACAGGATACAGCTGTACCCCTATTCTGTAACAACATTTACGTGTCTCGACAGCAGAATCCGAGGTGAGTATAAACATAAGACCTCTATGCTGTGTGCAATAAAGTTCACTTTGTGAGCTATCTCACTCAGGTGAAGCTCGATATCGAAATGGTTACTTACAGAATAGACTTGCTGTTTATTTTTTCAGAGTGTAGGTATTTTAAAAATGGAGGAAGGCCTGTGTCAGCAGTGGGACATTTACATACAATAATATCTAATATTTTCTGCATAAATAAAAAATAACTTCGTTTAAATGACAAGATAGGTACCAAAATGAAACAACAAGATGAAGAAGCTTAGTGTCTGTTTTTGTAGAATTACTCGTACGTGTCACCGTAATTAATTAACTACATTCATCATCATCATCTGTCTAGCCTTATCCCAACTATATTGGGGTCGGCTTCCAGTCAAGCCGGATTTAGCTGAATACCAGAATTTTACGAGGAGCGGCTGCCTACCAGACCTCCACAACCCATTAACTGAGTAACACGACTGCCAAAGATCTACAAATGACAGCCGGGACCTACGGCTTAACGTGCTTTCCGAGGCACGGAGGAAACTCGGTATGTTAAGATGGTCACCCATCCACAGACCAACCTAGGCAAGCGTTGCTTAACCTTGAAGATCGACCCGTGCGGTTATTATTTAGCCACGAGCTCCTCAACCAAATAACTACATTATGTTATGTAAAATAATTCATTCTAAATAAAGTTAATTCTCGTCTACACTATAATAACAGCACACTGGTCTTCGTCGCGTCATCTATCGCGATAAGAAGGAACTACATTAGTGATAGTTCTAGTATTTCACCACTAGGGCGTGCTGCAAGCGGTGAGATTAACTTTTTTTCCTCATGGTATTTCACTCAAACCATGAATGCAAACTCGAAAGAATAAGGAATTCTGGGAAAAGAATTAGGTAACCGATTTTTATTCAACTTAATACGCATCCGAGTGATTTTAAACTTTGTTCAGAAAACGTACCATCGATTCCACTACCCAATAATGATGGAATCTTACTAACTGAATCAGACAGTTATCAATTTTTCTAGTTAGCTATTGCGACGGCACGGTTGGCGCAGTGGTTGGGCGATCGGCTACTGCGCTGCGTGTCGCGGGTTCGATTCCCGCACGGAACAAATATTCGTAAGGCCTACAGGTAGTTGTTCCGGGTGTGGCTGTTTGTGTATGTGCTTTTGTATGTTTGTGAACGCTCCCACGATACAGGAGAAATTCCTAGTGTGGGGGCAAAGATTAAAAAAAAAAAATAATTTCATCAGTGGGCTGTGGGTACAGCTCAAAGAGAGGCCTATGCTTATTAAGCATAGGCCTCTCTTTTCTTGTGACAGCCTCATTACGGTTCTATCTCTAGTACGATTTACCCACAAAACATTATTTAGTAGGTCATAAAAAGTAAAATGCATGAGGAGCTTGTGGCTAAATAATGACAGCCGCACGGGTCGAAAGGTTAAGCAGCGCTTGCCAAGGTTGGTCCCTGGATGGGTGACCATCTTAACATACCGAGTTTCCTCCGTGCCTCGGAAAGTACGTTAAGCCGTTGGTCCCGGCTATCATTTGTAGATCTTTGGCAGTCGTTACGGATTTTCAGAAGCCAGTAAATCTGACTCCAGTCTTGCCAAGAAATACCATGTTACCCAGTTAATGGGTTGTGGAGGTCTGGTAGGCAGCCGCTCCACGTAAAACACTGGTATTCAGCTGAATCCGGTTTGACTGGAAGCCGACCCCAATATAGTTGGGAAAAGGCTAGGCAGATGAAAAAGTAAAATGCATACCTTTGAATAACTCAATAGGAAAGTTAAAAAAATAGTCAATGTTATAATTGTTTATAATAGTAGTTTTAGTACCACGAAACAGATAATACACAGAAGTTCTAATCTTACTATTCTCCTTAATAATATTCGTATAGGTAAATGTGAAAATAAGTTTAAGAAAATTATTGTTTATTTCTTTACTCACATTTAATCTACACTATGTACGTATTAATATACAAAAGAAATACACTCAGGCGTTGAAGAATTCCTTTGCATCGCCGTCATTCCGGAAACGTGCCCAGAAGACTGGCAGCATTGCCACGTTGAATGGCAATGCTAATACTTTGAGCAAAGAACGAGCCAGCCCTCTGGTCACGCAAAGTGTCGATCAGTCGGCGAGATATGTCCTTAAAAGGAGACGCGTGTTTGTACCCCATGACCCTAGCGAGGGTAAGTACAGTATTTGCGCCGCTTGAGGGCCTCAGCAGCCGCAGCAGCAGCGCCGGCACAGCTTGCCGTACTTGGAACATGTGATGGCGCAAGGGTGTCGACACACGTTGCGTCCCACACCAGAGGCCTACCCACCTTCCACGGCACCAAGTTTAGGTGTTTATTAATCAATGGACTCGATAATTATGGCCTCGTTACCAACTAAAGTCCAAGACCAGTTTTCGAAACGAACTCAGCTGTCGTGTACTGAGTTCGTTTCGAAAACCAGCCTTGGACTTTTACAAACAAAATTTCTCAGAAATAGCCTGGAGTCTGAATTTCTGCCTGGTGGGTGGTAATAATAGGCTCGACCCCTATTCCATGGAACCTAAAACATCACTGACTAAATGGTGTATAAGCATACATGTGCCTAATACTTTGGGGAATACGTATGAGTCATCATTTTCATCATTTCAGCCGAAACACGTCTACTGCTGGACATAGGCCTCGCCTAAGTACCACCACATCGTCCGGTCTGGATCCACATACAAGCCATCAGTTCATTTTGGTTTGCCATTGCTGCGTCTTCTGGTAAGCGGTCACTATCAAATCAAACTGCCTGGCCATTATCCAATTATGTTGGTGCGACTTTCAGTCTAACCGAATGCAAGTGAATACTAGTATTTTATATGGAGCGACTGCATATATGCATCCGCCGTATGGTGCCGTAAAAGAATAATACCATCCCATCACTTCCCGTGGGTGTCGTAAGAGGCGACTACTAAAAACGCAACACTAAGCACTGCGATCGCCAACCCGCCTGCCAAGCGTGGCGATTATGGCAAACCCCCCACCCTCTTTGGGGGAGGTCTATGTCCAGCAGTGGATGTCTTCCGGCTGTTATGATGACTGCACATATGACTTGCACAACCAAGTATAAGGTAACACACAAAAGTCGGCAAGACTGGTGTCAGGTTAACCACCTCCTAACTATTCGAAATGACAGCCAAGACTAATATTTTATCGAGCTTTTCAAGGTACGGAGAGTGTCGGTATTTAACGGATGGAAACTCTTCCAAAGACCGAGCTTTCGCTCTCGGTAGGCTTCATCCCATGCTGAATGCACGCAGCAAGCTATCCCTTAAATGCAAACTGCGCATCTATACCACGTGCATACGTCCGATAATGACCTATGCGTGTGCCGTCTTCGCACACACAAAGGATCGACATATCCATAGGATGCAGACCATCCAAAATCGTTTTCTCCGAAAGGCCACGGGCGCTCCGTGGTTCGTTAGGAATGACCGACTACATGTCGACCTCAAAGTCCCAACCATCAAGCAATTCATGAAGCGTCTTACTAAGCACTTCATCGAATCTGCAGAAAAGCACCAGAATCCCTTAATCGTATCGGCTACCCGATACGCTCCCTCCAAGATTAGTAAGATTCGCCGTCCTCGGCATACCCTCGTCGACCCTGACGACCCAATCACCGTCCTTCAAGAAAGCTGTAGGGAAACCAGCACTCTCAAGAAACACAAATACAGACCGCGATCCGTATTCCGACCTCGCCGCCGAGGTCCGTCGCGACGTCCCAGTAACGCTCCCCCCCGTCTTTTGCCAAACGAGCCAGCCCGCGAAGCTGAGCCAGTAGTGACAAATATCTCCCTAAATAATGACATGACCCAGCCAGTCTCTTGCTGCCCCCCCCTAAACGACGCCGCTGAGCCGAGGTCCGTACCCCACAGGGGGTGCCCTCAGCGAGCGGAGTTCTAATAAATATAAATTTGTAGCCTCGGCTGGGGGCCTTAAATTCTAGAGGCCCACACAGGCAAGTCCGGTTTAGTAGTTGACAACCCTCTAGGGTTGATAACTGCGAGTGGCCATCGACAAAAAAAAAAAAAAAAAAAAAAAATCCAAAGACCGACTTTGACAAGTTTCGCCCAACCTCGAAGAGCCATGCGGCTGTTATTAGCCATAAGACCTTATGGCTAATAACAGCCATAGGAATTAAACTACACACTTAACTTGCAAAATCTACTGTATAAGTACACATACGAATACAAGCGTTATGTCATGTAAAAGTTATTCGATGACATGCAGAGTGGTACTTCTTCACTCTTTTCTGTTCTCTAACACGCGAACCCCCGTCCCAAATGTTTTGATTTTCGGAACGAATCGCCGCACGAACTATGTTAGTTGTAAGTTGTCAGTCGAGTCACTAGAACAGGTTCACAATAATTACTGCCATTAGGCCTACAGATGGTGAAATAGAAAACACTACAATACAAGTGAAACTCTATAGTTTTGTGTATAGACAAGTATTTGATAAGTGCAGAGGTGTAATTGTAGGATTCTTTCTCATTTCTGTATTTTGCCACGTTGGTGTTGTAGCAGCCTGGTTTTTTTTTTAAACTCTCGAAATCTGTCTCCTGCTTTTATGCACGCAATGAAATATTTTTCTCACTAGTGCGGAAAAGGCTGTTTGCCGGCAGCCCCCACTTAATAGGAGTTTGACACAGACAAGCGTCAGTATTCTCAACACTTGATATACGATAGTGATTTTTAGTTACAAACAGTCCGCTATGATAACAGTTTATATGATACGACCTTGTTGAAACCAGAACAAATTTCCGTGCGTTCAAGCGATTTTGCCATACCTATTACTGGAATCAAAAGTAGCTCACAATTTAGGACCCATTAGTTTAAGTGGTAAGATATAATCCGTGGTGCTTGGCAACTGGGCTTAACCCAGTTGTATTTGTCCCTTGGTGCCTATTGGCCTAGTTCTATTCTGTCTCCTGCTTAAGACGAAGGGAAGTGAAAATTATATTTTTTTTCCTACTCCTCCGCTGTACTTTTCTGATTAATTTCGTTGCAGGATCCAAGACAGTTGAATCGTTTCTCCGGGACTCGTCGGGTTTCATTGGCTCGGCGTTTTTCTGGTGGTCGACACTGTTGATTCTGGCTTTCAGGAGTTACAGTGGTTGGGAATGTGTGGCGGGCTTGTCCCAAAAAAAAAGAAGTCCGCTATGATGTCGCGGAACCATAATAAGCCTTATCGAAAAATTCGATTGAAAGCGCTGTTTGAAACGAGAAATAATATCGACACACACAATTGACGAATTGCCAGATGACAATATTTGACATTTGGTAGTAATGTCAATTGGCGCGTATGTACTACATAATATGCTATACATCACACAAAAATTAAAAAGTAAATCCTTAATAAAACCCTTGCATGTCCTTAAGACTCCCGACTCCTGGAGTTCAATGTCAAGAAGCGCTCATCTGTCGTACTTACATTCAGTAATAAATGCTAAGTTATTGCTACATACCGAATGTTTTTATTGACGAAATTATAACCTCAAAATCCGAAAGTGTTTTGATTTTTTCAGAAGTCTCAAAAGAGTCCGTTGTTTTAATTTAGGTTTAATGGAATATATACGTTATCTAAAATCCAAAGAGTAAATACACCTCCCTGTTGGATCTTAGGCGAGCTATGTATGTACGACGAGCAATGTCCTTAACTGGTTTATTTATGATCTATACTAATATTATATAGAGGTAAAGTTTGCGAGGTTCTAGGGGATAATCTCTGGATCTACTGAACCGATTTTGAAAATTATTTTACCAATAGAAAGCCACGTTATTTGTGAGTGTCATAGGCTATAAATTAACCCGAAAAATATCCCCCAACGAAGTGGCCCGGCCTACCGGCGGGATTTTGCTGAATACCAGTATTTTACGCGGAGCGGCTGCCTACCAGACCAAAAAGTACAAACAAGTTTACGATGAGAAGATAAGAAACATTTCGACTGATTAACTGGGTAACACGGTACTTCATGGCAAGACTGGAGTCAGATTTACTGGCCGTAACATTGCCAAAGATCTACAAATAACAGCTGGGACCAACAGCTTAACATGCTTTCCGAGGCACGGAGGAAACTCGGTATGTTAAGATGATCACCCAGCCACAGACCAACCTTGGCAAGCGTTGCTTAACCTTTAAGATCGACCCGTGCGGCTGTTGTTATCTAGCCACGAGCTCCTCAAATACTGATGAGTACTGAGTAATTCCAACGAAATAAGTTCATAAGAGTTAAATGCTGAATTTAGTTTTACTTTATATCGAAAGAATTATGTACCTATTTATTCAAATTAAATGGTTAGGTAGTTAAGCCAGCGCGCGCAGCGCCCTGTTAGTATGCCCAGGCGCCCTCAAGTTGCCAGCGCCCTGGGCGGCCGCCCGCGTCGCCCGGCCCTAAAGCCGCTACTGTTTCCAGGGCACGGAGAAGTAACGGTTGGTCATCCATCCTTGAACCGACTTGGCAAGCGATGCTTAACCTTGAAGATCGACCCGTGTGGCTGATATTGCTGCCACGAGCTGTCCGATTTAAATACATACAGTTATTTTAAAGTTCAGGCGAATGAACTATTTCCTCATTATCTTGATGACCGAAGGATATCTTGTATTAGTAAAGATAAAATTATAATATTTTCATGGTCTCAATGTTATTTCATTATGCCATTTCCTAGCTTGTCGATGTTGTAATATCATGTTATTATTTTTTGGACTTTGCACATAGCTAACTCCTTGTCTATACAAATAAATAGTATTAAATTGTCTATTCCTTGTATGAAAATAAGTTTTTCAACAAATCCACGTGAAAGTACATACGGTAAGTTTATAACTGTCTGTCTGTTCCAGTTAATCTCCGAAAAGACTGAACAGATTCAGACGGGTTTTTGACACACTATGCTTTTACGTACGTAACTTTCTAACGCAATTCAGATATTTGTGCCTGGTAATCATCATCTCATGTTGCTGAGCTGATGATGAAAGGTATAAGTCAGGATCTGATGATGGATCCCATGAAAAATGTTTGTTCAGCGATATTTTCGCCAATTTTAAACCGATTTGGATGATTCTTTTCTCATAAGCGTTCAAAACCCTACAAAGTACTGTATATCTTACTGTTCTGAGCTGTTTATATTGTAATAGTCTTAAAATAGTGTAATTGGCTTCGGCCGTTTTGTTTAAATAAATTAAAAAAGAAAGTAATCTATGGGCAATATTTACAAAAAAAATACGACATCCGTTGGTGCGTGAAAGGAGATCAAATTAACAAGTTAAATGTTAACGAATTAAAAAAAAAGAGAATTTTGCAAGATGGCCGCTTTGCAAAATTTGCGAGTAAGGCTTGGTTAAGGCTTGTATATTTGCCAATAACCTTGTGCATACAAACGGAGCTAACTACACCTCGGCGCGCCACTCCGCTACCCGTGTTTTTATTTTTTTATAATAAAACAAATACATATTTCAAAAAAGTAACAAAACCTAGTTATTTTCGTTTGTATTGCACAGTAGTAGATATTTTTTTTTAGTCTTTTGTTAAAAAAATTAAGGAGTAAAATGGTTTCATCTCAACGATTTCGTGTTGATTTGGTGATTTTTTTTCCTATTATGTGATACCTTTACATAAATTCTGGCTAAACCAAGTTACGTGCAATATCATGTAGATTACTATCTATTTTTTTTAGATATAATTTCTCAGTAAATGCCGAAGAAAAACTGCTTCATCTGCGCGCTATTTTTAAGCCTTTTCGAGAGAGCACCCTTAATGTCCAAGGTACACCGAAAATGGTTGCGGAATTTGTTCAAAAGAGTCACTACGACCCTGGATCGCAGAGGTCATTGGGAGGGACACGGATGGGATTTGTTCAGTCTGACACTCCCTTCTGATGAGATGATTATGAGAGGATTTACAAGTTTTGGTCTTAAATCGGGCCTGACAGGCATGCACTCACATTCTGCAATTTATTTCATCACAACTTTTCTAACACCACAACGGAGAACTACTTAGTCAGGAATACAAACCAAAAAATCATAGACATGTGACATCTAGGTATTATTGCCCGGAGGTCAATAATGTCAAATTCAAATTCAAAGCATTTTATTTCAAATAAACCATTCACAGGCACTTTTGAAACGTCAAGGTCGGTCAGTCAAAAACATGGAAGCTATTTGCACGTTCCAAAGCGTAGATCTCTATGGAGAAGAACGTGCAAGAAACTCCACGGACACTCTTTTAAATCATGTTCTGTTTTACAAAATTCCAAGTTACATATACTTGTTGCTTCTGCATGTGAGGACAATGCAAAGGAAAAAAAAAGGGCTTATTATAAGAATTTTAAATATAAAGATTAAAATAAGCCAATGGCAGTTAAGAGATGACCAGTCTCAACCGACGGCGCCTGTTCATGAACATGACGCGTGTATCGGCACCCTTCAGCTCAACAATTTCGAAGGGAACCGAATGATCAAACCCACGCGCCGCCATCAGCGAGACATTTGAGTGAGCATGACATGCTCTCAACCACCATGCTCGTTCATGTCCAACAAGTAAAACTATAACTACTCACATAAAATGTAAATGGTTTCATGGTACTCACATTTACAAAATTTGAAAAATATGCTTCTACTTTACACAAAACTATGGTTGTCAATGACCAAATAATTAAAAATAAATTAATAAAGAGAACGATTAAGTTCTTACATCAAAAAGAATAAATAATTAATTAATATAATAATATAATTTGTATGTATATAAGAATAAATAAACGAAATAATGTAAGAACCTCTAAAAGGAGCGAGCATCTCTTCCAAATATAAAAACATAAAAACCTAAAAAGTGGACCTAAGCAGCTGTGACTGTGAAGCAGGACCAGCATTTAGCCAAGCGTTTTTATCGAGGATATAATCTTCCAGTTTATAATACGCTTGTCTACATAGTGTGCGTTTTATGCATGCTTTAAGAAGACGGAGGGAACCGCTCGCGGTCAGCCACCTCTTTTCATGCCTTGCGAACAATTTTCTCGCAGTAGGTGTGAAGTGTCTTTGCCTTGGCCAAGTTTTTATCCCTCGCTGCTTTCAGGATTCTTGTATTTATAAACTCTCTCGCTGCGCTCGGGAGTTACTTTCGAATCCTTCATTAGGTTCGGGATTCAATATGACGCCCGTGATATAAGACACTGCTTTATTCCCTCGGTGCATAATTTACTTAAACACAAATCCATACAACAAGTTTTTAGAACAAATGAACAACATAAAAAATTAAATTAATCTTTATTTCAGACTATACAGTCCATACAATTAAAAATAGTATTTTTTATTAAGCTTCCAGTTGATTATGAAAATGAAAAAGCTTTATATTTGAAATTGCAATGAGAAGGACACATTATAATGTTAATGTGCAGTGGAGCCAGACGACTAGGTACGTCACAGCAACCGGTTGAACCAAGAACCGGATCCGACTCTGGTAAATCCTGCATATTTAGGCGAAATATTCAGAAACCTCTTTTAAAAATAGCCTTTTTTGTCAATGTCGGGGTTACCTTAAGGTTCAAAAACCTTGCCGTGGTTGAGGCTTCGGACTGAAAACGTGAGCTCGTTTTTTCAAATTATCAATGCACTTTATCTCCCAAGGGACTTTGCGATTCGGTAGGTAGGTAGGTACCACTTGGTTGTCTTTACATTGAGAACTGAATATAAAATTATAATCTCACAATGAAATTCAATGAGTTGTAATATTTGATTTTTGTTAACAGAAACAAAATTTTTATATTTAATGTCCCCTTAAATCTTCTTGTTTAACCCTTCTTGTGCGAGTCCGACTCGCACATGGCCGGTTTTGTTTAATGAAGTTCTGAAACTTACCTTAGTAACAATTTTGTTGTATTGTCCGCTTCACCACCCTGGCAACGTGGTATTTTTATAGTAATTATTCAACATCATATCAGATGAAAGACGTCCACTGCTGGACATAGGCCTCCCCCAAGTGTCGCCACAGCAACCGGTCCCTTGCGTCTCGAACACAACGAATTTATTCTTTGAAAAAAAAAAAACAACGATTTTGAAGTCTGTACGTCACTTTTCTTTCACGGTATCGTAGCTGCCTCCGTGGTCGAGTGGTTTAGGCGTTTGCCTTGTGACCCAGTAGTCGTGGGTTCGATTCCCACGGGAAGGATACTTTGTAAATTTGTTTCCAGTTTGGCTAAGACATTGCAGGCTTGAATCACCTGATTGTCTGATAAAAAGGTAATTCCGTGCTTCGGAAGGCACGTATAAGCCGGTGGTCCCGGCCGCCAAATGGCGGTCGTCAAATAAACCATGTCAGAGGCCCTTGAGGCGGTTTAGAAACCTTGACACAGGGTGTGTGGTCGTTAGACCTTACTGTCCACTAATAAGAAGAAGAACGTTATCGGGGGCTATATCACGTAGGAAAGGACGATTAGAAGGCTTTGTGTGCATGGTTTCTTTGTTTTACTGGAGTAAAATCACAGGAAAATAATTTAATTTTATGAAAATACCGACCGCTAAAAACCGCGTCCGTCCATCCGTCCGTCTGTCTAACAGCGGGCTGTATCTCAAGAACCAGTAATAGGTAGACGGTTGAAATTTTCACACAGTGTGTATTTCTATTGCCGCTAAAACGACAAAATAAATTGAAAGTTTAAAATTAATGGCTGCCATGCGAGAAACGAAGTTGCATTAAGTCCGTCTATGTAACCACTATTTTACATGAAGTTTGTGGTACGGAACCCTTCGTGTGGGAGTCCAGCTCGCACTTGGCTCGTTCATTTCGACACTTACGGAAAACCTAATGCAATTGTTAAAATGTATAGGCATTTTCTCTGCTCTATCTTGCTACATCTTCGACCACATCATCGCTTACCATCAGGTGATATAGTGGTCAAACGTGTGCCTATCAATAGTAAAACAAAATAATAAAAAATAAATATTTCGTCATTGGCTTCAGGGCGTGCCAAAAAAGTAGATACATATACCCGCATATTACATACAACTTTCGAAAAAAATGTCATTCCTTCTGGGGCCAAACCAAACGGCACATCTTATTTTTTTTTAATTAACAAAGCCTGACACTTCTCAGTGTCCTAATTTCTAGTAACTGGCTGACCCGTACAACTTCATCTGCGACACATTTTTCGTTAATGCTCCGCTCCTATTGGTCTTAGCGTGATGATATATAGCCTATATAGCCTTCCTCGATAAATGGGCTATCTAACACTGAAATAATTTATCAAATCGGACCAGAAGTTCTTCAGATTAGCGCGTCCAAGGAAACAAACTCTTCAGTTTTATCTTCCAACTAGCTGACCCGCGCAACTTCGTCTGCGTCACAATTTTCATTACTGCTCCGCTCCTATTGGTCTGAGTGTGATGATATAGCCTATAGCCTTCCTCGATAAATGGGCTATCTAACACTGAAAGAATTCTCAAATCGGAGTTCCTAAGATTAGCGCGTTCAAGTAAACAAACAAACTCTTCAGCTTTATTATATTAGTATAGATAGATTATTTGAATTAGCAACGAAAAACAAATGAAATTCAAAAAGCATTTGATTAATTTTCATTTTATTGCACCAAGCGGCAACATAGGCCACGTTAAGACTTAATTTATTATGTCTAAATGCATAGCTCAATTAAATGAAATTACTGATATCTTTGCAACGAATTCTTTTTAAATACTACTTCCTTTGTTGGATTTGATTTTTTAAAGCTGTAGAAGCGTTTGCTAAAGTGTATGTGTAACGTGTAGAACACCGTGTATATGTACATACCTACATACATAGCTTAGAATAACATAGATTCTAAACACACTCAACTGTAATTATATCAATAACCAGTTAGTTCAAATCAGTGTTATTTAGTAACTTGTCTTGCGTGAGTGGTTTGGACGCGTCACTGAGACTCAGGTAATAACCGGTTTTATTGGCAAGTTCGCGTGTTTAGTTGAGGTGGTTCCGCACATTAGGCTGGTTTCCACCATCCATAAATTCCAAATCTATTTAGTTCGTCATTTAGAGTATTGGAAAATAATAGACACGTATCTTTTGTTTTTGTAAATGAATGAATATTGACAAAGATACAACGCATCAAAACTCGGAAGTGGGGGCTCGTGACGTCAGAACGCACTAATAATTATACCAAGGCGTGACGTATTGAGATTTTTAAAAGCCTCGTATCTTCGTCAATTTTGGTTTACGTAACATCATCCGCCTAGCCCTTTCCCAACTATATTGGGGTCGGCTTCCAGTCAAGCCGGATTTAGCTGAATACCAGTATTTTACGAGGAGCGGCTGCCTACCAGACCTCTACAACCCATTAACTGGGTAACACGGTACTTCATGGCAAGACTGGAGTCAGATTTACTGGCTCTGACTATCCGTAACGACTGCCAAAGATCTACAAATGACAGCCGAGACCAACGGTTTAACGTGCTTTCCGAGGCACGGAGGAAACTCGGTACGTTAAGATGGTCACCCATCCACAGATCAACCTTGGCAAGCGTTGCTTAACCTTGAAGATCGACCCGTGCGTTATTATCTAGCCACAAGCTCCTCCGTACAAAAGAAACAAAACAGGTCAAATATTTTTTGATAATCTAAGTGACGAACTAATTAGATTTTTTCAGTGGACAAGCCTATTACTGTTTGTCTGTTGTCGCGTTGATACCAGCCATGATCCGGTGTACAATAATTGTGCACGCTTGTTATGATGTTACCTGTCAAATGAGCAAAAAGTTTAGGTTTAACAATTTCAAGAATTCCGTAGACCGTCTTAAAATGTCATACAATAATAAATAATAAGTACCTGGATGACCGAGCTTCGCTTGTTTTTTTTTTTTGCGACGTTTTCTAAAAACTAAACCAAGCTAGATCGATTCATCGCTCCCGAAATATATACAAAATTTCACGAAAATCGTTGGAGCCGTATCCGAGATTCAGATTATATATAATAAATAAGTACATTGTTAGTTTGTTAGAATTGCTAGGTATTAGATATCTTTACTAATATATAAAGCAGAAGAGTTTGTTTGTTTGTTTGTTTACTTGAACGCGCTAATCTCAGTAACTGCTGGTCCGATTTGAAAAAGTGTTAGATAGCCCATTTATCGAGGAAGGCTATAGGCTATATATCATCACGCTAAGACCAAGAGGAGCGGAGCAGTAATGAAAGTTGCGCGGGTCACCTAGTACAGCAATAATTTTAAATGTCTAAAAAGAATTTAGAATCAAAAAGTCATTAGTTAATTATTAAAAAATTGTTTTCAACGAGGAGCTCATGACTAGATAATAACAGCCGCACTTGTCAATCTTCAAGGTTAAGCAACATACCGAGTTTCCTCCGTGCCTCGGAAAGCACGTTAAGCCGTTGGTCCCGGATGTCATTTGTAGATCTTTAGCAGCCGTTACGGATTGTCAGAAACTAGAAAATCTGTATCCAGACTTGCCAAGAAGTACCGTGTTACCCAGTTAATGGGTTGTGGAGGTCTGGTAGGTAGCCGCTCCTCGTAAAATACTGTTATTCAGCTAAATCTGACTTGACTGGAAGCGAACCCCTATATAGTTGGGAAAGGCTGATGATGATGATAAGAATTATTTTAAATCCCATGTAACATCATTTTTTTCCAAGTTTAATTTTTATTTCATTTAATGCGTAACTTTACGTTTAGAAGCATATAAATAAAAGTAGGTTCTTTCTCTAAAAGTGAACAGTCAAATTACAAGTGAAAAGTGGGTATATCGAAAGACAAAACACCCACAAATAGGACCTATTACAAAAGATATGATATCTACAAAAACCTGCACACTAATTAAAAATTGTATTAACAAATACTTAAACTAATGACAATGCAACGATTTGACATAACGACTACGGAATCCCAAAGTCAGTGCTACACATACCAGTTGATCACATAATATAGCGTGACCTCAGACGTTCCGCACGTTTTCATAAATAAAAATAACACAAACAAAACTAAATAAAATAAAGCTACCAAATAATCCAATATAAGAAGGAAATAATACAATATAAGAAATAAATAATCCAATATAAAAAAGAAATAATCCAATACAAAAAAGAAATGTCACAATAAAACCGTAATAAAAATTAATTGTCAATAAAAATAATACAATATAATAAAAATGACTGAAGTGAGAATTACAGTGAATAATGAATTTGAAAAGAGACGTTCAATTCGGTTTTATTTAACGTTACTGTTCCATGTGGTTGCTTGTGGTTTATTCCATTCGGTGGTTCTGTATGGTGGTTACTTGTGGTTCCTGCTAATTAAGAGAGAAGATGTGACAGACGAGCGGATCATTACCGCTAAGTGGTTTACGCCGCTATATCTCACAAATTGGAATTTTGTAAGTACCTAGCGTAAGTAGATAATTATATATGTATATATTCCGCCACTATAATGTTCTAATTTCCGGACCATAGGCCTCCTATCTGTGAGAAGGAATAAACTGTTATTCACCAAGCGGGCCCATTGTGCGTACGTGAAACCATTTTTTTTAAATAAGTATGAAAGGAGCAAGTGGCGTTCCATACTTTCAGCCTAACCTCATAGAAATAGGCTTGAGTCAATGAATACATGTATAGGATTATGTATGTAGCAAAACCAGCTTATCATATTCCCACGTCTGGTATTCAGGCCTAGTCTTTGTCGGACGGAGCGGGTCGTACCGATCATAGCACAGTTGGCCAGCCAGGTTGATTTGATTAGTTCACTACTTTGTTATTTTATTTGGGATCTCCAATGAAGGGAAAAACCAAAACAAGCAGATCCACTCAAAAACAAAGTATAAATCCAAAAATAAAACTGTGTGAAAAAAGGACTAATTATTTTTTTTTTAAATAAATTCAGAAATCGTATACTCCTAATAAATTAGACTTAAAATAAAACAAAATTAACTGAAACTTAATGCTCACTAAAGAGTGTATCGAGGAGCTCGTGGCTAGATAGTAACAGCCGCACGGGTCGATCTTCAAGGTTAAGCAACGCTTGCCAAGGTTGCTCTGTGGATGGGTGACCATCTTAACATACCGAGTTTCCTCCGTGCCTCGGAAAGCACGTTAAGCCGTTGGTCCCGGCTGTCATTTGTAGATCTTTGGCAGTTGTTACGGATAGTCAGAAGCCAGTAAATCTGATTCCAGTCTTGCCATGAAGTACCGTGTTACCCAGTTAATGGGTTGTGGAGGTCTGGTAGGCAGCCGCTCCTCGTAAAATACTGTTATTCAGCTAAATCTGGCTTGACTGGAAGCCGACCCCAATATAGTTGGGAAAAGGCTAGGCAGATGATGATGATGACTAAAGAGTGTATCGCAAAGGCCATATTGAAGCCATAAAAGGCCTATAAACATTTTAGATTAAGTTTAGTGATAATTATTTGTTTTTTTCTAGTTTTGCTCACAACCAAAATCTATATTGTATGCTGTAGATAACGGTGTGAGTTGCACATTTTTGTATTATGTACGCAAGACAGTTAGTTTATGCTTGAATGTGAAATTAATTGTTATTCCTAAAAAAAACTTTTTATAAAATATAACCGACTTCCAAACAAAACACTAAAAAGTAAAAAATAACCTTAATTTCGGAAGTCTGTATTTTTGGTTTTGTTTCTTGGTTTTTTTAACACCGACTTCCGAAATTAAGGTTATTTTATACTTTGTAGTGTTTTGGTTGGAAGTCGGTTGTATTTATTGTAAAACGTTTTTTATTTTTCACTTTCTAGTGGTGCTACTTGAAAGACCTCTTTGTCTACGCTGAAATTGAAATAAGCAAAAATGCATATAACATAAAAACTACTGAACCAAACTGAATCAAATTTTTACGCGACCAAATGGCATGTATACCGCATCGAACACAGAAATCGGATCAGAAACATCGGTGTACAAACATAAAAAAAAAATACCCACCGAATTGAAAAACTCCTCCTTTTTTGAAAGTCGGTTAGTAAATCAATGAATGAAGTTACAAGCATTCTTATCATAATTGTTAAAAATTATTATTGGTTGATTGGTATTATTGATACCTCACAATGTGGGCCATATTGGCCATATTACCACATGTCATAGTATTTGCGGTAACCTCCTCAATCAAGCTAATAGTACGTCTCGCCTCAGTGGGTTCAAGTCAATGGTGCAACGGGTAGGTATCGAGCTCACGGCTCTGCTGGCCTTGGGTTGTGTAGCCTCAAACAGGCATGTTAAGGAGCTCCATAACCGAAACTATCGGATATCCGAAACTAACCCGCGCACCATCATCTGCGGTACATTTTTTTTTAATGCTCCGCTCCTATTCGTCGTAGCGTGATGTTATACAGCGTTGCATCTCAAACATAGAAGTTTCTAGAATTATATCATAACTAGTTGACCCGCTCCTATTGGTCGTAGCGTGATGATATACATCCTTTCTCAATAAATGAGAATTCCAACACTAAGAGATTTTTTCAATTCATACCAGTAGTTCCTGAGATTAGCGCGTTCAACCAAATAATCAGACTCTTCAGTTTTATAATATTTATTCATTATCATCATATCAGCCGAAAGACGTCCACTGCTGGACGTACGCTTCGCCAAGCGTCGCCACAACGACCAGTATTGCGCGATTCTTTATTACTCCAAATAAAAATCTATTCGTTACCAATTACCGAATTCGATATAAAAGTTTCGGATAAGTTCGGATAGGGGTGCAGTCTAGATAATATACGCCGTGCGCGTTAATTCATGTTTTTTATTTGTATTTTACTTTTATAATTTCTTATAAATCTAATATCCGAAACTATTCTGTCTCCTGCTTGATACGGAGGGAAGTGGAAATTATATATATATTTTTTTCCTACTCCTCCGCTGTACTTTTCTGATTAATTTCGTTGCAGGATCCAAGACAGTTGAATCGCTTCTCCGGGACTCGTCGGGTTTCATTGGCTCGGCGTTTTTCTGGTGGTCGCCACTGTTGATTTTGGCTTTCAGGAGTTGCAGTGGTTGGGAATGTGTGGCGGGCTTGTACCAATTAAAAAAAAAAAAAAAAAATCCGATACTATCACAAACTTACAGATAATCCGAAATAAATTCATATTTGCAACTGTATACGACACATTATAAAATACGCATTCAAATTTGAAAGGTTTTTCTGCTCGCCCGAGCAGAAAAACCCGTCCCACTAGCCGTGCGCGTTAATTAATGTTTCTATTTGTGTTTTACGTTTACAATTTCTTAAAAATATAACATTCGAAACTATCCCAAACTTATAGATAATCCGAAATAATTGCATATACGAAACAATAAAATCCGTATCCAAATTTAAACATAACATCCCTGTGACCTCAAGCATCATAATTATTATTATTATTGCTGGACAATAACCTCCTCGTGAATCCAATATGGACGCTTGCTTGCCAAGTAGATCCAGCTCAACCCGTTCGTAGGTAATACCGGTTAGAAAGAAGCAAAATAAAAAAAATAAATCGTGGATGGCTATACTCCACCGTTAAGTGGAGGACATACAAATATAAATATTTTATTTCTTTTGCAAGAATTTCCTATATTAGAGCACTTCGGAAGACCGAAATAATTAAGTAGCACGAATAATTGATATGAATAATTGAATTTGTACGAAAGAGGCACCGTAGCCCTGGAACAAAAAGGGCACTAGGAGGAACACGGATGGGTTTTAGTCAGTAAGAGTCTGACAGACTTCTGCTCCGCCCAGAGCGGGAGGAGTCAGTTGATGATTTCCCGTCCATAAGTTGAAATAATTTTTTCTTTAATGATGTACAATAAATACTGGTTCAGCTAAATCCGGCTTGACTGGAAGCCGACCCCAATATACATCCCCCTGAGATACAGGCTACCACCTAGTTCAGGGGATAGGGTCTAATCTTCTTGGCAACTATCACAGCCACCAAATGATATTGTATATTCATGTAAAGTAACTATTTCGAAATAAGTTACTCAAAATTGTAATATTACTGCTTAGTGGTGAGAAATAAATAAATCTTAAAAAATTAAAATATAGTTGGGAGAAGGCTAGATAGATGGATGATGAATGATGTATAATATAAATCATTACAAAGTATAAAATAACCTTAATTTCGGAAATTGCTGTTATATAAGAAACAAAACCAAATACAGAGACTTCCGAAATTAAGGTTATTTATACTTTGTAGTGTTTTGTTTGGAAGTCGGATTTTTTTTGCAAAAAGTTTTTTCATTTTGAATGTTATTAAATTTTTATTATTTGTTGTAATAGCGGAAATAGAAATACCCACTCTGAAAATTTCAACTGTCTACCTATTACGGTTCTTGAGATACAGCCCTCTGACAGTCAGGCGGACGGACGGACGGATAGACGTACATCAGAGGCTTATTTAGTTACCCTTCTGATACAGAATCCATAAAATAATTGCAAGCAAAATCTCTAGAGTTGTAACAAATACTTGTTTTACAATAACGCTCCTGACACTGAACGCATTTATACATTGTCTTGTCAGACTTGAGAAATTAACAATAATGATGCTCGTTCTTGAATCCAGGTTTAAAATAGATTTGCTACTTATCTTAATTTCGATCTCGCATTGAATCCTGTCTCGCGGCAATGTGAGATGGATGACTGCATCGCACGTCGAGATTTCTCCGCTTGCGTCAAGTCGTTCGCCTCGGCTGTCATTTGTAGATCTTTGATAATTTTTGTCAGCCGTATGGTGTCGGCCCACAGAACAGATAAACGAGGTCCTGTTAAAAGTTAAAAGAATAATACCATCCCATCACTTCCCATGGGTGTCGTAAGAGGCGACTAAGGGACTCACCAGGGAATGGGCAGCAGCGTTCTCTGTAAAACGCAACACCATACACTGCGATCGCCAACCCGCCTGCCAGGCGTGGCGATTATGGCAAACCCCTTTTGGGGGGGGCCTATGTCCAGCAGTGGACGTCATTCGGCTGTTATTATGATGATGACAAAAATTCTCTCACCAGTCCTATCGAAGGATATCGTGTAAAGTTCCTTGAGTGTAGATACCTATTCTTAAAAACTAAAATCTTCTTGGGAAACCCAAGCTTATTTATTTATAAATCGTACACAACTTTTTTGTTTGTAATTAAGTATCTACCGAATAAAAAGTAGCGACCTTGCAGAAGGACTTTGACCAAGTTATATTCTTATACCTATTAATGTTTATTTATTATAGTTACGTAGTATATTGAGTGGGTTTCTTCTTTGTGTGTCCAACCAGTACCGTTTTTCTATGTCAGCGTGGAAGACGGGGCCCGCTAGGGCAGGTGCCTGCTGGGGCTGCGGAATCTGTTCGAAATAGGCACCGTAGCCCTGGAACGCAAAGGGCACTAGGAGGAACACGGATGGGTTTTAGTCAGTAAGAGTCTGACACTCCCTCTTGCTTCACCCAGAGCGGAAGGAGTCATTTGATGATTTCCCATCCTTAAAAAAACCCCTATTCTGTAACAACATTTTCGTGTCTCGACAGTGGAATCCGATGTGAGTATCAAATTACGTCAAACGTAAGACCTTTATGTTGTGTGCAATAAAGCTCACTTTGTGAGGTTTGTCACTCAGGTGAAGCTCGATATCGAAATGGTTATTTACAGAATAGACTAGCAGTATTTGGAATAGGGTATAATACAAAAAGAAATCGAAGTACGAGTAGTTCGTGAGATAGATTCCAAAAATATATGCCACGATTTTTTTGGTTTTTTCACGTTAACAAAAACCAGCCAAATGCGAGTCGGATTCTCACACAAAGGGTTCCGTACTATAAACCGAAAACAAGCTTCTTTTATGGGAGCCCCCTTGAATTTAATTTTTATTAAGCGGCAATAGAAATACCTACATACTACTGAACATTTCAACTGTCTACCTATTTCAGTTCTTGAGACACAGCCCGCTGACGACAGACGGACGCACGGACGGACAGCGGAGGCTTAGTAATAGGGTTCCGTTGGTTTCTCTTTTGCTTCACCCAAAACCTAAAAATTAAGATAATACAGTGTACTCATCACCTGCCTAGCCTTTTCCCAACTATATTGGGGTCGGCTTTCAGTCAAACCGGATTTAGCTGAATACCGGTATTTTACGTGGTGCGGCTGCCTACCAGACCTCCACAACCCATTAACTGGGTAACACGTTACTTCATGGCAAGACTGGAGTCAGATTTACTGGCTTCAGACAATCCGTAACGACAGCCAAAGATTTATAAATGACAGCCGGACCAACGGCTTAACGTATTTCCGAGGCACGGAGGAAACTCGGTATGTGAAAATGATCACCCATTCACAAACCAACTTTGGCAAACGTAGCTTAACCTTGAAGCTCGACCCGAGCGGCTGTTATAATTTAGCCACGAGCTCCTCATAGTATTACATACCTACTGTCCGTGATAAAATGCGTTTTATTAAATAACTACGTGATTTTGCATTATTACACAGATATAACGTTGCATGACCTTCCGTGTTCATAATAATTACCTGTTGATTATTTTATTAATTCAATGACAGAAGGCGAACTATCATTATTTATTAATCATCATTTTAGACACATGTCTCTGTGTGAAAGAATAAGTACGATGTCATCAAACTTAAAACGCCATTTTGCTGATGCTTGTTTACAATATACTTTTCTTTGTGTTTTTTTTCTCATCAGCGTGTCCTACCGACACATAGGCCTCCTGCAGCTCCTTCCAAACTGGTTGGTTTCTGGCCACCCTGACCCAGAGCGCTCCAGCTACCCTTTGTATGTCAACTGACCACCTCGTGAGCGGTCTTCCTCGCTTTCTTTTTTTATTGAACCTAGGGGTTCACTCAGTCACCGTAGGCGTGGGACTGCGGACGGCGAGCATTGGGTGGCTCGCCGTCTGATCAGAACCAGGCCCGGGTCGGCGGCGCGCTGCGATCCCAACGCGCCTCAAGGACATGTCAGCACAGAAGACGGGGCCCACTAAGGCCAGTGCCTGCTGGGGCTGCGGACTTCGTTCGAAAGAGGCACCGTACCCTGGAACGCAAAGGGCACTAGGAGAAACACGGATGGGTTTTAGTCAGTAAGAGTCTGACACTCCCTTCTGCTGTACCCAGAGCGGGAGGAGTCATTTGATGATTTCCCATCACAAAAAAAAGGGGTCCACTCAGTGATCCTTTTGGTCCATTTCTCTCTTTACTCTCTTATTATGTGGCCTGCCCAATGCCATTTCCGATGTTTGGTTTTAAAAGTCACGTCTTCTAGTTTGGTGGTTTACCTTATGTCAGCGGATCTTTTCTTGTCTGCCCTACGGTACCCCAGCATGCTTTCTTTGCTTCGTTGGCAAGTTCTTAACTTATTCTGAAGTTCTAGTAATATAATAAAGCTGAATAGTTTGTTTGTTTGTTTGTCAACTAGTAGCATTTATAATTCACTAGCTTCTGCCAGCGGCTTCGCCCGTGTTGTCCCTAAAGTACATACTCCCGGGATAAAACGTAGCGGCATCGTCCTTTTTCAGGCTCTAGACTATCTGTGTACCAAATCGGTTCAGTAGTTTTGGCGTGAAAGCGCCACAGACAGACAGAGTTACTTTCGCATTTATTTAGAAATATATATTTATAAGTAAATAAGTAAAGGTAATTATTTAAGTTAGATTTTTAATCTTTACATCTATACTTTTGAACGCGCTTATCTCAGGAACTGCTGGTTCGAAATGGAAATTGTTTTAGTGTTGGATAGCCCATAAGTCATAAGTCATTTATTAATTTGTTAACATGGGTACCATAAATAGTTGTTATAAAAATAAAATAAAAGTGCGCTATGTCATGCCAGAAGTCGTACAAAAATTAATTGATTTTAAAATTTTAAACATTATTACAATAATTGATTAAAAATAGGATTATGTTAGGATTTTTTTTTTATTTCCATTTATCGAGGATGGCTGTCTTTTTTTTTGTTTCATAGAAATATTTAAAATGTAAATAATATATAAAGGAAGTGAGTAAATGGAAAACATTAATAACAAAGACACACAAACACGAGATATTTATATAATAGAGGCGGTAGGCGGTATTTTGTCTCCTCTTTTGTTCTCAATCTTTATTAATCTTATTACTACTCTGCTTCAGTGTGCGTATCCAGCGTATCATCTCTATGCTGACGACTTACAGCTATATTGCCAGGCGGGTGTTGACAACTTATCGAATGCGATCGAGGAGCTCAACCAGGATTTGGGTGTGATTAAGAACTGGTTAGACCGATTCGGGGTGGCAGTAACCCTTTAAAATGTCAGGCTATAATAGTTGGGAGTCCTCATAGCTTGAGAAAACTGACTGGCTTAACTGTACCGCCCGTAATCTTTGACAATACAGTCATTCCGTTTGGCTCCGAGGTTAAGGATCTTGGTTTGCTTGTCGACACCGGTCTTGACTGGCGTAAGCAAGTCTCGAGTGTCAGTCGAAATGTTACCGGAACGTTGCGGTCACTGTGTCGACTGAAAAATTTTCTCCCAGCTCACATAAAGGCAATGCTTGTACAGTCCCTAATTTTCCCCATAATTGACTATGGTGATGTGTGCTACTATGACCTGAATGCTGATCTCCTCAATAAACTTGACCGCCTTCTAAATAACTGCATTCGATTCGTCTTCAATCTTCGTAAGTATGATCACATTTCCGCGCATCGATCACTATTAAAATGGTTACCCATTCGCCAGCGCAGAGCGCTGAGGGCCTTGACTAGTCTGTTTTCTTTTCTTAACAATCCTTCTTGTCCCTCTTATCTAACTTCTCAAATTCAATTCCTTTGCTCCGCCCACAGTAAAAATCTTCGTTCTACCAATAATCTCCTTCTACGATGCCCTTCACACCGCTCTGGGTTTATCCACTCCTCTTTCTTTGTCCAGGCGATCTTCCTTTGGAATGCGCTCCCTCTGAACATAAGGACGGCAAAAAGTCGGTTGTCGTTTAAGGTGAAGGCTTGTGAGCATATTCACAAGATGTTGGAAGAATCACTACATCGCTAATTCGTTGGTTTCGTGTTTTCTTAATAACGTTAGTTTGTTTATTAGTATGTATGTATCTATGTATTTATTATAGATTGTATTTACTTTTCTTCTCTCTATTTGTCTTTTCTTTATGTTGCACCTGCCATGCTGTCTCTGCACCACCCTAAGGTCGACTGGTAGAAAATGCCTACGGCATTAAGTCCGCCTTTGTACAGTGTTTCACTTGTGCATAAAGTTTTAATAAATAAATAAATAAATAGACTAGCTTTCGCGCATTTCCCGTTCCGGTTAGAATTTCTGGAAGTCCCCTCTTAGTGCTCCCCTACACTCCCCAAGGAACCTACATCATGCCAAATTTCAGCCTTCTACGACCAAAATTTCGGCTGTGCCTTATCTGTCAGTCACTCAATCAGTCAGGAACGGAAGTATTTTATATATAAGGTGTAACTTTTCATACACTAAATATTTTAAGACAATCATCTAACGGTTATAACGAAGCCATTTCAAAGGATTTTTTTTTATCTAAGTATATTTTATAAAAAATAAAGTTAAAATCACTTGACCCACAAAATAAATACTGGCTCCTTATTTTTTCAACATCCATTACGCCCGCGCATGACGGGCATCGCCCGTCGCCGTGTCGTCGGCGCGGTGCGTCTCATTCATAGAATAGGGAGTAAAGGTTTTATGCAAGATGTCTCAAGAAAATGTTAATTTCGTAAAAGCAAAAACACTTATATAATTTTTTTTTTTCGTTGAAATGGCTTCGTTATAACCGTTAGATGATTGTCTTAAAATATTTCGTGTATGAATAGTTACACCCTTATATATTGATGATGTTTGATTTTCGCGTCGCGCCTGTCTTTAGGAGCCGTTATAAGTTCTCTTAGAGAGGAATTTTGACTCACGTACCAAAGAACGGTCAGTTTCACCATACATGGCCCGAACACACTTAGACTAGATTAGATTGCCTTACCCTTGCAAATCGATCAGAAGCAAGGTTAAGCAATATAAGGTCGTTTAATCGCAACACTTGTCATACTGCATATTTTTAGGTGTTGATATTTTGGTCAACCGGTGCCGAAAGAACATTAAAATACAGGCTGGTCTAGAAATTATTTATTTTTTTATATATGCTTTATTGTACACCAAAACAATAAAAAAAAAAACAAAGTATACCTTAAACTTTAAAAAAAGAAAAATACAATTGACGGCCATATCGCATTCCGCGATCTCTTCCAGGTAACCTGGAATGGAAAGAGATAGCCTGGACATGACATGGGGATACAATTGGTGTATACATAATAAACAATTTTAACAGAGAAATATACGTAGGTAATAAGAACTGAAACGATATACAAATCATACAATATACACAAATACATCTATACTAATAAATATAGCTGAAGCTCCTCAATCATAGTGACTCCAGTCTTGCCATGAAGTACCGTGTTACCCAGTTAATGGGTTTTGGAGGTCTGGTAGGCAGCTGCTCCTCGTAAAATACTGGTATTCAGCTAAATCCGGCTTAACTGGAAGCCGACCCCAATATAGTTGGGAAAAGGCTAGGCAGGTGATGAGTCCTTACGGATCCTGTCAGGTTAAATAAGACAAGCACTTCTTGAACATCCTGTATAACTTGATTTTTTATATTCTTATTTTCTGATAAGAAACGAAAAAACAACAGATATATGTTATCTATTGTTTTTCAACTTTAACAATAAAAACCAGCATTAACAAACAAAAATAAAAATTGCTGAACGGATTTCAATTATATTAATCACACACGGATTAATTAACAAATTTAATTAATGATACATTTTACTCTCGGAGTATGTTACCTTGGTATGATTTTCAACTACCCAGTGAACGAAAAGGCCTCATCATCTGCCTAGCCTTTTCCCAACTATATTGGGGTCGGCTTCCAGTCAAACCAGATTTAGCTGAATACCAGTATTTTGCGCGAAGCGGCTACCTACCAGACCTCCACAACCCAGTAACTGGGTAACACGGTACTTCAAAGCAAGACTGGAGTCAGATTTACTGGCTTCTGACTATCCGTAACGACTACCAAAGATCTACAAATGACAGCCGGGACCAACGGCTTAACGTGCTTTCCGAGGCACGGAGGAAACTCGGAATGTTAAGATGGTCACCTATCCACAGACCAACCTTGGCAAGCGTTGCTTAACCTTGAAGATCGACCCTGCGTGCGGCTGTTGTTATCTAGCCAGGAGCTCCTCCTAAAGAAGAGTTTGTTTGTTTGCTTGAACGTGCTAATCTCAGTAACTTTTGGTCCGATTTGAAAAATTCTTTCAGTGTTAGATAGCCCATTTATCGAGGAAGGCTATAGGCTATATATCATCACGCTAAGACCAATAGGAGCGGAGCAGTAATGAAAATTGTGACGTAGACGAAGTTGCGCGGGTCAACTAGTGATATGTAAAATTCTTTCGTTTATGACTGATTGAGTGAGTGACTGTCAGACGAAGCACAGCCGAAACTACTGGTCGTAGGAAGCTGAACTTTGGCATATAGGTTCCTTGGGGAGGGTAGGAGAGCAGTAAGAGAGGATTTTTTTTTTTTTTTCGATGGCCACTCGCAATTTCAACCCTAGAGGGTTGTCAACTACTGAACCGGACTTGCCTGTGTGGGTCTCAAAGAATTTAAGGCCCCCAGCCGAGGCTACAAAACTTATATACTAAACTCCGCTCGCTGAGGGCACCCCCTGTGGGGTACGGACCTCGGCTCAACGGCGTCGTTTTGGGGGGGGGGCAGCAAGGGACTGGCTGGGTCATGTCATTATTTGGGGAGCTATTTATCACTACTGGCTCAGCTTCGCGGGCTGGCTCGTTTGGCAAGAGACGGGGGGGGGAGCATTACTGGGACGTCGCGACGGACCTCGGCGGCGAGGTCGGAATACGAAACGCGGTGTTTCTGTGTTTCTTGAAAATGCTGGTTCCCCTACAGCTTTCTTGAAGGACGGTGATGATCGGTCGTAGAACGCTGAAATTTGGCATGTAGGTTCTTTGGGGAAGGTAGAGGAGCACTAAGAGAGGATTTCCCGAAATTCTTATAGAAATGGGAAAAAACGGGTAGAAGAAGCCAGTATATTAAGAAAAGTATCTTTTGAAGTATTAGTACTAAAACATATGTCAAGTGCATATTTATTAAATACTAGCACTTCACCCGCGACTTCGTTCGCGCGGGTTTAATATTGAAATTATCGTAGTGATGCCCATTATTTCTAGCAATAAATATAGCCTGTGGTACTCAGGGATAATATAGCATTTTACTGGTGAAAACATTCATGAAATCGGTTCAGTAGGTTTTTGAGTATATTCGTAACAAACATAAAAATACAAATCTTTGCTCTTTATAATATTAGTTCAGATATCAGTCATAAGATTTTTCCATAAACGCAATAAAATTATGAAGTAGCTAATTATGTAAATAATTACAAATATAATCACGATTCTAACGTTATGTGGAAGTTTATCTGATTAATAAAACTTAAATAACGAACAATGCTAACAAAAAACGGTATTCAATGAGAACCAGAAAGAATTACACAATTGTAAATGGTATTCTAGAATAAAACTTATTTTATTGTATATTAAATCGCTTAAACATTTTTAAAGTTGACCTACGTCTGTTAAGACGCATTTTTTAAAAATAGCCGTTACCTACAACGAATTTAAAGTATTTAAAATAAAAGTACAAAATAATAATAAAAAAAAAATAAGTTACAATATAGAAAATAATCTAATAAAATAAAGAAATACAATTACAATAAAGAAAAATGCCAGAATTAAAAATAACAGTGACTGAAGTTTTAGAAAAGAAAACTTGTCTTCGTTTGTATTTAAGGATTTTTGTTCACGGGATATTTTCTTCTATGTACATTTTTTCAATTTTAATTCATGCTATTTATTTGAGTGGTCTTATTGCTAGTGGAAAAGTGACGAATCCAGAACTTTGGGCCTCTATAAAACTTGGCGCTTGTTTTGTTACAAATTGGAATGTTGTAAGTGCTTTTTGTTATTTTTTAGAGTTCCTTATCGCACATTATCGTTCTTATTTAATTGCGGGCTGAAGGGCTAGACTGAAAATACGTGACAGTAAAAAGTGATACCAAAAACCGACATCTTTTTGCAGTGATTTTTGAGGTTTTTCTCGATTACTTAGGAAGTAAAAAAATTTCAATCGATTCAGCTTGCCGTCAATTTAGAGAAATTGCAAAAATATTTTGTAATTTTAAGGTTTTTCGGGTTCCGGTACCTCAAAAGGAAAAACCGGAATTCTAAGCAGTGTACACCTACGGGAACAACGGATCACTTCTTTCATCAAATTTTTTAATCACTTTTTGGCAAAATGGCGGGTCTATTTCGTTAATCACAACACGGATTTTAAGTTTTAAGGCTGCGATCAGTTCACATAGCTTAACATAACTACACAAAAAATAATCCAGTGCTGTTAAATCACACGATCTGGCTGGCCACTTAATAGAAGAATTTCGTGAAATTATGCGATCGGGCAATTTGGTTTGCAATAAAGGTGTTCGTGGTGGACATTTACCAGATATCATTTTTCGTTCCTAAATGCCAAACTTTTCTATTCGTAATACAATAAAATTTTGAATAATCTTCATCTAAATTCTTTGCTTTTTTTTGTTTTAGAAAACAAAGTTCTTTTTGAAAACCCCGTTGTTATATAGGTAATAATATGTTTGAAGGCTTCTCGGAGGTAGATTGTTTATATACGATTAATGATGATTTTGTGAAGTTAAATAAGTGTCCAGGTTAGAATTTCGAACTGGTCCCTAACCATTCTTGGGTGGGCCTCAGACCATTTTGGGGTACGCCCCCCACCTTATACATGCCTATGGCCGGGACCAACGGCTTATCGTGATTTCCGTGGCACGGAGTCTCGGTGTATTAAGATGGTCATCCACAGACTAACCTCAGCATCCGTTGCTTAAATTTGAAGATCGACCCGTGAGGCTGATGTAATTTAGCCGCGAGCTTCTCGGTTTGAAACAATAATGAGTGATCTCAAAAAAAACAAATAGCCTTCATGCTACATGAACTTGTACTTTGTAACGAGTTCAAAATACTTGTAATTAAGTGCCACCGGCATCTGTAAGATTTAAAATATAATTTATCCGCATTAGGTAAATACATTTCCTTTATACTGGTCATTCGTAATCAAACAAATAATGTTTGTCAATGTTTTTAGGGTTCCGAACAAAAAAAGGAACCCTTATAGGATCACTCGGGTGTCTGTCTGTCTGTCCGTCTGTCACAGCCAGTTTTCTCCGGATCCGCTGGACCGATTCTATTGAAATTTGGTACACATATAGACTTCTGTGACCCAAACACGGACGTTACGTAAATTTTTAATTTTAAAATATGTGGTCACTTTTGTGGGTCAAACTAGAAAATAAAAAAAAAAATTTTTTTGAACAATATCGTGTGACATATCAAATGAAAGGGCTTACTGTGAGGGTTTTACTTATATATGTTTCATAATAAACAGTTTTGAAGTAACCTATTTAAGAAATTACCATAACCCCCCCTTATCTCCGATAAGAAAAATTACCATAACCCCCCCTTATCTCCGAAACCACAGAACCTAAAATTTGGAAAAAAATGGAGATAATAGATCTTTACCTAAAAATTACAGGAAAATATATAGGTATATGTAATTCTATAGTGCCAAAATGACATGCTAAAAAAAGAAATTCGTTCGGAACCCTTTACGAACGCGAGTCCGACTCGCACTTGGTCAGTTTTTATACTATTTGTGTTGTGGGGGTCGCTCTATATAAAATACTTTAATACTCGTAGCTTCCGGCCTAACCATATGGTTAGGTTAGGTTAGGTAAAGACTATTTTCTCTATGCCGCAAGCCAACCCCAATAGGAGATTTTTGCACGTTCTTCTCTATAAAGATCTACGCTTTGGAACGTGCAAATAGCTTAATGTTTTTGACGGTCAGTCAAAAACATTAAGCTATTTGCACCTTGAATATTTAAAATGCCTGTAAATGGTTTGTTTGAAATAAGTAAATGCTTTGTATCTTGAATCTAAAGATATATTCTACAATCGAGTTATTTGCTTTAAAAATTAAATTATCTAGAATTTAAATTTAATTATCTAAAATATTAAATTTTCATTAAATATTTTAGAGTATTAATTGTACCGTTTTAAATAACAGGTTTTATTTCCCGTTGTGTTATTTTGTACCAGTCTAGATAGTCACGACTTTTTTGCATGAGAGAAAATGTAAAATATGTATGAAGTTTTTTTTATTTTGGTAAAATAATCTATATTAAAAATCTATAATCTATAATAAAGAGTATTCTATTCTATTCTATCAACATATGAAGCTGAAGAGTTTGTTTGTTTACTTGAACGCGCTAATCTCAGGAACTACTGGTCCGATTTGAAAAATTCTTTCAGTATTAGATAGCCCATTTATCGAAGAAGGCTATCGTTATAAGTGTACACAACATTTTAGCTCAATCGGTTGAAAATATCTGCTTCAAAATTGAGTAGCAAGATTCCACCCGAACAAACGTACATACATACATTGCAAGTTAAATAAAAGCTGTCAACTTATGCTAATTCCTTAGTCTAGATTCGGACGATGCTAGTTCCGAAGTGTCCCTATAATTTAATTATCTCTTAAATCTCGATTCTCGTTGCTAAACAGGATTGTGGCATCTTTCTGTGGCAGATTTAAAAGTAGGTGAGCGCTCGGCGACACGAGGCGTCAATTCGATGATTCAGCAGGTGGCAACTTGCAGATTTATATGGAAACATCTGATTGACGTCAATAGCATATCATGACGCTATTCAGCTGACTTGATGTAGGCAGGGCACGTAACAGCAACTCTCTCAGAACAACAGCTATTTGAGAACTTTGAGCGAAAATGTTGCTGGTTCTTGTTTGCTAGTTGTGGGTGATTCTGCAACTTCGTATTGATGGCTTTCAGAGCTTGCATTTGATGCCAGTGGACACCCATTATTGTCTTTATTTATTTGAAAACCAATGAATAATGTACCTACGTTAGGTGTTGGCTCAACCAGCATGGGTTGTAATTCTTGTATTATTTAGTATCTATTTATAAAACAAAATGACCTTTGAACTGGTTTTTTGCACTGTGTAACACACAGCTTTTTGTTTAATTTTATAAGACAATATCTCTCTAATTTTTTTAATTAGTTTTTGAAGGCTCTTGAAGTTATTAGTTCTGGTTTGTTATTTAAATTAGTTGTGGCAACATTGAATGTCTAATGGGAAGCTCAGTTGCCATAGCGACTTGTATATCAACAACAGTTAGCTGACCCGCAAAACTTCGTCTGTGTCACATTTTTCATCAATGCTCAGCTCCTATTGGTCGCAGCGTGATGTTATACAGCCTATAGGGTTCCTCGATAAATGAATATTTCAGAAATAATAATTCTTTCGAACTACATGAACTTAGAGGGCTATATTGATGATTAAAATGGTTATAATTCTTTAGATAAATACGCGTTACGGTCGCAGATCGCATTTGGTCCACATACAGCTTCACACTGACCGGCAAATTGCAAAAAACATAAAAATATTTGAATTTCGCGGGCTACCCTGGAGCATTCACCTTAAGATGCCTGTCCATTAGCGCGGAGCGAGGCAGCGGAGCGGAGAAACGGAAAAATATTAACCAATCATGTCTTAAAATGTCTGTGAGTCTGTGACTCGGAGACTTTTTATGCAATTCCTTTGGTTAAGATTTCTCGCAGCGGAACGGAGAAACTGAGAAATTTTCTAATCTCCGTACCACGTGAGTCACTGATATTTTGTGCAATTTCATTGGTTAATTAATATTTCTCCGTTTCTCCGTTCCACTGACTCGCTCGGCTGACTTGCTCCGCTGACTCGCTCGGCTGACTCGCTCCGCTGACTCGCTCCGCTGAAATGGACGGACAGCCTTGCGTAGTGTTTTTCCGTCTTATTCTATTGAGAATAGTTATAAATAAATCTAATAGGCAACAATTATGTTTCATTATGATTGTAACTTTAACCTCCGTATACAGAGACACGAGTCAAAGTTAATGGACCATTTTTAACATTTCATTATTTAACAGAAGCTAAATATAAATGATATTATGTGAGACTTATTAAGGAGCTCGTGGCTAAAAAATAACAGCCGCACGGGTCGATCTTCAAGGTTAAGCAACGCTTGCCAAGATTGGTCTGCGGATGGGTGACCATCTTAACATACCGAGTTTCCTCCGTGCTTCGGAAAGCACGTTAAGCTGTTGGTCCCGGCTGTCATTTTTAGAACTTTGGCAATCGCTACGGATCGTCAGCCAGTAAATCTGACTCCAGTCTTGCCAAGAGATACCGTGTTACCCAAATAATGGGTTGTGGAGGTCTGGTAGGCAGCCGCTCCACGTAAAAGGGTTTGCACGCATTAAGTGTTGGTGACTGTTAGTCCAATGTTCTCAGCATTACATAACGTTTTCTTGCAACTAACTATACGACTCAGACCACAACTATGCAATAAAATCCTTTATTTTTTGTTGCACTTTCGTGATACTTGTTGGTATAGCTTTTATTTACAAATAAGTTCTGCCTCTCTATTATTAATGTTTGTGTTTTTTGTTTTTTTTTCCAACATGACAGCTGCCCCCCTCCAAGTGCGCCCGCGACTTCCGTCATTTGTGACATTCACAAATGATTTTGGAGCACTGGGCCTTTGGGCATGCATGTGTCGATTTTATTGTTAATTATTATTGACTTATTTTTTCATTATTTATATATTTTATCTGTATCTATTATATTTAATATGTGTTACGTAACTGCGTCCGTGGCATCACAGGTCCTATCATAAAAGCAGCGCTGTGTTATTTATTTTATTAATTTCGCAGCCTATGCTGAGATAGGGAGCCTTTTGGCCTCGCGCAGACTAAAATGTTTCTAGACTAAGTAATTCTGTTAATTTAATTTAATTTACATCTGTCTGTTTTGTGCAAGTCCCAAATAAACATTTTTTCTTTCTTTCTTTCTTTAAAATACTGGTATTCAGCTGAATCCGGTTTGAATGGAAGCCGACTCCAATATAGTTGGGAAAAGGCTAGGCAGATGATGGTTATGTGAGACTTATTAAATATGATCCTACGACAAAAAAACACGTATTATTTTTTTAAGCGTATTATTTTATACTTATCGTAATATATAAAATCCTCCTGTTACTGAGTGAGTGACTGACAGACAACGCACAGCCGAAAGTGCTGATCGTAGAAACCTGAAATTTGGCATGTAAGTTCATTGAGGGGTCAACTAGGAGAGGATTTCTCGAAATTCCTACAAGAACGGGAAACAACGGGATAGGTGCGTACAAAGTCGCGGACAACAGCTAGTAATAAATAAGGAAATGTATGGAATACTGCTCTCATCTTTGGGACGGATCTGCCCGATACCAGCTTGATGCCCTTGAGTCAATTGAGAAACGAGCCAATAGGATCATCGGCAATGAGAGGCTCGTCGCGACGAAGCTCCAAAGTCTTGAGCATCGACGACGAGTTGCTAGCCTGTCGGTTTTCTACCGGTTTCATTTTGGGGAATGTGCGACGGAATTGCATAATTTAATTCCGCCAAGACCGTTCCATCATCGGACCACAAGAAGAACGACGATGCGCCACCGGTACATGGTGGACATCCCACCCACGCACACAAAACGTTTTGGGAACACATTCATAGTGCGTATAGCTAAGGAGCGGAATTCCCTGCCGGAGTCTGTGTTTCCCGATAGCTACAAACTGGGAGTCTTTAATTCAAGAGTGAATAGGTTACTTCTACGCAAGCGTGCACCATCTTCGACCACATCATCGCTTACCATCAGGTGAGATGGTGGTCAAGCGCGTGCCTATTAATAGTAGAAAAAAAATAAAGTCAAAGCTAGTAATAATAATAATGAAGTACAAAGTCCGACCATCGCGTGTTATGGTGTCTATACCTACATTTACATACTTACATAGCTCCGTTTAAATAATAGGTGTAATTATAAATGCAAGAGTATCAAGTTGAAGGTGCGTAATAAAAAAGATTAAAAACAATATTGTAAGCCTTTTTACACACTTCCTATTATCCTTGACTCTTTAACTTAAAACTAAACACAAAAAATCCATTAACAACATTTGTCATTACTTAAAATCATTAGGCAACCATTTTCCTAAATACAATTGACTCTAAAAATTTAAGTTAAAATCAGTTTGCTTTGAAACTTCACGTCTTTCACACATTTATTAAGTTCCTGAATTGCGTATCTATCATGTAAGGCGTCGTCTTTACTGGCTAACGATCGGACGAGTTAACGATGAGATTTCGTCGCACGACGAGATTCAATACACATATTTCTATAGGCGATTCACACACTGCCCCGCTATACGCTGCCGGGTGCGTGGCAACGAAGTCTAAAACTGCGCGTAAATGCGTTTTCTATGTGTTGCACTACGCGTATTTTCGTTTTTTTTTTGGACGGGACCCATTGCAATTTGCCTAGTTAAGGGTGGTTATTGTTCGACCGGGCTAGGCACGTGTTTTCAATGCAAAGAGAGATACATTCAAGCAACGTAAGAACTAAGAACACGCACTCCCGCGTTACGTTGCGTAATGCGGTGCAGTGTGGGAATCGCCTTAGAGTGTCCTAGTTGAAGCTTGCAAATCATCACACGAGTACAGGAATAATTTTCGTCGCGCGACGAAATCGCATCTGATCGTTAGCCAGATAGGAAGAAGCCTTAAGATTTTATCAGGCTTAGGAACGTTATTAACACCAAATCTCAATTCAGTAATTATTCCATCCTTATTCTTGCAAATAAATCTAAAAATGAAGGAGTGTGTTGAAAAAGATATTTGCTCACATCTTTTTATAAGAACAGTGTTTCATGCCATAAATTGTGATATATTTTACTTCACGATAAGTTTCGGATCGGCCATAAAATCTAATTTGACTGAAGAACAGAGAAATGATCCGGATTTGGGCGTTATTTGGAAATATTCGTATTGTTTTTTTACGAATTGGAATCTGGTGAGTCCATTTATTTTCTTGAATAAATCGAATTACATATGCAGATCGATTTCCAAAAAAAAATTAAGACGATTTTTTTAAGCGTTACGTACTCAAAAGGTAACGACCCTAAGGATTAACCATTATTGTGTATTTTAAATTATTTAAAATACACAACGGCCGGTCAGCTACCGTCGCGGCCCCACTACCCCTGTGAAGGGGCACCCGTACGGCAACCGACATCGAACATTCGACTTCATAACAGCCAAAAGACGTCCACTGCCGGACATAAGTTTCCCCCAAAGGGATATGCGATAATCGCCACGCTTGGCAGGCGGGTTGGCGATCACAGTGCATGGTGTTGAGTACAGAGAACGCTGCTGCCCATTCTCTGGCGAGTCTCTTATGCCCGTTTTCACCAACATCCCCTAAGTTTACGGGTTCTCCTAAACATGTTTAGGGGGCCGTTAGAGGATGGTTTCTGTTTCACCAACGTTTAGGGGTCAACTAAACGTTAAAAGGTCTGCTAAATTTAGGTGGTCGAAATTTTGCCCCATAAACCGGCACCTACGTATGTGATCGTTTAAACAACGAAGATGGATAGTGATTTATATGATTTTTTTGAATATATTGAAACTGTTTCGACGCAAATAATAGCCGTAGACCAAAATATAACGAAAACGATCAAATTACTTTGAATTTTTTGATGAAACTGACTTTTTGGAGATATAGGTTACGTAAATTTTCAGTGTTGTATTTATTGGAAAATATTGAACACGCTTTAGAATTTCCTGATAATAGGTGAGTACATATTAACTAATCACATTTTTTTATACTACGTAATGTAGCCCGTAAAATAAAATAACAAAAAACTGTGCGCATGGTATTTTTTTTTTAGTTGACGATACGACAATGTTTCCTTGTGTTTATTTGATTTGCATGATAAATTTTATTTTATTCCAGGAATAATTCTATATCTCCAATAAATCAGTTATTAATAGCATTGAGATTTCATGCTACTGGTAATCATTTGTTGGCTGTGGCAGACATGGGTGGGATCAGTGTGGCTACTTGCAGTCGAATAATAAAAAGAGTGTCTGCAGCAACGCTTCCTTTTTTCTGCCATTTTATTATACCGTAACTAAATACGTAACGTTAACGAAACAAAATAGATGCAAGCAAGCGATCACAACAAACTATCCACGAAAACAAACGAAAGTAAAGTGTCAAATTCAAATATGACCACAGATTAAACGTGAGTTTCGTAATGTATCCACAGAGTAAATATGTAAGAAAATATAAAATTAATAAAAAATATGAAGGAATTAATATTGATTATTGCTATTAAAACATAATTTATTATAAACTGTATCTATTTGTGTATATACTTTAGAGAATTTGTTAAAAAACTATATTATTTCAAAGTATCGATAAGTTTAAAGACGAATCATTCACTATTATCGAAAACAAAACGTCACATAGCTATGTGTCCCCTAGTTAGGTGATAAAAACGATGGTGAAACGAAATTTCATTTAGGGGCTAGTTTAGGGGTACTGTTAAGTAAAGGGCCCCATACTTAGGTGGTAGTATAGGGGATGTTGGTGAAAACGGGCATCGCCTCTTACGACACCCACGAGAAGTGATGGGATGGTATTATTCTTTTACGGCACCATACGGCACCGGCCGAGACCATACGGTAGACATGAACGTGTCGCGATGTATTACAGACTAAAATCTGAATGCAAAGAGTTGCAGAAATAGTGCATAACCTGCTGTTTTTGTCGTAATTAAATGAATACGTATTAATGTAATGTTTCTGTCAGTAAAGTTCAAGGTGTAAACTCATTTAGTAATTATGAACGTCAGTTCTTAGCGACGCGACGCGACGTCCATCATGACGAAGTTTTTAGCAGGATAAGCAGTAATGTGCAAATTAGAGGAACTCGTGACTATGGTAGGCACCAGATAAACTTACAATTATATTATAGTAAATAGTAATTATAGTAATAGTTAGTATAGAGTATAGATATCAGTAAAAAGGAAATGGCTTAGCAGAAATATGATATCTATAATAATATATAAAGCTAAAGAGTTTGTTTGTTTGCTTGAACGCGCTAATCTCAGGAACCACTGGTCCGATTTGAAAAATTCTTTCAGTATTAGATAGCCCATTTATTGAGGAAGGCTATAGGTTATATATCATCACGCTAAGACCAATAGGAGCGGAGCAGTAAAAAAAATTGTGAGGCAGACGAAGTTGCGCGGGTAAACTAGTGATATGATAAGATACTGAATGCAGGAAGTTAATAAAATTATGTAAAACCTGCTATTACCTACTGTTGGGTTTATGTTTAGTTAAATTCAAGGTATAAACACGTTGAATAATTATGAACTTCAGTCTTTAGTGACGCTCATTAATAATAATAAACAATAATAATAATAATAAATGATTTATTTCTCACCGTACACTCTCTACTGTATCAATACAAAATACGTAACAGCTATAATATACTGTGGGAGACTGGTGCCTAAACTAGACTTAAGGTCTGTATTTCAGGACACCAGGTCTCCACCCCTTGGGAAAAGTTTTTATTTCTGTTTTATACAGTACAATAATAAGTGCAGTAAGAATTTAAATAAAAATAACATAAGCTTATATGATTAATAACAAAAGATAAAAAAAAAAGGAAACTAGACGAAAACATTATGACGAACGTTTTTAGTAGTAGTCGCTGGACATGTAAAAACTGTCCAAGGGCGAGTCTGACTCGCGTGCAAGGGTTCCGAACCAAATTCAATTTTTGAACATGTTATTTTGACACTACAGACTTCTTATAGGTTTTCCTGTAATCTGTAGGGATATAGAACTGTTATCTGCATTTTTTTTTCAAGGCTTTTCGGATCTAAGAATGGTGGGAATGGTAATTTTTTGTTCATTTCTTGAATAACTTCAAATTTTATTTTAAAATTATGAAAAAAATATAATTAAAACCCTCAGAAAAAACCCTTGTATTTGATACTAGTTGACCCGCGTAACTTCGTTTGCGTCACAATTTTCATGACTGCTCCGCTCCTATTGGCCTCCGTAGCGTGATGATATATAGCCTAATATAGCCTTCCTCGATAAATGGGCTATCTAACACTGATATAATTTTTCAAATCGGACCAGTAGATTAGCGCATTCAAGCAAACAAACAGACAAACCCTTCAGCTTTATATATTAGTATAGTATAGGTATAGATACCTTCCTCGAGAACCATATCTAATGGTTTCAAACAGCAGTGAAGCAGTTTTTGAGTTAATCGCGAATAGACAAACTTTGTTTTATAATATGTAGTGATGTGCAAACTGTGTCCACAACCCAAGAACTGGGTTACACAATATACTTACTGACAACCAACGGCTTAACTTGCTTTCCGAAGTACTGAAGATTCTCGGTATTACCAATGGTGAACCGACCTTAGCAACCGTTGCTTGACCTTAAAGATCAACCCGTGCGGCTGCTATTTCTTAGCCACTTTATAAGTAAACACTAGTTGACCCGCGCAACTTCGTCTGCTTCACAATTTTCTATTGGCTATTGGTCTTAGCGTGATGATATAATGTATAGCCTATATATAGCCTTTCTCGATAAATGGTCTATCTAAAACTGAAAGAATTTTTCAATTCGGACCAGTAGTTCCTGAGATTACCGCGTTCAAATAAACAAACAAACAAACAAACTCTTCAGCTTTATATATTAGTATAGATTTCACATAATAATATGATATAATTCTAGAAACTTCTGTTTGAGATGCTGTTGCTGAGGTCAAATGAATAAAAATGTTAATAATTCTTAGTTTAGGTAGGTACCTACTGACGTCAATTTAATAAACAACTTCCTTGCATCAAGGTTATTCTAGTTTAACCTTCTCTGCTTGCCAAAATACCAACGAGATATGAGTATTTGTAGGTGACTCAGTCGCTTCATTTAAATACTGGAATTCACCTGCATACGGTAAAATAGACTGGAGAACGTTTTCTTTAAAAAACTTAAAACAACGTGTAGATATGTAAAAGAATAAACGTAATACATCATCATCACAGCTGAAAGACGTCCACTGCTGGACATAGGCCTCCCCCAAGAAGGGCGTTGCCATAATCGCCACGCTTGGCAGGCGGGTTGGCCATCGCAGTGCATGGTGTTGAGTTTTACAGAGAACGCTGCTGCCCATTCTCTGGCAAGTCCAGTCGCCTCTTACGACACCCACGGGAAGTGATGGGATGGTACTATTCTTTTACGGCACCATACGGCACCGGCCGACACCATACATCGTGTAGATGAATTTGTAGAAAATTATAGAAAAATATAGTTAAAACAATGTTTAAACCCTCACAGTAAGCCCTTTTCATTTGAAATGTCACGCAATATAATTGTTTTTTTTTTTTTTTTTGAAATTTTCTAGATTGACCCCCAAAAGCAACCCCCATGGCTTGCTGCCCCATAATGGGCTTGCTCTTGACCACAATCAATTTACGTAACGCGTCCGTGTTTGGGTCACAGAAGTCCATATGCGTACCAAATTGCAATAGAATCGGTCCAGTGGATATGCAGAAAACTGGCTGTGACAGACGGACAGACAAATAGACATACACCCGACTGATCCTATAAGGGTTCCGTTTTTTGTTCGGAACCCTAAAAAAAAACCGGCCAAGTGCGAGTCGGACTCGTACACGAAGGGTTCCGTACCATAAACCTTATTTTTTATTATTTGTTGTCGTAGCGGCAATAGAAATACACAATCTGTGAAAATTTCAGCTCTCTACCTATTATGGTTCTTCGGATACAGCCCGCCGAAAGACAGACGGATGGACGGACGGACGGACGGACGAACGCGCAGCGGAGGCTTAGTAATAGGGTTCCATTGGTTACTCTTCGGGTACGGAACCCTCAAAAGGCTCTTGGAAAGATCTAGTTGTCTTGAAAAGATTGTTTTAGCGATAAGGCCGCTCATTGTGTCACCCTATGTAATGTTCTTCATCTATCTTTTCTGTAACTTATATGGTGTACATAATAAAGAGTATTCTATTATATCTATTCTCCTTGCCTATCATAGTTCTTTGTTTTTTATAGAAGATTTCGTTTTCATAATGAACCATTATTTTATGCCCTTGTATCCATTAGGAGGTCATGGTTAAATTATAACAGCTTCGCGGATCAAGCTTTAATGTTAAGCAACATTAGCCGAGGTCAATTCATGGATGGAAGACCTTTTTCTTAGCATACCGAGTTTCCTCCGTGCCTCGGAAAGCACGTTAAGCCGTTAGTCCCGGCTGTCATTTGTAGATCTTTGGCAGTCGTTACGGATTGTCAGAAGCCAGTAATTCTGACTCCAGTCTTGCCATGAAGTACCGTTTTACCCAGTTAATGGGTTGTGGAGGTCTGGTAGGCAGCCGCTCCTCGTAAAATACTGGTATTCAGCTAAATCCGGCTTGACTGGAAGCCGACCCCAATATAGTTGGGAAAAGGCTAGGCAGATGAATTCATGGATGGAAGACCATTCATTAAATACCGTGCCTCTTAAATCTGAGTAAGCCGCTGGTCCCAATTGTGATACGAAAAGTTTACAAAAACAAATAGTTTTTTAATTTTTATTTATAGTAATTTGGAGCTACAAATTTGGATTAATTTTTCAGGGTTCCGTTTTTTCCGAACATAAAACGGAACCCTTATAGGATCACTCGGGTGTCTGGCTGTCTGTCTGTCTGTCCGTCCGTCTGTCTGTCTGTCTGTCTTTCCGTCTATCACAGCCAGTTTTCTCCGGATCCACTAGACCGATTCTGTTGAAAGGTACACATATGGACTTCTGTAACCCAAACACGCGAAACGTTACATAAATTATATTTTTTTAGAATGGGTGTCACTTTTGGGGGTTAAATTAGAAAATTAAAAAAATAATTTTGAACAATATCGTGTGACATATCAAATGAAAAGGGAGGATTTTAATTATATTCTTTTTTTCATAATTTTAAAATAAATGTTTTTGAAGTTATTCAAGAAATAAGACAAAAATTAACCATTCCCCCTTATCTCCGAAACTACTGATTCTAAAATTTTGAAAAAAAATGGACCTTTAAAAATAGGAAAATCTATAAGAATACTATAGTGTTAAAATGACATGTTAAAAAAAAGAAATTCGTTCGGAACCCTTTGCACGCGAGTCTGACTCGCACTTGGCCAGTTTTTTTCTACCAGAATCAGTATGATAGGGCAAGAAATCAAAGCGTGGGACGAAACTAGTTGATTACTTATGCAACGAAAATCGTTATTTTCTTAAACAACGAATATTAGTACTCGTATTTTAGATAGCTATCACGTCATCGTTATTTATAGACAATCTTCAAGATAATTAATACAGTAAAATTTAATACAATAAAAATATTTTTTTATTAACTTGGTTGCGAAATCAATTATTTTCATACACTTTCATTTTCTTAGTTTTTTAGGGTTCCATACCCGAAGGGTAACCAACGGAACCCTATTACTAAACCTCCGCTGTCCGTCCGTCCGTCTGTCTGTCAGCGGGCTGTATCTCAAGAACCGTAATAGGTAAACAGTTCATATTTTCACAGATTGTGTATTTCTATTGCCGATTAAGCAACATTCAATAAAAATGAAAAATTAAAGTGGGCTCCATACAAGAAAAATGTTTTTTGCTAGAGAACCCCTCGTGTGAGACTCCAACTCGCACTTAACCGGTTTTTGTTTCACTTTCTTTTCGTGCCAAATGAAAGATTGAGATTTGAAAAGTAAAAGCGTATTTCTCAAAATTATTTGCGTGTTCCAAATGCCTGCGACGGCCGGTGATGATTATAAACCCGTTATGGTTTTTTCCACAACGCTTACCTTCACAAATCCTGTTACTTACAGTCAAAATGAAGATTAGTACATCAATCATCTGCCTAGCCTTTTCCCAACTATATTGGGGTCGGCTTCCAGTCAAACCGGATTCAGCTGAATACCAGTATTTTACGCGGAGCGGCTGCCTACCAGACCTCCACAACCCATTAACTGGGTAACACGGTACTTCATGGCAAGACTGGAGTCAGATTTACTAGCTTCTGACTATCCGTAACGACTGCCAAAGATCTACAAATGACATACGGGACCAACGGCTTAACGTGCTTTCCGAGGCACGGAGAAAACTCGGTATGTTAAGATGGTCACCCATCCACAGACCAAACTTGGCATGCGTTGCTTAACCTTGAAGATCGACCCGTGCGGCTGTGCCAATGTCACGAGCTCCTCAACTTAAACGATTATTACACTACCCAATTTATCGGGCCCGATGTGTAGGGCGGCCTGTCCCTGCGGCAGTGAGCCGATTATTACACTACCCTAGAAATCGCCCCCGATCTCAGTATGAAGGCGTCACGTGGATAGCTTTGCACGCAGTGGCGGCGTAAAGTGGGGGTGGAGGAGGCTGGTCCGCCCCGGGTGCCAACGCTAAGCACCAAGCTGCCGTGGCTATTTAAGGTGTTGAATAGCTTTGGAAGTACACAAACAGAGATCGATGGATATTTTTTTACTCATTAATATATCATCAAAAGTAAGAAATCAACCAAGTGTCGGTAATAACGGCATTTTGCAGCAAGGTGACTACGATAACTCACTCTTACATCCAAAGAAAGCGCACAAAATCTCCCTCTTAAGGCATTCAATAACTAACTACTCTTGTTCGTAACTACTTACATACTTATAAATATTATAGTTTAAAACGCATCGCAACTATATTTTTATTATTTTTTTTCGAATATAATTTCTTATTCCCTAAAATACGAATTCATGTTGCGCTTGATCTGATCTTATACCGCGCGTAAAATTTCGATTTAATCAATTATAAGACACAGGGAAGTAAGTTTTGATGTGATTGAATATTTTAGCAAAATAATCGATCGGAAATTTCTCATTCTATAATCGCTCAGAGTGCCAATCTACCCCACTGCGAGATCTTGATCACCCGATCGCCCGATGGCAGGGCCTTAACTCCCTGTTTCTTATTACACCACACTGTCCCTGCAGTGTCAGACTCTTACTGACTAAAACCCATCCGTGTTCCTCCTAGTGCCCTTTGCGTTCCAGGGCTGCGGTACCTCTTTCGAACGAAGTCCGCACCCCAGCAGGCACTGGCCCTAGTTGGCCCCGTCTTCCATGCTGACATCTCCTTAAGGCGCGTTGGTATCGCAACGCGCTGCCGACCCGGGATGAATTAATGGCCAACACTGACTTCGCCCGGTATTTTTTTTTTCAATGATAATTACGAACACAACAAAAAAAAAAAATATTTAAATCGTTCAAGTCGTTACGAAGTTATGATTCATTTTTATTTTTATAACTTGCTAGATGTATAATTATCGAATTTGTTTTTATGTATCTTACCTATTAATTTAAAAATAAAGTTTTAGACATAACGGTGTGATAACAGCTATATAAATTTATACATAAGTGTTAGTAAATAAAGACGAACAAAGAAAGTGGTTCCGTATCTTTGCGCTGTAATTGTGCACGATCACGTCTGTAAACTGTGGTATTACAATTTAGTAGGCGCTATGTGTTGCGTCCTTAGCTGCTTTTTAGGGTTCCGAACCCAAAGGGGAACCAACGGAACCCTATTACTAAGCCTCCGCTGTCCGTCCATCCCTCCGTCTGTCTGTCAGCAGGCTGTATCTTAAGAACTGTAATAGGTAGACAGCTGAAATTTTCACAGATTGTGTATTTTTATTGCCGCTATAACAACAAAAAAATTAAGGTTTATGGTACGGAACTCTTCGCGTGCGAGTCCGACTCGCACTTGACCGGTTTTTTGTTTTTGTGTGTGTTTGGTTTTCTATTGTTGTGAGCTAGTTGTTTTTAAAGTGTGTGTGTGTATTTTGTTTGTAATATGGACATTAGTCTGAATTAAATGCTTTTTATTTTCTCGGGTCCCCGGAGACCCGGTCCTTTGATAGGCGTACGAGGGGCCGAAACCAACTCGCAGAGACCCCTTTAGACATTTCAAATCGAACGGGACACCAACCGACGATTATCCCTGTATGCACTGTGAAAGTATACCCAAGGACAATCCCCGGTTGGAGCAGGACTATTGTAGAATAAGGAAACAAAAGATGAGGAGTGGGATTCCCTGCAGAGTCTGTGTTTCCCGATAGCTACAACCTGGGAGTCTTTAAGTCAAGAGTGAATAGGTTACTTCTAGGCAAGCCTGCTCCATCTTCGACCACATCATCGCTTGCCATCTGGTGAGATAGTGGACAAACGTGTACCTACAAAAACAAATCTTTTTAACAAAAAATAAAACCGATTTCCAAAAACAAAACACTACAAAGTAAAAGTTTGACTTTGACTTTGAAAAAATAACTTTTATTTCGGAAGTTGGTGTTTTTGGTTATTTCGTTTTTGAACACCGACTTCCGAAATTAAAGCAATTTTTTTTATTTTTCATTATTTAGTGGTACGTGATGTTATGTTATGGACTGCATGCGATTTCAGAAATCCCGATCCATTTGCTATCATTTATTGAAGAGTTCCGTTGCCTACCTCCGAAGTTCTTCATCAGATCTTCACCAAATTTAAATAGGACCAGTCCGAGAAAATACTCTTCCAAACAAAAAAAGAATCATCCAAATCGGTTAACAATTGGCGAAAATATCGCTGAACATGCATTTTTCATCAGATCCTGACTTATACCTTCCATCATCAGCTCAGCAACATGAGATGATGATTACCAGGCACAAATATCTGAATTGCGTTAGAAAGTGTATGAAAAACATTGTATGTGCTTATAAAATTTGAGGGTTTCCCTCGATTTTCATGAGATCCCATCATCAGATTCTAACTTGGTGGCAATGGGACCACCTCGGGAGTATAGGCTTTCGAATATAAAAACATACACCCGAACATAGAAACTCCTCCTTTTTGAAGAAGTCGGTTAAAGACATGAACAACGCAAAATCAATGCAATTTTAACGTAAAAATGAAACAAGTAGAGGGTAAAATAAACATCATTATGATAACTCATTACCTAACAATAAAGAGATACCGACGTTCTAATTACTGTCACGATAACTGACGAGTAGTCGCCCTAAACCGCCACGGGATACGGGCGTCTATTAGCATAAGTTTATAATTAATAATTATTAATAGTAATAAAATATAATTATTCAAAAATCATTTTATAAAAAATATTCTAAAATTATTTTTTTAAAACGTAAAGAGTGTTCTATTTTCAAAATCGTGTTCGTCGATTTAAAAGTGTTCTTTTTATAAAACCGTTTTGAATTATTTTTTTTTCAAAAATGGAAGAGTACATTTGGAAGGATAGTAATATTTTCTATAACGTTTTATGCTTTTTGATTACCGAAAATGAAAAGTTATTTGATAGGAGTGATTCTAAATTGTATTGGACCACAGTTTATCATATGTTTGGGGTCCTGCATAATGTCTATATTACCATTTTTGCTACCACATTAGATATTAAACCCAGTGAGAATATAGACCTAGACAACCTCTACAGATATAAACCTGGATATCTGACTGGGTGGAATTTCGTGAGTACCCTATTATTTCTTCTGTTTTTTTTTTCTTAAAAAATAATCTGGTTAGGCATTCCATTAGGCTTCTGACTACCTAACGACTGTGAAAGATCTGTAATTTGTATCTATAATTTTATTTTAACTTTGAAATTAATTTGCATGTTTCAAATGTTTTATTACATTATCTGTTTAGAGAAATTCAAAATCATTGTCGTTTGAAATTATTTTGCATGTTTAAAATTTTTTATAGCATTATTTTTTTTTTAGAGAAATTCAAAATTATTGACATACATGTATGTGTTTATGTTTCTTCGAAAACTACAATAATAATAGTTATAGGTCCTATAGATTATTTTATAAAATAAATTGTCGGAAGGTTTCAAATTTTACTAGTTTGAAACAATATCTCTTTTACCTTAATTTGTCATTGCTCTTCAAAATTAAGGTTTTGTTCATATAATGAACATTTTTTTTTTAGGGTAGTCAGAAGCCGCAAATATTATTTAAGCCTTTTCTTGTTTATTCCCAAAGTCGTCATCATCTGCCTAGCCTTTTCCCAACTATATTGAGGTCGGATTCCAGTCAAGCCAGATTTAGCTGAATACCAGTATTTTACGTGGAGCGGCTGCCTACCAGACCTCCACAACCCATTTTAACTGGGAAACACGGTACTTCATGGCAAGACTGGAGTCAGATTAACTGGCTTCTAACTATCCGTAACGACTGCCAAAGATCTAAAAATGACAGCCGGGACCAACGGCTTAACGTGCTTTCCGAAACACGGAGGAAACTCGTTATGTTAAGATGGTCACCCATCCACAGACCAACCTTGGCAAGCGTTGCTTAATCTTGAAGATCGACCCGTGCGGCTGTTATTATCTAGCCACGAGCTCCTCAATATTTAGTTTTATTCCCAAAGTATTGAAAGGAAAACTGATCACATTTAATGGGCTATCTCATACCATAGCGGATGGTAGACCGTGCAGGATGAAGTAAATCTATACCAATTTATTATAAATAGATAAAGTTTGTGAGTTTGCGAGGTTGTAGGGGTAATCTCTACTCTACTCTCTGTACTGAACCGATTTTGAAATTAAGTATACCAATAGAAAGCCACGTTATTTGTGAGTGTCATAAGTTATACATTAACCCCAAATATACCACCCAACGAAGTGGGCTCGGGCCAGCTAGTTTTAAATACAGTGATGGAATTTTTTGTCTCGTGAATATTTTGAATCTGCCACACTTATTTGGAAAGCCTATCTCTCAACCACTGTGCCGATTGTTATCTGGACCAGAAATACTGTCGGCTTCTTGTCACAAATTCTACGCAAGTCAAGTCAAGTTGCAGAATAAAAATATTATTTATTTTGATGTTCTGCAAGCCGTAGGCATAGAAATATAACTATATCTATGGCTGTAGGCATGTAGGACGAATTAATGTATTGTTCCGATTTTGACGGGACTTCAAAGGCAACTGATGTTACAGGAAGTAACTTACTTTTATTAAAAAAATATGGATTCGCGATAAAGATGAAAATCCCATGAAATTACTATTTGTGCTGTCTTTGAAGCGGAAAAATGGCGGGTAACAGCTAGTCCTAGCTTTCTTTTTTTTTAAGGATGGGAAATCATCAAATGACTCCTCCCGCTCTGGGTGAAGCAGAAGGGAGTGTCAGACTCTTACTGACTAAAACCCACCCGTGTTCCTCCTAGTGCCCTTTGTGTTCCAGGACCGCGGTGACCCTTTCGAACAGATTCCGCAGCAAGCTACTAATGATATAAAGAGTTTGTTGATATCGGATGAGCTCTGAAAATACTGAACCGATTTTAACCACTTTTTCACCAATAGAAAGCAAAATTATCAGTAAGATACAAAAGCTATGATTTATATTCGAAAAAAAATAGACATCTCTACGAAAATTGCAGTACTAAACCCATGCGAACGAAGTCGCGGGCGAAGTGCCAGTCTATACTAATATATAAAGCTGAAGAGTTTGTTTGATTGAACGCGCTAATCTCAGGAACTTCTGGTCTGATTTGTAAAATTCTTTCAGTGTTAGAGATAGCCCATTTATCGAGGAAGACTATAGGCTATGTATCATCACGCTAAGACCAATAGGAGCGGAGCTGTAATGAAAATTGTGACGCAGACGAAGTTGCGCGGGTCAACTAGTTAACAATAAATTGGTCACTGCACTCTTTACATTTCATTATAATAGGTAAGCGTATTATCAGTTTTGTAATTATTGTATTCTTACAAATACCATTTCGACACATGACAACACATATCGCACGTGTGCCGATAAAGAATTCAAATATTGGTTTGTTTGTATTTATTTTACAACTACACGTGGAAGATAATTAGGTGAATCTGCACTAGTTTTTGCCTGTGTCTTGGCTCCCTTAACATGTTTTCTATTATTATTGATAGTCTCGCTTTTGACCATATTCTCATCTCTCTCCTCTTCTCTTCTATTTCCTCTCTCTCGTGATTTCAGCCCCGGGTTATATTCTCTAGGGGGCCCGCTAGGGCCAGTGCCTGCTGGGGCTGCGGACTTCGTTCGAAAGAGGCACCGTACCCTGGGACGCAAAGGGCACTAGGAGGAACAGGGATGGGTTTTAGTCAGTAAGAGTCTGACATTCGCTGTACTTTGATGCTTTCCAATCGTTCCAAAGTGTCCTATTCCCGTTGTTGTTCAAGTTCTAATGGACTTATTTAATGAAATCGTTCACCGACATCTATTTTTAGGGTTCCGTGCCTCAAAAAGATTAAACGAAACCATTAAAGTATTACTTTGTTGTCCATCCGTCTGTCTGTCAAGACCGTTTATCTCGGGAAAGCGTGGAGGTGACGAGTTAAAATTAAAACCATATACTCAGGTCTATGACCTCTTGCAACTGTGAAAATCAAACTTCTAAGTTAACGTTAAAAAAAGATACGGTCGTTTATGCCGCAAAAAACGTATATTTCGACACTCTAAAGGGAATCAAAATATATAGGGTATTTCCCTTTGAAGAACTATGAAAATTGACAAATAGGTAATACCGTCAATACTACAAGTATAGAGAAGTCTGAAAACTATACATTTGAAAGTACTTTGAAGGTACAAATTTGTACTGGGGCGAGTCCAACTCGCACTTGGTCGGTTTTTTTGGACCAAGCGCCGCAGTGGTGCAGGCAATAGTGAGAATGCTCTAGGAGGAACACGGATGGGTTTTAGTCAGTAAGAGTCTGACACTCCCTCCTGCTCCGCCCAGGGTGCTTACTCTGGAATATAATTCCGATAGATCGACATTGGTCAAACGTCAGTTGCTTGAGTTAAATGTCAGGGATTGGCCAGACTCAGTGAGTCTAGCCAATCCCTGACGTTTAACTGAGAATTCCAATGTCGATCTATCGGAATTATATTCGAGAGTAAGCACCCAGAGCGGGAGGAGTCATTTGATGATTTCCCAGCCATAAAAAGAAAGGCAAGAAAACTATAAAACGATCTTAAACTTTGCCCTTATATGGTCATACCATAGTGTTATCAGCACCAATAGTAGTTGAGGAGCCAAATAAAATAAATAAATAGCTAATATTGAATAAGTTTACAATAATCTTGATTGTCAAGCCATGCGACGGGTCAGAGGGTCAAATACGCTTTCTAAATTATCTTTATGACGTTCAAGAAATTAATTCTGAATGAGCGACTGTCAGTTGGTTTTCTTAATGATTTAAATTGTAATTACCTACAGATAAATTTAACCTGTGCGTGTGCAGGGTCATTGTTTTGGTTAATTTGCAAATATAATTGATCGTATCAGAGGTTTATTTGTCTTCACTAATATTATAAAGAGGTTAGATTTGTTTTTTTGTTTGAATTGATTAGGCTCCGAAACCACTGGACCGATTTAGAAAAAATCTTTCACCATTATCCCTGATGACATATGCTACATTATATTTAAAAAAAAAATAGAGATCCTTAAGAAAATTGCAATAATGTAACCCAAACCTTTCACACTTCATTATTGTATATAATTGAAGTTTTCATACAGATCCCTCACTTTTTTGAAAATATTCTAGAGCCTATGTTCATCAGGGATAATTAAGGTTATAATGGTGAAAGATTTTTTTCTTAACATACCGAGTTTCCTCCGTGCCTCGGAAAGCACGTTAAGCCGTTGGTCCCGGCTGTCATTTGTAGATCTTTGGCAGTCGTTACGGATAATCAGAAGCCAGTTAATCTGACTCCAGTCTTGCCATGAAGTACCGTGTTACCCAGTTAATGGATTGTGGAGGTCTAGTAGGCAGCCGCTCCACGTAAAATACTGGTATTCAGCTAAATCCGGCTTGACTGGAAGCCGACCCCAATATAGTTGGGAAAAAGCTAGGCAGATGAATGATAGTGAAAGAATTTTCCAAATCAGTCCAGTAGTTTTGGAGCCCATTCAATTCAAACAAACAATCAGACAAATTTTTCCTCTTTATAATATCGGAACTTTGTCCGCATACGGTTCGCATTTGTTTACAAATCAAGTTCATCCACTTATCACAATCATCTCTCTCGCACGTAAGACACACGTATCATAGTATGATTATATCACGGATCACACTACACGGCACGTATCGCGTGATCATCACAACTCTAAACATTCCACATTCACACAACATTCATTCGTAGACTGTATAGAACGCCTTGATTTTTTACTGGCTTATATTTACTAGCGGACGTCACGTGGTTTGACCCGCATAGTTCCCGTTCCCGTGGGAGTGCAGGGATGAAATTTAGTCTATGTTACTCCCTGATAATTTAGCTATCCATTGCTGAAAGAATTATTCAAATCGGCCCAGTAGTTTTTAAGTTTATTCGTTATAAACAAAAATAAAAATCTATCCTTTTTTATTAGTATATGTATAGACGTACAGATTTCAAAATATGTGGTACAGAGCAAACAAATAAAAAAGTGTTCGCCTAACAGCATATTTGCTTTGAAAAAAAAAAAAACAAGTGCAAGTAGGTCTTGCACACGAAGTGTTCTGTACCATAAAATGAAAAAAATCTGTTTCTCATATCTGTCCTCTTTGTATTTTATTTCATTTTTATTATTTGTTGCTATAGCGGCAATTGTAATGCACACTGTGACAATTTCAACTGTCTAAGCTGTTACGGTTCATGAGATACAGACCGCTGATAGGACGGGCGGTCGGACAGCAGAGGTTTAGTAATAGAGGCTCGTTGGTTACCCTTTGGGTACGGAACCCTATAAAAATGAAAAACAATTCGCTCTTAGGCGAAGAATTTTTTTTACGGAACTACATAATATTCTATCTTCAACGTTTTAAAATTTTCTTATCCAAGTACATTTTTATCATATAGGTAATTTATTATACATCTAATAAATACAGGACAAACATTTATATAACAAGTGCACAAAGCGGTCTTATCGCACAGGGCAATCTCTTATAGACAACCTTTGGATGGAAGGAACGACAGGAGATAGACTATGCGCCAGGGTAGCCCGCGAAATTCATTTTTTTTTTTTTTTTGCAATTTGCCGGTCAGTGTGGAGCTGTATTTGAACAAAATAATTTAGAGGTATGCTGTACAGAGAGTAAAGTCGCGGGACTTTACGCTCTGTACCGCGTACATCTCAATTGAAAAGGAGGATCCTCCAACCAGGTGGCTGTTGTGCCTGGCAGGCTACTGCCCGATACTCATTCGGGCTGATGTATGTACGAGTATATGTTCAAATCGCACGGTAAACTCTGCTTGCGCGTTGCCGGATTTCGACGAAGTAGTTCGCTGCTACTTGGATAGATGGCGTCGCAGTTCTTTTTGTTGCGACGTAGATTTGCTTGAGGCGGCATTGATGCCGCTACAATACGATTCGCGACCGCAACGCAAATTTATCTAAAGAATTATAACCATTTTAATCATCAATATAGCCCTCTAAGTTCATGAAGCCCTATAGAATGGTTATTTCATGAAAAAGTCATTCTATAGGGCTTACCCTGGCACATCCACCTTAAGAGCGCACCGAGCTTTTGTTTTAGGTATTCTATTCGATCGGTGTATGTGTGCGTAAGCGCACGCGAAAACTGTACGTAAGAGCAGACCTACAGGGACCTTTTTGGCATTGCAACGATTTATATCATGCTGTTAGTTTCTGTTAACTCATTTTTATTATTGTTAGTTTTACTAAGAATATTTTGCTTCTTTGTGCGTCTTGCGTGTCCCAAATATATTTTTCTTTCTTCCAAAACACACAGTGCAATGTCCGACGGCCGAACAGTCTCAAAAATAACGCCAATTACGTATCATTTCCTCGTTGCCCCCTTAGCATAAGCATAATCAGCCTATAATGTTCCCACAGCTGGGTGTGTCCCAGCAGTGGGAACATTATTGGCTGGCCGCCTCTATGTGAGAGGGAGTGGGCCGTAATCCACCACGCGGGCCCAGTGCGGGTTGGTAGATGTCACATTTCTTCGAATTTTTGGTTCTAGGACATGCCGGTTTCCTCACGATGTTTCCCTTCATCGTTTTGAGAGCAGTGGTAATGAAATAATTTACACAAAGTGTAGCGCCTGTCTGGGTTCGAACCTACAACCTACAACTCGTAAGTCGCAGCCATTACCACCGGGCCACCACTGCTCGCCCCCTTAAGCTTACTGTACTAAAATACGAAATTCATAATTGTAATTCCGGAAGAGTTGACTCCTCAGCTAGACATTCGCGCCATTTAAAATACTGGTGTTCAGTTACATAAGGTTATATTGAAAACCATTTCAATTAATTATGTGCAAACTTATTCATGAACAATAAAATAATCAAAGCTTATGATTTTCCTAAGCGGATAGAACACTAACTAATTTGAAGTTAATTATTTTTATAAATTCTGATATAAGTTTTTTTTTTTAATTAATAACTGTGTTACTGTCTTGTGTGTCTGTCTGTATAGATCAATCACTACATAGTATAAAACAAAGTCGCTTCCACTTTCTGTCTGTCCCTATGTATGCTTAGATTTTTAAAACTGCGCAACGGATTTTGATGCAGGTTTTTTTAATAGATAGAGTGACTCTCGAGGAAGGTTTTAGAATATGATTTGCACCCGGACGAGGCCGTGGCGGGTCGCTAGTGTATTATATTTTGTAGTTGCGGTTTGGAACAGTCTTAAAAATTAATAATGAAACTCAACAGAAGATTTTTGACCCGCAGTCACGACACTTACGAGTAAAAAAACACGTGGTTCGAATACTTGCTTAAGGGTCAAAAGGTTAACATATAATTAAGAACAACTCATTAAGAAATCGTACCATATAATTAGCCAATCTTCTCCAATATAACCTACCTATTATTACAAAATTAATGATAAGAGTTGGCATCATTAATTAAGGAATTCTCTGTTAAACAGTTAATTGTTACTTCTGATAAAATACGATGACTGAGTGACCCCACGCTTTGCAGTCATGCTTATGACCATTATTAGACCAAATGGGCCTATTCCAATGATTTCGTTTTTAGGGTACGGTACCCAAAGGGTAACCAACGCGACTCTGTTACTAAGCTTCCGTTGTCCGTCCGTCCGTCTGTCTGTCAGCGGGCTGTATCTCTAGAACTGTTGGATTTTGCAGTGAGTGTGTTGTGAATTTCTATTGCCGCTATAAAAACAAATAAAAAATAATTTGCGTTTAATTCCAAAAATCATACAAAACACGTGCTTTTTTTGATTTATGATACGGAACCCTTTTCTAGCAGTGACAGATTTTTGTAGATATTATATCTGCTACTAAATTATTCAATACAAAACGTTTTGGGAACACATCCATAATGCGTACAGCTAAGGAGTGGAATTCCCTGCCGGAGTCTGTGTTTCACGATAGCTACCACCCGGGAGTCTTTAAGGCAAAAGTGAATAGGTTACTTCTAGGCAAGCGTACTACATCTTCGACCACATCATCGCTTACCATCAGGTGAGATGGTGGTCAAGCGTGTGCCTATCAATAGTAAAAAAAAAAAACAAATCATTTGAAGTTAAAATTCTCTGAATTTTTCTGTTTGCATAGCTGCGTCTATCTCAAAAACACCCTAAACAAAATGCGTTTAAACTCACCATTGCCACCATTCATTGCCATTCACCATTGCAGCCATTGCACCAACCGGACATCAAACCCCACTATCGTGCGGACGTCCAAAGTTCGGTCACGTGCCTGTCCCCAATATCGGCACTATCACCCTACGGATGCAATTTGACAGCTTATCTAGGGCGTCCTCGTTTTGATAAGGTGCCACTGTTAGCGGGTAGCGATAAGCGAAGCGGGTATCGTCTGAATGTTGCGTAAATTATTAAAGTATCTTAGGACTTGTTGAACATATGAGATAGCTATGTCAATCCAACAGATTAATATTGTATAAGTAGGAAATAAACCGATGTTTCTGAAACAGAGTCCCTATTTTTTTCTTTTAATTAATCACTTTTTATGCTAATTCGGTCAACACTATCGAGTAAATTTCGTCGGCTGACGCTGAAAACCAGCGCTGTGGCTCTGTCTCAGCATTATGGCCGTTTTGCACATATCACGCGTGTTTTCCTAACCTGAAAACTATTTTTTTTATGCGCCATAAAAGACAGAGTTTCTTTTTTCCATTTTTTATAAGAAACTCCTAAAGCAACATACTAACATAAAACTCCACTATAGTGCGGACGTCCAAAGTTCAGTCACGTGCCTGTCCAAATATCGGCACTATCACCCTACGGATACAATTTGACAGCTTATCTAAGGCGTCCTGGTTTTGATAAGATGCAACTGTAAGCGGGTAGCGGGACGATAAGCGGAGCGGTTATCAGCTGTTGCGTAAATTAATTGTTAAAATTCTTACTAATATTATAAATGCAAAAGTAACTCTGTCTGTCTGTCTGTCGCGTTTCCACGCCAAAACTACTGAACCGATTCAAATGAAATTTGATACAGAGATAGCCTAAAGCCTGAAAAAGGACAAGGGATACTTTTATCCCGGGAGTATGTTCCCTAGGTAATTATTTAATAATTTACTAGGTTTTTTTTTTTGACTCAAATGACTCCTTCCGCTCTGGGCGGAGCGGAAGGGAGTGTCAGACTCTAACTGACTAAAACCCATCCGTGTTCCTCCCACTGCCCTTTGCGTGTCTCTTTCGAACGGATTCCGCACCCCGGCAGGATTCCGCACCCCGGCAGGATTCCGCACCCCGGCAGGATTCCGCACCCCGGCAGGATTCCGCACCTCGAAAGGATTCCGCACCCCGGCAGGATTCCGCACCCCGGCAGGATTCCGCACCCCGGCAGGATTCCGCACCCCGGCAGGATTCCGCACCCCGGCAGGCACTAGGTTTTGCCCCTGACTTCGTATGCGCAAATCCCGTTTTTCTCGTTCCCGCTGCAATTTCGGGAAATTTTCTCTTATTGCTTCCTTGTACCTACATGTCATATTTAAGCTTTCTACGACCAGCAGTTTCAGCTGTGCGTTGTCTGTCAGTCACTAGTGATGTAATTTTAAACATTAGTATTACGAAGCAACCCATTCACCACAGCCAGGAATTAAAACAAAGTTCGACAGTTATCAGTAGTTATCCTATTATGATAAGAACATCTAAGACAATGTAATGATAAGAGCCTCATTTTAGCGGGAAGCGTGGCAGATTGAATAATTAATCTACTAATCGGACGCGGAAAAGGAATGATTGTGTGGTTTTGACTGTAATTAAGTTGATAAGTGATGTAAGAATTTTAATTAGTAATAAAGGGCTCAATGTTTGTTACTAGAGTTCGTTACGGTTTTGCTGCTAAATTGTTGAACCGATTTTGATGAGATTTGGTACATAGGCGAATAGGACACTCATCATCATCTGCCTAGCCTTTTCCTAACTATATATTGGGGTCGGCTTCCAGTTAAACCGGATTTAGCTGAATACCAGTATTTTACGCGGAGTGGCTGCCTACCAGACTTCTCCAATTCAATAACTGGGTAACACGGTACTCCATGGCAAGACTGGAGTCAGATTAACTCGCTTCTGACTATCCGTAACGACTGCCAAAGATCTACAAATGACCACCGGGACCAACAACGGCTTATCGTGCTTTCCGAAGCACGGAGGAAACTCGGCATGTTAAGATGGTCACCCATCCACAGACCAGCCTTGGCAAGCGTTGCTGAACCTTAAAGATCGACCCGTGCGGCTGTTATTATCTAGCCACGAGCTCCATAGGCGAATAGGATACTGACGGTTACTATTTTGTTTTTTTTTTTATTTGGGACAAGCCCGCCACACATTCCCAACCACTGCAACTCCTGAAAGCCAGAGTCAACAGTGGCGACCACCAGAAAAACGCCGAGCCAATGAAACCCACAGAAATATAAAAAAACAGATATCTATGATGAAACCCGACGAGTCCCGGAGAAACGATTCAACTGTCTTGGATCCTGCAATGAAATTAATCAGAAAAGTACAGCGGAGGAGTAGGAAAAAAATATATATAATTTCCACTTCCCTTCGTATCAAGCAGGAGACAGAATAGAACTAGGCCAATAGGCACCAAGGGACAAATACAACTGGGTTAAGCCCAGTTGCCAAGCACCACGGAATATATCTTACCACTTAAACTAATGGGTCCTAAATTGTGAGCTACTTTTGATTCCAGTAATAGGTATGGCAAAATCGCTTGAACGCACGGAAATTTGTTCTGGTTTCAACAAGGTCCGTATAGTAAACTACCCCAGATGTAACCTTAATACTATCTAACATAATATTGCGTTCAGTTTGCCAAAGACTACACTCCCATAAGATGTGATGTGCGGATTGTTCGTATTCATGGTCAACTGTAGAACATTGACATAAAGGCGAGGCCACAAGCTTAAAGGAAAATAATTTACTCTTAAAATTGCCATGACCTGTGAGAAATTGGGCAACACAGTGATCCACCTCCAGCCATGTCCTGTCCAGCCGCTCACGAACAGATGGAAAAAACTGGTGGAGGTGACGGCCTTTGATGGAATTTTCCCACCTACATTGCCACTCGGATAAAAGTTCCTCCCAGACATCAGTCTGGGGTTTTAGTAATCTAGAGATCTTAGCACGGCCGCGTTGCGGTAAGAACTCTGGGTTCGTAATCTTTCTAGCGTAGTAGTACATTGCAGCACGCCGCTGCACTTCTAGATCGACTGGGAGAACACCCGCCAGTACTGGTAAGACTTCAGACCTAACCGTCCTATACGCCTTGCATAAGAATATCAAAGCCAAACGCTGGCTTTGAAGCAATTTACGTCGTACCGCACCTATGGTGGCCCTATCGGCCCAGACAGGTGCCCCGTAGCACATACAACCCAAGTAGGTAGCCCCATAAATAATTTTTAAGGTTTGAAAAGATAGACCCCAAGTAGCTTTGGATATTCTCGTCAAGGCGTAGAAGTTCTTTTTTGCTTTCTCACCTACTGTTATATGATCAATAAATGAAAAGTTATTTTCTAATAGCATACCGAGATAGCACACGGAATCTCTTCTTTTAACGGGTACGTTATTAAATTTAATACTAGGCCAGGATTTAAGGTTTCCTTTTAAAATAAGTTGATAGGTTTTATGCGGTGCAAAGGTCAGACGGTTTCGATAGACAATTTTGTTTGCGAAAATTTATAAAAACGTAAGCAAAGCTGCAGGCAAAATCAAGTATATTATAAAGATGTCTGTAGACACGAGATGGACCTAAACCCGCGACCCCTGCTGTATCGGGCCATTATTCTCACCATTGAGCTACCATGTTCTACTCACATGATGGGAAAACCCGTGCATAATACACTTTCCAAATTCCATTACAAAAGTTTTTAGGGTACCGTAAACGAAGGGTATCCAACGGAACCCTATTACTAAGCCTCCGCTGTCCGTCCGTCCGTCTGTCAGCGGGCTGTATCTGTAAAACCGTAACTGGTAGACAGTTGACATTTTCACAGATTGTGTAGGTAATTCTTTTCTTCTTGTTTGTCCTACTCTTTTCCCATTATTTGGGGTCAGGTCTCTGCAAGCAAATGGGCTGATGGTGTAGGTAATTCTATTGCCGCTATAACAACAAATAATTAAACCGGCCAAGTGCGAGTCAGACTCGCACACGAAGGGTTCTGTACCATAAACCTTAATTTTTATTAATTGTTGTTACAGCGGCAATAGAAATATACAATCTGTGAAAATTTCAACTGTGTACCTATTACGGTTCTTAAGATACAGCCCGCTGACAGACAGACGGACAGCTGGACTGACGGACGGATAGCGGAGGCTTAGTAATAGGGTTTCGTTAGTTATCTTTGGGTACGGAACCCTAAAAATTATGTTTTGTAGTACGGAACCATTTTTGTGCGAGTCCGACTCGCACTTGGCCGGTTTTTATTAAATACTTTTAATGTAAATGATATGCTTTCACCTATTTACATAGGCCCACTAAAATAAAACAATACAATAGGAGTTATTCGAAGTTTCTTAGCATCGGTAGGTGCAGGTAGTACCAGGGTCAGTCCCTTTCCAGTTAGAGGTTTAAATAAATTTGAATAATAGTCAATTTTCTCCGTTAACTTCTTACTTTCAATTTGTGACAGTTTATAACGGTGTTTGTATTTGTTTGTTTAATTTATATCCACACTACTCATCATCTGCCTAGCCTTTTCCCAACTATATTGGGGTCGGCTTCCAGTCAAACCGGATTCAGCTGAATACCAGTATTTTACGTGGAGCGGCTGCCTACCAGACCTCCAAAACCCATTAACTGGGTAACACGGTACTTCTTGGCAAGACTGGAGTCAGATTTACTGGCTTCTGACAATCCGTAACGATTGCCAAAGATCTACAAATGACAGCCGGGACCAACGGCTTAACATGCTTTCCGAGGCACGGAGGAAACTCGGTATGTTAAGATCGTCACCCATCCACAGACCAACCTTGCCAAGCGTTGCTTAACCTTGAAGATCGATCTGTGCGGCTGTTATTCTTTAGCCACACTAATATACATTGTTAAATGAAAAGTCATTTTATGAATTACTAGCACTTTGTCTTAAGGATCCCTATTTTATTTGTAGAGAAATAATATACTAATAAAACCTTCATCGAGAACCATTCTATTCATTGATGAAAATACGTGTTTTTTTGAGTTTTTCGCGAACAGACAGACAGTCCCGGCGGAGGACTTTGTTATATAATAATTATATAGAGATTTGTTTTTCTTAATTTTTTAGTTTGGGTGACAAAGAAAAATCCTTTTTTTTTTGGGACTTTTGTCTAAACAGATATGCCAGCCCCATCGTACCCTTTACCTCTTATCAAAACAATATTTTAGACACTGATATCTATGTAAGTCAATGATGAAGGACTGTTATCAATCTACATAACTTTTTGGCACCCTCTGAAGTAGGTTGAGACAGAATCGATTGGTTTAATCCCACTTCAAGTTTGTTTAAGAAAGGAGTTCGTGGCTAGATAATAACAGCCGCACGGGTCGATCTTCAAGGTTAAGCAACGCTTGCCAAGGTTGGTCTGTAGATGGGTGACCATCTTAACACACCGAGTTTCCTCCGTGCCTCGGAAAGCACGTTAAGCCGTTGATCCCGGCTGTCATTTGTAGATCTTTGGTAGTCGTTACGTATAGTCAGAAGCCAGTAAATCTGACTCCAGTCTTGCCATGAAGTACCGTGTTACTCAGTTAATGGGTTGTGGAGGTCTGGTAGGCAGCCGCTCCTCGTAAAATACTGGTATTCAGCTGAATCCGGTTTGACTGGAAGCCGACCCCAATATAGTTGGGAAAAGGCTAGACAGATGATGAAGTTTGTTTAAGATTAATTCCCTCAAGAATGTCTTCCTCTCGCGCCTGTTCCGGACCCAATCCATCAACAAATGTTGCACATCCTCAACAAGACCACAATCTCTGCAATTCGGCGAATCAGCTTTTTTAATAAGGAATGCAAACTTCGCTGACGGATAGTGTCCAGAGCGAAGTCTTAAAATTAATTTAATATAACTCCTGCTAAATTGATCACCATCGAACCAGGGCACTGGAAGAGGCTCAGATTGTATTGTCCTATACCATATACCTTTTTGCAGACTAATATTAATAAAATGTTGTTTCCAGGAGTTATGAAAAATACTTGTATATTTTTTTTTGGGAAATCTATCTGAAGGATTAATTAGTTTTTTTGCAGAAAGGTACCTACCTTATTCAAAAAAACCACTCTAAGTTTTCCCATGGAGTAAGATTTTTTTTTTTTTTTTACTATTAATAGGCACGCGCTTGACCACCATCTCACCTGATGGTAAGCGATGATGTGGTCGAAGATGGAGCACGCTTGCCTAGAAGTAACCTATTCAGTCTTGACTTAAAGACTCGGTTAAAGGTTAGGTCTTATTTCAAGCAGTAGGACAATAAACTTATTCTGTATCCATATGTATTGACATTTTATTTTTATACTACTATTCTTATTTTTTCTCTTTTTGTGGACGTTGATACTCATCATCTGCCTAGCCTTTTCCCAACTACATTGGGGTCGGCTTCCAGTCAAACCGGATTCAGCTGAATACCAGTGTTTTACGTGGAGCGGCTGCCTACCAGACCTCCACAACCCAAGACTGGAGTCAGATTTACTGGCTTCTGACAATCCGTAACGACTGCCAAAGATCTACAAATGACAGCCGGGACCAACAGCTTAACGTGCTTTCCGAGGCACGAAGGAAACTTGTTATGTTAAGATGGTCACCCATCCACAGACCAACCTTGGCAAGCGTTGCTTAACCTTCAAGATCGATCCGTGCGGCTGTTTTTATTTAGACACGAGCTCCTCCTTTTGTGGACGTTGATACTACTGTTTATTATTAATGAATTAATTTGCATTATGCAATTCTTTATATTTTAATTATTGAGGGCTTGCCTGGCTTAATTACTTACAAACTTTTGCACATCCTCTGGCATAACAAAGAACACTCTTTATTACTTTGATAAGCCATAAGGTATTATTGTACCTATGTTAAATATTAGTAGATTATGCACCGAGGGGATAAAGCAGTGTCTTATGTCACGGGCTTCATTTTGAATCCCGAAACATATGAAGGGTTCGGAGTTAACACAAGAATCCTGAATACAGTGAGGGATCAAGCTAGCCCAAGGCAAATACTCCTATATTCCTGAGGAGCATACTATAATTTTCACATATTAAATTTTTAGCAGATCATGAAGAGAGGTGGCTTGCTGCGAGCGTTGTTCCTAATTCAAATAATTTTATTGACCTCCGGGTAGTAATATTGTATTGAATTTCATTATAACCCGCCGGGCAATAATGACTTACTTTATGTTGAGTTTGCATGACATTTATTCCGACGTTTTCGTGCAGGTGGTGTAAAAATTAATAAATGAGTTATGACTCAGGAAGATCTTTTCTAAGCCCGCTGTGATTGTGACCTAGCCCCATCACGTCCGTATCCTATGACAGACGTCGTCTGTCCTCAACAGACTGAACTTTGTCTACCCTCTGATAACTGATAACAGCCAGACAAGATTTGACCCCGGCGTTACCCTTAATTAACTCTAACTGATTAATTGTAATAATTAGCAAGATATGTTTGTTTGTAGGAATAATAGAGTGTTTGTTTTACCATGATGTAATAAAATGAATCTTTGTTACAGTAATGAAGATAAAATATTAGTGAAATTATTGAAATGATTAAAATGCTGCCGTGGTATAACTAAAATGCCGTTATCCGACATTCGGTCGATTTTAATTTGTCATCATCATCATCTGCCTAGCCTTTTTCCCATCTACATTGGGGTCGGCTTCCAGTCAGACCGGATTCAGCTCAATACCAGTGTTTTATGTGGAGCGGCTGCCTACCAGACCTCCACAACCCATTAACTGGGCAACACAGTACTTCTTGGCAAGACTGGAGTCAGATTTACTGGCTTCTGACAATCCGTAACGACTGCCAAAGATCTACAAATGACAGCCGGGACCAACGGCTTAACGTGCTTTCCGAGGCACGGAGGAAACTCGGCTTGTTAAGATGGTCACCCATCCACAGACCAACCTTGGCAAGCGTTTCTTAACCTTGAAGATCGACCCGTGCGGCTGTTATAATCTAGCCACGAGCTCCTCCTTCGTATATGTTACTGAATTATAGAATTACTGAGAATGTGTACTAAAGTGTTATTACACTTTGAAAGACAGGTATTTTCTTAACGGCACGGTTGGCACAATGGTTGAGCATTCGACTGCTGCGCTGCGTGTCGCGGGTTCGATTCCCGCACGGAACAAACATTTGTATGGCCCACAGATAGTTGTTCCGGGTCTGGCTGTTTAAATCAAGAGTGAATAGGTTATTTCTAGACAAACGTGCTCTATCTTCGACCACATCATCGCTTACCATCAGGTGAGATAGTGGTCAAACGCGTGCCTATCAATAGTAAAAAAAAAATGTATGTGAATTTATAAATTAAAATTCATGATGATCCATATTTTGTTAGTATTTCAAACAGTTTACATAGGTTTGTAAACGCCCGTTACACAATTTTCAACAAACTCACTTCCAGCACATTTAGCTCTAGAACAACTTACCCTGGGCTTAAAACCTCCCCTTTTTACGAATCCCAATCTAGCTCAACCTTTAACAGTACCCTGTACTCTAACAATCCTCTTTCTCTTTCTTTCAGCTGTTCCAAACCATGTTCCTGACGTTGTCCCTGGTCTACGACATCATGGAGTGGCTGGACCGTCATGAGTCTGCTCTGGGGCGGAAGCTCAAGTACCTGAGGGACGTCATGTTCTCGGGGCTGGTGGTGCCTTTAACATTGGTAAGTATTACATTTTATCTTCTTACGAGTCAGGTGGAACTAGACCTCGCCTGATGGACGGTGATGAATGAGGTTTACGATGAAACGAGCCAGCTGAAAAGATGTATGCTGACTCTGGCTATGAAGACTGATAAGTAATGAAGACCGGTGGTAAGAACTACAAAAGATGGCAAGGAGTTACAAAGTACGGCTGCGCCAGCAGTGAATGTGGAGGAGCAGCGCTTCATGCAAGGGCGATTAGTACCCTGCAATAGGTCTAGTAGTGAAAGAGAAATGGTGGTATTATGAATATGTTCCTGACGATGTCCCTGGTGAATGGCGTGATGGAGTGACTGGACTGCCATGAGTCTCCTTTGAGAAGGAAGGGTCGTCATGTCTTCGGGGCTGGTGGTGCCTTTGACCCTGGTGAGTTTACTAATACTAGAGTACAACATGTTGGCGCGGCTGGACCACCACGAGTCTGCTCTGGGACGAAAGCTCAAGTACCTGAGGGACGTCATGTTCTCGGAGCTGGTCGTGCCTTTCACGCTGGTAAGCAATTAAAGGTTAAACATTATTCAAAGTGTAACCTATTCTGAAAGAAAGAAGTAGACGCGGATAGCAAGAGACACCTTTATCCCGTTTACTTAAAATGAAGAGGACTTACTACTTGTAGCAGACTTGATATGAAATTTATTCTTATTCTTCTTGGTGTCGCTGGTGCGAAAGTAACTCAGAATCATTATTATTGAGGCATAGTTTATGACTTGGCTCCATATCCACAGCCTGCTGTTGAGCCAACCAGATGTTGCTGGGTACAGTAGCCGGCACGAGTCATGGGCATAGACCCTTGGCGTATCTAGGGCTTTTCTCCAGGGGTGCCTGGCCCCCAACCTGAAATGTGACGCCCAAAAAGAACAACGACATTCCTTACTGGGCGTCACATCTCAGGGTCTCAGGCCAGCCCGGGCCTGCTACTGTACCAGTATTACAGATAGAGGGACTGCCTGTTTTACGCAATCCAGTAACTGGCTCCACTAGTATCAGAGTATTTGACCTCCAACTATTCGAGACCTGGCGAAGACAGCACGACATTACTATTTGTACATCACATATACATATTAATAACATACTTTCTTCTCCTTCCAGTTCATAACCACAATGTTCTGGACCCTCTACTGGATCGACCGAGAGCTGGTCTTCCCAGAGGTCTACGACCAGCTGGTGCCGTGGTGGTTCAACCATTGTGTGCACACCAACATTGCCATCGTGGTCCTGGTCGAGACTGTGCTGGTGGCCCGGAGACACCCCACGAACTACAAGCTGGAATTGTGGTTGACTGGTGGGGTGGGTGTGTTGTATGCTATTGTGTGAGTATTAGTTATGTTATTTAAAAAAGGGTTAACCTCTTGATTCTAGCAACTTTACTAATGCTAACAAGAGATAAAACGGTCGGGCACGAAGTATACCTTCAATTAAGCAACGCCAGGGTCTATAAAATTAGGAGCATGCGATTTAATATCCCATCAAAAACATAAGAGCCATAGTTCAATGTTAATAATATCCGGGATTGTAGTCTCCAGCGAAAAATTAAATGAGATCTAAATGGGCGCCAAGTTCTGTAGATAAACCTGAAACACGGTAAATGGAGGTTCAAGATTCGACTTTCGTGTATGTAGGTTAAATAGGTTTCGAGTTGTGAAGGGGTCAAAAGTAGCTCGAAATGGTTCGTGTAATATTACACACGAACTATCGGCTGGATACGCTGTCGTGTGTCTAAATTTGTATTTCCGGAGAGGCTAAGACATCTTAACTATCTTTTCTCTAGTTACATTATTAGTAAATAAGTATTTTACTAGATGATTGGTGAGTGGGAACGTGTCATGGTCGAAATACCAAAGGATTATCGTTACATATACTTGATGTCTAAATGCGATATTAGTCACAAGGTACTAGTAAGATATTAGTCAAGGTACTTGGCGATATTAGTTTATTTATTTATTTATTTACTTTACTTACTTTATTTGGCTCCTCAACAATGAGTACACCACAACATTTCCAAAAAATCATTCCATACCCAAGTTTAAGTGCCTCATCACTTAAAGAGGAGCACCACATGCACTACACTGCACGCACACATGAAAAATTTCAACTCAGAACAACAGGTACACAACTACACAGTGACAGTAACAAAGTTCACGACATCCAGGTGACTATATTAGGAAACACACTTTAAGAGTCGTTTCATGGAGGGCACAGAAGTAACAAACAAATCAATGTCTTTATCGTGTTCATCGTATACAGCATACATTCTGGAAAGTGAGCAATGCTGCCTTAAATTGGTTTTGCTTTTTGGCATGGAAAACAGCCTTCTATTATAACTTCTTGGTAAATTTCGTGGCACACGGAAGGATACCCTACTAAGCAACTCAGGACAATTCAATGAGCCTGTTACTAGTTTTTTAAGAAAGATCAGATCAAACATATCTCTACGTTTCTCCAATGAGACAATCCCAAAATATTTCAATCTATCCTGGTACGATTTGAGCTCCTTGCCCATGTTACAGTGATATGTGAGATGCCATAGGAACCTTTTTTGCAATCGTTCGATACGCTTGACGTGCACATTATATTTCGGGGACCAGACAACACTACAATAGTCTAGGTGACTTCTGACTAAAGCGTTGTACATAATTTTTTTTGTGCTGATTTTTTTAAAGATTTTGCACTCTCTCATAACGAAGCCAAGTATTTTTGATGCTTTCAGTGTAACATTGTCAATATGCTCGACAAATTTTAGCTTTTTGTCAAAGTGAAGAGTTACATTTAATCCCATCCTTGAGACCAATCTTTCTTGAGTCATCTTATTATATCATATTTAACAGAAATATGTGAACAGAGCAGGCTGTGCACTGTGGTATAGTTTCGATATAGACAATTTTAATAGAAGATTTATGATATGATGATGGACGGCTTTTAACTGTCCACCATGTTATAAACAGCTAGAACTAGCCGATTGTAGGTCCCTATGAGAAGACAAATATTTCTTATCTATTAATTCATTTTTATTTTTTCAGCTACTATTCCATCTTCTTCTTCTCCCACCGCTGGCTCTACGCAGTCTTCGGCATCATGACCTGGTGGCAGGTCTGCCTCTACCAGATTCTAATATGGTCTTCCACATTCATCTTCTACTTCATCCAGTACCCCATCAACAGGCTGTTCCATCGCGAGGAATCCAGCGAACAAAAGGATACCAAGACTGGAATCCCGAATGAAGCGTATAGCGAAGAGTCCAGAGGGATTCCTGATAGCTGGGTGAAGCATAGATCTAAGAGTCAGATTGAGAATTCTAGCTTCTGATCCGTTGGTCACTGGTTTTGGTTTAATATAATTGGATGAAGTGTTTTTATGCCCACCTTTAAGAAATACTGCTAGCTGGTATGTGGCATTGGTCCTGATACTAGCAGAATTTTGTAAAAGCGAAAAGTTTAATGGATTTCTGATATAAAATGGTCTATATTGGTCCACTATTGAATAAAAGCCTCATCTGAGAAGGCGCACAGACTTTTTTAAAGCAAAAATTTGATGGGCCTATAAAAAAGTATGTAGCTGTTCCAACGCTGGACAAAGGCATTTTCTCATACAAAGACGGCACAAATATTGATCACCATACTTAGTTACTGCGGCTTGTCGATTCCAGATAAAAAAACCAAGGTTTCCTCACGATATTTGCCTTCAGTTAGTGGCATCTTAAGCTGTGTCTCCACCAGGAAGCAACTCGCCTGCAAGTTGCTTTACATTGCTGGCTACTGAGGTATAAAGCGAACAATCGCTTGATCGTGCCCCGCAGTGTAATTAAAATTTTATGCAAGCTGGTTGCGTGTGGAAACGTGGTCTTAGTTTACTTTGGAAGCACATTTTAACAAAATAAAGTCACAGAATTGGGGTTTAAACAATTCTTCTTGGTTTTGCGGTTGTCTAGAAGCGTCATGCACCAACATCACTGCTCTAATAATAAACAGCGTACCCACTATCAGTAACACGATGGCTGATAACATACACGAGCGGGGTATAGGGTCGCGGCAGTTACCTTCTGTTTTTAGTTGCCAATTTTAGTGTCCGGAGTAACGCATCTATACGTTATATTTCATTGTTCTTATAGCTCTATATAATGGCCAAAATCATTTAAAATGGCTGTGATGTCTTCAAATTTAAATCGACAGAATATATTGATTTAAAATCGGTGATATTTTGAACTTAATAAGTCGCTTTTGACAAATAACATGACATTTTTTAGTTTGGTTACTGGTTGATATAAATCAGTTGTAAGTCTTTGACCAAAAATTCTTAGTAATTATTTCGTAGTTCATTACTCAGAAAAATGTGATCGTAAGAAAATTTAGTTTTCATAATTCTGTGTTGAATTTTATATTATTCAAATAATTCCAATTTTGTATTTTTGTAAAAGAATATTATATATAGTGCCTTAAATAAGTTAAATTTCTTAGAATATTATTGAATTATTTAATGAGTATTTTGTAAGGCGAATTCAATTTGATATTTAAAAGATTAGGGCAACAGGCAAGAAATATTCAGTTAATGCCTTTTAACTCTGTCGCTACCACAATTGACATCTTAGCCACCGAATTGAGAACCTCCTTCTGTTTGGAAGTCGGTTAAAAATAAAAATATCGTTTTCCCTTTCGAGATAACCCTACTCTTGGGTACCATCTGGTCTGATGGAAAGCAATAAATGAAGTCTACTATAGACCGTGCGAGCCCGGGAGATGTTCATCTTTTTTAAGACGTTCATCTTTTTTTTATTAATTATAAAATATTTTTTGCCTATTATGTGCCTCAAAAAGTATTGGCATCGCCTTACGAAGCGTCCTATATAATAAATTTATTAAGAGTTTATTTTATGTGTTTGTAATAATTATTTTAATTAAAAGAAATATAGAAGAATTATTATTTATACTATTGTTTTATTCTTTCTATGTACATTTGTGTGCTGAAAGTGTTAAATAAATAAATTAAGGATTTAATTTGTCCACATCCAAATTGTGGGTGAATGGAGAGGGAGAGGAAGGCCAAAGAAAAGATCGCGGGCCTGCGGACGGCGAGCAGTGGGTGGCTCGCAGTCTGATCAGAACCAGGGGGGCTACACTCTAAGCCCAAAGTCCGTAGTTTCTGGCATAGTTGCGGGGCGTATTCTACTCCATAACCACTAAGAATGAATGACAACACAATTTGATAGTTACTGTCAAATCGTGTTGTCATTCATACTTAGTTCGGGTTCGGGACTAATCGTAAGTCCGTAGGTGATACCTACGGAGCAGAATACGCCCGCAAGTGAGCCCGAAACTATGGACTTCGGGCTTAGAGAGTAGGCCCCCAGGCCTGGGTCGACGGCGCGCTGTGTTTCACGCGCGCCTTAAAGACCTGTCAGCATAAAAGACGGGGCCTGCTAGGGCCAGTGCCTGCTAGGGCTGCGGACTTTGTTTGAAAGAGGCACCGTAGCCCTGGAACGCAAAGGGCGCTAGGAGGAACACGGATGGGTTTTAGTCAGTAAGAGTCTGACACTCCCTCCTGCTTTACCCAGAGCGGGAGGAGTCATTTGACGATTTCCCATCCTTAAAAAAAGGCTAAAGAAAAGATGGATGGGTTGTGTGAGGAGGGATAGGAAAGGAAAAGGAGTTTGTGATAGCGTGACGGCTGATAGTACAGAATGACAGAAAAAAACGTGTTACGCCGACCCTAAGTAACATGGGATAAGGGCAGGAGATGATGATAGATTTAATTTCACCGATACAAAACTACACTATATTTGAGGAGCTCGTGGCTAGATAATAACAGCTGCACGGGTCGATCTTCAAGGTTAAGCAACGCTTGCCAAAGTTGGTCTGTGGATGGGTGACCATCTTAACATACCGAGTTTCTTCCGTCCCTCGAAAAGCACGTTGCAGCCGTTGGTCCCGGCTGTCTTTATAGATCTTTAGCAGTCGTTACGGATAGTCAGAAGCCAGTAAATCTGTTTTTTATTTTTTAAGTTTATGGCCACTCGCAGTTTCAGCCCTAGAGGACTGTCAACTACTGAACCGGACTTGCCTGTGTGGGCCTCAAATGAATTTTAGGCGAGCCGAGGTTACAAAACTTATTTACTAAACTCCGCTCGCTGAGGGCACCCCCTGTGGGGTACGGACCTCGGCTCAACGGCGTCGTTTAGGGGGGGGCAGCAAGAGACTGGCTGGGTCATGTCATTATTTGGGGAGTTATTTATCACTACTGGCTCAGCTTCGCGGGCTGGCTCGTTTGGCAAAAGACGGGGGGGAGCATTACTGGGACGTCGCAACGGGAAAGCGCCCCTTCGTTACGATAACGAAAGGTGCGGTTCGACAGATAGTCTCACAGGATGAGCACGAGACGGTCTGGCACACCAAGTTTATACAGCTTGTAAATCAAGCCGTTGTGCCAAACTTTGTCGAAGGCTTTCGCAATATCGAAGAATAGGGAACCAGACATCCGACCTTGCTGGAAGCGTCCGTTGATGTGTTCAACGACGCGGTAAATCTGACTCCAGTCTTGCCAAGAAGTACTTTGTTACCCAGTTAATGGGTTGTGGAGGTCTGGTAGGCAGCCGCTCTACGTAAAATACTGGTATTCAGCTAAATGCTGCTTGACTGAAAGCCTTAACCTAACCCCAATATAGTTGGGAAAAGGCTCGGCAGATACAAGCTACACTATACAAATACAAATATATACAAATATTTTATTGGAACAAGAAACAATTTTACAAAAGATTGTGTTCGTTAACAACCGCATTAGTATAGGAATACTGTGTCGCGGTTATTAGCGCCCACCTCCAAGAGGGAGACGACAGCATTCCAGGCATTCAAAAGTAGAAACAAAAAATAAATATAAAATATTTTAGAGAACAAAAAATTAAGAAAGAAATAGTAATAAAATCTTAAGCACTAATAATATATTATTTATGCATGTGAGTGTGTGTGTGTGTGTGTGTGTGTTAGCGTGAATGTAAGTGTAGTGTATGTGTGTGTATGCACTAGAGTTTGTCAGTTTATGTAATTTGGAAGGCAGTGGGAATGAATGGGACATTTTTTTTTACATATTTTCACAAGATTTTCAATCTCTTCATAAGTCAGGGAACCGAGCCACTTATGTGTAATTGATTTACACTCACGTAAAGTAAGGGGGTAAATATTCAAAACATCATTTATTTTGTTGTACAAAATTGGACTTATAAAGTAGTATTGTCGTCTAACTATCAAGATGCTAGCTGATACTACTGGGCAGACTTTAACAGGTCTACGTTTCTGCCTACTTTGGCTGTCAAAACACCGATCGAAACTAAGCTCTGAGTGTTTCCGTACGATTGAGTTCAAAAGAAAACTTTGTCTTACCCTCGGTATTTGCAACAGAGCATACAGTTCATCGGTCGGAAAACGGACTGGTTTGTGTGACATGACTTTCAGAACCGCTCGCTGTGCCCTTTCTAAACGAAGCATTAAGCACTTTCCGGAGCTACCCCATACGGTTATACAATAGGTTAGGATTGAGTTTGCCAGAGCATAGTAGACTGAAACACACAAATTATATAATTATGACACTATAATAAAGTGTCATAATTATATAATTTGCAATTGAATATTGACCTTGAGTAGTACAAAAAGTATTTCAAACGTCAAATATTAAATTACTACTGGGTCAAGGTTTCTTTTTACTTTCATTAAGGGGTTAAAACTTTGAGCAATTTTCTAACAAATTCCCATCATACATTGCTACCTTTTCGAACTATCAAGTACCTTTAAAGTGAAGTGGAAGTGGGCTGGCCATGTCTGTAGACGGACAGACGGTCGATGGAGCAGAAATGTGTTAGATTGGAGACCACGAGTGGGCAAACGTAGTGTTGGTCGCCCTGCGGTGAGATAGACCGATGATTTGAAGCGCGGTGGCTGGCAGCGGATGGATGCGGACTGCTCAAGACGGGGATGGTTGGCGCTCTTTGAGGGAGGCTTACGTTCAGCAGTGGACGGAAATTGGCTGATATGATGAAGTGCCTTTTGGTTTAAGTTCATTTAACATCATCTTCCGGCCCCTATTCCATGTTACTTGAGATCCACGCAACAGATATTCTTCGTCCATTCTGTCCTACTAATATTAATAACAAGTTGACCCGCGCAACTTCGTCTGCGTTACAATTTTCATTACTGCTCCGCTCCTATTGGTATTAGCGTGATGATATATGGGCCTCGACAAATGGGCTATCAAACACTGAAAGTATTTTTCAATTCGGACCAGTAGTTACCTTCATATATTAGTATAGATGTTACCATCCCTACGTTGTTACTATTCCACCAATTCGCACTAAGCATTTCCAAACGTCTTTTCTCTCACTACCTACGTCTGTGTTTCCGAACAAATACAATAATAATATTTTCAAAGTAAGAGGTCTTCTTCTGGGTAAACTCACTCCATGGTCGACTTGGTATCTGACCTATATAGACTAGAGTCAAAAATACATATTATTTGAATGTAATATAATGCATAAAGCACATAATTTAGTATTTTTTAATGATACTCATGATTGTCACATGACTTTACCTCGAAATATCTCAGTAATGTGATACTTTAGGGCACCATGTACCTAACGCTTTTTGTTTGTTGAAGTGTCCTCTACCCATATATGTATATTAGATCGTGCGCCGCAACTTTGATTTTTTTTTTTTTTTTTTTTTTTTTTTTACTATTGATAGGCACGCGTTTGACCACTATCTCACCTGATGGTAAGCGATGATGTGGTCGAAGATGGAGCACGCTTGCCTAGAAATAACCTATTCACTCTTGATTTAAAGACTCCCAGGTTGTAGCTATCAGGAAACACAGACTCCGGCAGGGAATTCCACTCCTTAGCTGTACGCACTATGAATGTGTTCCCAAAACGTTTTGTGCGTATGGGTGGGATGTCCACCATATACCGGTGGCGCATCGCCGTTCGTCTTGTGGTCCGATGATGGAACGGGCTTGGCGGAATTAAATTATGCAATTCCGTCGCACATTCCCCAAAATGCAACCGGTAAAAGACCGACAGGCTAGCAACTCGTCGTCGATGTTCAAGACTTTGGAGCTTCGACGCGACGAGCCTCTCATTGCCGATGATCCTCTTGGCTCGTTTCTCAATTGACTCAAGGGCATCAAGCTGGTATCTGGCAGACCCATCCCAAAGATGAGAGCAGTATTCCATACACGATCGAACTTGCGCTTGATAGAGTTTGAGCAGCTGTTCCGGCGTGAAGTACCGTCTCACCTTAGCCAGAATCCCCAACTTCTTTGCAGCCACTTGAGCTTTTGCCTCTATGTAAGGGCCAAAATTGAGAGTAGATGTTAATGTAACCCCAAGAAGCTCAAGATGGTCGGTTATCGGCACGGTTTCACCGCGGAAAGATGGAGCTGGGCGGAATTGGCTCCTTTTGGCGGAAAATAGACACGCTTGGGTCTTAGCAGCATTGAACTTGACCAGATTGGCATCGCCCCAATCAGAGACAGCCTGTAGGGACACGTTCAAGCGCTCAACCATTGCCTCCCGGAGAGACCGAATCTGCGACCCACCAGCTCGTGCGTCGGACACGTATCTCTCAGCAACAGTGCTGTCGTCTGCATACCCAAAGGTACCGGGTTTAAGCAGATCATTAATATGCAGCAAGAACAGTGTTGCCGAAAGCACCGACCCCTGAGGAACCCCGGCATTAATATCCAGCAGTCCAGACGAGCAGCCATCTATGACCACTCGGATAGACCGATCCCTCAGGAAATCTGCGATCCAATCACACAAACCGGCGGGCAGACCGAAGGAAGGAAGCTTACTAATAAGGCCATCGTGCCAGACCCTGTCGAAGGCCTTCGAGATGTCAAGGGAGACCGCCAGTGCCTCCCCGTGCTTCTCTATGGCCTCACTCCAGATGTGAATGGCATACGCTAGAAGATCCCCAGTTGACCGATTTCGGCGAAACCCGTATTGCCGGTCACTAAGGATATCATTCGCTTCTAGGTACGCCAGGAGCTTATGATTCAGCACGCGTTCCATAGTCTTACAGAGTATGGACGTTACCGAGATGGGTCTATAATTCGACGGGTCAGCTCGACTACCCTTCTTGGGCACGGGCTGCACGTTAGCTTGCTTCCAAGCCTTCGGCACTTTTCCAGTCTCAAACGAAAGGCGAAATAGGCGTGTCAAGATCGGAGACAACTCAGGCGCACAAGTCTTCAGAACAATTGCCGGTATCCCGTCGGGACCACTAGCCTTGTTCACGTCTAGGTTACGCAGTACCCTACGGACGTCCTTCTGATGAATGCGAATGTTCGACATACTCGACTCGCATTCACCAGGAGAGGCGGAGGGCGTCGCGCCACCAGGATCCAGACGCGAAGATTCCGCAAACAAAGAAGCAAACAAGTTCGCTTTCTCCTCAGCGGAGTGGGCCAGCGTCCCGTCGGGTCTCAGCAGTGGTGGTAGTGAGGGGCGGCAGAAGTTCGATTCGACCGACTTAGCCAGGGACCAAAAAGCCTTACTACCTGCTGGGTATGAAGCAAGTTTGTTCCCTATTCGGCTAATGTGGTCAAACCGAGCCCTCCGCAACACCTTCTTGCAGGACTTAGCAGCCCTGTTGAAGGCTCTCTTCTTCTGACTCACGTCATTTGCTTTGCGCGTACGAGCGTCGACCCATGCTAGGTACGCCGCGTGCTTAAGCGCATCGGCGCGATTGCACTCGGCACCAAACCAAGGACGAGCTTCGCCAGATAATGCTATGTTAGAGAACGGAATGTAGTACTCCATTCCCCTCCGCAACACATCCGTCACGGCGTCCGCGCACGACGTAGCATCAGTGGAAGAAAAGCAAGTAGGCTGCCAAGGGTAACATGCGAAGAAAGATCGCATGCCATCCCAATCTGCTGACTTGTATCGCCATACCCGCCGGGTGCCTCTTGGGCTAGGATCGGGCGGAGAGTAGACAGACACCGACTTCACCAGACAGTGGTCGGAACTACCCAGTGGTGATGAAATCGACACCGAATAGCGGTCTGTATCTGTTGTCAGCAGAAGGTCCAAGCAATTGGCAGTGTGCGAGTCAACATCCGGCACCCTCGTTGCCCCCTGGACCAGCTGGGTAAGATTTAACGCAAGCGCTAGCTTTCGCGTCTCACGTCCAGCATGGTCTGTGCACTGGTATGGGAAGAGCCACTCCTGATGGTGGGCATTGAAGTCCCCCAGTAACACCAATTGGGCAGAAGGGTACCGCTGCTGAGCCGCATCCGCCGCCTCACTCAGGTGCTGTGTAAGCCCAGTTGTCTCCAAATCACCGCTGTGCGAACGGTAGACGCATGCGTAGACAATTTTGTCTAGACCTGTGTCCACCATAGCCCACAGCGTTGAGAACCTGGAGTCTTCAAGGTAGCGGAGACGCCGATAGCAGATGTCGTCCCGGGCGTACATGCATACGCCCGCGCGGGGTCTAAAGTGGTGCTCCAGGGTAAACCCAGGGTAAGACAGGTATGACACGTCCGACGGACATCCGATCTGCGTCTCCGACAGGAACAAGAGCGCTGGTTTCTCGGTCTCAAGATGGTGATGGACTGCGGCGAGATTTGAGTGCAGACCTCGTATATTAGAGAGGTGCACTTTATGCGAAAGGACGTGCTGCCGCTGTACAGCTTTTCTCTTTTTATTCCTGTTCATTGATAAATTTGAGTGATGGAGGTTGAGGAGAAGGAAGTGAAATGAGGTTCCAAGCTGCTAACCTTCAGGCACGCCCTGACAGGACGACATCTTTGGGAGACTAGTCTGGAGACTGCGGGGACGCCCGAGCCCCCCCGGGAATGTCCATCGGGCCCTTTCATCTGGTCGCCAACCAGCACGATGGTGCATTCCGGGATTTTTCGTCAGATGGCGGGGCAGCCTTTCATGTGTGGCTAGCACACTACTTGGGCCCCCAACTATCTGCGGTCGGCCAGCGGTGCACCGTGCCTCGGATCCCGCTACCCTCCAAGACTAGTCTCCCGATACGCCCATGCCAGGGCTAGCCTGGCTGGGTCTGCCTGCATTGGAACAACTATTTCGACCCAACTCCTCTGAATTGGCTACACTGAGCATCGTACCGGAACACAGCTAAGCCGCTTGGCGGTACGTCTTTGCCCAGTGGGTGGTCACAAGCCATCGGCCGAAGCCTACCACCAGTTAGTGTCACCTGATTAGCACCACCCGGGGACCACGTGTAGGGTCTTACATTGGGTATTCTCCTACGGACGCGGGTGACTCGGCCCCCGTCACCCCCGTTTTTTTTTTGATAAATAAAAAACAAAACGGTGGGGCTATGCCAGCATGGTTCTGTACCCTTTGGCACGAAGATATTTCATAACCTCGATTAAAACATGCGCTACTTTTTACACCGGTAACTGACATGGCATAGCGGAGACTGAGGTGGAAGCAAAAAATCAGATCCGGGATGGAGCGGTAAAGACTCACAAACTACCAGGAGATCTCAGAGACATACAGACGCCCTGGGCGTCGGGAATCGCCCCGGGCGTCAGGAGTCGCAGGGCTATTCTCGGCCACCGTAGGCGCGAGCCTGCGGACTCGCGAGCATTGGGTGGCTCGCCGTCTAATCAGAACCAGGCCCGGGTCGACGGCGCGGCGCGCTGTATTCCACGCGCGCCTCAAAGAGCTGTCAGCATAGAAGACGGGGCCCGCTAGGGCCTGTGCCTGCTGGGGCTGTGGACTTTGTTCGAAAGAGGCACCGTACCCGGAAACGCAAAGGGCACTAGTAGGAACGCGGATGGGTTTTAGTCAGTAAGAGTCTGACACTCCCTTCTGCTTCACCCAGAGCGGGAGGAGTCATTTGATGATTTCCCATCCTTAAAAAAAATAGGCATACAGAAGTATTTTCGGGGCTGGAATTATGAGCGTTTTAAGAGACGAGAATCGTGAGTGAATTTAAGCCTCCCATAATGTGGACTTCTGACCTAGACTCCGCAGTAGACGAGACCGGACCGGTCAATGTTGGGGAGACTATATCTAGCAGTGAACGCCTTTCAGTTTTTGATGTTGAAATAAAAGACAAAAAGTATTTTACAAAGTTTTTTATTATAGGACAGTCTCCTTAAAACTATTGTGTACAAAATAAAAAAAAGTGTTGTTCGTATTTATAAAATGTACAAATATTTTGAGTGTGAATTTAATCGAGAAAAAAAATTACGATCATATCTGGCAACACAACGACATTATGTTGAATTTCATTTTCTCTTGTCTTTGTTAATTTTAATCATCTTGGCGTTGTCTAATAAATTCGTGAAAGATTTTTACATAATTTCCCTAATGTATCGACAAGCAAGTTAATTTTTACAGCAAAAAAACCTTTTTTTCTCGATCATAAAAACACTAGATTTTTTCTTAAAAATACAGGTAACTAAAAGTATTTTATTACACAAATATTTTTTTAATTTCTATAAATTAAATTGATTGGCAGTGGTCTTTCAATGTTCCGAAAATAGTTACTTTTTCTTTCATAATTTATTATTATCAATTGACTTATCATTTTAATGTACTTTTTATACGAAAACCTGTAGGGTGTTAGATACTTTTGTTGGAACAACAAAATTGTCCGATTCTGCAACATTTTGACACTAAAACTTAATAAAATAACCTCCTACGTTTTTGTATTTGTTTTTTTTTTATTTTCTGCAATTTGTAATGCGGGCATGATTAATCAGATCCACTATTTTCAAATAATATTTAACTGTTGATTAATTTCTTAAATAAAAAGTCAAATCAGGGACCTTTTTTAATTTAGTTCCCATATTTCCATTATGATCCATCAAAAAGCGACAAAAATGTTTTTTTTTTTACATTTTATCAATATTTTTAAATCACAATCTCAAATGTTCAACCCACATGCTTAATTTTTGTGTGTGCACATTTCCAATCTACATCCACAAAAATGTTGCCACCCCCCATCGGACTCAAAAACTATCCTACAAGTTTTCATATTACCAAAAAAAAAAAAACTAATAAAAATCTACAGACCTATAAAATAACTGTCGTGGATACCTATGAGAGGGATCTTCTTGATACACCAGCCTTTGAGGATGCAGGTAATACGAAGATGGCGTTCTTATGCTAACCCCTGATACTTGAGGTCGTTTCCTAACCTGATAACTGGATATATCAGAGGCTGCGTACTGCGGATCTGCTGGCTGCAGGTTGTTCCTAAATCTAGAGAATGTATAATCCCTATCATTAGGTATAACGAAGCCTGATGGGACTCTGCTTACTGGCAATGTTGGTGTCAGAGCTTCATTGAGCCTGACATCGTAATCATTCTCTATGCTGTCAGCTAGGTTTTGTTTAATAGAAATGTTTTCTGGTAGTAAAGGTTTACCTGTAGCGGTATAAGGTTTGGATATATCTGGCTTAGGTTTGATATCTTTCTTGTAATCTGAAGGTCTGTATGGATTTTCATTGACTAAAGGAGTGGCTGTAGCTAGATATGGTTTGATGTAGTCTCCAGGTGAGAGTGTAGATTCTAGTTTACCACGGATGGCTTCGTAATTATCGTTGTATACTCGGAGAACTTTTGAAGCTAAGTTTATAGCTTTTTGTTCTGTTTGTTCTTCTGTTGTTGGGGCTTCAGTTGTTGGTCTAGTTGTTGTGGCTCTTGTTGTTGTCGGTTGTGTTGTAGCAACAGCTGTTGTGGTTTCTTTCTTAGTGTGTTTGTCGTAATCTATATCTTCTTCGTCGTAATATTCTTCTTCGTATTCGTCTTTAAGCTCTTCTGTTGTGGATCTTTCTGTTGTGACTGCTGTTGTGGGTTGTTCTGTGGTTGTTGTTGTTGTAGTTACAGTGGTAGTGGTGCTAGGTGTAGTCGTAGTAGTGGTGGTAGAAGTGGTAGTGGTAGGGGTAGGCGTAGTTGTGGGTTTAGGAGAAGTGGTGGTAGGTTTCGGGGTGGTATTAAGTGGTGCTGAGACATCCCTTCCCGCTACGGGCTGTAGGCCGCGGGGAAGGTACGGGCTTCCACCCCTAGAGGGTAAAAAAGGACGTTTAACTACCTTCACATTTGGTCGCAGATCTTTAATTTTGCTTGTTATGTCCTCTCCTGCTCTAAATCTTTCTTTCTCTTTCTTTTCTTCCTCGTAATCATAATATTCATCGTCTGCTGGTAAAGGCTTAGGTTTGACCCTTTCTTCTTTAGCCCGCTGATTGTAGGTATACTTTTGTGACTTCACAGGCTCATCATAAACCTCTTCTTCATAATCAATTGGTCTTTTAGTTTTTCTACCTTTGGCAGGATAATGAGGCCTTGTAGGCTTAAATCTTTCCTTTTCGACTGGCTCCAGCTTTGGTCTTTGCTGTACAGTGCTGGTCTTCCCAGAAGATGATGGTCTACTTGTATCATCTTCCTCATAATCATAGTAATCATCATCATCTACCTTCGGTGGAGCTTTTGTAGTAACAACTGGTACATAATCATATTTGTCTCTCTCAGTTATAGGAACTGGTCGTTTGATCTTCGGAGGCATTCGAGGTTGGCTGAATATACCTTTACCATTTGGCTTTACGAGAGTAGGAGTTGAAGATTCAGGTGCAGTTGGGAATTCCCTCTTTTCTTCGTTTCTCTCATCATATGGCCTTTGGACGAAGTCAGACTTCGTGTACGGTCTATCGTCTCTAGTTTTAAAAGGGGTCTCACCTCTGTACCTTCGACCTTCAGAGAATCTGTCCTCTCTTTGCCTGGACGGTCTGACTGGTTTCGGTTCCACTACTACTTCTTTTTCCTCTTCTCTAATTGGTCGTCTTTCAGGTCTTTCACGGGGAGGTTCGTCTCTTGGTTTGATTTCATCTCGAGGTCTAATTTCATCCCTTGGCCTAATTTCATCTCCCAATCGTGGCCTAATTTTTGGTCTTGTCGACTCTCTAGGTCTGATTTCGTCGCGGGGTCTGATTTCGTCGCGGGGTCTAATTTCATCTCGCGGTCTGTTTTCATCGCGGGGCCTTATTTCATCACGAGGTCTCACCTCATCTTGAACTCTTGGTTCATCTCTTGGCCTTACTACTTCATCCCTAGTTGGTCGGCTTACTTCATCTCTGGGTCTTATTTCATCCCTTGGCCGGACCTCATCTCTAGGCCTATACTCGTCTCTCGGTCTTGGTCGTTTAGGCCTGTCCTCTCTAGTTGGATCCCTCTGCGTTACCCTGGGCCTCTCTTCATCATCAGGTCTGTACCTCTCTTCCTCTTCATCTCTGGGCCTTGGTCTAGGCCTTCTGGTTGCTGGACGCCTATCTTCTTCATCATCGTAAGGTCTTCTCTCTGGATATGCTGGCCTTTTTGCAGGTCTTCTGTCGTAAGGTCTTCTGTCGTCGTAATCGTCTTCTGGTTCCTCGTCTCTTGGTCTTGGACGACGTTCGTATCTGAAATATTTTTGATATTCCATTAATTGGGTTAAAATTGTTTCCTTCAGGTTTTGAGAGATAAAGGCTAAAAAATGTAACATTGGCAAGGAAAACAATGTCAGAACTGGTAGGAGTCCAAGCCCATACCTTCTAAAAAAAAGTGAAATTGCGTACTGCTTAATAAATATTTGAAACATTTAAATTGAACAGTAAATCAAATAAAAATATTTTGAATAACCGGTGAAGTCTTCAGCTTCAGCTTTCGAATCGATACGACAACCCCATGTTAATAAAAAATATTCCTTGTTTCTCAGATAGTATAAAGCTGTATTCTATGATACAATAATAGCCTGTCGTAAACTGTATAACCTGACAGAAGTCATGGATCAACATAAGTAACGGAAATTGCCTTATCGATTACAACACGGCGCTTAAGAGTCCTCCCTCTTAAGAGGAATCGCGGGAGGAGAGGCAAAAAGTCTTTTCGAGGTTTGGCTCTCGCCTTTTTTCCTCCAAAATTGGACCAATTTAAAATATATTTCATAAACTGAGTAAGAAGGATAAATACTGTGTCCTTATTTTTTCCTTTTTGTTGATGTATTAGCCAAATAAGCACTAGAACTCTAAAAATGCTCAAAATTGTCCGATAAACAGCTGTCAACAGAGCCCTAGTGTACACATTTGGAAATTATTAATAAACAAAGAAAAACATAGGGACAGTGGACACAGTATAGGTACATCCTTCTTATTCAGTTTGTGAAATATCTTTTAAATTGGTCCAATATTGGTATCCAGCTGAATCCAGTTTAACTGGAAGCCGACCCTAATCATCTGCCTAGCCTTTTCCCAACTACATTGCGGTCGGCTTCCAGTCAAACCGGATTCAGCTGGATACCAATATTGGACCGATATTGAGCCGACCCTAATGCAGTTGGGAAATAATGACATAGAAAGTCTATTATTTCTGTACTCTTCAGTATTGGTGTGAAAATGTATGTGGGTATAACTAGAAACTCACTGGTCCTACGTACGCAACGTATGCAACGTATGCAACGCTTTTGTATCGTATCGTGTTGCGTTGCATACGAAAAGTGTGTTTCTATTGAATAGTTTTTATATAAATTCAAGAGTCCAGATATCATAAGTTGCGTTCGTAGGATCAGTTTTTCCGAGCTTATCTCGTCTCCTGTTAAAACATACCTATCGTCTTCGTAGTCATCTACTGGCGGCCTCTTCTTCTTGCCAGGCCTACGGGGTCTGGGTCTCCTTCTGTAAACATTGAAAGAAACATCAATCTTTCTTCCGTAAGAAAATCAACGAATAGCCTTTAATACCCGGTTTACATTATTCCAGTCCAGCGATCGAATCCAGCGGTCGATTTCAACTGGAATAATGTAAACCCACACTGGAATGTTCTGGATCCAGTGAGCAATCCAGTGCAGAAACTGGATTGGCGTTCAACTTTTGAATCCAGCACGACTATTCCATTGCAACTGGAATTACGTAGATGGCCAATCCAGCGCCATTCCAGTGCGGATAGAACAGTTGTATGGGAAGTACGTGTTGCTTGTTATTGCGGATATTTCCCTGAACTGCGAAGAAAGGATTACTGCAAAGTCCAAACTTTGTAGTTTATTAGTTTAGACTGGGAAAATTCGTGTGCATAGGACATAATTACTATCAGAACATTATAAGAATAAAATTATGCGCTAATTTGCTTTCGAAAATATAATATGTTTTATAGTACGGGATCTTCATGTGCCTGACCGTTTTGTTTAGGCGAGGAGTATATCCAGCAGTGGAATTCTCCCGACTGAAATCATTTGATGTTAAAATTAAATCAATCAGTTGGTGGCATCAGATCAGTGATTGAACTGCATCAGACTGCTTGAAAAGCGACTTGTTTCGAACTTTTTAGTCGTTTTTAGCGGTCGGATATTTTCGACAAAGTCAATTTTTATTTTTCCTACATTTTAGTAAGTTATATTTTTGGAACCATCTCCTCGAGCCCTTTATTTTGATACTCGATAGGTTTTGAAAATAAAAAAAAATTGGATAGCACGATATGGCGGCAAAAATCAACCATTTTGTTATTTTATTTATTTTGAAGTACCCAGTGTCACTCTCACGACTAAGACGAATCTATTGACACCACTCACATAAAAATACAACTAGACGCTAGTGGCTCTAGGGCGTGCCAAAGAAATATACATACATACACTCGAAAAACATAACCCTCCTTCTTTCGCAGTCGGGTAAAAAGGACTAGAATGCAACTAACCTGTCTTCATAGTCATAATCGTCCCTAGAATAGTAGTAATCGTCATCTTCGTAATCATATCTGTAGGCTGGTCGCCGGCGGCCTGGCCGCGGTGGTCGCTGTGTGGTGGTGGTCGTGGTCGTGGTGGTCGGTGGGGGGGCTGGCGTGGTTGTGGTGGTCGCTTTGTAGAGCGCGTCGTTCCTGGAAATAGAAAAAAAAAAAATATTAATAGCACTTCGCCCGCGAATTCGTCTGTGTAGGTTTTGCCTTTTTTCGTCCCCTTAATGGTTGAAGTTCCAAGCTGGAGGAGCTCGTGGCTAGATAATAACAGCCGCATGGGTCGATCTTCAAGGTTAAGCAACGCTTGCCAAGGTTGGTCTGTGGATGGGTGACCATCTTAACATATCGAGTTTCCCCCGTGCCTCGGAAAGCACGTTAAGTCGTTGGTCCCGGCCGTCATTTGTAGACCTTTGGCAGTTGGTACGGATAGAGTAGCCAGTTAATCTGACTCCGGTCTTGCCATGAAGTACAGTGTTACCCAGTTAATGGATTGCGGAGGTCTGGTAGGTAGCCGCTTCACCTAGGTACCTAAAATACTGGTATTCGTCTGAATCAAGATTGACTGGGAACTGACCCCAACATAGTTAGGAAAAGGCATGGCAAAGGGAAACTTACTGACTGATGCACTAACGCAAAGCCGAAACTATCGGGACTAGAAAATTTGCACAAGGCTTCGTTTTATGAAGCAAGTGAGTACTAAAAAGGGTTTTATGAAAAAGGGCGAAATTGGTTTATACTAAATCTATGCAGATGAATCGCTTGTGAAGTACTAGACTATTAAATTTTAGCCATGTTGGTGTAGTGTAGAATCACATTATTTTCAAAAGTAGGTTAACCTAACATCCACATCATGATTTTTAAACTTCAAAGTGACGGAATAGCCTTATTGCAGTACCATTCCCTTTTGCCAAGGTTCTTCATTGTGTATATATTTATTGTTTTATTGTAACAGCCACACATTGTTTAATGTAAGAAGGTATACTTTTTTTCTGGCTTCTGACGATCCGTAACGGCTGCCAAAGATCTACAAATGACAGCTGGGACCAACGACTTAACGTGCTTTCCGAGACACGGAGGAATAATAATAATCCAACCTCGGCAAGCGTTGCTTAACCTTGAAGATCGACCCGTATGGTTGTTATTATTTAGCCACGAGCTCTTCCAGATAGTGAGCTTGTTTAATTTTGAGTTCATGGTCTGTACAGACAAAAGTCTGTATCGTGTGGACCTACCCAACATTAAGACAATAAAAAATATAGGGTCTCAGGCACTTACCTATGGAAATAATTGGCGGAGTTCTTGCAGTCTACCTCAGACACGAATTGACAGATGAACGTCTTCTGGTCGAAAGCTGTGTAGTTGGCGCAGAGGAAGTCGTACCGGGTTCCGTACAGGCAGTGATGGTAGATCTGGAAAATGAGAAGATGGATACGGTTAAAGAACAATTATAGTCCACATATATTATGCGCACAGCCAACATGTGGAACTCTTTGTCTGCATTCCCTTCCTCATATAACCCGTCTGCTTTCAAAGCAAGAGTGAACAAGCATCTTCTTGGACAATTATCTTCATCATTTCAGCCGAAAGATGTCCATTACTGGACATAGGCCTCCCCCAAGATGGGGGGGGGGGTATGCCACAATCGCCACACTTGGTAGGTGGGTTGGCGATCGCAGTGTATGGTGTTGAGTTTTACAGAGAACGCTGCTGCCCATTCTCTGGTGAGTCCCTTAGTCGCCTCTTACGACACCCACGGGAAGTGATGGGATAGTATTATTCTTTTACGGCACCCTACGGCACCGGCCGACAACACACGGAGCGAAAATTGTCTTACCTGACACTTATGTTCAATTGAAGCGTAGAACCCGTCGTGCAGTCCATCGCATTTAAAATCAATGGTCTCTGGCTTGGGTACAGTGGAGTAGAAGGGGTAGTCAGACAGGTTGTACCCGTTCAGCTCTCTGGGCAGATTGGGGTCGTAGATGTAGTCTACTTGGGGGTTGCCTGTGTTCTTGCTGTTTGTGGTATTTGCTTCGCCGCCTTCGGCTGTGGTATCGACCTGGAAAGAGAAAAAGGGGTTGTAAGATGTATAGAAGTTGCGGAGTTCGTTCGAAAGAGTCACCGCGGCCCTGGGACGCAAAGGGCACTAGGAGGAACACGGATGGGTTTTAGTCAGTAAGAGTCTGACACTCCCTTCTTCGCACAGAACGGGAGGAGTCATTTGATGGTTTCTCATCTTTAAAATAGAAATATGGTAAGTAAAGTTCCGCAAATCTTCATTGAAAAGGAAGGATCCTCCGACCAGACGGTTGTTGTGTCTGATGGCCAATTGCCCGATAGTTGATATTCGGACTGTTGTGTATCTTCAAATCGCACGGAGAACTTCGATGTTGCGAAGCAGGTTTTCGTTAATAATTCGCTGCTGGCAGGATAGATGGCGTTGCGGTTCTTTTGTGATTAAGATTTTTGCTATGTTTTTTTTCTTGTGACATTAATGCCACTACAGATGTATTTGGTAGAAATCTTCTACGGTTTAAAACGCAATTTTGGCATTAAATTAAAGCGTTTCCATTTCTTATTTATGGGGTAGTCTATTCTAGATGGAGTTCTTTCAAATTAAAGCAAAAATGGAAATATTGCATTTTCCCTATTGCATGGGAGCTGCTTTAATTTTTGTTTAGTTTTTGTTGTTATAGCAGCATTAGAAATACATAGTCAATGAATATTCCAACTGTCTACTTATTACGGTTCTTGAGATACCCTTCGGATGCAGAACCCTTAAAAATGAGTTCTCAACGCTGTCATCCGGTAATGTGCCCAAGAGACTGGCGGCATTGCCACGTTGAATGGCAATGGTATAGTATAAATATGGATTTTACCGCCTCGCTAAACCTATAAATACCGTTTCTGCAGTAGGTAGTACCTACATTTTGAGTTAGCAATTGCTCAACATTTGCTTGGCTCATCCTTGGCACTTCACTTCACCTATCTCTATTTAGAATCTAGTTTCTAAGTTCTAGCGTGATAGGTCACAGAAGTCAAATTATACTTTACTGGCAAACCGATTTAGTATGATGAGCTATTGTTTCGAGATGTTTTGAGATCAAGTTCTTGTTTTTTACCCGACTGCGCTAGAAGGAGGGTTATGTTTTTTCTAGTGTATTTTAACCGAACGCGCCAGGAGGGTTATTTTCGACTGTGTAAATTTCTTTGGCACGCTCTGTAGCCTATATATAAACGCCTTGATGGGTTTTAGCTTGAGAAAGAAAGAAAGAAAGAAAGCAAAATGTTTATTTGGGACTCGCACAAAACAGACAGATTTAGATTTAATTAAAACTAACAGTATTACTAAGTCTATAAACATTTTACAATAGTCTGTGCGAGGCCAAAAAGGTCCCTATCTCAGCATAGGCTGCGAAATTTAAAAATAAATAACACAGCGCTGGTTTTATGATTGGGCCTGTGATGCCACGGACGCAGTTACGTAACACATACTAAATATAATAGAAACAGATAATATATATATACATATAAATGATGAAAAAATATATAAAATAAAATAAAAAAAATAAATACAATTACATAAAATACACGCAGTCAATAATAATTAACAACAAAATCGACCCACGCCCAAAGGCCCAGTGCTCCAAAAACATTTGTGAATGTCACAAATGACGGAACGCGCGGGCGCACTTGGCAGCTGTCATGTTGGAACAAATCGAGAGGTATCGTCTTGACTGTGAGAGTGACACTGGGTATATGAAAATGATAAAAATTTAAATGGCCGATTTACTGCGAAGTCTTTAAAATAGTTTTATGTCCTAAGCAAAAAAACTAAGGAGTATCGTATTGCTCAGGCAATGGGTTTTGGAGGTCAGCTAGTCTATTCTGTAAATAATCATTTCGATATCGAGCTTCACCTGAGTGGCAAAGCTCACAAAGTGAACTTTATTGCACAGAAAATAAAGGTCTTATGTACCTTGGATTCCGCTGTCGAGACACGAAAATGTTCTAACAGAATAGCACTACTGATGCTGTGGGTCAAAACTGCCTACTTAACAGACCACCGCAACCCAAGTTATTCGGACTTTTCCAAAATGAAATAAATAATTTGCCCAAAGAATTAGAATTATCATTTAACGTGACAACGCTGCCGGTCTTCTGGGCACGTTTGCCAAGATACTTAACTGATGAAATCTAGGTTTACTCAACATCTCACTCGTCTTTGTTATGCTAACTCAACATATTAAATCACCATACCTTCACATACATAACTTTCGCTCTGACACGCCTCAGATAAATCTATCTTATTAATATGTATTTCATAACGATATAAATCATTTTATGTGGATATAAAAGTTAACAACCTTGAAGACTTTTGAATATCTAAGTGTCTATTTGTATCCGGGTTTAGTTGATCGCCGATTTTTCGAGGTATGGGTAACAGAGAGTAAAGTCCCGCAAACCCCCATTGAAAAGGTAGGATCTTCCGACCAGGCCTGTGTTGTGCCTGGCGGGCTACTGCCCTATAGTTGATATTCGGGCTGATGTATATGTTCAAATCGCACGGTAAACTCTGCTTGCGCGATGCAGGATTTCGACGAAGTAGTTCGCTGCTAGTTGGATAGATGGCGTCGCGGTTCTTTTTGTTGCGACGTAGATTTGCTTCGTTGGTTTCTCTTGTGGCGGCTTTGACGCCGCTACAGATTTATTGCCGTTTAGTGCAATAGTGCTAAAAGGATAACTAATGATCTTTGGTGTTAACATTAAAAGTAATTGTAAGATTAAACCCCGGTTTCGAAATTAGAAATAACCATGTGCCTGTCTTGTATGATGGATGATACCTGATGAAAATGATGATGATGGTCTACCAACCTCAGTTCCATCTTCAGAGGCTTCTTCTGGTGCTGCTGTGGTGGAACTCTTGGAGAAGATCAGCGATGTGGCCTTCACTGCGGATGTGGTGGGTAAGTCTACGGCCAGGAGCGTGAGGGAAATACCTGGAAAGCAGAGAGAGAGGTAGGTGAATAAAGAGTTAGCATTCTTCTTCTTATCGTGTCGACCCCACAAACCCTAGTGTCAGAGTTTCTAAACCACCTCAAGGGCCCCTGACATGGTTTATTTGACGACCGCCAAGTACGGAATCATCTGTTTATCAGACAATCAGGTGATTCAAGACTGTAATGTCCTAGCCAAACTGGAAAACAACCTTACAAAGTATGTTCTTCCCGTGGGAATCAAACCCATGACCACCGGGTCACAAGCCAAACGCCTAAACCACTCGACCACGGAGGCAGTTCAAAAAAGTTAGTGGAAGTAAATAATAAGAACATAACCAACCAAGTACAGCTATAATAGTCGGACTCTCACACCATTACCGAAAATGTCACGCTTCTTGTTTGGGCCCCTTTTAAGTGAATTAAATTTACATTATTTTGGTGTTATAGCGGTCAAGTGGTATACACTCTGCGAATGCTCCGAAAACTCTGCTCTACAAACAACAGTAGGTAGACTTAAGGCACTTATCTCACCGCCAGCGAGGAAGCGATTAGCTAACGTTCGCTTGTGCCACGTGACTTTTCGTTTGCTAATGTCATTTCCATACATTAATGGATATTTTGACAGGCGTTTTCGACGGCAGACTGTTGCTTTGTCTACGCCTGGCGCTATCGTTTCGATAAGCGAAGCCGACACGTTGTCGAGCCCCTTTCGGTCGATCACGTGACTTTTCGATTATTAAATGTCATTCCCATATATTTTGGACTTTTAGATAGGCGTTAGCGACAGTGGATTGAGTACTTGTCTAGGGCCCCTGTTTAGACAGTGCAAACATTTGCCAGTAGTCATGTACAACTCAACTTAGAATACTTGTAGTATGTTACGTAAAAACTTTGTTGGGATTTTCAGAAAGGCAGTCACTCCGTGTAAAGGTACTGGTACTCACTACTCAGCTGCGTCCGGTTGTCTGGAAGCCGACCCTAACATACTTGAGAGAAGGCTAGGCAGATGATTAATAAATAAAGAGTTAATTCGAATATTCCTTGCCCAATGAATGTCAAATATCTTTCAACACAAATGTCCTTCACAAGTTTTTGTTGGAATTATCCTCAAAGTTCAAAATGTTTCTGAGAATTAATGTTTTTACCTTCAGAGTAGGCTGCGGTTTAGTGGATAACGAGAAAGGTAATAAATAACTTGATAAATTCTGTTTAAGTGTTTGTTTAAGAATACCAAATGAGTGCCAAGTTTCAGCCTGTCCTTTTGCGCGGAGTGAGGCAGCGGAGCGGACAAACGGAGAAATATTAACCAATCATGTCAGTTAAAATGCATAAAAATCTATACATATAATAAAATCGTAGACCAACCGTGTCTGTACATTGAATATTTTTGCATAAACATTACACAGAAAAGTTAGGAAAAAGATACAAAACTCAAATATGCTATTTTTGAAATTTTTGTCTGTTTGTCTGTGCGTTTGAGGGAGCATCACGTATAAACCACAGATTGGGTTCCAAATCTAGGTACTTAAAAATATTAAGTGATAATCCGAGTAACATTTAGCGTTTATTTCATCAAAATCGACCCAGAAAATCAAGAGATATTGAATTTTTAAGTTTAGCAAGAAACTTCCTAATGTATTCTGTTTCTCATGTATTCTGATTACAGCGCCATCTATTGAAAAATATGAAATTCACGAACGCATGTATAAAACACAAAAATAAATTGTTGAGTTATGTGTGAAACTTTTAATACGTGCCAACATAAAATTGAAAATTTTACACCATATCGGTATTTATCATAACAACCGATCCACAAATCAAAATATATTTATTTTTTAAGTTTAGTAGGAAACTTCCTAATGTATTGTGATTAAGCAAAGCGCCATCTATTGAGAAAAATAAAATGCATGAAAACGAATATACTCCTAAAACACATTGTTGAGTTATTTGTGAAACTTGTATACGTAGCAAAATAAAAGTGAACATTTTAATACCTTAATGTTGTCATACGGGCGGGCTCCTTATTTAACGTCTTCCAATTTTACATTTTCAATTTTGACATTTTGTCAGTTTACTGACTTGGTCGATAGATGGCGTTGCACTGACAACGCGTTTTTCTGAATTGCGGTGTTAAGATTTTCTGCTGGAGAACGACCCTCACACGATTTCCGAATAGTCAAGTTTGTTGGGTGCTCAGATTCGGTCTTTAATAGGTCTTTGTTAGGGTCTAATTTACCAATATCGCTATTTTCTCTGAGTTGTCTTTAATTAGATTCGTTAAATGTCCGTATAACCAGTATTTTTATAATAGGTACATATCATGATATAAAAGACTGTTCGTGGAGTTTCTTGCACGTTCTTTTTCATAAAGATCTACTTACGCTTTAAAACTCGCAAATAGCTTCATGTTTTTGACAGACTGATCTTAACAACTCAAAAGTATGAATTGTTAAGATCAGTAAATACCTGTAAATAAATGGTTTGAATGTTGATTATCTCCCAGAGTAGGTACTCCCGAGATAAGAATGCTTATATGGTATTCCAGACTATAATCTACCTCTGTGCGAAATTTCATCCAGATCCGTTCAGCCGTATTGTCGTAATTGAGTAAGAAACAAAAATTAAAAGTAGATAATAGGCTGGCATCGATCTAAGCGCACGCGAACGACGTCGCGGGCACAGCTATTAAAAAATAAAATCGCATATAATCTCCAAGATTTTATGCAATTCCATTGGTTAAAAATTCTCCGTTTCTCCGCTCGCTGCCTCGCTCCGCTGTAATGGACAGACACTCTTAAGCGTGCCTACGGACCTATCAATTTATAGGGTTCCGTACCTCTGAACGAAAACGGTAGTAACCCTTAGAGGATCACGCATGTATAGTCTATCATAGTCAATATTTTCCAAATGTTCTGAACAGAATCTGTTGAGATTTGGCACACATGTGAAACTTTGTGACCCAAACATGTAAGAGTAACACGTACATCATCTGCCTAGCCTTTTCCCAACTACATTGGGGTCGGCTTCCAGTCAAACCGGATTCAGCTGAATACCAGTATTTTACGTGGAGCGGCTGCCTACCAAACCTCCACCACCCATTAACTGGGTAACACGGTACATCTTGGCAAGACTGGAGTCAGATTTACTGGCTTCTGACTATCCGTAACGACTGTCAAAGATCTACATATGACAGCCGGGACCAACGGCTTAACGTGCTTTCTGAGACACGGAGGAAACTTGGTATGTTAAGATGGTCACCCATCCAAAGACCAACGTTACCCTTCGGGTACGGAATCCTGAAAAGCCTCAATCTTCCATATATTTTAAACAGATTGCGAATGCAAACGATGCTTAATTTTTTTAGAATTGACCCTCAGGTCGTCAGTTTGTGCATCTAATGGTTGGTACTCACTGACATGGTACGTTTCGCAGAGAGTTTTGATCGTGCTGTCACTAGCAGATGGTGATCAAATTAAGTCAGTGCTCTGACTTCTGAGTTTTCTGTTTGGTCCGAAGAAATTGGAGACAACAGGCGTAGGGTTATGTTCCCCAGCCGCCCCAGTGAAGAAGAAGGCGCTCTGGGCGTCGGGAGTCGCAGGGCGATTCCTGGCCACCGTAGGGACTCGCCGTCCGATCAGAACCAGGTCCGGGTCGACCAAAGAGCTGTCAGAATAGAAGACGGGGCCTGCTAGGGCCAGTGCCTGCCGGGGCTGCGAAATTTGATCGAAAGAGTCATCGTCGCCCTGGAACGTAAAGGGCATTAGGAGTCTGACACTCCCTCCTGTTTCGCCCGGAGCGGGAGGAGTCATTTGATGATTTCCCATCCTTAAAACAAGGTTATGTTGTCAATCAATAAATGTATATAAAACTTTTCCGTCCGTGAGTAACTAGTAGACAACGCACAGCCACACAACCGTATGTGCATGTGGCATGTGGGTTTCTTGGGAAGTGTAGGGGAGTACTGGCTTAGAGAGGAATTGAATTCCTAAGTGAACGGGTTTGTACGCGTACGAAGTCGCGGGCAAAGCCTGTTAACTTATATAAAGTTTCGTCAGTCAATCAAATAATCAATAACTTCATAAAAGTCAGATCAATCATTTTTATCGTAAATTTTCCTTCAAAGGAACATTACTACGAATATTGACTATTTATGTCATGCAAATCTTGGCATTTCTGCTAAAGTTTCAACATCTGATAGTCCTTGACTTTTGAGCGAATACCTAACGTTGGTGCAACGCGTCTGAAATGTTCTTATGGTAATTAACATACAGATATAGGCTATGGCGTAGTGGTGTTAAAGTGTCGATAGTTTGGATATCGATAATCCTGATATAAGGATAAATTAATCAATCAATGTATATAAAACAGACAACGCACAGCCGAAACTAATGGTCCTTGAGGAGTTAAGAGGAGCACTAAGAGAGCATTTCCCGAAATTCCTACTGGAACGGGAATATGCGCCAAAAAACGAGATATGCGCAAATTGTGGCCAAAAGCTAGTGCTTCTGCTCGTAATTTCGTACATGCAAGAAGGGGTTGCCTTTTATCAAAATACTAGCTGACCCGTGCCCACTTCGTTGGGCGGTATTTTTCGGGTTAATACGAGTATATGACACTCACAAATAACGTGGCTTTCTATTGGTAAAAGAATTTTCAAAATCGGTTCGGAGTTTTACTGCTACTAACATAATCTTATTAAAATCCTCATAGTATATGAGGAAGAGTCCATCAAATCCAAACTTATAGTATGGTCATCAATTATTACAATAATCATTATTTTTTCAGCCAGAATTTTGGTCTACAATAGGTCAGAGGGTGCTTCTGTTAAGTATTCCTCCCGGATTAGGGCAAGACTAGACCAATCATATTGATAGGTGTCAATAGCTATCAAGATATTTGCTGATCAGAGACTTAAATTAATCAAGTTTTCTGATAACAATCCCCATTAATTTTAATTGTACCTGATATCGATAGCGTTTCAGGCTATCGACAATAGAACAACACTAACGAAACATGACAGGTATCATAATGCATAAATTTTAATAAAAGATATAAAATTAGCCATTATGTTCCATAATATTTTTGTTAATGTAGGAAATATTTATATTTTTCTGAATATCACGTGGGTATTATAGATATAATAGGTCACCTAGAAATTTGATGTAACAACGGAATAGGCCAAGGACATAAATAAGATCGGTGACACTAGGAAACAACAATTTTTTTATTTTTTATTTGTAATGCCCCTCGGATGGCCCTCAAATTAAAAGGGAAAATATATAAGTCCGTGATAAGACCTGTCGTAATGTATGGATCAGAATGTTGGGCTGCGAAAAAGACGGATGAAAATAGATTGCATGTAGCGGAGATGAGAATGTTGAGATGGATGTGTGGAGTAACGAGAGTGGATAAAGTGAGAAATGAGTACATTAGAGGCACTTTAAAAGTGGCGCCAGTGACGGAAAAGTTAAAAGGGAATCGCTTGTCTTGGTATGGTCATGTGAAGAGGAGGGATGAAACGCATATAACTAGAAGAGTTATGAACATAAATGTGGATGGATGGAGAGGGAGAGGAAGGCCAAAGAAAAGATGGATGGATTGTGTGAGGAGCGATATGAAAGAAAAGGGAGTTAGTGATAGAGTGACAACTGATAGAACAGAATGGAAGAATAAAACGTGTTGCGCCGACCCCAAGTAACATGGGATAAGGGCAGGAAGATGATGATGATTTGTAATGCGTTTGCTCTAGTCTATGTCAGAGATGACAGAGACAAAGTCTACGATGGAGTGAGCCTACCCAGAAGGAGCCTGTTCACTCTAACTTTGAAGAGATTAGGGTTGTAAGCTTTTGGAAACACAGACGCAGGCAGAGAGTTCCATTCCTTTGCTGTGCGCATTATAAAAGACGCGAGACGTTTGAAAACGCTTAGTGCGAATTGGTGGAATATTATTATTTTTAAGAGACAACTACTTAAAAATGATGAAAGTGGATCGCTTATCTTGGTATGGTTATAGAGATACGCGGTACAGAGAGTAAAGTCCTCAAACCTCCATAGAAAAGGGAGAATCCTCCGACTGGTCGGTTGCTGTGTTTGGTGGACAACTGCCCGATAGTTGATATTCGGACTGGTTGTATATTATAAAAGAAAAGAAAGATATTAAGAATAGTATTTATTTAGCACATACATGAAACACGCACGGTACATAAAAATAAATAATGATAGGTAAGCCAAAAACTAAGTGTGTGTCTCACGGCTGCACTAAAAAGGTTCATTTCAGCGATATGTCAAATAGCCTGAGAGTGTCTGACGCTGGTTTTCTAATGAACCCTAAGGATGAGTGGCGGTTCATTTGAATCAAAATGATATGTAAAAATATCATAAATATAATTTAAAAAAAACGTACAAAAAAGAATAAACAGATATAATGGATATTGAGCAATTAAACTAGAAAAAAAAAATTAAGAAGATATTATAAGAATTTGTATAACAGTGCTTGTGTGTACGTGTATTAATTACTTATAATAAATACCTAAATAGTTTTCCACCGTTGGAAACAAAATAATCTAACACTAACTAACAAAAAAAAATAACTATGTTCAAACCGCACAGAAAACTTTGATACCGGGAAGCAGGATTTCGTTAGTAGTTTGTAGATGGCGTTGCGGTTCTTGTTGTAGCCGCACAAATTTCGCTTTGTAAGTTTATCGTGTGGCTGGAGAAGAGGGAGAGGGAGGCTAAAGAAAAGAGAGATGGATTGTGTGAGGAGTGATATGAAAGAAAAGGGAGTTAGTGATAGCGGTAAAAACAAAATTGGTTCATGTGGACCCGCCACATGAACCAATTTTGTTTTTACCGCCTAAGAATACATGTGAAATGCAATAAAGATATTGAGTATTGAGTATGTCCACCATGCATCGGTCGGCGCATAGATGTAGCGTCATGCCAGTTATGTTTTTATAAAACTTATGTAAAACCTGGCAATTGTGATTTCTAGGTGGAAACAAAATATCGAAAAGTAGTCAAACATCACGAGACGAACACACCGAAATCAGGTTTATATCACCCGAAACCACACGATGATACAACATCTAATTCCGTTAAAAAATAAATAAATACAATACATTATGTATATCAAACAACTATGCCAAATTCTTAGTAAAATACTTAAAAATGTCATCATCGGTGAATTTGAATTTTTGAGTCAAGGTCATAAGGAAGTTGAGAACAATCTAATTTTAGTATTTTATGTCGAGTACGCACGCGGAAACCTTGGAAAAGATCTAGAAGGAATTTGGAGCACGGCTAGTTCTTTGTTTCAGTAAAGAGAGGGGTTCTGTGATTTGACCTCATTCAATCTGTTTTTGAAGTGAACCCAGTGCTAGCAAAAGTTCACTTGAACTAAGAACTAAGTATCATAATTCAGAAAGTTCATTTGTTTGTATGCCTCAACGGTTGCAAGGGTTTGAAAGAAACCATGACCTGCGATCCTAAAAGGCCACTTTAGCAGAATCAAAAAGCACATCACGCTACCTGTCACTGTCAAATTTTCTCAATCAACATTGAACCTAATGCTTTAACGATAAGGATGAAAATTTAATTTGATTGTTGTGTGATTAATGTTATGATTCTTATGTGATACTCTTAAAGTAGCTTTTTTAGCCTGCCAGGAATAATTAGGATATAGAAGAGTATATTCTAATAATATGGAGTGAGTTGTCATTCGATCTTTTAATAGAGATTGTCCCGCAGCTTAGTTTTTAAGGGTTTACACTACACGGTATTCAGGGCCCGGTGGGGCGGGTGGGCGTGGCCCCTAACTAGGGAGTCACGTCGTACACTAGCCGGTCGATTCAGCCCCAACTCAGTTGTGAAGTAATTAGCGTTGCTAACGTGTGGGGAATTCCCCAGACTGCTGGGAATCTCAAGTTGATTGGGAATTTGGGATTGGCAAGATGTGGGGAAAACGCGGGGATTCTAAATATCGATTTTATTCTCTGATATTGTTCTAAATTTCGAATTTGTGGGGAATCAGTAGTATTTATGTCCCCAAATTGGAGAGTTTGACTTGCATTTTCGCGGAATTTGTTAAATTTGTGTTGGCAACACTGCTCCCTAACTCCCTAAACGCTGACACTGTCCAGTAGTAAAGGAGTTAGGGAGCTAGACCGGGCCGATCCGGTCACTCTTAATTAGGGTTCTTAACTCTCTAATTTTTTTTACACCACCCTAAATCGGAACTTAAGCGCTTTTAACAGAATTATAGCACCACCACCAAATACTCGTAGTTTAAAAATATCAACTAGTTAGCAAGGTAATTCACCAACTTTGCAGCGTTTGTAACGTAAATGTAACTTTTTAATAACATGGAATAAGTCACTATAGTCCCACGCGCAGGAACTGTAGGTGGCAGCACAGAAGAGTCATCGTCAAGCATAGTTTACCTATAAGTTTCGAAATTGCAACGCTAGATGGCGCAGTCTACTTCGCGCACGTTCCCCTAAACAGAGCGTGCAAGAACTTATAGGTGGCAGCACAGAAGCGCCAACGTCAAGTATTCTGAATCTCAAAGTTTCAAACATGCAACACTAGATGGCATTGACAATGTCGTGCACGTATCGAATAAAAACCTTCTTGGAACAGGATAAAAGTATTCGTGAGTTATATACTTACAAAATAAGCTTAATCCGACCCATCTGTGACGGGATCGCTTCATTTTGTTACTTCCACCTGTGAACAAAGAAATAACAGGTTTATTTACTTGTAACACAAATTAATTTCAATTCGGTAGGTAAGCATACGGTATTACAATAGTTGCAAGTATGACATCTCCTTCCACTTTATATGAAACCCATCCGTGTTCCTCCTAATGCCCCTTGCGTTCCAGGGGGGCTACTCTCTAAGCCCGAAGTCCGTAGTTTTGGGCTTAGTTGCGGGCGTATTCTACTCCGTATTACCTAACCACTAAGAATTAAGACAGTGGTTAGGTTAGGGGCCCCAGGGGCCGCGGTAACTCTTTCGAACAAATTATTATCAACGCTTACCATCAGGTGAGATAGTGGTCAAACGCGTGCCTAGTATATAGCAAAAAGAAGGAACAAATTCCGTTAGTACGAGTTTTTATACCTGTCTAAAAAATGACGATTTAATTCACAAGTAGACATAGAAATACAATTTTAAACAATAAATGCCGCTTTTTAATAATATACTTCTAAATAAAATATTGATGGACTTTGCCATTGATTTAATACTCTGTTGCTACACAAAACATTAATTACCTACGTATTTATAACTAGCTATGTATAATCTAACCATAGATAGACATAAACAGAACTCCCTTTACTTGACTCCATAGTTGAGTGAAGTGAAATGTAAGACCTTGCGTTGTTGTGGCTAGAGATGGGACATGTTTATCGATATGTTAATCCGATTACATCAACTTAGACATTTAGTTAGGAAAATTTTAAACTGAATATAATCATTATTTTTAATGAAGTTTTTTTTGCTATATATTTCCCTAATCATTATATTATAGCATTATGCTGAGCGATGGCCGTTTTGCGCGAATATGACGCATATCTTCCCAATTTTTTATAATTAAGTATTATTTAATTTCTATTTTAGTTTTTTGGTATGCGTCATGCTTGGCGCAAATAAACGCTTTTTCTTTCTTTCTTTTTCTGATTCACGATTTTCATCCATGGATATCTATATATAGCTATACCAGGAGATACCGCAGGTAAGATACGAAAGTCAGTCTTTTTGGTTGTTTGTTCGTATTATTATTTTTAACTTTTTAGTGGTACAGGTAAGTCGTAGGAAAGCGATATACGCAATTTAGTTTACCTGGATGGACATCTTATGAAATTATCTTTTCACATAAAAAAATCTAATCGGTTCATAATTGATGAAGTTATAAGGTAACAAACATAAAAAAATACAACCGAATTAAAATCCCTTTCTTTTTTTAGGGTTCCGTACCCAAAGGGTAACCAACGAAACCCTATTACTAAGCCTCCGCTGTCCGTCCGTACGTCTGTCTATCAGCGGGCTGTATCTCAAGGACCGCAATAGGTAGACAGCTGAAATTTTCACAGATTGTGTATTTCTATTGCGGCTATAACAACAAATAATAAAAATTAAGGTTTATGGTACGGAACCCTTCGTGTGCGAGTCCGACTCGCACTTGGCTGGTTTTATTTTTTTAAATCGGTTAAAAACTATCTAGTAATTGTAGGACATAATAAGGAATGCAAAGGTTTCATTTACCAGTCAATTATAAAATATTCGTCAGAACTACCAAATCAAAAGTGATGGAAAATTGTTGGTGAGTGATAAATGATAGATTTTTTTTTGATGAAGATAAAAAGCACACATTAAAAATGATTCTATTGCACATCATCACACTGAAAGATATAATTTCTAGGTATAAGATTTCTGTTATTGCACACAACTCCATAAAAAACACTAAACTAATTTAGACGAATTCACACTATTGTATAATATTTTTTTACGACACTTAAGTGCCTATTTTTTAGTAAATCTTTCCTGACCTCTAACAATTGGGAAATAAAAAAATTAACTAAGAAAAACCTTGCATTTATGATTTTTTCTGTATTTCTGATTTGTCAATAGTTTTGAAATCGTTTATGTTGAATAAAAACTTTGTTGTTTTGTGTATTTTTTAAATAAATTTAAATAAATATCATTGTAGATTGATGTTTAAGTTTATTCTTTTTTTACCTTAAATTAACCCATTCTTTGGATTTTTTTTTTATAAGTTACTTATAAACATTTTATTCTGATTAATTCTTATGTTTTGTACCTTAAGTATCGTACAATAAATTAATTGAAAGCTTTTTAATGTTAATTAAGACATGAAAAATCAATGTACACAAAAATGGAAAGTGATACTCCTTTTATCAACTAAATCTTTCCGATGGCTTTCGTTAGGGATCACGTTATTTTGAGGGATAAATTTATTTATTCATTTTATTTCATCATTTATTACAGGCAACTGAAGCCCATTAAACATATTGTAAACATACAAAATAACTATAAACTAATACATATAAAAAATTAGAGCACTCAGATATCCCATTGCGTTCTAACAGTGAAAAAAATTGGTATCAGACCAGTTTATCTAGAGACTAGTTGACCTGCGCAACTTCGTCTGCGTCACAATTTTCATTACTGCTCCGCTCCTATTGGTCTTAGCGTGATGATATATAGTCAATAGCTTTCCTCGATAAATGGGCTATCTGACACTGAAACAATTTTTCAAATCGGACCAGTAGTTCCTGGGATTAGCACGTTCAAGCAAACAAACAAAGTCTTCAGCTTTATATATTAGTAAAGATAGAGTATATATTTCCTCTTATAAAGAAATAAACAATTCCAACTCTTTTCTTGAACAGATATTGAGCAAAAATACATCAACTTCCAGCTCCTTTAAACATACTGAATAACAAAACAGACCTGTGCCACATTTCTGAAATTCCTCCAACAATGCGATGAAGGCTAACTTCTGTGGTCATTACTAAAGTATTTACAATGTACACTGTCGCTGTTTCACCTTGGGGAATAAGAAATTTATAGAAGGTAGGTATTTTATAGCGGAGGTAAAAGGTGAGGTTATGATGTAGGTACCTCCTACCCCTGGTTTAGGTATAGACAGGTATCAGTTACATTTTTAAGCAAAAAATTGCCTCCTATTATTTTTTTGCCCATACGAATATATTAGTTTGTGAATAATTTCATTTGATTTCTATGTTATAATTAAAGAAAAAGCTGCAATAATTCTTTTTCAGATACTGTTAGGCCCATAATTTTCAGATCCGTACATGAACCTACACTTGACTCCATATAGACATGACAAAATAAAAGCCGTCGATTACTGTCAATGAATAAAAAGACTGCCAATTTGATAATTAAATAAATGAATTTTGGAGTCGAATATGCCTGAGAAAAGATTTTATTTAGTCATGCTGATCTACATTGAATCGGTTTCTGCATAAAAAAACTATCGACATTTTTGTCCCGACGCAAGCACATCACTACTCAAGACAATAGACTCCGATATACGATACGGTACTCATTTCCTATCATTGTGTCTACGTATGCGAACAAATTAGTTATTTAACAATAACGTTATGTCCATAGGAAACTAAAATAACAGTAATTTATTGCATTTGGTGGGAAACTGGGTGTGGTCGCACAAAATTAGGAAGATGGCTAAACAATAACAGCCGCACGGATCGACCCTTAATGTAAAGCTATGCTCTCCGAGGTTAGTTTGTGGATGGGTGACCAAATATAATACAACAAATATTATAATTGCGAAAGTTTGTGAGGATGGATGGATGTTAGTTACTCTTTCACGTCAGAACGCCTAAAAGGATATTCTATGTGACACAGAGGTTGATTATAATCTGGAATAAAACATAGGCTATATATATCCCGTGAGTATGTTCCCTTGATATCACGCGGGCGAAGCCGCTGGCAGAAGCTAGTTATACAATTAAAAATCCTATTTTTCAAATAGACCAGTTACAGGCACTTTTGAATTGTCAAGGTATGTCAGTCAAATAGATAAAGCTAGTTCTGCCGCGTTAGCGACAAGATCAGCAAGTTGTTCTGCAGCAAAACACACTCAACGAGCCTATCTCCAGCGCGACAGTTGCACGTTCCAAAAAGTAGATCCTATGAAGAAGAACATGAAAGAAACTCCATCTTAACATATCGAGACTCCTCCGTGCCGTTAAGTCGTTGGTCCCAGCTGTCATTTGAAGATCTTTGGACGTAGTTCATCTGCCTAGCCTTTTTCCAACTACATTGGGGTCGGCTTCCAGTCAAACCGGATTCAGCTGAATACCAGTGTTTTAGGTGGAGCGGCTGCCTACCAGACCTCCACAACCCATTAATTAATTGGGTAACCGGTACATCTTCATCATCTCAGATTTACTGGCTTCTGACAATCCGTAACGACTGCCAAAGTTCTAAAAATGACAGCTGGGAGTTGGTCCCAGCTGTTATTTGCCAAGCTTGGTTTGCCAACGCTTGCCAAGGTTGGTCTGTGGATGGGTGACCATCTTAACATGCCGAGTTTCCTTCGTGTCTTGGAAAGCACGTTAAGCTGTTAGTCCCGGCTGTCATTTGTAGAACTTTGGCAGTCGTTACGGATTGTCAGAAGCCAGTAAATCTGACTCCAGTCTTGCCAAGAAATATCGTGTTACCCATTTAATGGGTTGTGGAGGTCTGGTAGGCAGCCGCTTCACGCAAGCCGACCCCAATATAGTTGGGAAAAGGCTAGGCAGATGACTAATCTAAAGTCTGCAAGTGATACGGAGAGGAAAACGCTCTCAACTTAGGCCAAAACTAGGAACTTCGGGCTTAGAGAGTACCCCCTAGGCCCGAGTCGACGGCGCGTTGTGTTCCAAAGATTTGTCTAGATAGTGACGGGATCCACTTGAGCCAGTGCCTACGAGGGTTGCGAAAATTGTTCGAAACAGTCACCGCGGCCGTGGAACGCAAAGGGCATTAGGAGGAACACGCATGTGTTTTAGTCAGTAAACGTCCGACACTCTCTTCTGCTCCGCCCAAAGCGGAAGGAGTCATTTGATGACTTCCTATCCTAAAAAAAAGGGGGCGTTCATCTTCGCGACGAACAAACCCAGTAACTGTATAAAATAGTACACCCATTGGCAAGACTGGTTTTCAAACTTTGCTTTTTGTCTTCCGTAACGATTGTCAAAGATAAACAAATGACAGCGGGGACCAACAACTCAACGTGGTTTCTAATACACAGAAGAATCTCGGCATATTAAGATGGTCATCCATCCATGGACTGACCTTGGCAAATGTTGCTTAACCTTGAAGATCGTTCTGTATTCCGGTATTGCTTGGCTACGAGCACCATAGAGCCTTTTTATTTAAGAAAGTCGCTTGATACCTTCTAGAACATTCGTGTCAATGAACAATAACACTGGGTAAGCAACTCTACGTATATAGAGTGACTCCACATAGAGAATGCAATCGCAGGGCGTTCACCTTCGCGACGTCCTTGCATGCAGAACTTTTACCTTTTGTAACTACATTGAATGGGTATTGCAACGACTTATTTCAATATGGTAAGTAGACATTTTGCCCGCGGTCCTGGAAAGCAAATGGCATTTGGAGGAACATGGATGGGTCGTAGTAAGAGTTTGACACTCCCATCCGCTCCGCCCAGAAAGGAAAGAGTACATAATTTGTTTAAACAGGTATCATCTATATATATAAAAGAAAGTCGTGTTAGTTACTTCACTTATAACTCAAGAACGGCTGAACCGATTTAGCTGAAAATTGGCAGGGAGGTAGTTTAGAGCCAGGAGAAGGACATAGGATACTTTTTATCCCGTAGGGTAGGTAGGGTAGGTAGGGTAGGTAGGGTAGGTAGGGTAGGTAGGGTAGGTAGGGTAGGTAGGGTAGGTAGGGTAGGTAGGGTAGGTAGGGTAGGTAGGGTAGGTAGGGTAGGTAGGGTAGGTAGGGTAGGTAGGGTAGGTAGGGTAGGTAGGGTAGGTAGGGTAGGTAGGGTAGGTAGGGTAGGTAGGGTAGGTAGGGTAGGTAGGGTAGGTAGGGTAGGTAGGGTAGGTAGGGTAGGTAGGGTAGGTAGGGTAGGTAGGGTAGGTAGGGTAGGTAGGGTAGGTAGGGTAGGTAGGGTAGGTAGGGTAGGTAGGGTAGGTAGGGTAGGTAGGGTAGGTAGGGTAGGTAGGGTAGGTAGGGTAGGTAGGGTAGGTAGGGTAGGTAGGGTAGGTAAGGTAGGTAGGGTAGGTAGGGTAGGTAGGGTAGGTAGGGTAGGTAGGGTAGGTAGGGTAGGTAGGGTAGGTAGGGTAGGTAGGGTAGGTAGGGTAGGTAGGGTAGGTAGGGTAGGTAGGGTAGGTAGGGTAGGTAGGGTAGGTAGGGTAGGTAGGGTAGGTAGGGTAGGTAGGGTAGGTAGGGTAGGTAGGGTAGGTAGGGTAGGTAGGGTAGGTAGGGTAGGTAGGGTAGGTAGGGTAGGTAGGGTAGGTAGGGTAGGTAGGGTAGGTAGGGTAGGTAGGGTAGGTAGGGTAGGTAGGGTAGGTAGGGTAGGTTGATGGACGGGAGCGAAGCCGCGCGGGTCAGCTAGTAGACTATAAAAAGGCTGCCAAGCTAAAATTTGACTAATCAGGTCACGTCAGATGCATGCACAGTGACCCAGGGCAATAGTCACCACAAAGCGGGTGTCTTTTTTTAAAGGACTGGAAATCATTAAATGACTCTTCTCGCTCAGTCAGAAGCCAGTAAATCTGACTCCAGTCTTGCCATGAAGTACCGTGTTACCCATGTGCAGTTAATGGGTTTTGGAGGTTTGGTAGGCAGCCGCTCCTCGTAAAATATTGGTATTCAGATTAATCCGGCTTGACTGGAAGCCGACCCCAATATACTTGGGAAAAGGCTAGGCAGATGATGATGACTCCTCCCGCTCTGAGCGACGCAGAAGGGATTGTCAGACTCTTACTGACTAAAACCCATCCGTGTTCCTCCTAATGCCCTTTGAGTTCCAGGGGCTACGGCGACTCTTTCGAACAAATTCCGCACTGCCTCAAGTGGGTCCCGTCTACCATCCAGACAACTCTTTGAGGCGTGCGAGGAACAAAATGCGCCGCTGACCCGGGCCTGGGGACCTACTCTCTAAGCCCGAAGTGCCTAGTTTCGGCCTTCGTTGCATATTCTACTCCGTATCAGCTACAGACTTACGATTAGGTCCCTAACCCGAACTAAGAATGAATGACAACACGATTTGACAGTAACTGACAAGTCGTGTTGTCATTCATTCTATGTGGTTAGGTGATACGGAGTAGAAACGGTTCTGATCGGAGGGCGAGCCACCCAATGCTCGCCATCCATCATCATCATAACAGCCGAATGACGTCCACTGCTGGACAAAGGCCTCCCCCAAAAGGGGTTTGCCATAATCGCCGCGCTTGGCAGGCGGTTTGGCGATCGCAGTGTATGGTGTTGCGTTTTACAGAGAACACTGCTGCCCATTTTCTGGTAAGTCCCATAGTCGCCTCTTACGACACCCACGGGAAGTGATGGGATGGTATTATTATTTTACGGCACCCTACGGCAAAACTATAATCCGACTACTGTAATGATCAGTAATAGAAACAACACCGAAGGTCGAACCTCACGTGACGTGACGCATAGCAGCCACGCTCCACTGCCCACCCACTTTCTCTAGCGCGCTTGAAGTTCTACAGTAATACTAACAAGAGTATTGTTTTATATTAACGTTATATAATATAACGCTTTTTATATGATAATTCTGTTTATTGCGTAATTTGTGTAAGGTTTTTAATGGCTTGTTATAAATGAAATTTGTTGGTGATTTAAAAGTAAAGCACTTATTTTGGTTTGAATAATGTAACAGCTCTCTTGAAAGTAAGGTGTTAATTTTGTTTCTTGTCTTAATTAAGGCCATAGTAACAAATGTAACGCAAAAAAAAAACTATTTTAGTTTGTTGGTCATTGTTAATAAAAAAAGTCGCGAGGATCGATTTGCAGAGGTTGTTCAGTGGATGGGTGAGCATCTTAACATACTGAGACACTGCTGTCTCTGTGTAGAGGAACTCGTGGTTAGATAATAGCAGCCGCACGGGTCGATCTTCAAGGTTAAGCAACGCTGGCCAAGGTTTGTCTGTGGATGGGTGACCATCTTAACATAACGAGTTTAACCATCTTAACAAAGCACGTTAAGCCGTTGGTCCCGGCTGTAATTTGTAGATCTTTGGCAGTCGTTACGGATAGTCAGAAGCCAGTTAATCTGACTCCAGTCGTGTCACGAAGTACCGTGTTACCCAGTCAATGGGTTGTGGAAGTCTGGTAGGCAGCCGCTCCGCGTAAAATACTGGTATTCAGCTAAATCTGGTTTGACTGGAAGCCGACCCCAATATAGTTGGGAAAAGGCTAGGCAGATAATGATGATGACACTGCTGTGCCTCAGAAAGCACGTCAAGCTGTTGGTCCCAGTTGTTATTTATATATCTTTGATAGTCGTTACTTGCAAGGTAGTTGGAACCCAGAAATGCCACAGGCATTTTCTGGGCACGCTCGCTCCATCATAGACCACATCTATCGCTTTCCATCAGGCGTGATTGCGGTCAAGACCAAGCCCATTGATAAATAAAAAAAAAAAAAACTGACAGCAGTCTTATCAAATGATGTCGTGTTAGTGAGTTGCGGAGGTCAGATAGGCAGTCACTTCAGATGAAATACTGGTACTCAGATGTATTCGGCTAGACGGAAAGCCAACCTCAATATATTTGGCCCGCAGGGACCGGTCTGGGTTCCAAAATTGTAAGTAAGAGTTACCGTGGCACAGGAACGCAAAAAGCACTAGGAGGAACACGGATGGGTTTTAGTCAGTAAGAGTCTGACACTCCCTCCCGCTTGACCCAGAGCGGGAGGAGCCATTTGATGATTTCCCACACAGAAAAAACCTCAATATAGTTGGGAAAAGGCTAGGCAGATTGATTGGAAAAGAAAAAACCGGCCACGTGCGAGTCGGACTCGCACACAAAGAATTACGTACCATAAACCCATTGATATATAAATATTATACCATATTTTTTATTATAGAGGCAATAGTAACACACAATCGGTGATAATTTCAACTGTCTACCTATTACGGTTCTTGAGATACAGCCCGCTGACAGACAGACGGACGGACGGATAGCGGAGGCTTAGTAAAAGGGTTCCGTTGCTTACTCTTTGGGTACGGAACCCTTCTTCTTCTCGTGTAAAGTAAGGTCTAACGACCCCACACACCCTAGTGTCAGAGTTTCGAAACCGCCTCAAGGGCCTCTGACATGGTTTATTTGACGACCGTCATTTGGCGGCCGCGACCACCGGCTTATACTTGCCTTCCGAAGCTCGTAATCATCTTTTCATCAGACAATCAGGTGATTCAAGCCTGCAATGTCCTAGCCAAACTTGAAATAACTTTACAAAGTATGCTTCCCGTGGGAATCGAACCCACGACCACCGAGTGACAAGGCAAACGCCTAAACCACCCAAAAAATGGTAAATAGCCATCAGTACCTACATGCCCATAAGTACGTAGATACAAAAAGTGTGCTGCATTTCGGTGCAACCCCACAATACCTATACAATAATGATTACTATTAGCGATATTTTCACCTTGTTCATAATTTCAATCATAATGTAGGTCGGTGCAGTCACGTCCGTCTGTCTCTTACATAACGGTAACATTACGTGCAAAGAAATTATTTATTGTATTCAAATGTATATGATGTGCGAATTGCGTATATGGTGGTTTTAGCCATATGATGTATGTAGGGTCTTAAATAGAACCGGCGCGTTTTGATTGTACCACTATTTTATTTAGGAACGAAAGAAGAAAATGTATATTTGGGACACGCAGAGGATAAACAAAATTTTTTTTTAATTTGTAATGGGTTTGCTCTTGACTCTAGTCTATGTCAGAGATGACAGAGACAAAGTCTACGATGGAGCGAGCCCACCCAGAAGGAGCCTGTTCACTCTAACTTTAAAGAGATTAGGGTTGTAAGCTTTTGGAAACACAGACGCAGGCAGAGAGTTCCACTCCTTTGCTGTGCTCATTATAAAAGACGTTTGAAAACGCTTAGTACGAATTGGTGGAATAGCCATAAGGTAGGGATGGTAAGATGCAGTGCGTCTGGATGTCCGATGGTAGAAGGGGGCCGGTGGGATGAGGTCGTGGAGTTCTTGGGCACACTCACCGAAGTACAATCTGTAGAAGACTGACAAGCAGCGATGTGCCAAGCTATGATAGAAGCTAGATAATATATAAAATAAAGTTAAGCGATTAAAATTAAACATATAAAAATGTTAGCTGTTGTCTGCGATTTCGTTTCCAATTCGTAAAAAAACACAAATGCCACTTTGATCACGTTTAAATTTTTGCGCGGCAGATTAATTATTTTTTATTAATTACTAATCGACCCGCGCAACTTCGTTTGCGTCACAATTTTCATTACTGCTCCGCTCCTATTGGTTTTAGCGTGATGATATATAGTCTACAGCCTTCCTCGATAAATGGGCTATCTAACACTGAAATAATTTTTCAAATCGGACCAGTAGTTCCGCGTTCAAGCAAACAAACAAATTCTTCAGCTTTTTAAATTAGTATACATGGTTACTCCATAATATGGAGTAAAATGATTTCTATTGATTTTATTTTCTTTTTTTTTTGTCTATCTGCCAGTTCTGTCAAAATCGTGTCAGCGGTTTCGGAGATTAGCCAGAACTAACAGATAAAATGACAGACAACAAACGTTTTAAAATTGTATACAAGGAGTGTTTCATATGCATTAACTAAAAAGCTTCAGTTTTTTTTTTTGTCGATTACACATCAAGAACGTTTTATATTTTTTTTACTAATCAAACGCCGGTAAATTAATATCCCAAATTAGTTCTGGAAAAGAATCGATATTTAAATAACCTACTTGCAATGTATTTAAATATGACAATGTTATGTTTTTCGTAATGTGCTTATGTTTGTCAAAAAACAAGACAGTTCAATATAAAAAAAAAAAACTACTAAATTAAAGACAGTAATATTCTGTCCTACAAATCTTCACATACATTCTTAATTACACGGTGATGAAAGTTCATGTACAAACAGCTTATATAGAACACAGTGATGAAAGTTCATGTACAAAGGCGAGCTTAACTTAGAAATGAGATTTCTCCCTGCAAACCTTTGAGTGTTAGAAAAAGATGACAATAGGATCCAGTGCACATTATTACAGTTAATTTATAACTGTTTTATTATATGTATACATTAATACATAAACCTACATACATAAGCATAAGCATAGTCAGCCTATAATGTTTCCACTGCTGGACACAGGCCTCTTCTCGGTGAGAGGGAGTGGGCCGTAATCCACCACGCGGGCCCAGTGCGGGTTGGTAGATGTCACATGTCTTCGAATTTTTGGTTCTAGGACATGCCGGTTTCCTCGCCTATATACATAACTATAAATATTATACACAAACATATATACGAATATTATGTCAAAAACAAAAACAAATGCTCTTTAACTTTCCTCTTGAAGACATCAAGAGAAGGGCTGTCGCGTATGGAGTGTGGGAGCGGGGTCTGAAGCGTACTGCAGTAACACAAAGAGAAAGAGCCACCATATCGACTAAAATTTTGACGCGGAGTACGAAGGAGAAGAGAAGTGGCAGTTCGACATGGTTTGCCCCTCGAGACGAAGTACTCAAAGCGTTCACGAAGGTATTGAGGAGAATTGGGATTGTAAAGGATAGTATAGAGAAGGGATTGGATATAGGTATCTAACCGACGCCGAATCGGCAACCACTTCAATTTGGTCCGAAACTCCGACACGTGGTCGTATTTCCGGAGACCAAAAATAAACCGAATGCACAAGTTCTGCAGTCGCTCGAGTTTGTTCAGGATTACTTCTGTAGCATCTAGAAAGCAGACATCCGCGTAGCCTATAAGTGGTAGAAGAAGCGATTGAGCAAGACTGACCTTAGTGTGAAATGGTAAGAAAAAATCAAGGTTGCCAACAAAAAAAATCGTCATCCTTCAGTGTGACCAACTTAAAAATAAAAAATCACACAAACATCATTCAGTTGACAATGACATAACATACAGCTATTAAAATTGAAATATAGGTGAAACTATTATAGTGTGTCTGTAACCAATTATTTGACATCAAACAAAATACCATACAACATTGGAAATACACACAGTCATAGAAAAATTATGATTGACGTGAATCGTGGGAACTTATGGTTATTGTGCAATAATGGTAATGTTAGCTTGGTGTGTTTTTAGGGTTCCGTACCTAAAGGGTACCTAACGGAACCCTATTACTAAGCCTCCGCTGTCCGTCCGTTCGTCTGTCCGTCCGTCTGTCTGTCAGTGGGCTGTATCTCAAGAACTGTATTAGGTAGACAGCTGAAATTTTCACAAATTCTCAAAAAATATCATAAATTATCGTTTGTGGTACGGAACCCTTCGTGTGCGAGTCCGAATAGCACTTGGCTGGTTTTTTTTTGACGTGATAACGTCTTATTAATCGATGAACGCTGGCTGCACGCACGTTAAAGTGTCACCTTCCACCTGAGCCGACCGTGCAAGCGAGAGCGCGGAACAAACGATAGAGAGGCACGATCGGCCTAAGTGTTCGGCTTGTTTGTTAAGAATTCGATCGTTTTCTTATGACGTTATCACGTAAAATTATCGTCCGCAAACTGACTTTACAAACAACCAATTTTTTTTTTACTAGGTATTGATAGGAATCATTTGACCACTATCTCACCTGATGGTAGGTAAGCGATGATGCGGTCGAAAATGAAGCACGCTTACCTAAAAGTAACGCTCTTATATTCACTCTTGACTTAAAGACTCCCAGGTTGTAGCTATCACGAAATATAGTCTCTAGCAAGAAATTCCACTCCTTAGCAGTAAGCGCAATGAATCATCATCATCATCATCATCTGCCTAGCCTTTTCCCAACTACATTGGGGTCGGCTTCCAGTCAAACCGGATTCAGCTGAATACCAGTGTTTTACGTTGAGCGGCTGCCTACCAGACCTCCACAACCCATTAACTGGGTAACACGGTACATCTTGGCAAGACTGGAGTTAGATTTACTGGCATCTGACAATCCGTAACGACTGCCAAAGATCTACAAATGACAGCCGGGACCAACGGCTTAACGTGCTTTCCGAGGCACAGAGGAAACTCGTTATGTTAAGATGGTCACATCCACAGACCAACCTTGGCAAGCGTTGCTTAACCTTCAAGATCGACCCGTGCGGTTGTTATTATTTAGCCACGAGCTCCTCAAGTAAGCGCAATGAATGTGTTCCCAAAACGTTTTGTGTGTGTGGGTGGGATGTACACCATGTACCGGTGGCGCATCGCCTTTCGTCTTGTTCGTTGTCCGATGATGGAACGGGCTTGGCGGAATTAAATTATGCGATTCCGTCGCACACTCACCAAAATGCAACCGGTAGGAAACCGACAGGCTAGCAACTCGGCGTCGATGCTCAAGACTTTGGAGCTTCGACTCGACGAGCCTCTCATTGCCGATGATCCTCTTGGCTCGTTTCTCAATTGACTGAAGGGCATCAAGCTGGTATCTGGCAGATCCTTCCCGAAGAAGATGGGTTTGCTCTTGACTCTAGTCTAGGTCAGAGGTGACAGCGACAAAGTCTACGATGGAGCGAGCTTACCCAGAAGAAGCCTGTTCACTCTAACTTCAAAGAGATAAGGGTTGAATGGTGTTCGGAAACACAGACGCAGGTAATGAGTTCCTTTTTTTTGCTGTGCGCATTATAAAAGACGGTTTGGATGTCGATTCCAAATAATGTCGTAGGCAAGTACTTGCTTGCAGTAGGTAGAAGCTATAGACATCATTAGCATAGACAGATACACGATTAAATCTGCAAATGTCAGTCCCGTAAAACAATATGCTAACATTTACAAATTAGAACCGTATGGTGCCAAATTAATTACTAACAAAATTACACATCCTATTTTCTGTTTAACGCCTTCAGTAAATATCATCTTAGTATATAAAAGACCAGTTTAATTATCATGTTTAATGTCATGACTTCTGAGAATCAAAGGTCAGGCGCGAAGTGTTAGAATGGCATAGACTTAACAAGTTGTTGTATAAGACAAGCTTACCCGACTGCTCGATTGCGGAGAGTTCTGTTCTGTGTTCTAGCTGTACGTTTCTGTGTCACAAGTTTTAGTATTGAAAACGGTTTTTTTTTTCGCTTCGTCTATGTATTCTTATCACTACATAGTATAAAACAAAGTCGCTTTTGCTGTCCGTCTGTCCCTATGTATGCTTAGACCTTTGAAACTACGCAACGGATTTGGATGCGGATTTTTTTTAGATAGTAAATAGGTTTTAGTATATAATTTGTACCAGTGCGAAGCCGGGGCGGGTCGCTAGTAATACTATAAAGCTGAAAAGTTTGTTTATTTGTTTGTGTTGAACGCGCTAATCTCAGGAACTTCTGGTTCGAACTGAAAAAATCTTCTTTTAATCATAGCCAATTTATCGAGGAAGGCCTATATATCATCATGCTAAGGTCAATAGGAGCAGAGTATTATTCAAAATTGATACAAACTTGATACAAACGAAACTACAAATTTGATACAAACGAAGTTACGCGGGTCAGCTACTAAATTTTATTATCTACTAAAATAAAATAAAAAACCTACCTAACCTCCAAAAATTAGTTTTCTTTCTTTCTACTAATTGACCCGCGCAACTTCGTCTGATTATATATTAGTATCGATTAATTAATTATTCTAAAACGGACGAGAACCGTTTAGAATAATTTCAATGATAATACATAGTCGCGTTGTGATTGTCTACCTTTTTAGTACTTATTCAACTTTGACTGTCGTTACAGATTTTTAAAACCAGTCATTCCACGTGTGGAGAACAGAGAGGCAGTTCATCATCATCATCATATCAGCCGAAAGACGTCCACTGCTAGAAATAGGCCTCCTCGCGCGTGTCGCCACAACTTCCGGTCTTGTGCGTCTCGCATCAACCCGCGACCCTCTCCAGGTCATCGGTCCAAGTTGCGGGAGGCCTCCTAACGCTCCGGTGTCCGATCGCCACTACCGAAATTTCCGACCCCATCGACCATCTGCGAGCAATGTGCCGTGTTCACTGCCACTTCAGTTTGAAGATCCTTCGGGCTATGTCGGTAACCTTGGTTCTCTTGCGGATATCATCATTCCTAATTCGATCACGCAACGAAACTCCGAGTATTGCCCTCTCCTGCACTTTGGGTGACTTTAAGCCTTCCGATGAGGCGCATTGCTCTATGAAAAATACTGGTATTCAGCCGTAGTACTGGAAGCTGATCCCAACATATTTGAGGATAGGCTCGGCAGATGGTGATTAAAAAAATGTCTTTTTACTGTATACAATGTTTCTGTTACATCTGTAGAGTAACTACAAGACACTGCTCGACCTTCGCGCATCTGTCCATGTTTGCATGGTCATTCTGTACAAACATACATACATACATGTACAAACATAGAATGAATTCTGTATGTACTTGTAGTCTGGTCAATGCTCTGAATGTATGTAGGTTAATAGTTAGGTTGGTATCATCAGTTAAATGGATGTTAGACCTTGTTGTGAAAAATAGTGGTTCAGTGGTACAAACTCTGATGTGTATTCCAGTTCAAACTCAGGAAGGCAAGCCCACCCACCCTACTCCTCCCCACTACTCCCCCCCCCCTCCATCCTCCACCCTCCCCCTCCACTCCCCCCCCTCCTCCACCACTCCACTCCTTCCTCCTCCTCTCTACTTTTGTCAGTGTGAGTAAAAAAACAGTGAGGGAAAAAATGTGAGGAAATTGTTAAATCCCAGTCACAAAATCAAGGACATGTGACTCATTTCCTCTCAAAAAGTAGACACCTATGTCTCAGCTGTAGAAAAAACATATTGAATGAGGTTTAATATCAGAATTTGGCGCTAAATCTATACTAACACTTATTGACCCGCGCAACTTCGTTTGCTCCGCTCTTATTGGTCTTAGCGTGATGATATTATAGCCTTCCTCGATAATTAATGGGCTATCTAACACTGAAATAATTTTTCAAATCGGTACCAGTACTTCCTGAGATTAGCGCGTTCAAGCAAACAAATTTTTCGGCTTTATGTATTACCTAGCACGTACAGTATCTATACTTAATATATAAAGCTGAAGAGTTTGTTTGTTTGCTTGAAAGCGCTAATCTCAGCAACTACTGGTCCGATTTGAAAAATTCTGTCTGTGTTAGACACTCCATTTATCGAGGAAGGCTAAAGGCCATCGCGCTAAGACTAATAGGAGCGGAGCAGACGAAGTTGCGCAGGTTAACTAGTGAATAATAAGATGAACATAATCTGCCTAGCCTTTTCCCAAATATATTGGGTTCAGCTTCCAGTCAAACCGGATTAAGCTGAATACCAGTATTTCACGTGGAGCGGCTGCCTACCAGACCTCCACAACCCATTAAATGGGTAACACGGTACTTTTTGGCAAGACTGGAGTCAGATTTGATGCTTTCCGACAATCTGTAACGACTGCCAAAAATCTACAAACGACAGCCGGGACAAACGGCTTAACGTGCTTTCCGGGGCACGGAGGAAACTCGGTATGTTTAAGATGGTCACCTATCCACCGACCAATCTTGGCAAGCGTTGCTTAACCTTGATGATCGACCCGTGCGGCTGTTATTATCTTGATGAACAAAAAGTACCATAAAATGATTCTTGAAAACTCATTCTAAAGGGCGTCAATAAACCCCATAATTTTTGTGGATGGGAAATCCGAATCTCATTGGTCGAATATCTTGTTATGCATAAAAACTTGTGATGACACCAGACAAGTCCAAAAAAGTATGCCGTGAAGCACGTTTACAAGAAAACAACTTGACACAGACAGTCGAACAAAAACCGCCGCCGGAAATATCAATGGCCGTCGTTACATAACCTCTCGTCGGTAAAGTCGGTCAAGAAACCAAAAGTATGACCGCCTACCGCTAGATGTAAATGAGGTATTGTTCTGTTATTGTTAATATATAAGCTGTTATGTGATTTTAGGAAATATTGTGGACTAGCTTCCGCCAGCGACTTCGTCCGCGTAAAAAGTATTTTATTGAGTTATATTTTTTTCTCGCCTATTTATATATACATATACTATTTGACCCGCGCAACTTCGAATGCGTCACAATTTTCATTACAGCTCCAATCTTATTATCAAGCAAACAAATAAACAAACTCTTCAGCTTTATATATTAGTATATAGATGAAATTTGTTTATTCAGGTCATTTACACCCAAAAACAACACAAAAAAAACGAAAAATTAAATTCAAATTCATAAATTAAATTAATTAGTACCTACTAAGAAATTAAATTGGAATCAATAAATTCAAACATAAATTAATATACGTAACAATCAGTAAATAAAGATCAATAAACATAACCAGAATCAGCAGTATAATGTTCCCACTGCTGGGACACAGGCCTCCGCTCGGCGACAGGGAGTGGGCCGTAATCCACCACACGGACCCAATGTGGGTTGGTAGATGTCACATGTCTTCGATTTTTTGGTTCTATGCAATATAAGAGTAACTTAGGTTACTCCTTAAAAAATCAGCTATTTGAAAGTGAAAGATCAGTAAGTAGGTATAACTGTTTAGGAGATAAGCGTGAACAAACAGACAAAACATTTGAAAAGTGTTTTTTTGTTACAAATCGTATATGCTTTTATAAGCATTTAGTAAAAAGATGGTATTTTGGAATGCAATAGTAAAAAAATAATTGTCATTGAATTTGTATGTTTTTTTTTATTTTTTATTTGCTATGGTTTGCTCTTGACTCTAGTCTATGTCAGAGATGACAGAGACAAACTGACTATGTATGTAAACTAACTATTAATAAATACCAGAGAAGTATGGAAGAAGACACGTTGCATCGACCCCTAATACACCTATGTACATGCATATCCCGTTTTTTCCCATTCCCGTAGGAATTTTGGGAAATCCTTTCCACTGTACGTTGTCTGTCAGTTACTCAATCAGACAGTAATGGAAGAATTTTATATATATTGATGATTGGTATTCCGCTGTATCCAGTTGGTGTCCGTCAGGATGGCTGGACCAAACGAGATATTTAGACGATACTGTGACTGTGCACTATTTAATACCTATTTACTACCTATAATGAAATATTTGCTACCTTTGCTTTCCCTTTTTTTACTATTGATAGGCAAGCGCTTGACCACCATCTCACCTGATGGTAAGCGATGATGTGGTCGAAGATGGAGCACGCTTGCCTAGAAGTAATCTGTTCACTCTTGACTTAAAGACTCCCAAGTCGTAGCTATCGGGAAACACAGACTCCGGCAGGGAATTCCACTCCTTAGCTGTACGCATTATGAATGTGTTCCCAAAACGTTTTGAGCGTGTGGGTGGGATTACTTAGAATGGAAATTGACCCAAAAAGAGTTGAGAAAAAGACTAACAGACATTCTTTTTCGCACACAAAAGCATATTAAGTCATTTTTAGCCCAAGGACAATAAAATGGCAATACCTAATAATAGTCGCTAAAACGTTGACATCTCTTGCGTGTTCAGGTGTAAATTATTACCACAATACCTAAGTCTATAAGTATTTATGACCGTTCGACCCACTGACCCAGTTCGTTCTTGTTTACTTTAGTTATATTACTGGAGAATGTGATTGAACCTCTTACAAACGGAGTGTCAAGAAAGATTGTCTTTTGTTTGTTTTGGTGAATGATAATTTCATCATTGGCTTTTGGCTTCCTTGTTGGTGTAGTGGTTATAATGCGTGATCACTTTGGGTTCGGAGTTCGATCCAGAGTTTTTCAGTGATATTTTTTTCTGGAGTTTGAATTTTGACTGCCGTTTTTAGGTTCGTGTTTAACAAAATCTCAACAGAGGGAAAGCGATCTGTTGAAGATAGAGAACGCTTGCCTAGAAGTAACCTAATCACTCTTGAATTAATTACATTACAACCTGGGGGAGGTTGTAATGTAAGCTATCAGGAAATACAGACTCCAATCTATCGGTACTCGATTTTTAACTAATCTCATCGAGTTGCATCGATTTTTACTTAAATAAGCAAAAAGCGTTGCTTAACCTAGACTGAATTCTGCTCTACGTTTTCCGATTTTCCTTGGATGTCAAAAACCATCATTCAAGCCATTTTGATTTAAAAGCCAAACTTCCAAACCGATTTTAATAAAATTTGTATGAGACCAATCGGGAAGTATATCCTTTCAGATAAAATAAGATTTATTCAAATCGGTACATAAATGACGGAGTTATGAGGTAACATACGTAAAAAAAATACAACTGAATTGAGAACCTCCTCCTTTTTTTGAAGTCAGTGTAAAATGGGTAAATGTAAAGAATAAATCTATTAGGAAACATAGCTCCACTGCCTTCACAGCGCCCTCTACCATCACAATCTGAACTCAATCTGTCACAAATCTAGCCTAAACACTAAGATGTTTCGCAAGTGACCTAAAGATAGTGTCATTGCATCACCTATAGACATAATTGGCTGACAGACGGACCGCCTCCGCCGGCCGATTACGTCGCCATTTTGCAATGGATCATGTAATATGACTTTATTCCCAAGAGATATGTGCGTAGCTGTGGTCCCAGGAGAGGTAGGTAATGAATTGAAGGGCAATGTGGCTTACCACACATTTCAACTTCACATAGTGGTGATTTTTTTGTCTCTCGAATACTCAGGCGACAATATTTAATAATATGTACTGTCTTCAGAGTTCAGAGGACGATCTTAAAGGTTAAGCAATGCTTGGCAAGGTTGGTCTGTGGATGGGTGACCATCTTAACATAACGAGTTTCCTCCGTGCCTCGAAAAGCACGTAAAGCTATTGGTCCCGGCTGTCATTTGTAGATCTTTTAGCCAGTAAATCTGACTCCAGTCTTGTCAAGAAGTACCGTGTTACCAAGTTAATGGGTTGCAGAGGTCTGGTAGGCAGCCGCTCTACGTAAAATACTGGTATTCAGCTGAATCCGGTTCGACTGGAAGCCGACCCCGATTTCATTTGGGAAAAGGCTAGGCAGATGATGATATATTCTAGTCAATCTAGTCGTCCCGCGCAACTTCGTCTGCTCCGCTCCTATTAGTCTTAGCGTGATGATAGCCTATAGCCTTCCTCGATAAATGGGCTATCTAACACTGAAAGAATTTTTCAAATCGGACCAGCAGTTCCTGAGATTAGCGCATTCAAATAAACAAACACACTCTTCAGCTTTATAATATATTAGTATAGATTCTTCCGTTGCGTCAGATAGAGCGACTGCCAGAGAACGCACAACCGAAACTGCTGGCCGTAGGAGGCTGAAATTTGGCATGAAGATTCCTTGGGGAGTGTAGGGGAGTACTAAGAAAGAGGAATTCCCGAAATTCCTACGGGAACGGGAAAAAATGGGATATACGAAGGCGCGAGCAAAAGCTAGTCAACATATACAAAGTTAATCAGTCCTAGTTTTCGTCGAAAAATGTTTATATATAGCGAGTATTAATTGGAATCACATATTATGCTATTCTTGCTAATTAACAAGAAACCAGTTTTGTCCAAAGCTGAGATGATACCAGTTTCTGCTTTTATTTATGTTAAGATGGCTGTCTGACCCCTTTGACCTTATCGGAAACTAGATTTTTTTGTGATTTTATGAACAGACTTTAAAAAGAGGAGGTTATGTGTTCGTCTTTTTTATGTGTTAAGCGATATCTCCGCGAATTGTTAACTGATTTTGATGTTTTAATTTTGTTTTTTAAGTGTATTTTTCCGATGTGGTTCTGTTTTACTGTGGGATGCTTATAACTTGCCTGCCAGGATTGTGGAATTGGTTCGAAAGAGTCATCGCGACCCTGAAACGCAAAGGGCATAAAAATAGAATAGAATAGAAACGTTTATTACCAAAAAAATAATACAGTGTTTTTACATTGATAAGAGTAAGAGTCTGACCTTTCCCGCTTCTTTTAGGATGTAAAAAACATCAAATGACTCCTTCCGCCCTGGGCGCAGCGGGAGTATCAGACTCTTACTGACTAAAACCCATCCGTGTTCCTCCTAGTGCCCTTTGTGTTCTAGGTCCGCGGTGACTCTTTCCAAGAAATTCCGCGAGTGTTACCCAGTTACTGGATAGATACTGGATCTCAGATAGGCAGTCCTTTCATGTAGAATACTGATACGTACACAGCTGCATCTGGTTAGGCTGGAAATCGACCCCAAATAAGTTGGGAAAAGGCTAGACAGAGTAATAAAACGCCTAAACCTCATCATCATCTGCCTAGCCTTTTCCCAACTATATTGAGGTCGGCTTCCAGTCGAACCGGATTCAGCAGAATACCAGTATTTTACGAGGAGCGGCTGCAAACCTCCACAACCATTAACTGGGTAACACGGTAATACTTGGCAAGACTGGAATCAGATTTACTGGCTTCTACTATCCATAACGACTGCCAAAGATCGACAAATGACAGCCGGGACCAACAGTTTAAGGTGGATGCTCCAGGGTAGCCCGCGAAATTCAAATATTTCTAATGGTCCACATACAGCTTCACACTGACCGGCAAATTGCAAAAAACATAAAAATATTTGAATTTCGCGGGCTACCCTGGAGCATTCACCTTAACGTGATTTCCGAGGCACGTAGGAAACTCGGTATGTTAAGATACCGAGTCTGTGGTGGTCAATGGATGGGTGACCCCATCCACAAACCCACCTCAGCCGCACGGGTCACGCTGTTATTCTTTAGCCACGAGCAGATTATTTGCATTAAAACATGGTATTATTACGGTGCTACTACAAAATCATGGTTTTACATGTTTCGATCTTGCATTTTCCGCACGATATGAATAGCTACCTAGTCAGGTTTCTATCAAAAAGCTTTACCCATCCAGACCAACCTTGGCAAGCTTTGCTTAACCTTGAAGATCAACCCGTACGGCTGTTATCATTTAGCCACGAGCTCCAGCCTAAACCTACCGTTCTGAATTCTGATTAATTTGACAAACTAGGTAATCCATATATCTCTCCTTGTTAAATACTACGCTCTTTTTTTAGAACATAGTTTTATTCTTATGCAATATCTTAATTAATTAATAACTCTTTATAAATAATGCAAATTAAATTCACAAAAATAGTCGACAACAGCTATTATGATATCGTTATTGTATTAAATCCGTTAACAGCTAAGTAGGAAGTAACTTAATGTTATTTAATGCTAATTAGGAATAAAATCGCAATTTTTATGAAACTAGATCTTTGTAAATTAATTTGCATTTTAACATGACGTGGCTACCAAAGTAGATCGCTTTTTTACCAGTAAAACTTCCCATCTGACGCTCATAACCCATAATAGGGAACATGCAATTAAATGAAATTATATTTATTTATTTTCAACTTGCTTCCATTTCAAAGAATTCTATGTAGACCCGGTGGTAATGGCTGCGACTTACGAGTTGTAGGTCGTAGGTTCGAACACAGGCAGGTGCTTTACTTTGTGTAAATTATTTCATCACCACTGCTCTCAAAACGGTGAAGGAAAACATCGTGAGGAAACCGGCATGTTCTAGAACCAGAAACCTCTTCTCCTTCGTACTCCGCGTCAAACTTTTAGTCGATATGGTGGCTCTTTCTCTGTTACTGCAGTACGCTTCAGACCCCGCTTCCACACTCCATACGCGACAGTCCTTCTCTTGATGTCTTCAAGAGGAAAGTTAAAGAGCATTTGTTTCTGTTTTTGACATACTATTCGTATATATGTTTGTGTATAATATTTATAGTTATGTATATAGGCGAGGAAACCGGCATGTCCTAGAACCAAAAATTTGAAGACATGTGACATCTACCAACCCGCACTGGGCCTGCGTGGTGGATTACGGCCCACTCCCTCTCACTGAGAGGAGGCCTGTGTCCCGGCATCATCATCATTTTACTAACAACGTTGTCATAACTTCTGTATTTGCATTTTCTCTATTATACCAGGTAAAACGATACCTCTTGGCAAGACAGGTGTAAGATTTACAGCCCGTAACGTCTTTCAAAAATTTATAAATAACAGCCGCGACCAACGTTTCAGTGTGCTTTTCGAGACTCAGAAACATATCAGTATGGTTGTTCACCCATTCAAAAACCAACCTTGGCAAGCGTTACTTAACATGAAGATAAACCCATGTGGTTGTTCACTACGCTTGTAGCTTGCACGAAAGTATGCAAATCGCACCCATCAATCAGAACCTATACTGGCATGCAAGATACTTGTTTGCCTTGCCAATGTAACGGCTGATCACCCATCCATGGACCAACCTTGGAGACTATCCTGTGCAGCCAGTAGCGTAGCTAGAGTGGGATAGGAGGTGCAGCCCGCCCCGGATGACACACGTTTAGGGATGACACTCAACTGTTCATTGACTGTTTTTTGTCACGTTCGGGTGTCACCCCTGAACGGTTAACGCTGGTCCTTTTTTTTTTTGGGACAAGCCCCCCACACATTTCCAACCACTGCAAGTCCTGAAAGCCAGAATCAACAGTGGCGAACACCAGGAAAACGCCGAGCCAATGAAACCCGACGAGGTCCGGAGAAACGATTCAACTGTCTTGGATCCTGCAACGAAATTAATCAGAAAAGTACAGCGGAGGAGTAGGAAAAAAAAATCCACTTTGCAGGTCTTTTTTGTATGATGACACCACGTCATCCACATCGGGTGACCCCATGCTAGCTACGCTACAGCGTGCGACTGTTATGACTTACCCAAAATACCAACTCAACATCAATTTACTTATATAAGTGTGTATGTAACATATTGCTACAACAAAAGTCTATTTATGTAGTAAGGTATAACAAGCATAAAATACATTACAAAGAATAATACAAAGCTTGGCAATACTGAGCAATACCTATTATCTAATTTGTATTCTCTTACCGTCGGAGACAAGCGAAATAAACAAAGAAAATGTTTAAAATGATACTAGGGTCGGTATGCGGTTGTTGTCTGACCATTTTATTTTTTGTTTAAGTTTATTTTGTGCGAAGAAGATTTATTTTTCGTCAGTTTGTGGTTTTAGTTTTGTTAATATGTGTAAATAAAAAAGACTGTTGAGGTGTAAATGTTGTAGGTAGATAAATACTTTGTTATTGTATAAATGTTAGTTCTGAAGAAAAAAAAATGGAATACTAATCCGTGTATTTTTTTTTTTAATATTTTATTTATTTATTTCCAATATGTTAGCAAACAGTATTGATGACTGTCATAGAATTATATAAATAATGAAAAAATTACATAATAGGCAGATGTCGGGTCGTTATAGCTGCTAGCTGCTAAAAAAAAATGGCGAATTGAAAAGAATCAAACTAATAAACATTTATCTTTTTATCGTATTTATTTTGAAAAATAAATGTAATAAGCACAACAGAATAAACAAATTATACGTTCTATACTGGTAGAATATTTTGTGTAACTACCTAATATTTCTGCTCCTCAAACCATTCTAATCACAAAATCTTTACAGCAACACATTACCATGTTTTACAGTCAGTGACAGCTGTGAAGTAAGAAATTTCTTTTTTGTATCGTTTCCCCTGTGTAACGCATCGCCTTGACGCATCGGAGCAGAACTACACCACTTTTCTTCAGACAAGATGTTTTCTTTCATTCATAAATATTTGCTGTTGGATTTATGAAGCAGTAAACTAGTTGATATTTACTGAAATGGCAAATGATATACAAAAACTGCTAGGTGGTGTGCTATTTTTATTTGATTTGCAAAAAAGGTTCAAAATCATAAACCGTGTTAGTATTTTTATGTATTGAATAAAATAATAATACCAAAGGACAATCTCATCATACTCGCAAAATGCTATTCTTTGTCGCATTATCGCAATACATTTTTGTACGGAAGCCTTAATTTAAATAAAGGTGAAGTTTTAAAATGGGCCAGGGATATGTACAGTACCTCATAAAAAAGAGACAAATCCGTAGAATTCGGGAAAAATACATTTAATTCATTGAAATGTTTACTGTTGTGGTAGTTAATTGATGTTTAAAAAATACTTTTATCGATTTTCAACATAGCGTCGCACCGATTTAGTTACAGATCATAAAAAGGTAACGGTCAGCTGTCACAACAATGTCACTTCAGTCACTTTCGCCTAGTTGACGGTAAATAAATATATCAGAAATAAATGTCAAATGTCATTAATCAATCAAAATGACAACTTACCCCCATGACGGGTTTTTACTTTGTGGTGCAATTTCAAGTGTAATTTCTTGTGTTTTACCAGCAAACAAAGCCATTTTAAAGAAATTGGACAGTTGAGAACTGTTTTAGATGTATTTCTCTATTTTTAAGTATAGTGTACAAGAACCTGGCCCAGGTTCCATACATTTTGGAACATCTCCTATAAAAATAACATTGTTTTTGTCATTTTTAATGTTTAAATGTTGAAAAAACTAGAGTAAAGTTGCTGCACTTGATTATGAGCTTAAGAATCAATATTACCAACGTATGCTAATCTTTCTTCGTAGGTAATTATTTATAATATATATATTTAAATACAAAAGCTAAAATATTTTCCTTATTTCAAAACGAAATGTCTTTGTCTCACATTTTATTTTCTACAATAAAAAACCACAGACAGTTATTGGTGCATTCACCCCACAACTTATCGGTTGGTCAGCACATACATATCTGGAATCGCTAGAATTATAATAAGGCATGAAGTTCAAAAAACTTTCAAGAAACAAGTCTTGAATGTGTAATAAATCGATATTTAAAAAATATATCGAAGCTTGAAAGCTAAAAATCACATGTTACTATTTTACATTTTTAAAACGTGTTGGTCATCTAGACACCTGCTTCCCGGTCTCACCGAATCGAATTTATTACTATTATCACATGAAATATCTTCTTTTATTTTGCCACATCAATGGCTAAAGCTTTTAGAAAAAACCTAACTAGGTAGCCTACCTACACGTATTCATATCGTGCGGAAAATGCAAGATCGAAACATGTAAAACCATGATTTTGTAATAACACCGTAAAAATAATGTTTTAAAACTAATAAACTGCTCGTGGCTAAAAGAATAACAGCCATGACCCGTGCGGCTGAGGTTAGTCTGTGGATGGGTGAACATCTTAACATACCGAATTACCTCCGTGCCTCGGAAAGCACGTTAAGCCGTTGTTGCCGTCTGTCATTTATAGACCTTTGGCAGTCGCTACGGATTGTCAGAAGTCAGTAAATCTGACTCCAGTATTGTCGCTCTCGGTGAAATACTGGTATTCAGTTGCATCTGGATATAGACTAAAATCCGACCTGAGCTTTGTCGGGAGAAGATAGTGGGTTGATTGATAGTACTTCCCTGGAAAAGCAACAAACATATTATAGATGAATACTTTCGATTTATGTATTACTAGAAACATGTTGGTGTAATAAGTACTAATAAAATAACACTAGTAAATATACACTTAAAAAATCCTATTTAAAATATGGCGTCAAAAAAATCCGTCCGCGTCGCTGTCAGGAGGTGCAGAGACTCTACCTCTGCATACCCCATGCACCTGGGGTATGCAGAGGTAGAGTCTCTGCATACCCCAGGTGCATGGTCCTCACATATTACTAAATTTTGGTATACTTACCAAATATTGTAAAAGATTATTGTTAAAGATTGTTTGAAAAGAGTAACTATGGAGTTTCTTGTCCATTCTTCTCCATAAGAATTTACCTTTCCGAATGGACAGTAGAGTCACTTCAGAATTTTTATTTATTTGAAATGTGAATGACGTTCAAAAGTGCCGTTTGATGGCCTAATTGGAATAAACGTTTTGACTTTGACTTTGACTGGAAGTGAGGCCAAAAGACTGGCGGCATTGGCACGTTGTATGGCAATGCTTATCCTCTGTCCGAGCTAAAATCCAGCCTTTGGATCACGCGTTTCACAAGTTCTTTAAATAACGCATGAGCACTTGGACCGTGATGGGATCCAAGAGTTTCAACCCCAAACGGCAAAAAAACAAATTAAAAATACGTCAATATTACAGTGGAAAATTTTCAACCGTATAAAGAATTAATGCCACCACAACAAGCTACTAAAAACAAAAAACCTTCCGAATTAATTCTGTTGTAGATTCACTACAGACACAGTCATTATGGTATTGGCGAACTCGTTTGACTGGTCGAAAACGGGACAATATACTCGAATTGCTCACAAGTCTTGAAATGGACGATGCTCTTTTGAATAAGTACCGTAAGAACCTGGGAAAAACTGTTCTTTGGGATATACAGGTCATACACTTTTTCCTTTTTTATCGGTAAAAACAGCGGGTGTAAAAAGGACACGTTAGCAGAAATAGAAAGCACATCACGTTACCCGTCACTTAAATCCCAATCAACCTTGAACCTAATGCGTTAGCGATAAAGATAATAATGAAATTTGATAGATTGTGGTGTGGTTAATATTATGATTCTGCTAAAGTAGACTTTTGAGACCCCCTGTATGCTGTTGTACGACATTCGGTCAACGCCGACTGTCGCTAATATCCAGCGCTGTGGCTCTGTCTCTCACATGAGTCCCAGCTTTATGCTGAGCGATCACCAGCGCCTCCTTCGAGTGTATCTGTTTACAGCCCTTATGTCTGCCTAGCCTTTTTCTCCAACTATATTGGGATTGGCTTCCACTCAAGCCGGATTCAGCTGCATACCAGTATTTTACGTGGAGCGTCTGCCTACCAGACCTCCACAACCCATTAACTGGGTAACACGGTACTTCATGGCAAGACTGGAGTCAGATTTCCTGGCTTCTGACAATCGGTAACTACTCCAGTCTTGCCATGAAGTACCGTGTTACCCAGTTAATGGGTTGTGGAGGTCCGGTAGGCAGACGCTCCACGTAAAATACTGGTATGCAGCTGAATCCGGCTTGAGTGGAAGCCGACCCAAATATAGTTGAGAAAAGGCTAGGCAGATGATGAGCTATTGTAGCATCAATATCTAATTACAAATTAAAATCCCGATGAAGACACCAACTTCAAATGCAATTTTCAATCACTGTACTATGAAACTGGATGTCAAAACATTACGACATCGCAGAAGCGACTGTTACAATCGATCAGAATCGATTAGTCTGTGTCTAATGGACAGCTTTCAAATGATTTATAACGATAGCCCTGCGAAATCGATTAGGTGTGTTGACTTTTAGTGTCGGTCTTTGATTTCGCTGCGTGAAAGTTTTATGGATTTAAGGGACTTCTTTTATAAAAATTGGACAAGTGCAAGTCGGACTCGTACAAGGGTTCCGTACGTATAGACCTTACTTTTTATTATTTGTCGTGATAGCGGCATTATACTTACAAAATCTGTGAAAATTTAAATTGTCTACGTATTAAGGTTCCTGAGATACAGCCTGGTGACAGACGGACGGACGGACGAACGGACGGACGGACGGACAGACAGCGGAGGCTTAGTAATAGGGTTCCGTTGGCTGTTACCCTTTGGGTACGGATCCCTAATAAACAAGTTCCTAATTATTTTTTTTCGGACGGATGGACAGCGGAGACTTAGTAATTCCGATTCCGCTTAGAGTTCCGTTACCCTTTGGGTACGAAACCCTAAAAAGGTAAGAGTGGACCATCCATTTTGTGCTGTGCCGACATTCTTCGAAAAACACAGTAACCTGTTGGACTCATCTGTCACTTGTTTAAACTTCATGCACTTAGGTATAAATGCGGACCCAATGCCTTAGGCCAGAGGTTTGAAATGATCCGCAAATGCTGCAATTGGCAAATATAATGCGAGCATCCTGTTTTGAAAACCTTTCTGAGTGCAATATCTTTCGAAGATCTGATCTGAAGCCAAGTATGCAGTAAATTGACATTGGTCAAACACTCGACCTTAAGCACACATTTTTATAAACAGTTTTCAGTGAGTCTTAATCAGAAAAGCAAATTCAACGGTCTCATTGTTTGTATGTACCTACTAATTTTTCCTCATGGAGCTTCTCTGCCCCATCGACCATCTGTTCTGCGAGCAATGTGCCCTGCTTACTACCACCTTTAGTTTGGCGACGAAAATGAAATTCGCTGGTGTTATGTCTTATTCTCGAATAAGAGAGGAGCTCGTGGCTAGATAATAACAGCCGCACGGGTCGAACTTCAAGGTTAAGCAACGCTAGCCAAGGTTGGTCTGTGGATGGGTGACCATCTTAACATACCGAGTTTCTTCCGTGCCTCGGAAAGCACGTTAAGCTGTTGGTCCCGGCTGTCATTTGTAGATCTTTGGCAGTCGTTACGGATAGTCAGAAGCCAGTTAATCTGACTCCAGTCTTGCCATGAAGTACCGGATTACCCTGTTAATGGGTTTTGGAGGTCTGGTAGGCAGCCGCTCCACGTAAAATACTGGTATTCAGCTAAATCCGGTTTGACTGGAAGCCGACCCTAATATAGTTGGGAAAAAGCTAGGCAGATGATATGTCTTATTCTCGAATCCAAGAAGTTTGAGTGAACAGGTTCCTTCTGGGTAAGCTCGCTCTATAGTAGACTTCTCTGTCATCTCTGACATAGACTAGAGTCAAGAGCAAACCCATTACAAATAAAATAAAATAAAGTACTAAATAATATGGTTCTACCCAATTCAATGTAATTTTAATAGGACTACACCAAGAATATCTTTATTAATTTAAAACTTTACGCACACAGAATATGTACAGAAGCGAACTTCTGCTCAGAGACTAAGGTATCTGACTATCATCATTATAACAGCCGAAAGACGTCCACTGCTGGACATAGCCTCCCCCAAATTGGTTGGCATAATCGCCACACTTGCAGGCGGGTTGGCGATCGCAGTGTATCTTGTTGCGTTTTACAGACAACGCTGCTGCCCATTCTCTGATGGTGAGTCCCTTAGTCGCCTCTTACGACACCCACAGGAAGATATGGGATGGTTTCATTCTTTTACGGCACCATACGGCACCAGCTGACACCATACGGCGCTGAATCATTATTTCGACAGATTCTCAGAAATTGAGGTATCTGACTACACTAGCAGTCAATACAGGAAAAACTTTTCAATTTTAGGCCAAGGTAAAAGGCTGGCGACCCCATAAGACCATCAGGCTACCGTGTAACCTACTCCACAAAAGGGAGGTTATGGGTTACACAATCCTTATATAGTTACGACAGAAACCTGACTTGAATATATTATTGCGAGTTGCTTACCGTTAGGTTTGAGAAACTATTTTAAGTCTGATGATAAATTTTAGTTTGGAGGTCACAGGAGTAGTGGCATGGGTGAAAGTTTTTAAAAGGAGGCTTCTAAAAACCTAAGATAAATATAATAAGAAACACATCATCATAATACTCCCTGGGTTACGCAGTAATAAACCTACCGTAGAAACACATTTTGCCAGTTTCATAATATGTTTAAGGTGGATGCTCCAGGGTAGCCCGCGAAATTCAAATATTTTTATGTTTTTTGAATTTCGCGGGCTACCCTGGAGCATTCACCTTAAGTCCAAAGTATATGTAGCGGCATCAATGCGCCACAAGAAAAAATCAACGTAGCAAATGTACATCGCAAGAAAAATAACCTCTACGCCATCTATCCAACTAGCAGCGAACTACTACGGCGAAATCCTGCATCGCGCAAGCAGAGTTTACCGAGCGATTTGAACATATACATCAGACCGAATATCAACTATTGGGCAGTAGCCCGCCAGTCACAACAGCCGCCTGGTTGGAGGATCCATCCTTTATAGCGGAGGTTTGCGGGACTTTACTCTCTGATCCGCACTTCCGCATACCTCTAAACTGTTGATCCCGAAGTGCCAATGTTCGTTAATGTTTGGATCTTGTTTCTGTCGGAGACAATTTCATGAAAAAAACGAGCAGATTTGAAAATAGGAATAATTAATCTATTTGTTTATTAAATCAAATGGGTGATCTATCTATACTAATATATAAAGCTGACGAGTTTGTTTGTTTGTTTGCATGAACGCGCTAATCTCAGGAACTACTGGTCCGATTTGAAAAATTCTTTCAGTGTTAGATAGCCCATTTATTGAGGAAGGCTATAGGCTATATCATCACGCCAAGACCAATAGGAGCGGAGCAGACTAAGTTGCGCGGTCAACGAGTCCGAATAAAGATGAAATGTCTTCAGTACAATTTATGAGAAAGCGCATGGGCCCTTGTGCATGTACGAGTATAGTGGTCGAATACGGGCATAGGGCCAATATATATAGTAGGCCCTTGCTGATAGACGTGTATAGGGCCAATCAGTCGGTAGTTACTTGCTGCCAATCACTTCTATAACCCATTGACCTTAAAACTACCTCCGTTATTACTTCCGAGACACACGTCATATACAGGCTGTTCTAATTCTTAACAATAAAATATTTTAGTAACTTGTTGTTTATTGGTGCTAGGTAATCAAGGTCCAATACAATTTAAAACATGAAACCAACACATCTTATGCTAGCGAAAATTCCATAGATGTAATCAATTTATAAGGTTTTTTTTATCACTGATAGGCTTACGACCGAGACCACTATCTCACCTGATTACCATGTACCGGTGGCGCATCGCCGTTCGTCTTGTGGTCCGATGATGGAACGGGCTTGGCGGAATTAAATTATGCGATTCCGTCGCACATTCCCCAAAATGCAACCGGTAGAAAACTGACAGGCTAGCAACTCGGCGTCAATGCTCAAGACTTTGGAGCTTCGTTTGATAGAGTTTGAGCAGCTGTGTCGATGAGAAAGGAGGCGGTCTGTAAATCAGCGTTGATCAGCGTTTTGGCTATGCAGCACACTGTTCAACATTTGCAGAGCCCACTCCTTTTAAATCGCAAAAAGCCGGTATGTTATACTTATGGCGAATCTATATTTTTAAATGTTAATATTGTTTCTCAAAAAGCTGTCAAACTTAAATAGGACTGGGCCGGACACGTCTGCCGCATGTCAAACGATTCATGGGCTAAAGAAAGCAACTACAATGTGAGTACCAGGAAATGTCCAGCGACATCGCGGCAGATCCAGGCAAAAATGGGGGGAAGAGCTTGATGCCTTGATGAGGAGCTCGTGGCTAGATAATAACTATATAATATAGAAGAGAAGAACTGGAAATTAGAGACTAACCAGAAAAAAATTGATTCTGGCAAATGCATAAGATGTGCGAAGCCAAACTGCTCTGAGGAGGATAATAAAGCCACTTATTCAGAGCATCAGGTTATGAGGAACATGTGGCTAGATAATAACAGCCGCACGGGTCGATCTCCAAGGTTAAGCAACGCTTGCTAAGCTTGGTCTGTGGATGGGTGACCATCTTAACATACCGAGTTTCCTCCGTGCCTCGGAAAGCACGTTAAGCCATTGGTCCCGGCTGTCATTTGTAGATCTTTGGCAGTCGTTACGGATAGTCAGAAGCCAGTAAATCTGACTCCAGTGTTGCCATGAAGTACCGTGTTACCCAATTAATGGGTTGTGGAGGTCTGGTAGGCAGCCGCTCCTCGTAAAATACTGGTATTCAGCTGAATCCGGTTTGACTGGAAGCCGACCCCAATATAGTTGGGAAAAGGCTAGGCAGACGATGATGAGGTTGATGCCTATCGACAGGATTGGTCCACATTAGCCCTGATCAGAGAAGAATGGAAGGAAGAAAGGCCTCCCTTTCTTTCTTCCATTCTGCTTTTTCTATCTTGGGTGTATTTTCCTTTGGGACAATTTTCTTCTACCACGCGAGTGAAGCCACTGATTTCGACGTAGTAGTTCGCTGCTAGTTGGATAGATGGCGTCGCGGTTCTTTTTTGTGCGATGTAGATTTGCTCCGTTGGTTTTTTGGTGGCATTGATACACCAAAAATTAAACAGGCTGTATATTCTTCGCTCGCAAAATTAAAAAGAAGATGTTTATGCAATTAAAACTCTATCCAATTAAAGCTATTATTTCGATCGGCCTCAGGTGGTGTCGGGTGTAACAGTAGTATGAGATAATCTCATAATAACTAGTGCTTGTAACAGTAGTGGCCTACATTTTAAAGTAAAATAGGCGTTACATCATTGGTGGAGACAGGGTTTTAATAGGCGATGAATAGGCAAATAGGCTTATATGTATGTTGAAGAATGTTTTTTTTCTGTTTTGTATCGTCGTATACCTAGTGTTATTTACTTTTTTAATATTAATAAGGTCGCTTTTGACCAGTATCTAACGAGGACGAGCTCGTGGCTAGATAATAGCAACCGTATGGTTTGGTCTTCGAGGTTAAGCAGCGCTTGCCAAGGTCGGTTCTTGGATGGGTTCTTGGATGGATCTATTACGACATCAATATATATATAAAACTCTTGCGTCACTGACTGACTGACTGACTGACTGACTGACTAACTGACTGGCTGACTGACTGACTGACTGACTGGCTGTCTGACTGACTGACTGACTGACTGACGGACTCACAGAATAACTGACTGACTGACTGATTGACTGACTGACTGACTGACAACGCACAGCCGTAACTACTGCCCTCAGAAAGCTGAAATTTGGCATACAGGTTCCTTGGGGAGTTTAGAGGAGCACTAAGAGAGGACTTCCAGAAATTCCGACGGGAACGGGAAAAAACGGCATATGCGCGTACGAAGTCTCAGGTAAACGCTACTGATTATCTAAAAGAATATAAAACTAAAGAAACACATTAAAAACAAAAAAACAATAAACAGTAACTTACCAAAATCTCCTTTTCCTGTCAAAAATTATCACCAAAAGTCAGTCTTTTATAACATTGAACACTTCACTTGACACTATTACTTCACATTGCTATACAAAAAAAAAAAAAACACAAAAGTTCATTTACTACAATCCAATGAAATAATCGAAAACATAGAAAACTATGTAAATGATTACAGCGTAAAACGCGAATTTGAAATATAGATAAAAAAAGTCTTTGACAAATGAAAATACTTTTTGGGCTATCCCGTTTTGCCGTTCGTCAACGTTATTATGCATTTATAGTGTTTTTCCCATTATGTTTTTCCTGTAATTTTCAAGAGTGTGTTTTGTATGTTTGTGTGTATAATGTGTTAGCCATGTCTTAAAATTGGCCATTTCTTGAAATGGTCACCTCAAACCTAAGCTCCACGCAACGCTGCGGGGCTCGTATTTCTGTCTACAGGATTTAAAGGAACCTAACATGAATGGGATGACAGGAGCTTTGTCTTTGTAAACCAGTCGGAGTACTGATAGCACCGTTGAGAGATCTAGACTGTCATCTTACATCTGTTAACACTGTGACATGGAAACATTGTCGAGTTTCTTGCCGTTTCTTCTCCAAATGAAACGATTTATTCGAACCGTGGACAACTTATGATATTTTATAATCATTTGACATAAAATATGTTGTTTTGGTGACGGGCGGGCGATTTGGGGTATAAATTTTGACATTCAAAATGTGCTGATTTTCAGCCAAGTTTGAATAAATACCTTTTGATATGATTTGATTTGGTCGTTCCCTCTAGCTCCCGTTGTCCCTTTCGAACCTAACCTACCAGTGTCGGGGTGCTCTAAGTTCCCTCGAACCTAACTTATCTTAACCTCGGCCACATCATGAAATTGCCTATTCTACGATATGGCAACGACGTATGGTTCTCATACAATGTTGAGAATTTAAGTACAATGGGCTTAAGATTGCTCAGACAAAAGGTCGTGATTTCAAATCTTAAGCTGTTAAATTGTTGTGAATTTATGCCTGCCTGGTAACTATTTTATTTAAAACTAAGTTTGTTTTAAAACAAAGCCTAGTTTATCCTTGTTATTCAAAAACGCCTTTTAAAAAATTTATAAAAATAACTTTAACGGCCATCATCATCACATCAGCCGAAAGACGTCCACTGCTGGACATAGGCCTCCCTGCGCGTAATAACGACCATAATCTTTTTTAAAGGTCACTTCACTCTGGACAGTCGCAATAACGGTAGGTCATGACGATAAATCATCATCATCATCATCAGCCTGCAGTCGTCCACTGCTGGACATAGGCCTCCCAAGAGTCACCTCAGCAACCAGTTCCATCGGCTACCCGCTGACGATTAATAAGAAGCAATAATTGTAAATTTTAGTGACTGACAGATTGAGTCGAATGACACCACACCAGGGTACCTATTATAACATCTTAAAACCATCCTGATAACGGTGTGAGAGGGAGACGGAGTTATACAAGACGCATAACACTATCCCTTTTTCACAGCTTAGTCATGATGGCATTAGCAAGTCATAATAGGGCCTCTGGCACCACCAGAAAAGCGCCATACCAGATTAAGGTGTGAGTGAAAAAAAACCGGCCAAGTGCGAGTCGGACTCGCACACGAAGGGTTCCGTAACATAAACCTTAATTTCTATTATTTGTTGTTATAATGGAAATAGAATTACACAATCTGTGAAAATTTCAACTGTATAGATATACAGTTGAAATTTTCGTTACGGTTACGGTTTTTGGGATTCAGCTCGCAGACAGACGGAAGGACGGACGGACAGCGGAGGCTTAGTAATTCCGTTTCCGCTTAGGGTTCCGTTGGTTACCATTTGGGTACGGAACCCTAAAAACGGCGAAAGAGTAAGAAAAACAAGTATTATGAGCTTAGATAGAGTTAATGATTGATCATTTCTAAATCAAACCCTTAAGTACGTAATAAGTCACGTTTCTTTTACCATCAAAGATTAAGCATACTCAACCCCACTCAATCTTAAATGACACTAAATTGCATATCTAAAAGGGCTTTTAAGTCTACATAACTTTATTTAAACCCTTTCATTCGTATTACGTTCACGATAAAATTTGCTTAAAAGACTTTCGTTGAACCAGTTTGGTATTACTTAATACTGTCATAAGTAACTTTGACAAATTGTTAACTTTTTTGAACTAGAATGTTACATGACTTGGTATTTTTAACGGATTTTGAAAGGATGTAGTAGTATTTTTTTAACTCCTTAAATACTTGTATCGTAATCAAATTAATTTGAGACAAATTTTAGAAAAACAATATCAAACATTGCTTACGTTGAAGGTTTACGTCTAATAATCGAACGGCCTAGCGTATATGTATTTAAAAACAAGACAGCTAAAAGATAAGCATCACAATTCAACTTGTCCCACAGAAAGCTATAAAATAAAAGATTTGCCGAGATTAACTTAGAAAATCTCCCAACACACACACATACATACAAAACAATACAACACTATTATATCACACACTAAAACCAGACAACATTCACGATTGAAAAACGAAGAAACAAAAAAACGAATCGGAGTAACAAAACACGTATTATAGAAACAAAAAACGTAAAAGTACCACACGATTTTCCAAAGTTGAATTGGTTCAGGAAAAAAAAGTTTTGTTGTAAAATTAAATATGGAATCGTGTCTGCGATCGGCGCGCGCGCACTGCGTACTGGTTAGCGACGCTTGCGCATGTAGGGGGGGAACGCGGTGACTATCGGTTGGGTAACTCGGGGACAGAACTCAAGGCTTATTGACTGTGTTGCAAGTACGGATTTATGTCAGGTAAACTTAAGTTTTTAAAGTTATTTTGGTTTGGGAATTACATATGTATGTATTTGGTCCTGTATTCTTCGAAAGCAGAAGTTTGAAAACAATGATGAACAGTGATGTAATAAAAGTTTCATGTAGAAAATATTTGAGCTTAGTAATGGCTCATCATTATCATCTGCCTAGCCTTTTCCCAATTATATTGGGGTCGGCTTCGAGTCAAACCGGATTCAGCTGAATACCAGTATTTTACATGGGTCGGCTATTTAACAATGGAGAAACCAGGAAGACGTGTAGAAATGTCGTGGTCAAATAGGCAGTCGTTACGCCTTATCAGAAGCCAGAAAATCTGGCACTAGTCTTGCGGAGGAGGATGAATGGAGAGGGAAAGGCCAAAAAAAAAGATGGATGGATTGTTTGAGGAGCGATATGAAAGAAAAGGGAGTTAGTGATAGATTGACGACTACCGACTCCAAGTAACATGGGATAAGGGCAGGAAGATGATGATTAGTTCCCAGTTATCAGATTATGGAGGTCCATAATCCAAAATACCAGTACCCAGCTACATAATGCACTGGTTCGAATGGAAACCGACTTCAACCTACTCAGAAAATGGTTCAGCAGATTGGTAACCGTGAACAAATTAAGACTATGGGCTGGTAGAAAAAAATCCAGTATTTAATTGAGACCGCCTAAATTCATAGGAAAACCTCTCCATGACTAGAGAATAGAACCCAAGACCCCGATTTATCTCGACTTTAAAATCCAAAACCAAATAAAATTATGTGTAGAACTTTATCAATACATAATTATTTTTGCCACATACACATCTCAGTTTATGATATTATGTTATATCAAGATCAGATAGCAAACCGGCTACAAAAACATGCTTAGCGGATGGCCCACAGGAAACAATTATGTCATATAACGATCAAATTCACCCACATAGTAAATAGCCATAAAATTCAGTTCTTTATGGTTTTATTAGCCTACTTATAGACCATGTGCGGTGTCTATTACAATCCATCATACGTTACGTTTTACATAACTTTGGCAACCATTGCTTATTTATCTTTATGTACAATAGTGGTACATGGGCGGACTTAATGAAACAAGGCATTCTCTACCAGCCAACTTTTGGGTAAAATTTAAAAAGACTACACTGTGTACAACAAATAAATAATATTTAAAATATAAATTATTTACGTAAAAATACTTGTACTAATTATATATGTTTTTTCTAGATAGCATTAACCTGGGGATATTTGAGGAGCTCGTGGCTAAATAATAACAGCCGCACGGGTCGATCTTTAAGGGTTAAGCTGTGGATGGGTGACCATCTTAATATACCGAGTTTCCTCCGTGCCTCGGAAAGCACGTTAAGCCGTTGGTCCCGGCTGTCATTTGTAGATCTTTGGCAAATTCAAATTCAAATTCAAAGCATTTTATTTCAAATAAACCATTCACAGGCACTTTTGAAACGTCAAGGTCGGTCAGTCAAAAACATGAAGCTATTTGCACGTTCCAAAGCGTAGATCTCTATGGAGAAGAACGTGCAAGAAACTCCACGGACACTCTTTTAAATCATGTTCTGTTTTACAAAATTCCAAGTTACATATACTTGTTGCTTCTGCATGTGAGGACAATGCAAAGGAAAAAAAAAGGGCTTATTATAAGAATTTTAAATATAAAGATTAAAATAAGCCAATGGCAGTTAAGAGATGACCAGTCTCAACCGACGGCGCCTGTTCACGAACATGACGCGTGTATCGGCACCCTTCAGCTCAACAATTTCGAAGGGAACCGAATGATCAAACTCACGCGCCGCCATCAGCGAGACATTTGAGTGAGCATGACATGCTCTCAACCACCATGCTCGTTCATGTCCAACAAGTAAAACTATAACTACTCACATAAAATGTAAATGGTTTCATGGTACTCACATTTACAAAATTTGAAAAATATGCTTCTACTTTACACAAAACTATGGTTGTCAATGACCAAATAATGAAAAATAAATTAATAAAGAGAACGATTAAGTTCTTACATCAAAAAGAATAAATAAGTAATTAATATAATAATATAATTTGTATGTATATAAGAATAAATAAACGAAATAATGTAAGAACCTCTAAAAGGAGCGAGCATCTCTTCCAAATATGAAAACATAAAAACCTAAAAAGTGGACCTAAGCAGCTGTGACTGTGGAGCAGGACCAGCATTTAGCCAAGCGTTTTTATCGAGGATATAATCTTCCAGTTTATAATACGCTTGTCTACATAGTGTGCGTTTTATGCATGCTTTAAATTTTCTCTCATTCAGTTCGAGAATATCAACTGGTATTTTATTATAAAATTTAATACAGTACCCCATAAAAGAAGTGTGTACTTTGGCCAATCTGAATCGGGGTTGATCTAATTTGTTCCTATTTCTAGTATTAAAATTATGCCTGTCACTAATCTTGCTAAAGAGATGAAGATTTTTCCGAACATACATAATATTTTCGTAAATGTATTGACAAGGTACCGTCATGATGATCCTTAAACAGTTCTCTTAGGGAATCACGCCGACGGAGATTGTAAATGGCTCTGATGGCTCTTTTCTGCAGGATAAATATAGACTCGATGTCTGCAGCCCGTCCCCATAATAAGATACCGTAAGACATGATACTATGAAAGTAACTAAAATAGACCAGCCTCGCGGTATCTATATCGGTAAATTGACGGATTTTTCTGACAGCGTATGCTGCTGAACTTAGCCGTCCCGCAAGAGATGTTAAATGAGGACCCCATTGTAGCCTTGAGTCAAGCGTAATCCCCAGGAAAACCGTGTTTTCGACGAATTCAAGTTTCTCCTGCAGTCGTTACGGATTGTCAGAAGCCAGTAAATCTGACTCCAGTCTTGCCAAGAAGTACCGTGTTACCCAGTTAATGGGTTGTTGAGGTCTGGTAGGCAGCCGCTCCACGTAAAACACTGGTATTCAGCTGAATCCGGTTTGACTGGAAGCCGACTCCAATATAGTTGGGAAAAGGCTAGGCAGTTGATGATGATGATGATAAACCTGGGGATATTTAATTGAAGAGTGAAAATGTAACTTCTGTACAAACATTGTACATGGTAGACCACATCATCTCTTTCCATCAGGAGAGATTGTGATCATACGCGAGCGTATCGTTTTCACAGATAAGTACCTCTAAGCAATACGTATCATGTAACCAGGAAATTTGTAGTATACGTGGAGTTTCATGCATGTTCTTTTCCTTCATCTTGACAATTCAAAACTAGCACTTCACCTGCGAGTTCGTCCGCGCAATTTTCTGAAGGGTCCCTAATATTTTCTAATAATAAATATAGCCTATATTACTCGAGGATAATGTAGCATTATAATGGAGAAAAATTTTTTTAAATTGGTCGAGTAGTTATTGATTTCATTCGTAACAAACATACAAATCTTTCCTCTTTACAATATTAGTATAAATTACCCGTGCCCACTTCTTGGGGCGATATTTTTCGGGTTAATATATAGCCTATGACACTCACAAATAACGTGGCTTTTTATTAGTAAAAGAATTTTAAAAATCGGTTCTGTAGACCCAGAGATTACCCCCACAACCTCACAGACTCACTAACTTTACCTCTTTATAATATTATAAAATGGATAATATTATTAATTAGTGTAGATCTAGAGAAATTCTTTGAATCCTGAAATATGCTGTTTATATTTATTTTATTGTTTTCCTCTTACTCTCTTATTTTATATTGTGTGTGTACCCAGGATTGACGTTAAGTAATGTTCTTATTTAATCAAAATCATAATCATTTATTTGTTTGTTTATTCTTTCAGTTATAATTTTAAAAAGAAACTGTATCATAGTTTCGCGTGGTGACCCTACTACAGCGACTCTGTTTGCGCGTGAAATCGAACTAGCATTTTGTAACGTTACTCGTGCTCGTATATATCGCACGAACATAGAATAAGTAAATTAGTTAACTTCGAATACATTCTAAAGTAAGCAGCTTTGAAGGCAACTTCTTGAGGAAACTTTATTATTCGTGATTAGTGGAACAATGTTACTTTATGAGAAGAAGCCTTGTGATTCTGTGGGATGGTTATTAGTTGATATTATTTATTTTATTATTTTATTTTTTTTACTTTAATTTATTATAGTCCTCCTGGACGATTACAGCCATGGCGGTCAATCTCCACGGAGCTTTTCGACCCCATCGACCATCTGTTCTGTGAGCAATGTGCCTGCCGGCCCACTGCCACATAAGTTTGGCGATCTTCGGGCTATGTCGGTAACCTTGGTTCTCTGGCAAATATCATCAACAAGACAACACGACACGGAACAAGAGAATGGGAAAAAAAATATAAATACTAGTCTTGAATACTTGATTGCCAACCATTACCTACCGAAAAGAATATCGATAGAATTCAACGACTTTTTTTTGTAATTATTGCTAAAAAAAACCCAGAAACTACTACAAAAGATAATTACGCGAGAAATTAATTTTAATACCCCACATATTTGCACACAATCATAGAAATAATTGCTTGCCCGGATTCGAACCGCCGCGAGTCAGTAAAAGGCCGATATTGCGTGAAGCTAAACTTCCTTCAAAAGAACTAAGTCGATATATGCAATAACCAATACTTCCTTCCTCAAAAAACATGATTTCCTTCATGATTTGCACCATTTTTTCCTATTTCCACCGGAAACTATTATGTAATGTGATTCGAAAATTTTATTTTTCCACACGATTAGGCTCAGTCTTGCTTTCCGTTATGCCCGAAAACATTGTAGACGTAGCATCGAAAGGCCTCCCATAACGTGGACCGTTGATCTGGTAAAGAATCCACCACGAACGAGACGCACTGGAGGAGGAACCGTTCACTCAGCACAGGACGTCTTTCGGCTGAAATGATGTTGATAATGATCAATTAAATCTTCTGTTTTGATCGTCATCACCATCATTATATCAGCCCACAGACGTCCACTGCTGGACAGTGGCCTCCCCGTGCGTGTCGCCACAACAAGTCGTCCTGTGCGTCTCGCATCCAGAGCTACCCACGACCCTTACCAGTTCATCTGTCCTCCTAGTGGGAGGCCTTCCAACGAAGCGTCTTCCGGTACGTGGTCACCACTCCAGAACTTTTCAGCTCCACATAGACCATCTGTTCTGCGAGCAATGTGTCCTTGCCCTGCCCACTGGCACTTCAGTTTGGCGATGCTTCGTTTTATGTCGGCACCATTAGTACTCTTGTGGATATCATCATTCCTGATTCCATCACGCAAGGAAACTTTGGGTGGCTTTAAGCCTTCTGAGGTCCAATGGGGAACGTCAAGCATTGATAAAATATTATTACTTGTCCACAAGCACCCCGAAGAAATAGGATTATCTATAGGCACATTTACTTTTCCTTTCACAAGGCTATCTAGACTACCTGTATATAATTACAAATTCTCTAATAAATACAAGACAGACAAACAAATCTTATGATTATCGCCACTAACTATCATTTAAACCAGTAATCATGTCATTTCAATAATCTCAACTACTGCAGCTGTCGGGCCGTAAAACTCGTAAACTCAGCAATTTGGCAATTTCTTGATCTGTTATGTAATGTTTTCATTTGATATAATCTCTCATTTTAATTGTAATTATGTATACAATTGCCTTTCTCCTGTGTTGATGTAATAATTATATTGTTATATTTTATAACTCGGTGGAATGTAGGAGAAAAAAAAAATATTAGCATTTTTCAGCGTCTTTGCTCCAGTACCATGTATTTTCTGAGTGTGAAAGATTTTTCGTAATCGCATCAGCACTTCCTTCTTGAGGAGATTGTGGCTAGATCGTGACAGCCGCACGGGTCGATCTTTAAGGTTAAGCAACGCTTGCCAAGGTTGGTCTCTGGATGGGTGACCATCTTAACATACCGAGTTTCCTCCGTGCCTCGGAAAGCACGTTAAGCCGTTGGTCCCGGCTGTCATTTGTAGATCTTTGGCAGTCGTTACGGATAGTCAGAAGCCAGTTAATCTGACTCCAGTCTTGCCATGAAGTACCGTGTTACCCAGTTAATGGGTTGTGGAGGTTTGGTAAGCAGCCGCTCCGCGTAAAATACTGGTATTCAGCTAAATCCGGTTTGACTGGAAGCCGACCCCAATATAGTTGGGAATGGGCTGGGCAGATGCATCAGCACTTCCAGAGATTACTCCCTACAATTTAACAAATAATTTTATCTATATTAAAGTAAAAAATCAATTGCTCGATTTATTTGTTTGCATTACAATATAATATAACAACTGTTTTAAGTTTAGATTACGTGTTTCCAGCAACAACTGCGATAATAAACGCTTATTTTTATACTGTGAAGTAACTACCAATGATTACCAAAGGATTTTTGGAGTTTGAAAGAAAGAAAACATGTTTATTCGTTACATAGAAATACGAGTTCGTTAACTGGTCAGGACCACTATCTCACCTGATGGTAAGCGATGATGTGGTCGAAAATGGAGCACGCTTGCCTAGAAGCAACCTATTCACTCTTGAATTAAAGACTCCCAGGTTGTAGCTATCAGGAAACACAAACTCTGACAGGGAATTCCACTGACCTGATAGGTCTGATACATAGGTTAATGGTAGAAAAAATTGCCTAAACGGTTAATTAATAATTAACTACGGACGTGGATGAAATAGCTAGGAGTGCAATGGGCTGAACTAAACAAAAGTTCAAATTAAAATGCCAATTCTTTTTCAGTTTAGTAATGCAGTTGGCAAATAGAATTTGTAGGCAATTTGCTAAAATTAACCAACAGTCTGAACGCACTGTTGCAATGTTTGATCAATTTAATTTCAAGCGTTAACTTTGTTTATTGTACAAAGTTTATGTTGTAGTGAAACAGTCTATAAACACGGTCTGTAAGATGATCAGGGTACCTATTATGACATCTTAAAACCATCATGATAATAACGGTGTGGGAGGGAGACGGAGTTATAAAAGTGCATAATACTATCCCTTTTTCACAGCTTAATCATCAGAGGCACCGTACCTGGAACGCAAAGGGAACTAGGTGGAAAACGGATGGGTTTTAGTCAGTAAGAGTCTGACACTCCCTTCTGCTTCACCCAAAGCGGGAAGAGTCATTTAATTATTTCCCATCCTTAAAAAATTATAGGGCAGACTTTTGTCCAGCTGTAGACGTCTTTCGAACTAAAGGCGACGCCATACGCCAGCGACCTTGAGGGAAAAAACGCGCACTCGTTTAACACACGCGCGACCCAATATTAACTAGTTTTTTATATTTACCTTATTATTCTAAGACTAAAAAAATTTGTCGTATATCAAAATTAAGGTAATTAAATTGTCTTTGAGATAGTGTAAATTCCATTAAAATACGCCCGGCGGTTTTGATCCGATTGTTGTTTTTATGTCGGTGTTAGACATAACTTTATAAATTATTTACACCATGTTGAACGAATAAAACTTCAAAATTTTCATATATCATGTTATTAAGAAAATAGTCTTATGCAACATATTTTTTATTAAAAAAAAATACAACTAGCTGTTTAGACGTGATTCTCATTTTAAAATCAGCTACTCTCAGGTAGATACCTGAGAGTAGCGCCTGAGAGTAGCGCCTTTAAATGGCAATAACGAATGATGACAGATGAACTGGCAATAACGTTGCCTATTATAAAATCGCCTGCCTTCTATTGGGGCATATCTGTAGACATTAAATCATGTATTAAGTTGTGAAACACAATACTTAAACTGTTAATAAACACGTTCTCACAAACAAAACAAAGATGGCGTCCATTCCATTTTCAAATTACCCGCCTAATTGTCGGACATTATGACAGTTGATAGCATTGAACTCATGCGCAGTCAGCTGAACGCCTTTCTAACTCATGTGCGTAAGTTTATCTGTATAGAAAGTACTTATTACGTGCCATTGTGAGGTAATGTGGCTGAGGTTAGGCACTCTGCTGAGATTAGGGGTATGGCCGTAGATAAGCACCCTGCCGAAGTGAGGTATTCTGCCAAAGATAGGCATTTTGCTTAAGAAAGGCATTCTGCCGTAGATAAACACTACCGAAGATATTTCCCAACAGGGGGTTCTGAAGCTTGAGGCCTGTTACGTCCATCTTACACACTTAAGCAAAAGCTTGCCTTAAAACAGTTTTTACTCATTTATTTTTTTCTCTCACCTGATAGAAAGTAATAATGTGGTGGACGAAGGAGCACGCTTGCCTCGTAGTAACCTATATACTGCTAACTTAGGGCGAATTTCATCAACGAAACTCAACGCGATCAGCATACCTATAAACCATGTTTACGAGCTGTCAGTTTCATTATTTTCTGTGGAATATTGACACTGACAGCTCTTGATCGCAGTTTAGATGCGCTGATTGCGTTCAGTTTCATTGGTGAAATCCGCTCTTACAGACTCCCAGGTTTTAGCTATCAGGAAACACAGACTCCGGCAGGGAATTACACTCCTTAGCTATGCAGTGTATGCGAGTAAGGTTCATCTGACAAACCTGATATTATAATTACGAAAGTTTTTGAGGATGGATGGATGGATGTTTGTCACGTCAGACGTCTGAAAGAATTTTCATGAAATTTGCACACAGAGGCGACGAGAGGCGGCGAGCCACCCAATGCTCGCCGTCCGCAGGCCTTCACCTACGGTGGCCGAGAATCGCCCCGCGACTCCCGACGCCCGGGGCGTCTTCTTCTGTTGCTTTGCGGCTGGGGCGTGAGGTTTCCCTCTTTCTCACGCGTTCTGCTTCCTCCTTTGCTAGCATTACTGCTTCACTGAAGGAGGTGACCGCTTCCCATGTCTACCGCTCCGGACCATGGCTTGAACCAGGGCCGGACGCGAGAGGTCGCCGCCGCCAATCGTCTCGACGAGGACACGGCGGTGCTCCGCCCAAGCAGGGCAGACCTCCACACATGCTCAACCGTGTCCTCCGGGCGATTCTTACAGTGTTGACACCCGGGCGTATCCTCCCGCCGAATCCGAAACAACCGTGTCCAGCGAGTACCTGCGTCAGGCGAAAGGTGAGGACGCCGTGGCGCCGCTCCAGCCACTCCTCAAAGAGGGCCGGACTTAATGCCTGGATTGTGGCGTGCCCAGCGTTGGGTTGCAAAGAAGCAAGTATACTGTTATACTCGTAATTGCGAGAGTTTGGATGGATGGATGGATGTATGTATGTTTGTTACTCAATCAAGCCAGAACGGTTGAAATCTGGATATAATTTAGCACTGAGATAGATTAAACTCAGCAAAGCAAATAGCTTGTGTTTCCTTGGGATAATTTCTGAACACGGGCGAAGCCACTGGCAGAAGGTAGAACTTGTATAAAAGCCTTAGTTAGCGAGTATAAAATCTAAATTGGCAAGTTTATAGATACTCGTAGATCTCAAGCGTAACAAAACAGTATTGTTTTCAAGGCACATACAACCGTCAATAACCTTAATTAAAAATGTCGTGAGCACATATAGCACTTTCATTTTTAAACAATACACAATGGAAGAGAACACATTACTTAATTACACGATACAAACTAGGAACTTAATGCTATGTAATCTATTTTAGTTCCTTTAGAGATAGCACAGAGTTACATTCAACTGTAGCGGTAATTTGCAGCATTGCATGAGCCGAGTCATTCTCTAGAATTATTTTTTTAGGGTTCCGCCCTACCCCTATTACTAAGCATCCGCTGTCCGTCCATCCGTCTGTCCGTCAGCGGGCTGTATCTCAAGAACCCGAATAGGTAGACTGTTGAAATTTTCACAGATTGTGTATATCTATTGCCGCTACAACAACAAATAATAAAAACTAAGGTTTATGGTACGGAACCCTTCGTGTGCGAGTCCGACTCGCACTTGGCCGGTTTTTTTTTATTTGTGATGGGTTTGCTCTTGACTCTAGTCTAGGTCAGAGATGACAGAGACAAAGTCTACGATGGAGCGAGCTTACCCAGAAGGAGCCTGTTCACTCTAACTTTGAAGAGATTAGGGTTGAATGCGTTCGGAAACACAGACGCCAAGAGAGTTCCACTCCTTTGCTCTGCGCATTATAAAAGACGTTTGGAAACGCTTAGTGCGAATTGGTGGAATAGCAACAAGGTAGGGATGGTTTCATCTTGTCTTTAATAATATTAATAAATAAAATAAAAATACCTTATATTTCCTTTACAAAACTGTTAGGTAAGTAATTCAACATTTTTGTTTAGCAGGAACAGCTTAAACAGGTGAAAGCCTCCTCCAAATCTTTCCAATTGGTTCTGTCTTGGGCTACTTATAGCTATTTAGGGCCAATACTAATATTATAAAGGGGTAAAGTTTGTGAGTTTCTGAGGTTGTAGGGGGTAATCTCTGGATCTACTGAACTAACTTTAGAAATTCTTTTACCAATAGAAAGCCATGTTATTTGTGAGTGTCTATAGTATATTAACACGAAAAATACCGCCCAATGAAGTGAGCACGGGTCAGCCAGTTATTCATAAGCTTGCTTTTGACCACAATCTCACCTGACGGCTAGTGCTATCTCTGTATATCATTGATTTTAAAACTGGTTGAAAAGCCTCCTTCAAGGTGCACCGATGACCTGATGAAAGCCGCGGCTTTCACCAGATCATCGAAGGTAATAAGCTGGATGCGAGACTCACAGGACCGGTCGTTGTGGCGACACTTGAGGGAAGCCTATGTCCCGCAGTGGACACCATTCGGCTGAAATTAAGATGATGATGACGACAAGCAATAGGCTCGCACCCTAATCCATCATACGATGGTACTTGGCTTAAGGGAAATGGGGTATTTGATTGGTGGACAAAAAACCCACTCAAATATTCTATTAAATATAGATACCGTGAATATATATAAATAGCGAATCAAAGAAGCTTTTCTTTGATTCGCTATTTCGTTACGAGCATTTGAGAAAATAATAGAATACTCTTAATAATTATGTACACCATATAAGTTACAGAAAAGATAAACGAAGAAAACATTACAAACATTGGCCTGTTGGTCTAGTGGTTAGTGACCCTGACTGCTATGCCAGAGGTTGTGGGTTCGATTCCCACCCAGGACAAATGTTTGTGTGATGAGCATGATCATTTGTTCTGTGTCTGGGTGTAGTTTATCTATAATATGTATGTATTTAGAAATATATAAGTATGTTTATCAGTTGTCTAGTACCCATAACACAAGCTCTGCTTAGCTTGGGACTAGATGGCGTTGTATGATAGTTGTGTGGAATATTATTATATTATATTATTATTTCCTTTATTTATTTTCTTTACATATTTAGATATTTTTAAACATTTTTAAACAATATATACATTAGAAAAATAAAAACATTTAAAAATATAAAAATAGTAGCCCACCGATATCGGGAACAGGGTCCAAGCTACCGGTGGTCAGGGCTCCAGAGATAGGAACCTCCTGACAATGCGAGCCGTGTCCAGAAGTACCGCTTTCTGAATCAAGCCCTTGATCCAGCTGCCCAACGAGAGCCTCCTAAGGTGTTGGTCGAGGCTCGTGGCTATTAAGCCATTGGCCGATACGACTATCGGTACAATGATTGCGGAGTCCACTTCCCACATGTCGACAACCTCGCGAGCCAAGTCAATATACTTGATTTGTTTGTCTTTCTCGGCTTTCACGAGGTTCTCGTCATGCGGGACGGTTATGTCTACAATCATTGCACGCCTCACAATTCGGTCCACCACCACTATATCAGGCTTATTGGCAACAATAGTCCTGTCAGTGATGATGGACCGATCCCAGTACAATGTGATATTGCCATTATCGAGAACTGGGTCGGGCGCATACCTATAGTATGGCACCTCCGACTCCACAAGAGAGTATTTCAGAGCAAGTTGCTGATGGATAATCCTGGCTACAAGGTTGTGCCTATGCAAGTATTCTCCGTTAGCTAGACGAGAACAACCAGAGACAATGTGGCGAATTGATTCTCCCGGACGGTGACATGCCCGACATATGTCGACCGTGCCGTCTTTCACAATAAATCTCCGGTAGTTATTCGTCATGATAACTTCGTCCATAATTGCACAAACAAAACCTTCGGTTTCTCCAAAAAGATCACCGAAACGCAGCCAGGCTACGGACGCTAGTTGGTCTACGTCAGGCCCATGTAGGGCCCGGAAAAAGCGTCCGTGAAGCTCCTTACTCTGCCATACCGCCCTGCGATCGTTAGTGTCAAGCACTGCAGGTTTGCGCCAGTTCTCATTTGCCAAGGAGAGCGGAGTGAGTCCCTTGTCCACCGCCACTACATTTCGATGCATACCCACGTCGACAGCTAGGAAATATTCCCTAAGACTGCATATCTCGCGATTGTGGAGAGTCTTAGCATTTAAAAATCCTCGACCTCCACACTTTCGCGGGATATACAGTCTCATTACCGACGATCGTGGGTGATGCATTCGATACGCAGTAAGCAGTGTACGGACCCGCCTATCCAGGGCGTCAAGTTCCGTTTGAGTCCATTTGAGTACGCCGAAAGAGTACATCAATACTGGCATGACCCAACCGTTGAAGGCGCGCACCTTGTTTCCGCCCGATAGAAGACTATTAAATACCTTCTTCAGGCGGCCAAAGAAGCGCTCCTTCAACGATTGCTTCATGTCAGTAACATTGATACCTAACGCTTCCGACATACCCAAATACTTGTAAGTTTCAGTTGGAGAGAGGGATCTCAGGTTTATGGAATCCGAGAGTTGAGTTCCCACGGATTCCATAATCTCTCCACGCTTTACATGCATGACCGCACATTTGTCCACACCAAATTCCATCCTGATGGCGTTACTGAATGTTTCAGTTACTTTCAGTAGCTCCATCAGTTGCAGATTAGTGGGGGCAAAGAGTTTCAGATCATCCATGTAAAGGAGGTGAGATATAACCTGACCACCTCTCTTCAACCGATAGCCTAGCCCTGAATTCTCTAGCAGTGTGCTAAGAGGATTCAAGGCTAGACAAAACCAAAGTGGACTCAAACTATCGCCCTGAAATATACCCCGCTCGATCCTTACCGATTCGATATTCCTCTGGATATTTCGACATCCTGGATAGCGAAGGACTGTCCTCCATTGCCCCATACACGACATCAGGAAGGTGCGTAGCGTTGCATCAACTTTATACAATTCTAGCACCCACATGAGCCATGTATGAGGCACCGAGTCATAGGCCTTCTTATAGTCTATCCAGCATGTCGACAGATCCTTTCGGGAACGCCGAACCTGTTGGCTAATGGCCATATCAATAAGGAGTAGCTCCTTAGTACCGCGGGACCCATTCCTACATCCATTCTGAGAGGCAGACATGATGTTGTTGTTGTTAATATGACTATTAATCTTTGCCCTCAAAATGGATGTAAGAACTTTATAGACCGTCGGCAAACACGTGATCGGTCTATAATTTTTAGGTTCCGCAGTACTACCTGATTTATGGAGCAGGTGGGTTATTCCTGTAGTTAGGAACTGGGGTAGCGACCCAGACTCTAAGGCAGACTGGAATTGAGACGCCAAGCAAGCGTGCGATCTCGTAAACCATTTAATCCAGAAATTGTGCAGCCCGTCCGGCCCTGGAGATTTCCAGTTAGGCAACGGACGGACTGCACAAGCTACATCTTGGGGGCTGATGGAAATTGCCCCCATTTCTGGTATCGGATCGCACACACGCTCGACCTCCCGAGTCCAGTCACCCTCAGTATGACTGACAGGAACCGACCAGATGCTGCGCCAGAATGAACACATAGCATCATCATCCGGCAAGCACGTGTCAGTCACACCTTGGTCCGGTCGCTCCCAATCCCTATATACCCACCTTTCGTTACTTCGGAATGTGCGATTCTGGGTGTATCGTTCCACTCGCCGCCTGTACCTACGAATACGGCTTGCCCATGCATACACCTTCTGCTTCAGGAAGTCGATGCGCTCTGTGACACGAGATATATAATCTCGGGGATTGACATCAGTCCCCGAAAACGCCCGTCTCACAAAGCGCATCACTCTAGGGCGTGTGTTGCCCTCCCTGAAGCAGATCAGTTTGCCGATTAGCGCTCTGGCCTCACCAATACGACGCTCGATCCTGCACTGCCAAGCTGGTACGGCTGGTTTTGGTCGTGTAGCTCTGTCATTGGTTATTTTTATTTTGACATGAGCTACACGACATGCCGCTACAGCCGCGCAGTACATAATCGAATGTGCATCGGTGAGGTTATCACAGTTATCAAAATAGCTTGACAACTGCGAATCCAGAGCAGCCACCAGCGCCCTGTTCTTGTTATGCATGGGCAAACGAGGTAAGCGTGGTCTAAGTTCAGGCGGCATGTAGCGGTATTCCCGAATAGCACACTCCAAAGCACTCCTCAATTCGTTATTGCACTGGGTACTTACGTTTGTAACCCTGTCATTACTCTCCTCGTCAGCGTGGCTGGGCAATTGGGTTGACGATGCTGGTGCCACAGTCTGCGACGGAGGAGCAATGACATGGCTACACATTTCAGTTCGGAGGCGATCAAGCACACTATCATCCAACATACGGTTACGCTGGATGACGCGCACCTGATCCGACAGTCGTTGGGCCGATACGCTGACAGCTGGTTCATATTATTATTATTATTATTATTATTACATAGGGTGACACAATGGGCGGCCTTATCGCTAAAAACGATATTTTCAAGACAACCTTTGGATGGTCTTAGCAGCCGTACTTTTTACCCATTAATCCCTTGTAAGTGTCTTCTGACTTTTTAGTAAGCATGGTGACGAATGCTCGTGCGTGCGACCTCCATGAGAATTACGCACGAATTGTACAAGTACAATCAATCGTGTGACAAGATTGATTGTATTTGTATGTAAAAGCAATTAGTTGACTTGTAGGTAGGTTAATCAAGTGTAATTAACCATGTTCATAAGAAGTACCCATTTAATTGCAGTACGTTTAATTGGGGTCGGCTGGACGTGGCTTTAAAGTCCAAAGCGTCCTTGGTCACCATACCATTAAGTACAGGCGCCAGTACATCAACACAACAGCTTAATCGCTGAAGCTTTAGGTTCAAGGTTGATTGGGAAAATTTGAGAGTTTCCGGTAGCATGTAATTTGTTTTTGCGCCACTTTTTTTCAGCCAAAACACAAGGAAGTGGTAACGGGGGTATTTGGGGGTTGTCTTTATGTGAAATTTTTACTTTTTAAAAGTGGCTTTTAGCCTAGTTAGAATAACTGCCTTTTGATTTCGATTTTGAATCGTACTATAAACACTTTTTTTGTGCAAATATCTTTTTTTTTAATAGGCTCGCGCTTGACCACCATCTCACCTAATGGTAAGCGATGATGTGGTCGAAGATCGAGCACGCTTGCCTAGAAAAAAGCTCTTCGCTCAACATACTCGTACATTAATTGAAAAATCATATAGCTTAATAACTTTTAATGCTATTTTACGGTTTGATACACTCGAATGAAAACCCGGTGCCCTTATCATTATAGGCTCAATCATGTTCACTTGTTTCCATATCGACTAGAACGATTCGTTCTTCTATAAAGGCACGTAAACATGTTCACAAGAAGTTCAAAAAATCATCACAGCGTTGTATTTTTTTAATTCGTTTCGACTCAATAGCGTTGTTAATTATAGTGTAAGTATCGAATAGTCTGGCTTTAAACCACCGTAATTTAAAGACTAATCATCTTCCTGCCTTTATCCCATGTTACTTGGGGTCGGCGCAACACGTTTTATTCTTCCATTCTGTTCTATCAGTCGTCACTCTATCACTAACTCCCTTTTCTTTCATATCGCTGCTCACACAATCCATCCATCTTTTCTTTGGCTTTCCTCTCCCTCTCCATCCATCCAAATTTATGTTCATAACTCTTCTAGTTATATGCGTTTCATCCCTCTTATTCACATGACCATACCAAGACAAGCGATTCCCTTTTTAACTTTATCGTCACTGGCGTCACTTTTAAAGGGCCTCTAATGTACTCATTTCTCACTTTATCCACTCTCGTTACTCCACACATCCATCTCAACATTCTCATCTCCGCTACATGCAATCTATTTTCATTCGTCTTTTTCGCAGCCCAACATTCTGATCCATACATTACGACAGGTCTTTTTTAAAGACTAATAGATGGTAGAAAATGCCAAAAGGAGTAAGACTGCCTTTGTACAGAATATTTGAATTGAGCACAAAGTTTTAATTAATAAATGTTATCCTAGATCGTGTTAACGTTACATCTGGAGTTGTTTACCACACGCTCCTACTCTTTATTTAGCCACAACCCCCTTAGCATTGAGCAACAAGAAGGTAACTAAACACCTCTATGCTATAGGAGTCACTGACAGCCCGCTATGCAGAGCCTGGATGGAGAAGAATGAGACAGCAGCACACCTGCTTCTAAGCTGCCTGGTAGTCGCGGATTACAGGGCTATCTACTTCGGTAACCCAGGTACTCTCTGAGATAGGTGGTTTTTAGGCAACACCAAGGCGTTGCTGGCCTTCCTTGGGGAGCTGGGGTGGATCGAATGACGCATTTGTCCAACCTGCACGCAAAATACGCGGAGCGGTGGAGTTGCGGAAACCAGCCCGATTTACATACACACGTACATACATACGAGTACCAAGAAGTAAATTTTTAATCCGTAAAAAAAATCCTATCGAAAACTCCAAGCACCACAATGCACAAGTCGAAATGACTTAACCAAAAATCGTTTTACCATTGCGTTGAACTTTCTCTCGCTTACGCAAAACTGTGGCGGTTGGCCCGCTCCTGGCATGACAATGTGCCCCGGCGCCGCTTGCATACGCGATCGAATTAGATCACTTCGTGACGACATTTTAGACATAATTTTGCAAGTATTTAGTTAAAGGAAGTCTTAGTGTTGTTCTCGTACTTAAAAGCGATCAAATTTTAATTCATATCATCACAGCTAAGTCAAAAACTTGTAAAAGTAGAGAAATTCAAGGGTGGCCATCTTAATAGTTTCCTCCGTGCCTCGGAAAGCACGTTAAGCCGTTGGTCCCGGCTGTCATTTGTAGATCTTTAGCAGTCAGTACGGATACTCAGAAGCCAGTAAATCTGACTCCAGTCTTGCCATGAAGTACCGTGTTACCCAGTTACTGGGTTGTGGAGGTCTGGTAGGCAGCCGCTCTGCGTTAAATACTAGTATTCAGCTAAATCTGGTTTGACTGGAAGCCGACCCCAATTTAGTTGGGAAAAAGGCTAGGCAGATGAGAGAAATTCAAGGCTTTTTAGACAGTTTTGGATCGGATGCGAATGTGAGCGCTCTTTAAAAATACAAGAATCGTCGTTGTGCGATGCATTTGCGAACATAATTGTCTATTCTGATACACAATAGAAACGTGCAGTGATCACTGTTTTTGCTCCCTTCGCGGTAGTGATTTCAGGGCATTGATATTGATACAGGCTATATAAGACACCATTCTCATTTTATGTAATACTAGCGACCCGCCTGACTTTGCACGAGTCCTATTATATGGTTAGGAACACAAACCTTCCTTGATTAAATGATCGTTCTTTCTAATAGTGATAAATTTCTAGAGATTTGAATATCTGCAGCTCAGGTATCACGTCTAGTAGCTATCTCTAGTTTAAAAGAACTAAAAAAAGATTTACGTAAAAAAGTTATTTTCAACCTACTTATAAATTAATAGGTATTAAGGCGTCAAAAATTTCGTCTGCATCGCTGTCGACTGGAAGTGAACCCAAAAGACTGGCGACATCGGCATTCCCACGTTGTATGGCAATGCTTATCCTCTGTCCGAGGTAAAATTAAATATTATTATATCGTAGTTTCATATAATTTCTGAATATGGAAAGCCTCTGAGTCTCTGATACTCCGATTAAACCACATCTATGTCCTTCAACCGAATACAAGTTTGGGAAACCTATATAGTACCTACCTATGCCATCAGAATTTTTAATTATTAAACAGAAAGAATCAAATCAGGATTACGATAATTGTCTATCTGAGAGCATATGAATTACTTTAAACTAATAGGGACACACAATGTTATCACGAACAAAATTATTACGGAGCAAGACAATCTACCGTGAGATTCCTAGTGTGCCAAATAAATAAGTTTTCTTTCTTTCTTTCTTTCTTCGATACAAAAAAACCGGTATGAAACATTGCAATACGGAGCAAGTTTGATACTGCATTACTTACAATACTAACCCATTTCATATCAGCGTTGCTTAACCTGTCAAAGCTGGTTCAGATCGGTTGATAACTAGCTCTCTGTCACGATAGGTTTTTGTGAGGTTAACAAAATGTAGAATCCACTTTATAAGCATGGGAATATTTGGCTTCTTTTTTAGTGAATAGGCTAGTTTCCACCATCAATAAATTGCAAATCTATTTAGTCCGTCAGTATTGAAAAATAATTGTCACGTATTTTTTGTTTTTAAATCAGTGAATATTGACAAAGATAAAGGCATCAAAGCTCGGGAGCGGGGCTCGTGACGTCAGAACGCACTAAAAATTAAACGGCGTGATGTATTCATCATCTGCCTAGCCTTTTCCCAACTATATTGGGGTCGGCTTCCAGTCAAGCCGGATTTAGCTGAATACCAATATTTTACGTGGAACGGCTGCCTACCAGACCTCCACAACCCATTTACTGGGGGTAACACGGTATTTCATGGCAAGACTGGAGTCAGATTAACTGGCTTCTGACTGTCCGTAACGACTGCCAAAGATCTACAAATGACAGCTGGGACGTGCTTTCCGAGGCACGGAGGAAACTCGGTATGTTAGGATGGTCAACCATCCACAGACCAACCTTGGCAAGCGTTGCTTAACCTTGAAGATCGACCCGTGCGGCTGTTATTATCTAGCCACGAGCTCCTCAAACGGCGTGATGTATTGAGAATTTTAAAAGCGTCGTATCTTCGTCAATTTTAGTTTACGTAAGAAAAGAACAAAAAAACGGGTCAAATATTTTTTGATAATCTAACGGACGGACTTATTAGATTTTTCTAGTGGACAAGCTTACTATCGGGAAGCAGCCCAGCAAATAGAAAAATGGAAGGAGTAGGAGATGTCTTTGCCAAAAAAATGGGAATATATTTTCCAAAGGTTTATTACAAACTTTACGAAAAATAAAATTTACCTTAGATGTTTATGAAATATCTGACTTTGAGTCTATGCTTAGGGATTCGAACCTGAAGGGTAGGGTACCAACGAAGTCCTTTTATTAAGACGCGGCTACGCAGCCGTCTGTCTGTCAGCGGCCAGCGGGTTGTATCTTATGTACCTTAATAGGTAGTCACTTGAAGTTTTTAGAGTGTGTATTTTTATTGCCGCTATATCAAGTCCTAATATACGACTGGTATTTTTCGGATTAATATATTATAACCTATGACACTCACAAATAACGTGGCTTTCTATTGGTAAAAGAATTTTCTACATTAGCTCAGTAGATCCAGAGATTAACCCCTACAACCTCACAAACTTTACCTCTTTTCTACATCAGCTCAGTAGATCCAGAGATTACCCCCTACAACCTCACAAACTTTACCTGTTTAAAATATTAGTATAGATATAATAGATACAATTCTTCCGTTACTAAGTGACAGATAGACAACGCACAGCCGAAATTACTGGCCGTAGAAAGATGAAATTTGGCGTGAAGGTCCTTGAGTAGTGTACGGGAGCACTAAGATCGGAAAAAAATGGGATATGCACTTACGAAGTCGCTATTCTACTAGTGAAAGCTAGTTTTCATATAAATTGAATTAAAGAATCGTGATTTTTTCGAGTTATTATAAAGATAGTTCGTCCATTAAGTGCGAGTCCGACTCACACTTGGCTATTTTATCTTAAATTTTTTAAAGGCTCATATTTAACCAAACCCTCACGATGGAAAGCGATGATGGAGTACGCTTCATCATCATCATATCAGCCGAAAGACGTCCACTGCTGGACATAGGCATCCCCCAAGCGTCACGGAGCCCGCTCGCCTAGAAGTAACTTATTCACTATTGACTTAAAGACCCCCAGGTTGTAGCTATCAGGAAACATATCGAACTTGTTCAAACAGCCAAACCAGAATACAGCCATGTCAAGCATTGCCAATCAAATTTAAAAGGGGTAACTAGATCGTAACCGTATGTTGTCATATTCCAAGGTCAAGTTTAGCAACCGCTATGGAGCAACAGTAATTATACATTCAATTATTATGTAGGTGACATGAGTGGCAATTAATTTATTATTACTTCATTCAATAGACATCTCAGGGGAAAGGTTTGATAACTTTTCATTCAGTATTGATGACTCAAGGGATAGGGGTATAATATATATGGCTCGTGACTTAGCAACAACTGTGTAGACTTTTTCTTTTGGATGGGGAATTATCAGATAACTCCTTCCACTCTGGTCAGAGCAGAAGGGAGTGTCAGACTCTTACTGACTAAAACCCATCCGTGTTCCTCCTAGTGCCCTTTGCGTTTCAGGGCCGCGGTGACTCTTACGAATAATTCTGCAACTCTGGCAGAGCTGTGTGGGTCTATAGTCGGAACTGTTGGGGGTCCTATGTTTGATCCCCGGGAAAGGCTAAGGGTAATTGCGGTGTTTTGAATTATCGTAGTATTCAGTAGTAGATTTAAACTCAGTTATTTATTTATTTTCTCTCATGCACAAAACACACTTTACAATTTCATTTATTGTCTCGTTTTGCGCATGAACCCTGTTAGAGCACCACAAACAAACGATCACTGCGGAGTATCAATCAATTCATTATTTATAAAATATTGATTAATTAAACATTTTGTCATCATTAGTTATTCATGATCAAATACCGACCCTGCGAGGGATATGAACATTATTATCCCTATCCTATGAGCAATACCTATACTTGCGTGATATTTTACATTCTGTCAGAAAATTAGCAGTTTCCTATCCAAAGTGGAGTAGTTTTCTCAAAATTTGTAGATTTTGGTCTGGAGGCAGAAATTAAACATAAAAAAAATTGGTTGTCTGTAAAGTTGGTTTACTGAAGATAATTTTACGTGATAATATCATAAGAAAACAATTTAACGTGCGGAACATGACCGTGATACTTTTTCGTGCGTGCAGCCGATGTTCATTGATCTGTAAGACGTTATTTCTATACTCCTTACTCCATAATAACCCAATTTTGGGGTCGAAATAAATGCAAATTAGCCCTAGGAATACATATTTCACGGCACGCACCCAATCACCAGTCACCCTGTATATTATGTAAGTAAAAAATGGCCGACGATTGATCGGTTATAAAACTGCACGTGACATGTCAGACATTCGAAGATAGATGAGCGTTATTAACACTTACAAATTGTATAATGATTGCTTTCTCGCTTCTCATTTAATATTATGCGGAACAGACCACCTGGTGGTTTTTGTCATCGTTGATAGCTTATGACCACAAACCCACCTTATCGGAAGCGATGATGTGGTCGAAGATGGAGCACGCTTGCCTAGAGGTAGTGAAGTATTCACTCTTGACTTAAAGACTCCCAGGTTGTAGCTATCAGGAAACACAGACTTCCAATCCTTAGCTATATACTATTAAAACACATTTCTAAAACGTTTTGTGTATAATTACTAGGCCATTTGATTCGTAAATAAACAACTAATCTAAACTTAAACATCAAAGTTAGTATGTTTTTTTTTTATTTTTGTGACTTTAACGAAATTAAAAAAAAGAGTTACAGACTAGATCTTTTCATAAAATGAGGCAATTTGTCTAGATTCGAGTCGCCGCTTGACGACAATCTCAATTTTAGCATTAAACTTAATGATGCGTCAAATTGACAATATTTTTTGGACTAAAACGTGATTGAGTTTGTATATTGAAACTTGTTCAATAAACTTCAGATATGGCGAGTGGCGAAGAGCTCGTGGCTCGATAATAACAGCCGCACGGGCCCATCTTCAAGGTTAAGCAACCCTTGCCAAGGTAGGTCTGTGGATGGGTGACCATCTTAACATACCGAGTTTCTTCTGTTCCTCGGAAAGCACGTTAAGCCGTTGGTCTTAGCTATCATTTGTTCATCTATGGCAGTCGTTACGGATATTCACAAGCCAGTTAATCTGAGTCCAGTCTTGCTATGAAGTACCGTGTTACCCAGTTAATGGGTTGTGGAGGTCTGGTAGGCAGCCGCTCCACGTAAAATACTGGTTTTTAGCTAAATCCGGCTTGACTGGAAGCCGACCCCAATACAGTTGGGAAAAGGCTAGGCAGAACAATGTTCAATCAACTTGAGAAATGGAGGTCTTCTATGTGTATTTTATCATAATAATCCTAATTTTAATTTTATTATATAATTGCTAAAGTGAGTTTGTTTGCTAGTTACACTTTCATAACTAATTAACTAAGTAAACTGATTTTGGTGAAATACCTACCCATGTTCCTAAAAATGCCGTTTACGTTTTCGGGATAGCGGTAAATCTTTCTGAAAATGGTAATAAGCTCTTTGTTTTTCTTTGCAAAAATCCTACTTCCTTTTTTTTTAAACATGGGATATTAAATCATGAAAACATACATAAAAAAAAAAAAACAAATAAAATATGTACCGAATTTAGAACCTCCTCCTGTTTTGGAAGTCGGTTAATGACTCCTCCCACTCTGGACGAAGCAGGAGGGAGTGACTCTTACTGACTAAAATACATCTACATTAATACCTAATGCCCTCTCCGTTCCAGGGCCACAGTGACTCTTTCGAACAAATTCCACAGCTCCGGAAAAATCCTACTTCCTACTAATACTATAAACGCGAAAGTTTCTGAGGATGGATCCATGTTTGTTACTCTTTCACGTCAGAACGCCTGAAAGGATCTGCAAGACATTTGGGATGGAAGTAGATAATAGTCTGGAGTAACACATAGGCTACCTTTTATCTCGGGAGTATGAGCCCTAGGGATCACTTGGGCGAAGCCACAGAAGCTAGCTTATAATCTACTAGTTGACCCGCGCAACTTCGTCTGCGTCACAATTTTCATTACTGCTCCGCTACAATTGGTCTTAGCGTGATGATATATAGCCTATAACCTTCCTCGATAAATGGGATATCTAACACTGAAAGAATTTTTCAAATCGGATTAGCAGTTCTTGAGATTAGCGCGTTCAAGTAAACAAACAAACAAACAAACTCTTCAGCTTAATATATTAGTATAGATAAGGTCATGGTCTAACGTGTTTGTAGTTACATCCAAATTCGTTCAGCCACTGAGACTTGATTGATTGATAAACACCCAATCACACATCTCAAAAGTATGTGAGATAAGATTTCAGGCTTTTTAAGCGAATCTTAACAATATTAGAATTAATACTAAAAAAAAAAACAGCAAATTCCATTTCCACATCTAGGCATCGAACTCAGACCCTCACACTCACTTACCCACGCTAACAACCACAAAACCATTCAAACTTACAAAGTTACAAGTACCAACACTTATATCATTGCAAACTACATCTATAGTAATACATACTATTACAAATCGCGAGCAAAGCCACAGCAAAAACAAAGTTACAGAATAGTGAAAGTAAATAGTGCATACACGACCATTGAACATTGAGCTTTGATAAAACTGAAATACTTAACTAATGAAGTTCTTAATAAAGTGGAGTACAATAGGAACATAAATACTATCACGCTTGCTATTTAGACGGGATATTCAGTGGTAACTGTAACTAACTGACAAATGGTTAGGTTTGTTTTTAACTTGAACGTACTCTGGCGGTTGGGAGTGTCATGCTCAATCAAAATTTTAACTGATCGTGGCGTATGCGTTGGATCATTTGGCTCGCTTCAAAATGGTTGAGTCGAATGGTGCTAGCGCATGTGTCAAGTTCGTGAACGGGGGCCGTCAGTTGGGGCTGGTCATTTCTCAGGTACCATGGTTTGTTTTAATTATTTCTTTGAATTGTTCTATTTTTTTGCGGACGCTTTTATCCTGCTCGTCTTTTACACCGTTCTCACATGTATGTATAATTTCAGCATGATGGAAACAAAACTTTGTAGCAATTTATTATTTTTAAACGAGCGTCCGTGGAGTTTCTTGCACGTTCTTCTCCATAGAGATCTACGCTTTGGAACGTGCAAATAGCTTCATCTTTTTTGACCGACTGACCTTGACAAATCAAAAGTGCCTGTAAATGGTTCAATTGAATTAAAACCTTTGAGTTTGGAAATGCTTGCACTGTCTGGACAGATCCACTCAAATACGTGTGGTGTTTTCCTCAAAATACCTCCTCAGACATCAACCTACATGGTTCTTAACTGATTTGACCAGTACAATTGTATGGACTTCAAAAGGGACTTTGACCTCTCAGCTTGTTTCTGTGTTTCATCCCAGGGAAGTCAGCTAGGAAACACCAGCCTCAACTAGTTTAAAATGATCAAAAAACTGGTCAAGTGCAACTTGGATTCTCACACGAAGGTTTCCGTACCATAAACTGAAAAAAAACAAGTCTCTTGTATGGGTGCTCCCTTTAATTGTGAACTCGAGTATGACTTTAGCTATCAAGAACAGATAAAGAAGACAGGTGGGCAAAGAATTTCAGTAATACGTTTGTAGTGGATAGGTAGGTATAGTATCAGAAAAGCAAAAATTTAAAGATTGAACTATGTCTGTTAAGTTTTCGATTAAATAATTTTGATGAATTTTGGTATACAGATAGATAATACCTTGGACAAGTACATTTGATACTTTTATCCTGGTAGTAGGTACCTTTGTTTTGTGGGCATAATATCCAAACTCAAGCACAAAGCATTTAATTCAATTAAATCATTTACTTTTGAATTTTCAAGGTCGTTTGGTCAAAAATATGAAGTAAAAAGCGTAGATCTTTATTCGACTACCGGGCAAACCGCTGGTGGAAGCCAGTAGTCTATATTTATATATATTAGATAGCAGTAGACGCCAGACAACTGTCTACTATTTTACTAAAATAGCCACTTTTCATAAAGACATAAGAATATCTTCCAATCCATTGGCGTTGATTTTTTTACGACGAATTCGAAGAAATTGATGTAAATCACTGCGTTATGAATATCGGGTCAACGAACGGTCATTGAACTGGGAAAACTGTGTGCAAGCGATGTGCAGGGTACTGTTTGTTCTTATGCTCTCCTGGTACTTCGGTTTTGGAACGAGCTACTAGAGAATGTACAATACCATGGTAAAATATTATTTAGTTGTTATTAAGTTATGATCTGTAAAGTACCTATGTATAAGAAGAAAGAAAGGAGGTATCGAAGATACATATATTCTACTAGTTGACACGCGCACCATCGTCTGCTCCGCTCCTATTAGTGTTAGCGGGATGATATATAGCCTATAGCCTTCCTCAATAAATGGGCTATCTAACACTGAAAGATTTTTTTAAATCGGACCAGTAGTTCCTGAGATTAGCGCGTTCAAGCAAACTCTTCAGCTTTATATATTAGTACTACTTGACCCGTACAGCTTCGTCGGCGTCACAATTTTCATTACTGCTCCGCTCCTGTTGATCTTAGCGTGATGATATATAGCCTATAGCTTTCCTCGATAAATAGGCTATCTAACACTGAAAGATTTTTTCAAACCGGGCCAGTAGTTCCTGAGATTAGCGCTTTCAAGTAAACAAACTCTTCAGCTTTATATATTAGTATAGATAGATATATACGTTTTTTCTAGGGTAGGCTAAGGTATGGTGTTACTCAGTAACTGGGTGGTTATGTAGAGAGTCCACATGTAAAATACTGGTATTCAGCTGCACCAAGTTAGACTGAAAACAGACCCAAAAATAGTTAAAAAAGGCTCATCAATATCATTATATCAGCCGAAAGACGTCCATTGCTGGACATAGGCCTCCCCGCGCGTGTCGCCACAACAACCGGTTCTGTGCGTCTCGCATCCATCAGCTACCCGCGACACTCACCAAGACATCGGACCACCTTGTGGGAGGTCTTCCAACGTCTTCCTGTACTCTCATGAGAAGGCTTAAAGTCACCCAAAGAGCGATGGAGAGGGCAACGCTTGAAGTTTACTTGTGTGGACGAATCAGGAATGATAATATATCCGCAAGAAAAAAAAGGCTAGACACAGTGAAAATATTCATTGTAACTGATTTACTTACAGAAACATGTCATGAACTCGTGTAGTTATTTAGAAATGTCACATTTGCACATTCTTTGTTATAAACTTATTGTTCTCACAGCCCTGCTTAGGAGGTTAGAGTCAATGGCGCAATCATTATGTCATTTGTAGGCAAAGCGATCGTTTAACGATGTCATATTAAAGAAAAAGCATTGCTGCATACTTGCAATTTCTCCTGTAATAGATCCTAACTATTTTCACGTAAATGATGACTGACTGCAGAGGTCATAGATTTTGCTTAAAGTAATCAAGTGTTACTTTAAATTTTATCTATTTTTGAGAAATTATTATCTTAGTACAACGTTACTTTCATAATGCTGCACTGTGTATAGCTGTATCCATACGAACTACCAAAACAGACCTATGGGTCTAGAAGGCCTGCCTGCCGGGGAGCGGAATCCGTTCGAAAGAGACGCCGCGGCCCTGGAACGCAAAGAAACAAAACTGTCAAACTTTCCCAATCAACCTTGAACCTATTGCTTCAGCGATAAAGATGAAAATGGAATTTAACAGATTGTTGCATGATTGGTATTATGATCCTTATATGATTCTACTAAAGTGGCCATTTTAGACCCGCTGACGTCACACAAATCTTGCATCGCGATATTAAAGTTCTCCGCGTGATTTGAACATATACAATAGCCCAACACACCGAAATCATAATTGAAACCTCTGAAGGACCTTTGTTTTGTTTACTTAATGGGGAAATAATAAAAAAAGTAAAAGAAATACAAAATAAAAACAAACGAAAATAATCTGTAAGACGCATACAAAAAAACGTTAACACCGCGCGGGGCAGTTTGGCCCCAATAGGGCCCTGAAACCCTGCTGAGGGGCGGATTTCTACCCTGAAAATCTCCATTGAGCCAAGATGTACGCAGCAGAACGTAATCACTGAACCACCTGGGGTCACTCGATGGATCAACAGAGACACCACTCCAAGCGCCCACGAGATGATGATATCTAAATGTAGGTCACCTCTGTATCTCCGGAGGATACAGAGGTGACCTACATTTATATATATGTTAGCTCTCAAATAACATAATGACTACCACCTACATGATATAAAACCTAATTTAGACAAAATGACGTCCTTCCAAATGTTAACTACTTCCACTATTATATTATCTATCCATTTAGGATCACCAATATTGTTATCTAATTTACTTCTTACCGAAAAAGGTTTTATGAGTTAATTCCAATCGAATTTAAATAAATTAGGAAAACGGATTCGTCTTCAAATGCCTCTTTTATTGTTGAATTGGTAGTTTTTATTGAAAACTATTGAAGAAGTGGGCTGATGTGTAGGAGCGGGACTGTTTTCGTATAATTATATGAATGAAGGTGATGTAATAGAGGCGTAATGGGGAAGGGGTAAAAGGGGAAACCTATATCAACACTGGCATAAAAAACAATAATAGCCTGCCTAGCGTTTTCCCAACTACGAGTATATTTGGGTAAGCTTCCAGTTAAACTGGATTCGGCTGAATACCAGTATTTTACATAGAGCGGCTATCTACCAGATCTCCACAACTCATTTGGGGAACGCGATACTTCTTAGCAAGACTGGAGTCAGTTTACTGACTTCTGAAAATCCGTAGCGATTGCCAAAGATCTGACATGAAAAACAATAGTTCAAAATAAAATAATGGTCTATATTTAGGGTACCTCAAAGGACCACCAGTTAGTATGGTCTAACTCATCATCTGCCTAGCCTTTTCCCAACTATATTGGGGTCGGCTTCCAGTCAAGCCGGATTTAACTGAATACCAGTATTTTACGAGGAGCGGCTGCCTACCAGACCTCCACAACCCATTAACTGGGAAACACGGTACTTCATGGCAAGACTGGTAGCTAGCTAGCTTAGTATGGTCTAACTGACAGTTCCAATTTGATTCAAATGTATTCTGTGAACTTAACACGAACGCATCACTTGAATACACATTTTTTAGTTCGGTTGTTTTTACACAGACAAATTATAAAATTTAATATTAAACTTAAAGTATTAACACACCAAACTCAAGACCAGTCTAAGCAATATTGTCATAAACACTAGTCCAACGAGACATTTATTTAATTCTACAAATCTCGAATACCAACAAATCTCGACATCTAACTAAGATATTTTACGTAAACAAATAAATACGTTTTAATCGCGCCATTCATACAGTCTTAACATTTAGAAATCTGCTGCTTTATAGTCCAATTATTTTAAAGAGATGTAGATGTTTCATGATATGTATGGATAAAGTAAGAACTGAATTTATGAAGCAAATATGCTTACTTATTTATTTTAGTTTTCTTATAAGCGTGCTTAAATGAGTGATTAAAATAACTGAATATAAAATTACTAGTAGATATGTACTTGAAGTAACTATGAATACCAATACTCGCTTTCAAAAATGTTCTATAGATTATTATTTTCTTCACAAAACTTGATCTATGACGAAAACGACACATAGAAGATCATCATCTGCCTAGCCTTTTCCCAACTATATTGGGGTCGGCATCCATTCAAACCGGATTTAGCTGAATACCAGTATTTTACGCGGAGCGGCTGCCTACCAGACCTCCACAACCCAGTAACTGGGTAACACGATACTTCATGGCAAGACTGGAGTCAGATTTACTGGCTTCTGACAATCCGTAACGACTACCAAAGATCTACAAATGACAGCCGGGACTAACGGCTTAACGTGCTTTCCGAGGCACGGAGGAAACTCGCTACGTTAAGATGATCACCCATCCACAGACCAACCTTGGCAAGCGTTGCTTAACCTTGAAAGTCGACCCGTGTGGCTGTTATTATTTAGCCACGAGCTCGTCACATAGAAGATGTAACATAATAAACGTAATACCTCGATAAAATCTGATTTTTTTTGGTGGTGGTGATGGTTACCTTACTTACCATACGTATTATTTATTAAACAAAAACACAATAAATAACATTTATGAGGGAAATAAGAAACGAAGAATAAGATTTTTGCAAATCGAAAAACGCGCGTTGATGTCTTTTGTATGGAGAAAAAGTCATCATTGAATGATTTTTGTTACTCAAAGTATTAAATCTGCTATAACTCTTTATTTAAAAGTGTAGGAGGTGTTTGCAGGGGTTTCACTCTCGAAGGAAACACACACGAAGTTTTCAGGAGATTTGTATTTCAGCAACAGTTACAGGTGATGAGATGATATTATAATCGATAATAGGTGATGAGATGATGATAAGCGAAGGTTGTTTTTGGATGTGAAGATAGGGATAGTTCCGTCGACCAAGACCTTAGGACGAAGGTCGGGGAATGAAGTCCCTCTATCCAAAAAAGTTCCTGATGGAATATATTGAGCCACAATTATCAGAGGTGTCCCTAGTAATCTTTCCAAGTAGGACGAGATTCCAGAATGCACTCCCTAGGTAGTTGTGATCAAGGAAGTTCACTGATCTAGCGAGGGTCATTAAGTCACGGAGAATCTTAACACCGCGATTCAGAAATGCGCGTCATAGGCACAGCGCCATCTAGTGGAAAGCGGCGGAACCTTTTTTTACAAACAACTGGACCAATGAACTTTTGTTACTTGTATATCTAATACATGATAGGTAGGAGGTGTACTTAATAAATGTTAAAACTGAACGTGTGTTACAATCTCCCCCTCAGTCCTCAAAGACGTCTCGGCGTGGTGGACTGGATAGTGAGATTATTGTTTTCTAGGGCGTCCACGTCCTCGTTTGGGCCCCGATGAAGGCTTGCTGGCAACCTTCTCATTTCTTGGTCGTCCTCTTCTTCGAAGTGGTTGCACAGGTTCGGGAACTGTTTCGAGGCTTTCACCTTTATATGGAGTCAAAGCGGAAACATGATAGAGGCCGATTGGGTTAGTAGGATCATTTGGAGAAGCTACTTTAAAAGAGGTGGGCCCATGTTTATTGAGGATGACGTATGGTCCATCTCTACGTGGCGCAAATTTGGCGGTTACACCTTGAGCTCCCTTGCTCACGGGGTGTAGGTTAACAAGTACCAAATCGCCAGGTCGATACTGTGGATGTTCACGCCTATGCTTATCAACATATGCTTTTCGTGACTCCTCCTTCATTTCTTGTACTTCTCTCGCCTTGATTAAGGTTTCCGCTAGTTGTACAAGTTTTGGAGTTATCTCTGGTATTATATTTTCAGAAATCACTATATTTCGAAAGTCAACTTCGTTGTCATGTGGGGATCTTAGTTCCCTTCCGAACGTCAAATACGCCGGGGTTTTACTTGTTGTTAAACCGGTAGTACTATTCATAGCGAAACGAATCGCCGGCAAAAGTTCTGACCATACATTATGTTTCCCTCTTTGTACCATTATAGCTAGTTGGGTCTTTAAGTCGCGATTCTTGCGTTCGACAGGATTAGCTTCAGGGTGAAACAACGGGGTATACTGGTGCTTTATGTTCAGGCTGTACATAACTTGTTGCATTACAGCACTCACAAACTGAGTTCCATTATCACTTATTACTCGGCGCGGCATCCCATATCTTAGAAAAACTTCGTTGATCAGAGTTCACAAGTTTCAGCGGTGGCGGTAACTAAAGCGAAAAGCTCCACCCAACGGGAAGCGACATCCTCAACGATTAATATCCAAGTTTTTCCATCTTCTGTTTGTGGTAGAGGTCCAAACAAATCAAAAGAAACTACTTCAAATCGTTGGCACATGCTTGTAGTTTGCAGTAATCCAGCCGGTTTTTGATTACAGGGTTTATACCGTTGGCACTCCAAGCAATTCTTCACGTAACTTGCAACATAGCTACGCATCCCACTCCAATAGTATCTGTTGGCTATCTTCTTGTAAGTTTTCTCAGCCCCATAGTGTCCTGCTAATGGATCATCATGGTAGGCACTGAGAACGTTTGCCCACTCGTGACCGGGTACCACTAGTTGCGCATCATCAGCTTCGCAATCAGGATGTAATCTGTACAGCATACCATTATTCATAAGGTATCCTTTGTTACTCCAGTATACAGCATCCTCTGTTCCATTTGTTTCCTCTAAGGCTCCTATTATTTTCTGAATTTTGGTATCCTTCATTTGTTCTTCTCGGATTTCTTTAACACTCCTCGTGGGCATATCCACGATTATAGAACATATCTCACAGGTAGATGTATCCTCACAACACGGTGGTCTTGACAACGCATCAGCCACAGTATTCAGTTTACCAGGTTGGTAGTTAATATTAATAATGTTGAAAGTTTGGAGTTGTAATGCCCATCTAGCCAAACGTCCGGTTGGCGATTTCAGGTTCATTAACCATTTTAAAGCTTGGTGGTCAGTTACCACAGTCACAGGTTGACCTTCAACGTATGCTCTAAATTTATTTAGTGACCAGATTACGGCTAACGCTTCTCGTTCAGTAGTGGAGTAATTTTTCTCAGCGGTCGTGAGCAATCTACTCGCATATTCAACGGGATGCTCATCTTCCTTCTCCCCCTGGACCAGAACTGCTCCAAGCGCATAGCTACTGGCATCAGTCTTCAGAATGTAGGGCTTTGTTTCGTCGGCCTGCCGCAACACAGGGGCAGTAGTTAACCGGGTTTTAAGCGTGTTGTAGGCCTCTTCCTGTTCAATATTCCATACCCAACGGGCTTCCTTCTTTGTTAATTTCGTAAGGGGCTGGGCTATAGCGGAGAAATTCTCAATAAAACGTCGGTACCAAGAACACATTTGTAGAAAAGATATGAGATGTTGAAGATTCTTGGGTGTTGGCCTTTCTAAGATAGCTTTGGTTTTATCTGAATCTGGCTTTAGTCCTTCAGGTGTTATGATGTGACCTAAGTATTTTATCGACGAGCAGAAAAATCTACATTTATCTTTGTTTACAGTGATGTTATATTCTCTCATCCTTTGTAATACGTCCTTCAGGTCGGAGAGGTGGCTTTCAAAGGTGCTGGAAAATAGGAGCAAGTCATCCAGATAGGCCAGCATGTTAACATGCTCTAGGGTAACACGGAATCTATCGACAAGTCGCTGGAAGGTAGCCGGTGCATTGCGTAGGCCAAATGGCATCCTCTTGAACTTGTATAGACCAAAAGGGGTGATGAATGCTGTTTTCTCTTCGTCTTCTTTCCTGATCCTTATTTGCCAGTAACCAGCTTTCAGGTCGAGTGACGTCATGTAAGGCGTTGGCTTCGCAGCGTGCAACAAGTCGTCTATTCGTGGAATAGGGTAAGTGTCGGGCACAGTGATAGCGTTTAGACGTCGGTAATCGATACATACTCTAACCTTTCCATTCGGTTTCGGTACCATGACCACTGGCGAGGCCCAGGGCGAAGAGCAGGGCTCAATAATAGCCTTCTCCATCATTTCATGTAATTCCGCTTTAAGGATATCTTTCTTTGTTTGAGATAATCTGTAGGGAGGTACTGATATTGGAATATCGTCCTTTGTCACGATGCAGTGCTCCCCAAGCAAGGATGGTTTGTTGTTATCAATAAAAACATCTTGATAGTCGACAAGTATTTTATTCAACATTGCCTTTTGGCTATTGCCTATACCAACACTACAAAAATGATAATCACCATCAGAGTCCGTAGGTTCGTTTGCGCTAGGAAAAAGGTAGCTTGAATGCGGGGATAATGATACTTCCGCTTCTTTGACATTCATTTCCGCATCACGCATCATAAATTCTGCGAAAGCAGGTAAGTAACCGTCGAAGACCCTTTTTGTTTTCTTAGCAGGTGACAGCTGGAGTGGTATCAATTTATATCCCGGGAAACCCTCGGGAAGAGCGGCAGCACTTGAGGATGCAATAGCCGCTGAAGGCATTCCTTCTGTGGTATCCAGAGCAACACTGACCGAGTTGCTATTTGTTGGTTCAAAGGTCACGAAGTCCTCCTCATATAGCTCATAGGTCGAGTCGGCGTCAAGGAATTCCCAAGTAAACTGAGGAAGGTTGAGTACCATTTTGGCGTCTTGTATGAACCCGACGCCTAGTAGGGTTCGGTTGTCCCTTGAATTCGGCAACACAATGAAGCTGGTCGGAATGATGCGGTCCTCTAACTTCACAGTAACGGTTATTTTCTTAACTCGTTGGTTTTTCCCGATGCTATCTGCCAGAGTGATCTTCACTATTTCTTCGTGGAATTTGTGTCCCTTGTTCACCAGCTGTTGATACAACTGATACGATGCGATGCTGGTCTTCGCACAACTATCGACGTATGCTACCCCTTTAATGCCATCTATCTCAATGAAGACAATTGGCCTGTTTCTTACATCCGTTTGGACGTCAACCGGACAGAAGGCTAGATTTGCTGATGGCAGTGACCGTTGTTTATTGGCGCAGCATGTTGGGCAGCTACTGCGAACTACACCGGGCGTACCACAGCCGTAACAGGTCACTTTGGGTGCGGATGGAGATGGAGCCTGCGTCGTTTTGGTAGTAGCTATTTTGGCTTGACTCTCAGGGACGGGCTCAGCTGCCTCTAGTTCTTGCTGTTTCTTCTTCAGCTTCCTACAGTTTTCGGTAGTATGGCCTGAGAAGTGACAGAACCCGCACTTCACCTTGGGTTTCACGGTCGGGTTTGGCTTAGCTTTGGCTTCCTTGTCACCGTCATTGGGTTTGTCGATCCACATCTGTTCGATGCCCTGAGCTGCTTCCAATAACTCGTCGTAACTTTTAACCGAGTTGTGCGGAATTTTGTCACGTATTCGGTGTTTCAGTTGGCCGTATATCATGTGAAGTTGATGGGATTCCGGTATTTCGGGTTCCGGAAGTTGAACAAAAAGCATTCGCTTATGTGCGATGAAGCTTTCAGTAGTTGCTCGTGGGTCTTGCTTTTCCGTAACGATCTCCTGGAATACCACATAAGCTGGTTTCCTTGGGGCAAAAGCATGACGGAGACGCTCTTCGAAATCCGCCCATGTGGAGACATGCTTTTTAACTCCCTGCCACCACACTGCAGCTTCACCCTTGAGGAGTAGTGGTAATCCAGTGAGCGCTTCTGCATCACTTACATTTTCGATTTGTTTAAATACTGTTACTGCCGCCAGAAAAGCTTCCGTCACTTCGGAGTCCTTGGTCCCGTCGAATTCAGCTTTACAGGTTGTAAACGAGCCGTGTCTTCCTGGTGAAAGCTTCGACAGCAGCGCCTCGAACTGAGTATCGGACATGGTCACCGACATCTCTGCTTTTCTTTCTGTAGCTGGTGTCGTTGTTGTTCGTCCGTAGCGTGTGACGTACTTTGGTTTCTCTTCGGGGCCACAGTTGGTCGCCAGATTGTAGGAGGTGTTTGCAGGGGTTTCACTCTCGAAGGAAACACACACGAAGTTTTCAGGAGATTTGTATTTCAGCAACAGTTACAGGTGATGAGATGATATTATAATCGATAATAGGTGATGAGATGATGATAAGCGAAGGTTGTTTTTGGATGTGAAGATAGGGATAGTTCCGTCGACCAAGACCTTAGGACGAAGGTCGGGGAATGAAGTCCCTCTATCCAAAAAAGTTCCTGATGGAATATATTGAGCCACAATTATCAGAGGTGTCCCTAGTAATCTTTCCAAGTAGGACGAGATTCCAGAATGCACTCCCTAGGTAGTTGTGATCAAGGAAGTTCACTGATCTAGCGAGGGTCATTAAGTCACGGAGAATCTTAACACCGCGATTCAGAAATGCGCGTCATAGGCACAGCGCCATCTAGTGGAAAGCGGCGGAACCTTTTTTTACAAACAACTGGACCAATGAACTTTTGTTACTTGTATATCTAATACATGATAGGTAGGAGGTGTACTTAATAAATGTTAAAACTGAACGTGTGTTACAAAAGTAGTAGCATAATTATTTACAGCTAACATAATTTCCAATGATATGTGATTTAATATTACATTAAAATGGTACTATTAATGGTGATATTAATGTACCATTGCTGGTCGAAAACCTCTTTCAATCAAAGACCAAACACATTTTATTTTTAAAATAAATTTAACTCGAGTCTGATCCAGTTTTGATTAGAGATTTATGACTGACTTCCGTTTAAATTAGTTGACTAACATTAAATACCAATTTAATCATTTTTACTTTAACCCAAGGTCCTTCAATTAGTCACCACAAAAATTAAAACTATTTTACACAAACTTTCCTAACTAAAATCTTATTAAAATAACTAGTTCAACTCGTGACCTGAACGCACGATTTTTGAGGCAATACAGAGCAACCTGAATACCTGAGATAGTAACAGACAGACAGACGGACAAAAAACCGCTACAAATGATATAAAACGGGTTATCGATAATACTTCGGTTGCGTAACGTCGCAGCACTTGTGTAATGTCTGTGGCAAGCGGTCCTTGCTAGGGAGGGGACAGATTTATCGATACATGGTGTTTGGTGTGAGGGTTTTGTATCGACTTAACCTACCTAAAACACGAAAATGCGAAAGTGGGTTTGAATATTTGTTTGTTACGCTTTTACGCCTTTAGGCGTAAAATTCACCAAAATAGTTTCAGAGATTTATCTCTGAAACTATTTTGGTGAATTTTGCTACAAAGACAGATAGAACCTTGGTTATAGGTATTTTTTTGAGGCGTACATATCGCGTGCAGGGTCAAAAAATAAATTAGTTCTATTATAATATAAGTATAAATAAATAATTAATTAATTTTTAATGCACTATCTCTGGTACCTTCAGTACCATAGGCTAAAAACCTTGAGTTCTAACTAAAAACAATCTAGTGATCAGGTTTTAACTTCAAGTATAAGCTAATTCTATTTTGTTACAGTATTTACCAAAGGGATGTTGGTATAATCGATTTGAGAAACAGTAAGTTTATTGATTGATAAATTAGATAAACTTCATGCTTCGTCCGTTGCGGTGAAAGCAGCATTATCGATTGTTTAATATTTGAAGTTGTAACTTTTTTATTTGTAATCATCAGCTGTCATAATTTTCCATTGAATAGATGAGGTTTTAACAATAGGTTTTATGCGTTTTTGCAAATTGTTGATTTTCAAAAGAGAAGTCAGAGAGCATTATCTGTCAATAATGTGATCCTGTAGGTATATTTTATAGGTATGTATTAATTTATTATAAATATATATTTGTAAATCTATTTGTGTAGGTATATTTTATTTGTATGTTTATTGTAATTAGATTTATATTTATTATAAGATAGTAATTTGTTTAAGTTAAGTTACAATAGTTTATTTTAAGTTTCCTTCTCTGTTTCTTTACACACTGTGTCTACTTTTCTTATCTAATTCTTCTGTCGCAGGTCTGCTGGAAGAAATTTCTGTAGAAATAAGCATTACCTTTGTGCTCTTTTCTCTGTACAAAATTTTCTTTTTAAGTATATTGTGTGTACATAAATAAATAAATAAATATTATCCAAAAAATATAATTTTTTTCCGTTACTGTGCGACTGATAGACAACGCGCAGCCAAAACTACCGGTCGTAGAAAGTTGAAATTTGGCATGTAGGTTCCTTGGGGACTGAAAGAGAGCACTAAGAGAGGATATCCCTAAGTTCGGGAACGGGAAAAAACAGGATATGCGCGTACGAAATTGCAGACAGAAGAGAGTTAATATTATGTAGCTATCAAATTGTTTATAGGATGTAATCTTTTGAAGAGCTCTTCCGATTATGAAAGCCAATACTACTAATTTTAAAGCAAGTACGTCTGCATTCGCGCTTCAGTCGCAAACTGTCAAAAAAGCCTCAATTTCTCTACATCTTTGATCACAGATATCACAAAAAATCTGTTTCCAACATTTTGTTATGGTCAATACTAAAAGTAGTGGTTTATATTTTTTTTATTTCGAAACCAATCCCTGACTAGACAACTGAGTCTACAATTCACACAGCTTATTTTAACACCTAGTAAATTAATCGACAACTAAACAAACTCAACGAACCCCATCACTATCCACAAGGAAGTAGCCATTCAATAAATTGGAGCACACCATTACTTATTATATATTATCTACACTTTACTTCTACCCGGTAGAAGGCACCTCTTACTTGGATATTTAGCAATAAGGCTCAGATTTATAGGAGCTCTAGATATACCACCATGTGCTGCCAGGTAATTACTAAGTTACAACACCCTGCAATTATGTAAGATCTACTTGAAAGAGAGATATTATTTATTTTATAGGGGAAATAAAAGAAGAAGAATAAGAAATCAGGAATAAGATTTTTGCGAGACGAAAAACGCACGTTGATGTCTTTTGAACTGTCTTTTGTCTTATTAATCGAACGATTTTTGAACTCTTTATAGGTAGAAGTATCCATTTAATAAATTGGAGCACACCATTACTTACTATATATTATCTACACTTTACTTCTACCCGGTAGAAGGCACCTCTTACTTGGATATTTAGCAATAGTATTGGATTTATTGGTGCTGTATATATACCACAATGTGCCAGGTAATCACCTAGTTGCAACATCCTATCTATATCTTATATCTTATACTAATATATGAAGCTGAAGAGTTTATTTGTTTGTTTGTTTGCTTGAACGCGCTAATCTCAGGAACTACTGGACTGATTTGAAAAAATACTTCAGTGATACATTAGATACCCCATTTATCGAGGAAGGATATAGGCTACATATCATCACTCCAAGACCAATAGGAGCGGAGCAGTAATGAAAATTGTGACGCAGACGAAGTTGCGCAGGTCAAACGCAATACACAACAAAACTGAATTAGGGGGTTTAGGAGAGCACTATAAGAGCTGATTTCCCAAAATTCCTACGGTAGCGGGAAAAACCAGCCAAGTGCGAGTCGGACTTGCACACGAAGGGTTCCGTACCATAAACCTTAACTTTTATTATTTGTTGTTATAGCGGCAATAGAAATATTTGTGAAAATTTCAACTCTCTACCTATTACGGTTCTTGAGATACAGCTGGCTGACAGACAGACGGGAGGACGGACGAAAGGACAGACAGTGGAGGCTTAGTAATAGGGTCCCGCGCAAAAACGAGTAGAACAAACAGAGTGTAAAATGTGAGTGTTAAGTGTCTATTAAAACTCTGCCTACCCTTTGAAAAAGCAAGCGTAGTAATATCTTATTTTGTACAATATCATTACTTGAACATAACCTTTTCATCACAACAAAACCAAACGAGTTTTCGTGTGTAAATATCAGTATTACCAACATACAGTATGTATGTGATACGCAATCATACACCAGGATTTCCTGTTCAGTGCATTTTATGATACTCATTAATCAAATTAGTGAACAGTAATTTATCGATCGCGTGGGTACGTAATGTACATATCGCTAATTATGTCTAGTGACAGGGAAATTAAATAGCCTCTTCTCATATAAAGAAGGCACGAGTAATGATAAACACGCCTGCTGACTACTCAATGTGTTTTTTTTAGGGTTTCCGACGTTTAAATGGAAAAACTGACCAAGTGCGAGTCGGACTGCAAAGGATTCGGACTCGCGTGCAAAGGGTTCCGAACCAATTTCATTTTTTTTTAACAAGTTATTTTAACATCACAGACTTCTGATAGGTTTTCCTGTAATATTTAAGTATAGAACTATTATTATCTGCATTATTTTTTAATTTTAGAAGGGGTGAATGGTAATTTTTGGTCTAATTTCTTAAAAAAACTTTAAAACTGTTCCTTTTAACATTATGAAAAAAATATAATTAAAACCCTCTCAGTAAGCCCTTTCATTTGATATGTCACACGATACAGTTTGAAATCCTGTTTTTTATTTTCTAGTTAGACGCCCAAAAATGATTTATTTACGTAAAACGTCCGTGTTTGGGTCACAGAAGTCCAAATGTATACTAAATTTTAAAAGAATCAGTTTCCGAAGAAAACTGGTTGTGACAGACGGACAGACAGAGACACCTGAGTGATCCTATAAGGGTTCCGATTTTACAGATGTTCGGAACCCTAAAAACGGAACCCTTATAGCACTCATCATCATCTGCCTTGCCTTTTCCCAAATATATTGGGGTCGGCTTCCAATCAAGCCGGATTTAGCTGAATACCAGTGTTTTACGTAGAGCTGCTGTCTACCAGTCCTCAACAACCTTGACTGGGTAACGCGGTACTTCATGGCAAGACTGGAGTCAGATTTACTGGATTCTGACTATCCGTAACGACTGCCAAAGATCTACAAATGACAGCCGGGACCAATGGCTTAACGTACTTTCCGAGGCTCGGAGGAAACTCGGTGTGTTAAGATGGTCACCCATCCACAGACCAACCTTGGCAAGCGTTGCTTAACCTTGAAGATCGACCCGTGCGGCTGTTATTATCTAGCCACGAGCTCCTCATCTCTCTCTCTCTCCTCAGGAACCCTTATAGCATTACTTGTGTGTATTACCATTAGTCACAGCCAATCGGAACATAAAAAAATCTTTGATATAAACACGGCCAAGTAACGTATATAAACAACATATGAACTTAGGGTTATAAGTTTCCCTACTTCATACAGTGTACTCAATATCTTTACTGCATTGTACAGTAGTATTTTCACATATCGAACCTAAGGCACTTCTCTGAGCAGTCACAATCTCTACTACTAAACCTTAGTGGTTTATGGACTAGCTATATTGGACTTGAGAAATAGAAATACATACCTATGTCACCACAGACATATAGTGAACGGTTGTCAGCCGATGTCAACACGGATTGGTTATCCAACCGCGAGGTTGAGCAACCATCGGCTGCTTATTAAGGTAAGGTTTGTATTTAGATGTTTGTTGATTGAATTAGGTTTATGGAAATTGAAGTTTTTGATTGAGAAAGAGGTCAATAGTTCGTCTGATGGAAAACGGTTGCCGCCGCCTATATAATCACTGTTTCTAATATCAAATGGTTTGCCGACGTAGTCATAGTGTCTCATATGATCTAAACAAAAAAACTGGCCAAGTGTAGGTCGTTCTCACGCGCATATTGATCCGAATGAATCACGTTTTTCAATGTGACTTTATTGGTTTTTCTGTTTTCTGTAAATGATGAAATGTTTCTTCTATTTTTTTTTATATGTTCGGCTCAGCAGTTTCGCCTATAAAAAAGGGGGGGAGAGTAGAGTAGAGACTCCATTCTCCGCACTTAGAGTCTCATTCGGTCCGTTGTACGTTGTTATCCTGGCTACGTTTACCGGTCTAGCCCCGCCCAGAAGCACAGAAGTTTCCTGGGAGCTTCACCAGTTTCTCGCAGCATAACATGGCCGACTGATTCTTTGGCGTCAAAGCCAGCCTTGCAGAGGGGGCTAACTGTGGCACCTATGCTAAAGAGATATTTATTTAGGGGCAATGGCCCGTGCTTGTCACTATAATTAAAGAAGGGGATATTACTTTAAAAAAGTAAAAAAAATGTGGAACTCTCACAATATGCCTTTTTCATTTGATATGTCACAAAGGAGAGTTAGAATAATTTTAATAATTACCTACATTGTCCGTTAGCGACACCCGATTGATCCCGGGTTTCATTTTTCTACTTTGAGATAGTGTTAATAATCAAATAAGGGAACAGATACAAGCCCGAGCCGAGTCACCCGCGTCCGTAGGAGAATACCCAATGTAAGACCCTACACGTGGTCCCCGGGTGGTGCTAATCAGGTGACACTAACTGGTGGTAGGCTTCGGCCGATGGCTTGTGACCACCCACTGGGCAAAGACGTACCGCCAAGCGGCTTAGCTGTGTTCCGGTACGATGCTCAGTGTAGCCAATTCAGAGGAGTTGGGTCGAAATAGTTGTTCCAATGCAGGCAGACCAGCCAGGCTAGTCCTGGCATGGGCGTATCGGGAGACTAGTCTTGGAGGGTAGCGGGATCCGAGGCACGGTGCACCGCTGGCCGACCGCAGATAGTTGGGGGCCCAAGTAGTGTGCTAGCCACACATGAAAGGCTGCCCCGCCATCTGACGAAAAATCCCGGAATGCACCATCGTGCTGGTTGGCGACCAGATGAAAGGGCCCGATGGACATTCCCGGGGGGGCTCGGGCGTCCCCGCAGTCTCCAGACTAGTCCCCCAAAGATGTCGTCCTGTCAGGGCGTGCCTGAAGGTTAGCAGCTTGGAACCTCATTTCACTTCCTTCTCCTCAACCTCCATCACTCAAGTTTAGTAATGAACAGGAATAAAAAGAGAAAAGCTGTACAGCGGCAGCACGTCCTTTCGCATAAAGTGCACCTCTCTAATATACGAGGTCTGCACTCAAATCTCGCCGCAGTCCATCACCATCTTGAGACCGAGAAACCAGCGCTCTTGTTCCTGTCGGAGACGCAGATCGGATGTCCGTCGGACGTGTCATACCTGTCTTACCCTGGGTTTACCCTGGAGCACCACGTTAGACCCCGCGCGGGCGTATGCATGTACGCCCGGGACGACATCTGCTATCGGCGTCTCCGCTACCTTGAAGACTCCAGGTTCTCAACGCTGTGGGCTATGGTGGACACAGGTCTAGACAAAATTGTCTACGCATGCGTCTACCGTTCGCACAGCGGTGATTTGGAGACAACTGGGCTTACACAGCACCTGAGTGAGGCGGCGGATGCGGCTCAGCAGCGGTACCCTTCTGCCCAATTGGTGTTACTGGGGGACTTCAATGCCCACCATCAGGAGTGGCTCTTCCCATACCAGTGCACAGACCATGCTGGACGAGAGACTCGAAAGCTAGCGCTTGCGTTAAATCTTACCCAGCTGGTCCAGGGGGCAACGAGGGTGCCGGATGTTGATTCGCACACTGCCAATTGCTTGGACCTTCTGCTGACAACAGATCCAGACCGCTATTCGGTGTCGATTTCATCACCACTGGGTAGTTCCGACCACTGTCTGGTGAAGTCTGTGTCTGTCTACTCTCCGCCCGATCCTAGCCCAAGAGGCACCCGGCGGGTATGGCGATACAAGTCAGCAGATTGGGATGGCATGCGATCTTTCTTCGCATGTTACCCTTGGCAGCCTACTTGCTTTTCTTCCACTGATGCTACGTCGTGCGCGGACGCCGTGACGGATGTGTTGCGGAGGGGAATGGAGTACTACATTCCGTTCTCTAACATAGCAATATCTGGCGAAGCTCGTCCTTGGTTTGGTGCCGAGTGCAATCGCGCCGATGCGCTTAAGCACGCGACGTACCTAGCATGGGTCGACGCTCGTACGCGCAAAGCAAATGACGTGAGTCAGAAGAAGAGAGCCTTCAACAGGGCTGCTAAGTCCTGCAAGAAGGTGTTGCGGAGGGCTCGGTTTGACCACATTAGCCGAATAGGGAACAAACTTGCTTCATACCCAGCAGGTAGTAAGGCTTTTTGGTCCCTGGCTAAGTCGGTCGAATCGAACTTCTGCCGCCCCTCACTACCACCACTGCTGAGACCCGACGGGACGCTGGCCCACTCCGCTGAGGAGAAAGCGAACTTGTTTGCTTCTTTGTTTGCGGAATCTTCACGTCTGGATCCTGGTGGCGCGACGCCCTCCGCCTCTCCTGGCGAATGCGAGTCGAGTATGTCGAACATTCGCATTCATCAGAAGGACGTCCGTAGGGTACTGCGTAACCTAGACGTGAACAAGGCTAGTGGTCCCGACGGGATACCGGCAATTGTTCTGAAAACTTGTGCGCCTGAGTTGTCTCCGATCCTGACACGCCTATTTCGCCTTTCGTTTGAGACTGGAAAAGTGCCGAAGGCTTGGAAGCAAGCTAACGTGCAGCCCGTGCCCAAGAAGGGTAGTCGAGCTGACCCGTCGAATTATAGACCCATCTCGGTAACGTCCATACTCTGTAAGACTATGGAACGCGTGCTGAATCATAAGCTCCTGGCGTACCTAGAAGCGAATGATATCCTTAGTGACCGGCAATACGGGTTTCGCCGAAATCGGTCAACTGGGGATCTTCTAGCGTATGCCATTCACATCTGGAGTGAGGCCATAGAGAAGCACGGGGAGGCACTGGCGGTCTCCCTTGACATCTCGAAGGCCTTCGACAGGGTCGGGCACGATGGCCTTATTAGTAAGCTTCCTTCCTTCGGTCTGCCCGCCGGTTTGTGTGATTGGATCGCAGATTTCCTGAGGGATCGGTCTATCCGAGTGGTCATAGATGGCTGCTCGTCTGGACTGCTGGATATTAATGCCGGGGTTCCTCAGGGGTCGGTGCTTTCGGCAACACTGTTCTTGCTGCATATTAATGATCTGCTTAAACCCGGTACCTTTGGGTATGCAGACGACAGCACTGTTGCTGAAAGATACGTGTCCGACGCACGAGCTGGTGGGTCGCAGATCCGGTTTCTCCGGGAGGCAATGGTTGAGCACTTGAACGTGTCCCTACAGGCGGTCTCTGATTGGGGCGATGCCAATCTGGTCAAGTTCAATGCTGCTAAGACCCAAGCGTGTCTATTTTCCGCCAAAAGGAGCCAATTCCGCCCAGCTCCATCTTTCCGCGGTGAAACCGTGCCGATAACCGACCATCTTGAGCTTCTTGGGGTTACATTAACATCTACTCTCAATTTTGGCCCTTACATAGAGGCAAAAGCTCAAGTGGCTGCAAAGAAGTTGGGGATTCTGGCTAAGGTGAGACGGTACTTCACGCCGGAACAGCTGCTCAAACTCTATCAAGCGCAAGTTCGATCGTGTATGGAATACTGCTCTCATCTTTGGGATGGATCTGCCAGATACCAGCTTGATGCCCTTGAGTCAATTGAGAAACGAGCCAAGAGGATCATCGGCAATGACAGGCTCGTCGCGTCGAAGCTCCAAAGTCTTGAACATCGACGACGAGTTGCTAGCCTGACAGTTTTTTACCGGTTGCATTTTGGGGAATGTGCGACGGAATTGCATAATTTAATTCCGCCAAGCCCGTTCCATCATCGGACCACAAGACGAACGGCGATGCGCCACCGGTACATGGTGGACATCCCACCCATACGCACAAAACGTTTTGGGAACACATTCATAGTGCGTACAGCTAATGAGTGGAATTCCCTGCCGGAGTCTGTGTTTCCTGATAGCTACAACCTGGGAGTCTTTAAATCAAGAGTGAATAGGTTATTTCTAGGCAAGCGTGCTCCATCTTCGACCACATCCTCGCTTACCATCAGGTGAGATAGTGGTCAAACGCGTGCCTATCAATAGTAAAAAAAAAAAAAAAAAAAAAAGAGTTATTGAACGTTACGTTAAATTAAAATAAGCTCTTTAAAACCGAGGATAAAACGCCCAATTTCGCAAGGAGTTACTTTTAAATACTTTGTCAAATTGCAAATCTAAACTTCACTCTTTAGCAATAAGTTATTTATTCTTTGTAAATGTTTTGTGCCGGTTTCACAGTCTTGCCACGGTCGAGTTTGTAATAGAAAAAGGACTTTGAAATTATTTAGCGAGTTTACTTAGTTTGTTTGCTATTACGACGACGGAAAATATCGTGGGGTAACTGAGTACAGGACAGCATAACATTCTGTCAGTGGTAACGATTGTCGAATGCACAAAATGTTTGAGATTGATCAAATGATGTTAAAATTTTTGATTCATCATTCCCTTGCAGTTTGTACAAAAATAATAATATGCGTTGTCGATCCTCAAGGTTATGCAACGCTTGCCGAGGTTGGTCTGTGGATGGGATCTTAACATACCGAGACTCCTCCGTGCCTCGGAAAGCTAGTCAAATTAACTACAATACAGATCTATATGGGTAAGTATATAACTCGTTTGAGTGCAAACGACTTACGATACGGAAAATTCACAGCATAATCCATTGATGGTAAGTAGTAACCGGAATTGTAGATGGTGCATTAATAACGATAGAGAAAGATCAACAAGGGACATTGAAAAAATTCAACGCCTGAACGTATCAAACGGGAAACTAAACTTAACAAGCGGACAAAGTCGCGTACAAAACCATGTATAAAATAAAAGCTTTATAATATAATATAATGTTGTGTAAAGTAACATTTTACTCGTGAAGGTGACAGTTGCTTACGTATTACATCCGACTTCCTCAAGAAATCAAGGTGACAACTTATTGACGAGTTGAATATAAGGATTTGTTCATACCAGGCAATGAAATGCTGCCACGCCTCATGTTGCAACATCTGTATTTATTAAACACAAGCCCATGCCCGCGGTTTCACTCAAGTCAATATAGATTTTCACAAAGTGCCTATAATCGTCTCCAGGGTCCCATTTACCTCCGTACCAAAATTTATAACAATCAGTACAGCAATTTGGGAGTGAAAGCGTTAGAATCAAACAAACTCACTGTCGCATTTTATAATAATATCAAGTAGTCATAGAATTTGCATTTTTCCGTGATACATAGCAGCCTATGGCAGTCTTCTCATCAGGCATGTTATCTCGCTCTCAGCCTCGAAAATTCAAATAGGTACAATGTACTAAATGTCATACATCAACCCGCAATACTCAGTGGACTACTGCCTATTCGCTCTCACAAAGAAGAGGTTTGGGTTCTTGCATGATAAACCGACCAGTATTTTAGACACAGCGTCTGCCGATTTGATCACCCTTTGTTAAAGACCAGTAGTCGATATGGACAATTCGAATGCCAATATTTTACTCGTACGTGGAGCAGCTAACAATCTGAACTTCGCAACCGCTTTGGTAAGAGTGGTAATAATTATTGATACGGTCGCGTTTGATCACAATCTCACCTGATGGTAAGCGATGATGTGGTCGAAGATGGAGCACGCTTGCCTAGAAGTAACCTATTCTACTAACGGTCTAACGTCCTACTAATGGTCTAACGACCCCTGTTAGTTATGTAGGTTATAACTTATTTCTGTTAGACCAGAAATAGCGTGATACTGCGACAAACAAGTCAATAATAGTAAGTATGTCAATATCGAACACAATATTGGGTAATAACGCAAAACAGGTTGCCGGCGAAGTTGCTCAATAGTTGCTCGGTGAGTGCAAGCCTTTAGTTTGCAATACTAAGTGTATTAGTATTCTTTCTGCCCACCCTGTTTCGAATAGTGATGCGTGATGTAACGATTGGACTGTTTAGAAAACGAGTAAATGGTTTAAGAGATTGATTTCCTTGTGTAGAGATAGAATTATTTTTATTGGTGAGCCGAAGTAACTGTAACTAGAAAAAAAGAATTATAATACATACAAATGTATAATTCTTTTTTGTACGTGTGTATGTCATTGTAGTCCTCGACAGGTTTTGAATCATTTCTTTTGTGTGTAATTGTAAAGGGCGCTGTAATCAGGTTCTAGTATGTTTTTCTTACGAAAAACCAACATCCGGCCAGGACAAAGTATGTCGAGAGCGAGACTGCTATATAAATGTATAAAGGTACCTAAATTATGTTTGTTAATGTAAGACGAAAAACAAACGGGAAAAACGTTGGTTTAGACCACTCTTCAACGAAGACAACAGCAAGTAATAATAAGCCATTATTTCATATCTGATAATGAATTTCTAAAACATTGAACGAACGTGATTCTTCACAATATGGTAACTTTTTACTATAAACTTTCAAGCCACTTTTCTCATAGAACTTTTCTAAAAAAAAGCGTTTTTATACTATGCTGATTTATGATGAATACATCCTTAATTAGTATTAAAAGTACTATAAATCTTAGTTTCAACGCATAACGCCTGTCCAGCTACTAAAAACATCCTACATAGAGAAAGATTTTCTTTATAAATATGTAAAAACACGTTAAAAAACTAATAATTTATTCCCTGCCCATACATCACTACAAGCGTGAATATACACGCGAAACCATATTCCGATTACAAAACAAGTTTCCGTTATTACGTTACCGAAATAACTGAATAACAGTTATTACGTAACGTACAAAAATAACGTGTTAAATATTACCGTTATTCTGCGTTCAAATAAATACACTGTTTTTCACTACACTGTCACTGGTGTTCGAATTTAGAAAACACTTTTTTCTTTTGTTTTTTTTTTATCGCCACGTCTGGTTGTGGCGAGGGTATAAAGCTTACTGCCTCATTGCCCCTCCATCTTGAGTAAAGTGACAGTGATTTAAGGCTGGTTCACATTGGTAAGAAATTTTTGTGCGATTATTTGTGTGCTGTGTGTTTAACGTAGAAGATTTCTTTATCCTCATCAATATAATTATATAAAATTCTTCCGTTACAGCGAAAACTACTGGTCGTAAATAGAAAGCTGAAATTCTGCGTGTAGGTTCCTTGGGGAGTGTAGAGGAGCAATAAGAGAGGATTTCCCGACATTCCGGGAAAAATCGGGATATGCGCATACGAAGGCACTTTTTTTTTTTTTTTTTTACTATTGATAGGCACGCATTTGACCACTATCTCACCTGATGGTAAGCGAGGATGTGGTCGAAGATGGAGCACGCTTGCCTAGAAATAACCTATTCAATCTTGATTTAAAGACTCCTAGGTTGTAGCTATCAGGAAACACAGACTCCGGCAGGGAATTCCACTCCTTAGCTGTACGCACTATGAATGTGTTCCCAAAACGTTTTGTGCGTATGGGTGGGATGTCCACCATGTACCGGTGGCGCATCGCCGTTCGTCTTGTGGTCCGATGATGGAAGATGATGGAACGGGCTTGGCGGAATTAAATTATGCAATTCCGTCGCACATTCCCCAAAATGCAACCGGTAAAAAACCGACAGGCTAGCAACTCGTCGTCGATGTTCAAGACTTTGGAGCTTCGACGCGACGAGCCTCTCATTGCCGATGATCCTCTTGGCTCGTTTCTCAATTGACTCAAGGGCATCAAGCTGGTATCAGGCAGATCCGTCCCAAAGATGAGAGCAGTATTCCATACACGATCGAACTTGCGCTTGATAGAGTTTGAGCAGCTGTTCCGGCGTGAAGTACCGTCTCACCTTAGCCAGAATCCCCAACTTCTTTGCAGCCACTTGAGCTTTTGCCTCTATGTAAGGGCCAAAATTGAGAGTAGATGTTAATGGAACCCCAAGAAGCTCAAGATGGTCGGTTATCGGCACGGTTTCACCGCGGAAAGATGGAGCTGGGCGGAATTGGCTCTTTTTGGCGGAAAAAAGACACGCTTGGGTCTTAGCAGCATTGAACTTGACCAGATTGGCATCACCCCATTCAGAGACAGCCGGCTCGGGCGAAAGTTAGTGTTGTTATACACTTTTCTAGGAAAATAAGAAGTTGGAATGAGGAAAAGTTGCTGTCGCAGAGAATATTCCTCTGAGCACAATTGGTTTTAGCAATGTTATGCGGACAATAGAATCTTTATGACACTCGGAGCCCGGGATGCCCAACAATATATAGGGTGCTTCAGAAGTGCGTGTTCATAATTTTAAGGGTTTTGTTCTGTATCTGCTGTTCCGCAAGGAAACAATAAAATATATAAATATTGAACTTTTTTCAAAAACTACATACTAATAAGTTCAAAAATAAAAATTGGTTGTCTGTAAAGATGGTTTACGGACGATAATTTTACGTGATAACGTCATAAGAAAACTATTGAATTCTTAACAAACAAGCCGAACACTTATGCCTCTCTATCGCTTGTATCGCGCTCTCGCTTCCACGCTCGGCTCATGCGGAACGTGACACTTATTCGTACTGCAGCCGGTGTATAAGACGTTATCACGTCCAAAACCACACATTTCGAGCAGTCATTTTTTTTAATAACTTAAAAGTACCTTTAAGCTGTGGTACGGTTAACTAAATTCTCAGACTATTGGCTGTGACACTGCTGGGCCTATAAGAATTCCGTTTTTTTCATACGGAAGTTCAAAGCCTTAATAATCCAAAAGAAGTGGAACTGCCTGACAGCATCTATATTTTCTACCACGTACGACCCTTCAGCCTTTAAACTGAACTTTAAGGTGAACAGACAACTTCTGGGCTCGCCCGCTCTTTTGTACCACCTCATCCATCGCTTACCATCAAATGAGGTCAAGGCACTATCAATACATACTACAAAAAAAACACTCCGCCTCGTGTCTGTCTAAACGTGACAAACTGATTTTCAAACAATTTTCACCAATAGACGGAGTAATTCATGAGGAAGGTTTTAACTCTATAATTGACTAAATTTTTGGTTGCTTATATATTCACAGCTACCTGTGCAAAGCTCAGGGCGTTTTGCTAAACAGTAACAAAAAAAAAATAGATCATTCTAGAATACCAGACCTTGAAAATCATAATTCGTAACCCCACGAGACCCTACCATATACACACCTTAACCTCATCACACACACATACACAGACTGCAATATAACAGTATCTACGCGCCCTCATCCATGTGTGCGTGTTGAGAATGCAACGTTAATATTAAAGAGCTGATCGTTGCGCTCGCGCCGTTCTCTGCATATCCTGTCAAGGCTACTGCTTGAAGATACTGGGTGTGGTATTAAAATGTCGCATCTTTATTTTAAGAGTGTTTTCTTGTATTGGAATGTACCAGAATAGCTCTTGTTTTAAAGAATATTGGTAGTTCACTCCTTTTGGAGAGTCGAGTTAAAACTGACTAAGTGCGTGTCCGAATGTGTTCCGAATGAATAATTTTTAACTATGTTATTATAGCACCACCACCACACACACAGGCTCACTAGTTTCGTAAAGGGAGTTTGTGTAAAGGGAGGAAAGGTACAATTTGTGTCTTAAATAACTTCAAAAATATTTACAGCCATAAAATCTGACAGAAGTCTTGCCAGAGGGATTCGTGTTACCCAATTTATTAAAAAAACAAAGTTGCCCCACACTAGGAATTCCTCATGTATCGTGGGGGCGTTCACAAAGAAACAAACTCACATATAAATACAACCAGACCAGGAACAGCTATCTGTAGGCCATACAAATATTTATTCCGTCCGGGACTCGCCAGAAAATGGGCAGCAGCGTTATCTGTAAAACTCAACACCATGCACTGCGATTGCCAACCCGCCTGCCAAGCGTGGCGATTATGGCAAACCCCAACGTCGCCCAAGATGGGGGAGGCCTATATCCAGCAGTGAACGTCTTTCGGCTGATATGATGATGATAGATGTCAGACATGCTGTCGTTTCATATTCAAAATACCAGAACACAGTTGCATCAGATTAGACTGGAAGCAAACTCCAACAGAGCTGGGAAAAAGCTAGGCAGACTGACTTAGTAGGAAAATTATTATTTATTTACTAGCTATCCCCTCGACTTCGTACGCGCATCATCCGCTTAGCCTTTTCCCAACTATATTGGGGTCGGCTTCCAGTCAAACCGTATTTAACTGAATACCAGTATTTTCCGCGGAGCGCCTGCCTACCAGACCTCCACAACCCATTATCTGGGTAACACGGTACTTCATGGCAAGACTGGAGTCAGATTAACTGGCTTCTGAGTATCCGTAACGACTGCCAAAGATCTACAAATGACAGCCGGAACCAACGGCTTAACGTGCTTTCCGAGGCACGGAGGAAACTCGCTATGTTAAGATGATCACCCATCCACAGACCAACCTTGGCAAGCGTTGCTTAACCTTGAAGATCGACCCGTGCGGCTGTTATTATCTAGCCACGAGCTCCTTACTAGCTATCCCCGCGACTTCGTACGCGCATATCTCGTGGTTTATCGTTCCCGTAGGAATTTCGAGAAATCCTCTCTTAGTGCTCCCCTACACTCCCCAAGGAACCTACATGCCAAATTTCAGCTTTTTGCGACCAGTTGTTTTGGCTATGCGTACATCAGTCAGTAACGCAAGAATTTTATATCAGGATTATACTCCCACGGTATACGAATACGTTTATTATACGAATACGAACACCACGACTCGATCCAAAACAGGGATCGCCGATATGGGCAACAAATCTGCCAGGCTGAAGTGGGATTGGGCGAGTCACATATGTAGGATGCATCAGGACAGATGAGCCAGGGTCGTTACGCAGTGGGAGCCAGAGGATTAGCGTCGTCACCGAGGAAGACTTTGGAAACGCTGGCGTGACGACTTGGAGGCGTTCATAAACGGATTGGTTGGAGAAGGCAATACACCGGGAAGAGTGGAAGGCTATGGGGGAAACCTTTGCCCAGCAGTGGGAATCCCACGTTTCTTTCCCGAATCTATTTCTTGATAGCAACAACCAGGGAGTATTTACATCCGGTGAATAGTTTACTTTTAGGAGCTCGTGGCTAGATAATACCAGCCAAACGGGTCGATTTTCAGGGTTAAGCAACGCTTGCCAAGGTTGATCTGTGGATGGGTGACCATCTTAACCTACCTAGTTTCCTCCATGCCTCGGAAAACACGTTAAGCCGTTGGTCCCGGCGGTCATTTGTAGATCTTTGGCAGTCGTTACGGATTGTCAGAAGCCTGTTAATCTGACTCCAGTCTTGCCATGAAGTACCTTGTTACCCAGTTACTGGGTTGTGGAGGTCTGGTAGGCAACCGCTCCGCATAAAATACTGATATTCAGCTAAATCCGGTTTGACTGGAAGCCGACCCCAATATAGTTGGGAAAAGGCTAGGCAGATGATGATGAATAGGTTACTTCTAGGCAAGTATGCCCCATCTTCGACCACATCATCGCTTACCATCAGGTGAGATTGTGGTCATATGCGACTCTTTCATTAATAATAAAAAATATCTGACCTCAGAATTGCTTCTACTACTGGTACCAAGCGACTAGGAAACGATAGGAGGTCAGCTTAAGACCGTAAGCTTTTTCTGCTAATGCAGTAGGTGCAGACATGTCTACTGCTTAATGTAGATCTGAAGAAGACTCGGTTGACAAGCAGGCACACCAGCTCTGCTCCTGAGTGTGGACCATGAGGCACAGGTTAAGAATGAAGTCTTCAATATTTAAAAAAGTAAGTCACATCCTGACAAAGATGGCTTCTAGGCAAGCGTGTTCGATCATCAACCACATCATTGCTTTCCGTCTGGTAAGATTAAGATAGTACAGAAATAAAATAGCAGTCGTTGTAACTTTTTTTTTTTTAACGATGGGAAATCATCAAATGACTCCTCCCGCTCTGGGTGAAGCAAGAAGGAGTGTCAGACTCTTACTGAATAAAACCCTTACCCGAGCCCTTTGCGCTCCAAGGCCACGGTACCTCTTTCGAACAGATTCCGCAGCCCCAGCAGGCACCTGCCCTAGCGGGTTCCGTCTTCCACGCTGACATCTCTTTGAGGTGCGCTGGGATCGCAGCGTGCCGCCGACCCGGGCCTAGTTCTGATCAGACGGCGAGCCATCGACTGCTGAGTCGTTGTACCTATTTTTTTTTTTTTTGTTTTTATGTTTGGGAAATCGTCAAATGACTCCTCCCGCTTTGAGTGAAGCAGAAGGGAGTGTCAGACTCTTACTGACTAAAACCCATCCGCGTTCCTCCCAGTGCCCTTGAGCCGTTGTACCTAAGTTAATAAAAAATTGTTACGAGTCATAAATGCAGGGTTTTATGTAATGTTTATTTTAAAGGAAGCGATGAATTAAAGATACATAATAATGATGCATTATTTACTAGTTCCTATTAGGCGTAACACCGAACCAAACTTCTTTCGGTTTCGATACGTTTCATCAAATATTGTGATGTATTGTGATTCTAATCCACAAACGTGGGGCGTTTGTGGATTAGAAATCCCATATCTGAATGAGTGCCGATGTGATTATTTTCTGCTAGTTTTTGCTCGCGACATCGTACGCGCATATCCGTTTTTCGCCGTTCCCGTAGGAATTTCGGGAAAAATTTTCTGCTCACCTACACTCCCCAAGGAACCTACCTATATGCCAAATTTCAGCTTTCTACGGCCAGTAGTTTCGGGAGGAGCTCGTGGCTAAATAATAACAGCCGCACGGGTCGATCTTTCAGGTAAAGCAACGCTAGCCAAGGTTGGTCTGTGGATGGGTGACCATCTTAATATACCGAGTTTCCTCCGTGCCAATGCCGATCTTTGACAGTCGTTACGGATTGTCAGAAGCCAGTAAATCTGACTCCAGTCTTGCCAAGAAGTACCGTGTTACCCAGTTAATGGGTTGTGGAGGTCTGGTAGGCAGCCGCTCCACGTAAAACACTGGTATTCAGCTGAATCCGGTTTGACTGGAAGCCGACCCCAATGTAGTTGGGAAAAGGCTAGGCAGATGATGATGATCATGACGGCCAGTAGTTTCGGCTGTGCATTGTCTGTCAGTCACTCAATCAGTAACGAAAGAATTTTTTCATATTGATTTTATGTATTTTTTCAGGTTCCACAGGTCCGAATGAATCACTTGTGTGCTTGTGTGATCTGTCACAGCCAATTTGCTCCGAATTAACTGGACCAAGTCTACTGAAATTTGGTACAGCTATAAGCTTTTGAAACCCAAACACGGACGCGTAACGTAATGGTACGGTAGTCGTTTGTTAATCAGAAGAATACCGAACGACTTCCAAAGATCTGCTAACGGCAGCCGGGATCAATAGCATAACGTGCTCTCCGGGACACTCACGAATCTCGGCATTTTAAGATAGTCATCCATCCACGGGCCGACCTCGGCAAGCGTTGCTTTACCTTGAAGATCAACCCGTGCAGCTGTTGATACTTAGCCACGAGTTATTCAGAGACACAAAGACGTTACGGTGAATGTTACGGGTTGCTCATTGACATTTTCCCGCGGGATGGCGCTGAAGTCAACATTTTCAGTTATGTTTTGTTTCGAGTGTAATTGTAACAATATTAAGTCGCAGAAATAATGGTGCGACAATCGGATATTCCACTTTATCGAAATTACTCAAAATAAAAACCCTTCTGATTCGCCATACTTCACGAAAATAATATCTAACTCGCTTATAGTAGGTACCGTTTACACACACATAGACATCATGATTGAAAGTATGATTTGAAGTATGGCGAATCAGAAGGGTTTTTATGCCGTATTTTGACTATTTTCGATAAAGTGGAATAATTATTCGATTGTCGCACCATTATTTCTGCGACTTAATATTGTTCCAATTACACTCGAAACAAAATAAAAATGAAAATGTTGACTTCAGCACCATCTCGCGGGATTATGGCAATGAGCAACCCGTAACATTCACCTTAATTAACCAATAATTAATAATTCTTTCCTACGAAAAATAACGGGATGGAGGAAAAGGATTTAATAAATTAAAACCAAACACATATATTAATTAATATTTTATATTTAGGTACAAAAATATAGTTACAATTTATATTTACATTAAAAAGTACTAATTTTAGAGTTAATAATGATTTTTATGGCAAAAAACATTCATGGTCTATACTTAGGCGCCACTTTTATTTTAACCAATATTATATTTTTATTTAGGTAGCTGTGTAGATATTATTTTTACAATAACAAACTGTACAGGGTGGGTTTTTGAGACCAGCAGTTAGGAACATTTTAAGCAAAAACAAACATTTAACAGTTACTGTCAAATCGTGTTGTCATTAATTCTTAGTTCGGGTTCGGGACTAATCGTAAGTCCGTGATACGGAGTAGAATACACCTGCAACTAATCCCGAAACTACGGACTTCGGGCTTAGAGAGTTGGGCCGCTGTTACGTATAGTACATACGGAGATATTTCTTTTTGTTTGAGATTTGTGGTTTTTTCTAGTATTCTAACCTCGGTTAGCTTCCAAAAATATTTTGACGGTTGAAAACAGGGTCAATTGGCATTAGTTTATTTTTGTGTAAATTATAAAAAAATTCAATACTGTGTGAATGCACGTTTAGCTGTTATAAACTTCCAAAGTACGTTTTCTTGTAGCTTAAATGAATAAATCGATATTTTATACAAAATCTTTTTATTTCTTAACTCAATAAAGTTCTGGCGTAAACGTTCAAAAGCGCTGTCCCTAAATGCCTCCTCACAAAAATCTACCCTGTATTCATTATTTACGAGTAGGTATGTACATAGAAGAGAATTTGACATAATTTTTATATTTCATTAAAAAGTAACACTGTTTTGTCACTGGCCAGAATAACATTTTAAAAGTTATCACAAAGTAAAAACCAATGTGTCCGGTAGAAAAGTTGTCAATTTTACAAATATGTCACATATTTTCATGTTACAATGTTAGGTATGTCACGTCAATGTCAGCATTATATGGGAAGATTGCTATGAAACTTTAATTTGTTATTTGCTGTTAGTAGTCATTTTACTGTAAATCGTCAGTCAGTTTTCGAATTATTTGCTTAATTTTTTTTTTTAAACAAAACCCATTTTTTTTGTCAGTCTATTTCGTTTCGAAAGTTTTGGGTTCTATTTCGTCAACAGTTCATAATATTTTATTTTATTACCATTTTCTAATTATTGTTTTTCTAATTATTATATCGACAGTCATACAAATGATCTCATTAGCTTGATCAAATATATTCAGTATCGGCTGTCAAATATCATGTTTCTGTTATGTTTGACAGAATCATGTGCAATACCACGTAAGAACTGACGGGAAAAAGCAAATTTAAAAAGGCTTTTAGAGATCTCGAGTCAATCTTCATTAATCTTAAGCAATCAATTCAAACATAATTTTGAAATCCCTAATAAGTAGGCGACTATAAATGACCAATTTCTGGAACGAAACTAAAATGTGACAAGTTGACAATCATGCCTTTGATTTGTCAAATGAATTGTCATCAGTCAATCAAAGCAATTGAGACAGTTACATTAATTTTGCGAAAATGTTCGTTACAGAAATTGAAGGTAACTCTTTTATACCACTTCAATCGTCAGTCAATATTGTCAGTAACTCTAGCTCGATTTTGTCACTTCAACTTTGTCATCTTGTTTTTTATGACTTTTAAACTTCCTTGCTCGTTTTCTTCGACTCCCTACTTCAAATCTGTCGCTCCTAGCTTGAAGGTCTTGACTGTCAGTTCGTCCTGATGGTGTCGAGTCAGTCACTTCTAGTTTGTCACTCCTGTCTTGAATGACAGGACTGTCAGTCTTGCCTGATTGTTTCATGGCATACTCGTGTCGTTTGCGTCGGGCCGTGAATCGTCGTCTGTCATACAAGTTATTGTACGAATTACCCCTGGAAATGAGTGAATCTTGGTTAAATATAGATAAATGGGAACATAGGTTCGAAGGTGTCATACAAAATTGCTCTATTTTGTCAGTAAATTGAAAAACTTGTTCCTTCAATCGTTATAATAAAATTTGTTGGCATCGAACAGGTCTAGAAACATTTTTATAAAACAAAAACTAATTTCAGTGCTTTTTCAGTTCTTTCTAAATATTTAAGCAAAATAAATGTTTAGATGTACGTAGCCTTTGGCTTGAAAACTGAAGAGAAGATCTGCTGATTTAATTAATTTGGAAAAAAGAAAGCTGTATCAATTGGACTAATTTACTTTATCAAAACGTGAAATTAGTTTACAAGTCTTACTTTTTAATTATTATTTTTTTCAATTTGTTTTAAAATTATGGTAACTTCTGTAACGAATTGGTAACTATCATAAAAAGTTTAGCTTAATTTATGATTAAATATAGTAAATAGTGTATCACATTTATAATTTCAAATTGATCACAATATTGTTGGCAAGTTTTAATTTTCTTAATATTGTTTAAAGGTGTTAATGAAACTTATTTAGTTAAAATTAGTTAATTATGAACTCCAATTAAAAATTCCCTAATAAATTAATTTGTAAAAAAAGTATAAAATACTATCATTATTGTACTTATATGACGTTTTTGCACTTAAAGTAAGTAATAGTACTTAAAATTGGGAATAATCTCTAATTTGTTATGTTTAGTATACTAAACGCTAGAGATGTACCGACTATTGCGACACAATTGACTAACAAAAATGATCGGATAAATCGATCTTCAAACAAAATTATATATTCATAGAAAAATCGTTTAAAGTTTTGTTGCAGTTGTTAAAATATTTAAAAAACAATTTCAACTGATATTATAACCGTTATGAAATATTCCTAACGGTAATAGAAGTTGAAATTGACATTTTAAATGATAATTTAAAACTACGCATTTGCATAATTTAATTTTAAATTGAATAATACAAAAAAAAATTGTAGGTATAAGTATAATGCCAAGGTCATTTTGTAATTTTTCTATAGTTAATCTAGAAACAACGAATGCTAGATCCTCTCTAAAGAACTAGGCACAAAAAAATTGTTTATCTTTTTATAAAAATGTAGACCGTATGTGCCTACTTCGTAATTCCTTTTATTTTTATTTCTTAATCGATTAACTTAATCGATTGTCACTAAACAGTCGGTACATCTCTATAATATAAGATCTACTTTTTCCCGTTAATAAAGTTCCCGGCTTCATCCTTGTACAGATCTTCGTTGATCCCGTAGTACGCTGGGGCGTTCGGACAATCCACCTGGAACGAAGTAATTGAAAATTGAGATGATAATAATGTGAAAAATTTGGTTCTTTGGTTTTGGTTTGGTGCTTTTCAAAAAGAAATGGCGTGTGCCGCAATCGCTACATTTAGCAGGCGAGTTCATCTGCATAGCCTTTTTCCAACTATATTAGGGTCGGCTTCCAGTCAAGCCGAATTTAGCTGAATACCAGTATTTTACAAGGAGCGGCTGCCTACCAGACCTCCACAACCCATTAACTGAGTAACACGGTACATCATGGCAAGACTGGAGTCAGATTTACTGGCTTCTGACTATCCGTAACGACTGCCAATGACAGCCGGGACCAACGGCTTTACGTGCTTTCCGAGGCATGGCGGAAACTCGGTATGTTAAGATGGTCACTCATCCACAGACCAACCTTGCCAAGCGTTGCTAAACCTTGAAGATCGATCCGTGCGGCTGTTATTATCTAGCCACGAGATTCTCATTTAGCAGGCGAGTTGACGATACAAATAAGGTGTTAAAATATGTATAAAATGTACCAATTTTAGTAGGTAAATCCTAATAATATTTAAGTTGCCTTTAACGTAAGCTCACGTTAAATTTTTCATGTTAGTATTCAATGTATTTGCAATCATCTGCCTAGCCATTTCCCAACTATATTGGGGTCGGCTTCCAGTTAAGCCAGATTTAGCTGAATACCAATATTTTACGTGGAGCGGCTGCCTACCAGGCCTCCACAACCCATTAACTGGTAAACACGGTACTTCATGGCAAGACTGGAGGCAGATTAACTGGCTTCTGACTGTCCGTAACGACTGCCAAAGATCTACAAATGACAGCCGGGACCAACGGCTTAACGTGCTTTCCGAGGCACGGAGGAAACTCGGTATGTTAAGATGGTCACCCATCCACAGACCAACCATGGCAAGCGTTGCTTAACCTTGAAGATCGACCCGTGTGGCTGTTATTACCTTGCCACGAGCTCCTCATTCAATGTCATCATCATCCGCCTAGCCTTTTCCCAACTATATTGGGGTCGGCTTCCAGTCAAACCGGATTTAGCTGAATACCAGTATTTAACGCGGAGCGGCTGCCTACCAGACCTCCACAACCCATTAACTAGGTAACACTGTACTTCATGGTAAGACTGGAGTCAGATTAACTGGCTTCTGACTATCCGTAACGACTGCCAAAGATCTACAAATGACAGCCGGGACCAACGGCTTAACGTGCTATCCGAGGCACGGAGGAAACTCGGTATGTTAAGATGGTCACCCATCCACAGACCAACCTTGGCAAGCGTTGCTTAACCTTGAAGATCGACCCGTGCGGCTGTTATTATCTAGCCACGAGCTCCTCCTCCTCATTCAATGTATTTGCACTATTTATTATTATTTTGAGATATATTTGTAACACCTTAGAAATGTGTAAACTAGCCAAGCAGTTCTCGAATTGACTAACTATGTTACTACCAACCTAGACAATGGTATGCACACAATTGGGATCTTCCTAGACCTTGCCAAGGCTTTCGACACAATTTCTTGTACTTTACTTTTGCGCAAGCTTGAAACACTTGGGATAAGGGGTGAACAACTTCTGCTATTTTCTGATTATCTCAGCGATCGTCATCAGAGTGTTAAGATTGGTCAGCACACAAGCTCTGAACTTAAAAATAGTAGTTTTGGTATACCACAAGGTAGCATTTTGGGCCCTACTTTATTTTTAATCTATATTAATGATCTATGCAGCCTCTCACTCCAAAATGGTGTGATAATATCTTATGCGGATGACACCGCTCTATTATTTTCAGCTAAATCAAGAGTGGAGGTCTATGAATACGCCCAAAATGGTTTTAACATTGTGACTAATTGGCTCCGTAATAATCTCCTAACATTAAATACAGATAAAACCAATTATGTTATATTTACAATGAGAAATACTAACATACCGCTTACTAATCTAAACATTCGCGCACATAATTGTTGCACGTATGCTGACACTGCATGTTCTTGCCCCACTTTAGCTATAGCTGACCATTTAAAATATCTAGGTGTCACCATTGACTCAAATTTAAATTTCCGTAAACATATCGATTTACTGTGTTCGAGAGTGCGCAAATTAATATATGTTTTTAAGAATTTACGGAACATAGCCGACTTTAAATTAATTAAACAGGTCTATTTAGCTTTGTGTCAATCCATTCTTACATATTGCATAACTTCTTGGGGTGGTGCGGCAAAAACAATTTTACTCCCGTTAGAGCGTGCTCAAAGAGCAATTCTAAAGGTTGCTACATTTCGCCCTTTTAGATTTCCTACGCACCAGCTTTATGCAGCATGTAAGGTGCTTACAGTACGGCAATTATTTATTTTAAACATAGTACTTCACCAGCACACTGCACTTCCTTTTGATCCTGTGCCTTCTGACAAAAGAAGAAAGGACTTGGTTTGCATTAAGTCTCAAACTAGACATGCGTTTGCTAATCGTTTTTATCTGTTCTTGGGACCTTTTCTATATAACAGGCTCAACAAGGTTCTAAGTTTCTATAGTGTAAGGTATAAAAAATGTAGTAAAATGTTGTGTGAATATTTAGAGACTCTACATTACACAGACACAGAACAACTTCTAGAAATCTTGGCATGATGATATTTGTTTCCCTCGTAATTGTTTACTTTTGTATAATTACCTAAGCTTAGTTTTTAGATATTAAGGTACTTATTAAGCTTTTTCTCGTAGTTGTTAAAAGATTCTTTATTTATATTTAGTTAACCTTTAAATATTACTGCACCAATGTAGTTGAATTGTAAAGTGGTGGCCTGAAACACAGGTTTAAATTAACCTAGATCGGGCTGGTTGCTACATAACATTGCAATTCCGAACCACCATAACTTGCACCTATAATAAAAATAATATATTAGTTTTAGTTTATTTTCAGGCATTATAATTGTATGGAAATCTTATCACTGTTGGCTAAATGTAAACATTTTGTAAACATTTTTATTTGAATAAATTTATTTATTTATTTTATTATTTATAAACCCTTTTCACTGTCTCATAGAACAAGAAAAGCAAATTGATGACTACAATACGCCTGCTAATATATTTTTAAGCCATTTCAGGCCTCTTAGACCTTGTTTCCTCAAAAACGTTAATTTTTCATTAACCTTATGACATTAAAAACTTGTTTTACCTTGAAGAACCAGTCACAGACCCTGGTCCTCTGGTTGAAGACGGTGCCAGCTCCGCAGACGAAGGAGTACATCAGGTTGCCTCCAATACTGGGCACGCACCAGTGCCAAACCTGCAAGAGAGAGACATGGTGCTATAATTATTTGAGTAGGCGTTAACATTCTACCTGAAGTTATAGTCGATTTTCTGAAGTTTTTATGGTTTGAATATATTTTAATTAAAATTTTAACTGATGTGACAGATCTTTACGTAACACTAGTTGACTGGTGCAACTTTGTCTACGTCACAATTTTCATTACTGCTCTGATCCTAGTGGTCGTAGCGGGATGATATAAATAGCCTATAGCCTTACTCGATAAATGGGCTATCTAACACTGAAATATTTTTTTAAATCAGACCAGTAGTTCCTGAGATTAGCGCACTCAAGCAAACAAACAAACTCTTCAGCTCTATATATTAGTATAGATATAGATTGACTACGTTCGTACGTTATTTAAGTATCGCATGTTTTTTGTTTGATGAGTTCCACACCTAAAGACGCAGCTAGACCAAACATGCCTCAAACAGGGAGGAGTGGAATGAAGATATAAAGACAATAAGATTAAATACATACTAATGTTTGTTTTTAAAATAAAAAGTTTCTGCACGTTAACCGATCGCAAATATTTCAGCAATTAAACTTATTGCTCTGTCACTTTTATAAGGTAAGTAAGACTGTACAAGATTCTTGTATTATTTCTAAATGGATATTTCAACGGATGATCGCAAAATATCGAGAATAAGAGTTTACAATCTTATACGATTTGTTATAAACTAACTGTTTGTGCAAAAACCCACTAACCAACGTAGTAAAGGCATTCTATTCTATTCTATTCTATTCTATTCTATTCTATTCTATTCTATTCTATTCTATTCTATTCTATTCTATTCTATTCTATTCTATTCTTTTCTATTCTATTCTATTCTATTCTATTCTATTCTATTCTATTCTATTCTACTCTATTATTTCATAACGACATAAGTTTTTCTCTTATAATCTGAAGCTGAAGAGTTTGTTTGTTTGTTTGAACGCGCTAATCTCAGAAACTACTGGTGTGATTTGAAAAAATATTTCAGTGTAAGATAGCTCATTTATCGAAGAAGGCTATATTTTATCACGCTGATACCAATAGGATAAGCAGACAAAGTTGCGCGGGTCAATTAGTACGAGATAAGGAGAAACACTTACTTGGCACATAGTTTCAGGATCCGCGTAGTACCCGGGTATTTTGTCATCGCACGTAAATGACAATCCTTTTGGTACTTCTGTGAATACCGGGTAGTCTTCTCCGGGTATGTAGCCGTCTAAAGACTGGAAAGATAAAAAAAATCCATTTATTTGAGAGGAACAAAGTCACTGGTTGTGCTATGTTGTCACCCAGACTGGGTAGAGCTATGGTTTTTGCGGGTGTCAGCTTAATATCTGCCACAGCCCTTGATTAAGTTGAATTCTTGAGTAACTACCATACATAATCATCATCTGCCTAACCAAGTATATTGGGGCGGTTGTACGTCATGGTTGGCCCTGTATGGGCCCCGATCTGACCTGACGGTCAGCAACATCACTGTTCACCTCACTTCCCCCGCTGACCCGAGGTGGCCCGCAGAGGCGGGCGGGACCAGTCGGGGATTACGGAAAGCCAAATAAGTTCTCGAGATTTCCGGCGTTGGTGAGAGATGGAACACCGGGGTGGTTTTAGACAGTAAGAGTCTGACAGACCCCTCCGCCCGTTCCAGGGCAGAACACATCCATGAGGACTTCTCCCCGTTAATAAAAATGTTTTTTGCGGGTGTCAGCTTAATATCTCCTACAGCCCTTGATTAAGTTTAATTCTTGAGTAGTTACCATACATCATTATCATCTGTCTAGCCTTTTACCAGCTATATTGGGGTCGGCTTCTGGTCATACCGGATTCAGCTGATTACCAGTATTTTACGTGGAGCGGCTGCCGACAAGATCTCCACAACCAATTTACTGGGTAACACGGTATTTATTTATTTATTTATTACTATTTGACCCGCGCAACTTCGTCTGCGTCACAATATTCATTCTGCTCCGCTCCTGTTGGTCTTAGCGTGATGATATATAGCCTATAACCTTCCTTGATAAATGGGCTATCTAACACTGAAAGAATTCAAATCGGACCAGTAGTTCCTGAGATTACCGCGTTAAAGCAAACAAACAAACAAACAAACTCTTCAGCTTTATATATTGGTATAGATATACTGTTATTGTGCACCTCATATTTAAAGAAGAGTAAAAAAATTATGAAACAAGTGTACAATGGGCGGTCTTATCGCACAAGGCAATCTCTTAAAGAAAACCTTTGGATGTACTAAACGAAAGGAGAGTTTGGGCTATCAGTGTACAAACGTAACTAACGGTTATCCTTGGCACGACTGGTGTCAGATTTTCTGGCTTCTGATTAATCATCATCTGCCTAGTCTTTTCCCAACTATATTGGGGTCGGCTTCCAGTCAAACCGGATTCAGCTGAATACCAGTATTTTACGCGGAGCGGTTGCCTACCAGACCTCCACAACCCAGTAACTGGGTAACACGGTACTTCATGGCAAGACTGGAGTCAGATTTACTGGCTTCTGACTATCCGTAACGACTGCCAAAGATCTACAAATGGCAGCCGGGACCAACGGCTCAACGTGTTTTCCGAGGCACGGAGGAAACTCGCTATGTTAAGATGGTCACCCATCCACAGACCAACCTTGGCAAGCGTTGCTTAACCTTGAAGATCGACCCGTGCGGCTGTTATTATCTAGCCACGAGCTCCTCTTTCTGGCTTCTGACTAATAGCTACCATAATATGTATAAGAATATCAACAGGCCTGATTTTATTTTTATTGTGTTCAGAAAACTATTTAAAAAACAGTTCCACAAATATGTTTATCAAGTTTTCGCCAGACCACAAATTAATTCAAGTATGCACCGCTTGAATTAGCAAAGTATATAAGGAAAGAAAGTGTACTGCGAAGTAATAGTACAAACATTACAATAATTATCTACCTACATATAAACACGAATGTTACTGGAAGTTATGAACAATGTTTTGATTTTACGACGTCACTAGCTTCTGCTAATGCCACGTCCGCATGAATGTCGGATATCATCCCAAAGGTATCTGTGTTTCCTGATAGCTACAACCTGGGAGACTTTAAGGCTTGTATATTTGCCAATGACCTTGTGCATACAAACGGAGCTAACTACACCTCGGCGCGCCACTCCGCTACCCGTGTTTTTAATTTTTTAAAATAAAACAAATACATATTTTAAAAAAGTAACAAAACCAAGTTATTTTCGTTTGTATTGCACAGCAGTGGATATTATTTTTATAGTCTTTTGTTAAAAAATGAAGGAGTAAAATGGTTTCATCTCAACTATTTGGAGTTGATTTGGGGATTTTTTTTCCTATTATGTGTTACCAATACATAAATTCTGGCTAAACCAAATTACGTGCAATATCATGTAGATTACTTTCTATTTTTTTAGTTGTAATTTCTCAGTAAATGCCGACGAAAAACTGCTTCATCTGAACGCTATTTTTAAGCCTTTTCGAGAGAGCACCCTTAAATCAAGAGTGAATAGGTTATTTCTAGGCAATCGTGCTCCATTTCCGACCACATCATCGCTTACCATCAGGTGAGATAGTGGTCAAACGCGTGCCTATCAATAGTAAAAAAAAAAAGGATTATACTGCTGGGATAAAAAGTATCCTATAAGATATTCCAGACTTTAATCTATCTTCTTCTTCTGGCTAGACCTTATTCCAAATATTTGGGGTCGGCCCTCCTTGTCTTTGCTTTCCATTGTGCACGGTTTTGTGCCATGTCGGTGTCGAAACGAGCTTCTTTAAGGTCTCTTCGGACCGTCGTCAGCCAAGTGGAGGGTGGTCTTCCACGCGCGCGCTTTGTCGTAGACATTTAAGGGCAAGCTTCACTATATGATCGTCTGGGCGTCTTTGCACGTGACCATACCACCGTAGACGCTTCTCTTTGACTTTTTCGGACATCGGAGCAACTTTAAAACTGCCTCGTTTGTACTCATTCCAGACTTTAATCTATCACTGTGCTAAATTTCGTTCAGCCGTTCCCGGTTTGTTTGACTAACAAACATTGGGTTTCATCCATCCAAACTTTCGCATCTATCGCGAAGTAAAAATAACTGGCCAAGTGCGAGTCGGACTCGCATACGAAGGGTTCCGTACCCTAAATCTTGATTTTAATTATTTGTTGTTATAGCGGCAATAGAAACACACAATCTGTGAAAATTGCAACTGTCTACCTATTACGGTTCTTGAGATACAGCCCGCTGATAGACAGACGGACGGACAGCGAAGGCTTAGTAATAGGGTTCCGTACCCAAAGGGTATCCCCCTTTGGGTACGGAACCCTAATGATGCCAACGTTACAATAATTACATTTACCTCATTATATAATATCAATAATTAACCTAAATAAAAACACGAATATGAGTGGACGTAATCATGAAGAATGTTTTGAGTTTATAACATACAAAATTCATATATGTAAATCCAAATTTGCAGCCCAACTGTTCTTGAGTAATAAAAGGTGTTTCCCCGACTTTATTTTATATACAGAAGAAATCTTGCTACGGTAAAATATTTCATCCGCCTTATTCGTGGTTCCTACTTCAACTCCTCACTTTTACAGCACATTCAACACACACATTTTAATATACCTCTTCCTATCCGTCATACACTTCGCCCTCGGCAACGTCCTCTATTTTCAGTGCCTCAAATCGGTTCCAAATCCCTTAAGACCAGTCCATTGTATTTGGCTCTCACTTTTATAAACAACATTTTGTTATTTGACGGTACGTTGGATATCTTTGCGACAACTGAGCTGAGATTCCTGAGCACTGCTACTCGTTACCTAGAGTCCATTGCTGCCTCTAGTACAATCTCTTGTGACTAATTTAATATTAATAATCCTTATTCTGTTCGACTATTAAATAATTGTTTGTTTTTTAATTTTTTATTTAATATTATTGTGTAATTATTTAAAATTGTTAATTGTTAATTTCATGATAATTTAATGACATGGCTAATTTCTATTTTATTTTTGATTAATTTAATTTATTTTTCTAATTTAATTCTCATCTGATTTTTCTTGACATTTATAATTTCTGTTTTTCTACTTTGATTATATATATTTTTAGGTATATTTATTTTAGATTGTATTTTAATTTGTTTTGTACTGACCAATAGCTTGTTTGTGTGGTTTTTTTTACTGTTAAATCAAGTTGGTTATGATAATAAATAATACAGGTGATTGGTAATTGAGTACGTTTCTTCAAATGGGATGTTCTAGAGCTAATTTGCGACGATATCCCCTCGATAACTTGATGACTAAATTAAATATTTTTTTTCGAGTAGGAATCATTAACCTGTGGTCGACCGGTCGCAAAAGCCATCGCGATGCCACAACAATTGAATAGTTTTATTGTAAAAAAAAAATCGCCAGACGCCATGTTTTTTGGTCGATCGGGGGCCATAGGATATTAAACACTGCGTTTTAAAAAAAAAAAGTTTAATCTCCGTGATTTGGTATGGCATGTGGGATGCCATTAAGCGTCCATTTCCATTGACCCCCAATGGCACACAGCAATCTGGGTTCCTTGCCAAAATATTGCTGAGCATTTCTTTTTTGCACGCTGCTTCTCAATGGCGCATTGTCTTGACATAATTAATCGGTCACTTTTCACGACAAATAACGGAGTGAACAATTAGTATACAATGAAAGAACAATTGCGAGTCGGACTCGGCCACCGACGGTTCCGCCAAAAGTAGATATGTACTTAAAAAATATTTAGTCTTTATTTCAAAGTTGTAATAAAGACTATAAATTTTTTTTTTAAATTTAATTACAAATGTATAGTTTTCAGATTTTTCCCCATACTTGTAGTATAAGACGGTATTATATGTGTCAGTTCTTGGTCAACGGAAAATATACTATAATTTTGATTCCCTTGAGTGTCGAAATATACGTTTGCGGCATAAACGGCCGTATCATTTTTTTACGTTAACTTTGAAATTTTATTTTTCTACAGTTTCAAGGGACTGTAAACCTGAGTATATGGTTTTAATTTCAACTCGATACCTCTACGCTTTCCTGAGATAAACGGTCTTGTCAGACAGACAGACGGACGGACGGACAACAAAGTGATCCTATAATGGGTCCATTTCTTCCTTTTGAGGTACTGAACCTAAAAAACGACATGTGCGAATATACAATAAGAAGCCATTTAATGTGATTTTTCTAGTAGATATAATTATAATCTGCCTAATACAAGGATTATCTTATTACTATTATAAAAGCCAGTTGAATTTCGCCGGAACGGCTAAACGGATCTTGATGAAATTGGACATAGAGCTAGATTATAGTCTGGAATAGCATATAAGCTACTTTTTATACCTGAAAAACGTTGCCGTTGGATATTTTCCGACTAAAATGCAGGCGAAGTCGCTGGCAGAAGCTACTATCAAATAAAAACCCGTCTAATCTGATTTTCCTAGTAGATAATCTGCCTAATGACAGGATAATTAAACAATAATGACTATTTAATTACACCTGCTTAGTCAATCAGCGTTTTGAATTAATAATATGACAAGTGTCGCATGTCGCGTGATTCTTACACACGCCAACTTTTTGTCGTGTCGTGTCGTGACGCATGCGATGTTATATTGTATGCTTCATTTCCACATGGTTTTGGTTAAAAGAGGAAAAAACTTGTGATGTAATTGTTTGGTTATTGGTTTAGTAGGAAAAGGATTTGTGTGTCTGGGTTGGCTCTATTTTGCTGGCCTTTTCCAAACTACGTTATAGACACTTGTCTCACCGCCGATGAGGAAGCGAGTAGCTATCAACTATTTGCTCGCTGAGGAAAGGGACAAAAGATAAAGATCTCGTGTGATTAAAGGAGACACATACATTCATAGTCGGCGAGCGGCTCTTACCTCTAGTTGATCGCAACGACAATTTAATTCAATTCAATTCATTTATTTATTGCATCAAATATGGTAGGTATAAATTCTTATCAATATTAAGTAACACACATTTGGCCAATATATAGCATGCAATATTACAAGTCCTTACTTCACATATTAATTACTAGGTTAGTTAACATTTCGTCAATTTATGTAAATATATTTACTGAACAATTAAATATGTCTGTGCTTTAATGTATAGAATTTACAGGGACACTTTTGAAAGAACTCATCTATCGAATAAAAACACTCCTGTAACAACCACTTCCGCAACGTAACACAAAACTTATTGAAGGGTAGTTGAGTAATTGACCTTGGCAAAGCATTGTAAATTAAAGGAGCCATATAAACGCAGCTCCGCCGAAAAATTTCTAGCTTTGGAACGGGCATTTCAAAATCTAAATGTGTAGGTTTCCTTTTATTTGTGTTATCTTTCCGCTCAAACAGCTCAAGATTGGACCTCACAAATCTGGCAACTTCTTAAATATAAATGCATGGGACCGTCAATAGATTGTGCGACTTGAATAAAGGCTTGCATGAGTCAGACCAATGCATTTTGAATATTGCACGAATACACTTTTTTTGGGCGATGAAGATCTTTGCCAGTTCGGAAGAGTTTCCCCACACAACTATACCGTATCGTATTACTGAGCTGACATATGCTATGCATATGCTATGACAAGAGCTATCAAAGATTGTACTCGCTCAGCGACACTCACTCGGCGGTGCTTGCTTGACGGTCAGAACTCACCAAACAGCAGTAATTTCTACTTATAGTGCGGGCCGGAGCGAGTATTGCGAGTAAAAGCCCATCGCGCATTGACGCTTTACTCGCAACTCGCTGATCGCCGGCAGTGAGACAAGTGCCTTAGGGTCGGCTTTTTTATTAAAAATTAATATTAATAATATTAATAAATTAATTTAGGATTGGGCTTGCTCTTGACCTCAGTCACGCCTGATGGAAAGCTTTGAATGAGGTATATGGTGATCTTCCAGTTTGATGGGGTACAGTAGAGTACCAGTATTTTACATTGTGCATGAACGCTTACGGAGGCATCAGTGAACCGTGAACTACCCATCTTAATGATTTTATAATCTAACTAATATTTAAATTTTTGAAATTAATATTTCCGTGCTATAAAACTGAAGAGTTTGTTAGTTTGAGCGCCCTAATCTCAGGAACCGCTTAATCGAAATGAAAAAGTATTTTAGTGGTGGATAGTCCGTTTATCGAGGAAGACTATAGGTTATATAACATCACGCTACGAACAATAGGAGCGAAGTATTCATAAAAATAGTGACGCAGACGAAGTTGCGGAGGTCAGGTAGTCTAAATAATAAAAATCAACAATGTGTGTTCTATATCTAACGACGTTCCCCGGAACCCTAAAAAAAACTCCAATCCAGGGAAAGAGGTTACCGTGTATGCAGGTATAATCGATGCTTAGCCTTTATAATCATGTTTACTAAGACCTTATAAAGACGTTCATGAATAGTGTATATACTAAGTTTATTGTTCGAAGAAACGTTTATAATTTTATTGAGGTTTGACACGAAGGAATGTAGTCCATTTCTTTAGTCACAATAATACTTACGGCTAATGATTGGTCGATCAGATAAAATAATACTGTAAGAACTCCAACGGAATTCAGACTGATTCCGCAAAGTCGTTTTTGTTGCGTCATTTTTGCTGCAGTACCCTAATTGAGGGTTCGGCTCAAACCTGAAACAAGAGAACACAGAATTAATACTACTTGTATTTAATTGAATTTGAATTTAAGGGGATGTTTGTAACCCTAAAAATGATTGTGAGACCAGCTAGTCTATTCTGTAAGTAACCATCTCGATATCGAGCTTCACCTGAGTGACAAAACTCACTAAGTAAACTTTATTGCACACAGCATAAAGGTCTTACGTTTGACGTAATTTGATCCTCACCTCGGATTCCGCTGTCGAGACACGAAAATGTTGTTAAAGAATAGGGGTACAGATAGGTTGACAAATTCTCCTTTCCTATTTACAAATTTTCACAGCCCGACTCCACAATTTCACATAATTCATTTTGCATAATATCCAATACAATACAATACATAGGCAAGTTAATTACAATTGTAATCAAATATTTGTCTTTCTTCGACTGCTTGCAACGACATTGTCATAGTTTTTCTTGTAATTCACATAGATATAATTATTTATTGGTATTGAGAATACTTTTAGCTTGAAACCTACACACTGTGTTTAAGGTAGGGTAAGCACAGATAGACAGATAAATGAAGTTTACCTAGCCAGTAAATTAGTTTACTGTCAGTCTTTCTACAAATGCAGCCTGTGGGTCAACTTCACTCAGCGGACATACAGTGAAATACGCGTTCAATATAATAATGAACTGAGAGTACTGCTGCGGCTGCCATGGCGGGGTAGTGCGTATCCCTGACGCACTACCCCGCCATGGCAGCCGCAGCAGTACTCTCAGTTCTGTTCCTGTTTGCAGACAATAATATGAGGGGAATCGTGGAGTGTGCGCAGGAACTCCACGACCTGATCCCACCATCGCCCTTTTACCACCGGAATACCAGACGTACTGCAGGGTACGATATCCCGACTAGTCATACCCAGCGCTTCTCATCCACATTTATTATAAGCACAGCTAAAGTGTGGAACTCTCTGCCAGCATCTGTGTTCCCGTTAGGGTTCCCAACCCTCCCGGATTGCCCGGGAGACTCAAGTAATAATGGTTAACCTCCCGACCTCCGGAGAGCAATAATTTCTCCGGTTTTTCCAAAAATTAAATGCAATCGTCGCTCAGTCGTCGTTAGTCACTCGTGATGATGATGGAGCAAGGAAACAAATCGAATGAGTATTTCTTTAGTAAAAGCAGAGTTATAAGTACTAACAAACTTCGATTTTGCATGTAAAAACTTTTATGATTTTGTGGTGAAAAACCGTCAAGTATTAGATGCTGCTCGAAAACAAAAAAATATAAATTTAAAAATTAATTAATGTATTTCTTTTAGTCTAATCCCCCCCTCTCCAAAATTTCTTAAACATACAAATTCTCCCAGGTTGGTCCTTTCGAGAGTTGGCAACCCTAGTTCCCGTCCACATATAACCCGTCTGCCTTCAAATCAAGAGTGAACAGGCATCTTCTGGGCACGCTCGCTCCATCATAGACCTCATCTACCGCTTTCCATCAGGCATGATTGTGGTCAAGAGCATGCTCATTCCTAAAAAAAAAAATGATCGTTTTGCCGCCATCATTAGGAAAAGATGTGCATCCTTAAGGTGGATGCTCCAGGGTAGCCCGCGAAATTCAAATATTTTTATGTTTTTTGCAATTTGCCGGTCAGTGTGAAGCTGTATGTGGACCAAATGCGATCCGCGACCGTAACGCGTATTTATCTAAAGAATTATAACCATTTTAATCGTCTATATTGCCCTCTTTGTTCATGTAGTTCGAAAGAATGATTATTTCAGAAATATTCATTCTTTCGAACTACATGAACTTAGAGGGCTATATTGATGATTAAAATGGTTATAATTCTTTAGATAAATACGCGTTACGGTCGCGGATCGCATTTGGTCCACATACAGCTTCACACTGACCGGCAAATTGCAAAAAACATAAAAATATTTGAATTTCGCGGGCTACCCTGGAGCATCCACCTTAATGACTCGTGTTCGCGGCAGCACCAACAGTATTCTCAGTGTATTCGCAGATCGGTGGGATATCCCGATTTTGCGGAGACGGATGCGTCTCCACGCTGAAGTTTAGTTGTATATTTTTTGTGTCTGTAACACTAGAATTTAAGTTAAATTGTAACTAACCCTATGGACTCTGGTCTGAAATAAAAACTTTCTATTCTATAACGGAAAGGGTTGAGTATCCTGTTGTGTGGCACTGGATTAAGGTACACAGTTCTGGTGGTGTTTTATATAGCGTAAAGAAATGGATAATTTGAACAAGTAGATGATACTAACATACTCGTAGTTTTAAAATTTACTAACAATTTTATAAGGAACTAGCACTTCGCCCGCGACATCGTTCGCACGGATTTAGTAGGTAATCCACGAACTTCATCTCCATAAGTCCTCCCTCTATAAAGGGTAACGTGTAAATTACTTATTAATAGACTCCCCTTCATCTTATCGTGTGGGCAGTAAGGTCTAACGACCACACACCCTAGTGTCAGAGTTTCTAAACCGCCTCAATCGAGAATTTTTATACCCGTCGTTTAAACGAAAGGTCCGATTTGCATAATTCAAATTGTAATTTACATACACATAAAAAATCTAAATCACGAAACCATTTAAATGGATAAGGATTAATATCATGATACCAAAATCACCACAATTTCATTCCACCCGGGTTTTGATCGAATAATTTGAACAAAAAGCGGTTATTGTGACTTAACCATAATAGTTAGCTATATAGTTTCGTGGACTTTTTTGTGGATATTGATGTCCTCAATAAAACTGTACTACATCACTTTGCTCTATTGTCAATAGTTTACGCAGCGTACGCGATATAAGGATTTTTTTTGGTATTTTTTTCACACCTTGGGTTACATTATCGAAGTTTTTATACGGATCTCTAACATTTAAAAAAATATTCTATAGCCCATGTTCATCAGAGATAATGTAGGTGGGAGTGAAAGAATTTTTCAAATCGGTCCAGGAGTTTCAGAGCCTATTCAATTCAAACAAACAAACAAATCTTTCCTCTTTATAATATTAGTGTAGATATATTCTAATTTAAATTATAAATTAAATTAAAACTCTTTTACACGTCAGTTTTTAGAGTCACGTATCGAAAGGCCAACGGAACCTTCACTGTCCGTCCGTCCGTCTGTCTGCCAGTTAGCCACAGCCAATAAAATTTCAATTGTATTCCTATCACCGAGTGTGTATTTCTGTTGCTGCTATAACAACAAATGATAAAAATACATCAATATTAAATCTTGCACGATTAGATGGTACGGAACCCCATCATGCACGAGTCCACCCCGCACTTGGCCGTTTATTTGGTTTTAAGGGATCGTTCGAAAGAAAAACATTTTTTTTTCAAATCGGTTCATAAATGACGGAGTTATGAGGTAACAAACATAAAAAAAATAAAAAATAATACAACCGAATTGAGAACCTCCTCCTTTTTTTGAAGTCGGTTAAAAATGGAACCTTTATAGGATCATTCGTGTGTCTGTCTGTCTGTCACAGTATATTTTCTCTAAATCTACTTAACAGAGTACTTATGTTTGCAAAAAACACTTTCGAGAAAACGACAAATACAGATGAAATAGTACAAAGGTACTGTTTACTTCAAATACATTTCTACCAGCAGATCTGCGACAGTAGGGATGAATGTGATATGAAGATACAGTGTACATAAGTAAATTAAATTACGAAAATTATGTGTGTGAATAGCTCTGTAGATTGATTCTATAACCATATCATTTAATACCAGAACGATCACCTTCATACCAATCATCTGAACATACCGAGTTTCCTCCGCGCCTCGGAAAGCACGTTAAGCCGTTGGTCCCGGCTGTCATTTGTATTTCTTTGGCAGTCGTTACGGATTACCAGAAGCCAGTAAATATGTATCCAGTCTTGCAAGAACTACCGTGTTACCCAGTTAATGGGTGGTAGAGGTCTGGTAGGCAGCCGCTTCACGTAAAATATGGTATTGAGCTGAATCCAGTTTGACTGGAAGCCGACCCCAATATATTTGGGAAAAGGCTAGACAGATGATGATAATGACCAAAACGACCTTCAATAACTTTTGATTCTCAGCCAATTTTATTATTCCGATTTTAAATACATTTATGAACAGTCTGATTCCGAAAGGGATAACAATTAAGAACTGATAGCCACAATAATGCTCATAAAGCCTATTTTCGCTGCAATGTGGGAGCGATGATAATCTTGTTTTGTAAAACAATATGATTGCTCCACCAAGGTTTATTACTGACCTACGGAGTGACATACTTTTGTATTTTATTTGATGATACAATTTTTAATGATTATGGGGTCAACGGAATTGTGAAATGGTCAAGTGCAGGTATTTTGTGTTTGCACAATATCAGTTAAACATTGTACTCGACAATGGAGCAGTAGTTACATTATATATATAGTACGGAGGGAAGTGGAAATTATATATATATTTTTTTCCTACTCCTCCGCTGTACTTTTCTGATTAATTTCGTTGCAGGATCCAAGACAGTTGAATCGTTTCTCCGGGACTCGTCGGGTTTCATTGGCTCGGCGTTTTTCTGGTGGTCGCCACTGTTGATTCTGGCTTTCAGGAGTTGCAGTGGTTGGGAATGTGTGGCGGGATTGTCCCAAAAAAAAAAATTTTTTTTTCATGTTTTTCACTTTCTCGGGTCCCTAGAAACCCGGTCCTTTGGTAGGCGTACGAGGGGCCGAAGCCAACTCGCAGAGGTCCTTTTAGACATTTCAATGGAATGGGGCACCAACTGACGATTATCCCTGTATGCACTGTGAAAGTATACCCAAGGACAATCCCCGGTTGGAGTAGGACTATTGCAGAATATGGAAACAAAAGATGAAACGGTTGGTGGGTTTGACTGGTTTGAGTGGACTAATAATCGTTTACTATGGAAGAACTATTGGCCCCTGCCTGACCATTGACAATTAAAACGGCTTTAAAATAGCAGGGGGTGACTTGCACTCTCAATAAATGGGCCCCCCGAAAAGGGTCGCTAGCACAAAGTAACGTAGCGTCGAGGGGGCAACATATCCTGAGGTGCTAGAGGAGTGGAGAGATATACCACGGCTATCAGGACAATCCCGGAAGTACGGTCAAGATCCCTACCAGCACGTACCTTACTGGATTATACCTCCTTCTCCCAAGCATGTTTGCTCTTGCGAATCTCCACTCAGACCGGCCGATTAAGGCAAGAAATAATAGGGAGTTCTGTTCCTCGTCAGTGTTCACTCCGGCCAGCCAATAAAGGCAAGCCGGAAATGAGGAACAAGAATTCTCCCTGGAGATCAGGTCCGTGGGGCCGCTAGTGCCCAACAGTTCGCCAAAAAACTGCCTTGCGGATACATTATTAAGCAGTATATTTCAGAACCACCAGGAACCACCACCAACGAAACCAACGAATTACCATTTTTTGGTTTTATTTACTGTACTTACTTCTTAATTTACTTAAAAAAATTATTTGCTACATAAATCTACAAATCCCAAAATACATTATCTGGAGCTCAAACAAAATCTTTGCAGAAGATATTAAAAAAAAAAAAATTCAACCTGCCTTTACTTGTTTATAATATTAAGAAATGGTTTGTCTACCTCAAACCCCATCTTTCATTTTATTTTACAATGCTTTCTTTATGGTACCTACCACAAAATAAAAACCTTTGTAGTTTTCTACAAAGTAAGCCAATGGCCAAATTCTTATATTGCATTCCAATAATCGGTTTTTATCAGTTTGCCAGTTGTTGTTGTTTGTTTGTTTGTTTCATACTTTTTGTATCTTAAATTTGTCAGATAGAACTTTGTGAACTGCCTTAAATTGCTACTTGAAATTCCGTGAAATTTTGTTTTATTATATATATATATATATATATATATATATATATATATATATATATATATATATATATATATATATATCTCTCTTTGTATTAATTTAAATATTAATCGCGTTTCTGTTTTTTTTTCACAATTTGCACCTACTAGTATTATTCTCTGCATCACCCAAAGGTTGACTGGTAGAAAATGCCTCAGGCATTAAGTCCGCCTCTGTACATCTGTGTGCGTAAAGTGTTAAATAAATAAATAAATATTCATCTTTCTGAGCCTTGGGCACTGTCCCAAGTCTCGGAATTTCGGAAGTGATAGGAAGGTGAGTGTGGTAGTCAGAACTCCAGTATGGAGGTAGGAACCAAAGACATCACAAATGCGTTGTACTCCTACAGATAAAACCGAAAAGCCTCATGAGTCAATGAATACTGTTTCACAACGACATTTCAAAGAAAGGTTTGCATTTCAGAATGTAAGGACAACTACTTCATAAAATTTGCGCAATTTTAACTATCACTAAGCAATTCCAGACTTAACAATAATAGTTTTCGTGTCTGGAGTTAATTTAATTACGTAATTTAATTAACAATTTCACGTGTTTTAACGTACTGAAGAGCAAATGGTTTCTTGCAATTAGAGCGGGAAAAGTAATGAAGTTTAAATGCCACTTTGCATTTAGGGTGAGAATAGAATGGCGTAATGTTAAGAGTATGTTTGGAAATAAGTAAGAATGTAATAACACTATTCTGTAATTGCTCTATTGCAAAGACTAGTTATGTCTTCTTATAAAGAGAAGAGCCAGGGGCGTAGCTATAGCCGTATCAAAGATACGGGGCCCCCAGATTAAGGGCCTTATGTGTGGACGCTCAAGGAAAAAGAAGGAGAGGAACACCCTCTACCCGATGGGACGGCGAGATTAAAAAAGTTGCGGGCTCAAACTGGTGACGAATAGCGCAGGATAGAGAGAAGTGGGCATCTTTGGAGGACGCCGTATTTATTAATAACAAAACTAGAAATAAGTCATTTAGTAGTTTTAATAGAAAATTAAATTTTAGTTTGTATACCTAGCAGTTAGTAAGTAATTAAAAGTAACTAAGATGAAATTAACGTAGTTTGGTCAAATAAAGGCTTTTTTATTTTTTATGAGTGGACGCAAAACTATCTATAGATACCTACATTTACTCTCAGCATCTCCTTCGCGGCCTGCCAAAACAGACCTTTAGCTAGTAGCCCAGGGGCTATTCTGCAAAAACGGGCCCCCTAAATTTTTTTGATACAGGGCCTCTTTGAGACTAACTACGCCGCTGAGAAGAAGCACGTACGGTAACGAATGTTAATATTCTGGGTAACACAGTAACACATGGCAAGATGTATGTCAGATTTTCTGGCTTCTGATTGACCGTAGCGATCATCAAAGACCAGAAAGAAAGAAAGAAAAAGCGTTTATTTGCGCCAAGCATGACGCATACAAAAAAAAAAATAGAAATTAAATAACACTTAATTATAAAAATTGGAAAGATATGCGTCATATTCGCGCAAAACGGCCATCGCTCAGCATAATGCTGGGACTCGTGTGCGACACAGAGCCACAGCGCTGGTTTTCAGCGACAGCCGGCGTTAAGCATGACGTCGTCGACCAGAGCGGCATAAAAGTAATTAAAACGTGATAAGTAAACAGAAAAAATAAATACATAAGGGTAAAATATAATGAATAAGAAATGAGGAGATGGCAACAATGTGAATGTGAATTTGGCTGATTAGTAAAGGTGCGTACAACTCTAAAAAGTAATAAAAAAATAAAATTAAAAAAAGTCAAAGCTTAGCTATGTTATCTGTGCGCACCAAAGACAGCAAACACTAAAATCCATGCAATGCGCACGCCCACAATATGGCTGACAGACGAAAGAAAGGAATGCGTCTTGACTAGTTGACACGCGCAACTTCGTCTGCTCCGCATTGGTCTCAGCGTGATAATATATAGCCTATAGTCTTCTTCCATAAATTATGGGCTATCCAAAACTGACATAATTTTTCAAATCGGACCAGTAGTTCTTGAGATTAGCGCGTACAAGCAAACAAATAAACTCTTCAGCTTTATATATTAGTATAGATGTAGCGCTCTACAAATGACGCCAGGACCTACAGTATAACCTACTTTCCAGGGCACGGAAAAATTTCGGTGTGTGATTATTGGTCACCCATCCTCGGACCAATGCCTATTATTTAGCCACGACCTTTCTCGTCGTTTTCATTGAGCTGCTTTGTAAATAATAAAAATAAATAAAAAATGTCAGACGAATACTTCAGAAAACCACAAACATCCCTCATCATCATCATTTCAGCCGAAAGACGTCCACTACTGGACATAGGCCTCCCCCAAGATGGGGGGTTTGCCATAATCGCCACGCTTGGAAGGCGGATTGGTTATCGCAGCGTATGGTGTTGAGTTTTACAGAGATCGCTGCTGCCCATTCTCTGGTGAGTCCCTTAGTCGCCTCTTACGACACCCACGGGGTGTGATGCGATGGTATTATTTTTTTATGGCACCCTACGATAACATACGGCAAACCACTATAATTTCACAAAAATAACCCACACTCCACTACTACATTTACCCAACACAGAAATCAAACCCACTACACTTCATGGCTCTATTTCCTACCTACAACTCTAGCGCCGCATAACTTTCCCACGCACACAAAAAACTAAATATCATTACAATTACTCAGGAATACGGTTTTTCTTACTTCCACATACATATATACAGTGTTTTTGTCTGTCTGTGTGATTTGCTAGACACATTGTTCCGACATATAATTGACTTTGCAGGTGTCAGTCAAGTTTGTTTGTGGTTTTAATTTGTTATTGTCAAAAGTGTGTGAAATTATTGGCATAAAAAACGGGTCTTTGGCCAAAATCTGTCGTTAGTTGGCTTTACTGATTTAGACAAAGACAATGAACCGGAGGCACTCCGGTATCACGAAGTGCCCCAATACCTAAGGAGCCTCCTGGCCCGCTACTTGGAGGATCGAGAGGTCCTCCTTGTAGACAAACTGGCCAGATTGCGGAAGTACGGCTCGGAGTCCGGTGTTTCGCTGGGGTCAGTCTTAGGGCCCCCTCGGTGGAACATCGGTTTTGATTGGCTCCTGCGGGGAGCCCTCCTCCAGGGCACGAGTGTCATTTGCTACTTGGATGACACTCTCCTTACTTCCCAGGGGAGGAGGTTGTATTTAGACAAAGACAATGAAAGATCATGAAAAGGGAATGGACATCAAGATCAAATAGATGATCACCCATCCCCGGACCAACCTTCGGTGTAGCTGATCTGTCAAAGCAGTTCCTTACTTAGCCACAATAAGTACCTATCATAATGGGTAATATGTACTTTCAGATATTTCTTAGGCACCAGTTGTTTTATCGAGCAATCAAAGTAATGACTTTTAAAGTTTTTCAATACTTTCCCTCATAAAGAATTTACTAGAGAGAGAAATATTATTTACATACAAAAACTAGCCTAGTGCAAGTCGGACTCGCACACGAAGGGTTCCGTAACATAAACCTTAATTTGTATTATTTGTTGTTAAAGTGGCAACAGAAATACACAATCTGTGAAAATTTCAGCTCTCTACCTATAACGGTTCTTGAGATACAGCCCGCTGACAGACAGACGGACAGACGGACGGACGGACGGACAGCGGAGGCTTAGTAATAGGGTTCCGTTGGTTACCCTTCGGGTAGGGAACCCTAAAAACTAGCCTAGTGCGAGATGGACTCGGGCGCTAAGGGTTCCGAACAAATGATATTGTTTTAAAACGTTTCAATTAGTAAATTTTCATATTTTTTCTTTAATTAAATATTATTTTTATAAATATGAAAAAAGATAAAAATATTTGACTGTCACTATAAGTGCTTCAATTTGACATTTCACCCGGATATTTTTTTTTGTTTGGTTTTTTCTAGTCTAGGTCAGAGATGACAGAAACAAAGTCTACGATGGAGCGAGCTTACCCAGAAAGAGCCAGTTCACTCTAACTTTGAAGAGGTTAGGATAATAAGTATTTTTTAATTGCTAATTTGGTGCTCAAAAGTTACATCTTCACAATTTGTGAACTTTAATTACGCACAATTTGTGAAGTTTATATGTTACCTTTCAACAAAATTTAATGGAGATTTCGAGGAAATTGGCTATGATGGATGGACAGAAAGGCACACCAGCTATCCTATAAGGCTACGGCTCACACATCTTTCTATAACACCTTATTTTAAGTACCTACAATCTTAGCAAATAAACTCTACTTTACTTTACTTCCATTTTTCCAAACGTTTATTCGGAGAAACTCTCAATTAATTTCATTTCATGATTCGAGATGGAGTCAAATAGGGAAGATGCAAATACAGAATTTATGAGAATGTTGTCAGTAAAATGATAAAAAGTATAAAATAAAGGTCATTACAATTTTTTTATTTTGGTTAATATCGATTTTTAACAAAAATAATGACCAGACGCGCCCCTACTGGACGTTGCGGGGGGACCTTGCTCCTCCCGCGGGCTTGCGGTGGCTTGCATACGCGGGCAATAGCCGGGGATTATGGAAGGCGTACTAGCTCTCACAATCCTCGGTCAAGTGTGAGATGGAATACCGGGGTGGTTTTTAGTCAGTAAGAGTCTGACAGACCTTCGCCCGCCCCAGGCGAGGGACATTCATGAGGATTTTCCACACCGGCAACAAAAAAAAAAAAAGTTCTTGACCAGTGATAGACACGAGTGACGTCATCGTCCGATTTCGCGCGAACCTTTAAACTGTCGGTTTAAAAACGCAATTTTGGCAATAAATTAAAGCGTTTTCATTTTTTATTTATGTGGTGGTCTATTCTGGATGGAGTTCTTTAAAATTAAAGCAAAAATGGAAATATTACATGTTCCCTATTTGGAAGACATGACTTGAAACATTTGGAATACAGACCTAAAATCAACAAGCTTGTTCAAGTCCATGAGAAACAATCCAACATTAGCAACGATTGCTCAACGCAGGAAGGGAACCCGCGACCGCACGTTGGCTAACGAGATAGATCATGTAACGATGTTATATTTCACCTTATGAGACATTAAGTATATTCTATTACATATGTGTATAGATCTGGCATGAGATTTTATTGTGTAGAATTTATAGGGGACTTTTCTGTGTATTCTTTGGTCAGGATAGTTATATTTTGTTTTTTTTTTATATTTTCTCGGATCCCTGGAGACCTTTGATAGGCGTACTAGGGGCCGAAGCCAATTCGCAGAGGCCCCTTTAGCCATTTCAAATGGAAAATGGGACACCAACTGACAATTATCCTTGTATGCACTGTGAATGTGTATACCCAAGGACAGTCCCCGGTTGGAGCAGGACTATTGCAGAATATGGAAACAAAAGATGAAATGCTATGGGTTTGGGTGGTTTAGTGGACTGATAACCGTTTACTATGGAAGAACTATTGGCCCCGGCCTGACCACTGACAGTTAAATTGGTGTTAAAATGGCAGAGGCTGACTTACACAATCAATAAATGGGCCCTACGAAAACGGTCGCTAGCACAAAGTGACGTAGCGCCAAGGGGGAAACATATAGGAGGATAATTATTATCACGTTTTTGCCTCCATTCTGTCTTGCCAACCGTCAAGCTTTGATTGACTCTCTTTTCTTTCACAAAACTCCACAACATTCCATCCATATTTTCTTTGGCCTTCCTCTCTCTCTCCATAAATCATCATCATATCAGCCGAAAGACGTCCACTGCTGGACATAAGCCTCCCCGCGCGTGTCGCAGCTACAACCGGTCCTGTGCGTCTCGAATCCATCAGCTACCCGCGACCCTCACCAGGTCATTGGTCCTCCTTGTGATAGGCCTGCCAACGCTGCGTCTTCCGTAAGCGATGCTCTCCATCCATCAACATTTATATTCGCAGACTTTTATCTAACACAAGTACACCTAACAGTTGATAAAATAAGACTTTTATCTAACACAAGTACACCTAACAGTTGATAAAAAAAGACTTTTATCTAACACAAGTACACCTAACAGTTGATAAAAAAAGACTTTTATCTAACACAAGTACACCTAACAGTTGATAAAAAAATTCAACTCTCTCACGCTACTGCAATCTTATGACAGTTTAATAAAATTCAAGGGCTTCAAACTTGGCCGATGCCGAAACAAATGGTATATAACCGACACTTTCGTGTTTCTACCCATTAAAATAAAACCATTGTAAGTGGGTACCATCATCGCATGCGAAAACTTTTGGTACGCAATCACCAAACCGAATTGTTTGCGCTCAAACAAGATGTCTGCAATATTTTATATCTGTGAGAATGTTTTGTAATGTTAAACATTGTAATTTTATCGTGGCAGCCATCTTTTTTTTAGAGAGGGTGGGTTAAAGAATGGTTCTCGATGGTGTTGGGAGTTTGTTAGTTACAAATGACATGTGATCTTGTTGGTTACAAAATGAAGGTATGGTAAGCTTCTGAGGTATGGTAAGCTTCTGATATTGCCTGAGAAATGTTTGAAACAGGAAAGCCGAAATGCTTCAAATTATGGTGCTTTTGAAATATTGTACTTTTTACTTTTGATAGGCACGCGTTTGGTCACTGTCTCACCCGATTTTAAGCGATGATGTGGTCAAAGATGGAGTACGCTTGCCCAGAAGCAATGAATAGGTTGCTTCTGGGCAAGCGTGCTCCATCTTCGACCACTTCGTGCTTTTAGCTTACTGGAATTTCACTCCTTCATGGAAAAATAATAATTATTATATTTAATCCGTTTCGTTATATTAAAAAAATTGGACTCTTTGTTTTGCCTTTTCAAATCAATAAAAATTGCCAAAAATACAGCGCATCATTGTGCAGTAGTGAGGTTGGTGACGTCAGTTTAAAAAAAAAAAAATCGCGTGATGTGATGACACAGGAGTTATCAACGGACATCCCACCCATACGCACAAAACGGAAAACATTCATGGTGCGTATAGCTAAGGAATGGAATTCCCAAGAGACTGTTTCTTGATAGCTAAAGCCTGAGAGTCTTTAAGTTAAGAAAATAGGTTACTTCTAGGCAAGCGTGCTCCATTTTAGACTGCATCATTGCTTCCCATTAGGTGAGATAGAGGTCAAACGTGTGCCTATCGATCATCATCTGCCTAGCCTTTTCCCAACTATATTGGGGTCGGCTTCCAGTCAAACCGGATTCAGCTGAATACCAGTATATTACGTGAAGCGGCTACCTACCAGACCTCCACAACCCATTAAATGGGTAACAAACGTGTGCCTATCGATGGTAAAAAAAATTACCTATCGTCTTCATTTTTGATTGGGTAAAATTAAACGAATACAAGTCCAATATTTATTTGGTTATCACGTCAGTTTCATAACCAAAAAATATTGACTTCAAATTTTTTTTTTATATTTGCTTTGCTCAGTGCACCTGCCTGCCACCCTTGGTTGACTGGTATCAAACATTATGTCATCTTCACTGTGCCCATTCCATATATTTCCTGCAATCCTTTCTAATGATGAGAACAAATGAAAGATGAAAGGGCTCTTGTCCACTTATCGGATCCACTGCGATGTTGCAATGTCCTGGGAAAGATGGAAGATAGTCATCATCTAGATTTAGAGCAAGAATGTTTTTTATAAATCACGTTTCGCTGGTTTGAGTGCGACCGCTTGGAATAACTCAATTGAACTTTGTTTCTGATGGACTGAATGATAATATTAAGGAAACGTATTGTGTCGACTACCAGTAACATGTGAGATAGTTTTGTGTATCGAAAAATAATAACAAGATCAAATCAAATCAAATTTGTTTATTTGTTAGAACATGGTACAATAGATCTAACAACAAAGTTTCCAGCATATTCTGCCATAATATGGCGTACAAATGCACCATTTTTTTTTAAGGATGGGAAATCATCAAATGACTCCTTCGGGCGAGGCGGAAGGGAGTGTCAGACTCTTACTGACTAAAACCCATCCGTGCTCCTCCTAATGCCCTTTGCGTTCCAGGGCTGCGGCGTCTCTTTCGAACGGAATCCGCACCCCGGCAGGCACTGGCCCTAGCGGGCCCCGTCTCCCATGCTGACAGCTCCTTGAGGCGCGCCTGGAACACAGCGCGCCGCCGATCCGGGCGTGGTTCTGATCGGACGGTGAGCCACCCACTGCTCGTCGTCCGCAGGCCCGCGCCTACGATGGCCGGAAATCGCCCTGCGACTCCCGACGCCTGGGGCGTCTTCTTCTGTTGCGGCGGCTGGGTCGTGAGGTACCCTCTCTCTCACACGTTCGGCATCCTCCTTCGCTAGCATTACTGTTTCGCAGAAGATGACTGCTTCCCATGCCTCTTCGCTCCGGACCATAGATTGAACTAGGGCTCGTCGCGAGAGGTCGCCGCCGCGGATCGCCTCAACGAGGAATACACCATGGGCCCGAATATTTTGGTCACAGCCAACTTGCTCCGAATCTTCTGAATCGATTCAATTGAAATGAAGGACATACTTGGGGAAGGCCTATGTCCAGCTGTGGACGTCTTTCGGCTGATATAATGATGATGATGAAGTACATACGAGTATGAGCTTCTGGGACCCAAACATAGATGTGGAACGTAAATAAATAAATTACGAGTTGGGATCAGTTTTGGGGGACAATTTAGAAAATTAAAGTCTTTCTTCAAAATTGGAGTAATCAAGCTTACTCCATTGTGGATTTTGTCTCTGTCACCTCTGACCTAGACTAGAGTCAAGAGCAAACCCATCTCAAAAAAGGTTTTACAAATCGTAGATATAATTTGAATAGTCAAATGAAAAAAAAAAAATCGTCAGGGTCTTTCAATTTTTTTTTTAATTACCCGTTCCCGTAAGAATTTCGAGAAATCCTCTCTAAGTATTCTTCTACATTTCCAAGGAACCTACATGCCAAATTTCAGCTTCCTACGATCAGCAGTTTCCTCTGTGCGTTTTCTGTCTGTCACTCAGTATAAGAAAAATTTTATACATATTATATTAGGCCTTTACCTATGAAATTGCCGTTCTGCAGTACTGGCCATTTCAAATCAAAATAATTTATGTTTGGCTAAGAATTCTAATTTCAAATTAATTTTATTTTAAAAACATGGCTTTTTTTCCAAAAGTAGTCATTTGTTTATTGATTAGTGTTACATTTTCATCGCATTTCAATCTTTTTCGTCATCATGGATATGTTAAAAAATCGAGTAATTATGGAATATGAATACCGTCGTGGCAGCAACGCGGCACAAGCGGCACGCAACATCAACGACGTTTACGGAGCTAACACTACAAACCAACGCACCACCTGTTATTGGTTTGCTCGCTTCCGTTCTGGAAATTTCGACCTGAAAAATGAACCTCGCGGTCGTCCGAAGACTTTGGTCGACAATGACGAATTAAAGGCGATTGTGGAAGCTGATGATACACAATCTACGGCTGAATTAGCAGCAGCTTTCGACGTTAGCGTCAAAACAATATTGGTCTATTTGCGTCAAATTGGCAAGGTAAAAAAGCTTGACAAATGGGTGCCCCACGAACTCAATGATCGCCAGCGCGAAGTACGCGTCGAGACGTGCCAAAGACCTAATATTAGTATGGTCAACGACCACGGACTGCCACACTGAATCACAAATACCTAAACGATTTGATTCATTGATTGATCCTGGAGCCTGAACTGCGGTCTCATGAGTCAGTCAGACTTACGAGACCGCAGTTCAGGCTCCAGGTCCAGAAGTCTACATTTCAATTACCAAAGAGTGCCTCCAGTGTAATCCTTCCGGAAAACGTAATCTCCGTTATTTATCAGCGTACATCACTCAGTGAAAATAAAATTAACTGACTTACACATTAGTTCATAATAATGTTGATTCAAATCATAATAGACACGTACATAATTTCTAAATATAAGCATATTATGTAATTTTATGGTTAAAAGTGATTTCATTGCGACACGGGCAGTTAATTTTCAGTTATCGGGTCATGGTGTTTGATGATTTGATATGTAATTCTGGATAATTTACTAGATACATGGATAGGGTCTCGGAGGAGCTCGTGGCTAGATAATAACAGCCGCACGGGTCGATCTACAAGGTTGAGCAACACTTGCCATGGTTGGTCTGTGGATGGGTTACCATCTTAATATACCGAGTTTCCTCCGTGCCTCGAAAAGCACGTTAAGCTTGGTCCCGGCTATGATTGGTAGTCGTTACGGATAGTCAGAAGCCTAGCCGATAGTTTAGCCGACCCCAACATAGTTGGGAAAAGGCTAGGCAGATGATGATGACCGATAGTCAGAAGCCAATAAATCTGACTCCAGTCTTGCCATGAAGTACCGTGTTATCCAGTTAATGGGTTGTGGAGGTCTGGTAGGCAGCCGCTTCACATAAAAATTGGTATTCAGCTAAATCCGGTTTGACTGGAAGCCGACCCCAAATTAGTTGGGAAAAGGCTAGGCAAATGATATTGATGATGCTAGGGTCTTCCGGCTAGGTTATAATTACCACGCTAGTCGATCTCAGGTATGTGGGGAACAGGTTATGTTGTTATATTTTTAGGGTACATCTATCCGTAAAAAAACGGAACCTACATAGGATCACTCGGGTGTTTGTCTGTTCGTCTATCACAGCCAGTTTTCTACGGATCTACTGGACCGTTTCTGATGAAATTGGGTACACATATGGATTTCTGTAACCCAAAAACGGACGTTTTACGTAAATTAAAACATTTTGAGTATGGGGGTCACTTTTGGGGGTCAAAGTAGAAAATTAAAAATAAAAAGTTTTTCAAACTGTATCGCGTGAATTACCAAATGAAACTTTACTGTGAGAGCTTTAACAATATTTTTTTTCATAATTTTAAAATAAACAGTTTTGAAGTTATTCAAGAAATTAAGCCAAAAATTACCAATTCGCCCCCTCCCCCTTACCTATCTCCGAAATTACTGAGCCTAAAATATGCAGATAATAAATATATACCTTTAGAAGTCTATAGTGTTAAAATAACATGTTAAAAAAATAAATTGGTTCGGAACTCTTTGCACACGTGTCCTTCTCGCACTTGGCCAGTTTTTAATTCAAGAGGAGGAAAAGACTAATATAATATAGGTATTAGCCACCAGCCTCTACGTGTTCAAACTTATCATGCATCTACCTACCACGTTCCTGTATCATAGCGTGATGATGCATTGTTCCTGAACTTACTTTCTAATGCCGACTCATTTCATGAACCAGTTGCTCAATAATTATTCGACTGTGGATCGCATGTTTCAGCTGTTTGAAGTAAATTGACATTTATTTAAAAAGTCGTTGAAAAAAGTGTTTTTTGTTTAAGTGAAGTTTTTGCTAACGAATTTGTCAGGTGTTTGACGGCTTTATATATTTAAGTAAACGTCGATTTTAAACGATCAATGAATTTGTATTTCTAGGTGATAAATGACGTATACGAACTGACTAAAGTTTGTTTTTTAATCTCGGAGATTAAACTGACAAGCGCAAATGTCAAAACTGACTTAAATCCTATTGTAGTCTATGTCAGTTTGCCATTTGAACTTGTCAATTTAGTCTCTGTGATTATAAAACAGACTATACATCTACACTGTAATATGTTTAATACAGAGGAAAGATTTATATTTTTGTATGTATGTAACAAATAAACTCAAAAACTAATGAACCGATTTCAAAAATTCTTTCACTATTACAATGCTAAATTATCCCGGAGTAACATAGGCTATATTTATTACTAGAATAAATTAGGGATCTTAAGGAAATTGCAGCGCGGATAAAGTCAGGGGCGAAGTGCTAGTCACTTCTTCTGCCTAGCCTTTTCCCAACTATATTGGGGTCGGCTTCCAGTCAAACCAGATTCAGCTGAATACCAGTGTTTTACGTGGAGCGGCTGCCTACCAGACCTCTACAACCCATTAACTGGGTAACACGGTACTTTTTGGCAAGACTGGAGTCAGATTTACTGGCTTCTGACAACCCGTAACGACTGCCAAAGATCTACAAAGGACAGCCGGGACCAACGGCTTAACGTGCTTTCCGAGGCACGGAGGAAACTCGTTATGTTAAGATGGTCACCCATCCACAGACCAACCTTGGCAAGCGTTGTTTAACCTTAAAGATCGATCCGTGCGGCTGTTATTATTTAGCCACGAGCTCCTCCCGATACTACTGGCCGTAGAAAGCTGAAATTTGGCTAGTGTGGAAGTGCTAGTCACTACATAGTATAAAAAACCCGACCGCTAAAAACCACTAATAAGTTCGAAACAAGTCGCTTTTCACGCAGTCTGATGCAGTTGGTGGCATCAGATCAGTGATTGAACTGCATCAGTCTGCTTGAAAAGCGGCTTGTTTCAAACTTTTTAGTTGTTTTTAGCGGTCGGGTTTTATTAACAAAGTCATTTTTTTATCGAGTGGGGTATCTTGATAAGTTTTGTTTTTATTTTTTTTTTATTTTCACAAAATAGCGTCCAGTTGTCGCCATATTGAATTTTCACTAACGTTATGTCTTAAGGTGAATGTTCCAGGGTAGTCCGCGAAATTCAAATATTTTTATGTTTTTTGCAATTTGCCGGTCAGTGTGTAGCTGTATGTGGACCAAATGCGATCCGAATATTTCAGAAATAATCATTCTTTCGAACTACATGAACTTAGAGGGCTATATTGATGATTAAAATGGTTATAATTCTTTAGATAAATACGCGTTACGGTCGCGGATCGCATTTGGTCCACATACAGCTTCACACTGACCGGCAAATTGCAAAAAAACATAAAAATATTTGAATTTCGCGGGCTACCCTGGAGCATCCACCTTAAGTGACACTTGCCTGACTAAGAGGATTCGATTGACGTGTGAACCATATAAATCGGCCCAAGCGTTTGGTCTGTATAGTGCGTCAAAGGAACATACAAACAAACATACATACATAGGCTGATAAACACATTACTACTCCTTTGCGTCGCGCAGTCCGCTTCCACTGTCTGTCTGTCCCTATGTATGCTTAGATCTTTAAAACTACGCAACGGATTTTGATGCGGGTTTTTTTAATAGATAGAGTGATACTCGAGGAAGGTTTTAGTATAAAATTTGCACCTGTGCAAACCCGGGGCGGGTCGCTAGTTATGTATAAATTCAAGTTCTTTCAAACTTGACAGACAGATGTGTTGCTAAGGAATTTGTTGTGCCACTTATTCCCAGCTAAAACACGAGAAAACGGTGACGGGCGAGCGTTTGGGGGACTATATTTAAGTATCTATTTCGGTCTTCAAAGAGTTGATTTTAAGGCAACTAAGAGATTTTTCCAAGATACGAGATATATAGGGTGACTGGTAATTAGTGACCAATACTTTAACACGTGATTGTACTCATGATAACAAACATCTTTTACTATTTACTATGGGACCAAACCTGAAATCTCTTCTTGTTTATGATAGCCATTTTCATGAGGAAGGCTATTGGCTATACGGGAACGGGATATGAGCGTACGAAGACGCGGGAAAATCTAGTAATTAATATTTATTACCTCAGCGTGAAAGAGTACAAGAGAAGTACCAAACTATTCTACAAGGATCAACTATTGTAAATACTAGTATTCTAAGGTAACTTCTATTGTTTACGGTTGTCTGTTCTCCAAGGTGGAGAGGTTGCCGCCAAGCTCTAGACCGCGGTCATCTTGAAAATCTAGATCTCAGATCATTGCTATCACTACATATTATAAAACTGTGTGCCTGTCTGTTCGCAATAAACTTAAAAACTGTTTCACCGATGTTCATACGGTTTTTACCAATAGATATAGTGGTACTCGAGGAAGGTTTTAATATATAATTCGTCTAGAAAAAAATTAGGGAGCCTTAAGAAACTTACAGCGTGGACGAAGTCGCAGGCGAAATGCTAGTTTATGATATATTTTTTTCGAAGTCGCTGATTCTACTGAGTACTACGCTCGGTGGCGCTGGTACAATTCTTGAAAGAAGTTTGTACATATCAGGGCTGATTTTACTAATACACAAAACGTGGCGGAACCTAATAGCTCGTGGCTAGATAATAACAGCCGCACGGATCGATCTTCAAGGTTAAGCAACGCTTGCCAAGGTTGGTCCGTGGATGGCTGACCATCTTAACATAGCGAGTTTCCTCCGCGCCTCGGAAAGCACGTTAAGCCGTTGGTCCCGGCTGTCATTTGTAGATCTTTGGCAGTCGTTACGGTCAGTCAGAAGCCAGTAAATCTGACTCCAGTCTTGCCATGAAGTACCGTGTTACCCAGTTAATGGGTTGTGGAGGTCTGATAGGCAGCCGCTCCTCGTAAAATACTGGTATTCAGCTAAATCCGGCTTGACTGGAAGCCGACCCTTGTATAGTTGGGAAAAGGCTAGGGAGATGATAAGAACGTCGTAAATACCCTTTTTTTAAGGATGGGAAATCAGCAGAAGGGAGTGTCAGACTCTTGCTGACTAAAACGTATCCGTGTTACTCCTAATGCCCACCGCGTTCCAGGGCCGCGGTGACTCTCTTTTTCTTTTTATTTGTAATGGGTTTGCTCTTGACTCTAGTCTATGTCAGAGATGACAGAGACAAAGTCTACGATGGAGCGAGCCTACCCAGAAGAAGCCTGTTCACTCTAACTTTGAAGAGATTAGGGTTGTAAGCTTTTGGAAACACAGACGCAGGCAGAGAGTTCCACTTCTTTGCTGTGCGCATTATAAAAGACGTGTGAAAACGCTTAATGCGAATTAGTGGAATAGCCACAAGGTAGGGACCTGAATGGAATAGCCACAATATGAACAAATTCCGCAGCCCTAGCAGGCACTGGCCCTAGCGGGCTCCGTCTGTGGTAGGTACCCTAGATGGTGATTCAAGACTTTATGTTATCGATGTACTAAAGGCTCATTGGTCATATTAAAATAATCTGCGATGGTGTTACTGGGACGTAGATTGTAGCTTTTAATTTGACATTGTTCCTCTTTAATTTTAATTATATGCCATCCTCGATACATAGACTATCCAATATTAAAAGATTTTTTCAATTCGTTCCTGAGATTATCGCGTTTATCAAACAAAGCAAACTCTTTAGTAAGTATAGATAAATAAAATAAATAATTATATAAAAAACCGGCCAATTGCGAGTCGGACTCTCATACGAAGGGTTCCGTACCAGCACCTTTTTTATTAATATAAGAATTAGAAATACACACTCTGTGTATATTTCAACTGTTTACGGTTCTTGAGAGGGATAGCGGAGGTTTAGTAATAGGCTTCCGTTGGTTACTCCTTTGGTACGGAACTCTAAAAAGATTGATCTCATGTGAACATTACGATCAATCATTAGACTTAACTAAAAATTAATTCACGATACAGGAACCAAAAAAATTAATACTGATGTTATCATCAGCATTGACAGTTTCCAGCAAGGAATTCTACTCTTGAGGTGTATGCTGCACAATAAAATTATTCCAAAAACGCAGCAGGGTTGCTGATAAGAGACTCATGGTCTGAGTTACAGAAGATACAGAATTAGGAACACATCGTGTTTTCCATAAAATACTCAGCAATGGTTGTGTGTAACAGTGTAGTAATATTTGCCTATCAATTTTGGCAGTCATCATTATTTTGCACCAATTCTAACTGCAAAAATTAAAAGTCATGATTTTCACTTTTAATAACTTTAGAGGCCTAATGTTTCTGGCATAGCATTATTAGACAGCGGTTACGCCGCAAACACATGCCTTTTAAGGCATGTATACATGCCAATGACCTTGTGCATACAAATGGAGCTAACTACCCCTCTACGCTGTTTTTAATTTTTTATTATAAAAATAATACATATTTTTAAAGAGTAATTAAACTCAATTATTTACTTTTGTATTGCAAAGTAGTAAATATATTTTTTATACTCATTCGATAATAAATGAAAGAGTAAAATGGTTTCATCTCAACGATTTGGAGGTGATTTGGTGGATTTTTTTTCTTATTATGTGATACCGATAGATAAATTCTGGCTAAACCAAATTCATCTGCCTAGCCTTTTCCCAAGTACATTGGGGTCGGCTTCCAGTCAAACCGGATTCAGCTGAATACCAGCGTTTTACGTGGAGCGGCTGCCTACCAGACCTCCACAACCCATTAACTGGGTAACACGGTACATCTTGGCAAGACTGGAGTCAGATTTACTGGCTTCTGACAATCCGTAACGACTGCCAAAGATCTACAAATGACAGCCGGGACCAACGGCTTAACGTGCTTTCCGAGGTACGGAGGAAACTCGTTATGTTAAGACGGGCACCCATCCACAGACCAACCTTGGCAAGCGTTGCTTAACCTTCAAGATCGACCCGTGCGGCTGTTATTATTTAGCCACGAGCTCCTCAAAAAACCAAATTATGTATCATTAATTACGTAGATTACTAACTTATTTTTTTCAGATCTAATTTCTCTGTTATTGCCGACGAAAAGTTGCTTCATCTGCACGCTGTTTTTAAGCATTTCTCGAGAGAGCAGCTTTAAGGCCGAAATATACATGCCTGTAATTTGCACAAGAGAATGCAAGTACTCGTGACTATGATATGCAAGTTTCTTCTGAACTTGCATACTTTGTGCAAGTTTGCATGCCTCACCGCCTATTACGTGATAAAAATATCACTCTACTCATTTCTTAAATTTCGAAAAGCATAACTTCGATTTCAGAATCAGAAATTAGGAAAATGTGACGAAAAATTCCAAGACTGGACGGTCCAGAGTCATGGACCGAATCCATGGTACCCATTTGTCCGCTAATATGTCTTAAGCCTTCTATAGTGGACCAGCTTTTACCCGCATTATGCTTCGTACGTGCGATGCGCCACCGGTACATGGTGGACATCCCACCCACACGCACAAAACGTTTTGGGAACACATTCATAATGCGTACAGCTAAGGAGTGGAATTCCCTGCCGGAGTCTGTGTTTCCCGATAGCTACAACCTGGGAGTCTCTAAGTCAAGAGTGAATAGGTTACTTCTAGGCAAGCGTGCTCCATCTTCGACCACATCATCGCTTACCATCAGGTGAGATGGTGGTCAAGCGCGTGCCTATTAATAGTAAAAAAAAAAAAATATCCCATTTTTTCCGTTCCCGCAGTAATTTCGGGAAGTCCTCTTTTAGTGTTCTCTTACACGCCGAAAGGAACCTACATGCCAAATTTCAGCTTCCTATTTCAGTTGTCTGCAGTTAATCGATCATCAGTAACGGAAGAATCTATATTAATATGTAAAGCTGAAGAGTTTGTATGTTTGTTTGAACGCGCTAATCTCAGGAACTACTGGTCCGATTTGAAAAACTCTTTCAGTGAGAGAACCCATTTATCGAGGAAGGCTATATATCATCACGCTAAGACCAATAGGAGCGGAGCAGAAGAAGTTGCGTGAGTCAACTAGTTTTAGATATAGTCAACTCGTGTTTTTTTCTGTGTTTGTAATAAAGAAAGCATTACAATCAGGTCACCAAAATTAACATGATGCTCTTACATTTCTTTATTTTGGGAAAGGAAATCTTTCGTGAGCGGCCTTGAAACAATAGCAAGTAATTATACAAAATACTATCTCTAACTTATCTACGAAAAAGTAGCCGAAATGAGTATAATTTGAAAACTTAGGAGTTGCAAGCGCGATGGCTGAGCGTGTTGTCCTAGATTCGATTCACAGGCCGGTTTAAAATATCCCATCAAAAATAAATAATGTGTTCAAAAAAAAGGTCGGTTAAAATGTGTCCAGAATTATGTACTGAATCCATGGTATTCGTTTGTGCGCCAATTTTTCATTCACTCTATATTTTATTTATTTAAATTTTCCCAGATCGCCAAGTTAAAGTAAGTGCTACATTTGAAAATGTAAAAGTTTTGTGTTGCACACATAGTTCTCATTCAACATCATCTCATTATTCTGCAATAATATGGTCCACGAGAACAGCTAGTCTATTCTGTAAAAAACTATTTCGATATCAAGCTTCACTTGAGGTCAACATAAAGGTCTTTTGGATATACGAATTTGATACTCACCTCGGATTGCGCTGTCAACATACAAAAATTTTGTTACAGAATAGCACTACTGCGGTACGGACGTTTGAAACACTTCCTTAACGTCCTGATTTACACAATTATCTTTTCTCTGGATAATACCTTAAATTAAAACTTCAAATATTTGAAACTTATGCGTTTTAATTTTTAGTGTAAGTGCAATATATCGTTTTAATTTAAATATTAATACAGTAACTGCCTGAATTAAATAAATAACCCGTTTGGTCTTATTGGCATATTTCTGAAGGGATCCATGATCCTTGCAAGAAACAGGAATGCAGGCACATAAAAGTAGTTAAAAGATCATTGAGTTGGGATTCTAGGGTATAATCTGGATGTATAAAACATCCAAAATAACGCAATTTTATAACTTTTTATAACAAAATACTGAACATTGTTATAATATATTGACTTTTCATAGTGGAAAATTGTTTGTTTGCAGGAGACCTAATATCAAGAAGTACTGATCCGATTATTTTCCGGCTTTTCAACCGGATAAAACGCATGGATCCTGTAAAGCAGACCCCATAAAACAGGCCGGTTAAAAAAAAAAAATTAGATAAACTATTTTACTAGATACTTACAATGTCTTATTTGTCTGTTTTTTTTAGATAAACTATTTAAATTCGATGTCTTAATAACCCATTATCCTCAATATTAGATTTTTTTAACTTCTAGACATGATCAACTGGATGATATTATTTTTTTACCATTTTAAGAAAAGAAAGAAAAAACCTTTATTTGCGCATTTAAAAAAAACATTAACAATGTTCCTCGATTAAAAAGCTTCTGGTTTTAACCTACCCGAATGAAATACTTTTACAACTTCTATCTCTACCGTACTAACTAATTAACATAAACAATTGCACTACATACCCAGTAATCACTGTTCACGGTACACTGTCGTGGTCACTGAACTACACTGCACTGAAATGTGAGCGCGAGCGCACCACACTTATATACATGGCGTTCGATTTGAGTGGATAAGGCGGTCCTGAAGGTGGACTTAGATGGGATGTGGGCTAAGGGCTGAGGTCCAAATAAGAGTTAATTTCTGTTAAACCTTAATTAAATAAAAACATTTGTAAGGTTTTCAGGCAAAGGAAAAATTGTCAATTGATAAATAACATGTATTTCGTAAATACCACTTTTACACTAAATCTTAAATGTCAATTTTAACTAAGGGCGTAAATACTTAACGTCTTATGTGGGTAGGCCTTTGGTGTGGGTTGCAACATGTGTCGACACCCTTGCGCCATCCCATCTTCTTAGCACGGCGGGCTGTGCTGGGGCGGCTGCTGCAGGTGCAGAAAACCTCAAACGGCGCAAATATAACAACTTAATTGGAAGTTACATATTTGAGCCGTTTGGCGTTGAAACACTAGGCCCTCGGGGTCCGAGTGCGCATCGAGTCTTTCGGGACATTAGCAAACAACTTGTCGACTGTTCACGTGACCAGAGGGCTGGGCTTTTTTTCGGCCAAAGAATCAGCATTGCGATTCAACGCGGCAATGCTGCCAGTGTTCTGGGAACTTTTGCCATTGACAGCGATGTGGATTATTTTTTTGATGCCCAATGATTAATTTTGTTTTTATCCGCGTTTGTACATAATTTCGTGTTAATTAGTGTATGTTAATTAAGTATTTGTTAACTTATTTAGATTATGTTCCCTTACGTCTTATTCTTAACTTAGGAAAAGGGAGTGAAACAGTTGATTTACAGCTACTTTATTGGGATGTCTACGACGGTGATGTTTTTAGTCTTTGAAAAATTCAAGAAAATTATCATTGGTTTTATTTTAATAGTTTTTTTTTTATTATTGATAGTCACGCGTTTAACCACTATCTCACCTGATGGTAAGCGATGATGTGTTCGAAGATGGAGCGCGCTTGCCTAGAAGTAACCTATTCACTCTTGACTTAAATACTCCTAGGTTGTAGCTATCGGGAAACACAGACTCCGGCAGGGAATTCCACTCCTTAGCTGTACGCATTATGAATGTGTTCCCAAAACGTTTTGTGCGCGTGGGTGGGATGTCCACCATGTACCAGTGGCGCATCGCCGTTCGTCTTGTGGTCCGATGATGGAACGGGCTTGGCGGAATTAAATTGTGCAATTCCGTCGCACATTCCCCAAAATGCAAACGGTAGAAAACCGACAAGCTAGCAACTCGCCGTCGATGCTCAAGACTTTGGAGCTTCGTCGCGACGAGCTTCTCATTGCCAATGATCCTCTTGGCTCGTTTCTCAATTGACTCAAGGGCATCAATCTGGTATAAGGCAGATCCATCCCAAAGATGAGAGCAGTATTCCATACACGATCGAACTTGCGCTTGATAAAGTTTGAGCAGCTGTTCCGGCGTGAAGTACCGTCTCACCTTTGCTAGGATCCCCAACTTCTTTGCAGCCACTTGAGCTTTTGCCTCTATGAAAGGGCCAAAATTAAGTGTAGTTGTTAATGTAAATGTTATTTACACCAGAACCAAGCGATTTTTAGTGGCTGTAGAAAACCGTTAATTGTGATTATGTGTGATTTCAGAAAATAAGATTTTAAGGCCATGCTTTCAATAGATGTATATTGAATGCATGCCCTTAAAATCTTATTTTGTATTATTACTTAAATAATAGAATAAATATGAGACTAAACGAACAATAAAATAATATTTATAATCCACTTACTATTGAACCATTATGCAATAAAAACAAACGATTTTGAACCAAAAACCCAGTTTCATAATTAAAACCGAACTAAAACCAGCTAGAATTTGGCACCCACTAAAATCCTCTATTTCCGACCGAATTTAAACGACGAGCACGTTCCGACACCCAAGTTATACTTCGTCAGATAGACAAATATAACTGACATAATATTACATTCAATATTACGTCTAAACATTAAAAACTATGAACCGGTCGTTCGCATTGGAACCATCACTTTCTCAAACGAAGTTGTGAGTTAGCAAAAATACGTAATTTGGTTGTTAAAATTTATCGCAAGTTTTAAATACTTGATGGGGCTGGCATATCTGTATAGAAAAAGCCCCAAAAAAAAAAATAAAGAGAAAAAAAATTGTAAATACTTCTAGCTTTATTTAGCTCTATTTTCTGAAGAATACTAGTCTTATTCATATGTATAAAGCTGAAGAGTTTGTTTGTTTGCTTGCTTGAACGCGCTAATCTCAGAAACTGCTGGTCCGATTCAAAAAATATTTCAGAGGAAGACTATAGGCTATATATCATCACGCTAAGACCAATAGGAGCGGAGCTGTTACGAAAATTGTGACGCAGACGAAGTTGCGCGGGTCAACTAGTCATAACATAACATTACGCATCTGTTACATGTTAGAACAAGCAGAGATGTTTTATAATGTACCCGTACTCAGTGGATCAGCAATGCGATGCTGTAAACATATCGAAGTGAAGGCTTGGATGAAGTGATAACCAAGTAAGCTGTCATTCCATCTTGACTACTAGGATTGACAGTTGACTTGGTGATCACTTCATCCAAGCCTTCACTTCGTCATGTTTACAGAATGCACTGGCTGATCTAGTAATTATATTTCGCTTAAGCTTTGCCTTTCAGTTGATTTACGGTGTGCCCTTTAAGAAAGCCCATCTCCAACGTTCTCCAAGTCTCCATTTCCCTGGCTAGTCTCGTCCAAGGCCTCTCAGCCGTTCGCACTATGCTTCAAATATTCCCATGTTTTAAAGGGTTTCCTTCTCTTTCTTTACTTTTAAATTATAAAATACAGAGAGGAGAGTTTCTGTATTAGGGTTCCGTTCTCAAAGGGTAACCAACGGAACCCTATTACTAAGCCTCCGCTGTCCGTCAGTCCGTCCGTCCGTCTGTCCGTCTGTCTGTCAGCGGGCTGTATCTCAAGAACCGTAATAGATAGACAGCTGAAATTTTCACAAATTGTGTATTTCTATTGCCGCTATAACAACAAATAATAAAAATTAAGGTTTATGGTACGGAACCCTTCGTGTGCGAGTCCGACTCGCACTTGGCCAGTTTTTTAATATTTCGTGTACTGTTGGTACACGTATTTATTTAGTTGATTTAAAAATGGATTTGAATTTTAAGAAATTAGTATTAAGTTCGTTTGTGCATTTGGGTATACATATTGTTCTATTTTGCAAATCTCTCTAAAGATTTGCTGTATTAAAACTGAAATTGGGGTTTAAGCTCTCCTTTGTACATAAACTAGCTTGTCATATGTGGGTTTTTTTGTTTTGTGTGCAATAAATAATAAGACGAGACACGCAAGAGTTGCGTATAACTGTCCCTTCGACGAAAAGAACCAAAAAGTTAAACATTAACTAGTTTTTCTTACGGTAGACAAGAAATTCTTCCAAAAAGAATTTATAACTAACATTCTAAACGCTTAGGTGACACTTCGCGTGACCCAAGGGCTGGCTTTTACCTCGGACAGAGGATAAGCATTGCCAAACAACGTGGCAATGCCGCCAGTCTTTTGGGCTCACTTCCAGTGGACAGCTATGCGGACGTATTTTTCGACGCCTTATTTATTTAGGATTTATTATTTTAAGTGTATATATATATTTTAATAAAGGTCTTATGTTTAAATTAAAACTAGAATAAATACAAAGTCGTATCCACTCTATGCCTCCACATTTCCCACGGCGGCGGTCACCGCTGTGCAACTCTGTAAAAACATTATCAAATTGTCTCTGGTCGTAGTTACCACACTTATATGGGAATAAGTAATAAATTGTTGCTAATCATAATTTAATTATTAAGAATGTTAGGTTTTTGCGATGGGGCACATACTTGGGAGGTCATTTAGCGAAGGATCAGTTATTTTGAGGAACCAAAGCAAAGATATTCATTTGGGGATAGTAATAATAGCTGCATGGGTCGATCTTCAAGGTTAAGCAACGCTTGCCGAGGCCGGTCTGTGGATGGGTGACCATCTTAACATACCAAGTTTCCTCCGTGCCTCGGAAAGCACGCTAAGCCGTTGGTCCCGGCTATCATTTGTAGATCTTTGGAAGTAGTTACAAAGAAGTACAGAAACCAGAAAATTTGACACCAGTCCTTCCAGAGTTACTGTATTACTCAGTTTCTGGGTTGTGAAGGTCAGATAAGCAGTCACCCTAAAATACTGGTATTCAGCTGAGTACAGTTTGGCTGATTACTGAAAAATGTAACAGTGTTTTTTTTTTATTAAAAATTAAAACGGCCGGTCGTTGTGGCGACGCTTGGGGGAGGCCTATGTCCAGCAGTGGATGTCTTTCGGCTGATATTATGATGAAAATAAAAATATTTTGTTAAGAATGAGCGCTTTACTTTAGTTGGCCATGACATGTGTTATTACTTCTCAGAATTTGATATTTAGTAGCGTCACTTTTAAATGGTGTAAAAATAAAGGGTTGTTATTTTTTTTTAATCAACCGGTTCCATTGCTGGCTAGGAATACCTATTTCTCTATTGAATTAAGTTAAGTTAAGCGAATACATTGTGCTTTTTTTAACCGACTTCAAAAAAATGAGGAATTTCTCAATTCAATGGATTTTTTTTTATCTGTATTCTCAGATTACTCCGTCTGTGAGTATTTTAGTTCGATGCGCTATATTTGCTATTTGGTCCCGTAAAAATTTGATTCAGTTTGGTTCAGTGGTATCACCCCTTAAAAGTGAAATACAAAGGAAGAAAGTCAGTGTTAAGAAACAAAGAAACAAAACCAAACCACCGGCTTCCGAAATAAAGGTTATTTTATATTTTGTAGTGATTTGTTTGGAAGTCGGTCATATTTGGAAGGCGGCCGGGAATCGTCTTGCGACTCCCGACGCCCGGAACCGTGTTCCTCCTAACGGCCTTTGCGTTCCAGGGCCGTGGTGACTCTTTTGAACAAATTCCGCAACCCTGACAAACACTGTGCTTACTGCGACTGCAATATATTGAAAATTTCATTGTTTGCAAATAGTAACGGACTGTTACAGTACTTAATAATTCGTGATGTTCAGATGGTCATACAAACCATTAAGAGGTATCATTAGGTGATTACAAATTGTTCCAAAAGGTTGTAACGATATAATTATATAGTTTGAACTTAAAAATAGATGGTATCAGTATTGTGGGAATCTTCTGTCCTAATACTGGTTTTTAACCGACTTTAAAAGATGATGTTCTCAGTTCGATTGTGTTTGTAAGTTTGGCTGCTGAGAGTGGGAGTCTGGTTTCAAAATCCGGGATAGGCAAAGTGTTATTCTATATAGGTTCTTTGAATCAGGATCTTAACAGCAGTTTAAAAGTAAGCGGTACGTAAAGTCCCGCAAACCTCCACAGAAGTGGAAATTATATTTTTGTTTTTTTTTCCTACTCCTCCGCTGTACTTTTCTGATTAATTTCGTTGCAGGATCCAAGACAGTTGAATCGTTTCTCCGGGACTCGTCGGGTTTCATTGGCTCGGCGTTTTTCTGATTCTGGCTTTCAGGAGTTGCAGTGGTTGGGAATGTGTGGCGGACTTGTCCCAAAAAAAAACCTCCATTGTAAATGGGAGGAGCCTTCGACCGGGCGGTTGTTGTTTCCGGTTTGGGCAACTACTCGATAGCTGATGTACCTATACCTACGTTCAAATCGCAAAATAAACTCTTGCGCTTGCTTGCGCGATGCATAATTTTGACGTAGTAGTTCGCTGCTAGTTGGATAGATGGCGTTGCGGTTGTTTTTGTTGCGATGTTGATTTTGCCCCATTGGCTTCTCTTGTGGCGGAATTGTTGCCGCTACAGCAGCTCTTGGGTTGACCTTCGATACTCCGTTGCGTAAAATGGGGTGAATAGAAACAAAACGTCGAAGAGGATTTTCAGTTTATTTAAATTCTGCTTGCAGAATTTTTTTTTTTTTTTTTTTTACATTTTTTATTTAAAAAATATATTCACTTAAAATAAGAAATCCTAACTAAAATAAGGCGTCCAAACTAAATCGATATTAGTTTTATTAAAAAATATATTGTTTTAGAAACCAATAATAATTCAAGTCATCACCTGCCTAGCCTTTTCCCATCTACATTGGGGTCGGCTTCCAGTCAAACCGGATTCAGCTGAATACCAGTGTTTTACGTGGAGCGGCTGCCTACCAGACCTCCACAACCCATTAACTGAGTAACACGGTACTTCTTGGCAAGATTGGAGTCAGATTTACTGGCTTCTGACAATCCGTAACGACTGCCAAAGATTTACAAATGGCAGCCGGGACAAACGGCTTAACGTGCTTTCCGAGGCACGGAGGAAACTCGGTATGTTAAGATGGTCACCCATCCACAGACCAACCTTGGCTTAAAGATCGACCAGCTTTAGCCACGAGCGCCTCCACTATATATACCAATAATAATTCAAGTGAAAATGCTATAAAAACAAATAGATATATTTAAAATGAACCCTTTTTTTTATTTGTAATGGGTTTGCTCTTGACTCTAGTCTATGTCAGAGATGACAGAGACAAAGTCTGCGATGGAGCGAGCCTACCCAGAAGGAGCCTGAGAGAGATAAGGGTTGACTTGAATAGCCAGCAGCGCTGAACATTTTCTAACCTACCTAAAAATATCCTAGGACCTAAGTTTTGACCTAGTATGTAAAGTAAACTGTTCTAAATGTCAGTAATTGTATCGAGTGAATGTTTGACTCGGTACTAAAGACGTTCTCCTTAAAGGACAGTACCCATTTGACCGGCGAATGTCGCGAGGTGCCCGAAATGTGCGAAGCGCGAAAATTTATCATTCGGCCTTGAGAGAAGAGTTGGTTCTTGCATTGTTTTTACGTATTGGCTCATACTTTAATCACTACATTAATGTGTAATAAGAGTATGCTTTTACTTACAAAAAAATATAAGGAAAATTACTAAAAATTAGCGTATTAATTCCCCCAGTAATTTTGGTCAAGGTGTCCAATCTTCAACTCAACCGAGATCAGCCACGAGATAGTATTATGGAGCTATAATATTTTGCACTGTCGAAGAGCACGTGGCTAGATAATAACAGTCGCACGGGTCGATCTTCAATGTTAAGCAACGCTTGCCAAGGTTGGTCTGTGGATGGGTGACCATCTAAACACAGCGAGTTTCCTCCGTGCCTCGGAAAGCACGTTAAGCCGTTGGTCCCGGCTGTCATTTGTTGATCTTTGGCAGTGTGAATATTTTGCACTGTCGTCATCATCATCTGCCTAGCCTCTTCCCAAATATATTTGGGTCGGCTTCCAGTCAAACCGGATTCAGCTGAATACCAGTATTTTACGTGAAGCGGCTGCTTACCAAACCTCCACAACCCATTAACTGGGTAACACGGTACATCTTGAGCTAGACTGGAGTCAGATTTACTGGCTTCTGACAATCCGTAACGACTGCCAAAGATCTACAAATGACAGCCGGGACCAACGGCTTCGTGCTTTCCGAGGCACGGAGGAAACTCGTTATGTTAAGATGGTCACCCATCCACAGACCAACCTTGGCAAGCGTTGCTTAACCTTCAAGATCGATCCGTGCGGCTGTTATTATCTAGCCACGAGCTTCTCATTATATAATATTTTGCACTCTCTGTACCGTTTACTCTCATAGTCCCATAGGACGGATTGCAGAAAGATCAGGTGCTGGACCAACGGCTTGGCGTGTTTCCTGAAGCACGGGGATGTCATACCAACAATTTCCAAATAATGGTCTGCTACTGCGAAATTCCTAGTGGAAAAAGCAAGTTACACTTTTTTGTCAGATCTGCGAATCGAAAATCGAACCCAGGATCCTGTGCTAGGCGGTCGCGCTTACGCTACAAGACCAACGGGACGATTAAACCAAGGCATAGAATGGACTTTGGAAAAAGGCATACGAACCTTTTTCAATCCCGGGAGTACGTTCAGTTGGGATATTACTGGACTTTGAGGCGGAACTAGAACAAAATAAATTTAATTTTTCTATATATCAACACTAGTCCCGCATCTTTCAAATATAAATGGCACACCTTTTTATTTGTTTAAGAGTTTAATCGGAACTTATCAAATAACTCTTCCACTCTGGGTGGAGCAGAAGGGAGTGTACCTAACACTCTTACTGACTTAAACCCATCCGTGTTCCTCCTAATGCCCTTTGTGTTCCAGGGTCGCGGTGACACTTTTTAACAATTCCGCAATAGCCTACAAGAGTTACGTTTTTACATACGGACGTTAGAAACCCCAAAAACTTAACTTAATTTTTAAAAATATAGTAAAACAAATCCCACCGCTGAATACCCACTTGCGAATCTATACTAATATATAAACCTGAAGAGTTTGTTTGTTTGACTGTTTACTTGAACGCGCTAATCTCAGGAACTACTGGTCCGATTTGAAAAATTCTTTCAGTGTTACATAGCCCATTTATCGAGGAAGGCTATAGGCTATATACTATCGCTAAGACCAATAGGAGCGGAGCATTAATGAACATTGTGACGCAGACGAAGTTGCGCGGGTCAACTAGTATCAAATAAAAATGACATACCTACATTACATTCCTAACGTACAATTTTCACTGCCGACCTTTTACTCTGCCCACCTCATTTCATAGCGTGATGTCGTCAGTACAAGGTCACCGAGAGATGATCGCAAGCGCAGCATTTATCAACGTTCCAAACTACCGAATCAGAACTGAATTGGTCTAGTAGACAAACAAAAAGACAAGCGAGTGATCACTAAGAGATACGTCTCCCTCCACTCCCTTCATTGCCATATTATTATGCCACGTCTTGCAAATTCTTAAGAGGAAATGCTGGCATAAAATAAAAATCATAATACGAGGTTTGGCTCTCGACTGTTTCCTCCTCCAAAATTGGACCGATTTAAAAGAGATATTTCACAAACTGAATAACAAGAATATATACTGTGTCCTTATGTTTTTTTGATGGTTTATTAACCGTATAAGCACTAGAACTCTCAAAAAATGCTCAAAATTGTCCGATAAATCGCCGTTAACAGAGCGTGTACAAATTTTTATTTTATTTTATTTATTCGGGAAAACAAACATTTACACATTAAGATTACAAAAATATATGATACAGAAATGATACAAATGTGAAATCAACTACGTTTTCCACAGATACACAATGAGACAATTTGGTAAATTTTTAGGACTAGCGTAGTTTTGAGAACAATGAAAAAAGAGGAGTATTAATAGAAACGTATCAACAAAACATAAAGCCGTCAATAGTGCCCGATAAGTGTAGAAAGTGTCACATTATCTTTTCTAATTTTTTACTTAAGTTTGGCAACTATTGATCAAAAAAAGAAAACACAAGGACAAAGTATACCTCCTTTTTATTCAGTTTGTGAAATAAATCTTATATCGGCCCCATATTGGAGGGAAAAACAGTCGAGAGCCAAACCTCGAATTATGACTTTTTACGTAGAAAGTCTCGCCGCCAGCATTTCCTCTTAAGAAAGGCATCCAAGTCGCCCCGCCATACTCTTCCGTTACATGGCATGTAGCTTCCTTGGGGAGTGCAGGGGAACACTAACAGGATTTCCTGGAATTCCTACGGGAACGGGAAAACTCAATATTTATTAAAGATCCCTGTACCCAGGATAGAACTATTCAGACGGAGCTGCGTATATGTGGCGCCACTTATATATAACTCTTTACCGATCTGGATAACTGAATTACCTTACCAAAAATTCTGTGCAGTTTTAAAAAAGTGGTTGATATCGCAATGCTTTTATTCAGTCAGCGAATTTCTCAACAAAAGGCATGTCCATCCTATCACTTCAGGAATGCACTGTAGTTTTATAGTTGGTATTTTGATACCTAAAACACTGTTAATGTAGTTGCCTTACGATTTGTGATGTGTGTTTAAACTTTAGTTTATATGTATAATAAGGTTATATTGGTTTTGTTTTCTGTAGAATTCCAGAATTTATTGCGGGAAACTGTTATTATTCGTGTACTTATAATATAACTATTGAGTGAGTGTTACTATTTTAGTGGCACAAAAACAAGTTAATAGACTAATATTTGTATGCCATTAAATGGCAGAATGTGTCTTTGCACTAAATATATTATTGTAACATCTGTTTCTACCACACTTTATACAAATAAATGGAATTATTATAAAAAACGAGATATACGCGTACGAAATCGCGAGTAAAACCTAGTCATCATCTGCCTAGCCTTTTCCCAACTACATTGGGGTCGGCTTCCAGTCAAACTGGATTCAGCTGAATACCAGTATTTTACGTGAAGCGGCTGCCTACCAGACCTCCACAACCCATTAAATGGATAACACGGTATTTCTTGACAAGACTGGAGTCAGATTTACTGGCTTCTGACAATCTGTAACGACTGCCAAAGTTCTACAAATGACTGCTGGGACCAACAGCTTAACGTGCTTTCCGAGGCACGGAGGAAACTCGGTATGTTAAGATGGTCACCCATCCACCGACCAACCTTGGCAAGCGTTGCTTAACCTTGAAGATCGGTCTGTGCGGCTGTGAGTAAAACCTAGTGTTTCTATAAAAATGCGAAAGTAGATTAATCAATTAAACTTTTCTAAAACAGATCCCAACGATGAACATTCGCGGATATCAAATAAAAATGACATACCTACGATACAATACATTCCTGACGTACAATTTTCAGTGCCGACCTCTCACTCTGCTCACCTCATTGCATAGCGTGATGTTGCCGGTACAAGGTCACCGAGAGAAGATCGCAAGCGCGGCTTTATAAACGTTCCCATAACGATTTGTTTGCAAAACAAACTCGGATGGTTAGGCGATGAACGGTCTTGATACTTGATAGTTTTTGGTGTGTAATTTTTATGTTTGATTTAAGTGAAACATTTAACAACTCATAATTTCTTTACGCTTCCCGCGTGGTCGCTTCATCTGTCTTGGTTATTGGTTTTTTTACTTCGTAAGCATGCATCAAGGTACCCAAAAACTGGGTAATTAATCCGAAACGTAAATTACCATTTTAAATAACGTTTTCACACCAATATGTACAGGGGTAGACTTAGTGCCATATGCATTGCCTAGCAGTCAACCTCTGGGAGCCGGACGCAAATATAAAATGTAAGTACAAACACGTTTTATTATTTAATTAATACTTTACGCACGCAGATGTGCAGACATTGCAACCATTAACTTCTTATGGGAGCAATACGTTCACACAACACAATATTACAATACTGTTATGCCCAGAAAGGGCTGGGCATGATGCCCTTGATGAGCTTGATGCCCTTGAGTCAATTGAGAAACGAGCCAAAAGGATCATCGGTAGTGATCGGCTCGTCAAGTCGAAGCTCCGGTTGCATTTTGGGGAATGTGCGACTGAATTGCATAATTTAATTCCGCCAAGTCTGTTCTATCATCGGACCACAAGACGAACGGCGATACGCCACAAGTACATGGTAGATATCCCACTCACACGCACAAAACGTTTTGGGAACACATTCACAATGCGTACAGCTAAGGAGTGGAATTCCTTGCCGGAGTATGTGTTGTCTGATAACTACAATCTGGGATTCTTTAAGTCAAGAGTGAATAAGTTACTTCTAGGCAAGAGTGCTTTATCTTCAACCACATCACCGCTTACCGTCAGGTGAGATAGTGATTAAACGCTTGCCTATGAATAGTAAAATAATACATATTGTTTTGTACAAACAGATGTAGGTACACTATGAACAAAAAAAAAACAACTTAAATCTTTAGGTACACATGAAATAAAATGTTACTCAAAACAACAAAACACCTGAATGTCGTTTTTCTTTCTCCAAACTTTTGGACTCTGTTTACCAAATTGAATATTGAATTTCTCCACAAATCTGCTAGTATCAAAACCTCTCACTTACACGCAAAGGTCCCGCCGCACTTACCGTACAATTGCAATGCGTACGCACTCCGGCGGTTCCCGCGCTCTTGCGTCACTGCCTCTGCTGACCCAATAATAACCACTTAGTTCATTATCGCCACGGTAATCAAGTGGCGTGGTGATTCTTGTGACATATGGAATGGTGATTTTAGAAATGATGGGTTGGGTAAATGATTTTGGTCATTATTTTTGCTATAGAAAGGCATTGTCGTCTCACAAATTAAACGCAAGTTGGTTCGCTATTGAAGATTTTTTTTTTAATAATTTTAAAATGGTTCAGTAACCAACGAAATCCTATTACTAAGTGTCCGCCCGCTGTCCGTCCGTCCTTCCGTCTGTCTGTTCTTCCGTCCGTCCGTCTGTCTTTCCGTCAGTGGGCTTTATCTCAAGAACTGTAATAAGTAGTTTGTTGAAATTTTCATAAAGTGTGTATTTTTATTGTCTCGATATAAACATTGTCATCATCATATCAGCCAAAAGACGTCCAAGCGTCGCCACAACGACCGGTCCTGCGCGTCTCGCATCCATCGGCTACCCGCGACCTTCACCAGGTCATCAGTCCACCTTGTGTATCGGCCGCGCCAACTTTTCGGAAAGTTCTGGAGTGGCGACCGCGTACCGGTGTACGCGGTCGCCACTCCAGAACTTTCCGGCCCCATCGACCATCTGTTCTGCGAGCAATGTGTCGTGCCTACTTCCACTTTAGTTTGGCGATACTATAATCAACAAATAATAAAAATTAAAATAAGTTAAAAATCAAAGATACAATAAATTCATCATCCACACAAGAAACGCGTTTTATTCGGTTTATGGACGGATCCCTTCGTGTGAGAGTCCGATTCGCACCTGTCTGGTTTTTACACACGTTTGAGATTCCTCTTTTGGAGCAAAGCGTAGTTTTTTTTTATTTTATTTTTATTTAGGAATGGGCTTGCTCTTGACCGCAATCATGCCTGATGGAAAGCGATAGATGAGGTCTATGATGGAGCGAGCGTGCCCAGAAGATGCCTGTTCACTCTTTATTTGAAGGCAGACGGGTTTTCCTTACTCTGTCTATTCCTATGTTAAAAATAATCCGGGAGGATTGCGCGTCATCTGTTAGACATTCACAGAACTCGCTTAAATTACTTATAGAGAAAAAAATAGCACTGAAGAGTGTGCATTAAAACAGTTGACAGTTGAAGCCAGAACAATACAATCCAATTAATTATGATTAGTTTTAATTGCACTCATTAAAACAAGTCGGATAATCATGAGGATTAATAAATTATAATTATGGGAATGGTTTTTTTTAGAACTATTTATTTAAAATTTCCATCACGTGTCGATGTAAAGGTTACTCATAGTTTTTTACAGAAGCTGTATACGTATAGAGGTGAATGTGTCATCTGTCCGATGTTATGATTCCATTTAAATTTAAATTCAGTACGATCTTCTTCTTCTCGTGTGGGCAGTAAGGTCTAACGACCCCACACACCCTAGTGTCAGAGTTTCTAAACCGCCTCAAGGGCCTCTGACATGGTTTATTTGACGACCGCCATTTGGCGGCCGGGATCACCGGCTTATACGTGCCTTCCGAAGCACGGAATCATCTTTTTATCAGACAATCAGGTGATTCAAGCCTGCTATAAGATAGTTATCGCGGGAAGTAATAAATCAGTTTTGAAAATGATCCCACTGATAGAAAGCCACATCATAACAGCCAAAAGACGTCCACCACTGGACATAGGCTTCCCAAAGCGGGGTAGGGGATTGCCATTATCGCCACGCTTGGCAGGCAGGTTGGCGATCGCAGTGTATGGTGTTGCGTTTTACCGAGAACGCTGCTGCCCATTCTCTGGTCTCTGCCGTAAGAGGCGACTAAGGGACTCCCTTAGTCGCCTCTTACGACACCCACGGGAAGTGATGGGATGGTATTATTCTTTTACAGCACCATACGGCACCGGCCGACACCATACATGCGAAAGGAAGCCACTGTATACCGGAAAAGTGCAACGTAAAAGTAAAAACAGTATTATGTACTATTCAAATAAATAATCGCTTCTATTTCATAAAACTACATAGATTACACGTTCCTATAATCTGTCCGATCGACCAGTTCCCGAACTCCATAACATCGATCCACAATTTGAAAACCACAATTGTAAATTCCCAAGGAACCCTAAATACCTTGTCACGCGTTCAATAACAATTATCACCACGTGGCTAATCGGAAAACATAGAAAGGTACAAAAACAGTAGCATCAACGATTATTTCATTAACTGTTTTCTACGACTGCTATGACATGCGAGGGGTTATCCGTTCTCGTGAGTGTCAACGGTTTTTTTGCCGTCTTAGGTACTGCTGTTATTTGCACGTGAGGGCTCGTGGTTTATAAGCAAATATAGTTAGGCCAATCGTGAACTCAGTCCACGGTCTAGTTAAGGAAATGTAACTCTCCCTTCTTCTTATCGTTTGGGCAGTCAAGTCTAACGACACCACAAACCCTAGTGTCAGAGTTTCCATTTTATTTGACCACCGGGACCACCGGCTTATATGTGGCTTCCGAAGCACGGAATCATCTTTTTTATCAGACAATCAGGTGATTCAAGCCAGGGGGGCTACTCTCTAAGCGCGAAGTCCGTAGTTTCAGGCTTAGTTGTGGGCATATTCTACTCCGTATCACTTAACCATTTATGACAACAGGATTGGTCAGTTACTGCCCAATCGTGTTATCATTTATTCTTAGTTTGGGTTCAGGACTAATCGTAAGTCCGTAAGTGATAAGAAGTAGGATACGCCCGCAACTAAGCCTGAAACTACGGACTTCAGACTTAGAGAGTAGCCCGCCTGTATTGTTCTAGCCAAACTGGAAACAACTGTACAAAGTATGGCTTCCCGTGGGAATCGAACCTACGGCCACCGGGTCACAAGGCAAACGCCTAAACCACTCGACCACGGAGGCAGTTGGCTCTCCCAGTTCTCATAGGACATCCAATGTTACTGACAGAGTCTGATGACTCCAAATTTGACAGCGTATCGAAGCAGTGGAGTTTCTTGCACGTTCCTCTCCATATAGATCTACGCTTTGTAACGTGCAAATAGCTTCATGTTTTTGACTGACGTCCTTGACAATTCAAAAGCATCTGAAATGGGTTATTTTAAACTAATACTTTGGGTCACGAGTGGGCGAAGTGCATTGATGTTTTCAGATGTTTGAAGTGGAAAGGTCCCTTAGATTAGACCACCGGTACTGGAACTCACGACGTTTAAGAGGAAATGCGGGTAGATAGACTTTGTATGTAAAACAGTCATATAACGAGGTTTGGCTCTCGCCTGTGTCCTTCCCCAATATTGGACCAATTTAAAAGGTATTTCACAAACTGAAAAAGGAGGATACTACGTCTTTTTATGTTTTTTTTTTTCATGAATAGTTGCCAAATTTGTACAATAGGGCCCAAAAATGCTCAAAATTGGCAGATAAACAGATTATCTGCCAATATTGAGCATTTTTTGAGGATTTTAGTGCTTATACGATTAATATATCATCAAAAAGGAAAATACAGGGGCATAGTACATATCCTCCTTATTTAGTTTTTGAAATATCTTTTAAATCGGCCGAATATTGGAGGAGAAAACAGGCGAGAGCCAAACATCGAATTATGACTTTTTACATACAAAGTTTATCCGCCCGCATTTCCTCTTAATGCCTACCACAAGGTGGACCGATGACCTGGTTACCGAGAAAATCCGCTGGTTCTGAGATGCACAACCTTTGGCGTAGAAGCGACACTTGGGGGCCGCCTATATCCAATAGTGATGGCGATACATCATACAGCTATCATAATTACTTTGTTACCAAATAAATCCAACTTTAAACGCTCACCCCTACCGTATATGGCGTGATAATACACTGAAATTTTTTGCTTAATTACATTGTGTATACATAGGCGATAACACGAGAAAAAATGCTATCATTCGTTATAAAAACGCCAACTAATCAATATCGTGAAAGTACTCGTAGTTACCTACCTGTAAAACATTTTCAATGATTGCTATCAACGTTGTTTTTTGTACAGGAAAAGTATGTGTTAATCGTTTGATTTGATGTTGTCAAAATTGACAATTTGACTGTGTTCATGATGTCACGCAATGTTGATAACACACGAGAGGGGTTCATAAAAAAAACATCAGCCGGTCCCTGTAATAATAATTCTACCGGCCGTGTGAAGCCAATATCAGTGTTTGAACCAGCGCTCTAGACCTGGGAAGTAATATAATGAAAAACCAATTCTATAAATTGAAAATTAGTAACATTGCGAGCTGACTACTAAGAGCACTCAGCAATATACAGAAATACACTTCGGAGAACTTGGAACGCAATGAGGAGCTCGTGGCTAGATAATAACAGTCGAACGGGTCGATCTTCAAGGTTGAGCAACGCTTCCAAGGTTGGTCTGTGGATCTTAATTTACCGAGTTTCCTCCGTGCCTCGGAAAGCACGTTAAGCCCCGGTGGTCCCGGCTGTCATTTGTAGATCTTTGGCAGTCGTTACGGATTGTCAGAAGCCAGTAAATCTGAGTCCAGTCTTGCCATGAAGTACCGTGTTACCCAGTTAATGGGTTGTGGAGGTCTGGTAGGCAGCCGCTCCACGTAAAATACTGGTATTCAGCTAAATCCGGTTTGACTGGAAGCCGACCCCAATATAGTTGGGAAAAGGCTAGGCAGATGATGGAGAACTTGGAACGCAAGAGCGAGCAGAGCGACCTCTCGACTTGGGGCACCCTGAGTCGGATACGTTAGGTTCGAATGGGATGGTGGGAGCAATAGTAAGCGAATGAAGCGAGCTAACTTAGCTCCCGTCATACCATTCATGTTAGGTTACTTCAAACCCTGTAGACAGAAAAAGGAGCTCCGTCGACTGTCCCTTTAAAATTTAGAAATTTTTCTGTGACTTTTAACTGTTTTTTTACTATTGATAGGCTCGCGTTTGACCACTATCTCACCTGATGGTAAACAATGATGTGGTCGAAGGTGGAGCACGCTTGTCTAGAAGTGGTGCTGGCTGGATATGATTGTTTTTATAAGTGTGCAGGACAATGTCTGTGTACTATTCAGCACCATTCAGTGTTGGCTCATATACAGACATTGGCTTTACGCCTCTCGGTCAAACGCAGAAGATATTATTGTGAACAAGTTTGTACGCAAGCTCAAGAGTTAGATAGGTAGTCGCTTCAGTAAAATACTGGTATTCAGCTGCATCCGGTATGACTGGAAGTTGACCACGACATAGCTAGCAAAAGGCTGGCGGAATTGTCGTAGCAAAGTTTCCTCCGGCGAGTACGCTCGCGCTGTGTAGAATTATGTCAGGCGTTTGATGCGTTTATAAAACTGACCAATGCTATAATAAAGCCTAATTCTGTGTTTAGTCAATATTAAACAAGTACCTATAGATATTTCTAATAAATATACACCGTGTTCTTTACGTTATCCATAAACTTTAGCAAACGTTTCTATAGCTTTAACAAATCAAATCAAACATAGGAAGTAGTACTTAAAGAGGCTTTGTTACAAAGATATTTGTTATTTCATTAAATTGAACTATGCAGTATGAAAGGGTCTTAGTGGAATTAAAATGAAAAAACTATCAAATGCTATTTGAATTTAATTTGTTTTTCATTGCTAATTCGGATAAAGAGGCGAATTGCAAATGCGATATGCGTATATCGGATGATCAACGTCAAGGTAATTAAGTTTGTATGAAAATTAACAAAAAACAAGAATTGATTAATGAGTCCATAATGTAAAATCCTTATTTCCATGTTCTGAACATCCAGTCGATGTTTATGTATATCGTCCGGAACACGGTGTATAGTTATCGCAGTTAGCAATAATTCATAGGTACATTTTGATGCAAGTAAACCTTGTCATTGGGCCGTATGGTATCGGCCAGTGCCATATGGTGCCGTAAAAGAATAATATCATCCCATCACTTCCCGTGGGTGTCGTAAGAGGCGACGAAGGTCTCGCCAGCGAATGGGCAGCAGCGTTCTCTGTTAAACTCAACAACATACACTGCGATCGCCAACCCGCCTGCCAAGCGTGGCGATTATGGCAAACCCTCCCCTTTGGGGAAGGCCTATGTCCAGCAGTGGCCGTCTTTCGGCTGATTTGATGAAACCTTGCAGCCGAAGCGGTACAGATTCGCGAGCCAATGGCGAGACCGTTATGGAGCCGAAGGACTGCATTGACAAATGCTTACGTGTAACAAACGAAACTTTTCAACGCTCTTACAGGTAAAAACAAATATTTCATAAAAAATAATAAGTACTTAACAACCAATTATTGAAAGAAATGAAGCGCGGGTTATTGTTCTTGCGCTGCGCTCAATTTCCGTAGGAGAGCTGACCGGGGCCCAACATCATCATCTCATCATCTGCCTAGCCTTTTCCCAACTATATTGGGGTCGGCTTCCAGTCAAACCGGATTCAGCTGAATACCAGTGTTTTACGTGGAGCCGCTGCCTACCAGACCTCCACAACCCATTAACTGGACAACACGGTACTTCTTGGCAAGACTGGAGCTAGATTTACTGGCTTCTGACAATCCGTAACGACTGCCAAAGATGTAAAATTGACAGCCGGGACCAACTGCTTAACGTGCTTTCCGAGGCACGGAGGAAACTCGGTAGGTTAAGATGGTCACCCATCCACAGACCAACCTTGGCAAGCGTAGCTTAACCTTAAAGATCGACCCGTGCGGCTGTTTTTTTATTTAGCCACGAGCTCCTCAGATCGGGGCCCAACCTGATTTTATAAATAGGAGTACGAACAACACAACATTGCGTGCCTAAAAGCGGTGGTTTCATAATATGTCTTCATTGAAATTAGTTTGCACACTGTACTGGCAATATTTTACACAAAACATGGCACTTTGCACCTCTATCCGGATATCCGGCCACAAATCATTGAGTGTAGACAAATCGATTAGCTCACGACATAGTCTTGTTTTCCGACTAATTGGCATGATAAAAGTTGCGGTTATGTTTGTGCGAAGTATTCATAAAACCTTATCCCCTTTTCTAGGGTTCCGAACATCCGTAAGAAACGGAACCCTTATGGGATCACTCGGGTCTGTCCGTCCGTCTGTCACAGCCAGTTTTCTCCGGATCTACTGGACCGATCTGTTGAAATTTGGCACAAATAATTATGAACTTCTGTGACCCAAACACGGACGCGTTACTTACTTAAATAAATACATTTTGAAAATGGAGGTCACTTTTTACCCCCAATAGTAAAATTAGACCAAAACTGGCCGTTTCCCCCCTCCCTACCCCCAATCAAACCTATAAGAAGTCTAGTGTTAAAATAACATGTTACAAAAATGAAAAATTGGCTCGGAACCCTTTGCACGCGAATCCGACTCGCACTAGGCCAATTTTTATGGGAAATCATCAAATGACTCTGTTCGCTCTGGATGAAGCAGAAGGGAGTGTCAGACTCTTACTGATTAAAAAACCCATAAGTGTTCCTCCTAGTGCCCTTTGCGTTCCAGGGCCCCGGTGTCTCTTTCGAAAAATTCCACAAACCTGGATGCATAAAGGTCTAAATCCCAAGTTGGTTTGTAAGGAATATTGATTTTTAATATGTACCTATGTGCGAAATATTCATACAACCAAATCTCCTTTTTTTCGTGGATGGTCTATGAGAAATCGTCAATGACTCTTTCTGTTCTAGGCGGAGCGGGAGGCCTTTGCATTCCAGGGCTGCGGTGACTTTTTCCAATAAATTCCTCAATCTTGGACTTTAGACATTTATGCATAACTAGCGACCCGCCCCAGCTTCGAACGGGTGCAAATGTTTATTTAGCCCAAACAAAAAAAGTGAACATCTAATTACCAGAATCAATAATATTGTGGTTCAGCTAAAATAAAAATTGCAATAGACAACCGTCAACGACGTCTGCTCTCAGGTGTCTACCAGTTCGGGACATCTCTACCTCCGTAATAATTATTTGGTTGCGCGACTTACTTTAATTTTGAGATATCTCCTAAGATATATATTTTTTTAAAAACCTTGCCCCATGTACAAACATACAAACTCACATGCACAAACAGTCAGATCCGGAACAACTATCTGTAGGCCATACAAATAATAATTTGGACCGTGCGGGAATCGAACCCGCGACACGTAGCGCAGCAGTCAATTGCTCAACCACTGCGCCAACCGTGCCGTCAAAATCATCCGTATTCATCTAAATTAAATGGTACAAAGGGCAATGGTACAAAACACTCAAGATGACTAACATATTTATTAAGATAAGGATTAGTACTACATTGGTGAAAACACCTCTGCAAATGAAGTAGTATTTAATATAAAATTTGAATATATCATAAAAATGGTTATTGTGAGTCAACCATAAAAGATAGACATATGCTACTACGGAAGTTTTCGTTGGTATCGATGTGTTATTTAAAACTTTAGTAATTAATTTGTTTTATAATCAATAGTTTTCGCAGCGCACGTGATATATACTCAGGAACTACTGGTCCGATTTTAAAAAATAATTTCAGTGTTAGATAACCCATTTATCGAGGAAGGCTACAGGCTATATATCATCACGCTAAAACCAATAGGAGCGGAGCAGTAACAAAAATTGTGATGTAAACAAAGTTGCGCGGCTCAACTAGTAATCTTCATATATCAGCCAATTTACACAAAACTTCTACTAATTGTGTATTAAAACTTTCCTCAAGAACCATTCTATCTAGTAAAAAAACTCACATTAAAATTTGTTGCGTTGTTTTAAATATCAAAGCATACACACGCACGGATAGACGCGGGAAGCGACTTTGTTTTCTACTATGTAGTGATGTCTAAAGTCCAAGTTGGTTTGCAACAAAAGCATCTTACCCGTGGAATAAAGCTCCGTATAATAAAAAGACACACACACACACACACATCACACCACATCATCGCTTACCATCAGGTGAGATGGTGGTCAAGCGCGTGCCTATCAATAGTAAAAAAAAAAAAAAAAAACCGTGTTACTTCGATGTCCTTTCTTTCCATGGCCGCGGTGACTCAATCGAATAATTCCAAGTGGGTTTACAAGGAGCACTATGGTTCAGTAGTTCGGGAAGCGTTCGGCACAGGTTCGATGCCCGGCTGCTCTTTAAGTGTGACGGTAGGGTGGTTTCGTAAAGGTTACTATTTTCCTATAAAGGGTAAAATATAGGGGTTGTTTTCTTAGTTAGTTCGGTATGGTTCAGTGGTTGGGAAACGCGATGCGGGTTTGATGGCAGAGTGAGTTTGTATGTTTTTAGGGTTCCGAACATCCGTAGGAAACATAACCCTTATGGAATCACTTGGGTGTCTGTATGTTCGTGCATCACAGCCAGTTTTCTCCAGATGCATTGGACCAATTCTGTTGAAGTTTGATACACGTTTATAGACTAGGAGACCCCCACACAAGTATGCGTTACATAAATAAATAAATGTTGAGTCACTTTTGGGGGTTTAACAAGAAAATGACGTCGTTCCGTTTCATTTCGTTTTTTGTAGGAATAATAAAAGTGAAATGTAAAATCTACTCGGCCGGAGATGATTTCCCATAAAAAAAAGAAAAAAAAAACATTTATGTATGTAGTTCTCCATCTTTGGTTAACAGTGAAGTGCCTTACTTGACCGAAGCAGTGAACGCCTGGAAAGTGGCGTGCCCGAATACGGCGTTGCCCGATAACTTATTTTCCCAAAGACAATGGGACGAGCCGCTCTGCAGGTTGGTACGGAATAACCTCTTAAATACGTCCACCAATACTGCGGAGCGTGCCCACCTGTTGGCTGTGGGTGAATGGGAGTCGGGTCTTTGGCTACAGGCACTACCGTCACCCAACATAGGTACTATGCTGAGTGACAGTACTTTCCGTATCGCTACGTGTCTGCGTTTGGGTGCTCCTAGCGGAGCTCCACATCGGTGTCAATGCGGTGAAGCAGTCGACCGCCTCGGACACCATGGCCTGTCTTGCAGTAGGAGCGCTGGTCGGTTTGCACGGTACGCCAGCATTAATAACATCATCCGTCGGGCTCTTGTCACCGCCGGGGTGCCAGCTGTTTTAGAACCCAACGGCTTGGCACGCGACGATGGGAAGAGGCCAGATGGGATGACCATAATGCCTTGGAAGTTGGGTAGGCCTTTGGTGTGGGATGCAACATGTGTCGACACCCTTACGCCATCCCATCTTTTTAGCACGGCGGGCTGCGCTGGGGCGGCCGCTGCAGGCGCAGAAAACCTCAAACGGCGCAAATTAACAACTTAATTGGGAGTTACATATTTGAGCCGTTTGGGGTTGAAACATTAAGGCCATGGGGTCCAAGTGCGCATCGAGTCTTTCGGGATATCAGTAAACAACTTGTCGACTGTTCACGTGACCAGAAGGCTGGACTTTTCTTCGGCCAAAGAATCAGCATTGCGGTTCAACGCGGCAATGCTGCCAGTGTTCTGGGCACTTTTGCCATTGACAGCAATGTGGATTATTTTTTTGATGCCCAATGATTAATTTTCTTTTTTTATACGCGTTTGTACATAATTTCTTGTTAATTAGTGTAGTTCTTGAGTAGTAGTCTTTGAGTTTGTAAAAACTTTATAATGTGAATGAATAAATAAATACCTAAGTCATTTAAAGATATTGTTTCTTTTTTTATTTTTATTTTAACTTATTTTTTAGTTTTAATAATAATTTGAATGTTAAATTATTTTCAATTCTGATGTTGATTTCAATATTAATTTGTTTTAATTTAAATCTAGACTGTATGGATCAAGTTTTCTGAAATAATTGAATTTTATTTTTGTAATTTATTAAATCCTAAACTTACATTAAAAAAACTGTTAAAGCTTAAATTAACATTAATCGAGGTTATTTTCGTTTTTATTGGAGTTATTTAAAAAAAAAACACCTAATAATTTGGGATAAGGACACCCTATAATACGACCCTCATTTAAAAACTTAAAACAACCGGGCATCGAACCCGTGTCAAGCGGCACTTTACGCACTGAACCATAGTGACTCGTGAACCGTGCGAGTACATCACAAGTGTGTGGGTAGCCATGCATGTAGTACGAGGGGAAAGCGGTTCCACTTATACATATATACTAAAACTCCGCTCGCTGAGGGCACCCCCTGTGGGGTACGGACCTCGGCTCAACGGCGTCGTTTAGGGGGGGGCAGCAAGAGACTGGCTGGGTCATGTCATTATTTGGGGAGTTATTTATCACTACTGGCTCAGCTTCGCGGGCTGGCTCGTTTGGCAAAAGACGGGGGGGAGCATTACTGGGACATCGCGACGGACCTCGGCGGCGAGGTCGGAATACGGAACGCGGTCTGTATTTGTGTTTCTTGAGAGTGCTGGTTTCCCTACAGCTTTCTTGAAGGACGGTGATTGAGTCGTCAGGGTCGACGAGAGTATGCCGAGGACGGCGAATCCTACTAATCTTGGAGGGAGCGTATCGGGTAGCCGATACGATTAAGGGATTCTGGTGCTTTTCTGCAGATTCGATGAAGTGCTTAGTAAGACGCTTCATGAATTGCTTGATAGTTGGGACTTTGAGGTCGACATGAGTCGGTCATTCCTAACGAACCACGGAGCGCCCGTGGCCTTTCGGAGAAATCGGTTTTGGATGGTCTGCATCCTATGGATATGTTGATTCTTTGTGTGTGCGAAAACGGCACACGCATAGGTCATTATCGGACGTATGCACGTAGTATAGACGCGCAGTTTGCATTTAAGGGATAGCTTGCTGCGTGCATTCAGCATGGGATGAAGCCTACCGAGAGCGAAAGCAGCACGCGAACGTACCGCCTTTATGTGCTCGCCAAAGGTGAGGTTTTGGTCAAGGATCACTCCTAGATATTTGGCTTGCTTCTCCCAAGGGATCGGCTTTCCAAACATTGTGATCGGACTAAGGGGGGGGTAGAGTTCTAGTCCGCGGCTTGCGAAACAAGACCGCCTGACTCTTCTCCGGATTGACTTCAATCCTCCATCTCCGAAACCATTCGCCTAGGGCGTTCACGGATCTTTGGAGGTTGAGGGTGATGGCCTTGGTGCTCGTGCCGGAGCAGTAGATGGCCGTGTCATCGGCAAATAATGCTAACTGCGTCTTGGGGTTTTTGGGGACATCGCTAGCGAATAGCGTGAATATTAGGGGGGAGAGCACACCACCTTGCGGTACGCCGGCACGGATGGGACGGGGGCTAGAAAGCGCCCCTTCGATACGATAACGAAAGGTGCGATTCGACAGATAGTCTTGCAGGATGAGCACGAGACGGTCTTTCACGCCAAGTTTATGCTAAAGCTAAAGTTTAAGCTTGTAAATCAAGCCGTTGTGCCAAACTTTGTCGAAGGCTTTCGCAATATCGAAAAATAGGGAAAATACGAAATCCTTGAGACGCTTATAAATAAGTCTCTCGTAGATTTTGCCGAGCACATTGAGCATTCTGATGGGGCGATAAGAGGTCGGGGAGGACTTGGGCTTTCCCGGCTTGGGAATACCGATAACGGTAGCCTCTTTCCACTCTTGGGGAAACATGTTGTTGGACAGAGCGCCGTTGAAAATGGCGGTCATCAACACGATCAGAGCTCTAGGGAAAAGTTGTAACACCTTGTTGGTGATACCATCGGACCCAGGGGCGGCTCCACTTCTTTTTTTTTTTTTTTTTTTTTCCTTATTATTTAGCCACGAGCTCCTCATTACATTAATATTTGGAATCATAAATAATGCATGAACCAATGAAAATAAATGTTTTGAACTATATATTTATAAAACTAATTTATAATTTTCTATTTTGACTTATTTTGTAGGCTTACTATTATTCATTTAATAAATATATAACTTCTGCTTCAGGATAGTTACTATCAAAATTAAATGTCTTATTCCAGGATATTTTCAACCCAACAAAAAAGGATCACAGAAATCGAGTCAAAAACCTCGAAGTAATCGGTGAACAAACATAAAAACAGAAAAAACCCACCAAAGTCGGTTCAGTTAAAAAAACGTCTTTCTTTATTTAATACTATGTAAAGAAGTATGGATATAAAATTGTGGTAGCCCATTATATTCTTGTCCCAAATACCACATTCGCCTACTTCCCAAGTTCTCACAACTGTTACTTGCGTGAGGTGAATACTTAATGAAAACAATTTGATGAGTGAATAAATATTGCCGTTACTACGGATGTCCCTCAGACTTTATTTATGTCTTGGCGATGGCGGGATCTATTGTATTAGCTCATTAATATATAATAATATAAATAATAATATAATAATAATAATAATAATATTCCACACAACTATCACACAACGCCATCTAGTCCCAAGCTAAGCAGAGCTTGTGTTATGGGTACTAGACAACTGATAAACATACTTATATATTTCTAAATACATACATATATAGATAAACTACACCCAGACACAGAACAAATGATCATGCTCATCACACAAACATTTGTCCTGGGTGGGAATCTTGTAATTAATTTAAATAAAACAAAAGTGATTCAATTCCACCAGCGCCGTAAGAATCTACCAGTTAACATTGCATACAATAACTGTATCGTAGAAGAAGTTACAAATGCAAAATTCTTGTATAACTATAGATAATAAACTAACCTGGAAACCTCACTTAGAGGAAATCTGTAAGCGTCTAAGTAGATCTGCATATCTACTATTCCAATTATCCAAGAAAGTAGATACTGACACACTATCTACAGCCTATCATGGATTGGTCGCTTCTGTTTTGAGATATGGTATTGTTTTTTGGCGACAGTCAACTAATAGAGTATACATCTTTTTTGCATCCTGAATACAAGTTTGTATTCAGGATGCAAAAAAGATGTATACGTTCAATGTGTGTTCTAAGATCAACGGATAGTTGCGTTCCTTACTTCAGAAAATTAAAAATATTATCTTTTACATCTTTGTATATATTAGAAACTGCGTTATTTGTAAAAGAGAATCAACAATTATTTCAAAAATTTTCAACATTTAAGAAAACCCCAATTCGTGCCAAGTAGGCTAGATTGTGCGTTTGTGAACCACTGCTGCTGGGTATCAGCTGGGCCTGTCGCCTTGCAGCAGTGATGTCGCAATTTTGTGTTGTTAATGTATTACTAACATAGTTTGTAAGCTTTTTGTTACTAACACTTTTGAGTCTTGGTACTTGTAATAAATGTTATTATTATTAATATGAAAATGTATTATGTCAGTACAACTGTAAAACTGCTTTATTGAAAAAGAGTTTCTTTGGTATTGCTTCAAATATTTATAATAAAATACCAGATAAAATCAAATCATATCTAAACAAATCAATCAAATCTAAACAAATTTAAAAAGTCCCAGTCAGGAGTTTTTATTGGAGAAGTGTTATTACAGCGTAGATGATTTCCTAAACGATATTTTGCTTGTATAGAACTCTGAAATTGAATGTTTTACTCAAATAGAATTTTTATTTTGACATAGTAATTTTAATTGAATTGAAATCTTGACATTACTATCTTAAATTGAATTTAAATTTTGACATTGTGATTTAGAATTAAGTAAAATTTTGACATCTAATTTCAATTCGATTTAAATTTATGACATAGCAATTTTGATGGTAACTTCATTTTTATATAATATTTTCATTTTAATTTAAACGTCGACATGTCAATTTTAAAGGTAACTTTATTTTTATATTATTATTTCAATTTAATTTAAATTTTGACATTGAAATATATATATATATTTTTTAATTTGTTCAACTTGATTTTGTACGCCACAAATGGCAAAACATGTATCAACCTAATCGTTATTAATAAGACCTGTATGCTGTACTCATGTTTTACAAACTAAATAAATAAATATTTAAATCTTTATTTCTCCCACAAAAACATAACTTTATACGATAAAACCGATTTCCAAAAACAAAACACTACAAAGTGAAAAATAACTTTAATTTCGGAAGTTGGTGTTTAAAACCGAAAAAACGAAAAACACCGACTTCCGAAATTAAAGTGTTTTGTTTTTGGAAGTCGGTTTTATCGTATAAAGTTATGTTTTTGTGGTTATATTTTTTTGTAAAAAGTTTATTTTTATTTTTTACTTTAGTGGTGCCTGCGTACCACTAAAAAGTACCACAAACACAGCGTGCCGGCGTGATGTTATGTTATGAACTGGTGTAAACAATCATGCGATTACAGAAATCCCGATCCATTTGCTATCATTTATTGAAAAGTTCCGTTGCCTACCTCCGAAGTTCATCATCAAAAAAGAATCATCTAAATCGGTTTAAAATTGGCGAAAATATCGCTGAACAAACATTTTTCATGGGATCACATCATCAGATCCTGACTTATAACTTCCATCATCAGCTCAGCAACATGAGATGATGATTACTAGGCACAAAAATCTGAATTGCGTTAGAAAATTTATGAAAAACAGTACTTATAAAATTTTAGGGTTTCCCTCGATTTTCATGGGATCTCATCATCAGATTCTGACTTTGTGACAATGGGACCACTTCAGGAGTATAGGCTTTCGAATAAAAAAAGAATTATTTAAATCGGTCCAGAATTGGCGGAGAAATCGGTGTATTTACATAAAAAAAAAGATACTAACAGCCGAACATAGAACCTCCTCCTTTTTGAAGAAGTCGGTTAAAAATGAACTAACATGCTAAAATCAATTTCAGGCAAGTGTACTAGTATATGTGCGGACCTGGTGCTATTCATAATTATGTGCTAAAATAGTTTTATTGAGTAAAAAGTTATAATTGAGTTTATCAGAAATATGTAATCAATACAAAGTACCAAAAGATGACACCATTATTTTTTGTCCCAGAGTATTTTCACTTGGGATAATTTTTAATATCCACGCGGTTGAAGCCGCACATAAATAAACTCTATCAACTGACCACTTAAATCAGAGCCCACAGATTGACCTTGGGTCTTTAAGTCAAGACTGCATAAGTTACTTCTAGGCAAGCGTGCTCCATCTTTCACATCATCTTTTACGATCAGGTGAGTTTGTGGTCAAACGAAAGCTTATCAATAATAATAAAAAACAAATAGAGCCACTTACCACTCATACCCACGCATCACCGTCCCCACACAACATCCGTATGTTACACACTCACTCACACATACACAGAGCTCAACAGGTGTGTATATGTGAATGTTATACAGCAAGTTGTTTTTTTTAATTCATCCTTTGATATAAAATTCTTGAGTTACTGAGTGACTGACAGACAATGCACAGCCGAAACTACTGGTTGTAGAACGCTGAAATTTAGCATGTAGGTTCCTTGAGGAGTTTAGGGGAGCACTAATAGAAAATTTCCCGAAATTCCTACGGGAACGGGATATGCGCGTACGATCTCGCGGGCAAAAGCTAGTACTTATATAAAATGCAACGTGTAACGCGCAAAACGCAATACCTGAGAATTGGTCATTGTATTAATCATTGTGAACAATTGCTACTATGGGACTAACACTGAAATCGCGTTAACACGTTACATGAGCGCATTACTCTACAAAATTTACTAAATGTCTGGTTTTTTTTCGCGATTTCGGGTTATATAATAATATGATAATTTATTGTTAACAGCGAGCACCTTGGTATTTTTACTCTAGGTACTGTGCTAATTTATTGGTGTTAATTTGTTACAATTATTATTATCTTTGTTTTGTAGAACAATAGTATACATATTTTACTGTCATTGAAAGATTTCATGTTATTGAAGACAGATGAGTCGTATGAAGAACATATATTTTGAAAAATAAAATACAAAAGCTGAAATGTGATTTTGTAGCGCACAATCCATTACAATGATTTTCATTTTGACCGTTAAACACCAATCCTTGTAATAGTTTCATTGTAGAGGAGCCCATTTTTTTAACTTTTGATGTAATTAGTCTGGGAGTATGTTCAATTGTATGTAATGCTATTTAAGTGGAGTCTATTCAAAACGAGCAGATTAGCGGCTTTATAAAATTACTACAACTACAACAACCCATTACTAGTACAACTGAGGAGCTCGTGGCTAGATGATAACAGCCGCACGGGTCAATCTTCAAGGTTATAAGCAACGCTTGCCAAGGTTGGTCTGTGGATGGGTTAACATACAGAGTTTCCTCCGTGCCTCGGAAAGCACGTTAAGCCGTTGGTCCCGGCTGTCATTTGTAGATGTTTGGCAGTCGTTACGGATAGTCAGAAGCTAGTTAATCTGCCTCCAGTCTTGCCATGAAGTAACGTGTTACCTAGTTCATGGGTTATGGAGGTCTGGTAGGCAGCCGCTCCACGTAAAATACTGGTATTCAGCTAAATCTGGTTTGACTGGAAGCCGACCCCAATATAGTTGAGAAAAGGCTAGGCAGATGATGATAAAATTACTACAACTACAACAACCCATTATGTCCCACTGCTAGGCTTGGGTCTCTCCTTAATTAGGAGGATATAGAATTTATAAAACTATCAGTATAAAATTATGAATAAGAAAACAAACATTCACATTCGGTTGCTAGTTGAACGAAGGTTTTCTTCTTTAGGTTAAAAAAAACATATTTTGTATTAAAAGAATCTACCAACGTCCTTCAAAAGAAGTTAATAAAATCGAAGTGAAAATGTCAGCATTTTCACCCCAAGTCCCCAGACATTTGTAATCAGGTCGCACGTACCTTCCCCTGAGAATCCAATTTAGATTGGAATTTACAGCGTTTCCTTTGAAGAAAATAAATTGGATTACTGGGATAAATCGTCTTTCAGTGCTGGAGAAAAATTGATGTCTTTTATGCATTTATCTGAGCAGTTTATATAGAAATCGTTATATTTCTTTATTCGTTCAAATAGGTCGCTCCACCTAAAATACTAATATTCAGCTGAATCCGGTTTGACTGGCAGCCGATCCCAATATCGTTGGGAAACGGCTAGACAGAGACAGATGATGAGTTAGTTGATTATTAACTATTTTTTTAACTAAATTTACTTATTAGATTTTGGAAGCTATAAGCGGCTCCGCTCTCGTAAAATTTAGCCTTTAGTCTTTTCCAGGGTCCTATCTTTCTGAGTATCAAAACTCATCAAAATCAGTTCAGCGACTTGAGTGTGAAAGTGTGACAAACAAACACGATGGTGGTGTCTCAAACCAGCAATTAACTCTGTATTGTGTATTTTACCTATAGTTTTGTGTAGAGTATCTAATGGCCATCAATATAGAACATTGTATTGTGTCGTTAAAGTCGCCCGCACAACCAAGATTTTCACATCTTTTTATATTTCAATTTTCTGATCAAAATCATAAAAATAAATCACAAAATGTATTTTTAATCATGAGAATTGTTTTGGTATCACGCTGTATATCTTATCACTACGTTACCTTACCATGTGAGTAATCTACCAATTTCAGTTTGCTGTCTAATAAATCTAAAAACAACGTTATTCCATCGTCATAAGGTTTATTTTATTACACCTGAACTGCTTATAAAACTTGGTAGGGACGTGCATAAAAGCCAATGTAGTTTGCCCTCCTCCGTCCCTCCAAACGGTTTAAAAATGGAAGTGCAAAGGTGAATGGTATAGAAGTTCACAGTTCAAGAAGAATTGGACTCTCCACGTTCCGATTTTGAAAACTAAATTAGTTATTCATTCGCGAGTTGGACGTCGCGCGCAGCGGCCATTTTGTTATTTTTTTTTCTTTTTTCAAAAACAGTGTTGCGTTGAACATTCGCTATAGTGCCAAAAGTTTTTGACAATTTTGTGATTTTTAGATGCCTTTTCCTTGAAAACTCTGTGTGTGTGTATGTGATTTTCTTTGCATGTAAGTACAGTTTTATTGTTGTTTTTCTTGCGACGATGTTTAGATAAAGTTTAAATCCTTGTATTAACGTGATAACTAATTTCCTACTGTTATTTATCGTTGCTCATTTTGTAACTATCGTATCAGGTGATAATTTCGTCATCATATATATATTTAACGTCGTTTTGAAGGTAAATTAATGCGGTTATGCACATTAATTATCCTAAACTAATATTATAAAGCGGTAAACCTATTTATTTGTTTGTTTAAGTATATAATTATATCATAGATACATAAAAAATCTATGAATTACATATATCTGGAAGTACCAAAACGATAACTGATGGAAACCTACGCCATTGCTGAGTTCCCATAAAATACAGAGTTCCTGTGGGATCAAAAAACTGCCCAGACCCTTCAGAAATAATAATCAGCAGAAGAGTTGACATTGGCTCAGTTTCCAAAGAAAAAAATAAAAAATCTATACAGAGCAAACATACTGAATCGTAATGCAACATACCTTCCTATATATTATATGAGTCATATAAAACACGATTATGTACTTACAGCAACGTGTCGAACACTTAAAATGACATTAATGTAATATCCCTATCCATATCATCACGCCTGTATTACGCCTGTCAGGGGTAGGTAGAATTGTTGAGGAATTTATTCGAAAGAGTCACCGCAGCCCTGTACCCCTATTCTGTAACATCATTTTCGTGTCTGGATAGAGGAATCGAGGAGTCGAGGTGAATATCAAATTACGTCAAACGTCAAACCTTTATGTTGTGTGCAATAAAGCTCACTTTGTGAGGTTTGTCACTCAGGTGAAGCTCGATATCGAAATGGTTATTTACAGAATAGACTAGCTGCCACGCATAGTGCACTAGGAGGAACACGGATGGGTGTTAGTCAGTAAGAGTCTGACACTCTCTTTTGCTCCGCCCAGAGCAGGAGGAGTCATTTGATGATTTCCCATCCTTAAAAAAATGGTGTAGGCAGGATTGTATTACACAGACTTAACTGCCTCTTTGGTCTCTGCTAGACGAGGGTCTGGGTTCGACTCTAAGGTCGGGCAAAATGTTACTGGGGTTTCTTTATAGCAGCCCTGGACTTCGGAAGTCGATAGCCCTTCCGGTCCACAGGGAGGGCTACTCTCTAAGCCCGAGGACCGTAGTTTCAGGCTTAATTGCGGGCGTTTACTTCTCCGTATCATTACGGACTTACGATTAGTCCCGAACCCGAACCAAGAATGAATGACAACAATTCTTAGTGGTTACGTGATAAGGAGTAGAAAACGCCTGTAAACTTAGGCCAAAACTGAGTAGCCTCCTTGAACATTCCCAGGTCGTGTTGGATTGCCAACCAGTCAGACTATGACAATAAAGATACAAAGAATGCATCCGTGTTTGCGCACAAAGCGGCATAAGTCGTGAGCTCAGATGAATGCAGCAGGGTGATCTCGCCACTCGCGGCCGGCCCTGGTCTCGCGGTCGGTCCTGGTTCAATCTATGGTCCGGAGCGAGGAAGCATGGGAAGCGATCACCTCCTTCTGTGAAGCAGTAATGCTAGCAAAGGAGGAGGCTGAACGTGTAAGACAGAGGAAAACCTCACGACCCAGCCGCCGCAACAGAAGAAGACGTCCCGGGCGTCAGGGGTCGCAGGGCGATTTCCGGCCACCCTAGGCGCGGGCCTGCGGACGGCGAGCTTTGGGTGGCTCGCCGTCCGATCAGAACCAGGCCCGTGTTGGCGGCGCGCTGTGTTCAACGCGCGCCTCAAGGAGCTGTCAGCAAGGGAGACGGAGCCCGCTAGGGCCAGTACCTGTCGGGGTGCGGAATCCGTTCGAAAGAGACGCCGCGTCCCTGGAATGCGAAGAGTCTGACACTCCCATCCGCTCCGCCCAGAGCGGAAGGAGTCATTTGATGATTCGAAAAAAAAAAAAAAACAAAAAATAAAGGGTGATCTCGCCAATGTACGGTGGGCGAACGAAACTTGCAAGCCCAAAAGCCGATAAGCATTAAATGACGAACCAATAACATGAAGCGTCAGAGCTATCGTTGTCAAACAGTGCACTGCGTACCATCTCTTGCCATGTACGAGGTCGAATCTCCGTAAGATAGTCCGTGATTGAAATTCGGTCAGGAGAATTATCCTTAGTTATGCCAAATCTCACAACGCAATCGGCCCCTTATCTACATGTAGGACCTCCGTAGGACTGTGGAGGCAACTGAATGTTGTTCATCATTGTATCAGCCGAAAGACGTCCACTGCTGGACATAGGCCTCCACCAAGCGTCACCACAACGACCGTTCCTGTGCATGAAGCCAAGCATTACCATATCTAATTCAACGCATACCTACATAGTTCATGAGTTTGATTTGCAAACGAACTTGTAGAAAACTAGTGGAAAACATATTTAATGTTCTTCGATGACTCACATGGAAAAATACATTTATTGAAGCATAAGTATCTACATAAGTACGTACAATAATCACAAACATTAGGGATATTTCATCGATAGATCCTCCACTGTAAATCTGAGGAGCTCGTGGCTAAGGAATAATAGCAACACCGGTCGATCTTCAAGGTTAAGCAACGCTAGCCAAGGTCGGTCTTTGGATGGGTGACCATCTTAACATACCGAGTTTCCGCCGTGTCTCGGAAAGCACGTTAAGTCGTTGGTCCCGGCTGTCATTAGTAGATCTTTGGCAGTCGTCACGAATTGTCAGAAGCCAGTAAATCTGACTCAAGTCTTGCCAAGAAGTACCGTGTTACCCAGTTAATGGGTTGTGGAGGTCTAGTAGGCAGCTGATCCACGTAAAATACTGGTATTCAGCTGAATCTGGCTTGACTGGAAGCCGACCCCAATATAGTTGGGAAAAGGCTAGGCAGATGATGATGATTTTGTGATGATGGCGTAGGATGCACATCATAATCACCTCAACTACAAAACCAACAACACCAGTTGCAGTATTTCATTCAAATCCTGCCATTTCTATAAAACTGTTCTACAGTTCTTGTCGATTTAGTCTTAATTGTAAAGTGGTGGTAAAAAACATGGCTTAATTGAAATTCGAGTTTAAATTGAATTCTGTCGAACAACATTTTTTTCCGATTTTTCTTTAAAAAAGTGATTTATAGTATCTTGTGAAAGGGTCGCTCTGCCTATCCTTGCAGGGAATACCCACAGAATATTCAAATGTTTTGTCAGTATTATCTGTAGGTCACTCATGACATAATCATTGTAAACAAACCTTTGATGACCATGACTCGTAAATACCTATAGTTTTCCTATTAAAATCATATTACTTACCTACTGTTACATCACGTTCAAAAGCGCGATACGATCAAAACTATGATTAACTTTATGATGTCAATCGATGCAGTCTGTTATAAGGAAAATACTCTATTAGAATAACACTAGTTGACCCGCAGAACTTCGTCTGCTTTGCTCCTTTTGGTATTAGCTTGATGTTATATAGCCTATAGCCTTCCTCGATAAATGGGCTATCTAACACTGTAATATTTTTTCCAATAGGACTTCTAGTTCCTGAGATTAGCGTGTTCAAGCAAACAAACAAACAAACAAACTCTTCAGCTTTACATATAGCTATCATAACCATCGGACATACAGACGCACTGCATCTTACCATCCCTACCTTGTTGCTATTCCACCGATTCCCACTAAGCGTTTCCAAACGTCTTTTATAATGTCCACAGCAAAGGACTGGAACTCTGCCTGCGTCTGTGTTTCCAAACGCTTACAACCTTAATATCTTCAAAGTTAGAGTGAACAGGCTCCTTTTGGGTAAGCTCGCTCCATCGTAGACTTTGTCTCTGTCATCTCTAACCTAGGCTAGAGTCAAAAGCAAACCCACCAAATATAAAAAAATAATAATGTACTGCAAAAATCGCTAATCGCAATAGAAGTTGGTTTCATACATTTCTGACCCATACCTTATTAAAATTATTATCTCGTATTTACTTAGGTACTAGCGTCTTTATTCTTATGTGCCTGCTATTTATTTATTTTATTTTAAAAAGTACAGTGACAGACTACAGACTAAGGCCCGTATTACAGAACGTTACTCAAGTACTACTTAAACTGCGTTCAACCGATTACTGCTTGAGCAAAGAATCTAGCCTCAAGCATTCAGTTTATTTTAGAACTATCCTCAAACTCAAATCAAACGAAACTACGCTTGAGTAGAGATTTTGATCTCTGATTACGTGAGTAAGCAATCATTATGGTAACCCTGAACAAAAGTTTGTTTTCTATTGCAATTCTTTTTTTTTCCGCACGATCAAAACCGGAGTAGGCGGACGACACGACGTTACTGACACTGACAGCCACCCTTAACCCTTCAGAGTAGGTACATATTATGTTCTGTGGACAGAAAAACTGTGAAACGGAGTGTTTTTGGCGGGATTATTTCGAGTGAAGTTCAGTGGCTGTTTTAATTATTCGCAAATTGATTCCTTGTGGTTTTGTTTTGTTGGTATTAACTACCTCAGCAAAGTTTGCGAGAAGGCTGACTCGATACATTTGCTGCCAAATACTGCAAAAAAAAATTAGAATGTGCTGCACCCCATTCTAATGAAACTCAAAAAAAGATATAAATTAAAATAAAGAGGTCTCAGGTAAAATTAAATGTTTTACGACATCTTGTGAAAACCTGTACTTCTACTTAAAGTTTTCACAATTTAAGTACATTTAAGTTCGATTTGTCTCATTATTAAAAAAATATTATAATAATCTACTTCTGCAAATATATCCGTTTTGATTAGGTAGGTACTCGATTTACTCCAAATCGACAACAATTTTCATGAGAATCTATGCTGAAGCGGGGTCTCGACTACACTTGCGAAAACAAAGATCAAATCTCGCCTCAAGCAGTGATTCTGAGCTGATTGTGCTTTTAAAATAAGGACACATTGAGTAGAGCTCAGTCAAGCCTCAAGCACTTCTGTAATACGCAAAAAATGTCATTTTAAAGTGACATTGCTCAGGTGATTATTGATTTTAGTTTCTCTGCTCAAGTCAAGTTCTAAAATTAAAACTCCAACTGAGACTAGTTTTAAGTAATGCTTGAGTCTTGATTGTAGTTCTGTAATACGGGCCTAAGACAATTCAGCACAGCTATGACAATATATTATACATAAATCTGAAGTCCAATTATTACTGTACACAGCACTCAATATCTAATATGGGGCAGGCTGGTCATGGTGACATTCTACCTTCTTTTTTTTAAGGATGTGATATCAGCAAGTGACTCCTCCCGCTCTGGGCGGAGCAGAAGGTAGTGTCAGACTCCCATTCGTATTCCTCCTAATGCCGTTTTCGTTCCAGGGCCGCGGTGACCCTTTCGAACAAATTCCGCAACGTGACATTCAACCTAACAGTGCTAAAGATTGACTAAATACCCAAATATAAGACTTACATAGCTACATAGCTTGGCTCATCGCCGTAAGGTTGTCTGCTTGTCGGTCTTCTACAGATTGTACTTCGGTGAGTGTGCCCAAGAACTCCACGACCTCATCCCACCGGCCTCCTTCTACCATCGGACATCCAGACGCACTGCATCTTACCATCCCTACCTTGTGGCTATTCCACCAATTCGCACTAAGCGTTTTCAAACGTATTTTATAACACGCACAGCAAAGGAGTGGAACTCTCTGCCTGCGTCTGTGTTTCCAAAAGCTTACAACCCTAATCTCTTCAAAGTTAGAGTGAACAGGCTCCTTCTGGGTGGGCTCGCTCCATCGTAGACTTTGTCTCTGTCATCTCTGACCTAGACTAGAGTCAAGAGCAAACCCATTACAAATAAAAAAAAAACTTAGCTTCTGAACGCGACTAACTTCTGCCTGGCCTAAGGAGTTTATAGTTATTTCATCCAAGGTGCTTTTTATTTATTTATTTATTTAATCTTCATGTACAATAGTGGTATATAGGCGGACTTAATGCAACAAGGCATTCTCTACCAGTCAACCATTGGGTTAAAAAAAAGGAAAAAAAATAGAGAAAAAATAATATTATGGATTTATAATATTACTAGCTGAGCTACGCAACTTCGAATCGACAAATTTTTCATTAATGCTCAGCTCCTATTGGTCGGAACGTGTTATAGCCTTCTTCGATGAATGGGCTATACAACACTAAAAGAATTTTACAAATCGCACCAGTAGTTTCTGAGATTAGCGCGAACAACCAAACAATCAAACTCTTTAGCTTTATAATAATATATTAAGTATAGACTATGGATGGTATTATATGTATGGAATATTAATCTATACTAATATGTAAAGCTGAAGAGTTTTTTTGTTTGTTTGTTTACTTGAACGCACTAATCTCAGGAACTACTGGTCCGATCTGAAAAATTCTGTCAGTGTTCGATAGCCCATTTATCGAGGAAGGCCATAGGCTATATATTATCACGCCAAGACCAATAGGAGAGGAGCAGTAATGAAAATTGTGACGCAGACGAAGTTGCGCGGGTCAACTAGTAGTATTGTATGTATGGAATATTAATTTATCAATTTATTACCAACACAAATATAATTTAGAAAAGATCATTTTTCCCAGCATTTTCAGTCCATTTCGCGACTATTCTCGTATCATCACGCTGGCAGTTTGCGATAGGGTAGGTAGTAGTGTCAAGCACACACGTGTTGCTAGTTATTTTTATTTAAATTCCAGGCGCTCCCCTGACAGTCCAATGAACGTTTTCATACTATAAAAATATCTCCACAAGCTAAAAAGTAAGTGCGCTAATAAAACAATTTTACCGTGTTTTGTGCAATCTTATCTATTATCAGCAGTGATAATGTTATCAGTCGAGGATAGCAATAGAATGACACTGTACAATGTACTTGATGAGAATATTAGTATAGATTTTATACTCTGTAGTTCTTTCATCATCATTTGTAGATCTTTGGCAGTCGTTACGGATAGTCCGAAGTCAGAAAATCTGACACCAGTCTTGCCAAGAAGCTCCGTGATACCCAGTTAATGGGTTGTGGAGGTCTGGTAGACAGCCGCTCCACGTGAAATACTGGTATTCAGCTGAATCCGGTTTGACTGCAAGCTGACCCCAGCGGCTGCCTATCTGCCATTCACAACCCAATAACTGGGTAACACGGTACCCAAATGTCACTTTGGGCCCTAAGGTGGTCTGCTTATGCAATATCTTTTTTACTATTGATAGGCTCGCGTTTGAATATCTCACCTGATGGTAAGCGATGATGTGGTCGAAGATGGAGCACGCTAGCCTAGAAGTAACCTATTCACTCTTGACTATTTGGAGTATTTATACTCCCAGATGGTGGCTATCAGGAAACACAGACACCGGCAGGGAATTCCACTCCTCAGCTGTACGCACAATGAATGTGTTCCCAAAACGTTTTGTGCGTGTGGGTTGATGTCCACCATGTACCGGTGGCGCATCGCCGTTCGTCTTGTGGTCCGATGATGGAACGGGCTTGGCGGAATTAAATTTTGCGATTCCGTCGCGTCGCTCACTCCCCGAAATACAACCGATAGAAAACCGACAGGCTAGCAACTCGGCGTCGATGTTCAAAACTAGGACTGACCCTTTTTTCTGGATTATAAATCACCAAATGACTCCTCTCCTTCTGGGTGGAGCGGGAACGAGTGTCAGACTCTTACTGACTACAACCTATCCGTGTTTCTTACAAGAGTACCTTTGGGTTCTATGGACCGGTTAGTTCTTCCGAATAATCCCACAACCCTGGCAAGGCACTGACCTCGACATATTCAAAGTCATGTCTTCCAATTCGACTCTACCTCGAACCATCGAAATGGTTCGAGATAGAGTCACTACAGCATGTCATTTATTGACATAAATTGAAGTCTTTTTAGGGTTCCGTAACGGTAACCAACGGAATGCTGTTACTAAGCCTACGCTGTCCGTCCGTCTTCAACGTCCATTCGTTTTACAACTGGAAGTATCTCAAAAACCGTAATAGGTAGACAGTTAAAATTTTTACAGAATATCTCTATTGCCACTATAACAACAAATAATAAATATTAAATTTTAAATTAAAAATTAAAGGGGCCTCCCACACAAGAAATGCGTTTTATTATCTTTGTGTGAGAGTCCGACTCGCATGTGGCCGGTGTTTTCTCTGGTGTAAGCTACTGAGTCAAATGGAGTAAAGGAACTTTCCTCCAAAAAGGACAAAATACATAGAGGAGTGAGTGCCAATATTCTTTAGCAGAACCCCACGACAGCGTACAGCTCATATAGATATGAGATACGCTTCACAAAACGATACTTATCAAGTAATTTCCTCGAAATACAACATTGAACTACAAGAACACAATAGATTTTAATCTGTACACTAATTACTTAATATTAATTGATAAAGAATTGCGTTGGCTATGTGTAAACAATTGGTTTAGAGGAAAATACAAGACTAATTAGATTTTTTTGTTCAATTTGAAAAGATAACATTTTTATTTTTATTTTTCTCGTACGCTCTCTTTTTAATTGCTTCTAACGGGAGAACTGCCCAGTTCGGGAACATGTCACCGGAAAATTGCAAACGCCGTAAGATTGTAAAACATCGAGTGAATTGTAAACTACTTTTTCTTAATAAGACCCGGATACATCGGAAAGTATTGAAATTGGATGAAATTTATTGTCTACAAAACGCTTTTTTCATTATAGATCGAGACAATATAATCTAATAAAGATTTATTACAATTTTACGGAGTCTGTAATTTTACGGTGACAAACATACCGGTCAGTTGAGACAGTAAATATAAACCTCACCCCACCGGTCCCCTTCTACTATCGGACATCCAGACGCACTGCAACTTACCATTCCTACCTTGTTGCTATTCCACCGATTAAGTAAGTAACTAAGCGTTTCCAAACGTCTTTTATAATGTCCACAGCAAAGGACTGGAACTCTGCCTGCGTCTGTGTTTCCAAACGCTTACAACCTTAATATCTTCAAAGTTAGAGTGAACAGGGTGCTTCAGGGTAAGCTCGCTCCATCGTAGACTTTGCCTCTTTCATCCCTGAACTAGTCTAAAGGCCATCTCAAATAAAAAAAAACATCTCCCTGAAAGATAAAGATTGCAAAGATTATAATCTTACAACATTCTTTCGATCTTCTACATAATTGCATTTTTACACAAGATTCCTATCACTTCTCTAAATATATTTTTGGAACAAGCACATAAAGTAGCCGACGCCGAATTAATGAAAGATAATGAATATTTATGAGCTGATAACGGCAATCGATCCAAGCAAGGTTGCAGAAATAAACTAAAATGTCAGGTTATGACGCAAATATAGACTTTGCATAACTTTGATGTTTTCATTCTGGGGTAAAATGTAAATATTTTGTTGCTAAATAGATATTCTAAAGTTAATCTGTGGTTTTGACGGGATAACGTCTTATAAATACTGATTTATAAGAACTTGTCAACATATTTTCGTGCGCGCAGCCAGCGATCGTTGGATCGTCTGCTGCGCGCACGAAAAGGTATAAAGTTCTGCAAGCGAGAGCGCGGAACAAGCGATAGAGAGCCACGAGCGGCCTAAGCGTTCGGCTTGTTTGTTATGAATTCAATGGTTTTCTAATGACGTTATCACGTAAAATTATCGTTCGTAAACCGAGTTTACAGACAGCCAATTTTTATGGGAATTTATCAAATTACTCCTCCAGCTCTGGGCGAAGCAGTATCTCAAATCGCTGTAATGACTATGTTTCTTTATTTTGACTATTTACCTAATTGTATTATTTAATTTTTAATTTTAATTGTTGATGTATTTATTGTTATTAATCTAATCTGTATTTATTTTTTTTGTCTATTTTTACTTTGTATCCTATTATTTGTACACCAGCCATGGTCAAACATGTTGAGTCATATAAATATGTAACACCTATAATAAGCATGTATTATGATTGTCCATGTATATTATCTACACATGATTTTGCAAATAAATGAATCTGAATCTGAATCTGATATACCAATGTAACGTCATTGGTTTTTAAATTTATAATTTTCCCCCGTTATAGTGACTTCACATTCAAAACTTATTTATTTCCGGTAAGCGTTGATGTTTGTTTGAGTCACAGAAGTTCATACCCTATGACTGTGTCTATTAAATTTCAACTAAATGGAGTCTAGAAGATTTGGAGAAAATTGGCTGTGACAGACGGACAGACAGACATACAAGTGATAGTATAAGTGTTCCATTGTTCCTCAGGGACGTTCGGAGCCCTAAAAGAAACAAACAGTAAATGATATTGAACAATTTGCAGACGGACAGTCGGTCGATGGAGTAGACATGTGTTAGAATGACCGCGTATGGGCAAACGTAGTGTGGGACGCCCTGCGGTGCGATGGATCGGTGATGATCGGTGGAAGAAGGTGGCTGGCAGCGGATGGATGTGGACTGCTCAGAACAGGGATGGTTGGCGCTCTTTGGGGCTTACGTTCAGCAGTGGACGTATATTGGCTGAAATAATGAAATGATATTGTACAATAATGTTTATTTCACAAATTGGTGTTATCAATTAGTTTTTTTTTTATATTTTTAATTAACTAAAACTATAGACTGTTTTTTAATGTCGGAGACTAAATTGACAGGTTAAAATGGCAAACTGACATAGATTTCAATTGCATTTAAGTCAGTTTTGACAAAAAAACAGTCATTAAATGAAAACGAATAAGTTTATAATTAACTTAGTGACCCAGACAGCCGATGGTACTCACTGATTTCCATTGTTTCTCCACAGCTTTCAAACTATAGTACCTACGTATAATACAGAGTAACCTTGGCATGTTCAACACACATAAGTTTCGGATGGGTGACCGCGTTCAATTCAATTTTATTATTTCATTTTATGCCTCGCTTTCATATCCGGTGCGAGACTCGGATATTACGCGGTTTGTGTTAGATGAGTAATACAATATTAAAGTACCTACTTACTTACTTTTTAGGGTTTCGTACCAGGAGGGTAACCAACGGAACCCTATTACTAGGCCTTTGCTGTCCGTCTGTTCATCCGTCTGTCAGCGGGCTGTATCTAAAGAACACATAGGTAGAGAGTTAAAATTTTCATAGAATGTGTATTTCTATTGCCGCTACAACAACAAATAATAAAAATTCTAATAAATTAAAAAATTAAAGGGGGCACCCATACAAGAAAAGTGTTTTTTTTTTAGTTTATGGTACGGAACCCTTAGTGTTCGCACACGAAGGGTTTGCACTCAGCCGCTTTTTAATAGTATCAATTTTACTGTTTAGGCATACCAGTAATGTTTAAAGAGTTTAATAGAACCCATTGCTCTCAAGCGGGCACAAATTCGGCTACCTCTTAGCAGTTGTAAATTTTTCATGGAGCCTACAGGTTCTGCTCTGATATGTCTCCTGATTGTTCAAGGGGGTAGAGGAAATTTCTGGTCACTTACCGAGTTGCATAAATTCCACCTTGGGATATGCCAAAGAGCAATGGAGCGCAGTATCCTGGGTCTGAAGAGAATAGACTAAGTTTGGAACACCACGCTGCACTCCAAAACAGGAAAGGCAGACGTGGGTTTGCTGAGCGTTTTGGAACGCTGCCAGGCCAAAATGGAATTGAGCTTGGCAAAGGTTTCCACGTAATGGGTGCCACAGGACGGACGACGTCAGTCGACGAGGGCGGCTCAGTAAGCGATGCTCGATGGTGCGATAATCTGGACGCACATCACGAAAGCTGGTTCGAGGTGGTGCATGATAAGAGTGTCTGGAAAGATATGGGCCTAGAAGTGGGTCTCCATAGGTTACTAAAAGAAATCTTCCGCTTTCATTTCCCTGAATAATTTCGACGCGGGATCCAAGACAGTTGAATTGTTTCTCCGGAACTTGTCGAGGTTTACTTGTGGTCGCCACTGCTGAATCTGGCTTTTAAGAGCTGCAGTGGTTCTGAATAGTGAAGTGGTATTGTCCATATAGACTGTTTTAAACCTGGTGAGGGTCACGGGTAGCTGATGGATGCGAGACGCACAGGTCCAGCCGTTGTGACGACACGCGCAGGGAGGCCTATGTCCAGCAGTGGACGTCTTGTGGCTAATATGATGATGATGGTTGTCCCATAAAAAATGCATCCATCGATTTTGTTACCGGCTAAACTAACGAGGCAGCCTCATTAATTAAAATAAATTAACTTAATTAGTGCTACAATTATCTCTGAGAGCGTAGATCAACCTCTATATAAGCCTACAATGATGTATTTAACACAATTATTGTGAAAACGTATAATCTAGCCATCCAAGGTTATGTTATACACTGCAGTTAGTACTCAGAGCGAACAGTACAGTTTACACAAGTGTGTTTTGTTTGCTGTAACGGTTGTAATTAAACGCAAATGATAATTACTTTTTAACCGACGAGCAAAAGGAGTAGGTTCTTTAGTCGATGTGTCTATATTTTTGATTTAATATTGTATGCACACAAATAATTTTTTTCATTCATCTGCCTAGCCTTTTCCCAACTATATTGGGGTCGGCTTCCAGTCAAGCCGGATTTAGCTGAATACCAATATTTTACGAGGGGCGGCTGCCTACCAGACCTCCACAACCCATTAACTAGGTAATACGGTACTTCATGGCAAGACTGGAGTCAGATTTACTAGCTTCTGACTATCCGTAACGACTACCAAAGATCTACAAATGACAGCCGGGACCAACGGCTTAACGTGCTTTCCGAGGCACGGAGGTACTCGGTATGTTAAGATGGTCACCCATCCACGGATCAACCTAGGCAAGCGTTGCTCAACCTTGAAGATCGACCCGTGCGGCTGTTATTATTTAGCCACGAGCTCCTCAAATAATAAATAATGCACACAAATAATAAATACTGGTATTCGGCTAAATCCGGCTTGACTGGAAGCCGACCCCAATATAGTTGAGAAAAGGCTAGGCAGATGATGATGATTTTGTGCACACAAAGGCGGACTTATAGAATTTTTTTTTTATTCGTAGTTAGACAGATTGGTAAAAATATGAGCAAGTCAAAATACGTATTGCGTTACGAACAATTTTTAGTTTTTAACTAAAAGTTTTTAAATATTAGTGATTTCTTTGACCATTCATCATCATTATCGTAACAGCCGAAAGACGTCCACTGCTGAATAAAGGCCTCCCCCAAAGGGGCGGTTTGCCATAATCGCCACGCTTGTCAGGCGGGTTGGCGATCGCAGTGTTTGGTGTTGCGTTTTACATTTACAGAGAACGCTGCTGCCCATTCTCTGGGGAATCCCTTAGTCGCTTCTTACAACACCCACGGAAACTGAGAAGATGGTATTGTTCGTTTACGGCACCATACGGCACCAGCCGACACCATACGCCATTGATCTTTCATTAGTAGAGCCAAATATTGATCGAAAAAGGTACACTAACGAATACGGCTGCCTACCGGCTAAAGACTGTCAAATATACACAAACTAACTGCCGCCCACGGCTCCGCCCGCGTGAATATCAAAAATTAACCCAAGGGAACATACTTCCAGGATGAAGGTTATGTGTTTTCCAGACTATAATCTATCTGTCTGCCAAATTTCATCGAAATCTTCAGCCGTTCTGGCGTGATTTGGTTACAAACATCATTCCATCAAAACTTTAATATTCATAATATTGATAAGACATAGACACAATGCCAAAAGTCAGGATTGCAGGACAAAGAAGAATAAAAATACAGACTTCATTGTTAATGAAACAATCGGGGATTATTCTCAGAAATCCCGACGAAAAAAAAAGATAGTGATCAAAACTTTTTGCGTGAACGCACCTGTTTGGAACAGAGGGTCGAAATTAGGGGAACCAGGTGTTTTGACCGTTACGAAATACACGACAGGTGGAAACGACAATGATATTGCGTGTACGCATGTTTGGGTTGCTATTCGTTTGAATAATCAAGTTTTTTAATAGTTTACAGTGTTGGTAGAGTTAGAGGTACTTTGTACAGATTCTCAAGTTTAATGCTTAAAAGAATAGCAGTGGTGGCCCGGTGGTAATGGCTGCGACTTACGAGTTGCAGGTCGTAGGTTCGAACCCAGACAGGCGATTTACTTTGTGTTAATTATTTCATCACCACTGCTCTCAAAACGGCGGAGGAATAGAATATAATACTCTTTATTATGTACATATGAGTTACAGAAAAGATAGATGAAGAAAACATTACACAGGGAGACACAATAGGCGGCCTTATCGATATTAAAAGCGATCTCTTCAAGACAACCTTTGAATGGATTGCAAAAACTATGGAAAGACAGTACTGCAGGTAGTCTTAGATGTACGATTTATATAAATAAATACATAATAGATAAATATATACAAATATAATTAGGAAAACATCGTGAGGAAACTGGCATCTCCTACTGGCGTCTGTGAAGCAACTCATGAGTCGCTTCACAGACGCGTCCTCTCGACGTATACGTCCAAAGAAGGTGATAATAGGACCTTTAACGAAGGAAGAAAGACGTTGTTACATATCCAGCTCTTCGAGGATTGAGACGTTGGTTAGGAACTGTGTCGAAGCTATGCAAAGCATTCGTCTCCAACACCACATTTCTAAAGTGTCTATCTTCTTTCTCTCACTTTCTCTTAAAGTCCAAGTTTCGGTACCATAAAGACATGGGAAACGCTAGTGTCCTGACAGGTTGCAAAGATTGATAGTTCGAGAAATCCCTTTTTTTTAACATTACCTTTGCATAATTTCCGCTGTTGTTATTAGTTACGTGGGCGAAGCCGCAAAGGACGGTCATTTTTTTTTTAAACCAATTTTTTTTTTTTTAAGGCACGCGTGTGACCACTATCTCACCTGATGGTAAGCGATGATGTGGTTGAAGATGGAGCACGCTTGCCTAGAAGTAACCTATTCACTCTTGACTTAAAGACTCCCAGGTTGTAGCTATCAGGAAACACAGACTCCGGCAGGGAATTCCACTCCTTAGCTGTACGCATTATGAATACACATTCATAATGCGTGTTACCATAACGTTTTGTGCGTATGGGTGGGATATCCACCATGTACCGGTGGCGCATCGCCGTTCGTTTTGTGGTCCGATGATGGAACGGGCTTGGCGGAATTAAATTATGCAATTCCGTCGCACATTCCCCAAAATGCAACCGGTAAAAAACCGACACATAAATAAACATAAGAAAAACTGACCAAATGTGAGTCGGCCTCGCACATGGATGGTCCCGTACCCTAAACCTTAATTTTTTAGTTGGGAAAAGGCTAGGCAGATGATGATCACATCATCACTTACCATCAGGTGAGATAGCGGTCAAACGCGTGCCTATATATAGTAAAAAAAAAAAAAAAAAAATATACGCTTAGTAATAGCGTTATGTTTTTTACCCTTTAGCTAAGGAACCCTAACAAAAGATGGTCTATGAAAAAAATAAAGACGTTTGTTTGTTTCGCTTTACGCCAAAACTACTGAGCCGATTTTGATGATTTCTGGTACTGAAATAGATACAACCCTGGAGACGGTGATAGGTTACTAGTTTTTACGAACTTTAGCACGAGCAAGGCCGCGGTGAAAAGAGATGCTGAGACGATCACAATTAATAAATTAGCTAACGGCAAGAAGATGAGTGATGAACATGATGATATCATGCTAAAATAAAGAGCAAATCACCGTGATCTCTAACACGGAAGGAGTAGACACACACTTCATAATTACATAAATATTTTATAAGTTGCACAAACATTTCACTCATGTATTCAAGGCTACGCTTATCAGTACCTATCAGTAAAGAAAACGTGTAGCAATATATACCAAACATGCTAAACGTATCTACTAAATTAAAACTAGGTATTAAAATAACAAATAAGGATAATAAGAGCCGCAAGGGTCGATCTTAAAGGTTAAGCAACGCTTGCCAAGGTTGGTCTGTGGATGGGTGACCATCTTAACATACCGAGTTTCCTCCGTGCCCCGGAAAGCACGTTAAGCCGTTGGTCCCGGCTGTCATTTGTAGATCTTTGGCAGTCGTTACGGTTTGTTAGAAGCCAGTAAATCTGACTCCAGTCTTGCCAAAAAGTACCGTGTTACCCAGTTAATGGGTTGTGGAGGTCTGGTAGGCAGCCGCTCCACGTAAAACACTGGTATTTATCTGAATCCGGTTTGCCTGGAAGCCGACCCCAATGTAGTTGGGAAAAGGCTAGGCAGATGATGATGATGATTAAAATAACAAATAAGGGACTCACCAGAGAATGGACAGCAGCGTTCTCTGTACAACTCAACACCATACGCTGCGATCGCCAACCCGCCTGTCAAGCGTGGCGATTATGGCAAACCCCCCATCTTGGGGGAGGCCTATGTCCATCAGTGGACGTCTTTCGGCTGATATAATGATGATGATGATTATAATAACATACAATCAAGTCGCCTAGGCTTTTCCCATCTATGTTGGGGTCGACTAAAGAGCTCGTGGCTGAATAACCGCCATACAACAACGCTTGCCAAGGTTGGTCTGCGGATGAGACCATCTTAACATACCGAGTTTCCTCCGCGCCTCGGAAAGCACGTTAAGCCGTTGGTCCCAACTGTCATTTTTAGATCTCTGGCAGTCGTTAGGGATTATCAGAACCCAGTAAATCTGACTCCAGTCTTGCCAAGAAGTACCGTGTTACCCGGTTAATGGGTTGGTAGGCAGCCGCTCCACGTAAAGTACTGGTATTCAACTGAATCCGGTTTGACTAGAAGCCGACCCCAATGAGTTGGGAAAAGGCTAGGCAGATGATGAAATTCTCTCGACTATTTTCGAAGATAGATATTGGATGAGTGTGCCCAAACCTCCACGACTTCACCCTACCGGCCCCCTTCTACCATCGGACATCCAGACGCACTGCAATTTACCATCCCTACCTTGTTGCTATTCAACCAATTCATACTAAGCATTTCCAAACGACTTTTAAAATGCGCGCAGCAAAGGAGTGGATCACTCTACCTGCGTCTGTTTCCAAATGCATTCAACCCTAATCTCTTCAAAGTTAGAGTAAACAGGTTCCTTCTGGGTAAGCTCACTTTATCGTCGACTTTGTCTCTGTCATCTCTGACCTAGACTAGAGTCAAGAGGAAACCCATCTCAAGACAAACAAAACGTGAAGAAAAAAAATTATAACACATTTTTCTTCCTTTACAGGTAAAAATGAAATGATTATTCGAGAGTTCGAAGATCTCAAAATTCAAGACTGAAAAAGTAATGTAAAAGAAACAAAAATGTCTGAAAAAGAAGAAAAAAAAGAGGGGCCAGTGACTGCGGATGATCTGCCTATGTCATTTCAAGTAAGTTTTGTCATTATCGATAATACTCTTGCCCTTAAGCACTTGTCTCACCGCCGCCCGGCGAGGAAGCGAGTAGCTGTCGGCCATTTGCTCGCTGAGGAAAGAGACAAAAGATACAGATCTCGTGCGAGTCAAAGAGACACATACATTCATAGTCGATAGCTGGCTGTTCACACTGCCGGCGAGCGGCTCTTATCTCTAGTTGATCGCAGCGACAAGAGCTATTAAAGATTGTACTCGCTCAGCGACACTCACTCGGCGATGCTCGCTAGGCGGTCAGAACAACCAAACTGCGGTAATTTCTAACTGCGGAAATAGTGCCGGCCGGAGCGTGTATTGCGAGGAAAAGCCCGTCGCACTAAAGCACTCGCTGAAAGCCGAGCGTCAAAACTATCGAAATTTTTCACTCGCTACTCGCTGATCGCCGGTGGTGAGACAAGTGCCTTAGTCTCAAGACATGTGACATTCTTGCTGTGTTCCGAAATACAAAACATTATTCTGGCCAGTGCTCATGACGTCATGAATCGACGACATTCTGTTGAGTCGTTCCGAAATTATATTACGCAGTGCGTTGACGTCATAAGTTGACGCCATATTGAAAAATTACTCAGTCTGATGCACACACGCCCGTTTGACGTTTGATATAAGTACTACTAATACGTAACATTTGACATTTGTCTCACCAGTACACTATGGTAGCACACCAGGGCCCCAAGTCTGCTATTTCTTATAAATTCGTCATTCCAACACGACCCCATTGTCATTTTGCTAAAAGTTCTATAATTATTCTCTCCTGCGCTTACGCCTTGTGGCGCCACTGAGGACAAAGTGTTAGGTGCGCCCGGCCGAAATTGCGCGATTTTGCCGCGTTCACTAAAACTACGATATCTCAGAAATTAAGCACCGTAGCTCCACAATCCCTATGTTATTGAAATTGGTATGAAAAAAGCTAACTGATTATATCAAGTTTAGTACAGTTTTACCTCGTAATATATTGCTAATTTGAAGTTGAAGTTGGGTAAGCGACTTTTTCCCAGTGTTTTTTTTACAATAGTCGTCATATTTATCAAATAAAAGCATTTTTTTGGACAGTTATTGTTTTACTTTACAAGAAACACATTATTTTACATATATCAATAAAAATAACAGTCATTGCAATACATTTTTTTTAAAAGAATTTACTTGCAAAATCATAATGGACGCGCGTCGTCATAGATTATATTGAGTGATACATTCCGTAACGAATTGTTGTTAGATGTTTAACATGTGATGTTATATGCCTTCCCTTATCTTTTCGCAACACTCTGGAGAAGTTAGAGCAGGAACGGTACACTTTACCAACATAGTGTGCAAGTTCGGGCGGAGAGCGGCAGTGGTCCACCGCCTGAAGTGGTGATGAGATGGCGCAGAGAGGCGCAAGCTACCATCATGAGGCAATGGGCGGAGAGGCTGGAGACGCCTAGTGCCGGTCACTGGACTGTAGGGGCTATCCAGCCAATCCTAGAGGAATGGGCACGAAGGCGACACGGGACGTTGTCCTTCCGTTTAGAGCAGGTTTTGTCAGCGCATGGCTGTTTTGGCAAATACCTCCATACAGTGGCAAGACGGGAGGTAACTCCCGTGTGTCACCAGTGCGGCTGCAGCCAGGACACGGCTCTGCACACTCTCGAGCAGTGCCCTGCCTGGGAAGCGCAGCGCCGTGTCCTGGTCGCAGCAATTGGAGAAGATCTATCGCTGCCGGTCGTTGTTAGGGGTATGGTCACCAGTGAGACGGTATGGGAGGCGGTTGCGTCTTTTTGCGAAGACGTAATCTCGCGGAAGGAAGCGGCGGAGCGGGTCAGGGAGGAAGACTCTCTTGCTGACCCGATTCGCCGCAGAAGGACGGGACGGCGCAGGCGGCGAAATGCCGACTTGATGCCGCCATAGGAGGGGCCAGCGGACGATAGATCGGGGACTCTATCGTCCACGCTGTAAGGTCCCTGGAGTCGTGGTGATGTCCCAGTGCACCCGGACATCGCTGAAAGAAGAGGGAGCCCGAACGGACATAGAAAAGAGAGCCCAGAAGTAGGCCACGCTGGATGGGTCGCGAATGTCATGCGTAGCAGTCCTCGCGACCCATCCATCAAGGCGAAAGTAGGTGCACAGGCGAAGTTTTTAGTGGGTGCAAGTCCCACATAACCACGTCGTCTCCCCGGATGATGTGGTATGCGTTAGGCATTTTCTTCGAAAGGAAAAAAAAAAAAAGGAACGGTACACTTTTGACAGGAAATATATCGTGTTAAATCCGACCCAACTCACGTCGACTCCAAGAGTCGACTAGCGCTTTGGCAACTTTAAACGTCAAACTCAAAGAGTCTGGCGTGCGGACGAGTGGTTTCGGCTAATTCATAATGGTCGATCACTGGTCGGTCAATGGTATCGTAATAGAATCGTGGTAGAAAGAAATTTTCGTATTTCCATTATTATAAAACCCGTTAGTAGACATGATTTGCGACTTGATTTGAAAATTAAGGTATGCCAGATTTCTTTTATAAATATTTTTACGTATTATTTATTCATTCGTCATTGTGTACGAGGAACTCGTGGCTAAAGAATAACAGCCGCACATGTCGATCTTCAAGGTTAAGCAACGCTTGTAAAGGTTGGTCTGTGGATGGGTGACCATCTTAACATACCGAGTTTCCTAGTCGGAAAGCAAGTTTTAAGCCTTTGGTCCCGGCTGTCATTTGTGGAACTTTGGCAGGCGTTACGGATTGTCAGAAGCCAGTAAAAATCTGACTCCAGTCTTGCCAAGAAATACCGGGTAACCCAATTTAATGGGTTGTGGAGGTCTGGTAGGCAGCCGCTTCACGTAAAATACTGGTATTCAGCTGAATCCGGTTTGACTGGATGCCGACCACCGGCCAGTATAGTTGGGAAAAGGCTAGGCAGATAATGATGTCATTATGTACGAGATTACCATTCTATGCCATTTCTTACAATGGAGTGTCAGTGGATGACCATTGGAAAGTCATAATGACGCTTTTATATTAGTAGATTACCAAACTTGTCAAAATCAACAGGATCATCGGCAATGAGAGGCTCGTCGCGACGAAGCTCCAATGTCTTGAGCATCGACGACGAGTTGCTAGCCTGTCGTTTTTCTACCAGTTGCATTTTGGGGAATGTGCGACGGAATTACATAATTTAATTCCGCCAAGCCCGATCCATCATCGGACCACAAGACGAACGGCGATGCGCCACCGGGACATGGTGGACATCCCACCCACACGCACAAAACGTTTTGGGAACACATTCATAATGCGTACAGCTAAGGAGTGGAATTCCCTGCCGGAGTCTGCGTTTCCTGATAGCTACAACTTGGGAGTCTTTAAGTCAAGAGTGAATAGGTTGCTTCTAGGCAAGCGTGCTCCATCTTCGGCCACATCATCGCTTACCATCAGGTGAGATGATGGTCAAGCGCGTGCCTATCAATAGTAAAAAAAAGGTACCGACATGCCAAATTTCAGGTTTCTACGATCAGTAGTTACGGCTGTGCGTCAGTCATTCAAGTCAGTTACTGCAGAATTTTATTTATATTAATTGATAATTCGTAAACACAGTCATATTTATCAAAGTACTACTGCTGGTCTTTTTACACAGACCAGCATATCCCACAGTTAATGATACTACACACATCAAATATAAATAAAAGACAGTTGTGAACCAGGGGTCAAATCAATTGACACAGTTAACAGCAGAAATAACATTTGGCATGCGACGTGCGAGCAACGTTAATTTAACTAGCTTTCATACATTGTTTCACGTATTAGTCAGCAGCGCGATTCTTTAAACTTCTCAGCATGTAAGCTTAGGTGAAGTGAATATGACGTGAGTTGACAATCAGTGCCGGGGTAAGCCAGCGTGGGGCTGGGACCTGTAGCAAATTTGTACCTAAAACCTTCGTAAAATGAAAATACCTATCTTATCAATGCTTAAGGCCTCTGACTCGAGTTTAGCGGGCAGCGGGGCGGCGGCGAAGGCGGCGCGGGAGCTGTGGTATCAAATGTGTATAATCAAACGGACCGACCCTCGAAAATAGCGGCGCGGCAGCGGTGCGAGGGTGGGCAACGAGCGGTGCACTCCAGTCAAGCGGTGACAGCCCGCGCGTCTGCATTGCAGTGTTGTGCAATTTACTGTCTTCTTTTGCTCACAATAAATCGAGTGTTAAGAATAAATTTTAATCAAAAATTATTGCCGTGCGATCTGCCCGCTGGTTTCAAAAACGGATCTACGTTGCCCGCCCCGCTCCCGCGCTATCGCCGCCGCCGACCCGCTGCCCGCAAAACTCGAGGCAGAGGCCTTAATGTGGGACGCAACCTGTGTCGATACTCTTCCGCCATCCTGTCTTCCTAGTTTATCTTGTTGTTCTGGCGCTGCCGCTGCGGCTGCAGAAAACCTCAACGACGTAAATATAGTATCCTTGTTAACTATATTTTCGAGCCGTTTGGGGTTGAATCCCTCGGGCCGTGGGGCCCCTGTGCTCTCAGCCTTTTCAATGAAATTTCTAAACGGCTGGTAGACACTTCCCTTGACTCAAGAGCTGGCTTTTACTTTGGCCAGAAGCTAAGCATTGCCATAGAACGTGGCAATGCCGCCAGTCTCTTGGGCACATTACCAGCTGACAGCGTTGAGGACGAACTTTTTGATGCTATATTTAAGTTTGTTGTTAGTTTAGTGTATTTGTTAATTATAGTGGTTATTTTTATGGTTAATCAAAACAAAAGGGTATTTTACTGAAACAATCTAGTAAGTCCATCAGATAGATTTCCAAAAAACCAGCCAAGTGCGAGTCGGACTCGCACACGAAGAGTTCCGTACCATAAACCTTAATTTTTATTATTTTTTGTTATAGCAGCAATAGTAATACACAATCTGTGAAAATTTCAGCCCTCTACCTATTACGGTTCTTGAGTTACAGCCCGCTGACAGACAGACGGACGGAGGGACGGACAGCGGAGGCTTAGTAATAGGGTTCCATAGGTTACCCTTCGTGTACGGAACCCTAAAAATATTGGACACGTATTTTTTATTTTTTTCACGTAATTAAAACATGAAGACGATATAGTGCGTGGAAAACATAAGTGGCATCACTACGATGGTACAATTTGAGCCAACGTTGTGATAATGAAACTAGAAATCTTGATTGCGCGGCACTATAGCGGCGTAGTGTTGTGTTCATGGTTGTGTCGTCGAGATATTTGTTTTTATTCGCGAACGAAATGTCTGAACAACGGCAACAACCTTTTTTTAATTCAAATTTATTCTTACCGCTCGATTTATTGTGAGCAAAAGAACTAACACAACACTGCATGCAGACGCGCGGGCGGTCACCGCTCGACTGGCGCGCACCGATCGTTGCCCGCATCTTTTCGAGGGTCGGTCCATTTGATTTTACACATTAAATCCTGCCACCCCGCCGCCGCCGCCGCCACCGCCCCGCTGTCCGCAAAACTCGAGGTAGAGGCCTAAGAGAGGAATTTGCGAGATTTTCCGCACGGGACCTAGGAGATGGCAATAGGCTACTGTAAGACTAGCAAAACCGCGGGCAAAGTCTAGTAAATAACATAACTACACTAGAATCTAATAAAAAAACACAGTCAGCTATAACCCATCCTAAGTTCACATACCGTAACGTACCCAGTACGTACAGACAAACTAATTTACCGCTAATCATTATGCATAGCTACATACATAGTGTAGTATTGTGACGTCACATCCGCTGGTAACAATATGGCGCCCGCTCTAATTTAGACGATTTATAGCAACTGATTTGGTACTTCAGATAATGAGTGGTGTAGGAATGTTGGTACTTTTGTGGAATAGTGGCGTGATGGTAATATTTGCACGTACACACGAGCACTATCATACACATCCGTATAATATCTTCCTAACTTTGTCTTTATTTCTAGTATAATTGCTCGATATTCATTACATCTGTTTATTCTTTTATATACGTTATTTTGATGATATTTTTAGATATGACTAGTTGACCCGCGCAACTTCGTCTGCGTCACAATTTTCATTACTGCTCCGCTCCTATATATTCTTCTTCTTCGGTCTTAGCGTGGTGGAGGCTTATGGGGAAGTCAATTTAAGCTGTTATAATAACCGGCACGAGTCGTGAGTACACTCGCCATTGGTCGGTGTGACGGCGACAGATCTGACGCTTCACGTTATTGGTTCGTCAGTCAATGCTCATCGACTTTTGGGCTTGCAAGTTTCGTTCGCCCGCAGTACATTGGAGAGATCACCCCGCTGCATTCATCTGTGCTCACAACTCGTGCCGCCTACTATTCACGTCGTATATATATATATACACTTCAGACGTCCACTTTTACAAAAAAATCTGCTGGAAACTAATTTATAAAGTTACTAGTCGACACGCGCAACTTCGTCTACTCCGGTCCAAGGTCTTAGCGTGATGATATATAGCCTATAGCCTTCCTCGATAAATGGGCTATCTAACACTGAAATAATTTTTCATATCGGACCAGTAGTTCCTGAGATTAATGCGTTCAAGTAAACAAACAAACTCTTCAGCTTTATATATTAGTATAGATACGAATGAACCGCCACTCATCCTTAAGGTTCATTAGAAAACCAGCGTCAGACAGTCTCAGGCTGTCTGACATATCGCTGAAATGAACCTTTTTAGTGCAGCCGTGAGACACACACTTAGTTTTTATTTATTTATTTATTTCGGGAAAACAAACAGTTACACAAAGATGGTACAGTAAAAGTTTTAACAAAAAGAAAAAGTAACATATGTATAACCTACGACGTTGTCCACATTTTAAACATAACAAAATATTTATGGGACTAATTGCACACGAGTAAAATTGGAAGGCAAAACTATTAAATTTGAATCAAAATGAAATATACATTTTGATTCAAATTTAATTTTAAGTTACTAAATACAAAACAATCTTCAATTTAAATCAAAACAAAAACATTAAAATGCAAAGCCAGAATTAAAATTTAAAAACAAAGTCAAATCAAAAATGGCTTACCTAACATTATTTGTTATTTCTATGTACCGTGCGTGTATCATGTATGTGCTAAATAAATACTATTCTTTCTTTCTTTATTTATTTAAAGATTTGCAACCCTAGTTATATTAATGTCTGACAGGATCGCGGACATAAACAAAAGAAGAGTTACTGCGGCCCTAGAACGCATTAGAAGAAACACGGATGGGTTTTAGTCAGTAAGAGTCTGACACTCCCTCCCGCTCCACCCAGAGCGGCAGGAGTCATTTGACGATGTCACATCTAAGAAAAATTGTTATGTTAATGTCTAATGATTTACTTTAAAATGGGTCTGAACTTTTTTTTTCAAAGTTGCGTCGCACGATCTAACATAGGCTATGCCTATGCATAGCGGTTGCAAACTGTCAGAACACGTATAATATCTCCACATTTCGAAAAGTATTCATCATTGAGATAATATTGCGACTGGAATTTAAACCTTTTTAAAGTACAAGATTTGGTTTTCTTTTTAACCCCCAACCAAATAAGAAGGGTAGTATTATAGTCTAAAACTACCAAAACGCATTAAGCTATTGTTTTGAAGTTACCCTGGTGTGTGTTTGAGACAATGGGATAAGCAAGAATGTTCTCATTTAACTAGGAACGTTGATTTTCAATCCAAAATATGTTTTTTTTTATTATTAGAAGGGAACATAATGTAAATAAATTAACAAATACTTAATTATCATACACTAATTAACACGAAATTATGTACAAACGCGTATAAAAACAAAATTAATCATTGGGCATCAAAAAAATAATCCACATCGCTGTCAATGGCAAAAGTTCCCAGAACACTGGCAGCATTGCCGCGTTGAATCGCAATGTTGATTCTTTGGCCGAAAAAAAGCCCAGCCCTCTGGTCACGTGAACAGTCGACAAGTTGTTTGCTAATGTCCCGAAAGACTCGATGCGCACTCGGACCCCATGGGCCTAGTGTTTCAACGCCAAACGGCTCAAATATGTAACTTCCAATTAAGTTGTTATATTTGCGCCGTTTGAGGTTTTCTGCACCTGCAGCAGCCGCCCCAGCACAGTCCGCCGTGCTAAGAAGATGGGATGGCGCAAGGGTGTCGACACATGTTGCATCCCACACCAAAGGCCTACCCACCTTCCAAGGCATTATGGTCATCCCATCTGGCCTTTTCCCATCGTCGCGTGCCAAGCCGTTGGGTTCTAAAACAGCTGGCACCCCGGCGGTGACAAGGGCCCGACGGATAATGTCATTAAAGCTGGCGTGCCGTGCTAACCGACCAGCGCTCCTACTGCAGGACAGGCCATGGTGTCCGAGGCGGTCGACTGCTTCACCGCATTGACACCGATGTGGAGCTCCGCTAGGAGCACCCAAAATTGGTCTAGCTTCTCGATAAAGAAAGGGTGTCCTATTGTAGCAGCATCAATGCCGCCACAAGAAATACCAACGGAGGAAAACTAGGTCGCAACAAAAAGAACCGCGACGCCATCTATCCAACTAGCAGCGAACTACGAGTTTACCGTGCGATTTGAACGTATACATCAGCTCGAATCTCAACCATCGGGAACTAAGTCCGCCAGGCCCAACAACCGCCTGGTCGGAGGATCCTTCTTTTTTAATGGAGGTTTACGGGACTTTACTCTCTGTACCGCATACCTCCGAACTATATTGGACCGCCCTTTCTTTCACCGAGAAGCTACAAGTAGTTTTTAATCAACATCCAATTAACTACCGTAACGTTATGGAAGAAGGTCCAAAAAAGAAAGCAGTTCTTCATACGTGTTTGATTTCTTAATTTGTTTTAATTGAAAGTGAAATTGTCACCAGTTTTGAGCATGTTACTTAAGCAATACCATTTAAGAAAGAAAGAAAGAATAGTATTTATTTAGCGCATACAAGAAACACGCACGGTACATAGAAATAACAAATAATGGTAGGTAAGCCAAAAACTAAGTGTGTGTCTTACGGCTGCACTAAAAAGGTTCATTTCAGCGATATGTTAGACAGCCTGAGACTGTCTGACGCTGGTTTTCTAATGAACCCTAAGGATGAGTGGCGGTTCATTCATGTCATATATAAAAATGTCATCAAAATAACGTACATAAAAAAAATAAACAGATGTAATGAATATCGAGCAATTATACTAGAAATAAAGACAAAGTATAGAAGATATTAAAAGAATGTGTATGATAGTGCTTGTGTGTACGTGTATTACTCATAAATAAATACCTTGTTTCCCACCGTCGGAAACAAAACGAACTATTTGTTAACAATAACAAAAAACCTGTTTCTGTGATATTTATATCCGGGCAGGGTGTTACACAATTGCGACGGCACATGGGCGACGCGAACAACACAGCAGGACATAACAGAAGAGGCACAACACGAGGAAAAATACCTATCATTTCAATCAATGATTGTCCTAACATAATAAAAACAGCTTGTAACTCTCCCACATCTGGGCAAACGCGTCTTCTCAGATATTAAAAGCAGAAGGTTCTGGTGGCTAAATAACAGCTGGATGGATCGATCTTCAAGGTTTAGCAACGCTAATGTTATTCCGTAGATTGGGGACCATCTTAACGTACCGAGATTCCCAAGAGCCTCGCAAAGCACGTAGTCCTACTGTTGGTCCCGGCTGTTATATGTGCATCTTTGACAGTCGTTACGGGTGGTCAGAATATAGATATAGGTCCGGTGATAGATTTATGACCAAAACATCAGTGTCTAGCGTCTGAATTTCGTTAAAAGCGCGTTAAGGGCCCCTTTTCCCGACAGCACCTTTTCCCTTTTCCCGGCAGAACACTAGCGCGGTGCGCGCGAGCCTTTTTTCACGTATTTATTTAATATAAAAAAAAATAAGTGCCATATTATAAATCTATCCAATAATATCCCTGTCAAACCCGATTAGTAAATGAAATGTTAAATTTTCATAAAAATTGCGTTCCCACTAGTCTCATACAACTTAAAATACGAGTACTTTCAAAATCGACTTTACTTCCTGATTTTTTTTTATCGATCAAAATGTTAAATATCGTGTTTTTAACCTAAAATTTCACTAGATCTCACATGAATTTATATATGGTGATTTCTCTGAAAACAACTCGATCTAGAAACGTAAATTTCGGATAAGGGGCCCTTAACGCCCGTCATCTGCGCGTCGTCGCGGCGTCGGTGCATTAAAAAGACACCGTGTGCAAAGACCCTTAGACTGGAAAAAACATTTTTGGAAACAGATTGAACGAGCAGCAAAAATAACGGATCATGAAGACATCCAGATTTATATGTAGACAGCTGAATCCGGTTTGACTGGAAGCCGACCCCAATATACATATATCATTCAATATCTGCCTAGCCTTTTCCCAACTATTTCGGGATCGGCTTCCAGTCAAACCGGATTCAGCTGAATACCAGTATTTTACGTGAAGCGGCTGCCTACCAGACCTCCACAACCCATTAAATGGGTAACACGGTATTTCTTGGCAAGATTGGAGTCAGATTTACTGGCTTCTGACAATCCGTAACGACTGCCAAAGACCTACAAATGACAGCCGGGACCAACGGCTTATCCTGCTTTCCGAGGCACGGAGGAAACTCGGTATGTTAAGATGGTCACCCATCCACAGAACAACCTTGGCAAGCGTTGCTTAACCTTGAAGATCGATCTATGCGGCTGTTATTCCTTAGCCTCGAGCAAAAATAACGGATCATGAAGACTTCCAGATTTATATGTAGACAGCTGAATCCGGTTTGACTGGAAGCCGACCCCAATATACATATATCATTCAATATCTGCCTAGCCTTTTCCCAACTATTTCGGGATCGGCTTCCAGTCAAACCGGATTCAGCTGAATACCAGTATTTTACGTGAAGCGGCTGCCTACCAGACCTCCACAACCCATTAAATGGGTAACACGGTATTTCTTGGCAAGACTGGAGTCAGATTTACTGGCTTCTGACAATCCGTAACGACTGCCAAAGACCTACAAATGACAGCCGGGACCAACGGCTTATCCTGCTTTCCGAGGCACGGAGGAAACTCGGTATGTTAAGATGGTCACCCATCCACAGAACAACCTTGGCAAGCGTTGCTTAACCTTGAAGATCGATCTATGCGGCTGTTATTCCTTAGCCTCGAGCTCCTCAGCCTAAGCTTAAAAAAACAATATCTTTTGATTTTGTGGGTCGGTTTTGATGAAATAAACGCTAAATGTTACTCGGGATAACATTAAATATTTTTAAGTACCTAGATTTTTAATCCAATCAATGGTTTATGATACTCGGTGACTGATTTCATCACGATATTCTCCTTCACTCTTTATCTTTTAAAACTAATTTAGACAGGACATAACAATGCCATTGAAAGCGATAACAGTAATAAATTAAGCGGTCCTTAAGAATGGCGGAAACTTGAGGAAAAAGATAAGATCTAAAGTACTTTATGAATTACATCTATCTATACTATAAAGCTGAAGAGTTTGTTTGTTTGTTTGTTTGAACGCGCTAATCTCAGGAACTACTGGTCCGATTTGGAAAATTCTTTTAGTATTAGATCGCTCATTTATCGAGGAAGGCTATAGGTTATATATCATTACGCTAAGACCAATAGGAGCGGAGCAGATGAAGTTGCGCAGGTCAACTAGTCTATATTTTCTATACTTAATATATAAAGCTGAAGAGTTTATTTGTTTGTTTGCTTGAACGCGCTAATCTCAGGAACTACTGGTCCGATTTGAAAAATTCTTTCAGTGTTAGATAGCCTATTTAGTTTCAGTGTTAGATGATATATAGCCTATAGGAAGGCTATAGGCTATATATCATCAAGTTGCGCGGGTCAACTAGTAACTTTATAAATTAGTTCCTAGCAGAATTTTTTGTAAAAGTGGACGTCTGAAGTACTACCTTACTTATAAAAAAGTGAATCGTAGCTAGCACGAGTCGTGAGCACAGATGAATGCAGCAGGGTGATCTCGCCAATGTACGGTGGGCGAACGAAACTTGCAAGCGCAATAGTCGATGAGCATTGACTGACGAACCAATAGCGTGAAGCGTCAGAGCTATGGTCTTCAAACCCAGCAATGGCGAGAGTCTTCACGACTCGTGCCGGTTATTATAACAGAACAGCTGACCCGTGTTCACTTCGTTGAGCGGTGTTTTTTGAGTTAATATAGCCTATGACACTCACAAATAACGTGGCTTTCTATTGGTAAAAGTATTTTCAACATCGGTTCAGTAGATCCAGAGATACCCCCTACAACCTCACAAACTTTACCTCTTTATAATATTAGTATAGATTAAATTGACTTCTCCATCATCTGCCTGCTCTTTTCCCAACTATATTAGGGTCGGCTTCCAGTCGAACCGAATTCAGCTGAATACAGTGTTTCACGTGGAGCGGCTGCCTATTAGACCTCCACAACCCATTAACTGGGTAACACGGTACTTCTTGGCAAGACTGGAGTCAGATTTATTGGCTTCTGACAATCCGTAACGACTGCCAAAGATCTACAAATGACAGCCGGGACCAACGGCTTAACGTGCTTTCCAAGGCACGGAGGAAACTCGGTATGTTAAGATGGTCACCCATCCACAGAACAACCTTGGCAAGCGTTGCTTAACCTTGAAGATCAAGATAGAAGATCTTAACATACCGAGTTTCGGTATGTTAAGATGGTCACCAATCCACAGACCAACCTTGGCAAGCGTCGCTTAACGTTCAAGATCGACCCGTGCGGCTGTTATTAACCGACTTCAAAAAAAGGAGGAGGTCCTCAGTTCGGTTGTATTTTTTTTGTTTTATGTTTGTTACCTCATTACTCCGTCATTTATGAACCGATTTGAAAATTTTTTGTTTCATCTGAAAGGGTATACTTCTCGATTGGTCCCATTGTCACCATGTCAGAATGTGATGATGGGATCCCATGAAAATCGAGGGCAACCTTAAAATTTTATAGGCACATACAATGTTTTTCATCAACTTTCTAACGCAATTCAGATATTTGTGCTTGGTAATCATCATTTCATGTTGCTGAGCTGATGATGGAAGGTATAAATTAGGATCTGATGATGAGATCCCTTGAAAAATGTTTTGTTCAGCGATACTTTAGCCTATTGTCAGCCGATTTGGATGATTCTTTTTTTGTTTGAAAGAGTATTTTCCTACACTGGTTCCGTTTCAATTTGGTGAAGATCTGATGAAGAACTTTGGAGGTAGGCAACGGAACTCTTCGATAAATGATAGCAAAGGGATCGGGATTGCTGAAATCGCATGTTTTTTTAGTGTTTACACCAGTTCTTAACATAACATTGCGCCGGTACGCTGTTAATGGGTACGCAGGTGCCTAGGTACCACTAAAAATTTAAAAATAAAGAAAAACTTTTTTACAAAAAATACAACCGACTTCCAAAAACAAAACACTACAAGGTACAAAATAACTTCGGAAGAAAGACAAAAACTTTAATTTCGGAAGTCGGTGTTAAAAAACGAAAAATTAACCAAAACACCGACTTCCGAAATTAAAGTTTTTGTCTTTCTTCCGAAGTTATTTTGTACCTTGTAGTGTTTTGTTTTTGGAAGTCGGTTGTATTTTTGGTAAAAAAGTTTTTCTTTATTTTTCAATTTTTGTACCTTGTAGTGTTTTGTTTTGGGAAGTCGGTTGTATTTTTTGTATTTTTTTTTTTTTTATTTATAAAAATGTTTTTATTATTTAGCCACGAGCTCCTCAACTAAATTGACTTCTCCATACATTTACATAATTATGTACGCTATTACACGTTGTATTGGACATCCATTAGATACACATGTATCTAAGAATAGCTTCTCGATTTGAAGGGCATCAAAGCCGGTCAGACATTAAGGACAGTTCTTTGTTTTGGGTAATGAGGGTTGCATTATGATGATGAGGATGACACTAGAGTACACAAAATGGTTCTGTGTTCAGATATCAATGTAAAATGGCTGAAAAATAATACGAAAGGCAAAACCTGAGCGGTCAAACTCGCTAGAAATCTTGTTAATGGCTTGCATGACCTATTCCCCAAAGAGAAGTCTTGTGATGTTCTTAACACTATCTCTTCTGATATTTCCTAAGAAATAATGCAGTCGACGATGCAGGCGTGCTCCATCTTCGACCACATCATCGCTTACCATCAGGTGAGATGGTGGTCAAGCGCGTGCCTATTATTAGTAAAAAAAAAAAAAAAAAAAGGTGACGCATACATAAAAATAACTTATTTACTCTTGACTTCTTCTGAGTAAGCTCGCTCCATCGGACTTTGTCTCTGTCATCTCTGACATAGACTAGAGTCAAGAGCACGCCCATTACAAATAAAAAAGAAGATTAATAACAATCTTGAAATGCAGTTAAATTCAGTCAAAAGGCACTGGAGAGGGCAATGCTTGGAGTTTCCTTGCGTGATCGAATCAAGAATGATGATATACGCAAGAGAACTAAGGTTACCGACATAGCCCGAAGGATCGCCAAACTAAAGTGGCAGTGGGCAGGGCACATTGCTCGTAGAACAGATGGTCGATTTTTTTTCCATCTCTTTTTTCAGTAGTTTTTTTTTGTATTTTTACCCGACTGCGGAAGACGGAGGGTTATGTTTTTCGAGTGTATGTATGTATGTATGTATGTATGTATATTTCTTTGGCACGCCTAAACGGCTCGATGGATTTTAGATTGAGAGGTATCGTTAGATTCGTATTTACTGCGAGAGTGACACTGGGTATAACCAAAAGAAAAAAATAGCAAAATGGCGGATTTTTAGCGCCAAATAATGCCTTAAAAAAATAAAAAAAAAACAAAAGCCAACGAGTGGGGTATCAAGATAAGGGATCGAGGAGACGATTCCAAAAAAGTAATTCAATAGAATGTAGGAAATAAAAAATAGACTTTGCCATAAAACCTGACCGCTAAAACGACTAAAATGTTCGATACAAGTCTCTTTTCAAGCAGTCTGATGCAGTTCAATCACTGATCTGATGCCACCAACTGCATCAGACTGCTTGAAAAGATTTATATTACTTTATTTTTATATATATCATGTAGTCCGATGATCAAACGAGCTAAGTGGAATTAAATTGTACAACTTCGACGGACACCACTATAATGTAGGCAATATAAAACCGATCAGCTTTCTTCTCAGGCTGCCAGGCCGGTTTTCCAGGCTCATGTTTAAAGATACATTTGTTAAGTATTTTGCTCTCTTGATTCCAGGTCAAATACCTAGGACAGAGCGACGCCCGAGGACTATGGGGAATCAAGCACACGAGGAAACCTGTCGACCTGATGGTGGCTGCAGCCAAGGCGTTACCACCAGGTATGTGTCCTTCTATAATTATCAAACCAGCGTCGATACTTCTAGAGCTGAACTTAAGCCTTGTCTCCAAGAAGATACAACATGATGGGAATTCTTATTAGTACTCGAATAGCTAAAAAAACATTTTATTACAACACTGAGACTTCTACGTCCTTCTGCTCTCAAACTAATTACTAAAGGATTATCCTGTGGCTCTAGAGCGGCCGTTGTGTCTCCACGAGCGAGAGAATCGCGGTGAGTTGAAGTTTTTTCACTCGCCGAATCGCCGCAATAATTTCGCCGCGTGGAGACACGTTCAAGTTGCACGACGATAGTATCGCCGCGATTCTCTCGCTCGTGGAGACGGGCCCTAAAGTGACATTCTGTCAGCCTACAGCGAAAGCCACTGTCAAAATGCAAAAACGTATGGGATTGTCAAACGCTGTCGAAATGTCACGTCAATCTCTTATAATATATTTGACTCATGGAATGGTACCTAGTCTACCGCCTCTGGATTTAGCAGAAATTGTCGACAAGCATCAATGATTGATCCTTCTTTATGTTGGAAAAGAGGACTAGGGGTTTTTTATACTCTGCAGTGGGATAAATAAGGGTGATATTACCATTTGAACTATCTTTGATCATTTCTGACGTTGATCTCATCATTTACGTCCTGACCTTTTAATTTTTTTTAAGCTATACTGTCCTACTGCTGGGCAGGTCTCCCCTATAGCCTTCCACTCTTCCCGGTGTATTGCCTTCTCCGACCAATCCGTGATGAACGCCTCCAAGTCGTCACGCCAGCGTTTCCTAGGCCTTCCTCGGCGCCTGTCCTTTGGCTCCCACTGCGCAACGACCCTGGCCCATCTGTCTTGATGCATCCTACATAATATGTGACTCGCCCAATCCCACTTCAGCCTGGCAGATTTGTTGCCCACATCGACGATCCCTGTTTTGGATCGAATCGTGGTGTTACGTTTTCGAACGCTTCGCTCTATAGCTCTTTGGCAGACCTTGAGTTTGGACTTTCGAAGCTCGGTCATAAACATTTTTTTGCCGCAATCTCGGTACACTTTCCTTACTAGGTATTTCTTGGTCCATTTATTTTTGTTTAATTTATAATTTTCCATCTTTTCCAGGCCAAATCCTACCAATAGTGAAACTAAAAATCGCCCTTGACGGTGTCCACCTAGAGACTCTAGATCACGGCACAAAAGGAGATGAATTCGAGCATATGACTGTATTTTTCAACATTGAGTCTATATCCTATGGGGTCCAGGACCTGGTGTATACCAGAGTGTTCTCCATGATCATCGTCAAGGATAACGCTGATGTGAAGGGGCTGAATCCCTTTGAGTGTCATGGTTTCGTCTGTGAGTCCAGGTAAGAACATATTTAAAATATTTTTTTTACTATTGATAGGCACGCGTTTAACCTCTATCTCACCTGACAGTAAGCGATGATGTGGTCGAAGAAAAATTAAATACGTATACATAACATACATTATCAGCCTACAAGCCTATAATTCTGAAAATACATAATTCTTACGCCCGCGAATCATACTTTAATCAACATATAACCTAATACCAATTTGCAAATTGCAAAAAACGTAAGAAATATTAATTTCGCGGGCTACCTTGGCGCAATCACCTTAAATCTAATTTTGTTTGAAATAAATATTATTTTTATCCAGTTAACTAACATAACGTATTGCCCAACTGCTAGACAGGTAAAAATGTCAAGACACAGACATGTCCAAATATCACAAAATGTCAAAACTATCAATCTAAGAAATGTTTCGTCATATCACTATCTAATATTATCAAACACTTCACATTTATATCTTCAAGACGATTCAGGTCAACGAAACTGTTGATAAATAAAAATTGCGAAAAAATATTTGTTTGTTGAGTCAAGTTTGGTATTGATAACATAACATAAAACCGTATTCGCACGAACGAACAAAACCATAGTGAACACGAAAATCGAACATTTTATTCGCACGAGCGTACAACTAACGAACATCATATACTGTATTCGTAAAATACGTATGTTCGTGGCAATCCAATGTGGTTGCTTTGTAGGGACGGTGTTCGGAGATTTTTTTTACTACTTCACTGTTATCACTTCCAACGTTGAATCTATGGTTACTTAGGGGTTCGAACACAAATAGAACTGTGTTCGTGTTCGCTTTGCTAATTTACGTCCACACGTCCGAACCAAATGTTCCGTGATCGATGTTCGTGTTCACCATGTTTTGTTCGTTCGTGCGTACATGGCTTAAGATTACAAGAATGATGTTTTATTTTGGTTAAACCTCGGTTTTTGAAAGCCTGGGAATTTTATCTGATGGCTCTCAGTCAACATTTTTGATAGGGTTTCTTTCGATGGGATTTTTCGGGAAATACACGACTTCTATTTTAAATGTAATTAGGTCCATAATATACATCTTACCCTTTTCCGTGCCTCGGAAAGCACGTTAAGCCGTTGGTCCCGGCTGTCATTTGTAGATCTTTGGCAGTCGTTACGGATAGTCAGAAGCCAGTAAATCTGACTCCAGTCTTGCCAAGAAAGTACCGTGTTACCCAGTTAATGGGTTGTGGGGGTCTGGTAGGCAGCCGCTCCACGTAAAACACTGGTATTCAGCTGAATCCGGTTTGACTGGAAGCCGACCCCAATATAGTTGGGAAAAGGCTAGGCAGATGAGAATTTGAACTATTAAGCACGGCCTTTAGACGAATTAAGTCTGCTCACTTGGTGTTGATGCCGTAGAAAAGAATTATACCATCCCATCCCTTCCCATGGGTGTCGTAAAAGGCGACTAAGGGACTCACCAGAGAATGGGCAGCAGCATTCTCTGTAAAACGCAACACCATACTGCTTGCCAAGCGTGGCAAACCGATTATGGGAAAGACCTTTGTCCAGCAGTGGACAGACATGACAGCCGAAAGTGGTTTCGGCTATCATAATGATGATGATGATGTCTTGGTGTGGATAAGCCAGATTCTGATAGATGCAATTTTGAATGTTTCAGAAATGCTGCAAGGCGGCTAACATACAGCTTAGCTGCTGCCTTCCAAGACTATTCCAGAAGAGTCAAAGCAATGCAAGCCAGTGCAGGTAAGTCTTTCACTATTATATTTGTCTTTATCCCAAAAATGTCCCGGACCTTTGGTAGGCGTAAAAAGGGCTGAATCGAACTCACAAAGGCCAAACCTCCCTAGTCACTTCCAATTAAAAGAGGTGAGGGCAAGGGCTTTTCAGAGAAAAGGCGGGCGGAGAGACTTTGTATATAAAAATACATAATTCGAGGTTTGGTTCTCGCCAGTTTGCTCCTCCAATATTGGACGGATTACGCCACTGAGCCATGCCATCACAGGATCATACATCAGAAGTCATTCATCTCATCAGGCAAATTGAACTCGACTGAATTTCTTTGAAACACATTTCGGATGCGTTAAACTTTGTCTAAAAACTGTGTATTAGATGTGCATTCCAAAAAAAAGAAAAAAACCGCCTAACAAACATAACCACACACACACACACACACCATATCACACACACAAATAACCTAAGTAACAAAAGTTTGGCTAGAATTTCCAATCTTCTTCTAATGTTGATTTCATTGTTTTTTCACCTTTTAAGTTGCCAGTGTACAAGTACATAACAAAGTAAAATGTATAATTTTGTAAAAGGGCGGAGACCTGGTGTCCTGAAATACATGCCTAGAGCTTAGTTAAGGCACCAGTCTTCTGTCTAGCCTTTTCCCAACTATATTGGGGTCGGCTTCCAGTCAAACCGGATTCAGCTGAATACCAGTGTTTTACGTAGATCGGCTGCCTACCAGACCTCCACAACCCATTAACTGGGTAACACGGTACTTCTTGGCAAGACTGGAGTCAGATTTACTGGCTTCTGACAATCCGTAACGACTGCCAAAGATCTACAAATGACAGCCGGGACCAACGTCTTAACGTGCTTTCCGAGGCACGAAGGAAACTCGGTATGTTAAGATGGTCACCCATCGTTAGCTTAGGCACCAGTCTCCCACAATATTTAAGTTGTCTGACTCTGATACCTTGTAATTTGTACGAGTATATTGTAGTGAGAAAATAAATATTTATGTTTTTCACTTTCTCGGGTCCCTAGAGACCCGGTCCTTTGGTAGGCGTACGAGGGGCCGAAGCCAACTCGCAGAGGCCTCTTTAGACATTTTAAATGGAATGGGACACCAACCGACGATTATCCCTATATGCACTGTGAAAGTATACCCAAGGACAATCCCCAAATATTTATTATTATTATTAATTATTATTGCTACAAATTTCCCCTATGTTCTTCACCACGTCTATAAGTAATCCCAATAACCAATATGATACTCCACAGGTGAGAGCTGGCCCTCACCCTGGCACATTCTACAGAGGAAGGTGACAGGGTGACTCTTCTCCTATCAGGACACTGTTCCAAGTAAATCACCTATCCAGGGCTATTGGGTTAAAATCTGGTCTTCTGAAATAATGTTTCTTGAGAGTCTATTCTTTTGTGTTTAGTAGGTGCTGTGTTCTATATATAATGGTCGTTCTTCTATTGTGTAGTCCTCTTCTTTGTTGTGGTTCGTCAGAGGAAGATTTTTGTTTTGTTACTTTATTTACTATCTTATTGGCTTCGGCAATTTATTTCCTCTTGGAAATAAATTGTAAATATTCTTTTCTCTCTCTTTTTTTGTCTTTTATTTGGTTTTTCATATGAATCCTCTTTGAGTAAGAAGTTTCGTGAAACGCAGTCAACAGAATATAATTTGCAAACCAAAATTATTTCGGGTTGCTCCATTTGTGGGTGAAACCACATTGTTTGCAGCGGGTAGCACCCATGCTAGCTACGCCACTGCTTGGACCACCTTTAATTGTGAGGCTAATTGCTTGCCAAGTAAAATACTCTGAATATTATTTAACTTTTACAAAGTTTTGGGCGAACTCAGCGAAGATTGTCGCGTAGAAGAAATTGATTATTGTGTTATATTAAACATAGTAAACCTTTTTGTTAAAACTGCCTCTTCATTCACTTTATTACTTTCCATTATCAAATAGTCAAGGAAGAAAATTCAAAATTTCTCGCCCAGTCTTATTTTCCAATTTTTCTGGACTTTTGGGGCAAAGAGCCGAAATTGTAAGATTTTTAACTCACAAAAACCACTCCTTTGATCACCATCACCCATGACCTATTAAAAGACCACTCCAAAACCCCCTCTGTGTAACGCCTGCTAAGACACATCCCTAGGGAGACTAAAAGGGTCCCTGAGACTTGCTGCGCACAGCATCAGTCTTACTGTTTTACATCTTTTATTTAGTAAGGTTATTAATAAAAATGTTTTCTTACTTCCAGAGTTCGAAGAAGCACCCACAAAGAAGAGGTTCGCTATAGACCTGCGAACTCCTGAAGAGATAGAGGCAGACCTGGAAACTGAAGCGTGATCAGTTCAAGCCTATTTTACAGGTGCTGTTGAATTCACTAGGCAACCAGGCATGAAAACACTGAACTGTTTTATAATAATCGTACTTATTTAAATTAAAATTACGTTTCCGTCATGAGAAGCTATAAATTTTGTAAACGAAGAACATGTACTAAGTTACGTATCAAAAACAAATTACATATCTCAAATTCAATCAACTCTAATTAACATACGTGTAACACGAAACTAACAAGCAACTTCATTTGGAAGGGTTATATTTTATCGATATAAAGCGCTGTCGTCAATTTTTTTGTGGTATTGGAACGCGTCTAATTCATGGAACAAACATTTGATAAAATAAAATGAGTGTTTACAAAAATTATAGCTTCTCGTGACGGGATCTATAGATCTTTGCAAATATTTAGATCCCAAATCTTGGATTACAAAATGGGTTATTTTCAAATCTATCATACGTTTTATTGAAAATTAGCCTCTCGTTCAAAAATTGCAAATTTTTAGAAACCTACCGATCCCAACTATAAATTAAATCATATGTTCATTGAATGATAAACTCATGTTTTTTTTTTATATTTCACTCTGTATAATAGTTTGAGGGTAAAAATTAAATAAACAATGTGGTATGACCATCTAGCATAGGTGTTAACTTTCTGTCGTATTTGCCAATGGGTGCCTAGTGAATTTGCGGTGGCAACACATAGTTTTATAATTAGCACGACTTGCTGATTTGGGAATAAAATAAAACCCGAAAAAACTACAATGCGAAAGACTTCTCAGATTTCTATTTACTACTCCATTGCAACAAGTCTTTCTTTTATTTCCATTTTAGCTAACACGATAATAACCATTCCAATAATTAAGGTTAAATAGTTTAAGTTAAATTAATATATATAAAAAAATAAATAAATATAAAACACTGTACATTTTGTACAAAAGAGGCTAAATAATAAGGACTAATCAAAAAGTATGCCTAGCCTTTTTTCCAACTATATTAGCTTGGATACCAGTCTAACCGAATTGTCTAAATACCAGTATTTTTACGGCCGCGACTATGCTCGTTCAGAAGTACAGATATTTTCAGCTACAGTGAAATTGTAATGTTTCATTTTAATATACAGGGTGTAAATAACAGCCGCACAGGTCGTTCTTCAAGGTTAAGCAACGCTTGCCTAGGTTGGTCTGTGGATGGGTGACCATCTTAACATACAGAGTTTCCTCCGTGCCTCGGAAAGCACGTTAAGCCGTTGGTCCCGGCTGTCATTAGTAGAGCTTTGGCAGTCGTTACGGATAGTCAGAAACCAGTAAATCTGACTCCAGTCTCGCCATGAAGTACCGTGTTACCCAGTTAATGGGTTGTGGAGGTCTGGTAGGTAGCCGCTCCTCGTAAAAAACTGGTATTCAGCTGAATCTGGTTTGACTGGAAGCCGACCCCAATATAGTTGGGAAAAGGCTAGGCAGATGATGAGTAACAGATTTATTCTAGAAATACCTGGAAACAGGTTTTTGGCGAAGAAAAAATCGACTGGCCCATATGTGCGCATAACTCGACCAAATGTACTGAATAGCTGATTTTTTTAGCTATTTCGGAGTTGGTCCCATAGTAGTTGTTCATAATGATGACCCCTTTTCGTGTATTGTGTAGTCTGCTACACGCTGTATATTTGATTTATAAATTCCAAATATTTTTTAAATCCATCGCCACCAACTTAAGTATCGACTTTAACTTTGTATGCTTTAAGTTCATTTTCAAGTGACCATTTGTAATCAAAAGGCGCTAAAAATTTGCAATGGTATTTGAACTTTAAATTGTGTGTTATAGAGTTTGTAGTTGCAAAATATGAAAATTATATTGAATTTTCAATTCAAATACTAGGTGTATATTTTACTGTTGTCTATTGTATTAATTAAAACATTCCAAGGTGCTTTGAACACCAAAATTAGGGAAATTAAAGTCACCAAAATTTAAAAGTCCAATTTTAAAGCAGCATACAACATGGCTTTACTAGTAAGTATGAAAGAGACAAAAATAAATCTCTTTCGCATTTATTGGTAAAGCAATCTTCTATCCCTCTCTACTCAGCTTCAAATCGGACTGCTTAGATTTTGATGTCTTTAGTGAAATATATTTTTGGATCTTCTTTGCAACAGTTTGTAAGCCTTGATTTCTTTCTCCGTAACCCGTCAGGCCGTCCCACATGTGGGATGCGTCTATTGTCTTTTGATTTTGCGGTAACTGACGAGTTAATTAATTATGGTATCTAAGGCGTCGTTCTAATAGGATATTTTACTAAAAAAAAAATTTGTCCGTCAGATTGTATTTTGTTTACGTGAAAACAAAAATACATGTCCAATATATTTTGAAAATCTATCTTTTTCTTCATCCACCTGGCGTTAATCCCGGCTATTGCCAGGGTCCGCCTTCCTACTTAGCTTCCTCCACTTTGCCCGATCTTGAACATATCCTTCTCAGTCAGGCCATTGGCTCTCATGTCGGATTTGACAACTTCCAGCCAGCGCTTGCGAGGGCGACCACGGGACCTAGCCCCAAGAACAGAATATATTCATGCATCTCCGACCAACGTACTCCATAGGGCGGCGCATGATGTGGCCATACCATCGCAGACGACACTCTTGCAGTTTTCCCCCACGTCACGGACACCAAGACTACCTCGGACTTAAGAGTTGCGTATGCGATCGGATCGCGTTACGCCACTCATCCACCTCAGCATCTTCATCTCCGTGACGCGAAGCTCCTGGGTGTGTCTGCTTAGTGCTGGCCAACACTCGCCCCCGTACAGTAAGACAGACCGTATGATGCATTTATATATCTGCCCCTTGAGCTTCGGAGGCATTTTGCGGTCGCATATTTTGAAAATCTATCTGACGGACAAATTCGATTTTTTTAGTAAAATACCCTATTGGCTAGGAAACTTCCCGAGTGAACAATGCGATTTCGTCGCACGACGAGATTAAACACACTACACACATGAAGTTTGTACAATGAACGTTGGAAAACTGTAGGAGCTCGTGGCTAGATAATAACAGCCGCACGGGACAGTTCAAGGTTAAGCAAAGCTTGCCAAGGTTGGTCTGTGGACGGGTGACCATTTTAACATACCGAGTTTCCTCCGTGCCTCGAAAAGCACGTTAAGCCGTTGGTCCCGGCTGTCATTTGTAAATCTTTGGCAGTCGTTACGGTTGTCAGAAGCCAGTAAATATGACCCCAGTCTTGCTATGAAGTACCGTGTTACCAAATTAATGGGTTGTGGAGGTCTGGTAGGCAGCCGCTCCACGTAAAATACTGGTATTCAGCTAAATTCGGCTTGACTTGAAGCCGACCCCAAAATAGTTGGGAAAAGGCAGTCAGATGATGATGATGACACTTGAAGTTTGGAAATCATAGCGCAAGTACAGTACGTCTACCATGAGTTTTATCAATCTATACTTGCTATCAACTGTAGTTAAAAAAGTGTATGAAAACTGAAAAAAATGTTTTTTAGTTGTTAACTAAAGTTTTACTTGCAACTTGCTTGCTTGTTACTTAATAACTAAAATAATAAAATAGAAACTTGTTTTTTTAAGTATTCATACTTTTTTTTAATACTATAGTTAGCTAGCGAGTATAGATTGATAAAACTCATGGTAGACGTACAGTCATCATTTTCATCGCGCGACGAAATCCCAACGTTAAGATCGTTTGTGAATTTCCTTAAGATAGGAATTTGTATAGTACCCATCAAAAATAAACAATGCAATTATATAAATTCTGCAAAATAATATTCAATTGATCTTAAATTCTCAGTACCAATCAAATTACATATAATGTTACCTCAAGAGTTTAGATAAAATATTTTAGTATGTAAACGTTTTGTATACCAAAATAATAATTATGTGATTTTAGTGTAGTTATAAAGTAAGTATAAGAAATGGTTTTTCAATAAAGTTTGTTGTGAAAACGGGTTTTTTTACTTATTTCGTAATGGTAATTTTCCGTTTCCTTTATATACACGTTATTTTGAACTCCGAGCGTGGGATTCGACTCATCATCATTTCTGCCAATTTCCGTCCACTGCTGAACGTGAGCCTCTCCCCCAAAGAGCGCCAGCCATCCCGGTACTGAGCAGTCTGCATTCATCCGCTGCCAGCCACCTTCTTTAAATCATCGATCCATCGTGCCGCAGGGCGTCCTCCCTCCCGTTCGCCCATACGCGGTCTCCACTCTAACACATGTCTGCTCCATCGACTGTCTGTCAGTCACAGCCGGGCCACTTCTACTTCAGTATGCTGATTCTACGCACAACGTCAGTTCAGCGTTCAGCGAATTCTATCCGCCAGAGAAACCCCGAGCATTGCTCTGCTGCACGCTTGGGATTCGACTGCTCATGCGTTATTTGAGAACTAGACACTTCACGGGACACTTCATGCGTCCCAAGGGCTGGCTTCTACCTCGGACAGAGGATATGCATTGCCATTCAACGTGACAATGCCGCCAGTTTTTTGGACTCGCTTCCAGTGGGCAGCGATGCGAATGAATTTTTTGACGCCAAATTTTAGATAGGAGCTTTTATTTTAAGTGTAGTTTATACATATAGTTAATTATGGTAAAGGAAGTAATTTTATTTGCAAAATAAAGTATTTATACGTAACTTTTATTACTTAGGTACATATCTACAAATTATTTTGACGTGTTCTTTTCTCTAGAAACTGACCAAGATAAAAGGGATTAGTTCTGTATCCAAACTGTTTGTATGTTCGTTACTTGCTCGTTAGTATTTTTTTTTTACTATTGATAGGCACGCGCTTGAACACTATCTCACCTGATGGTAAGTGATGTTGTGGTCGAAGATGGAGCACGCTTGGCTTAGAAGTAGCCTATTCTCTTGATTTAAAGACTCCCAGGTTGTAGCTATCAGGAAACACAGAGTCCGGCAGAGAAATCCACTCCTTAGCTGTACGCACTATGAATGTGTACCCAAAACGTTTTGTGCGTGTGGGTGGGATGTTCACCATGTACCGGAGGAGCATCGCCGTTCGTCTTGTGGTGATGGAACGGGCTTGGCTGAATTTAATTATGCAATTCCGTCACACATTCCCCAAAATGCAACCGGTAGAAAACCGACAGGCTAGCAACTCGTCGTCGATGATCAAGACTTTGGAGCTTTGTCGCGACGAGCTTCTAATTGATCCTCTTGGCTCGTTTCTCAATTGACTCAAGGGTATCCATAGCCACCCGGAGAGACCGGATCTGTAACCCACCAGCTCGTGCGTCAGACATGTATCTCTCAGCAACAGTGCTGTCGTCTGTATACCCAAAGGTACCGGGTTAAGCAGTGCATTAATATGCAGTAAGAACAGTGTTGCCGAAAGCATCGACCCCTGAGGAACCCCGGCATTAATATCCAGCAGGCCAGACGAGCAGCCTTCTATGACCACTCGGATAGACCGATCCCTCAGGAAATCTGCGATACAATCACACAAACCGGCGGGCAAACCGAAGGAAGGAAGCTTACTAATAAGGCTATCGTGTCAGACCCTGTCGAAGGCCTTCGTGATGTCAAAGGAGACCGCTAGTGCCTCCCCGTGCTTCTCTATGGCCTCACTACAGATGTGAATGGCATACGCTAGAAGATGCCCAGTTGACCGATTGCGGCGGAACCTGTATTGTCGGTCACTAAGGATATTATTCGCTTCTAGGTACGCCAGGAGCTTATAATTCAGCACGCGTTCCATAGTCTTACAGAGTATGGACGTTACCGAGATGGGTCTATAAAAAATGTATGTATGTTTTTAGGTATTTAAAGATGGTGGTTATGATCTACTTCCAATTTAATTTTCATTTTATTACTGATATGCTTGCGCAGGGCTGGCATTAACCATGTCGGGGCCCTTAGAAGTGAAGATCATCAATTCATCAGCTGTTTTAAAGTTGATGAAGGAATGTATGTAATAGTATCAGCAGTATCGCCGGGTTAATACTTAACTCCTCAGGAACTTACATAAAAGATTTATTTATCTAAGCTTTATGTACAAAACTGGGCGGACCTAATGCAACAAGGCATTCTCTACCAGTCAACCTTTGGTTAAAAAGACTGCACTGTGGTAGGTGTACAAAAAAAAAGAGTAAAAATGGAATCTTTTGGAGAACAATAGATACACAAATAATAAATTTAATAATAATAAAAAACGTTTTAACAAAAAAATAAAATAATTTTAATTTCGGAAGTCGGTGTTTTTGGTTATTTCCTTTTTGAACACCGACTTCCGAAATTTAAGTTATTTTTTATTTTGTAATGTTTTATTTCTGAAGGTCGGTTTTATTGTTTTGTTATAAAGTTTTTTTGTATCATTCACTTTTTAGTGGTACGCAGGTACCACTAAAAAGTGAATGATAAAGTGAAGAAACCACAAGCACAGCGTGCCGGCGAGATATTATGTTATGAACTGGTGTAAACAATCAACAGACTTGCGATTACAGAAATCCCGATCCATTTGCTATCATTTATTGAAGAGTTCCGTTGCATACCTCCGAAGTCCTTCATCAGATCTTTACCAAATTGATATGGGACCAGTCCGAGAAAATACTCTTCCAAACAAAAAATGATCATCCAAATCGGTTAGCAATTGGCGAAAATATCGCTAAACAAATATTTTTCATGGTATCCCATCATCAGATCCTGACTTATATCTTCCATCATCAGCTCAGCAACATGAGATGATGATTACCAGGCACAAATATCTGAATTGTGTTAGAAAGTTTATGAAAAACAGTGTATGTGCTGTAAAAGAGGGTTTCCTTCGATTTTCATGGAATTCCATCATCAGATTCTGACTTGGTGACAATGGGACCACCTCAGGAGTATAGGTATTCGAATAAAAAAAAAATTTTTCAAATCGGTCCAGAATTGGCGGAGAAATCGGTGAACATACTCGAAAAAAAGATATATACAGCCGAACATAGAACCTCCTCCTTTTTGAAGAAGTTGGTTAAAAATACATATATACTTATGCTAAAATAATAAACTATTTGATCGAAATGGTCTTTTAATGAATAAGTTACAGATAAGTGATGATTCAGGTCTTATTAGGTCTTGTAAGCCCACAGAGAGACGGTTTCATCTCATACTTGTGCGGTCTCACTCTATGAGATATTATCAATTGATTTGTGCGCGCGCCCTTAGCCCTAGGCAGTTTTTTTTTTAGCCCCTAGGCAGTTGCCAACTCTGCCTAATGGTTAATCCGGCCCTGGGCTCGCGTTTTACCACGACCTCACCGAATGGAAACCAATGATTTGACGCGCGCCGACCTAGAAGTGCCGAAGTAAAAGAATGCAAATGCAGAAGGAGCTCGTGGCTAGATAATCAGCCACGCCGGCCGGGTAGATCTTCAAGGTTAAGCAACGCTTGCCAAGGTTGGTCTGTGGATGGGTGACCATCTTAACATACCTAGTTTCCTCCGTGCCTCGGAAAGCACGTTAAGCCTTTGGTCCCGGTTGTCATTTGTAGATCTTTGGCAGTCGTTACGGATAGTCAGAAGCCAGTAAATCTGACTCCAGTCTTGCGATGAAGTACCGTGTTACCCAGTTAATGGGTTGTGGTCTGGTAGGCAGCCGCTCCTCGTAAAATACTAGTATTCAGCTAAATCCGGCTTGACTGGAAGCCGACCCCAATACAGTTGGGAAAAGGCTAAGCAGATGTAATTCAGAGCATCAGGTTGTAGCTATCAGGAAACTCGTACTTCGACTCGGAATTCCACTCCTGAGCTGATAATCACTAGTCACATATTATAAAACTAAGTCCTCTGCTGCGTCTGTCTGTCAGTATGTTCGCGATAAACTCAAAAACTACTGTACCGATGTTCATGCTGATTTCACCAATGGTTAGAGTGGTTCTCGAGGAACGTTTTAGTATAAAAAAACAGGGATTCTTAAGAAAATTGTGTATGAAGTGCCAGTTTACCATTAAAAGAAAAACACTTATAAATGTCTTTTTTTTTTGTATACATTCATTTAATATTTCGTCTAAAATTCATTATATTCTACAAATTTACTATATTCCCCCAGTACCTCCATTACAAACATCATTTCCTCCAGGGTTTTCTTACAGTGCTTACTATTCTGTATCATATATTGTACATAGTCATCTTCTAGACCGTTCTTGGCACTTTCTTCTATCATAGAGAAGAGTCTTAAGGCGGTCATATGCAGTAGTAACTCCAGAAGATGTTTCTCGTTTGTGGTGATGTATAAATCTTTCAGGTTCTGGTACCAGTGTTGGTTCTTGTATTTAGTTATTTTTGCTATGTTCTTTATTGCGTCGTGAAGCTGAAACAGAAGAATCATCTTGATACTTTACAATATGATCTAGACAATTCATAATAAACCTGCGGGTTGCATACATATGCCACGTCAGGCTATGTATTTGGGTGGCGGGAGAACACGCCCCGATGTCATCACTGTGAGGATCGCCTGAAAACACGGTGGAGCATACGGTGGAGGTATGTCCTGCTTGGGCGGTGCACCTCCGTGTCCTTGTTGAGGCAATTGGCGGCGGTGACCTCTTGCGTCCAGCCTTGGTTCAAGTCATGGTCTGAAGCAAGGAGGCATTAGAATCGGTCACCTCTTTCAGCGAATCATTAATGTACAGGAAGAGACGGACCACGTGAGATAGAAAGAAACTTCACACCCCAGCCGCCGCAACAGAAGAAGCCGCCCCAGGCATCGGGAGTCGCAGGGCGATTCCCGGCCATCTGGGCCTGGTTCTGATCGACTGGCGAGCCACTTATCGCTCGCCGTCCGCAGGCCCGCGCCTACGGAGCATAATATAAATGATAGTATTACAAAATCATCAAACACTTACGTCATACAAGCCATCTTCAACATCCATCAAGAAATCATTTAAGTTCTTCAAAGCTTCCTGCTCATTCACTTCAGGAACTTCTTTCCTCAAATACAGCCAGACCTTGTTGATCAGCCCTTTCTCCTTCTCTAGCCGAGAATTACTCTTCTTCTTTATATTCCCCGTTTGATCAAACTTGCTGCGTAGTTGAGCACCGATGTCATTGGCTTCAATAATCTCCAAAGCTAACTTGTGTAGGAAAAGCACGTATTTTAAGATTTCCATGTCGGCTGGGTGAACGTTTTCTTCGTTTGCTACTAGGGAGCTGGAAATAAAGCTATACGTATTATTACCTGTATTTTTTTCATCACAGACAGTGATGACTTATGAACTCGAAACGTGGTTGCTCACAATGAGCCTCATCAGAAGCCTTAAAGTCAACCAAGGGCAATGTAGAGGGAAATGCTCGGAGTTTCCTTGCGTGATCGAATCAGGAATGATAATATCCGCAAGAAAACCAAGTTTCCCGACATAATCCGATGGATCGTCAATCTGAAGTGGCAGAGGGCAGGTGCATAATGTGTCTATCGCATCATATTGTGCACTATGTTTGTACTGTATTGCTTGTGTTATTAGAATAAAAAGTGTAACAATTGTAGATAGGCCAATAAATAAATAAATAAACAGACGGTCGATGGGGCCGAAAAGTTCTAGAGTGCCGACGGCGCACCAGTAGAAGCAGCGTTTGAAGGTCTTCCACAAAGTGAACCGATGGGGGTTTGCGGGTAGCCGATGGATGCGAGACGCGCATGTGGACCGGTTGTTGTGGCGACTCTTGGGGAAAGCTTATGTCCAGCAGCGGACGTCTTTCGGCCGATATGATGATACTGATGTAGGCGCTATTACGGCCCATCTGATGGATAGTGGCCATCTTTGATTAAATTAGTCTATTAGTGCAACCTAGGAGGTTGCTACTATGAGAATATGAAGAAACTTTGAAATGATAACTTACGTCAACTCAAACAATTTCTGCAAAGATGCCTGTATATCGACCGAGGTACCCAACCAATCATACTGTACTAACGCCTTGTTATCCAGAGTTACCATATCTTCTAAAACTTGCAAATAAACACTAACTTTAACAACGTCGTTCCTTCTTACATTTACTTTCAAATTTAACGCTTTTTCAGCAGAAATATCTTTATCATTTCGTCCCGTGTTTCTGGCTTTTCGCTGGCCGCCTTTTTTCTGTTTTCTAAATCTATTTTTCTCTGCCCTTTGTTGTCTATCTTCCATTCTTAGATAAGCGATAATTTTATCCCTTTTATCTATTTTTACACGGTCTTGAAGCGGAGAAGCTGGTGTTTTACTTTGCGCTTGAATATATTTCTCAACGTTGCTTTTGAAAACGTCATCCATCACATATATCGCCTTGGTATCGTTCTGGTTTTTTAAATACCCTATCTTTTTGAAATGTGAGTTAGTTAGTTCTTCTTGATTCACATCGGTTACGATAGTTGTTTTTTTTTTACCGAAGTTTATGGTGCTATGGTTTTCATTGTCTTTACCTTTTCTATTTTTACTATTATTGTCATTCCCATTTGTAGTTTTCAATTCAGTTTCTGAGCTTTTATCTGGACTTTTACGTAAAATATGGTTTTCTTCAGTTTGTTTGCCACCCATACGCAGTCCTCGCTTAACACTCTCGCCATACTTATCTTTCTCGAGTAATCCAAAAGATTTTTGTTGAAAAAGTATATTCCTGACTGCTCTAACATGGTCTTTTAAACTTTCTTCTTGTATACTGTGAGCTGGGTGGGCATTCTCATCGGAGTTGGGAAATTTATTAGAGTATCCATTAGCCTTCCTCAATAATAATTTCCTAACTCTTCCAAAATAGTAATCTGAATCCATATAATCTTCAGGGTTGACTTCGTTTTGAGCTTTAGGGTCGACCTGTAAAGGTTTTCTGGTAATAGTTTGGGTTAGGGTCTGTTTGCCTCCAAATTTTTTTCTTTTGCTGTCAAACTTTCGGTCGTATTCCATTTTGACATTCAGGGTCTCTGTTTTGTCGAGTTCGTTTGAATCGTCGTCATCATTCAATAAAGTTTCAGAACTGGAGTCCCCAGCATTGGGTCCTAGACGGTTTTTTGGATTGAAATAAGCATTGTTGGGTGAATAATTATATATAGGTACGTAATATGGCTGTTCTGCTATGGTCTCTTTTTCTTTGACGAACGGTGATGCATCAGCGGCTGTAAAAAGATGAATATTTTGAATTGCCTTTCACTAATTCTTAATACTCAGATGGAATCAGTAAGCGATACTACTTACAAAAAATAAAAAGGATACAGCGAGTTGAAGACACGCGTGACGACATCTGGCTTGGTAAATTTGGTACAATTGTATCCTCATTATTTTTTGTTTACGTGAAAAAAGAAAAAATACGTGTCCACTATTTTTTGAAAATCTATCAGACGGACTAATTAGATTTTTTTTGTAAAATACCCTATTGTCAGTACCTGGGTCTTGTTTTCATGGCAAGCATGCTGTAATTTAGTTTGCTTAGCAAATAATTTTAAGAGGAAGATAAGATTCGAACCAATGCGACATTTTTTCAGCCTCAACGATAGTGAAAACGTCCAAAATATCAATAACTTTATCTAACATTTCATGTTTCAAAGATCACTATCGCTATAGAAAACCACTTTGTTTAGAACTTCTGGGGTTTAAAATAACAGGTAAAATTTAGATGTACTACTACTTCGTTACCATAGTCTTCCTCACAGGGATTTTGCATTTTTTATGATAAAAATATTCTATGACACTCGACGATACCGTAGCGTTATATCACTGAAGTAATTTATGAAATCGGATTTTTACTTCCAGAGATTGCCTATTACAAACACGTCTTTATAATTTTACTCACAGACTTCAAATACATGGTATTCCTTTCCAACTTTAACTTTATTATTATTCTCATAGAATACTTTTTGCAACTCAATAAAGTTATTATTCTGTTCACTATCTTTTTCAGCTTCAGCGATTTTCTTCGCTTTTGGACCGACAATACGATTTGATGCTTTGTGCACAACTATTTTGTGATTGATTGTTTTCTGTGTTGTTGCTTCTAAAGATTCTTCAGTTTCTGGAGTCGTCGCGGTTGTAATGATTGGTAACAGTCTAGTGCGGCTTTTGATTCTATTCTGTTCCTTCATAGGATTTTTAGTTTCCAAAATGTTTGGTGTGACTGTCGATGGTATAACTGACGCTGATGTGAATTCTTCAACTACAATCTTTATTTCTTTTGTTGTAACAACAGGTGCTGCACTTTTAGTAGTTCTTTCAGTGGTCATAAAAGCAGATTTGGTTTCTGCCTCTGTTTGCACAATTTTAGTATTTATCGTTATTTCTGAGACGTTTTGTGTTGTTGCTAGAACTGATGCTGTGGTTTTCGGGACGGATGTGGTTGTTGCACTCTCTGTTGTCTCAGTCTCAGTGTCATTTGAAGTCGCGTTTCTAGATTTAAATATTGGTTCAGAACCTTTCTCTATATTTTCAGTTATTTCTGTGGTACTTACAAGCAATGGAACATCTGTGGTGGTACTCTCAGTATCGTTTCCCTTTGCAGAGCTACCCTCAAAAGGATATGTAACAGTCGTAATCGCTTCATCCGCACTCGACACGTTATTATAACTGTATTCAACAGACTTATTTACCGTAGACTTTTCTGTTACCACTGCAGTAGTTACATTACTTTCTGTTGCATTTCTTGCTAATAAGCTGTCTTCATCGTTCGATCTGCGTGATCCTTCATGAATACCTTGAACTGATCCATTTAGTGCAGTGCTCTCACTCAAATCACCTTTATTTCCTCCCACTGGGTTAGTTCCATTCTCCCCATCTTTTGCATTTGTAGATTTAATTAACTCTGGATCCATCTCAGATAAGACTTTTGCATCAGATTTAACACTACTAAATTTCTCATTTGCAGTTTCTACTTCATTAATTTTATCAGTTGTAATGTTTGTTTGTGATACTCTCTTTAACGTTTCAGATGTGGTTTCGTCGCTTTCAATACTCTTATTGGCTTTATCGTATTGCACTGATCTTTTTATTATAGGTACATTATCTGTTACTATTTCAACTTTAACAGTGTCCTTATCAGACTCCGCGTCTCCTCGTTCTTTCCTCAAAGTCAAATCTTGTCGATCATTAAATAAAGATACTTTTAAAGACGCCAAAGGTTTAACACCTAGATCTTCGGTAGCTGGTTTCTCTTCTTTTTCGCCAACATCGCCCTTACTTCTTCTGATATTTGCCTGTTCTTCTTTCAAAATTGATTTGACATATTCAGTGTGTTGTTTTAACTGTGCATCATCCAATTCTCCACTTTGAACGTTCGCAACAGCTTCCGTACTCCCTGCATCTTTAAGTATTCTTCGCGCTACCTTTTCTAAAAAATCCTGTTTTTCCTCATCTGGTAGCAAGTCAATATATTTATCTTCATCACTATCAGCCCGAACCGTCGTGAATAAAATTAAAAATACCACCAACATTTTTTTATAACATTTTTTTGTTGTTTTATATCTAGGTAATTTCCTGTCGATACTAATTCAAGATTAAAAAGGCAGTTATTTCATTGAAATCAAGCGTGGAAATGATAATTGGGTAGATGATAAGAAATAATTAGTTTTTTCCAATGACATATTGCTCGTGCAACCATGTTAGTTTTGAAATAATTCGGATTTATCACAAAAACCTTTGTTTCATTTTGATTCGGTTACCAATTAAAGAAACTTAGGTCTGTGTTGGAATATCGACTTACAAGATCTTAATAGGGAAAGTAATGCAAATCCAATTACTGTAAATACCAATCTTTGATTGTTTTATTTTGTGCGCATATCTGCAGTTTTGTGTGATTTTAGATCGAAATTGCGCTGTAAGAATTAATTTTTCGCATATATACCGTTGTTTTGCGATTAAAGACTTTTTCTGCGCGCAGTGCGTTCTGGTGATCTTTGCTCGTGGCACTTACTAAATATAGGGCGACTGTTAATTTAGTGCGTTCCAGGCCATTTTTGTAAAGAGAGTTTTCCCAATTGCAAAGGTTTTGATATATACCTAAAAAAGCTATTTTTTTTAAGCATGGGAAATCGTCAAGTCGCTCTGGGCAGAGCAGCAAGGAGTGTTTGATTCTTGCTGCCTAAAACCCATCCGTATTCCTCCTAATGCCATTTGCATTCCAGAGCCGCGATGACTATTGGGAACAAATTCCGTAAATCTGGCACGAAACTCTTTGGAACGTCATTTGAAAATAAGCCATAGTGTAACTCCAAGAGTTAAATTGGTTCCGTCATGTGTTCTTCAACACAAAAAAAGGCAGCGGCTTCAGGCATTTTATTTGGGAACCTAGTTATTGCCTGAATTGTTGAATACCAATAACAAAGTTTTGTTATCACTTGAGTTCTGAGTAAAGGCGTGCACGAGTGAACTTAATATCATAGTTGTAAAATGCTCTATTAAAACAACTGTGTACTTATGAGAACTGAGTCTTACTTCATGTTTCCATGTAGGTACTCTGATTCTGAATTGATTATTGTGTTTTGTAATTCCTAATTTGATGTAAGACGTTTCACAATTTGTCAGACTGAAGTAGAGTTGAACAAAAACTCACCTTTAAATTCTAAATTTCAAAATTCAAAAGCATTTTATTTCAAACAAACCATTTACAGGCACTTTTGAAATGTCAAGGTCGATTTTCGGTCGGAAGTCAGATACCGATTGATGAAACCGTCGACACAACTCCTTGTCAAGTTATCTAGGCTCTAGTTATAGTTGGAAGGTTCCAAATAAAAGAAAAGACATACAAATGAACATTTCTATTTATTTAATGTTCAATTTTTTATGTACAATAACTTAAATCTAACTTACTGTAACTTATTATACACTTGGTTGGCTACTTTGAAACTTAACTTAATTAAGGCAGACGTATCGCCATTTTTCATTTTAAAATATTTTCTCGATTTTTAGTCTATCAAAAAATTTTCACACATATTCAAGTAAAAAAACTACTTTTTTCGATTTTTCACATAAAATTAGTTAGTATAAAACTATTAATAGACCAAAAACCAATGCAAATTTAAACACAATCTCAAAGCGTGAATCGATTATCAAATGCATTGAGTCAATCAGTTAATTCATCGAATCAATCAGTTAATTCATCGAATCAATCAGTTAATTCATTGAATCAATCAGTTAATTTATTGAATCAATCACTAAACATCCCCCTTAAATCTAAACATGCCTCGTCTCATTTGCCTTTCATTCCTCATATTCCTCTCCATCACTATTCTGTCCATCTCCTCTTCATCTTTCTGTTCTTGTTCCATATTATCTATTTCAGGTTCCACACTCTCTATGACTGCTTCAATCAAGACTGGACCATTGTTTTCACGCTTGATCAGCTCTATTGGTTCCAAAAGACTAACTTCATTACCCATGACAAGGTTGTCCTTTCTCTTTTCTTGCTTTCTCTTTTGGATATCTATCTTTCGGATATCTTTTTTGTCTTTTACCTCTTCAGTTTTGTTGGATTCCTTGCCTATTTCCATGTTTAGGTGGTAGAAGTCAGGGGAGTCTTTGCAGTCGATAGAATCTGCCGGTCTTGTGCATGTCAGGACTTCCTGTAATTGAATAAATCGTTAATCGTAAATAAGGACTCAATAAGAAATTTTACCAGTTACGCGCGAGACGCGACCGTGAGAGCACGCGCAGATAGCGAGTCCCGCGTTTGTAGCTACATACTTTATTTACATCTACCTACAATTACATTTTATTACATGTTTTTGTACGATGAATAACGAAAGGGAGAATTTGGAGTTTTGCGACTCCAGTGGGAGTGATGTTATGGAAGAGGAGATCTTAAGAAGCGAGCAACAAGTTACGGTAGAAATTCACAAAGAAAATGAAGACAATTCAAGTCTGAGTCAAAAAATCCCTGAAAAAAGGACAAGAGAAGATAGTGAAGAGTTAATAGAAGAAGATGAGGGCTTCGTCACAGTCAGAAAAGGCAAAAAACGGTTGACAAAGGGTTTGTCTATGTCTAACAATACAGATAGAAGAAATTTAGAGTTGGAAGTGCAAAAAGAAATAGCCATGGTTATGGTTATTTCAAAAGAAATTTTACCCAAACAATTTGGAATGGCAAAGCTACTGAGGGCGGAAAGTATCCAAAACATTTTAAGAATTCAATACAAAAGCCCATATAAGGTATTGATTCAGTTTGAAAATAAAGAAAGTGCAAGGAAATTAGTTAGCTGTGAAAAAATGATTACTTTGGGATACAGGTGCCAACTGATCGATGAAATAAATTTATCGTATGGTGTTTTGCGAGACATAGATTTAGAAATTGAAGATAAGGAGATTGGTGACAATTTGAAATGTGATCATGAGATAATTTCGGTAAAAAGATTAAAACGACTAGATGATTCAAATAAATGGACAGATAGCAGTACTATACGGCTATGTTTTAAAAGTTCCACTTTACCCTCATACGTATATGGGTATGGATGCCGGTTCAAAGTGGAACCATATACATTTCCCGTGACGCAATGCTCAGGATGCTGGAGGTTCGGTCACCTAATAAGATACTGTCCTAACAAAAAAAAAGTATGTCCAAAATGTAATGGCCCACACGATAACTGTGCAGTGACGGACTTTAAATGTGCTAATTGTAAAGGCGCTCATATGGCTCTCGATAAATCTTGCCCTATATTCGCCAAAGAAAAGGCAATTAGGAAAATTATGTCCACTGAAAGCTGTACTTATCGAAAAGCCTTATCAGTTTGGCTGGAGAATAGAAAATCGCAGATGGAGGAAACTGAAAGGACTGAGACGATAGATTTTAGGACAACTACAAGGGAGAACAAAACGTTAGGCCAATCAAAATCATATAGGGATGCGGTTGTAAACAATTCATTTGAGGCATTAGTAGTGGATGATGAGGCACATGAAACTGAAACTTCAGAAGATGAAGAAAAGCGCGCAGATTACCCACAATCACAACAAAAAAAGAAAAGGAAGGAAAGATGTCACAACAATCAGAACCATATTTGGGAAAAAGAAAATACTTCTAGAGCAGAACCTGATTTTGAAATGAGCACCAACAAACCTTATGAGCGAAGACAGAAAAACACCAACTTTAAGAGTTTCATGAGTAAGATTAAAGATATTTGTCTTTTAAATGTCGATTTCGAAGATAAAATTAAAATGTTTTGTAGTTATGTAGTGAAAGAATGCATAGAATTTGTTGTTGAACTAGTACAAAAACAAGAGGTATTTACGAAATTAATTTCAATATTTACCAATGGCTAATAATGTGCAAAAAGTTTTCGGCTTAAATATAATGCAGTGGAATGCGCAAAGCTTACGACCAAAACTTACAGACTTAAAACTTTTGCTGTCTTACAATAAAATTCACATAGCTCTGATATGCGAGACTTGGTTAGAACCGGATTCTAGTTTACACGTAAGTGGTTACCACCTACATCGCAAAGACCGAGATGATGGATATGGAGGTGTCGCTATCATGGTACATAAGTCAATCAAAGTTCAAGAGTGTAGTTTAAATTATGTTAACCGTGGCATAGAAGTGGTATGTATCAAATTATTGAACTGTAATCAAATTAAGTTTTTAATGCTAGTGTATTGTCCCCCGTCAGTACACACTACCCAATCCGACTGGGATAATCTTTTTTCAACTTTTAAACACAATTGTCTAATAGCAGGTGACTTTAATGCTCATCATACCAATTGGTCGAATAAAAATGACTGTAGAGGAAGACAAATATATGATGCAACTTTGGAAAATTTTGTCTCGCTAAATAATGGACAGTCAACAAGAGTGAAATTGGTTAACAATGTTGTCCAACAAACTTCTCCAGATATTTCATTTATGTCGAGTGACATAGCTATATGTTGTGATTGGCAAGTTACGAATGATAGTCTTGGAAGTGATCATCTTATTATTAATATGAAATTTAATTTCAAAGATACCCAACGAGTACATAAAAAACGCAATTTTAAATTTGCAAACTGGGTTGATTATAAAAAATACTTAGAAAATTATTACTCTACAATTAATAGCAAAGTTAGTAACGTTCAAATGGAGTATAATAATTTTATTGAAAAACTTAATAGTGCAGCGGATCTTTACATTCCGATGGCCAAAGAATTTAATAATCCTACTAGGAATTTTCGGCCCCAACCATATTGGAATCAATCGCTCACTAAACTTATTGCTCAACGTAGGTTAGCTCTTAGTCAGTTTAGAAGAAACCCTACACCATCAAATCTAAGTACACTAGAACACATTAGCGTAAAAACTAAATTAGCTATCCAACGAGCTAGGAGTCAAAATTGGCAGAAATACTGTGACGACATTAATGAAACAACGTCTATATCAGAAATGTGGAAAAAACTAGGATGGTTAAAGGGACGTCGGTCACATATGACGTATATTTCTGATGATAAAAAAGAAGTTCTTTTAAATAGTCTGGCTCCCGATTATGTGAATCCATGCTCACCAGAGATACAATCAGATAATGACATGTTAGGAAGCTCATTTTCAATTCAAGAAATGTATAATTGTTTAAAAAAAAAAGATACTGCTACAGGTGATGATGGGATCACATATTCAATGATTTACCACTTACCGCACTGCGCTAAATTACATTTATTAAAATTGTATAACATAATTTTTGTAACTGGAGAAATCCCTGTCCAATGGCGTGATATCCGAGTTGTGCCAATACCAAAGAGAGAAAACCCCTCAAGCAATGATCTTAAGCTACGTCCAATCTCTTTGATGTCATGTGTTTGTAAAATTTTACATAACATGATAGCGAAGCGTTTGGAATGGTATGTAGAAAAGAATAAACTACTTACACCTTTTACGACTGGATTCAGGAAGGGACAGTCATGTTATGATAATTTAGCTCGTCTTGTCACACAAATACAAATAGGATTTTCGAATAATTCCCCAACACTGGCATGTTTTTTGGATATTGAGAATGCTTATAATAATATATTGATTTATGACCTAATAGTAAATCTTGATGAAATAGGGGTGGGTAAAAGGGTTTGTTTATACTTATGGAATTTTTTGACTGAGAGACATTTAAAAATTAAGGATGAACTTGACGAAAATAAATTTATTATGCGATATGCCAGCAGGGGCCTCGCACAAGGTGACCCTATGTCTCCTATCCTTTTTAACATAGCTACAATTAAAGTCAGTAAAGAAATTAACAACATTTTTATTTGCCAGTACGCTGACGATTTTGTATTGTATACTTCTAACAAAAACATGACAGAAAGTGTAAATAATATTCAAAATGCACTCAACGCTATAGTCATTATACTAAATCAGTTGGGGCTGACGTTGTCGACTACTAAAACCAAGTTGTGTTTATTTAGCAGAGGACGGAAAAATCTCCAGTTACCGATCTTAATTAGTAACAATCCTCTAGAATTAGTCACATCGTATAAGTATTTAGGTTTCTGGCTTGATAGTTGTTTAAGATGGGGTAAACAAATAAACGAATGTTACCAAAAGACACAAAGGCATCTTAACTTGCTTAAAGTATTGGCGGGGTCGAAATGGGGGGTACATCCAAAACATTTGCGTAAACTTTACTTATCTTTAATTAGAAGCAGAGTAGATTATAGTTCCTTTTTATTTGATAATAGTTGCAAAATCAACACTTATAAGCTCGACAAAGTTCAGAACCAAGCATTACGGATTATAGGCGGTTTTATAAGAAGCACTCCCATACATGTAATGGAGTCGGAGCTTTGCGTTCCTCCCCTGCATTTACGTAGAAAATATTTAGCATGCAAATTTTGTTTGAAAGCTTTGTCTCAGTCTGACAATGTTACTATTAATTTGCTATCCGAACTAAGTTCCCTTTGTAATAATAGCTATTGGGTCAGGAAAAAAACACCTCAACTTGTAGTCATTTATAATTTGATTAAAAACGAGATTATGTCATCGTCATCAACGTTAAGAATGTTTTCTCTTAAAACATGGGTGACTAACATCAATGTCAATAATGTAATTAAATTCCACTTAGACAGTTTAGTTCACGCAAAAAAGAACCACGATTACAACATTTTAAAAAACAATGTTATATCCGAGTTGAGAGAAAAATATGACGGTTGGTACGTTATATTTACTGATGGCTCAATTAGCGCAAGTGGTCGCGGTGCTGCATTTTATGATCCTCATGTAGTAAATCAGACTTCTTACAATAATTGTTTTAAATCAACCTACGAATTTTCAGTTATGTCGATGGAACTCATAGCAATTTTAGAAGCGCTTTTGTATTCGCGAACAATTCAACAGAATAAAGTGCTAATTTGTTCCGATAGTAGAAGCGCTTTATATCATATAGCTCGATGCGCCTCTGGTGGCAGAGGTACATCGATAGCTTATGACATCCTCTCTGAAATTTATGAGAACAATTTAAAGGGCATTCAGGTGAGATTGCAATGGATTCCATCACATATTGGTATCAGAGGTAACGAGGAGGCTGACATATTAGCGAGAAAAGCAGCAGTAGATGGAAAAGAGGTTCTAAGTTTGCCAAATTACACTGAGTTGTTACCTAAATACAAAAAGTACTGCCACAATAACTGGGCGGAATATTTTAATGAGAGATCTCTGGTAAAAGGAATTTGGTACAAAACAATACAAAGTGAGCCTCCTCGAATTCCATGGTTCATTAATTCGAATTTGAGTAGGTCTTTAATTGTAACAGCGCTCAGGTTAAGATCTGGTCACGTTCCTCTAAACAAGTTCGCACACATGATGAAAAAATCTGATTCTCCAAATTGTGATGTGTGCGGTGTTATTGAAGACGTGCATCACCTGTTGGTGGAATGTGTCCGTTACGATACCGATCGACAGCTCTTACTAAGAACTTACAACTTGAGCAGAACTAATGTGGGTATGTTCCACGAGACGTTGTCCTCTCCATTGTCCGAAGCCGCTAAAGCGCTTTTTATGTTATTTAGTCGTAAGCCATAACTAGTAAGTAGATGTAGTTTAGTTTAAGTTAGGTTACGATGGAATTGACATGTACTGTGTATAAAAATTCCTTAAATAAAAAGAAAAAAAAAAAAAAAAAAAAAAAAAAAGAAATTTTACAAATTAAATAAGTTACGCCCGATAAGACATTCATCATCTGCCTAGCCTTTTCCCAACTATCGGGGTCGGCTTCCAGTCAAACCGAATTTAGCTGAATACCAGTATTTTACGTGGAGCGGCTGCCTACCAGACCTCCACAACCCAGTAACTGGGTAGTACTTTATGGCAAGACTGGAGTCAGATTAACTGGCTTCTGACAATCCACAAAAGATCTACAAATGACAGCGGGGACCAACGGCTTAACGCGCTTTCCGAGGCACGGAGGAAACTCGCTATGTTAAGATGGTCACCTATCCACAGACCAACCTTGGCAAGCGTTGCTTAACCTTGAAGATCGACCCGTGCGGCTGTTCTTATCTAGTCACGAGCTCCTCCCGACTAGACATTGCTTATAGCAAATAGTGCCATAAGCATATCCTACGAGAATTATTGTATGTGATATCAAATTAACTTATACGCAAATAATACCAATATACATATTTAAAATTCTTTCGTTACTGGCTGATTGAGTGGCTAAAATTTTGCATGTATGTTCCTTTCCTGTGGGTGCACTAAGAGAGGATTTCTCGAAATTCTGACAGGAACGGGGAAAAACGGGATAGGGAAAGCTAATATGAAATAAGAGTGAACTTTAGATTCTAGCTATTTTCGACTCTTGGTTTTCAATCGAGAACATTGAAAATCAGGTGTTAGTGAGCCAAAAAAGCTTCAAGTAATTAAATACTTGGTTTTGGAGGAAAACAAGCACATCCGTGATGAAATTTTTTATGGCTAAATTATGTCATCCAAAATTCTACACAGCGAAATTTTTATTCCGTTAAAGTTTTTAATTTGAAAATTGAACATTGAAAATTGAAAATTGAAAATTGAAAATTGAAAATTGAAAATTGAAAATTGAAAATTGAAAATTGAAAATTGAAAATTGAAAATTGAAAATTGAAAATTGAAAATTGAAAATTGAAAATTGAAAATTGAAAATTGGAAATTGAAATTGAAATCAATCACTTCATTAACAATTGAATCAATCACGCCGTTAACATTTGAATAAATCATACCTGATTGAAGACAGTCTCGTTGGGACAGATGAAGCTCCAGCGGTAGGTAACATTGCGACCTGATGGTGTTTGAGAGGGTAAGCAGACGTGGAACACTTGGCAGTCATTGTCGACGTCAGCGTAGTAGCCGTATGTGCGGTTTTCGCAGCTGTGAAAAAGAATAAGTCAACGTTACATTGAGTCGAAAGGCGTCCACTGCTGGACATAGACCTCCCCCAGAGGGAGGAGGGGTTTGTCATAATAGTCACGCTTGGCAGTCGGATTGGCGATCGCAGTGTTTTACCAAGAACGCTGTTGCCCACTCTATGGTGACTGGTGAGTCCCTTAGTCGCCTCTTACGACACCCACGAGACGTGATGGGATGGAAACAAAAATATAAATATATTTGCTTTTAATTTTGAAGCACCGCCCTACAAACAGACAAGCAAAAGTGAGAAATGTGTGTAGTTTTTAATCGGCTTTATAGTGATACGTTAGAAAGTGACAAGTAGGATTGATTGATATATAAATATTTTTAACAGAAAATTAACAGCCAAATGGGCAACGGTTTCATTACGACTACTAACTGCCCTAATATTGGTTACGGTAGGTACGGTCTGTGACCATGATTATCTAACCCACTTGACTATTAGCGAATAATAGTCAAGTGGGTCAGATAATGTTGGTCAAAGACCGTACTACCTGAGATAATTGACTTCCAGTCTAATTGAAAGCATTTAATAATAGCCGGTTTATTCTGTCGACATCTCACCGTGTCCACTTAGGGCCCCTTCAAAATTGCCGCAAAGGGCTGCGTGGTGGCATCGTGGCTGCAGCGCTACTTTCAATTCAGTTTACTTATTTCAGATAAATTGCCATCATAAGAATCCATAAACGTATTTGTTAATCCATATTAACAATCCAAATTTCATCGATCGATTAGTGATGACTGATGATGCGCAGGTAGGTTTTTTTCAAGTTAAACATGAACGAAAATCAGGTTGAAGATTTTATTGATGAGGTTGAGAGTCGTCCAGCGATATGGGATTCGAAGTCAGCGAGTGTTTTAAATAGTATTTTGAAGGTTGTTCTTTGTTTTCCAAAATAAGGTTCCAAACGGGAAAGTAATTCATAGAAATGGTTTTTTTTTTTATATAATTAAAGTATTTCTGAAATTTTTGGTCACAGTTAGCCTTTTATTTTATGACTAGTTGACCCGCGCAACTTCGTCTGCGTCACAATGTTCGTTACTGCTCCGCTCCTATAGCCTTCCTCGATAAATGGGCTATCTAACACTGAAATAATTTTTTAAATCGGACCTGTAGTTCCTGAGATTAGCGCGTTCAAGTAAACAAACAAACAAACTCTTCAACTTTATATATTAGTATCAGATAGAAGTATAGATATTCAGTTCGTTGACTTAAACAAAATAACAGCAACATTTTATTAGGTTTTTTTTTTCCAAAATCTGTTTTCGTAACACTAACAGCAGTGCTTCGTCGTCAAAGTCCATCGTGAAACTAAATGTACATTATTATGCTTGATCCTAGCGGTTGCAGCTGCACTGCAGCCACGTTGCCGCCGCGCGGACCTTTGCGGTTAATTTGAAGGCGCAATCATCAAATGACTCCTCCCGCTCTGGGTACAGCAGGAAGGAGTGTCAGACTCTTACTGATTAAAACCCATCCGTGTTCCTTCTTTGCATTCCAGGGTACGGTACCTCTTTCGAACGAATTCCGCAGCCCCAGCAGGCACTGGCCCTAATGGGCCCCGTCTTCGTGCTGACATCTCCTTGAGGCGCGTTGGGATCGCAGCGCTGCCGACCCGGGCCTGGTTCTGATCAGACGGCGAGGACACACAGGTCTGCCCTGCTTGGGCGGTGCTCCGCCCAAGCAGGGCAGACCTCCACCGTATGCTCCACCGTGTCCTCCGCGTGATCCTCGCAGTGTTGACACCCGGGTGTAACTCCCGACTTATTCGAAACAGGTACCTCCCGAAACAACCATGTCCGGTGAGTACCTGCGTCAAGCGGAAGGTAAGGACGCCGTGGCGCCGCTCTAGCCACTCCTCAAAGAGGGGACTTATCACCTGGATTGTGGCGTGCCCAGCGCTGTGTTGCGACAGTCGTTGTCTCCATACTGCCATGAGATCCTGCCGGAGCTCCGTCCGCCGTGCTGCAATTTGCCGCGGCAGAGGGCGAGAGGGCTCTCGCCTCTAGATCCCACACCGGCGCCCCATAAAGGGCCATGAACCGCACGACCCACGCGTAAAGCCTCCGGCAGGAGGCGTTTGGACCCTCTAGGTTGGGCAGAAGCCGCTTGAAGGCAGCCCCGGCTCACCCCAGTCTGGGAGCCAAACGTCGGAAATGCTCGACGATGTTCCACTGGCTGTCAAGGACGAGATCTAGATACGTCATTGTCGATCTGACGCCGATGTGAACCCCTCCTACCATTATTTTATATCCCGATGGTAGCCTGTTCCGAGAACCATGAAAGCACATGGCTTCGGACTTGTGTAGGGCCACCTCAAAACTTCTCAATGACTATCGCAACCCCGCGTCTCATAGCGTCGGCCGCCGCCTGGTGCGATCCCCCTTGCGCCAGTACCAGCGTGTCGTCAGCATAGCAGACCACGCTGACGCCACTAGGGAGGTCGTCGCGCAGCACCCAGTGTAGCCGATGTCCCACAGAGGCGGCCCCAGAACGGAACCCTGTGGAACACCGCACGACATCTCTCTCAGGTGACCGGCGTAGATGACTGATGATGGCTCTATCCGTCAAGTAATCTTCGACTACGCGACGAAGGTAGGTCGGCACCCGGTGATATTGAAGTGCCTCCCTGATTTGAAGGCCCTAAGGTGAAATTTAAAGTGAACTGTCATTACAACTTGTTTGTATGGGTTGACAGTTCACTTCATTGTCACTTCAGCTAAGTTAAGCGACTGCCTTTCGGTAAACACAAGGTGTTCATGCATACATGTTTAACGTTTGTAAAGTGAGTAAGTGGAAAGTTTTGCAGTCATTCTTATATTTGCATCTTATTCTTGGAGGGACACTGACTTCTACGATACAGGCATATGCCTATTTTGGAAGTCAGGGTTTCATTGTTTGTAATTTTAGCCTTTCACATATATTTATCACCCCTTAGAACTATTCTTTATGGCTTTGATGATAAATCTTACTCCTTACTTAATATTATAAATGCGAAAGTAACTCTTTCTGTCTGTCTGTATGTTTGTCGCGCTTTTACGCCAAAACTACTGAACCGATTTACTTGAAATTTGTTAGAGAGATAATCTAGAGCCTGAGAAAGAACATAGGCTACTTTTTATCCCGGGAATATGTTCCCTAGGGACCACGCAGGCGAAACCGCGGGCAGAAGCTATAAAAACAAATAAATAAAAATCATTTGACTTACCTGAATGTATCAGTGATATTTTCTCGTATAGATGAAGCGTTCGCTGGTAGATTTAATGTGTCCGCCTGTGTTTGATTTGTTACTTCCTGAAAATTAAATTATAAGCTTTTATTTAGATGTTTTAAAGTGAAAGATTGTTACTGAAACGCATCGAAATGCCACTTTTCCTTGAAGAGAAAGGCTCAGAGGTTCTTGGACACACCCAAATTTAAGTCCGGAGCACTGTATCTGTTTTTAGGGTTCCATTCTCAAAGGGTAACCGACGGAACCCTATTACTAAGCCTCCGCTGTCCGTCCGTCCGACCGCTCGGCCGTCCGGCCGTCAGCGGGCTGTATCTCAAGAACCGTACCTAATAGGTAGACAGTTGAAATGTTCACACATTAATTATGTATTTCTATTGCCGTTATAACAAAAATTAATAAATGGTAAGATTATGATACGCGACCCTTCATGTGTGAGTCCAACTCGCACACCGGTTTTTTGGATGTCTATCTGATTTCAGAGGGGATAAAAGAAGAGTTCGTACTAAAATTACAGTCAGTCAGTCAGTCAACAAATCGATACACAGGAAAAAATATTAATATTTGTTACCTAATTGTTACTCTTCTCGTTTTTGTTAAAATGTAATCTTCATTTTTAAATAAAATGTTTTGCGAAATATACGCATTTTTTGTTGTATTGATTAATAATTGTGTCGTCATCTGCCTAGCCTTTTCCCGACTATATTGGGGTCGGCTTCCAGTCAAACCGGATTCAGCTGAATACCAGTGTTTTACGTGGAGCGGCTGCCTACCAGACCTCCACAACCCATGAAATGGGTAACACGGTATTTCTTGGCAAGACTGGAGTCAGATTTACTGGCTTCTGACTATCCGTAACGACTGTCAAAGATCTACAAATGACAGCCGGGACCAACGGCTTAACGTGCTTTCCGAAGCACGGAGGAAAAACGGTATGTTAAGATGGACACCCATCCACAGACCAACCCTGGCAAGCGTTGCTTAACATTGAAGATCGATCTGTGCGACTGTTATTCTGTGATTACGATTAATGATGGTAGTCGTCTACTTTGAAGCCACAGAAACTTTGAGGGGATTTCTGTCCATTAATTCAGTCTCTGAAATTAATTAAAGTACCCCACTTCTTTTCAAAATCAAATAAACCTCTGACTTAGACTAGAGTCAAGAGCAAACTCATATCTAGTAAAAAAAACTGGCCAAGCGCGAGTTGGACTCGCGCGCAAAGGGTTCCGAACGAATTTAATTTTTTTAAGATATTATTTTAACACTTTAGACTTCTTATAGATTTTGCTGTAATCTGTAGGTAAAGATCTGTTATCTTAATTTTTTTTTTTTCAAAATTTTAATCTCATGAGTTTCGGAGATAAGGGAGAATGATAATTTTTCATCTAATTTCTAAAATAACTTCAAAACCATTTATGTTAAATTTATGAAAAAAGTAGATATAATTAAAACTCTCACAGTAAGCCCTTTGATTTGATATGTCACACGATATTGTTCAAAAAACTTTTCTTTTTTTTTCTAGTTTAATTTAGCCCCCAAAGTGGCCTCCTACTAAAAAAAAAAAATAATTTACGTTACACGTCCGTGTTTTGCTCACAAAAGTCCATATGTGTACTTTTCTCGACAGCATCAGTCCAATGAATTCGTAGAAAACTGTCTGTGAAAGACAGACAGATAAACAGACACCCGAGTGATCCTATAAGGGTTCCGTTTTTTGTTCGGAACCCTAAAACAAATATTTTATTTTAGCGTACTCTATTGTTTGAAGATTATAAGGTACGCCTAAACGAAATAGAGTACAAAACTCTAAATCAGACCGGATTACAAGTATGGAGTCTGGTTTGGTGTAATTTGGTTATTGGAGAAAACAGTTTCGCATCTCACATGGGACAGCTGGCCAACTATCTCTCTGCCAGGGGCGTAGCTACGCCGAATCAAAGATACGAGGCCCCCGGACTACAAGGGCCCCGAGATCGCGTGGAAGGAAAGCTCCTACATTTAGTTCCGCCGTCACTTTCATGGCCGAAATACTTCTGAGCTTAATTTTTTTTTAAACATTCATCTGCCTAGCCTTTTCCCAACTATTTTGGGGTCGGCTTCCAGTCAAACCGGATTCAGCTGAATACCAGTGTTTTACGTGGAGCGGCTGCCTACCAGACCTCCACAACCCATGAAATGGGTAACACGGTACTTCTTGGCAAGACTGGGGTCAGATTTACTGGCTTCTGACAATCCGTAACGACTGCCAAAGATCTACAAATGACAGCCGGGACCAACGGCTTAACGTGCTTTCCGAGGCACGGAGGAAACTCGGTATGTTAAGATGGTCACCCATCCACAGATCGACCCGTGCGGCTGTTATTACTTAGCCACGAGCTCCTCTATTTTTTTTTTTTTAAAACATTAAGTACCCCTAAAACCGGGGCCCCCTAAAATGTCAAATTCAAAGTCAAAGTCAAAAACGTTTATTTCAATTAGGCCATTAAACGGCACTTTTGAACATCATCATTATATTTAAAATAACATTTAATGGACTCTGCTGTTCATTCGATAGGGTAGATTCTTATGGAGAAGAACGGACAAAAAACTCCATAAATATTTGATACTTACGCCACTGCCTCTGCCCTAGCCAACGGAGATTAATATAAGCGTTATTAAAATAGATTACGCGTTTGTATTGATTTGGTACATACCCTTAAAGAATTGAAGACAGCACTGCCGAAAGAATCTGTCTTCCTAACTCGATCAGACTTCACAAACGACACCAGAAGTAGTATCAGCAGATGTCTAGCCCGCACTGACGCCATATTAGTTTTACTGTGAAAGAAAAAGAAAAAATAAGTCCAGATGTAGGTAAAATCATTTGACAAAGGCAGAGTTCCTGAATCGAGTATTAAAAAAGTCATTAAAGCTGAGTGTCAGCACGTTTTGAACGACAACGTTTACAAAAAGACGGTCCCCCGAAAAAGCCCGCCCGTCACCACTTCCTAGTATTTTAGCTGGGAAAGAAGAAGTGGCCAACAAACTCCCCAGCAACACATCTATTTATTGAGTTAGAACTCGCATTTATACAATAGCATGCAACGCATTATTACAAATAAATAAATTTAGTTAAGAACATGTTAAACCCTACTTGACCGCCAAAGATTGTCAGATTTTTAGGTTATAATTAAAAAAAAAATATCAACGCTTTATAAATCTGGGGCACTTGTATATTTTGCTTACTAAGTTATGAAGTTTTAGGTGATAGGTAATAAGGCATCGGGCTATCTCATAAAACAGAGCAATCACTATTATTGAAAAAAAAATCTTTACCTGGTCAGAATTTAAAAAAAAAACCTGTCTAGAGTGGACTAATAGACAAGCAAAAACGCCCGGGAACGTCAAATTGCTACGACAGGAATTGAGTCATGTGTTACAACTCAATGCTAAAGAAGTGAATGACGGACTAATGATATGAATAGACTAGTGACTTGGATACATGGGAATAAAAACAAAGAATAGAATTTTAGGTCTGTTTATTGGATTCAACTGTCGCTCTTGAGAACAATGATGAACATTTATAGGAGAAAACTCTCATAATATATCATCGCGAAATACCTACTGAAAAACATTTTCAGACAAAAGAAGAATGTTAGACATAGCCATAATGATGGGTCTAATTGACCACATAATTTAATTTATTTTCTATGTTTTTAGTGGTCAACTGGAGCCAGACTCAAATTTAAAAAAAAATCTATTGTTTAAAGCAAGACAAGGAAATTGATCGAAAGATTCACCCCAGTCAGTATAGAAAAGAATTTAGGTCTTAATTATATTTTTATTTATGCATCCTACAATTTTGCTGTTGACTCTACCAAAACTGTTGAATTTGAAATATAGAAGTTTGGAGGTAAGCTGTACAGAGAAATTCCCGCAAACCCTCATTGAAAAGGGAGGATTCTCCAACCAAGCGGATGTTATGCCTGGCGGGCTACCGCCCGATAGTTAATATTCGGGCTGATGTATATGTTCAAATCGCACGGTAAACTTTGCTTGCGCGATGCAGGATTTTAGTTCGCTGCTAGTTGGATAGATGGCGTTGTGGTTATTTTTGCTGTGATGTGGATTTTCTCCGTTGGTTTTTTTTGAGGCGGCATTGATGCCGCTACAGAAATATTGTGGGGTGTAGGGTGGAATGTATGTATGAACAGCCACAAAACTGCCTTGCGGATAATTATTATTATTATAAAACTGACACTGCGAAACATTTTGACATTACAAACAAACACTTTAATATTAAGCCGTTGGTCCCAGCTCTCATTTGTGGATCTTCGGCAGTCGTTGCGGATAGTCAGAAGCCACTAAATCTTTCTTATCCCCTTGGGCAGTAAGGTCTAACGACCCCACACGCTCTAGTGTCAGAGTTTCTAAACCGCCTCAAGGGCCTCTGACATGGTTACTTTGACGACCGCCATTTGGCGGCCGGGACCACCTGCTTATACGTGCCTTCCGATGCCCGGAATCATCTTTTTATCAGACAATCAGGTGATTTAAGCCTGCAATGTCATAGCCAAACAGGAAACAACTTTGCAAATTTATTTATTATTTATTTTATTTTATTACAACGGTTTAAAACCAATTACAGTAACTAAAGCACAAAAACTACGAAACACAAACAAAGATAAATTTAAAAAATAAAATGGGTTAGGTACTCTGTCATGGATCCCTCTCACAGTACTTCTGACATGCCAATTAAATCTTCGTCCATTCATCCGCAAACAGATCGCTTGTTGGATTGAAGCAAAGTATGCGTACCGCGGGAATCGAACCCACGACCACGGGGTCACAAGGCTAACGACTAAACCACTCGACCACGGAGGCAGTTTAACCCGTAATCACTACCGCTTGATGTTAGGGACTGCGAAACTCTTAATTTTTTTAAAAGAGGAGTGAAAGAACACTACAGGAACTATGACAGTACATAATGTGTACTGTCATAGTTCCATATCAGTATGTTTTTTTATTTATCTTAAAATATTATATAGTTTGCATTAGTATCATAATTATTTTAGTAGTATTTATGTTTCTTGTTTTATTTTTAAGTACCTACCTAAGTATAACTTTTACAGACGGTGTCTACATTTCTGTTATTCGACTCTCCTTTCGCGGGTAAACTGGAAGAGATTTCTTTAGAAATAAGCATCACTTTTGTTCCTATTATCCTGTTTATTTCTTTTTATCTATCTGTTTAATTAATATGTGTACATAAACTACTAAAAATAAAGGATGATATTTTGTAATTTGACCTACAAAGTAGATATTCGTTGCCCAATGGCTTAGCAATTGCCATAGGAACAACGTGTCACAAGTTCGACTCTCAATTTGAGACAATTTGAATCTATTATCACGCCTTCAGCCAGAGAACATGAAAACGTGTCGGATTTGTTTTGGAAATCTATCTGACGTATAAATTAGATTTATTTAGTCCACTACCTATAGGTACGATATCCCCGGGGTCAACGCCCTACAATAACTAAAAACACACATAAATCACCACAAATCCAAAAACAAATGCACAAAAAATATCTTAAGTACTTTGCCAACTTACATTAATATATTTTCAAGAAATAATATTCTAAGTTCCTTTCACAGACACTTCCAGAAACACTATTGCCACTGTTAGGTACTAGTTCAATGTACTAGTGCAGACACCCGGATTGTCTCGAGAACACGCTTCCATAGACAATGCAGGTGATGTGGACGTCTCTTATAAATGTCTGGAGTGTACCTTAGCTGAGGAATTCGCAATCATTCTGTAGGGTTAGCAGAAAAAGGTGGGCGATTTAAAAAAAAAAAAATTGTTTGCAACTTAGAATAAGACAATGTGTCTTTTAAATTGTTTTGGTCATCGTTTTAATGTATGTTCACAATGTCTTGAGATGATGATAAATTTATGTTTGTATTCTTGTTATTTTTTTTTTTATGTACCCGAAAACGGTAAAGTCAAGATGAAGGATAGTGTTTTTTTTAAAGAAACTGAGCATCATTGAACAACCTTGATAAATACCTTTGACTCGTATCTATGTATTGAGTCCCTATTAAATACAATATGTAATTTTTTTTTTATTTTTTTTAGTTAAATTAGGTTTTAATCGTTTTAAATTGTATTCTTTTTTGCCGAGAGGTTCTACAAAATTGTGATTAGTTTTATCAACGGCCACTTACATTAATTAATACGTACATTAGATTCATCTCGAGCATTTTCTTATTGATAAGACATTCCAATTTAGCCATGGGTATTTTAAAACTGATTATGATTACACCGTGGTCACTCTGTCCAGATTTGTTGACAGATCTTAATTAGCATTATCTCTTTATATGAGAAGGTATGAATCTTACTTTACAGTTATTTATTAATAATAGTTAGTTTTCATTTAACTTTATAGCAAACTAGCTGTCCCCTACGGCTTCGCTCTCGTCTACAAGCAACTTTTTTTTTTTTTTCATAAGAACCTTCTCCTGACAATATCAAAAAAAGAATTAGCGAATTATTCGGCCTAGCCATTTACGCGTGATGCCGTGACCGAGGTAAAAAGGGATTAATTTTTTATAAATAAATAAATATAGATATTCGATCTGCTGGCACTAGTTATCGACAAAACCTTGTAGTCACCAACAAACAAAATACCTAATTTAAAAAAAATACATGAAGACTGAGATTTTTGCTGACTCTGCCACCCTTTTAATTTACTCATTATCTCATTTCTCTTGTCTTCAAAGAATATAATACTCTTTATTATGTTCACCATATAAAATAAAGAAATGATAGATGAGGAAAACATAACATAAGGTGATACAATGGGCGGCCTTATCGCTAAAAGCATTCCTATCAAGACAACCTTTGGTTGGATTTTAAAGATAAAAAGAAAAACAGTATTGTAGGTGTATTATTTAAACATTTATCAATAAATATATACAATAATAATTACGAAACAAAAGCAGAGAACTGTAGTAAAAGCAATTAAAGAGATGGGTTTTTGACTAAAATTATAAAAGTGGACAAAGATTGAGCTCATCTTATTGACACGACAAGGCATTCGTAAAATATTTGTCGTAGAAGCTGGTGGAATGAATCGGTACCCAGTTTCAAGCTTTCCGACGACCTCAGATATCCTAGCAACAAGTTTCCGAAAAATATGGGTACCTATGCACTGTTTAAGTTTGATGGAATTGAGTGTTTTTTAATTCTTTAAAAAAAACTCAACTAAATCAAAACTTGTTTGCCAACTCTACTCACTTGATCTTGGCTTTGGCAGTATCAAACATTATGTGACGTGAAAACACAATGTGCTTACAAAAAACGTCGCCAAACGGTCAAGCGTGATCCAACGACCATAGACTACATTCCAAAGAAGTCTGCACGTAATCTATGGTATTTTGTTATCAATATAATCCCACGATATTTTGGGTCATCAAGGTCTTTTTTTTAGGACTTATAACGGTATTTTTTGGTAGTTTCTTTTTTTATATTGAATGAGGTTAGTGTATTTCAGTATTCAGTGAGTGTACATTTTGCAAAATAAATCGTATTAGTAAATTACATGCATGAAAAATACACAGAACTTTGGAAAACTTTTGACAAATCTAAATTCTTACTAATAATACAAAGGTAAGTTTGTTTGTGTGTTACGATTTTACGCCTAAATCGCTGAACTGGTTTGGATTAATCTTGATACAAAGGTAGATATGGGCCCTGAACGCGGTTAAAGGCCATATATTTTGCGAATTTAATACAAAGTCATTAAAAATACAATGAACGTTGGAAACCTGTAGAAGGAGCTCGTGCCTAAATAATAACAGCCGCACGGTTCGATGTTCAAGGTTAAGCAACGCTTGCCAAGGTTGGTCTGTGGATGGGCGACCATCTTAACATACCGAGTTTCTTCCGTGCCTCGGAAAGTACGTTAAGCCGTTGGTCCCGGCTGTCATTTGTAGATCTTTGGCAGCCGTTACGGATAGTCAGAAGGCAGTAAATCTGGGTAACACGGTACTTAATGGCAAGACTGGCCTTGCCCTGAAGTACCGTGTTACCCAGTTAGTGGGTTGTGGAGGTTTGGTAGGCAGCCGCTCCTCGTAAAACAGGTACTGGTATTTAGCTAAATCCAGCTTGACTGGAAGCCGACCCTAACGCAGTTGGGAAAAGGCTAGACAGATGATGAACGTTGGAAAACTATAGGTTAGAGTCTCATCCACAGTATTTCACGGAACTTTCAGTCTAACCGTTAATTCTGCCGAGCCGTGGGGCAATATCAGAAGACATAGGACATACACTAACGTGACCCACGGCTTGAATTATGGCCAAGAGGTGGGAACATAAGAATTTACATACTTTTAGCTCCTGCTAGCGGCACCGCCAGCATGAATTGTTCTTTTTTTATTTCATATGGGTTTGCTCTTGACTCCAGTCTAAGTCAGAGATGACAGACAAAGTCTACGATGGATCGAGCTTACCCAGAAGGAGCCTACTCGCTCTGACTTTGAAGAGATTAGGGTTCTAAGCGTTCGGAAACACAGACGCAGGCAGAGAGTTCCACTCCTTTGCTGTGCTCATTATAAAAAAGACGTTTGGAAAAGCTTAGTGCGAATTGGTGGAATAGCAACAAGGTAGATACTCGTATGGTAAGATGCAGTGCGTCTGGATGTAGAAAGGGGCAAGTGGGATGAGGTCGTGGAGTTCTAGGGCACACGCACCGAAGTACAATCTGTAGAAGACCGACAAGCAAGCAACCTTGCGGCGATGAGGCAAGCTGAATGTCAGAAACGATCCCAAGTAAACTTACCTCCGGGATAAAAATACATAATTGTGCTATTTCTGACTATAATCTATCTCTGAGCCAAATTTCATCTGTTTCCGTTCAGCCGTTCAGGCGTGATGGAGTAACAAACATCGATCTACACTTCCACATTCATACAGTGTTATTTGTAAAACACCAACAACCTCTTAGGTAAAAAATATCAGCTGTTCCATACAAAATGCAATATTTAACCAATGAAAATGTATGAAACAGCTGATATTTTTTTCGAGTTTTCAGGGTTGATCTTAAAGTAAAAGTTGTTTATAATCATGTGTACTTTCACTGCCTAAGAGGTTGCTGGTGTTATACAAATACTATTGATATGGTAAAACTATGGTAAAGAGCATTCAATGATCTATAAGTTTGCATACGGCCTTGAATGGCATCATTTTCCGAGAAAACGCAATAGACACGCTGGTAGCGCGTACCAGGAATTGAACCCGGATCATTTGTAGTGCGTTTGGCAACCGCTTATACAACCCCTGAACCCATCACATCTACCTTCCGTTGGTAAGCGGACTAATTACCTTATTATAGCATATTATTTTAAAATAACAAGAAAAATGGATCCCATATCCTTTGCTTTGACCGACAAGGGTATTAATTTGGACTAGATTTAAATCATTGCTCTAGAAGCATTATCCACGAAGAAAACAGCGGAATGCGTTTGTATGGAGAAAAGCCCTATAGAGTTCCCTCATAACTCCACATTTTCAATTCGTAACAAGTTAGTTTATGCATAGTTTTTGGCAAAGCAGGCCATTTTTTTGTTATTTCTTTGTGCCGTCCGTGTAGTTAATGTATCATTAGCTAAATTCCCCTCCCCACTCTACCGATTTCAACTCCTACTCCTTTACTGCACATGCGGTACGGTTGTGGATTTCTCTACCTCCTGACATTAGGGATTGCCAAACTCTTGCAGTTTTTAAAAGAAGAGTGAAAGAACACTATCTTTCCTTCTCGTCATAGTTGCAAATACATTTATCTTTTAAATCATATAGTATGTATTAGTATGTTATTTATGTATTGTATGTTATATTTAATATGTATAGTTTTTATTTTAGCTTTTTACTGTTACACACTATGTCTACATCTCTTTTTACTCTACTCTCCTTTCGCAGGTATGCTGGAAGAGATTTCTGTAGAAATAAGCATCACCTTTGTACCTATTTTTCTGTTTCTTTCTTCTTATCTTATTAAATGTGTGTAAATATAAATAGTTAAATAAATAAATAATATATGAAAATACTTCCGTTACTGACTAATTGAGTGACTCACAGACAACGCACAGCTGAAACTGCTGGTCGTAGAAGGCTGAAATTTGGCATGAAGGTTCCTTGGGGAGTGTAGGGGAGCAGTGAGAGAGGATTTCCCGAAATTCCTAAAGAAACAAAAAAAAAGGGATATGCGCGTATGAAGTCGAAAAGCTAGTCTTTCTATAAAACGAAAACGGCCTTCAGGTTTTTGTATTAAGTATTATTAAGACGGAGTTATTCTTTCTACTCTTAAAAATAGCAACATAGAAAAACCCTGAAAAACTTTTTCCAAGAAAAATATTTCATAAAAACTCAAAAAGACATTATTTACCGTAAAGCCTTTAATCCAGATATCGTGAGAGTGATAAATTAAAGTGAACAGTTCACAGTACTGTTAGAAGTGTCGACGCAAAAAATTCGCGGCCACCATGCGCGCGCGCAGCATACGAAAACAACTTATTTTAGTTTTATTTACGGGATTTTTTTATTGTTTTCTGTATCGGGGTCTGTAGGTTTTTTACCCTACGTAGAATTATGGGCTTTTTGAAGATTCGTGTGGGGAATATTTTAGCCGCGGATTTATCATTTTTGAAAGTGGTTTAGGCTCTTAAGAATGAATAAGGTTTTCCCCGGAGAATCTGTCTCCTGCTTGATAAGGAGGGAAGTGAAATTATATTTTTTTTCATACTCCTCCGCTGTACTTTTCTGTTTAATTTCGTTGCGGGATCCAAGACAATTGAATCGTTTCTCCGGGACTCGTCGAGCTTCATTTAATTTAATTTGTAATTTAATTCAGAACTTAATTCCATATACATTCATTGACTCGGCGTTTTTGTGGTGGTCGCCACTGTTGAATGTGGCTTTCAGGAGTTGCAGTGTTTGGGAATAGTGTGGCGGGCTTGTCTCCGGAGAATACTTTCTAAGTATATTTTTTATTGCATACGATAAGGTCAAGTAACCGTTACAGCTTTTGCATATATAGGAGAACTTAATACAGAATCGGGTTCTGTAATAGCGAACTTCAGTATGAAAGTGGCCTTCGTAAGGAACTTAAGTGGCTCCCTATCTGTCTTCACAGGAACACTCGGATTCTATGTCCTTTTTAACATTCTTCACAACCCGTCTTACCCCTCTTATCTGCGTGAGCGCATTTCTTATGCTCGACCTAGTGACGCTCCTTGCAAATCATACCTTCCTTATACCTATCCTCATAAGTCCAGCTACTATTCCTACTCTTTCTCGGTCCATGCAGGTAGATTGTGGAACTCACTTCCACCTAGCAAAATCAATTTCTCTTTTTAAGAATCGACTTAAAGAGCACTACCATTCCTCTCTACTGTGATAGTTATAAATGTTTATTTATCTATACTAATATATAAAACGGAAGAGTTTGTTTGTTTGTTTGCTTGAACGCGCTAATCTCAGGAACTACTGGTCCGATTTGAAAAATCCTTTCAGTGTTAGATAGCCCATTTATCGAGGAAGGCTATAGGCTATATCATCACGTTAGCGTGATGATATAGCCTATAGCCTTCCCTTCCCTTTCCTATAGCCTATGGTCTTAGACCAATAGGAGCGGAGCAGTAACGAAAATTGTGACGCAGACGAAGTTGCGTGGGTCGACTAGTACTAATATATAAAGCTGAAGAGTTTGTTTGTTTGTTTACTTGAACGCGCTAATCTCAGGAACTACAGGTCCGATTTGAATAATCATTTCAGTATTAGATAGCCCATTTATCGAGGAAGGCTATAGACTATATCATCACGCTAAGACCAATAGGAGCAGAGCAGTAATGAAAATTATGACGCAAACGAAGTTGCGTGGGTCAACTTTATATCTATATAATTATAGTATTCGGTATTTTATAAGTATATTTTATTTGTTCTTTAGTTTTAAGGCTTTTCGTACTCTTCTGTTAAAAATTTCGTTCGTTTTTTAATCCCAGAGACTACTTTGACATTTCAAGAGATTGTTCTTTCTTTTTTCAATTTGGAGTTTGACATATATAGCACCTGTCAAATTAGTCTCTGGGATTTTAAAAAACGAACTTTAGTTAAGATGAAATTATGTATAACGGCCATAATTATTCGCAAGAGTCATTGTAGTGTAGTTTATTGCTGGCCATTATGAAACTAAAAGCATTATAACAAAGTGATTGTGTCATCACCATCATCTGCCTAGCCTTTTCCCAACTACATTGAAGGGTCGGCTTCCAATCAAACCGGATTCAGCTGAATACCAGTGTTTTACGTGGAGCGGCTGCCTACCAGACCTCCACAACCCATTAACTGAGTAACACGGTACATCTTGGCAAGAATGGAGCCAGATTTACTGGCTTCTGACAATCCGTAACGACTGCCAAAGATCTACAAATGACAGCCGGGACCAACTGCTTAACGTGCTTTCCGAGACACGGAGGAAACTCGTTATGTTAAGATGGTCACCCATCCACAGACCAACCTTGGCAAGCGTTGCTTAACCTTCAAGATCGACCCGTGCGGCTGTTGTTATTTAGCCACGAGCTCCTCAACAAAATGATTGAGTAATATGACTAATACAACACTAATACTGGCTTGAATAATTAATATTTATATTAATATTATAAAGAGGTAAATTAAGAGGTATATTTTTTTTTTATTTTAAGAATAGTCATTCGTGGTATTCAGCTACTCTTCTATTGTGTATTTCATAAGGTCTTGTTGAACGATATTAGTGTGTGTTTTGTGAGGTTGTAGGGGGTAATCTCTGGATCTACTGAAGCGATTTTGAAAATTCTTTTACCAATAGAAAGCCACGTTATTTATGAGTGTCATTGGCTATACATACGAGTATGTTAACCCGAAAAACATCCCTAGGAAAATAAATAAAACGTACCTCAACGAAGAAAACCTCCTTTCCAAACATAAAGATGGATACTTTTCAACCACGCTTGAAAACCGAATGCCCCTGTCAAATTTTCTTTACAATGTTTTGCTTCACCGAATATCTATTGTGACTGTGGGATTCGTCTATGATTAAGGTGTAACTAGATGGGAAGTCGTGCTATCTAAAATTTATAGTGTGTTCATTACCAACAGAAGAAGACGCCCCGGGCGTCAGGAGTCGCAAAGCGATTCCCGGCCACCATAGGCGCGGGCCTGCGGACGGCTCACATTGGGTGGCTCGCCGTCCGATCAGAACCAGGCCCAGGTCGACGGCGCGCTGTGTTCCACGCGCGCCTCAAGGAGACGTCAGCACAGAAGATGGGGTGGAATTTGTTCGAAAGAGTCTATCTAACACTGAAAGAATTTATCAAATCGGACTAGTAGTTACTGAGATTAGCGCATTCAAGTAAACAAACTCTTCAGGTTTATATATTAGTATAGATTTTAATTGTATATAGTTTGTTATTTAAATTTTCAATATACTTTATTGGAATAAATCTTTACCAAATTATAACATAAGTTAAGATACCTGCCATATCACTCTACGGCGATGCTCCGTAGTGTAGCTGCACCCTTAGTTGGAAAGTAAAATAATATTATGTAAACAACTAAAATATATTTAGATATCATTGTTTTCGAACAAGAGACGGATGTATAAAATTATACCACTAATTGAGTCATGAAGGTCAAAAGAAGATAGTGAGGCGGTACTTCACGCCGCAACAGCTACTCAAACTCAAACGCAGGTTCGATCGTGTATGGAGGGTACTCCATCTCTCTGCGTTTGACCCAAATGTGAGAGCAGTAGGTATACTGCTCTCACATTTGGGTCGGATCTGCTCTGGCAGATCCGACCCAAAGGTGAGAGCAGTAGGTGCTACTCGACGAGCCTCTCATTGCCAATGATCCTCTTGGCTTGTTTCTCAATTTACAAGCTGGTATCTGTACCAGCTTGTAAATTGAGAAACAAGCCAAGAGGATCATTGGCAATGAGAGGCTCGTCGAGTAGAAGCAAAGTCTTGAGCTTCGACGACGAGTTGCTAGCCTGTCGGTTTTCTACCGGTTGCATTTTGGGGAATGTGCGACGGAATTGCATAATTTAATTTCGTCAAGCCCGTTCCATCATCGGACCACAAGACGAACGGCGATGCGCCACCGGTACATGGTGAACACACTCATAGTGCGTACAGCTAAGGAGTGGAATTCCCTGTCGAAGTTTGTGTTGACTGATAGCTACAACCTGAGAGTCTTTAAGTTAAGAATGAATAGGTTCCTTCTACGCAAGATCACTTACCATCAGGTGAGATAGTGGTAAAACGCAAGCCGATCAATAGTTAAAAAAAACCATTCTCAAGACGTCTGCCTGCCTTCTCCGAGCTATATTGGGATTGGCTTCCAGTCTAACCAGGTGCAGCTGAATACCAGTATTTTACATGCAGCAAATGCGCATCTGAATTCAGTAACTTGGTGACACAACGCCCCTTGATAAGACTGGTGGTGAGACATTTCAGGCATAGCTTACTTCACGAGACATTGAGTGAAGTCAAATTGCCACGATTAAAGAAAAATATTAGACCCTAGCATATATTAGACACTGGGCTTAACCCAGTTGTATGTCCCTTGGTGCCTATTGGCCTAGTTCTATTCTGTCTCCTGCTTGATACGGAGGGAAGTGGAAATTATTTTTTTTTTTTTCCTACTCCTCCGCTGTACTTTTCTGATTAATTTCGTTGCAGGATCCAAGACAGTTTAATCGTTTCTCCGAGACTCGTCGAACTTTATTAGGTCGGCGCTTTTCTGGTGGTCGCCACTGTTGATTCTGGCTTTCAGGAGTTGCAGTGTTTGGGAATAGTGTGGCGGGCTTGTCTCCGGAGAATACTTTCTAAGTATATTTTTTATTGCATACGATAAGGTCACGTAATCGTTACAGCTATTGCATATAGGAGAACTTAATACAGAATCGGGTTCTGTAATTGCGAACTTCAGTATGAAAGAGACCTTCGTAAGGAACTTAAGTGGCTCCCTATCTGTCTTCACAGGAACACTCGGATTCTATGTCCTTTTTAACATTCTTCACAACCCGTCTTACCCCTCTTACCTGCGTGAGCGCATTTCTGGCGGAATGTCTGGCGGGTTTGTCCCAATAATGAAAAAGACACTAGACACTACACGCACGGGACTGGTTGTTGTGGCGACACCTGGGAGAGGCCTGTCCAGGAGTGGACGTCGTTCGGCTGATATGATGATGATGAAGAAAGATGCCTATGACCTGTCAGGATCCCATCTGGTTCTGTTTCAAAATTCATCAAAGTCCGTTCAACGATTTATGGGTGAAAGCGTCACAAGCCCATTTATTTTAAGGATGGGATATCATCAAATGACTCCTCCCGCTCTGGGTGAAGCAGGAGGGAGTGTCAGACTTTTACTGACTAAAACCCATCCGTGTTTCTCCTAGTGCCATTTACGTTTCAGGGCCGCGGCGACTCTTTCGAACAAATTCAAACCAACTTACAATCGCATTTATGATAATATTTAGGATTTTGCTTGATCTAGTTTGTATTCTTGATTCCTGTAGAAAAAACACAAAAATATACCCAGACTTCCAAAGAAATCTTTCGATCTAAAACGTTCAAAATTCACGTCTTTCTTTTTACCGTCTGTTGCCAGAAATTTAGACACGTTTCATTCTAGATCTAGCGTCTAGATCTGGAGAGTCAGGACCCCTAAAACGATGAGTCATATCTTGTTGAAACTGATGTAATCTATTTAGAACAATAATGGAGTCGTCATTTCTTTAAATTTTCTTGGTATATTTATTTGTATTTATATTTACAGCTGTTTTAATAAATATTTAACTAACTATATACACTAGAAATACAATAAAAACTCCTAACTTAGTTAACCCTCAAATATGGCGTAAAAAAGTAAATCCATCCTCCTTATAGCTGTTTCTATCAATCGTGTCAAATTCCAAAAAAACCCGCCGAGCGCGAGTCGGACTCGCGCATGAAGGGTTCCGTACCATCGTATTTTTGTTATTTGTTTTTATAGAGGCAACAGAAATACTCACTGTGTGAAAATATCAACTGTTACCTATTACGGTTCATAAGATACAGTCCGCTGGCAGACAGACAGACGGACGGACAGCGAAGGCTTAGGGTTCCGTCGGTTACCCTTTGGGTACCCTAAAAAAACATACAAATTTCATCCTCCTAATGTAATTTCCAAAAATCCTTTCTTAGCACATGCTTACGATACAAAACAAAAAAAAAATACACGGGTATCCTACCTATACGCGTAAAACGTATTGGGCAAACTTTAAATAAGCTTTCAGCTAGGGAATGGAATTCCTTGCCCAAGTCTGTTTACTGAATTCTACACCCTGGAGGTCTTTAAGTCAAGAATGAGTATGTTACTTCTAGGCGTTAGGTAAGGAGGTACCGCAGCCTCCAACCAGACGGATATTGTGTCTGGAGTGCAACTATCCAATGGTTACTGTCGGACTGTCGTATAACTGAAAAAGTGCGAAGAACTTTGATAGGGTAAATGTGTGAAATAAGATTTTTGTTAGACGCAACTCTTTGAACGATAAGGCACTTGTCTCACCGCCGGCGAGAAAGCGAGTAGCTGTCGACCATTCGCTCGCTGAGGAAAGGGACAAAAGATGTACACATACATTCATAGTCGATAGCTGGCTGTTCACACTGCCGGCGAGCGGCTCTTACCTCTAGTTGATCGCAGCGACAAGAGCTATCAAAGATTGTACTCGCTCAGCGACACTCACTCGGCGATGCTCGCTTGGCGGTCAGAACTCACCAACCAGCGGTAATTTCTACCTATAGTGCGGGTCGGAGCGAGTATTGCGAGTAAAAGCCCGTGGCACAAAAGCACTCGCTGAAAGCCGAGCGTCAAAACTATCGAAACTTTTCACTCGCTACTCGCTGAGCGCCAACTGTTTCGAGTTTTAAGCTTTACTCGCTACTCGCTGATCGCCAACTGTTTCGAGTTTTAAGCTTTACTCGCTACTCGCTGATCGCCAACTGTTTCGAGTATTAAGCTTTACTCGCTAATCGCTGATCGCCAACTGTTTCGAGTTTTAAGCTTTACTCGCTACTCACTGATCGCGATCATCGGCGGTGAGACAAGTGCCTAAGCGAGTGCTTATGTGGCACGGGCGATTACTCGTGCCACTCGCTCTGGCGCCTACTATAGGTAGAAATTATCGCTGAGTAAGTTTAACCTGTCAGTCGTCGTTGGCATACGTTTGTGCCATTGGGAGTCAACGGAATTGGGCGCTAAATGGCATCCCACATGCCATACCAAATCTCGCAGCTTAAACTTCAATATTTTTTTAAAACGTATTGTTTTAATATCCTATGGCCCCCGATCGACCAAAAAACATGGCGACCGCCGATTTTTTTACGATAAAACTATTCAATTGTTGTGGCGTTGCAAAGACTATTGTGTCCAGATGATCACAGGGTATCTTTGATACCTCTTGTCGCTGCGACAAAATAGTGGTAGTTCTCGCTCGCCGGCAGTGTAAACAGCCAGCTATCGACTATAAAAATGTATGTGTCTCTATTACTCACACGGGATCTTTATCTTTTGTCCGTTTCCTCAGCGAGAAAATAGTCGATAGCTTTAGCGAGGTGGTGAGACAAGTGCCTAAAAGTTGTGCGAAAAACTAGTATAATTCACCAGCCACACAGTTAGTAAGAAAGGAAGTACTCTCATAAATTTTGAAAAAGGTATGTAGTTTTTTCTTGGCTTCATCTACTCCATAGATTTTTCGTCTAGCCCAAAGGTTCCTGACCCCGTGTGAATTTAAATCGCACACACTACACATAACTCCACTTTTCGCCGTGTTTAGAATAAAATAAATACTAAATACATCATTATAGTAATAGTCTATAATGTATCGGTTGTACGTTGTTCGGTAATGCCCACTGATGGGCGTGGGCCTCTTAGAAAACCGCTATAGTGAGTAATTTAATGGCCTTTTTGGTTCCCACGAATGATGTAAATGGTGATGGAATGTATAATCTGCTTTAACTAACTTTCAGCTGTACGAGCACGACAGTAAATTTTTTTCATTGTTCATACTCGGAAAGCAGGTCTGAAGTTGCTTGAAGAGCGGGTTCAAAGTATTACTTTTCAGCCCTAGGGAGAATCGTTTTCAATTGACAGCCGTCAAATTGTAAAAATTAAACACGTTGAACATTTCTGTTGAACCATGTCGCAACTTTCTATACAGCCGGTCAATTACAACGCGAAGTCAAATGGAAATAAAGTAAACGTAATTAATTAATTTAAGATTATATTTTTAAAGGATTTATTATAATTTACTTTCAACTTTTTCTTTAAAATAAAGAGATATGAACTAAATAAGTAACAGAATAGTATCCACGAGATAGCAAAAGAAATAGAGGCAGACAAATCAAAAGATGGGAAGACGACTTCAAGAAAATAGCTGGACCGGTATGAAGCCGTCTAGCAAGAGAACGAAATAAGTGGAAATCTTTAGAGGAGGAGGACCAGGATTAGTGCAGTGGTGGCCCGGTGGTAACGGCTGTGACTTACGAGTTGTAGGTCGAACCCAGGCAGGTGCTTTACTTTGTGTAAATTATTTCATCACCACTGCTCTCAAAGCGGTGAAGGAAAACATCGTGAGGAAACCGGCATGTGCTAGAACCAAAAATTCGAAGACATGTGACATCTACCAACCCGCACTGGGCCCGCGTTGGATTATCCCACTCCCGCTCGAAAGAGATGAGGCCTGTGTCCCAGCAGTGGGTACAATATAGGCTGATTATGTTATGTTGTACGTTTAGAGGAGGCCTTTGTTGGCAGGTAAGCTGTTGCAAACCAACAACCAGTTGCCGATACTTAATACAAGTTAGAATTATGATATGATAAATTTAGTTTTTAGTAAGTAGGCATTTATTCATTTATTAATTGTAAGACCTGATACAGGCATATCTTGCTTAAAAGGAAGTTTCAATCACGTACATTGTAAATTACCAAAACTTGTATTGTAAATAAACTATTATTTATTCATTATTTGAATTGTCTCCCTTTTCTCCTTCCAAATCTGTCTGTCTTGAACGATCTCTGGCCAAGTTTGTCCGGCAAACATGACGTCACAACGCCTTATCCGCGAGAGTCATTAGATCATTTAGTTTCAGTAATATAATAACCTCTAGATAATAACAGCCGCACGGGTCGATCTTCAAGGTCGACGCAAGCAACGCTTGCCAAGGTTGGTCTGTGGATGGGTGACCATCGTAACATAGCGAGTTTCCTCCGTGCCTCGGAAAGCACGTTAAGCCGTTGGTCCCGGCTGTCATTCTTTGGCAGTCGTTACGGATAGTCAGAAGCCAGTTAATCTGACTCCAGTCTTGCCATGAATTACCGTGTTACCCAGTTACTGAGTTGTGGAGGTCTGGTAGGCAGCCGCTCCGCGTAAAATACTGGTATTCAGCTAAATCCGGGTTGACTGGAAGCCGACCCCAATATACTTGGGAAAAGGCTAGGCAGATGATGAATATAATAACCTCCAGATTTTATAAAGTCGAACTACGAATATAACCGAATTAGGTAGGTACATTTTTCAGCCTGTAATAAAATTAAATACTTATTGTCATACAGGGATAATACGAAAGCATCATGAAAACCACCATAAGCAAAAAAGTGGTAATCCCCCAGATGAAACAGCTTTCGTCGGCATGAACAGAGAAATTACATCTGAAAAAAATAGTAAGTAATCTTCATGATATTAAGGTATCACATAATAAGAAAAGAAACACCAAATCAACTCCAAATCGTTGAGATGAAACCATTTATCTCCTTCATTTTTTATCAAAAGAGCATAAAAAAAAATATTTACAGCTTTGCAATACAAATGAAAATGATTTGGTTTTTATACTTTTAAAAAACATGTACTACTTTTATTAGCAAAAAAATTAAAAATGCGGGTAGCGTATAGGGTAGAGGGGTAGTTAGCTCCGTTTATATGCACAAGGTCATTAGCATGAATCTTCTTCCACCTGGCGTTAATCCCGGCCATTGCCAGGGTCCAACTTCCAACTGAGCTTCCTCCACTTTGCCCGATCTTGAACATCATTAGATCATCACAGGTCATTATCATGAACACAAGCCTTAAAAAAAGAGTAGGTAAACAGGTTACTTCCAGGCAAGCGTGCTCCATCGTGGATCTCACCTTTGCTTACCATCAGGTGAGATATCGATCTTCAAACGAATATTCTCGTTCAGCCAAGTCTGAAGCGAACTCAAGTCGGTTCCTTACCATAAGTCCAGAAACCAAAAATAAACCCAGCCAAGTGCGAGTCGAACTCGCAAATGAAAGGTTCCGTACGTTGTTGTTATAGCGGCAATAGAAATACTAACTCTGTGAAAATTTCGAGTGTCTACTTATTACGGTTCTTGAGTTACAGACGTAGACAGACGTACGAACGGATAGCGGAAGCTTAGTTATAGGGTTCCGTTGGTTACCCTTTGGGTACGGAACCCAAAAAAGAATTACCTTTCTTTTATTGGGCAAAGCGGCAACAAAAATACATGTATTTTTGTCGTGTTGTTTTTGTTGTTCCACCCTTTTTTTTTTGCGCTGGGAAAAAATGCATTACGGGGTATGCGTAATGCATTTTTTCCCGTCGGGGAACGGGAGGGGTATGTGGGACTCCCGGGCTCACCCGGTATACCCACTAAAATAACCCAGCGGCATTCCCGCATCGTCCGAGTGGAAGAGGACTGGGAGATCGGCGCAGCCTTAGCGTCCAGTCCTCCTCCGACGACAACCCGCCTAAAGCGGCAGGCCCCTCACGTCCTCCCCGTTCAGGGGGAGGGCTGGGAATGACCGGCGAAGGTGGTGTGGAGTGCAATGCGGGCGGTGGCGCCCCCGCGCCTATAGCCCGCCCATCACCACCATGAGGAGGGAGAAGACGGCGTCTTCTCCGACCTCTTCTTCGCCTACGGAGCGGCGCAGCGAGAGGGTCGTCCTCCCGCGCGCGCTCCGCCGCCTCCTTTTGCGAGATGACATCCTCGCAAAAAGAGGCGACAGCTGCCCAGGACCCTTCACTCTCCAGCATGGCGTTCACCACGCCGGGAAGCGAGAGGTCCTGTCCGATCTCCGCTGTTAGACTGCGACGCGGCTCAGACCAAGCCGGGCACACCTCAAGGGTGTGCTGAGCCGTGTCCTCCGCCGCGCCGCAGTCGTGGCACGCCGGGGTCTCCTCCCTCCCGATCCGTTGCAGGTGCTTGCCGAAACAGCCGTGGCCTGACAACACCTGCACCAGACGGAATGAGAGGAAACCATGGGAGCGCTCGAGCCAGTCTCGCAGGACCGGACCGAGCGCGTCCAGGGTTCGGCGGCCAAAGGTGGCGGAGGCGAGGTCCTCCGTCCACTGGACGATGATGGCGTCCCTCGCCTCCCGCCTTACGGCCTCCCGCTCCTCCACGACGGGGCGCTCGCACAGGGCCTTTCGCCGCGCCGTCCACTCGTACACTCTGGCGAGCACCCACGCCTCCAGAGCGCACGCCGCCGAGAAGCCCACCGAGCGGTAGGCCCTCGCCACCCGCAGTGCAATTAGCCCTTTGGGGCCTGCGCATGGCAGTAGCGTTCTCCCTCCTGTGGAGGGAGTCCGCCCAGATGGCCCGTACAGGGCCATGCTCCGCAGGATGCCGGCATATAAACGCCGGCATCGTGCGTTCGGCCCCCCCAGGTTCGGGAGGAGCCAGGAGAGGGCGTCCGCAGTCCTCAGCAGGCGCGTCGACAGCCCGCTAAAGTGCGGGCCGAAGCGCCACCTGCTGTCCAACACCAGGCCCAGATACTTCATCTGGGCCTGGACGCCCACCCTGACGCCCTCCACCACAATGTGGGCGTCGGGAGGGCAGCGCTGCCGAGGCCCGTGAAAGAACACGGCCTCGGTCTTGTTCAGCGCCACCTTGTTGTTCCACCCTACCCAAACTATGACTAAAATAGGGTTAAATTTTTTTTTTTACTATTAATAGGCACGCGCTTGACCACCATCTCACCTGATGGTAAGCGAAGATGTGGTCGAAGATGGAGCACGCTTGCCTAGAAGTAACCTATTCACTCTTGACTTAAAGACTCCCAGGTTGTAGCTATCGGGAAACAGACTCCGGCAGGGAATTCCACTCCTTAGCTACACGCATTATGAATGTGTTCCCAAAACATTTTGTGCGCGTGGGTGGGATGTCCACCATGTACCGGTGGGGCATCGCCGGTCGTCTTGTGGTCCGATGATGGAACGGGCTTGGCGGAATTAAATTATGCAATTCCGTCGCACATTCCCCAAAATGCAACCGGTAGAATCCGACAAGCTAGCAACTCGTCGTCGATGCTCAAGACTTTGGAGCTTCGTCGCGACGAGCCTCTCATTGCCAATGGTCCTCTTGGCTCGTTTCTCAATTGACTCAAGGGCATCAAGCTGGTATCTGGCAGATCCATCCCAAAGATGAGAGCAGTATTCCATACACGATCGAATTTACGCTTGATAGAGTTAGAGCAGCTGTTCCGGCGTGAAGTACCGTCTCACCTTTGCTAGGATCCCCAACTTCCTTGCAGCCACTTGAGCTTTTGCCTCTATGAAAGGGCCAAAATTGAGAGTAGATGTTAATGTAACCGCAAGAAGCTCAAGTTGGTCGTTTATCGGCACGGTTGCACCTCTAAAACATGGAGCTGGGTGGAATTGGCTCCTTTTGGCGGAAAATAGACACGCTTGGGTCTTAGCAGCATTGAACTTGACCAGATTGGCATCACCCCATTCAGAGACAGCCTGTAAGGATACATTCAAGCGCTCAACCATAGCCTGAGAGATCGGATCTGCGACCCACCAGCTCGTGCGTTAGACACGTATCTCTCAGCGACAGTGCTGTCGTCTGCATACCCAAAGGTACCGAGTTTAAGCAAATTATTAATATGCAGCAAGAACAGTGTTGCCGAAAGCACTGACACTTGAGGAACCCCGGCATTAATATCCAGCAGTCCAGACGAGCAGCCATCTATGACCACTTGGATAGACCGATCCTTCAGGAAATCTGCGATCCAATCACACAAACCGGCGGGCAGACCAAAGGCAGGAAGCTTACTAATAAGGCTATCATGCCAGACCCTGTCGAAGGCCTTCGAAATGTCAAGGGAGACCGCTAGTGCCTCCCCGTGCTTCTCTATGGCTTCACTCCAGATGTGAATGGCATACGCTAGAAGATCCCCAGTTGACCGATTTTGGCGGAACCCAATACGAGTTCCGCCAAAGTTGGTCACTAAGGATATCATTCGCTTCTAGGTACGCCAAGAGCTTATGATTCAGCACGCGTTCCATAGTCTTACAGAGTATGGACGTTACCGAGATGGGTCTATAATTCGACGGGTCAGCTCGACTACCCTTCTTGGGCACGGGCTGCACGTTAGCTTGCTTCCAAGCTTTCGGCACTTTTCCAGTCTCAAATGAAAGGCGAAATAGGCGTGTCAAGATCGGAGACAACTCAGGCGCACAAGTTTTCAGAACAATTGCCGGTATCCCGTCGGGGCCACTAGCCTTGTTCAAGTCTAGGTTTCTAACCCTTAAAATGTTACTACGTAGGTACTATCAAAGTCATACTCTTACACGCTAATAATCAAAGACCAATCCTATTTATACACTTTGATCCTAAGTCAAACTAATAAAAATTCCTTCACGTCCTTCGACAATTTACTTACATTTGTGGCGGTATAGAATAAACCGTTACTTTAAGAATACTCGATAATGTATTCAAATATATCTATCATTCGTTAAATGGCGGGAAAACGTGTTGAGCCGACCTCATTGGACAAGGGTAACTGAAGCAGATGATTCATAAAATGTAGAAGGTTGAAAACCGAAGGTTGAAAACCGAAGGTTGAGGAAGCCGAAACGTGGACACTCACCGTAGACCTGGTCCACAAATTCAAGGTTGCTCAGCATGCAATGGAGAGAGCAATGCTTGGGGTTTCTTTGGTGATATCATTCGCCAGAGAACTAAAGTCACAGACATTGCGCGTAGGATCAGCATGCTGAAGTGAAAATGGGCCGGCCATGTCTGCAGACGGTCGATGGAGCAGACATTGTGTTAGAGTGGGATGCGGTGGCTGGCAGCAAATGAATGCGAACTGCTCAAGACCGGGTTGGTTGGCGCTCTTTGGGGAAGGCTTACGTCAGCAGTGGAGGAAATAGGCTGAAACGATGAAAATTCTAAATTTTGTCTAAACATTACATGACTCCTATATTTATACGCTGATAGGTTAGCCAGACAAGTACTTAGCTGTTTTTTTATGACCCTATTACTAAGCCTCCGCTGTCCGTCCGTCCGTCCGTCTGTCTGCGGTCTATATCACAAGAAAAATAATAGGTAGACAGTTAAAATTTTCACAGATTGTGTATTTCTGTTGCCGCTATAACAACAATTCATAAAAATTAAGGTTTATGGTACGGAACCTTTCGTGTGTCATTACAACTCTTGGAAGCCAGAATCTATAGTGGCGACAATCAGTCAATGAAACTCAACGAGTCCTGGAGAAACGATTCAACTGTCTAGGAACCCGCACCGAAATAAGTCAAAATTTGCGCTGCTGCTCAGAAGGCTAAATAGGTAGACCAAATAATTCTTGGCCCAATCCGGGAATCGAACCTAGATCCTAACATAACTAGACGCCGGGCTACACACCAAGTAATAGGCTTGTCCACTGAAAAATCTAATTTGCCGTCAGTTAGATTATCGAAAAATATTTTACCCGTATCTTTTCTTTTGCTACTTGAACCAAAATTGACGAAGATACGACGCTTTTAAGATTCTCAATACATCACGCCGTGGTATAATTTTAGTACGTTTTATCTTTGTCTATTTCATTGATTATCAAAAACAAAAAAACGTATCCATTATTTTTCAATACTCTAACTGACGAACTAAATAGATTTGAAATTTATTGATGGTGGAAACTAGCCTATTCCATACTCAATCACTAAATAACACTTTGCTTGACTCGGGAATCGAAACTAAGACATAATGCACAGCAGTAGCACTTATAACCACTAGACCAACAAGGCAATAACCACTAATACATATTAAAACTAGGTACTGAATAAAACCTTCTTTTAAAGTAACTCCGATATTATAATTCTTAAATTACAACTCTCGTCACGTTTTCAGATATAAAACATCTGTTACTGTTTGAAATTGAAATAGTTACATTTTAAAATACTATTTATGCACTTTGGAAGCAGATTTATGTGCGAGAGACATTTACGTGTATCATAATACCTCGTGGCTAAAAATAACAGCCGCATGGTTCGATGTTCAAGATTAAGCAACCCTTGCCGAGGTCGGTCTTTGGATGGGTGATCATCATTACATATCGGGACTCTTTCGTGATGAAAGTACTTTAAGCTGCCACAGCAGTCATTACGGAGAGCCAGAAAATCAGACACCAGTCTTGCCAGAAGGTACCACGGTGTTAGGACGCCTGTCCATTTCAGCGGAGCGAAACAGCCTAGCGGAGAAGCGGAGAAATATTAACCAATGGAATTGCACAAAACGTCATTGACTCTGACTCACGTGATGCGGAGATTTTGTGCAATTCCATTGGTTAAAATTTCTCCGATTCTCCTCTCCGCTGCGTCGCTCCGCTTTCTTTATTTCTTTCTTTCTATTTGGGACTTGCAAAAGACACAAAAGTAAAATAAATAAAACTAACCGACATTAAACATTGTTAACACATATAAGCTACATCCAGAATTGAATCTGTGCGAAGCCAAAAAGGTTCCTGTGAATATAAAAGTTTGAGGAGAAATGGACAGGCAACCTTACCCAGTTACTCCATGGCAGTCACTACATGTAAAATATTGGTATTCAGCTGCAGGTTAGACTGCAAACTGGTCCAACATGGTAGGGAAAAGGCAGATTGGCACCCTTCGAGGCTTAAACATTTTTGTGGAAAATTTAAAATCGACTAGGGATACAGTGTATTTGCCAATTAGTTTTAGACACACAATAGCAAGGCTATTAGCTTATTTTATTAACTCAGACATAAGTAGTATGTCGCAGTCTTGTACAATTAAATCCACAATGTTTAGTAATTTTACTAAGAATCAGGTGGAGTGCCTTAGTAACGGTAGCTCTAGTGCTACAAATACTTATAAAAATTGTACGGAGTGTCCATGTATCTCTATGGATACTCATTTAAACTAGTTCATAAGACAACAGAGGATACCAGCGACAGAATAGTTATGCCTACCATTAACAAGGTATCTTCTTGCTCTTTAGTAAATAGTTGTCAAAAAGGGAGTCAGCAGCATGCCTTGAAATTATTTCATCAAAACATTCAAGGTGTCTCTTCCAAATTATTAGAAATTGAAATGTTTTTAGAAAAAACAATGTTTGACATTGTATGTTTTAGTGAGCACTGGTTGAAGGATTACCAGATGCTAATTAGTTATGAAAATTATAATGTGGGCAGTTGTTTTAACCGCAAATCTATGTTACGTGGTGGTTCCCTCATCTTATTAAAAAAAAACTTAAAATTTAAGCAACGTAATGACATCGTTAACTTATCAGTGGAACATTGCATCGAACTGTCCTGTGTTGAGCTAGATAAGCATATCATAGTGTGCGTGTACAGACCCCCAAACCCTCAAAACTTTGCTTTATTTGAGTCAACAATGGAAGATATCCTTGCGAAACTTGCAGCAGGTAACAAGCCCGCGATTATTTGTGGGGATTTTAATATTAATATTTTAGAAATTAATTCAAATAGCAGCAGATTTATAAGCCTTTTTAAATCGTTTAATTTGTCTAATGTGTTTACAGAACCGACTAGGGTAACACCAACTTCTTCAACCTGTATTGATAATGTATTCTGCGATTGTGAATATTTAGATAAAGCCATAGTTAATTACCTTCCCTCTGATCATAGTGGTCAATTGGTTACATTTCAGTTTAAAGCAGCCTTGGAAAAAATTCATATACAATATAGGCCAATTACAACTGGCAAACTAGCTAAATTCAATGGTACCTTACAAAATAAGTTAAATTTTGTAGGCCATAACATTGAAGATGCTAATAAATTTTATGATAATTTCTTTTCAGTGGTTCTTAAGGAATTCAATGCAACTTTTGAAAAGAAGTCTAAGGATACTTTCCCTAAGTATGTATTTAGTGACTGGGCGACTAAAGGCATTAGGATAAGTAGGGAAAGACTATATGAGCTATATGGCCTTAAGCCTGTCATAAACACTGATTCTTTTAATAAGTTTGTAAACAAATATTCTAAAGTGTTCAGAAATACTTGCAAGGTAGCTAAAGCCCTATATATTAGTAAGAAGATCAAATCGTCAGAAAATAAAATAAAGACAGTTTGGAAAGTTATTAATAATGAAACTAATAGAAATAAAAAACGAAACACTGATTATTTACTGGAGACTACACATGGTGCCAAAAGCTCTAATTTAGAAGTAGCTCAAGAATTTGTAAATTTTTTCACCAATATACCAACTAAAACTACGGAATATTTAAATTCTTCACCTGAGGTCTCATATAATTTATTAAAAGCTAACGTTCCAGACTGTACGGTTGAATTCCAGTTCAAACATATCAACCCTGTGACAGTCATAAAAGCTTTCCGGCAAATCAAAATCAAATTGACCGAAGACATATGGGGAATGTCTATTAAAGTGTGCACGTCCATAATTGAAACTATAGCACCATACTTGGCTTTAATATTTAATTTATGTGTGGACCAAGGAGTCTTTCCGGATATAATGAAATATAGTAAGGTTATACCACTATTTAAGTCGGGCGACAGCAAAGACACCAATAATTATAGACCTGTATCTGTTTTGCCGGTTTTTAGCAAAGTGTTTGAAAAAGTAATGCTCAATCAGATGCTCAATCATTTTAACATCAATAAAATTTTACACGATCAACAGTATGGTTTTACCAGGGGTCGTTGTACGACTGACGCTGGTGCCACGTTGTTAAAACACATATACTCAGCGTGGGAAGAGGCACAAGATGCCATAGGAATCTTTTGTGACCTCTCCAAGGCATTTGATTGTGTAAATCACGAAACCTTGCTCCTAAAGCTAGGACATTACGGACTAGGTAAACTTGCACTCAGTCTAATAAAATCTTACTTAAATGATAGACAGCAGCAAGTTCAAATAAATGGTGTCAATTCACGGGGTTTAAAAGTCAAAATGGGGGTACCACAAGGCTCTATTTTGGGTCCTTTCCTCTTTCTAGTATATGTTAATGATCTACCCCATCTTTTAAAAAATCAACCTCATATGGTATTATTTGCTGACGATACGTCCTTAATTTTTAAGATAGATAGACGTTCCATAAATCTTGACGACGTAAATAACGCCCTACAGCAGGTCCAAAATTGGTTTACTGCTAATAATTTAGTATTAAATGGGAAAAAAACTAAATGCATCAGATTTGCCTTACCGAACGTTAAAAGAAATGATTGCGACATAGTATTGAACAAGGAGAAACTTGAATTCGTCGAAAACACGGTTTTTCTGGGGATTACGCTTGACTCAAGGCTACAATGGGGTCCTCATTTAACATCTCTTGCGGGACGGCTAAGTTCAGCAGCATACGCTGTCAGAAAAATCCGTCAATTTACCGATATAGATACCGCGAGGCTGGTCTATTTTAGTTACTTTCATAGTATCATGTCTTACGGTATCTTATTGTGGGGACGTGCTGCAGACATCGAGTCTATATTTATCCTGCAGAAAAGAGCCATCAGAGCCATTTACAATCTCCGTCGGCGTGATTCCCTAAGAGAACTGTTTAAGGATATCAACATCATGACGGTACCTTGTCAATACATTTACGAAAATATTATGTATGTTCGGAAAAATCTTCATCTCTTTAGCAAGATTAGTGACAGGCATAATTTTAATACTAGAAATAGGAACAAATTAGATCAACCCCGATTCAGATTGGCCAAAGTACACACTTCTTTTATGGGGTACTGTATTAAATTTTATAATAAAATACCAGTTGATATTCTCGAACTGAATGAGAGAAAATTTAAAGCATGCATAAAACGCACACTATGTAGACAAGCGTATTATAAACTGGAAGATTATATCCTCGATAAAAAAGCTTGGCTAAATGCTGGTCCTGCTCCACAGTCACAGCTGCTTAGGTCCACTTTTTAGGTTTTTATATTTGGAAGAGATGCTCGCTCCTTTTAGAGGTTCTTACATTATTTCGTTTATTTATTCTTATATACATACAAATTATATTATTATATTAAATACTTATTTATTAGTTTTGATGTAAGAACTTCATCGTTCTCTTTATTAATTTATTTTTCATTATTTGGTCATTGACAACCATAGTTTTGTGTAAAGTAGAAGCATATTTTTCAAATTTTGTAAATGTGAGTACCATGAAACCATTTACATTTTATGTGAGTAGTTATAGTTTTACTTGTTGGACATGAACGAGCATGGTGGTTGAGAGCATGTCATGCTCACTCAAATGTCTCGCTGATGGCGGCGCGTGGGTTTGATCATTCGGTTCCCTTCGAAATGGTTGAGCTGAAGGGTGCCGATACACGCGTCATGTTCGTGAACAGGCGCCGTCGGTTGAGACTGGTCATCTCTTAACTGCCATTGGCTTATTTTAGTCTTTATATTTAAAATTCTTATAATAAGCCCTTTTTTTCCTTTGCATTGTCCTCACATGCAGAAGCAACAAGTATATGTAACTTGAAATTTTGTAAAACCAGAACATGATTTAAAAGAGTGTCCGTGGAGTTTCTTGCACGTTCTTCTCCATAGAGATCTACGCTTTGGAACGTGCAAATAGCTTCCATGTTTTTGACTGACCGACCTTGACGTTTCAAAAGTGCCTGTGAATGGTTTATTTGAAATAAAATGCTTTGAATTTGAATTTGAATTTGAATTTGAACTTCATTTCTAAGATATTTTCTTTAACACTAGCTGACGTCACTCGGTTTCACCCGCATAGTTCTCGTTCCTATGGGAGTACAGGGATAAAATGAAGCCTATGTTACTCGCTGATAATGTAGCTATCCATGACTGAAAGAATTTCTCAATTCGGTCCAGTAGTTTTTAAGTTTATTCGTTATATACAAAAATACAAACAGTTCTTTTAAATATTAGTATAGATTGGAACCATTATGGCATAATGATGCCAATGTTAAATAAAATATCTTGTTGTTCATTGTAAATAACCCAGACTTATTGCAATAGGTATTCATTAGTCATTCTATAAAGTCTAACTTATGAGCATTTCGACCTCCTATTTATAAAATAACTGTACTTTTATAACCATTTACATAAACCTAGGTAAAATATTCGTGTCATTGGGTAGCTAGCAGCTACGTAGTTTTTACGTGCTGAATGTACCGCAAGATACAATAAGTGTAGAGAAATAGTACATTGTTTTCTTAGGGTTGAAAGTAACTGATTTAGTCCCGAGACGGCGTTTGGACCCAATAGTTCGAGGGACTAAATAAGTCTTTCATCCGAGGTAAACACTGTTTTTTCATTACGAATACATGGAAAGTAAAAATAAAACACGAATTAGCTAAAAAAAAATCCATAACTGAATCTGATGAACCGATCGTGTTGATACTAATCTCTGCTATATGTAAAAAGTATGAATAAAACTTTACGATTCGAAAAACAAATAAAGATCAGACTGCCGCTTTTCCGCCTCTTGTTTTTTTTCTGTGACCGGCCAGCTATTGATGAAAATGTAAAATAATGTCTTTATTTTAAATTTTCATCATTGAAAAAATGGTAAATATTTCGTCCAAACCTATGTTATTTTAAAATAGTTGAAAGTAAATTTTAATAAAGTCATTTAAAAAATACAATTTTAGTTAATACTCATCTTTTTGTTATTTCAATTTTACATCCTGAGGTGGTCCCATTATCAACAAGTCAGAATCTGATGATGAGATCCCATGACAATCGAGGGAAACCCTCAAATTTTATAAGCACATACACTGTTTTTCATAAACTTTCTAACGAAACTCAGATATTTGTGCCTGGTAATCATCATCTCATGTTGCTGAGCTGATGATGGAAGGTGTAAGTCAGGGTCTGATCATGTGATCCCATGAAAAATGTTTGTTCAGCGATATTTTCGCCAATGGTTATCCGATTTGGATGATTATTTTTTTGTTTAGAAGAGTATTTTCTCAGACTCAGTCCCATTTAAATTTGGTGAAGATCTGATGAAAAACTTCGGAGGTAGGCAACGGAACTCTTCAATAAATGATAGCAAATGGATCAGGATTTCTGTAATCGCATGTTTGTTGATTGTTTACACCCCAGTTCAAACATAATATCACGCCGGCACGCTGTGTTTGTGGTTTCACTTTTTAGTGCCATCACAAACACAGCGTCCACTTTACTTTACTTACTTTGCTTTACTTTTTAGTACCACTAAAAAGTGTAAAATAAAAAAGCTTTTTAACAAAAATAATTTCACTATTGTTTACTAGAGCTAATAAATAAATAAAACCGACTTTCAAAAACAAAACACTACAAATTCGAAATTAAAGTTATTTTTTACTTTGTAGCGTTTAGTTTTTGGAAGTCGGTTTTATTTATTTGCAGTATGAAATACTTATTAGCTCTAATAAATAATCGTGAAATTATTTTTTAAATACCTTCATCAGCGATGAAGTTATAAAGCTTCAAAGATTACAATTAGAAAGAGAAGTCCGACTAGAAAACTTTGACGTCATCGTCTATGACGCCTATACAGCTGCCATAGAAAACAGCGTTTTCGCGAGAGGGAAAGATATATTTGTTTAAAATAATTATATCTCCTTCGTTTTTAGAGTATTTTTGATTTTATTTTCACTGTTAGTATTATATTTTTAGATAAACTGTATTAGATGATAAATGTGTTTTTCATGCATTCCCTATTCTCTCTAGGACTGTAAAGTGATAGTTTCAACCCGCTCCTCAGAAAACTTCAGTCCTACTTTCCGAGTATAAGAAATGAAACATATTTTTCAACACTTATTCGAAAACTGGCTCTCTCTTCGTCGACGGCGTGTTGTGGTCCACGCGCGCCTCAAAGAGATGTCAGCATAGAAGACGGAGTCCGCTAGGGCCAGTGCCTGCCGGGGTTGTGGAAGATGTTCGAAAGAGTTACCGCGGCCCTGGAACGCAAAGGGCACTAGGAGAAACTCGGATGGGTTTTAGTCAGTAAGAGTCTGACACTCCCTTCTGCTTTGCCCAGAGCGGGAGGAGTCATTCAAAAAAAATTAAACGATGCTTTACAACGTAAAACAGGATGTACTTCTTCCGCTCATAACGCAATTGGTAATTTATATTCCAAGCCATCGTTGGTCAAATATTATGAATAACCTTGGAAATAAATACAAAGTACACCATAAGCATACAGTGTGATTTTTATTCCAATACATACGACACGCACAGAGACAAGACGCGCAAGTTCGATCGTGTACGGAGTACCTACAGCTCTCATCTTTGGAACGGATCTGCCAGTCTTGAGTCAATTGACAAACGAGCCAAGAGAATCATTGGCAATGAGAGGCTCGTCGCGACGAAGCTCCAAAGTTTTGAGCATCGACGACGAGTTGCTAGCCTGTCGGTTTTCTACCGGTTACATTTTGGGGAATGTGCGACGGAATCGCATAATTTAATTCCGCCAAGCCCTTTCCATCATCGGACCACAAGACGAATGGCGATGCGCCACCGGTACATGGTGGACCCACACGCACAAAACGTTTTGGGAACACATTCATAATGCGTACAGCTAAGGAGTGGAATTCCCTGCCAGAGTCTGTTTCCTGATAGCTACAAACTGGGAGTCATTAAGTCAAGAGTGAATGGGTTACTTCTAGGCAAACGTGCTCCGTCTTCGACCACATCTTCGCTTACCATCAGGTGAGATGGTGGTCAAGCGCGTGCCTATCAATAGCAAAAAAAAGAGACAATTAATGCTAGAAAATCTGACATCTGTCTTGCCAAAACGCCCAATGGGTACCGTAGTACCCAGTTAATAGATGTGGTGGTCAGAGAGGCTGTCGCTCTACGTAACTTCCTGCATCCGGTTACGCTGGACCCCGAAACAATTGGAAAAATGTAGGCAGATTGATATAGAAAATCTGTATGACTGTAAAATGAAAGATACTTATACCCGATGTTGCGGAATTTGTTCGAAAGAGTCACCGCGACCTTGGTATGCAAAGGGCATTAGAAAGAACACGGAACGGTTTTAGTCAGTAAGAGTCTGACACTGCCTTCCGCTCCGCCCAGAGCGGGAGGAGTCATTTGATGATTTTCCATCCTTAAAAAAAGTTGTGTACCGATCATTTGTTGAGCTACGGTTCGCGTTTTCGATACCTGCACAGAAAAATATTGTGTTGCTCACTAAGCTGCTCTGGGTCTAGAATGTACACTTCTGGGTCTAAATTCCTGTTGCTTTTTGCTATCGTAGAACATTTTGTTTAAACTAAATCTTCTAAGTAGGTAAGTAGGAAAACACAACTTGGCGAAATGGGGTCCAAAATGCGAGTGCGGTGCTGCTGTTCAGAATAACACACGTTGGAGTACCGCAAGTGCCCATACACCTGTAGGAACTTTGGGAGATATAGATAATTAATGCTGCCGATGCTGCAATTAACGTAGCTATCTAATGGACCAAAACAATGTACCTACAAAATTAATGACAAGACCTTGGACTCGACAAAAACAAGACCTTTTTTCCTTCCGCTGTAGACGGAGCGGGAGCGTCAGACTTACTGAATGAAACCCATCCGTGTTCCTCCTAATGCCCTTTGCGTTCCAGGGCCGTGGTGACTCTTTCGATGACATTCCACAAAAGACCTTTTTTTAAGGATGGGAAATCATCAAATGACTCCTCCCGCTCTGGGTGAAGCAGGAGGGAGTTTCAGACTCTTACTGACTAAAACCCATCCGTGTTCCTCCTAGTGCCCTTTGCGTTCCAGGGCTACGGTACCTCTTTCGAACAAAGTCCGAGGCACTTGTCCTAGGGGGCCCTCCGCAAAAGACCTGGTTTGTCAATAGTTCAAACACCTACCTATAGTTTAAAAAAGGCTAGCCCCGCATATTTTCGCTAGATGTTATGTAAAAGCTCGTCAGGTCATTGGCTCGAAGGCCCTACTCAGTATTCCGAGATCGTCAATATTTGTTATTCGTCCTACACTCTGAATCTAAATAGACTGATACTATGTTATATGATAGCATCACTAAGTCTGATACGTAGTAGCTTTATTAGTTTAGTTGTGCCCGAATTATTTCTTATTTTCCGGGTTACAGCGTAAAAGTAGAATAGAATCGAATACTCTTTATCATCCACTTACATTATGTTGGGAAACGTCCAACGAATAAAAGTCCAACTACCTACCTTTTGTTTTAGGATGGAGAATCATCAAATAATAATAATAATAATAATAATCATATCAGTAATCATAGGTTGGACGATGCCGCACTTGACAGGCTGCGCTCAGAGGTACTGAGCAATCTTATCATCTCAACCCCGACACAGACCGCGGTTCAGGCGCCAGCTAGTGGCGCAATCACACCGCGGCCCAACAACGTCAGTGATGAGGTAGATGATAGGGTTGTCACGGTAAGTAGCCAGTGCAACGATAGACTGAGGAGCGCACTGGAGGATGCGCTTCGCGAGTATAGGTCAATTCCGACCGAACTTAGGCCCCGACTACCACGGTTACCCATGCACAAAAAAAATAGGGCGCTGGTGTGTGCCTTGGACTCGCTGCTGCAGAAAATCTTTGAAAGCAGCGAGAGCCTCCTTGATACGCACTCGATCCTGTATTGCGGGGCTGTTGCGGCATGTCGTTTAGCAAATGTTAATTTTAATACTACTGATGAAGCTATTCGACCAAAACCTGCTGCACCAGCCTGGCAGTGCAGGATCGAGCGGCGCATCGATGAGGCTAGGGCACTCATCGGCAAACTATACTGCTTCAGGGAGGGCAACAAACGCCCACGCGTGATGCGCTTTGTGAGGCGGGCGTTTTCGGGGACTGATATCAGCCCTCGAGATTACACGTCCCGCGTCACGGAGCGCATCGACTTCCTGAAGCAGAAAGTTTATGCATGGGCGAACCGTATTCGGCGGTATAAGCGGCGGGTTGATCGATACTCGCAGAATCGCATGTTCCAAAGCGATGAGAGGTGGGTGTATAGAGCTTGGGAGCGACCTGAACAAAGTGTGATGGATGTGTGCCGCCCGGATGATATCGCCACGAATACATTCTGGCGAAACATCTGGTCGGTGCCCGTCTGTCATACCGAGGATGGCTGGATGCGCGATGTCGAGCGCGTGTGCGAAGCTATACCACAAATGGAAAAAATTAACATCTCCCCATTAGATGTAGCCAAAGCAGTCCGTCCGTTACCGAACTGGAAATCTCCAGGACCGGACGGACTGCATAACTTCTGGCTCAAATGGTATAGCAGCTCACACGCGCTCCTGGCAACTCAATTCCAGTCATCCTTAGAGTCTGGGTCGCTACCACAGTTTCTAACAACTGGCGTTACCCACCTGCTCCATAAGACCGGTAGTCCCGCGGAACCCAAGAACTATAGACCAATTACTTGTTTGTCGACGGTCTATAAACTTCTTACATCCATTCTGAGAGTGAAGATTAATGAACACATTGAGACTAATTCAATTATGTCCACCTCTCAGAATGGATGTAGGAAGGGGTCCCGCGGCACTAAGGAGCTTCTCCTCATAGACATGGCTATAAGCCAACAGGTTCGTCGATCTCGCAAGGATCTGTCGACATGTTGGATAGACTACAAGAAGGCCTACGACTCTGTGCCACATACATGGCTCATGAGGGTGTTGGAGTTGTACAAAATAGATGCAACTCTACGCACCTTTCTTGAGTCATGTATGAGGCAATGGAAAACAGTCCTTCGCTATCCAGGATGTCGACCAATTCAGGGAGACGATGAATCTGTGTGGATTAAACGGGGAATATTTCAGGGCGACAGTTTGAGTCCGCTTTGGTTTTGCTTAGCTCTGAATCCTCTAAGCACATTGCTGGAGGGTTCAGGTCTAGGCTATCGGTTGAGAAGAGGTGGTCAGGCCATATCTCACCTTCTTTACATGGATGATCTGAAACTCTTTGCCCCCAACAATTCGCGACTGATGGAGCTACTGAAGGTGACTGAAACCTTCAGTAGTGCCATCAGGATGGAATTCGGTGTGGACAAATGTGCAGTCATGCATGTAAAGAAAGGGGAGATTATGGAATCTGAGAGAATTCAACTCTCGGATTCCATACAGGTTAGATCACTCAGCTCAACCGAAACCTACAAGTATTTGGGTATGTCGGAAGCGTTGGGCATTAATGTTACTGACATGAAGCAATCGTTGAAGGAACGCTTCTTTGGCCGCCTGAAAAAGGTTTTGAATAGCCTTTTGTCGGGCGGAAATAAGGTGCGCGCCTTCAACGGTTGGGTCATGCCGGTATTAATGTACTCTTTCGGCATACTCAAATGGACTCAAACTGAGCTTGACGCCCTGGATAGGAGGGTCCGTACACTGCTGACCGCAAACCGGATGCATCACCCACGATCGTCGGTGATGAGATTGTACATCCCGCGAAAGTGTGGAGGTCGAGGCTTTTTAAACGCCAAGACTCTCCACAACCGCGAGATGTGCAATCTCAGAGAATATTTTCTCAAAGCTGATGTGGGTATGCACCGAGATGTTGTCGCAGTGGACAAGGGTCTCACCCCGTTATCCATGGCTAAGGAGAACTGGCGCAAACCTGTGATAGTTACCACAGATGACCGCATGGAAGTATGGAAAAGCAAGGAGCTTCACGGGCGCTTCTATCGGGCTCTTCATGGGTCCGATGTAGATTTTTCAGCGTCCGTGGCCTGGCTACGATTCAGTGATCTCTTCGGGGAGACTGAAGGTTTTGTCTGTGCGATTATGGACGAAGTTATCTTGACGAATAACTACCGGAGGCATATTATGAAGGATGGGACGGTGGACGTGTGTCGGGCATGCCACCGTCCGGGTGAGTCCATCAGACATATTATCTCTGGTTGTTCTCGTCTGGCTAACGGCGAATACTTGCACAGGCACAACCAAGTGGCCAGGATTATCCATCAGCAACTAGCTTTGAAATACAAACTTGTGGATGCTGAGGTACCGTATTATAAGTATGTGCCCGACCCAGTTCTCGAAAATGACCATGTCACGTTGTACTGGGATCGATCTATCATCACTGATAGGACTATTGTTGCCAATAAGCCTGATATAGTGGTGATAGACCGATTAGCGCGCCGCACAATGATAATTGATGTTACCATCCCGCATGACGAGAACCTCGTGAAGGCCGAGAAAGAGAAACAAATCAAGTATCTCGACTTAGCGCACGAGGTTGTCGACATGTGGAATGTGGACTCAGCTGTCATTGTGCCGATAGTCATTACGGCCAATGGCCTGATGGCCAAAAGCTTCGACGAACATCTGTCGAAGCTGGCGTTACGCGGTTGGGTAAAGGGCTTGATACAGAAGGCAGTACTCCTCGATACGGCTCGTATTGTGAGGAGGTTCCTTTCTCTGGAGCCCTAACCACCGGTAGCTTGGACCCTGCTCCCGACACCGGCGGACTACTACTTTTTATATTTTTAAATGTATTTTTTTATGGTTTTTAGTGATATATTTAAAAATATACTTTGTATGTAATAAGAATAAATAAACGAAATAATAATAATAATAAAGTTTATTATTCTTCTCTCACATAGAAATTTTACAAACAATATAAGAAGCAAACAAAACATTTGTGATAATTATTGTGAACTATGTGAGAGACTGGTTTCTGTACTAGGAGACCTGTATGACAGATTACCAGCCTCTCCAGACTCCGGACAATAGGTGAAAGCTGAATACAACATCAGTGAGCAGTAATAATGAAGAGGGATTAAGCTAGGTGCAGTGAGATTGTTGCTGTTTTGGGGGTACAAAGTGGGTGAGAGGAACTAAATTGAATGAGTGAGTAATTGAGTATGTGAGCGCGAGTGTGAGTGCGAGTGTGAGGGAGCGTGTATGTCTCTGTGTGAGTGTGTGTGGGAGAGAGAGAGTGTGTGAGTGAGTGCGTATGTGCGGGGTGAAGGAGTTGACCGTAAACGCAGTTTGTTAGGATGGTACAATAAGCAGATTTTCAGTTTCATCGTAGTTGAGGGACTTAAGCCAGGCAGTAATAACCCTCTTACAAATGGCTCTTGTAAGAGGGTAAACTGTTAGCTTCTTATTTATCTTATTATACAGAGTTGATACGACAGAGGGGCATTAAATTAAACTACGTATACTATACGTGTTCAATATTAATTCGATACGGTACAAAAACAAAAAGCGCCATAAATGAGAAAAAATTTTTTTCAAACAAACTAAATAGCTTGCAAATCCGAATAAAACGCAACCACCCTTTGTAAAAAAAAGACACTGACCTTAGATACCGCTAGGTAACAAAGCGGCAACGTCGCGCGCGCGCCGGAGCGCGGTGTGCGGTATCTCGTGTGCTCGGTGGGGGCCGGGCCGGGGTGGCGGCCGGCGACTTAGGCCTCCGCTCGCACTGGCTTTTATGTTAGGTAACGTTTCGAAGTACGCGCACAAAAACAAACACACAAAATTTTAAAATTTTCGATGTGTCCTCCATTTACATTGATGCACAAATTATACCGACGGAGAATATTGTTATTTATTTTTCTAATTAGATGACTGTCCGTCGCTAAGTACTTTAATTTGTGAAATGCTAAAATAATCCTATTTTTTAACTCATCAATTGTATTTACCTCTGAGGCATACACTTCACCCTTAATGTACCCCCACAAAAAGAAATCCATGGGAGTGAGGTCCGGAGATACTAATACTAAATAATAATAATCCCAAGTTACGTGTCCTATCACCATAAAAAACAGTCAATCATAAAAAAAAAACACAAATACTAAATAATAATAATCCCAAGTTACGTGTCCTCTCACAATAACAAAATAAAATCACAATTCTTTGCGCGCGAATTCAACAAACCCTACGTTCCGAAACGACAGCGTCGGCGTCACTGAGTGAGCAGGCCGCAGGCCCCACTTACCGATCGCAAAAAAACAAGGATGCAACTAACTGACCTAGTTCTGTTTCATTCAAATGTGCTACGTTCGTCGCTTTCGTAGTGAAAGTGCAAGTGTGTGTGTATTGATTGCTTCCTTGTTTGCATTGCCAAATTTTAGTGAATGTCCTTCGACATGCGTCAGAGCGGCAACAACGCATAGTAGATTCATCGTTGTAAGGTGCATGACCTATGCTTAGACGATATTCAGCTGTTAGAAAAGATACATCGTGTTCAAACCGTGCAAAAACTTTAAAAATCATTTGCGACTAAACTACTGCTCCTAATTAATTTATTTTTGGTACAGAGCTTGAAAATGGTACCTAGTATAGGCAGTTTCAAGGAAAGCCCCTCTGTCGTATCAACGTTGTATAGATGTCCACCAAGAAATTCAAAGAATTTGCGTGAGAAGGCAGTGCTACGATTAGTAAGTGTTGTGCAAACCCTGTGTTTGACTCTCTTGTTTGCATTAAGTAAGGGATCATACCCTATTAGTGAATGTTGTTTTAGAGCTGTGCACAGAATATAAAGTTGTCTTACTGTCAGCACATCAGAGAGTAAGTACAGATCTTTGGTAGGAAAGAAGAAAGGTAACGACAGACTTACTTTTAGTACCACTCTTTGAGCTCTTTCCAGTTTTATTAAGTTAGTTTTACAAGTGCCACCCCATACAGTAATACAATAGGTTAGAATGGATTGGCACAGGGCCATGTAAACCATTTTAGTGACTTTTTTATCTGATATACGGCTTAAATTTTTAAAAATGAAAATTAGTTTTCGAGTTCTGGAAGATAGAAGGTCCAGGTGGTGTTTGAAGCTGAGAGTACTATACAATCAACACTCCCAGGTACTTTATACTAAAAGCTACTTCTAATCGACTGCAGGAACAGGAGTGGGCAGATGAACAGTAATGGGCTTTGATGTAATAATTGTCATGGATTGCGGATGAGGTGTTTTTAATAGAGAACGGTACCAATTTAGTTTTGCTAACATTGAGAGTAAGGCCGTTGTTATTGAGCCAAGAAGTTACAGTATTGAGCCCAGATTGAGCGAGGCTGTAAACCTCATCCCAACTGTCGCCATGGAAGATCAACGCAGTGTCATCTGCAAATGTGACAATTTTGCCATTCTGTAGAAGCAGATCACACAGGTCATTGATGAAGGTGAGGAAAAGTGTGGGCCCAACTACACTACCCTGAGGAACACCGTAGCAAATAGGTAAGTCATCACTAGTGAAATCTCCAATTCTAACTCTCTGTAGCCTGTCAGCAAGGTAATCCCCAAATAGTTTGAGCTGTGTATCACGAATCCCCATATTTTGTAGCTTAGTTAGTGGAGTGTAGAAATGACTCCTTCCGCCCTGGGTGAAGCAGAAGGAAGTTTCAAACTCTTACTGACTAAAATCCATCCGTGCTCCTCCTAATGCCCTTTGCGTTCGAGGGTCGCGGTGACTCTTCCGAACAAATTCCACAACCCCGGCAGGCACTGCCCCTAGCGGACCCCGTCTTCTATGCTGACAGCTCTTTGAGGCGCGCGTGAAACGCCGTGTAACACTCGCGCCTACGATGGCCGGAAATCGCTCTGCGACTCCCGACGCCCTAGGCGTGTTCTTCTGTTACGGGGACACAGGCGTGTGGTTTCCCCCCTAGAGAGGTGCATAGATTGGTTAGGTACCTACTTGTATGCAAGCGTGCTCTATCGTAGACCACATTATCGCTTACCTACTGTCAGGTATGAAAGTGGTCAAACTCGAGGATGCAGTGCCGGATTAAGGCAGCGCGGGGCCTGTAGCAAGTTTTGCCAAGTCCAAAACCTTCATAAAGTTAAAACGAAAATATCCATTCACTACAATTACCTATAGCCTATAGCCCCTCTTTTATTTCTCACGGACCCCGGGCCCATATGTAGCGCCAGAGCCAATATTTCTTTGGTTTTGCTAACTTGATATCGTAGCATGAAATTAAAGAAAGAAAACGAGTTCTTTTGCGCGAAGTATGAATGTACATTCAGTCAATAAAGTATCGGGAATGGATGATTTGTTTATGGTTCCAAATTCAAATTTTTGTTTTTTTGTAGTTGTTAGATTGGCACAACTGTTTTCCATTTTGGCGCGGAGTTTGAGTTGCATCTGTTATTTATATTAAATACAGTGCTGGTTTTAGTAATATCATATATAGTGTGTATTGCGAATTTGATAATGGAAAAAAATATCGAACAAAGAGTTTGTCTTAAATTTTGCATCGCCAATGGAATTTCGTGTTCGGAGTCACTGAAAATGTTACAGAAGGCTTACGGTGAATCGACTTTATCAAAAACTCGTGCTTACGAGTGGTTCAAAGCGTTCAAAAGCGGTCGAGATGTGATGGAAGATTTGCCTCGCTCTGGTAGGCCGTCAACGTCTGCAACTGAAGTTAACATCGCAAAAGTGAAGGAAATAGTGACTGAAAACCCCCATTCAACTCTGAGAGAGATAGCCGCCGAACTTTCTGTATCTCACGAGTCGATCCGTACCATTTTAACTAATCATTTGGGTATGAAACATGTTGCTGCTCGGCTAGTCCCAAAAGATCTGAATTTTCTCCAAAAACTCAATCGCATGAAAGTCGCTGAGGACATGCTAGAACGAGTCAGTTCGGACCCAACATTCATGAAACGCATTGTTACTGGTGACGAGACGTGGGTTTACGAGTTTGACATGCAAACTAGTCAACAAGCTTCGGAGTGGCGCCTTCCAACTGAACCGAAACCGAAAAAACCACGCCAAAGTCGATCAAAAGTCAAAGTCATGTTGACTGTTTTCTTTGACTATCGCGGTGTTGTGCACTCTGAATTCTTACCGGAAGGTCTAACGGTAAATAAAGAATATTATTTGAGCGTTATGCGGCGTTTAAGAGAGCAAATTCGACGAAAAAGGCCAGATTTGTGGAAAGAAAATTCTTGGATTTTGCACCACGACAATGCGCCTTCGCACAAGGCTATCATTGTGAACGAATTTTTCGTTTAGTCGACATTTGACAGATTCTACTTTTGACATCATAGTCTACATATGACAGATTCTATATATGACAGATTCTACGTATGACAGATTCTACATATGGCAGATTCTACATATGACAGATTCTACGTATGACAGATTCTGTATTTGACAGATTTTGAAAAAGTGTTTAATATAAAAGCTTTCTTTCATTTTTATTGGCAGCTATTGTTTGGTGTTTGGAGTTAAAAAAGAGTGAAATAAATAACTTTTTCCAAAAAAATATTCGAGAAGTAGCGCTCGCCGGCCGCTGCCGCGGCACCGCTCGCTTCGCTCGCTCGGCTCGCGCGCGGTTGGTCACAATTCTAACCTAACCTAACCTATTTTATCCAGTTTGTAACCCCAAGCCTACATTTTATGGCAATCACAGTAGTTTATTTAGGCAAAAATAGCGCATTAATTTGCTCGCTAAGATTTGGTGATCATTTACTACATTTGGTGTTCGAATACAATTTGAGATGTAGCACTTTTTCAAAATCTGTCAAATACAGAATCTGTCATACGTAGAATCTGTCATATGTAGAATCTGTCATATGTAGAATCTGTCATACGTAGAATCTGTCATATATAGAATCTGTCATATGTAGAATCTGTCATACGTAGAATCTGTCATATATAGAATCTGTCATATGTAGAATCTGTCAATAGTAGACTATGATGTCAAAAGTAGAATCTGTCAAATGTCGACTAAACGGAATTTTTAACCAAACACTCAACAAATACCATCCAGCAACCACCATATTCACCAGATATGGCTCCTGCTGACTTTTTTCTTTTTCCTAAACTCAAATTACCACTTCGTGGCACCCGTTTTCAATCGATAGAAGACATAAAGGAGAATTCGCGGCGAGAACTGAACTCAATTCCGGAAGCAGCGTTTAAAAAATGTTTTGATGAAGCGCAAGTGTATCGTTTCTAAAGGAGCATACTTTGAAGGTGATAAAATAAATTTGGATGAATAACAGACATTTTGTGTATTATTGATCTTTTCCCGGTACTTTCTTGACAGAGTAGTATCACCCATACCATCAAAGTAAACCAAATTAGAGACTTCATCCACAGAAAACGGCTGTCGCAGTATAGTAGGAGTAAGGAGGACTCGTGTGTGAGATCCATGGTTTTCAGCGAGATGTTTTTGTAAGTCCAAGTAGGTACGGGCCCCCAAATGTGCGGGGCCCGTAGTATATTTTGCTACCTACTCTTGCTACCTACGTGGTTAATCCGGCACCGCGAGAATGGGAATAAAAAAAAAACTCTTTGCTGAATGAGTAGGTAATGTGACACTATACGGCTCCATTGATCAACTTATGATCTCGAATACCTACCTAGAATAGAACAGTGGCAGTAGTGATAGCCGATAGATAGACAGATAGATAAATTTTGGCGTACCCCAAAAATGTGTGCTCCCTGGCTAAAAGTAGTTTTATAGCAACCCACACATCATCTGCTCGACCAATCAGAGCGTCCCGCGGTCGTATCCCGTTCCGGTACCGAGATGGCGCGTCTCCTACACTCACGTAATTCTTGGAATCCGCGCACTCACACAGACGCGACTGTACGTCGCGCAATACCGACGCGCGCCATGCCGCCGCGCGCCCTTTTAGTCCGCCACGCGCGCGCCCTCCGTGTGCACGCGCGCCACCTCGCTACCGCTCAGCCCACCAAGACCGGTTGCTTTCATATATGTTCTGCGTATATATTACACCATTTAACTTTAAGGGTTTAGAACTCACTCAGTAGGTAACTGTGATTGTTTTCTGTTCACAATAAACTTATCGTGAATAAGTGTCAGTGTTTAAATCCTACAGACCCTCTCTCTCTCTCTCATATGTGGCGCTCCAACGTTTTGTGTAACCAGAACAGTACAGTGGTGAAAATAGTGAATACCTATACCTAGTGAAAATGCCAGTGACAAGAAGCAGAGCGGCTAGTTTGACTCGCAGGGAAGATGCCAGCGATGCATTCCCCGTCCCCTCGCGACCGAATACGCCGACCGCGGCGTCCGACCAACAAGATGGCGGCGACGCGTCCTCTTTGCCGTGCCCCGACGCTAACGCCACGTTCTCCAATGAACACGTGGCTGCTATTATTGCATCTCTTCAGCGCTCGCAGACAGAAGCGTTCAGAGACCTGCTCGACTCGGTGGCGCGGGCAAATGCATCCACTCCTCAGTCACTCACATTACTAGGGCATGGTACCCTTGCCCGCTGTAAAGCAACCTTCTCCGGTCGATCGAAGGAATCGGTAGAAGCTTTTATTGACGCTATTGAAGCGTATAGCGAGTGCGCTCAGGTTGCGGACTCGAACATCCTACGTGGCCTCGCGTATTTATTCAAGGACGATGCAGCCACGTGGTGGCAAGGAGTTAAACATTCGATAACATCGTGGCCACAGGCAAAGGAAAACCTAATAAGTGCCTACGGTGACCGCCGGCCGCCTCATCGAGTTTATATCGAAATGTTTTCGACCCCACAGAAAAACGAAAACACGGATATGTTCGTCGCTCGCATTCGTGCCCTCATGGCAAGATTACCTAAAGGTGACGTATCAGAGTCTGCTCAACTCGACATGACGTACGGCCTTCTTCACAGCAGAATCAGGAAAAGGCTGCGTAGAGAAGAGTGTAAGAATTTCTCTGATTTACTTCGTCTTGCACGTATTGTTGAAGATTCATTCGACGAGAAACATACTACGACGACACCTACGACGAGTGAACGCCGACCTCAAACAAGTCCGCGCCCATCCACATCGATGTCGCAAACTCAACCCGGAACTCGCGCGACGACAGCGATCGAGAACATTTCTGCACGCGCGCAGGCCTGCACAGGAGCTCCCGCCGCCGCCACGACGCAGGGCCCGCCGCCGCCCGCGTCGGCGACTGCTATGACTCGGGAATCTGCTACAAAGAAGCAACGATCTGTTTGTGCCTACTGCAAGCGATTCGGACACACTCGGGACCAGTGTCGTAAGTTACTGAACCAAGGTGAGTCCCAATCTCATATTTCTGCGGACATGCGTGATGGTGATAAAGACCATAAAACTCAAAAGTCAAGTGATCAATCGTTTTACTGTGTTGAGTCGCGTAATATTAGTAATGTAGGTAGTTGCAAATGTAAACAAACCGACTTGCAAAATGGTCACCACTCACTAATTTCAAATAATAATTGTATGGTTTGCATGTCAAAGAATGACAACTGTAATTTTTCAAAAATTGATTTTTGTACTGAAAACTATGAAAGTAACAAATGTAAACAAACCGACTTGCAAAATGGTCACAACTCACTAATTTCAAATAACAATTGTATAGTTTGCATGTCAAAGAGTGACAACTGTAATTTTTCAAAAATTGATTTTTGTACCGAAAACTATGTTTTTAAGAGTATCTCTAATTTTCCCACAAGTATTTTGTGTGCTGATAATTATTATTGTAATCATCAATTCTCAAAAATTGATGCTTCTTCGGTGAACAAACAGTGTAACTCACAATTTCATAAAAATGATAATTGTTTTTGTTGTGGAGATGTATATGAGAATTGTGCATGTAGTATATCACGTGATAATGATCTTGCGGGACCCTCCATTGGTCACAGTTTACGACCTATTTTTAATATAAAAATTTTCGGTTTTAATGGTACCGCAATGATAGATACAGCTGCCAAACATTGCATTGCGGGTCACACGCTATATACTCTTCTTCAACGTCTGGGAGTTCACTTCACCTCTTCTTCTCGGGAAATTAAACTTGCTGATGGCTTAATCCGCACCATGGATTGTAAGCATACCACATTAGAAGTCTGCCTAGAATCACGAGTTATCAAGGTACCATTTTTAATTTTCCCGGATGCAACTAATAATGAGACATTATTAGGTATAGATTTTATAACTGCCGCTGGAGTAGTTATTGATTTTCATAAAGGAATCTGGCACTTCAGTGAATCAAATTTAATTGAATATAAATTAAGCTTTGAACCTATTTCACGCACCATGTCCTACGCTTCAACCAATGTTCTTAGGGATGATGAAGGTATTCACCTTAACCCAGCTGAGCGACATGCGCTCACTGCCATCCTCACCAGGTATGCACATATTTTTAGGGTAGGGGGAGGCCCAACACCATATACAGAACACCGCATCGAAACAGGTGAGCACCCACCCATTGCTGTCCCACCCTATCGATTAAACCCTGCTAAGAAAGAACTTATGAAAGCGGAAATAGAGAAAATGTTACAAGATGACATAATTGAAGAATGTGAATCGGCTTGGTGTTCACCAGCGCTGATGGTGCCAAAATCAAATGGTGCCATCCGTTTCTGCGTTGACTACAGGCGCTTGAATGCAGTCACCAAGGCCGACACATACCCGATGCCGCGCATCGATGAACTTCTCCAAAGCACTAAGCGGGACTGCTTTATGAGCACATTAGACCTTCGATCCTCATACTGGCAGGTGATGGTAAGGGAAGCTGACAGAGACAAGACTGCTTTTGTTTGTCCTCTGGGCACTTATCGTTTCAAGAGAATGCCGTTTGGTCTCAGAAACGCGCCAGCAACCTTCCAACGCCTCATCGACCGTCTCCGTTCTTGCTCTGCTTTGCAAAATGTCACTTTATTAGCATATTTGGACGATTTGTTAATAATTTCTCAAGGATACCAGCAACACCTGCAAGATCTCGAGGCAGTTTTCAAACGACTGGGCGAATTTAACCTCCATGTTAATAGGGAGAAGTGCGCTTTTGCCAGAGAAAGCGTTAAATACCTAGGCCACGTCGTCACCCAAGAGGGTGTCTCCACCGACCCAGGGAAGGTGAGTGCTGTCCTCGAAATGAAGGAACCAGGTAGCTTAAAACACCTGAGAACCTTTCTTCAAACTTGCTCATGGTTCCGTAAATTCATTCCCAACTTTTCAAAAGTTGCTGAACCATTAACACGCTTGACTAGGAAAAGTCAAGTGTGGTCTTGGGGCTCAGAGCAAACCCAAGCTTTTAAAGAGCTTAAGTGTCTTTTGACCACAGCTCCAATACTGGTGCAAGCCGATTTTAGTCGCCCTTTCATTCTGCGTACAGACGCAAGTAGCTACGCCTTAGGCGCAGTTTTATTGCAGGGTGACGGGAATCAAGAAAGGCCAATCGAATATGCCAGCCGACTCCTCAATGCAGCTGAGCGCAACTACTCCACTACGGAGCGCGAGGCACTCGCTGTCGTGTGGGCGGTGGAGCGTTTTCGTCCTTACTTAGATGGTCAACCAGTCGTAATTGGCAGCGATCACCAGCCTCTCCGTTGGTTGCTCTCTCTTAAATCACCAGCAGGCAGGTTGGTCCGTTGGGCTCTCAAGCTTCAATCTTTTGACATCCAGTTCCAATATACCCCAGGGAAGGCGAACGTTGTGGCAGATACCTTGAGCAGACCAATTTGCTCAAGCGACTCTCGTGATGATTGTGGTATTTGTTCTGTCATTTGCGATCTGCCCACAAAGACGCCGAGTCAGCTTCGCGAAGAACAGACTTCTGACCCTGAAGTGGAAAAGATATTGAAGGAGCTTGAGGGACCTGACGATGTCGCAGCCCAGAGATGGCTAGAAAGGGGTTATCTCATGAACCAAGGTGTTTTGTACCGGTACAATCCGGACTCTGAGAGTGAATCCCCTCAGCTAGTTATACCAAGCGCCAAATGTCGCACTACAGGTAAATCACCTGCTTATTTATTCTTCGGCAGAGAAATGCGATCCCCCACAGAGGTCGTTCATGACCTTCGTGCAATACAAAGCAAAGAAAACTTTGTTCCCCAAATTTCTCCTTACCTCAGTAAGTTTTTAAAATCTCTATCAGCTGTTCGAGAACGGGTGGAAATCCAACAGGATAAGACGAAGCAGTACGCCGATGCATCGCGCCGACCAGCTGACGCCTTTGAAGTGGGCGATTTGGTTTTACTGAAGTCGCACCTGTTGAGCAAAGGTTCCAAAGACCTAACTTCAAAATTTTACCCACGTCGCGATGGACCTTACCGAATTACAGGAAAGGTGAGTCCCACAACTTATTCAATCGCAAGCACAGAACAGCCTGATTTAATTTTAGGGAAATATCACTCCCAAGATCTTACTCGCTATCAAGGTGACAGGGATTCGTTACCTAAACCCGTCATTCCAAAAAGGAGACGCGGACGCCCAGCTAATACTGCAGATTCACCAGTCCAGGAGCGGGGGCGTTCTCCAGGACTTGAGGGGGAGTATATAGCAACCCACACATCATCTGCTCGACCAATCAGAGCGTCCCGCGGTCGTATCCCGTTCCGGTACCGAGATGGCGCGTCTCCTACACTCACGTAATTCTTGGAATCCGCGCACTCACACAGACGCGACTGTACGTCGCGCAATACCGACGCGCGCCATGCCGCCGCGCGCCCTTTTAGTCCGCCACGCGCGCGCCCTCCGTGTGCACGCGCGCCACCTCGCTACCGCTCAGCCCACCAAGACCGGTTGCTTTCATATATGTTCTGCGTATATATTACACCATTTAACTTTAAGGGTTTAGAACTCACTCAGTAGGTAACTGTGATTGTTTTCTGTTCACAATAAACTTATCGTGAATAAGTGTCAGTGTTTAAATCCTACAGACCCTCTCTCTCTCTCTCATAGTTTGAAGAAAATCGCGCGCTTTTAGTAAGTAAGTATCTGACAGGCTGAACGGTGCGAAGAATATTAAGTTTATTTATTGCCATCTAGTGACTGCAATAGTAACTTATCAAACCACATAGGAACTTTGATAATATATATTCATTCCTACAGATGGCGCTTTTTAAACATATTTAAAGCTGCCATTAGTTAAACTTTTGAAAGGAAATAAAAGATATTTGTGCAATGTTATCGAACTAGTCAGACTGCTAATTATTACAAAAATATGCAATAAAATATTTTAACTATCTTTACAATAAAACCCGGATAAATAATAAAATATTGTTCATTGTCATGGGATTTTCATTAAAATAGAAGGTATGTTTCGAGTGGTTTTGGCAACACCGTCGCGTCTATTGTCAAAATGGTTGTTTATCATTGATAGTAATCTCAATTGCTCCGAAAAAAAAACACATTTTAACAATCAAATGTTACGTAAATTCAGTTGATAATTAACAATGTGTGACGAGGACGAAGCCTACTGTCGCTTGTGCGCCGAACCAACGACTAAAGAAACGCTAATATCGCCAGACGAAGATGTAGAAATGAACTCCAAAATAGCCACGAAATTGTTATGGATAAATATCGATGTTACAGTCTCAGAAGCTCTTCCAAAAAGCATTTGCTTCTCATGTTTCGACTTACTAGAACGTACATGGTCCTTTTTACACAACGTGAGGACAGCACAGAAGAAATTGAACGAGATATTCCTGAAAAATGTTGACAAGGAGAACTCGCTTTCTGATATCAAAACAAACCCAGAGGATGATGGAAAACCGGTTAATATCGACTGGGAAGACTTTGTGGACACTAAAAGAGAGGTAAAACCGGAACTTATCAATGAGGAACTCCAAATAGTGACTGTAGATCCCAATTCATTGCTGGATTTAGCTGCAGCTGCGGTTAAGGTTGAAAAACTTAGTGCTGATGAAATACTTCCAAATTCGGATGGTTTCAACACCACAGACAGTGATGCTCCCCTGTATATGGCTCAGATCAAGAAGAAAAAGCTCAAAAAGAAAAAGAAAGCGAAGTATAATTCTGATTTAGATACCAAGACTAACGAAAAAGGGTCAGATCTGACTTGGGACGACTATATGTGTCGCTGTGCCGACTGTGACGCTCAATGCAAGAATGTCACATCACTACGCTTACACGCAGTGCAAATACACACCCACTGTTGTATATTTAAATGCTCAGACTGTGGTAAAGTACTTAGTAACTTTAAATCATTTGTCAATCATGTACGGTCCCACAAGAAATGGCTGAGATACTGCTGCGAGTTTTGCAACAAGCGTTTTACAATGGCATCTATCTTGAAAAAACATAGAAGTTCTTGTCATATCAATGATAGAAATATGTGTCAATATTGTGGCTCAGTATTTGAGAATGAAGAACTATTGCAAAACCACATTATATTATACACCAAAAGCTACAGGAAACGAGTAAAATGTGAAACAATAGAGGATAAACTTAAATGTGAACATTGCCAAAAGGAATTCAAGTCCCGCAGTAACTTATTGCAACATAGACTGATACACACGGAACGAAGCCGAGACTTTTCATGTCATATATGCGGTAAGATGTTCTTCACAAAAGGGACTTTGAGTACTCATATGATGACCCACGATGACACAAAACCCTACAAATGTGAATTCTGTCCGATGGCCTTCCGGGCTAGAGGAAATCTTCAATCCCACTTCAGTCTCCACTCTGGAGCCAAACCTTTTGTTTGTGAGCAATGCGGTAAAAGTTTCCGTGTGAAAAGACACTTAAAATCACATTCCATAGTGCACACAGACTTAATGCCATACGTTTGTGAATATTGTAATAAGACTTTTAGATTTAAAACCCGTTTGAACTTACATTTGCGGCAACACACCGGTGCTAAACCCTATAAATGCATTTACTGTCAACGTGACTTTACAAATGGGTCTAATTTTAAGAAGCATATGAAACGGAGACATAATATTGATACTTCAATTAGAAAGCGATATGCTGCTAATTTACTAGAGAATGAGCACAGTTTGGAAGGCAGCGATATTGAGACAAATCAAACATAGAACCTAATTCCAAGTTACTTTCAAGGACCTGCACTCAGTCTCAGCAGAAATTCCTTGTTAAATTAACTTTTGAAACCTGTTTGTTTCTTTACATTAACTCCTGTGTCCATGTCACTGGAATATTGTAAATTAGTTCTAAAAATATCGCATCAAATCATAAATGATTTTTTTCCAATACAGACACATAGATTGGAAACTATTAATTTTGATTTCTTGTTTTTAAAATGATCTGTTCATACTATCAATCAATCAAGGCTTGATCCCGAAACTCCTTGTTTTGTGCATAATACTGGTCTTTCGTTTTTGTTTCTTTTATGAAATCTTTCTTTATTATAGTATATCCCAGAGTTAAGTGTGCCTCCTGGCAATGATCTCCTCCAACAATTTCCACTGCCTTCTAAGTTCACAAAATATCCAAGTATTATAATGCTAGATTCTGCCAGCGGCATCGCCCTCGTGAGTCCTAGGGAACATACTCCTGAGATATAAAGTAGCCTATGTCCTTTCTCAGGCTCTAGAGTATCTCTGTAACAAATTTCATTTAAATCGGTTCAATAATTTTGGCGTGAAAGCGCGACAGACAGAGTTACTTTCGCATTTATAATATTAGTTGACAAACGTTGTTTTTCTATATAAAAAAAATGCATACAATCTATTGTCAACCCTATAAAATATACACAAAAAATTTCATAAAAATTAGTCAAGCCGGTTCGGAGGAGTTTTATACGAGATAACAAACTGTGACACAAGATTTTTATATAAAGAAGAAAAAGAATTATTAACTACAATCTTACTGAATTTGCAATGTTCCAGTGACATCCATAACTAATAAGCAATAACTGTCAATTTATATGATTCCAGTGAAAGTGAAGTCGAGTTGGTAGACATGACTTGCAATATGGTTCTTGATACTTACCACAATAGGGAATATGCATGCGATTTTTTTATTTGCAAAATGAAATACTTATTAGCTGTAGTAAACAATCATGAAATTATTTTTTAAATACATTCATCAGCGATGAAGTTATAGAGCTTCAAAGATTCAAATTAGAAAGAGAAGTCCGATGTAAACTTTGACGCTTATACAGCTGCCATAGAAAACAGTGTTTTCGCGAAAGGAACAGATATATTTGTTTAAAATAATTATATCTCCTTCCTTTTTCGAATAATTTCGATTCTATTTTCACCGTAGTATTATATTTTTGTAAATTTTTAGATAAACTGTATAGATGATAAATATGTTTTCATGCATATTCCCTATTCAGTACGTCTACCATGAGTAATCAATCTATACTTGCTAGGAACTGTAGTTAAAAAAAAATTATGAAATCTTTAAAAAAACAAGTTTCTAATTAATTTGTTAACTAAAGTTTTACTTGCAATTTGCTTGCTTGTTAGTTAACAAGTAAACAAATAAATTTGAAACTTAATTTTTTAATAGTTTTCATACATTTTTAACTACATTCGCTAGCGAGTATATATTGACAATACTCATGATAGACGTACTGTGCTCTATGGAGAGATACTTACTTTTATCGATAAGGTTATAAAAAATATCTTCAAGCTTGTTTGGGATGGGATGAACAGAACTCCAACAAATAATTATTATTGTGGGCCTTGACAGTAATTATTGTTGAACCTACCAATAATGAACTTTCCCCTGGAATCGCGTCTGTAGCATACCCATAGGAATTGTGTATTTCCAGAATATTTTTTTTATTTGTGATTGGTTTGCCATTGACTCTAGTCTAGGTCAGAGATGACAGAGACAAAGTCTACAATGGAGCGAGCTTACCCAGAAGGAGCCTGTTCACTCTAACTTTGAAGATATTAGGGTTGTAAGGGTTATATTTATAATCTCTATGACACTAAACAATTTCTCCTCTGTAATATAGTTAAACTTACCCGATCGTGTTGACGTGGTGTAGTGACCAAATTTGGGTGCGTTAAGTTCCCGCTCTAAACGATACGCAAGAACGGATTGACTTACATGACTTAAGGTTGTAAATGACCCCTAGCTGGGGCAGAGGGCGTCCACAGTAGTTCTCCATCGCTAGCGGTCTTGAGCTTCACGCTTCACTTCACCCCACGTCATTCCGATGCTTGTCGCTTCTGCCAACACGGTGCGTCGCCAGGTTTGTCGGGGACGGCCACGCTTCGTTTTCCCTTGAGGATTCCAAACATGGCCTGTTTGGGAATATGATCGGTAACCCTCCTTAGCGTGTGACCAATCCACCTCCACTTACGATGCTTGATCTGGCGGTCGATCGGGCTCTCGTGGCGTTTCTCCAACAGCTCTACGTTAGAGATCGTCTCGGGTCAGAAAATCCCGAGGATACTAAGACTTGGGTGACGTGGGATGTCCTTAGTTACCATCCACGTTTCGTGCCAGATACAATGATGTAAATTACTGAACGTTGTTTTTATTGTAACTGCTCCCAAGTGCGACTGCTAAGCGTGAGGTCCTGAATTCGATTCCTAAGCCGGCCTACCAGTATCATTGAATTTATTCCGTAAGGAATCTCTTTGTGACTGTCCGGATAATGCACAAATCCTGCGTGATAGGCTATGGTGGCTTCCCGAATATTTATTTATTTAATCTCAAAGACTTTACAATCATTCTGGTTACCAATAACACTGGACCCCACACTAAGATACCCTGTGTCGTGAGGTCCAGTCTCTTTCATCACAACGTTTGTATAAATATATAAACAGATTGGTACATGTATGTAAGTTACAACATATATACTTAACCGTAAATATGCGGGAAAAGCTAGGAAGGAATTTATACTTATTTATTTCATGTAAAATCAGCTTGGAAATATTTTTATTATTATATTAAAACTTCAGCAATAAAAATCCGTGCATTTTACTGTCAAGACTTAATTGTTGCATTTTAAGTTTTTCAATGAAAATGTTTTTATTTAAACCAAGTGTACAGTTAACGAACATCTATGGTAACAATTTGACATTGACGGCTCCTTTATGTCTGAGCAGTAAGGTTGATTTTCGTTTGGCAAGTCTGTGAAATTGTTACCATTAAAGCATTTTACCCGACTGCGAAAGAAGGAGGGTTATGTTTTTCGAGTGTATGTATGTATGTATATTTCTTTGGCACGCCCTATAGCCTAAACGGCTCGATGGATTTTAGCTTGAGAGGTGTCGTTAGATTCGTATTTACTGTGAGAGTGACACTGGGTATATAAAAAAAACAAAATGGCGATTTTTGGCGCCAAATAATGCCTTCAAAATTTTTTTTCGAAACCTATCGAGTGGGGTAAAATGTAGGAAATAAAAAAATTTACTTTGTCAAAAAACCCAATGCAGTTGGTGGCATGGGGGTAGGCTTCCAGTCTCACCTGATGCAGCTGAATACCAGTATTCTGTCGCCATCAGACAAAAAAACGATTAACCGATTTTCGACCTTAAGCTATTGTCTTAGTGTCGGATATCGGTTAGTTTATTTTGTGTACATACGTATTCCTGTCTTCCGACGATAGTATTTTATAATAAGCGGCACGAGTCGTGAGCACACTCTCCATTGGTCAGTTTGGCGATAATAGCTCTGACGCTTCACGTTATTGGTTCGTCAGTCAATGCTCATCGACTATTGGGCTTGCGAGTTTCGTTCGCTCACCGTACATTGGAGAGATCGCCTTGCTGCATTTATCTGTGCTCACCGACTGCCTATCAGATAGTCAATGGGGTCAATAGGCTCTGTAGTGGCGACCGCGTATCGGAAGACGTAGCGTTGGCACGGTCCCCCACAAGATGGACCGATGACCTGATGAAGGTCGCGGGTAGCCGATGGATGCGAGACGCACAGGACCGGTCGTGGTGACGACACTTGGGGGCCTATGTCCAGCAGTGGACGTCTTTCGGCTGATGATGGTGACTGCTTTTCTGATCCACCACAAACCAGTTACTGATTATTATTACCTATTGTTAATATTATGTTCGCGCCTTTATTGTACATACTATGTTAGTTAAATATTATTAGTTGTTCTCTGTCCATACAGTTCTTATGTATGTAAGTAAATAAAGCAATATTTTATTATTTATTGTGGTTGAATTCATTTTAACCCTGTTCAAAGTTAAGTTTTCAAAGAAGATGACCTCTAGCCTTAGTGGCGTCAACTGTTCGCGTGAATTTTCCTGCATATTTATAAAATACGCACATAATTGAGTAATTTTAGGGTTCTGAACAAAAAAGGAACCCTTATAGGAGCACTCGGGTGTCTGCCTGTCTGTCCGTCTGTCACAGTCAGTTTTCTCCGGATCCACTGGACCGATTCTGTTTTTGTACACATATGGATTTCTGTGACCCAAACACGGACCCGTTAAGTAAATTATAAAATTTTAAATATGGGGTCACTTTTGGGGGTCAAACTAGAAAATTAAAAAAATAAGTTTTTTGAACAATATCGTGTGACATATCAAATGAAAGGGCTTAAGGCCGTGAGGGTGTTAATTATATTTTTTTCATAATTTTAAAATAAATGGTTTTGAAGTGATTCCAGAAATTGGACCATTCACCCCCCCCCCCCCCCCTTTATCGTCGAAACTACTGAGCCTATAATCATCTGCTCTGCACACAGTAAAAATCTTCGCTCTTCAAATAATCACCTTCTACGCTGTCCCACACACCGCTCTGGGTTTATCCACTCCTCTTTTTTTGTCCAAGCAATCTTCCTTTGGAATGCGCTTCCTCTAAACATCAGGACGGCAACCAGTCGGTTGTCCTTTAAGGTGAATGCACGTGAACACATTCGCAAGAAGTTGGTAGAATCAACACAGCGTTAATTCGTTGAATTTGTTTTTTTCTAAACGTCCTTATTATTTTATATGTATGTATGTATCTATGTATTTATAATGTATTTCTTTTCCTCTCTGTTTGTCTTTCCTGTTGCACCTGCCATGTTGTCTCTGCACCATCCTAAGGTCGACTGGTAGAAAATGCCTAAGGCATTAAGTCCGCCTTTGTACAGTATTTTTTACTAGTGCATCAAGTTTTAATAAATAAATATAATTTTGAAAAAAAAAAAAAATTCGTTCGGGATCCTTTGCACGCGAGTCTTATCCAGTTTTTTAATGACTTACTGTTCTCACATGGTGACTTTACTTTAAAATATCTCGGCAACGTGACACTTTAGGGCTCCTCTCTACCCATATTAATATTATGCATGTTAAATACTGCGCCGCAACTTTGAAAAAACATTCAAAATGGCGGCTATGCCACAATGGTTCTTTGCCCTTTCTGCACCCTGGATGATATATCTACCGTTACCTATATGTAAGTAGGTCGTAAGTAAGTCTTCGGTAAGAGCCGGATCCTAGGCTTAGGGGGCCGATTCCCGGCTACCCTACCTACCCCCAGGCCTGCGGCCCATAAGCCAGGACCGAGCGAGCCCGTGTAGGCTAGGGTCGACCTGGCAGACGCTTCTCAAATGTATGGCAGTCCGACCCTGGAAAATTAAAGCTGCTGTTTTGATATTTTACCTTAACAGAGGGCCTAGCACAAATATTTTGACGTGTAGTAACGTTAACATAGGTAAGTGAATTTTGAATGTCAAAAACTACAACCCCAAATTATTTTAGTTTAATTTTATCAGGCATACCTACCTACACAGTTTATATCATACAAAAATATGAATTTAATATCTAATTCAAATAAATATTGTGTGCGAAACGAGTATTGTAGGTACCTATGGTAAAATTTTACGTTACGTTACAACCCGCAGACAAATGGTGTAAACGGTTTTGTGGGGTAGCTTTAAGAAAGATTTTTTGAAAAACTTGTTTATTTTTTTTTGTACTTTATTAGTAAGAACAATATTCTTAATAATTAATTACGATCTAGCCTAAAAGACTAATAAGCAATTTAACTCCAACTTAATATGTTACGTGAAAGTTTATCTTAAAACTAAGAACAGTGTCTATATGCACTTTTACACAAGTCCGTAGCACTTTCTTAGAGTCTGATATAATTTATATAACACTATGTTCGTGTGTTATATGTATAGCACAACATTGTTACTATTATTCACTCACTTTGTACACTACACTACACCAATTCAAATGGTTTAGTTCTTTTAAGCCTACGCACTAAGTCTGTGTTGTCTAGCAGCTGAATTGCCTCAACATTCACGTGTCGATGAAGTCTGTGTTCATGGGCTTCAGCAAATTTTTGAATAATGGTGGTGACGAGTTCCATCTTCAGGTCACGGTGAAGGTCGTCATTCCTTATGTACCAGGGTGCATTGATAACATTCCTGAGTACTTTATTTTGGAATTGTTGTATTATTTTGACGTTGCTTTGTTTAGTACCTTCAGCCCCAAAGTTGGATACCGTTTAGTAAAGCCCCAAAACTTGTTTATGATGAATAAATAATCTATACTAATAAATAAAGCGAAAAGTTTGTTTGTTTGCTTGAACGCGCTACTCTCAGGAACTACAGTTCCGATTTGAAAAATTCAATGTTAGATAGCCCATTTATCGAGGAAGGCTATAGGCTATATATCATCACGCTAAGACCGATAGGAGCGGAGCAGTAATGAAAATTGTGACGCAGGTCAACTAGGCAAAAATATTCGGGCTAGGCTCAGTACCTAGCAGTGTAGCCCGTGAAACGGTTTAAAACAAAGGACTAGCGATGTGGTGCGTCGCCACCTTAACAATACAAGCTTGTAGACCGTAGCGGATCACGTTTCTAGCTATTGTAATCGTTGTTTTATCAGAGCGAGAATTTAAAGTAACATCTCATAATGTAACATCACGATTTTACTCGGAGGAAAACCTAAATTTTTTGAGACGGATTTCAAAAATTTCGTGTTTGCTCCAGTATCCTGAATTCCAATTCTCAATCTTGGAAGTCAACCAAAATAGTTTCCCATAGGTAGGGTACAAACGATGAATACTTTTCCGGGGCTTTGAAAACTTTCTAGGTAGGTACCAGGGCGAGATGCTTTAGTCCGCCTCTGCACAGGTTTAAAAAAAAACCTCTCGACCAAATTCAAAAGAGATTTTTAAAGTACGCAGGAGGAGTATTACAGAACACAAGAGTGTGTGCAAGAACAGGTGCATTTTTTATTCCATTATCCTCGCACTCCAATGTGACGGCAATCCGACACAGGCGGGAAACGATCAGGCACAGGATCAATGGTCACACGTGCGCACTGAGACACAGGACTCGGGGGTATCACACCACCGACTTCAAAGTCAGATTAATACTGCGGCATTTTCTATTGGAAAACCCCAATAACACGGCCTAACCCGGGAAGCGAACGCAGGACCTCACGCTCAACAGTCACGGTTTGCGACCTCTAGACCATTGACGCATTTAATAGCACTGGCAACATTGATTGCTTGAATGGCAATGTCAACGTGGCAATAAGCCAGTTCCGGGCACTTATTTTCATCCATTGACAGCGATGTGAGTGATTTTTGAGAACCAATTATTGTTTCCATCAATTTGTGTACGAGTATGTGAATTTTTAAACTGCCTGGATGGCCAAATCCGAAACTGAAGATTAGTGAAAAACGCTGAACGGAGTCTCGAGCCCGATTTTGACAAAACTTAAAACTGCATCATTGGTGTTTGGAAAAATTTATATTCCTAGATAGGAATCAAACAGGTAGATTTAAAAAAACACACAACTTGTATTGTTAAACCATCTAAAAGTATCGTTCGTTACTAAGTATTAAATTCTATGAAGTAATAACACATGGCAAACTATAGGAATGCCGTATGGTGTTGACCGGTGGCGTAAAATAATAATACCATCCCATCACTTCCAGTGGGTGTCATAAGAGGCGACTAAGGGACTCGCCAGAGAACGGGCAGCAGCGTTCTCTGCAAAACTCAACACCATACACTGCGATCGCCAACCCGCCTTCCAAGCGTGGCGATTATGGTAAACCCTCCCATCTTGGGGGAGGCTTATGTCCAGTAGTGGACGTCTTTCGGCTGAAATGACGATGATGAACTATAGGAAATACGCACTCTTTAAAAAATCACCACGTATTGTAATCTTCTCGTTTAACGATAATTATAATTCGTCGCCTCTTCTTTTAATTGCATGTCTTGTCAGTCCAGCAGTACGACTACATTACACACAAAAGTCACAGCAGATGATCTAGCGATATCGCGTGCCAAACATAATTTAATCAAACATCTCGTCTTACTGCTATTAACTAGGTATATATCAACTCATTAAGCTCTCTCCAGCTTGTGACGGACCCACATAAATATATGCAAAGATTATGTGGTAGATAGGACGGTTTGTTAGAACTACCTTGTTTTCATTTCTTGTCTCTCCCAACTCTCCTAGTTATCTAGCCCCTCACTTTCAATACAATAGCGCCAGCCACAATCTAAATCTACGCTCATCAAACAACCGTCTCCTTCAATGTCCTCCTTCAACTCACCGTACTGACTTTATTCACTCTTCTTTCTTCGTTCAGTCTATTTCTCTGTGGAATGCGCTCCCCAAGAGATCAGGATGGCCACCAACCGATTATCCTTCAAAGTTAAAGTTCGTGAACACATTCGTAAGAGGTTGGCAGTTGTATCATCACAGCACTAATGTTTGTGTGTTTGTTGTTGTTTATATCCGGCAATGCTGTAGCAGGCATATTGTTACGGGTGAATGTTCATGTTCGTTTTTGCTTAGTGCTGTCTGTAACTTCCTGTCTGTCTTTTATGTGTATGTGTTTTATGTTTTCTGTGTTGTATTTTATGTGTTTTATGTATTGTTTGAGAATATGAGTCTCCGTTACTCGAAATAAATAAAAATTTATTTATTTATTTATTAACCTATTCGCCTTAATTGTTTTAGTATTTCGTTTGTATATTTATCTTGTTGATTTGTATATTTATTATATATGTATATCATATGTATGCTTTATATTTGTATATTGTTCATTATTGTATTAGAATAATTATCAATCGCTTAAAATTTTCTTTATTGCACCTACGACTATTCTCTGCATTACCCAAAGGTTGACTGGTAGAGAATGCCTATGGCATTAAGTCCGCCTCTGTACATTTTTGTGCTGAAAGTGTTTTAAATAAATACGTGGCAAAATAAAATTGAACATTTTTATAGACTTAAAAAACTACACTAATTAACAAGAAATTATGTACAAACGCGTATAAAAAATAAAAATACAAGCATATGGATTTACAAGCAGTCAGATGTAGTTGATTACTCGATCTCTATGTATATTTTATTTAGACAGATCTTTTAACAACATTACAGAACTCTGCCCATGATTGTCTCGAAAATATAACTACCAACAAGGTATAAGTATTCCGCTGTCACTATATTTCCGCCGGTTGAGGTTCCCCGCAGCTGCAGAAGCAGCGTCCCTCACTATGAACGGCACCCACCTTTTGTGATTAGATATTCGAGGAATATGATTATAGGTCCTAGCACGAATATTTTTGACGTACTTACAGTAATGTAACGTAAAATTTTACCATGGCCACAATACTAGTTTCGCACATAACATTTATTTCTATTAGATACTTTATTCATATTTTTGAACGATATAAATTGTGTATATTGAATTAAAATACTATGGGGTAGCAGGAGGAGCTCGTGGCTAGATAATAACAGCCGCACGGGTCGATCTTCAACGTCAAGCAACGCTTGCCAATGTTGGTCTGTGGATGAGTGACCATCTTAACATACCGAGTTTCCTCCGGGCCTCGGAAAGCACGTTAAAGCGTTAGTCCCGGCTGTCATTTGTAGATCTTTGGCGGTCGTTACGGATAGCCAGAAACGTGTTAATCTGACTCCATTCTTGCAATGAAGTACCGTGTTACTCAGTTAATGGGTTGTGGAGGTCTGGTAGGCAGCGGCACCTCGTAAAATACTGGTAGATATTCAGCTAAATCCGGCTTGACTGGAAGCCGACCCCAATATAGTTGGGAAAAGGCTAGGCAGATGATGACCATGGGGTAGTAGTTTTTCACATTTAAAATTCACTTACGTTAACGTTCTATACGTCAAAATATATGTGCTAGGCCCTCAGATTATGATATTGTGCTGTTGCTCCGGTTGGTCTCGCGGTCACAAGCACGACTGCTGAGCGTGGGGTCCTTTGATTCCCTGGTCGTTCAAAATATGTAATTGGGTTTTCCCTAATGGAATTTCTCTGTGACAGCCCGGAGACTCACCAGAGAATGGGCAGAAGCGTTCCTTCTCTGTTAAACGCAACACCATTCACTGCGATCGCCAACCCGCCTGCCAAACGTGGTGATTATGGCAAACCCCCCTTTGAGGAGGCCTATGTTCAGCAGTGGACGTCTTTCGCCTGTTACGATGATGATGAACATGAGTCCGGAGTTAGGAAGTTGGTGGTGTGGCATCTCCGTACCACACCGGTACCTCCGAAAGCTCGTTCACGCACACACCTTTGCACTATATCTCCTGCATTGATGGCTAATCTTCGTTGAGATTGGCCACGATAGCCGAAATCGGTCAGGAGGACTATTTTTATTGCGTAATATAATCATAGTATTATTAAGTAGGTACTATTAACCTAATATAACTGTAAATCATACCCACCTATGTCTCGTCTACACGGCAATAGTCTTGGTCAAGTATGTCGCCGTAAGGCACGCGATGGCGCGTCGCTTGTGCGGGTGCACACGAGGTAACTGGCTTGAGATTTGTCTGTTGGGGTCTAAGATTTGTCTTCTTTTTTAAGGTGATCAAATTATGAAAAGTATGCTGGAGGTTAGGTGGCATAACATAATGACATCAAATCCCAGTTTTTGAGAACCAGCCATTTTTGAACGCCAATATACATATACATAAAGACTGTCCCACAAAACGCCCGTCTCCATTTCCTAGTGTTTTAGCTGTAGTGAAGAAGTGGCGCTACAAACTCCCAGCAACACATATGTTTCCATCTGCCTAGCCTTTTCCCAACTACATTAGGGTCGGCTTCCAGTCAAACCAGATTCAGCTGAATACCAGTGTTTTACGTGGAGCGGCTGCCTACCAGACCTCCACAACCCATTAACTGGGTAACACGGTACTTCTTGGCAAGACTGGAGTCAGATTTTACTGGCTTCTGACAACCCGTAACGACTGCCAAAGATCTACAAATGACAGCCAGGACCAACGGCTTAACGTGCTTTCCGAGGCACGGAGGAAACTCGTTATGTTAATATGGTCACAAGCCCGCCACACATTCCCAACCACTGCAACTACTGAAAGCCAGAATCAACAGTGTCGACCACCAGAAAAACGCCGAGCCAATGAAACCCGACGAGTCCCGGAGAAACGATTCAACTGTCTTGGATCCTGCAACGAAATTAATCAGAAAAGTACAGCGGAGGAGTAGGAAAAAAAAAAATATAATTTCCACTTCCCTCCGTATCAAGCAGGAGACAGAATAGAACTAGGCCAATAGGCACCAAGGGACAAATACAACTGGGTTAAGCCCAGTTGCCAAGCGTTAATATGGTCACCCATCCACAGACCAACCTTGGCAAGCGTTGCTTAACCTTAAAGATCGACCCGTGCGGCTGTTATTATTTAGCCACGAGCTCCTCCCAGCAACACGTCTGTCTGTTAAGTGAAAATTTGAACTATTTTAATGTATGCAATGGGATGCATAGTAATTAACAGTAAGTAGGGTGAGTGGGGGAAGACGAAAAACGGGGTAACAAAAAATCGTCCATAACGCCAGATTCAGTGCAGTTTTTGCAGTGATGGCAACATTACTAAGACCGTAATATTATTGCGTTGCGCACTTCAATCAGCGTTTGCCGGTCTAATTGAGTGGTTTTGTGAAAAATGCCAATATCTGTGTAGTTTTCTTAAACTAATCTTCAATATTACCCCGGAGGGGTAAGATTGAAATTTCAAAAAAAAAATCTTTGTCATTAAAGGTATTTTGGCACTTCAAGTAGTTCTGAGTTTATAGGGCACTTCAAACTTTAGACTAGTGATCATCAACAATGTCTAATATCCATTAGAACGAATTTAGAAACTATTTCGATCTTTCCCCATCATCACATACCTACCCCCTTACCTTTCGTCTTCCCCCTCTAAATCCCTGTTTCATTCTCGTGTTAAAAACATGTTTTCTGTGCTTTGGAACTGATTTAGCACGATGTCATCAATCTGCCAGAAAAATTTGCTCTTTTATCTTTACTTTTAACATAAGCTAATATCGTACCTGTTCTACAAGACTTCAAATACAACACTGCTCATCTCATCAAAAAACCATTCGATCTTCCCCCACTCACCCTACATTTTGTATTACCTGCTCATTGCGGATTGGTAGGTACATTTCACTGTCTTCGAATTTTTAGTTCTGGTACATGGCGATTATCTCGCACCGTTTTGGGAATAGTTGTGAGTTTCTCTAAAAAGGGCTTCTAATTTGGTGCCTTCGGAATTCACAGTAATAATCTCCAAGGACTATGAGCTCGAGCTAACACAATTATGAGCTTGAAGAAAAGAGTTCAAAAACTTTTTGTCAATTAAAAACTAACTACAAAGTACCTGGCTGAACCTTCTCGAAAATTCCTTTAAGGTGGATGCTCCAGGGTAGCCCGCGAAATTCAAATATTTTTATGTTTTTTGCAATTTGCCGGTCAGTGTGAAGCTGTATGTGGACCAAATGCGATCCGCGACCGTAACGCGTATTTATCTAAAGAATTATAACCATTTTAATCATCAATATAGCCCTCTAAGTTCATGTAGTCCGAAAGAATGAATATTTCAGAAATAATCATTCTTCCTTAAATGAAATAAAAAAGAGGAGGAATTGATTTAATTTTCAACATAAATGGCATTTTGACAGTTTTTCATGCCAAATGGCCTATATTGTTGTTGAAAACTTCATAGTTTTAACATACAGTTTTTAATTCATCTTATTTTTTTTATTTTAGCTCAGACAAATAACTAACATGTTGCCCACTTGTTAGGTAGGTAGGTACAATGTTAATATTTGGAACGAAGTCGAAGCAGAATACTCGAAGTCGAGGCTTATAATTATGAACTTCCATACAATTTGTGTAAGTATATTATGTAAATATGGTTAAGTGGAAATACCGTAGTTTTATTATTTTATATTAATTTTGAGCCGTTTGGGGTCGAAACGCTGGGGTCATGGGGTCAGAGTGCGCGTCTCCTTTTTAAGGACATTTCTCGCCGACTGGTCGACACTTTGCGTGACCAGAGGGCTGGCTCGTTCTTTGCTCAAAGAGTCAGCATTGCCATTCAACGTGGCAATGCTGCCAGTCTTCTGGGCACGTTTCCGGATGACAGCGATGCGGAGGAATTTTTCGACGCCTAATCGTATTTGGTTTTGTATATTCTTAATGTATATAGTTATTTTTAGTAGTTATTTTGGAATGAAAATTGATATATGAATAAATAAAATTAATTATTTTCAGGTAATTCTGCGAAACTGTCGATGTTGTTCCTGTTGTAAATCTCAAGATAAATAAAAAAATCTTGGCTCGTGCCGCTCCCTCGCAAGTCAGCCGTGCTCATCAAAGCATGCAGAAAACAAAAGCAACGGAAATATTACTCCAGTCGACGACAAGAAAGCCCAGAGGACAGTTTTCTATACAGAACACTTAATAATAACCCTAAAATAATTCAAATAAAACCTCGGCTATGTGCTCGCTTACCGTTGCCTAATAGTAGAATAATTTAAAAACATAACCTGTCAAAATAATCCCGCCAAAATATTTATGCAAATTAAATTACTTTTTAATCCCAAAGTTGTTAAATAAAATGAATATTTATGAAAATGTTTTACGGTAATTACATAATACGTTTAACCAGTTAATTAAGAGATAAAAACAGTTGTTTAGTTAAATAAGTGTTTGAATTGATGCTGTAATTTGACGGTTGGGAGTTATAGTTTTAAAGATGGACGCCTGTAAAGGCGCGGCAGTGCGTCTAATATTTTTTGCTTTCTTCACACGGTATGCGCTAGCGCAGGAGTACTTTAGAATGGTAAGTGTACCAATTAAATCCATTTTCAATTTAAATTACCTACTTCTATTATGTAAATTGTATGCAGTGAAGTTTTTATCTCGTTAAATCTTCGTTCTAGTGCATTGTGATGCAGAAATCTGAATCTCTAACTTATGTAACATTGTGTGCAAGACAGCACTTGCTAAAGAAACATGTATATTCTATTGTGTTGTTATATTTAAGATCTTAGCTAAGAAGTTTTCCCTACCTGCGTAGGTACATGTAAAGGTACCTACATCTTTATTAAATGGCAACTCGACAGGGAAACATAATGGCCAATGTTTGATTCCCAAGTGAGATAGATAGCGATCGATCATCAATCTCTTGCCTTCATGCCAATCCAGTTCTGGGTGCCTACTCTCTTAGCCCGAAGTCCGTAGTTTCAGGCTTAGTTGCGGCCGTATTCTTCTCCGTATCACCTACGGACTTACGAATAGTCCGGAATCCGAACTAAGAATGAATAACAACACGATTTGACAGTAACTGACAAATCGCGTTGTCATTCATTCTTACGTGATACGGAGTAGAAAACGCCTGTAACTAAGCCCAAAACTACGGACTTCGGGCTTAGAGAGTAGCCTCCTGGTCGGTGCACCGTGTCTCCTTCTTCCACACTTCCCTGCCAATCGTCATTGCAATAGTTACCCCCTTTCTAGATATTCACTCATCCTTCCTTCTATCTGTTGTCTTCTCTTGATCTTATAAGTCATACAAATTCATCCTTAAAAACTTTCCTCCTGAAAATTTAGGTAGATTCTCATTCTTTAGCATCAGAATGTCATGTCGGTACTATTATCATAGTATCGACATGACATTCATCGAATTTCATACATACCTAATTGGATACCAGCCTGTTACTCTGCTACTGATGGGAAAAGATCTCTACCCATACAAAGAAGGCACAAGATTATTCCTTGATTCCCAAGGAAGGCTGAAAATTAATTTTCAGTCGGGAAAAATCTTAGTTGGATGGTAAAATCATTTACTGAGTTGAACAATTGCACCATTGTCCTATGTCTAGTCTTATCTCTGTTCCATATCTTTTAGAAATGAGGTTTCTGCTTCAGGCATGCGAAATTATTTACTAATCTCTGTGTGCCGCACATAAGCCCAATCCCTTGTCGTCTTCCTCCTGACTTCAACCAACTTATTGAGGGTCAGTAATGCATGTTTTTTCTTAGGTTTATCTATCTCTATAGGCAGCAATAGCAAGCGCAACGGTCCTGGGTTCGAACACGCTTTCCCTAGGTGGGGAAAAATATGTTATTGGGTTACGCAATTATAAGGTTCTTTGTGACAGTCCAGAGTACGCATTCTGGTGGTGTGACACCGCCGTACCTCGGAAGGTCCTGCGCCTGATCTCTTCCAGATCGGACTATGAATTTTAATGTTTATCCATACTTTACTCTATGTTTGTTTGTTTGTGCCGAATAGGCTCCGAAATTGCAACACCCGCGCGAACGAAGTCGCGTGCGAATTGCAAGTGTTTATATTGTAACTGAATAAATTGAAGAGGAGTGCGCCTGTGTTTACGCACACAATGCCCCACGCAGATGGTTTGTCCACGTTGAGATAGGCTGCCTTGGCCGAAATTGGCTAGCACTATTTCATGCCATGTCATCGCCATAGTTACCCCATCCATACAGTGCCTAGCCTTTTCCCAACTATATTGGGGTCGGCTTCCAGTCAAACCGGATTTAGCTGAATACCAGTATTTTACGCGGAGCGGTTGCCTACCAGACCTCCACAACCCATTAACTGGGTAACATGGTACTTCTTGGCAATACTGGAGTCAGATTAACTGGCATCTGACTATCCGTAACGACTGCCAAATATCTACAAATGACAGCCGGGACCAACGTCTTAACGTGCTTTCCGAGGCACGCAGGAAAATCGGTATGTTAAGATGGTCACCCATTCACAGACCAACCTTGGAAAGCGTTGCTTAACCTTGAAGATCGACCCGTACGGCTGTTATTATCCAGCCACGAGCTCTTCAGTCACCCCATCCACACACTTGCCATAAATTAGATCCCACTGCCTCTGTACCATTCTCTCTCTCCATCTAGCCTGTAGTCCGTCATCTAGCAGGGTATCGCCCATCACGTCATCGAGCCACGTTCAAAAGACGTGCACACATCATGACGCAATTACGTATGACATGAGTCTTCAATACAGAATTGTGTATGAATGGTATAATACAGCTTTACCGATAGAATCACAGAAGCGTGACGATCTGTACACACTTCACGTATAGTTGGATAGATTTTCGTTGCGTTCTAATTAGAATACGTATATCTAGAGTACATTTGAGCGACAGTTTTAATTAATTAGAACTTAATGCACTTGTAAAAAACACTGAACAAAGGCAGACTTTATACCTTTGTCATTTTCTATCAGTCGACCTTAGGTTAGGATGGTGCAGAGACAACATGGCAGGTGTAACTTTAAAAAAAGGAAACCCGAGAAAAAAGATATAATTATAAACAACCAAAATTGCCAATGTAATAATGATAATAATAATAATAATGATTTATTCAGCCAATAAAATTACAATGTTATTATAAAAATCATAAAATATTAGTTTTTAGTTACATTACATTACATTTAAAATAACAAAAACTGGTTGGTGTTGCAACCAGCACCCTTACTAAGTTACTGAATAACTTGTATTAAGGGTAGTGGCACAAGCCCATACATTCATATTCTTTACATAATAATTAAATGCAGGTAGAGCAAGAAAGTTAACGTAAGCATTGTCTATTTTAAAAATTATTGAACTATTTTATTTTAACAAAAGTTCATTCATTCTATATTTATGTATATTATTTTCTAAGTGTGACCATTTATTTATTATTTGTGTGTGTATTGTCGATGGTGTTATGATATGTGGTGAGTTAACTGAAAGTTTTAGGGGTTATTATCTGAAAAAAGCAGACGTTCTGTATCTAAATAATTCTGGGTAAGCAGAAAGTTTGACACAGACTTTTTAAGAGAGAAGGTCGTAAAAGAGTAAAATTTCAATTTCCTATTTAGTTTATTATACAATTGAGGACCTTGGAAGCAAATAAATCTTTTAGTAAATGAATATTTACATCTGTAGTGTTGGCAAATTTGATCCTTGCGTCTTTTGGTGATTTCAGTGTAGGGGGTGTATTTGTGTTGTAATACGACTGTACTAAGAATAAAGAGCTGTCTGACAGAGAGCACCCCACAACACTTATATAGTTCCTCCGTTGGAAAGAGTATCGGAAGAAAAGTACTCACCTTTAACACAGCTCTTTGAGCTCTTTCCAATTTTAATAATATGGTCTTAGGCGCACCACCCCAGGCCGAAACACAATATGACAACAGTGATTGGCAAAGGGCGAGGTAGATCCTTTTGACTATCTGTGCTCCAGCCACGTGTCGAAGAGTCTTAAAAACGAATATTAGTTTTCTTATCCTTGCTGTTAAAAGATCTATGTGGGCTGAGAAGCTCAGATTGCCATCAAGAGTTACCCCGAGGTATTTTATTGTGGGGGTACGTGCGAGTTTGGGGCAAGAGCAGGTACCGTCGTTTGGACAGTTCATTGAGTGAGCTATTAGGGAATATGAATTTGGAGGCTGTGTAGATTGGCGTAAGGTGAAGCAGATAATTTTTGTTTTGTCCGTGTTAAGGGTAAGATGGTTATCATTAAGCCATTTTAAAACCTTATCTAGTCCCCTTTGCGCCGCATCAAATGCTTCATGCCAAGTATCGCCAGTGAAGGTAAGTGCTGTGTCGTCAGCAAAGGCCGTGATTTTTCCATTTTGGAGAAGAAGATTACACAGCTGGTTAACGTAGACCAAGAATAGTGTGGGCCCAATCACACTTCCCTGAGGAACGCCAAAAGTGACAGGTAGCTCCCCGCTCAGGTAACTATCAATCTTTACGCACTGAGTCCGGTCGTTGAGGTAGTCCGTTAACATTTTTAGTGGGAGGCCTCGTATTCCCAGTTCTTCCAGTTTTAACACTAGGATGGGAATAGAAACTGTGTCGAAGGCTTTTTTCAGGTCTAAGAAAACTGATAATACCTTCTTTTTTGCATCAATTTGCTTGACGATGTGAGTCGTCAGCTCCAGAACAGCATCATTCGTCGACTTTTTTCGTCGGAAGCCAAACTGGTTGGGAGATAAAAGCTGATTTTTCTCAAGGTATTTAATAAGTCTCTTGTTTATGATGCGTTCTAAGATTTTAGAAATTGAAGGTAGGACGGCAATGGGTCGGTAGTTGTTGACACAGCTTTTATCCCCAGCCTTGTGTATAGGATGTACTATGGCTTTTTTCAAATAGATGGGGAATACACCGGTATTGAGGCAAAGGTTTAACAGGTATGTTAATGGAGGGACAAGCACAGTCTTATAGCGTTTAAGAAACTTGGTAGATATGCCATCCCATCCAGTGGCAGCTTCAGTTTTTAGAGACATGAGCAGCGCTTCAACCTCATCCCCATCGGTGTCGACCATAAAAAAGGAGTGTAGCGGCGCTGCTATGGTATCAGTGATGCGTGGTGGGCTTCCGATAATGTGTTGGTGGGTAAATATATTTGCAAGATTTTTGCCAACGTCAACAAAGAACCCATTAATAGAGTTTACTGACTGTTGCGGAGAAACAGAAGAAACAAGTAAGTCAACAGTTGGATTTTTTGAGGCTGCAGTGTTCGTCACTCTTTTTATAATTTGCCAAATCTTTTTATTATCATTGCCAGCTTTGCTTAACTCCGCCCTATCGTAGTCCCTCCTAAGTTTTTTAATGATTTTTGTGCAGTAGTTCCTATATCTTTTATATGTTAGCTTTAGTATGGCATTATCTGGGGACGCCTTCAATTTTGTGTGCATTGCATCTCTGTTACGCAAGCAGCGAAGCATACCAACACTCATCCATGGTTTAAGTAGACGTTTGTGATTCGGAAGCCTGATTATAGTTGTATGCAAGCGCAAAATACTGACAATCGTGTTGATAAAATACAAAGTAGCTTCATTGGCATCAGTATATTCATAAATCGGATGGAAATTGATATTGTTCATTTCAGAGTCAAGAGAGCTGTAATTGACTTTTGAGACACTTTTGACTCCAGTAGTTACCGGCTTACTTTGTGTCAGACAAAGCAAGACAGAATTATGGTCTGTCACAGAAGAGTCAATCACTATTGTAAGCGCTAATGAGTTTGTCTTGAGCATGACATGATCCAGACAAGCAGACTCACGCGTAGGGTAATTGTGGGCAGGAAGAAGACCATGAAAAGCCATCAAATTGAGGTAGTCGTAGATATGATTTGAGGTTGAGTTACCGCTGATGTCAAGGTTTATATCTCCGAGAATAACTATGTTTTTATAAGATGAAAGATCAGTTAGAAGAGAGTTCAGAGATTGTAAAAATCTAGTTATGTCTAGAATAGAAGGTGAGCGGTAAATACATACAATAGCTTTTTCTGTGCCGATTGTCAGCACAAGGCAACTTGCATCCATAAAGTCAGGCTCGGTGACAGAGTAGATGCCGACATTTTTAACATATATGATGACACCATCATTTTGATTTTTTAGTAGTGCAGTATAGTAGGTCGAGTAATTTTCAATCGACGGTAGGGCATAATTAGATTTCAACCAACACTCTGTTAATACAATAACATCACATTCAAGGTTTATTCGACAGAGAAGTGTCAGAAATGAGTCGAAGTTGGCGTAAACGGACCGGATATTTTGAGTCATAATCTTAAACTGCTTATTAGGATTATTAACATAAGAGGAACATTCTTCAGGTACACAGCGCAGTGAATCAGATACTGACAATTGATCAATATGATCGTTTAAATCGCGTATGTTATCCACTAGAGTCATTAAACAGTAGCAGATCACTAATGAGAGGTTCAAGTAGAGTTTGCCGGAGATATACCATTATTTTAAGTATGTTTCTATATGCTTGAACGTCTGAATTATATGTGTAATTTTCAATATTATTGTTACTTGGGTAGGTATTAGTGTATATAAATATTGTTTTATGAGTTAGAATGAATGATATGATCATGAGAGTGTTACAAGTTGCTGTAGGTGTCTTTGTACATGTTACATAAAATGATAAAATTACTGAGTATTGTAGTTGGCATTTTGGCAATGAATTATAATTACTAATTATAAAAACATAATAAAAATTAAAGCATGCATAAATCGAAAAAAGAAAAATCGTGGATAAGGAATAACAATATAAGGTAGTACTTAAGAATAGTCATTCTCCCAGTTTTATATTCTTCAAATCCAGTTCACAGTTTATGGTATAAGCTGGGGCGCCCTCTTTCTTGCGGATTAATACCTTCCCGTTCGCAGTCCAACAGAATTTAAAATTATTTGTTTTCGAAAAGTCGCGTGCGAGGTAATGTAGTCTTTTTACTTTAAAGGTTAGGCTTTCCGATAAGTAAATTGGTTTGACAGGGCCATCTAATTGTAGATTCACTGTAGAAAATTTATTATCCTGGTTTGATCTATTGTAGGATTTCATGGATTGGATTATCTTTTCTCTCATAATTGATGACGTGAGGTTAATTAAAATTGGTTTATTTGATTCAGACTTGGTCTTTAAACGATACGCATCTCGAATGTCTGAACTATTTATTGGAATATTAAGAGCTTTGCCTGTATTGATAATGATGTTTGTAAGATCTTGTTTAGTCTCATGGGTTGAAGGTGGTACGTTTCTTAGTTCTAGACAAGTGGCCTTTTGATATCTTTCGAGATTCTCCACCTTTTCTTCCAAGACTTGAATATATGCTAGGTTTTCTTTACGTTCTGTGGTTAACTTGTTGAGTTCCAATATGAGATCATCATACTTTTTTGAGACAAAATCAGCCGACTCTTTCAAGGCCGTGTTAAGCAATTTAATTTCATCCACAGCCGCCCGGAGAGACGCATGTTTTTCATTCTGTTTCTTCTCAAAAGTTAAGAATAAGGCTCTCATTTCAGCCATAAACATGTTAATGTCATCCACCTGATCAAATTTCCGCTTCCGCAGTGTTACGTTAAGATCCTCTTGTTCAATCGACTTTGTAGGGAAATCGGGTTCTGAGTCAGAACGCACTGCCGGCGATGACGGGGGTGGCGTACGCTTTAACGGCATAATGTAACAAAAATGTGTTCACAAAAAAGTGAATATTACAAAAAGTCAATGCAGCTGCGGGATTCGAACTGGCACTCTCCGTGGGCATGGACCAAAGCGCTTACCAACTTAGCCACTCGGACGATATGAATAGGTTACAAAAAATGGATCAGTATAGGGTCATAAACTAGCCTCTGCTGTCTCTGAGGTCCTAGTACTTTTTCCCGGTGTATATGAAAAAAACAAATATATTCTATCTTGCTCACTCACAGTTGTCCTCAGTGTGACGCAGTGTATGTCCTTAGCATCTATAGTACCCTGGTAGATGGTGGCCGTTCACGTTTACTCCTGCGGCGTCCAGAGAGGTCCAGAGTGAGTGATGTCGGGGTTTACTGTTCTCTGTCTTCGTAAACAAGATAGGGCTCCAAGGTCCACACAAAATAATTAACTTTATTAATTTAAATAAATGGTAGGACTTCGAAAATCAGCAGAAGCAACCAAACAACACGTCTGCTTTCGAGCAATGTTCGGGCGGAAAAGAAGAATGTGAAAAAACGAAATCAACAAATCAACGCTGTGATAATTCTATCAACTTCTTGCATATGTGTTGACGTGCCGACTGGTTGCCCTCCTGTTAAGAGGGAGCGAATTCCAAAGGGAACACGCCTGGATCAAGGAGAGGAGTGGATAAACCTGGGTTTACGACTCCACTCTGGAGTGGTGTAAGGGTCATCGTAGAAGACGATTATTGATATTCTATTGTAGCCTTAAGTATTCCAGCTTTTTTTTTTTACTATTGATAGGCAAGCGCTTGACCACCATCTCACCTGATGATAAGCGATGATGTGGTCAATCAATATAAAATCACTGGGTGGGTGAAGAGCTAGTGGCTAAAGAATAACAGCCGCACAGGTCGATCTTCAAGGTAAAGCAACGTTTACCAAGGTTGGTCTGTGGACGGGTGACCATTTTAACATACCGAGTTTCCTCCGTGCCTTGGAAAGTATGTTAAGCTGTTGGTCCCGGCTGTCATTTGTAGAACTTTGGCAGTCGTTACAGATTGTCAGATGTGTTAACCAATTTAATGGGTTGTGGAGGTCTGGTAGACAGCCGCTTAACGTAAAATAGATACTGGTATTCAGCTGAATCCGGTTTGACTGGAAGCCGACCCCAATATGTATAGTTGGGAAAAGGCTAGGCAGATGAAGATGAATACAAAACCACTAGGTACCTACCAAAAGAAATCTTACAATAGCTACAAAATTTCAAGGACCTAAACATCTGCCTACCCAACGAAAACCCGCCGCAATCATGACCCAGATAGTCTTATTGTATTTAGTCACGCTCATGAGCTTGCTTACATATACCAACATATACCGACGTCATTATATGTGACATTTTTTGTCTCCAAACCTTCATGGTCCGCACACACCATGACCAAAATGACAAATTGGTCGGAAGATGCATAAAAAGTCATTTTGGCCAATTGCTCTTTAGATTAAACATAAAAAGTGTGTTTTTAAGCTTTGAAATTAGTTTATTGTCATGCCCTGTGGTCTTGTGCTTAAAATAGGTGGTTATTTCATTGTTTAAAATGGGCATCAGCCAATTTTCTGAGGTTTAAAGCTGTTTTGCAAATTGGCAAAAAAAAACAGAAATTAAGGGACACTAAGTAGGTCTATTGACACAACGAACACTTTAGTTTTGTAAACTTTAACAATCAAAATTCTTTAAATAAATCAACAAGTTTGTCCTGCAAAATACATGACTCAAAAGAAAATATTCGACCACATCATCGCTTACCATCAGGTGATATAGTGGTCATACGCGTGCCTATCAATAGAAAAACCTTCCATGCCATCCTTGAAACTAATACCATGTTGCCATAGAAGAAAAATAATAAAGCACATAGTAGAATATACCTACCGAGCGCCTGGACGTATTTTAACTGTGGTAACACAGAACCTAGATTTGTTGTTTGACCCGACACCGACGACCGATACAGGAGAAAAGACAGTGACGGGTAGCGCGATATGATTTCTGATTTTGCTAAAGTGGCTTTTTTTGACCCCAGGGTCTCCAGGTACCCGAGAAAGTAAAAAAACTGGCCAAGTGCGAGTCGGACTCGCATGCAAAGAGTTCCGAACCAATTTTTTTTTACATGTTATTGTAAACACTACAGATTACAGGAAAACCTATAAGAAGTATAGGTTTTCCTGTAATCTTTAGAAACTATTCGATCAGTAATTTCAGAAAGAAGGGGCATGGTCATTTTAATCTAATTTCTTGAATAACTTCAAAGCTGTTTATTTCAAAATAATGAAAAAAAGTATAATTAAAGCCCACAAAATAAGCGCTTTCATTTGATATGTCACACGGTACAATTTGAAATTTATTTATTTATTTACCAAACGTACCCGTTAGGTCACAGAAGTCCATATGTATACCAAATTTCAACAGAATCGATCCAGTAGACCCGGAGAAAACTGGCTGTGACAGACGGACAGACCGACTGACGGACAGACCGACAGACGGACAGACCGATGGAAGGACAGACCGACGGACGGACAGACCGACGAACGGACAGACCGACGGACGGACAGACCGACAGATGAACAGACCGACGGACGGACAGACCGATAGACGGACACCCGAGTGATCCTATAAAGGTTTCGAACGATGTTCGGAACACTAAAAACATTTAATTCAAGTAGGTAACAAGACTCACAGTGTCAGTAACCACCAACACTGCCACCACCGTACCATGGACAGGAATGACAGGATGCTGTTGGTGCTGCTCCGCAAGGGAAGCTCACCGCTTCCGCAAAACAGTGTAAAAACAGTCGGCGCGATCGGTTATGTCTCCTTACTATTCCAATATTGTGTGTATCTGTGTGTCATTAAAACATTTTTTCTTTATTAATTAACTTAATTTAATTTTTTACTCGTCTGCGAAAAAAGGAGGGTTATGTTCGAGTTTATGCATGTCAAGATTAAGGGCTCGATCAGTCACTGATCTGATGCCACCAACTGCATCAGACTGCTTGAAAAGCCACTTGTTTCGAACTTTTTAGCGGTTGGGTTTATTGACAAAGTCACTTTTTTTATTTATAATTGAGTTACATTTCAAACATTAAAAAATAAAGTAATAAAAAGACTGCCAGCACTATAATTTCCGTTAACAAATCGACGTCCAAACGGTATCAATAGTAAACCACGTGGTGTACCGACCACTTTCATTGATCCATTGTTTCCCCTGTGATAGACAGACGGATGTTCTAACAATGGGGAGACACTTTCGCTTCTTTTATTAACGTTACACGAATAACTTCTTGAATTGGGTTAAAACAGAACTTTTGTCTCTAGACCAGTGACATTCTGTCAGCGGTAGCGTGGCAAAGATAATTATCAAAATGTTAATAATGTATGGTACTACATTGAAAATCGCTATCGATGCCACGTGATAAGATAAGATATTTATTTTGCAAAAATTTAACACCACACACAAAATAAACTCAATTTACATATAATTAGTCTCGATAGCTTGGCAAACTTATGTCATCTAAGTCCTTCTGCTGTCGCATTTTTCTTAATAACGTTCAATTAATTCACATAAGTTACTGAACGCTTCTCTTCTGGCACTCGATCAAGATCCAGAATTTTCAGATACGAATAGCTGTCATTAAAAAATGGCTTGTGTTTAAACACCGCCCAAAAAAGTACCTATTTTACTACCAAAAAAGTTCTAAACGGTTACCAAAACAGATAAATGGTCACCAAATAATATTCGAGAAGTAGCGCTCGCCGGCCGCTGCCGCGGCACCGCTCGCTTCGCTCGTTCGGCTCGCGCGCGGTTGGTCACAATTCTAACCTAACCTAACCTATTTTATCCAGTTTGTAACCCCAAGCCTACATTTTATGGCAATCACAGTTGAGTTCGATAGAATTTGGTGACCGTTGATCCATTTTGGTGCCTAGGCTTAGAGTCTTAAAAATATTATTTTTGGTGACCGTCTAAATTATACCCTTTTGCAAACATGGGTACAAAACACGGTGATATAAGAACATAATTAGGAACAGCCATATTTTACCAGAAGGCATGCAAAAGTACAAAATACATTAATGATTCTAAGTCATGATCATCATCTGCCTAGCCTTTTCCCAACTATATTGGGGTCGGCTTCCAGTCAAGCCGGATTTAGCTGAATACCAGTATTTTACGAGGAGCGGCTACCTACCAGACCTCAACAACCCATTAACTGGGTAACACGGTACTTCATGGCAAGACTGGAGTCAGATTTTTACTGGCTTCTGAGTATCCGTAACGACTGCCAAAGATCCACAAATGACAGCCGGGACCAACGGCTTAACGTGCTTTCCGAGGCACGGAGGAAACTCGGTATGTTAAGATGGTCACCCATCCACAGACCAACCTTGGCAAGCGTTGCTTAACCTTAAAGATCGACCCGTGCGGCTGTTATTATTATCTAGCCACGAGCTCCTCCCCACATTAATGATTCTAAGTACATAATAATAAAGATAACTATGTGAATATAAATATTAATTAATACGATTACAAGTTCATTACAATATTATTTAGTGTGATCAATCTCATATACCTAGTTATAAACTATTCTTATTCTAATAGAATACTAGTTGACCCGCGCAACTTCGTCTGCGTCACAATTTTCATTACTGCTCCGCTCCTGTTGGTCTTAGCGTGATGGTATATAGCCTATAGCCTTCCTCGATAAATGGGCTATCTAACACTGAAATAATTTTTCATATCGGACCAGTAGTTCCTGAGAATAGCGCGTTCAACAAACAAACTCTTCAGCTTTATATATTAGTACTAGTTGTCCCGCGCAACTTCGTCTGCGTCACAATTTTCATTACTGCTCCGCTCCTATTGGTCTTAGCGTGATGATATATAGCCTATAGCCTTCCTCAATAAATGGGCTATTTAACACTGAAATAATTTTTCAAATTGGACCAGTAGTTCCTGAGATTAGCGCGTTCAAGTAACTATCACGCTAAGATCAATAGGAGCGGAGCAGTAACGAAAATTGTGACGCAGACGAAGTTGCGCGGGTAGTAAATAACCCTTAACACGTCGTCATCAGTTAATGTAAACCAGATGAGGTCGGCCATTTCCTTCTTATCGTGTGGGCAGTAGGTAAGGTCTAACGACCCCACTCACCATAGTGTCAGAGTTTCTAAACCACCTCAAAGGCCTCTGACATGGTTTATTTGACGACCGCCAGTTGGCGGCCGGGACCACCGGCTTATACGTGCCTTCCGACACCGATATCGATTAAACATACCAAGTTATAGAAAAATTCTAGTAGCACAATTATTGGGAGTTCCATCTATGTTTGAGCCGTTTGGGGTCGAAACAGTTCTCACTCGATGAGGACTGTTTCGACTGGCTGATGTTGGCTGACTGTTTCGGCTGGCTGATGACCTTTCGGGACATCAGCAAGAAGCAGGTCGACTGTTCACGTGACCAGAGAGCAGGGCTTTTCTTCGCCCAAAAAATAGAATTTCCGTTCAACACAGCAATGCTGACAGTGTTCTGGGCACTATTCAAATTGACAGCGATGTGGATGGATTTTTGATACCAAATGATTTATTTTTATATTTGCGTTTGTACCTACATAATTATTATCAGTTTGTGTATGTATTTTTTTATGGATAGCAAATTATTAAGTGACTGCTCCTGCTCCTGAGCAAAAGGGATCGCTTCCAATGCCCGCGTTAACTCATTTGAACTAATTCCGCAACCTTGGCAGTGTATATTCATGTATTTATTGGTCTAGTTGTTCATATTTATTGGTCTAGTTGTTCATATTTATTGGTCTAGTTGTTCATATTTATTGGTCTAGTTGTTCATATTTATTGGTCTAGTTGTTCATATTTATTGGTCTAGTTGTTCATATTTATTGGTCTAGTTGTTCATATTTATTGGTCTAGTTGTTCATATTTATTGGTCTAGTTGTTCATATTTATTGGTCTAGTTGTTCATATTTATTGGTCTAGTTGTTCATATTTATTGGTCTAGTTGTTCATATTTATTGGTCTAGTTGTTCATATTTATTGGTCTAGTTGTTCATATTTATTGGTCTAGTTGTTCATATTTATTGGTCTAGTTGTTCATATTTATTGGTCTAGTTGTTCAATAGTAAATAAGTACTATTAAAACAACAGCGCGATCGCAAACCTACTTTATACCAACGATCACTCGTCACAAAAGAAAATCTACTTCCCTCCACACGGGACTACAGAACACATCCACCGTTCTACACAACAAGACATTGTCTCCATCCCAAGGTCAGCAGCCATCACGACTGTAACGCTGGCAATTCATCTAATAACTTGTAAGGATTTCCGCCGATTAGAAACAATCATCTCGTGCGTTATGGCATTTTCCCTCAGTAGGTAATGTCTGAAATTGTCAGGGTTTTCCGAAGGTCTGGTGTGTGGAGCAGAAAGATTTAAGGTGGATGCTCCAGGGTAGCCCGCGAAATTCAAATATTTTTATGTTTTTTGCAATTTGCCTTTCAGTGTGAAGCTTTATGTAGACCAAATGCGTGAAAATTCGAAAGAATGATTATTTCTGAAATGAATATTTCAGAAATAATCATTCTTTCGAACTACATGAACTTAGAGGGCTATATTGATGATTAAAATGGTTATAATTCTTTAGATAAATACGCGTTACGGTCGCGGATCGCATTTGGTCCACATACAGCTTCACACTGACCGACAAATTGCAAAAAACATAAAAATATTTGAATTTCGCGGGCTACCCTGGAGCATTCACCTTAACTGGATTATGTGTCAATTTCATGCCTGTTTTCTTCGGATAGACAGATCTATCGAAATACGTTTCTCAAATTTATACAACCAAAACATTATCCTCATAGGCTGTGTTGATCATGCGTACGTTACAGATTCCTACACCGGCGGCAGTCGCAATTTCTATTAGACTAGTTGACCTGCGCAACTTCGTCTGCTCCACTCCTATTGGTCTTGGCGTGATGATGTATATCCTATAGCCTTCCTCGATAAATGAGCTATGTAACACTGATACTTATAATTTTTAAAATCCTGAGATTAGTGCGTTCAAGCAAACAAACAAACAAACTCTTCAGCTTTATATTATATTAGTATAGATATAGACAAATCGTTGTTGATCGCATTTGCTCAGTTTTATCTTCATATTTTATCGTGGATGACATGTTTCTTGCGCGAGCTTCTGCGGAGAACTAGGGTCGTGCGATATAACTGCACAGTTTCAAATTGCTACGATAAATCGTTACGTGTGAAGCAGGCTTTACACAAAGGGAATTATTTTAAATGTGTATCTTCATATTTTCTTTCTAATTAAATGAAAATTACGGATAAACATATTTATTTATTTTTTTACTATTGATAGGCATGCGCTTGACCACCATCTCACCTGATGGCAAGCGATGATGTGATCGAAGATGAAGCATGCCTGCCTAGAAGTAACCTATTCACTCTTGTCTTAAAGACTCTGGGAGTCTTTAAGACAAGAGTGAATAGGTTACTTCACTTGTAGCTATCAGGAAAGACAGACTCCGGCAGGGAATTCCACTCCTTAGCTGTACGCATTATGAATGTGTATATTTTCATCTGAGACCAACAAATTCAAAACCTATTCTGCATGGTCTCTTAAGTAGGTATCGCCTCATTATTTCATAATTAGTTCAATAGTTAATTTCTGATAGATAGAATTCGCAACGAAATCATAAGCCAGAATCAGCATGCTGAAGTGGCAGTGGGCCGGCCATGTCTGTAGACGAACAGACGATCGATAGAGTGGACATGTGTTAAAGTGGAAACCGTGTGGGCAAACGTAGTGTGGAATGCCCAGCAGAACGATGGACCGATGATTTGAAGAAGGGCTGGCAGCGGATGGATGCGGACTGCTCAAGACCGGGATGGTTAGCGCTCTGAGGGGGGGGGCTTACGTTCAGCAGTGGATTGGCCGATATGATGAACAATTTCATGCCGCGGCATCCACCATGGTTACATGCATAACAGTTTCTACTACGCAACGATAGTTTTGCCATTTCTTCGCACTAATCCGGGCATCGGTCTGCATTTGAGTACCTTATAAACCGACTTGAAAATAATTACTTTATCAAAAAATTCGACCGCTAAAAACGACTAAAAAGTTCGAAACAAGCCGCTTTTTAAGCAGTCTGATGTATTTATTTCCAACATTTTAGTGAGTTAAATTTTTGGAATAGTCTCCACGAGCCCTCTATCTTGATAAGTTTAAAAAAAAATATTTTTTTGAGGCATAATATGGGGCGCCAAAAATCGGCCATTTAAATTTTTATATAGGGTGATTGGTAATTAGTGACCGATACTTTAATACGTGTGCGTGAGGAGCTCGTGGCTAAATAATAACAGCTGCACGGGTCTATCTTTAAGGTTAAGCAACGCTTGCCAAGGTTGGTCTGTGGATGGGTGACCATCTTAATATACCGAGTTTCCTCCGTGCCTCGGAAAGCACGGTAAGCCGTTGGTCTCGGCTGTCATTTGTAGATCTTTGGCAGTCGTTACGGATTGTCAGAAGCCAGTAAATCTGACTCCAGTCTTGCCAAGAAGTACCGTGTTACCCAGTTAATGGGTTGTGGAGGTCTGGTAGGCAGCCGCTCCACGTAAAACACTGGTATTCAGCTGAATCCGGTTTGACTGGAAGCCGACCCCAATATAGTTGGGAAAAGGCTAGGCAGATGATGATGACTTTAACACGTGATTGTACTCATGATACAAACAGCTTTTATTATATTTTACCTAAAATCGCGAAAAAAAATAGGCAGTACTTTGACCTGTTAGTAGGCGAACATAAAATGTACTGAACAGCAATTTTTTTTCCCGGTTTCAGGTTTGGTCCGATAATAAAAGTTGTTTGTTATAATGAGTAAAATCATTTGTTTAAGTATCGGTCACTAATTACCAGTCACCCTACATACCCAGTGTCACTCTCACAGTACCTAAATACGAGTCTAACGACACCTCTCAAGGTAGGATTTTGGCGAATCATCAAAATCCATCGAGCCGTGCAGGCCGCAGTGCGTGCCAAACAATTATACATACATACTTACTCTCGAAAAACATAACCCTCCTTCTGGCGCAGTCGGGTAAAAAGGGGGAGGTTCTCGGAAACTTTTTTTTTATAAGAATTATGCCCGACCAGTTAATTAAAATGCGGATAATCCGAGAGAAAGAGGCAGTAAACTAATCATTTTTATATTATTTTTCAGGGAGTGAACACAAATACTGCAGAAGCATCGCAGTTCCTTCGAGAGTATGACAGAGAAGCTTCTGGAATGTGCTACAGGTAAAAACTTTGAGATCTTCATATTCTCAAAACGATAGCTTTGATGATTTCATCTCCCGTAAAGTCGACGTGACATGTGAAAACGGCACGCTGTCCCTCAGGTTGGTTTTGGGTTTTTGCAAGCGGCTTGTATTATAAAGAGATTTTCAATAGGCTCTCGAAATTTGACAGTTTATAGCGGCCATCTTGGAGAAGCGATAGCTGTCAAATTTGCCGGAAATGCATATTACTTCGTGGTATGCACATTAATAATAAGGGGAAAACACATTGGCATCCTTTATCTGTCCGTCTAAGATCTGTCTGTGGCTGTATCTTTTGAACTGTAATAATAAAATAACAAAAAATAAAATAAGATTTAAAATACAATACAAGAAACGTGATTTTTTGGCTTATAGTACGAAACACTTCGTGTTCGAGTCCAATTCGTACTTACCATATTCGCAAAAAACACAAACAAAATTACGTGCAGCAATCTAACTACCACATAAGTTTTCCTATAAAATAAAACAGTACAAACAAGACAGACGGACAACAAAGTGATGCCAACGGAACCCTTAGAGGATCAATTTCTTGTCCTTCCGTCCGTCTGTCTGTCAAGAGCTTTTATCTCGGGAACGTGTGAAAGTATTGAGGTTATAGGGTAAATTCCGTCCCTTTTTGTCCTTTGGAGGTACGAAAACATGAAATAAATTACTCGAAGTGCCACAATCCCGTTCCAGAGTAACGATGTCACAATGGAAATTCGTCACCAACATAACGGAGTACAACCGACGTCGTATGCTGGAGGAACTGGCCTTGAGCTCCAAGTTCGAGAGGCTATCTTGGAGGAAGGCTGCTGCGTATGACTCCTCGAGGCTCTCCGACCCTGACGGGAGACGGCAGCTGATGAAGATCGTACAGTCCAGCAGGGCAGCACTGCCTGATGATAAGTATTCTGAGGTAGGTCTATACTTTATGTATTTATGCTTTCAGCAAAATGTTTAAAAAATCCTGACTTATACCATCTTTAACATAACTCATTTCAGTTTTGTTTCACCAAGCCTACTTGATAGATATTATAGTGATTGGACTGTACAAAACTACTACAATTTTTTTTCAAAATTTCAACAAAATTTAAATTCTTTAAAATTCTACCATTAGTAAGAAATAATGACAGAATTAAAACGATAAATAAACTAATGCTCCATTGTACAATGTCTGCGTCCAGGAAAATCTTTTGCTAGATTTGCAAAATTGTTATGTTGCAACGTCCTACAGAATGCATTGGAAAGAAAAACAAATGATCACTACACCTTAAATTAAGCGTAAAAAATTAGCGTGACTGTACCATACTCGTACCGAATATTGTTAGGAAATAGGTACGTACACCTCTTTGTTTCTTTTTTTGGCTGGAAACATGAATATTTATTAATTAAAAGTGTAATACATGAATAGAGATACAAATATTATGGGAATAAATCTACTGAAAGAATATCACTCAGAAATTACCTGTAAAAAATTGTATTGTTCAGAAATGAATACTGCTAATACTAATATAATTTTATTCACCAATCATTTACATAATGTTCAAAATTCGCATTTATAGGTATAAATCGTTAAAGGCTTTTTAAACATTGTAGATAATTTTAAATACCCTGACTCCTAAACTAGGTGTATATGCCTTTGACTTAGGGAGTCGGTGATCCTCTGTGGCAACAAAGCCTTAAAACATAATAGGCTGAGGTTTCACGATTAATATATGAAGAAAAAGAAAGTCTAATAGTAATTACAATTATACAATTAATTTAAAATAATAGCAGATAATAATTTGATTTGACTATATTAAAATTAAAGTTAAGCGTATGCTGAAACTACTCTTTTTCTTCAAGACACACTGAAACACCAAATTGTATTAGACCAATTTACATTCAACTCAATTCTAGGTACAATCCCATAAAAACTTATCAACAAAACTTATTTCCAGCTACAACAACTAATCTCTGAAATGAAAGAGATCTACAACTCAGCAAAGATCTGTCCTTACGGCCAAAAGCCGTACGACCCTCACATTCCCAGGATCCCTTACAGCAATGAATATCAGGACATGAACCAGGGGTACCAACTGGCAAACCAGCCGTATCAGCACTACCAACCGTATACTGAGTCCACTGAGTCGAACTACTGTGATATGCAGTTGGACCCGGAGATATCCAGGATACTGGCTCATTCGAGGATTGAGAGCGAGCTCTTGTACGTATGGAGGAGTTATAGGGACCAAACGGGTCCAAAGCTGAGGAATCGGTTCATGAGATATGTGACGCTGGCGAATCAGGCGGCTGTAGCTACTGGTGAGTAGTTTTTGATTATATTAAACACAAGTCGACCCGCGCAACTTCGTCTGCTCCGATCCTATTGGTCTTAGCGTGATGATAATAGCCTATAGCCTTCCTCGATAAATGGTATATCTAACACTGAAAGATTTTTTCAAATCGGACCTTTAGATCCTGAGATTAGCGCGTTCAAGCAAACAAACAAACAAACTCTTTAGCTTTATATATCTATTAGTACTAGTTGAACCGCGCAACTTCGTCTGCGTCACAATTTTCGTTACTGCTCCGCTCCTATTGGTCTTAGCGTGATGATAGGTATGTAGCCTAGCCTTCCTCGATAAATGGGCTATCTAACACTGAAATATTTTTTCAAATCGGACAAGTAGTTCCTGAGATTAGCTTGTACAAGCAAACAAACAAACAAACTCTTCAGCTTTATATATAAATATAGATATAGATTATAAATATAGATGTGAAAGTGAATTTGTTTCTTTATTACGCGATTTTTGTACAGCGAGTTAGGTGTCCGGAGACTGGCTTCTTTAAAGCAAGCGAAGCCAAGAGCAACAGTTTATTTTCGTTGCGAGAGTGTTGTTTGTTTCGCCTTAACTTCTAAAACGTTCAACTGATTTAGATGAATTTTGGTACTGAGATAGTTAGACCCTGAAGGCGCATAATATAGGCTTTTTGACGCAATAACGTCTTATAATCGATGAACGCCGGCTGCACGCATGAAAAAGTGTCACTTTCCGCCTGAGCCGACCGTGCAAGCGAGAGCGCGGAGCAAGCGATAGAGAGGCACGATCGGCCTAAGCGTTCGGCTTGATTGTTAAGAATTCAATTGTTTCCTTATGACGTTATCACGTAAAATTATCGTCCGTAAACCGACTTTACAGACAACCAATTTTTTTGACAAAAATTTATATTAAAAGCTTTCGTCATAGGCCCTGTTGTCTATGGTCGCGTTTAATTTTACCTGCTGTCGATTTTTAATAACCAACCAGTGTTCAAATTTACTGTCGCCAAAATCATAACAATTTAATTAAAAACAACTTAACATAAATAAATAATTGATGGTTCAAAGAAGTGTGATAACGAAATGAACCAACTTTGAGAGAATAACTAAATATAATACACCTGTGAGAGACAGACAGACTTAGTCTCACCATCATCATCATCATCATCTGTCTAGCCTTTTCCCAACTATATTGGGGTCGGCTTCCAGTCAAACCGGATTTAGCTGAATACCAGTATGTTACGCGGAGCGGCTGCCTACCAGACCTCCACAACCCAGTAACTGGGTAACACGGTACTTCATGGCAAGACTAGAGTCAGATTTACTGGCTTCTTAGGCCCGTATTACAGAACTGCAATCAAGACTCAAGCATTACCTAAAACTAGTCTCAGTTGGAGTTCTAATTTTAGAACTTGACTTGAGCAGAGAAACTACAATCAATAATCACCTGAGCAATGTCACTTTAAAATGACATTTTTTACGTATTATAGGACAGTGCTTGAGTCTTAACTGAGCTCTACTCAATGTGTCCTTATTTTAAAATTAAAATCAGCTCAGAATCACTGCTTGAGGCGAAATTTGATCGTTGTTTTCGCAAGTGTAGTCGAGACCACGCTTGAGCATAGAAATTCATGAAAATTGTTGTGAATTTGGAGTAAATCGAGTACCTACCTAATCAAAATGGATATATTTGCAGAAGTAGATTATTATAATAATTTTTTTTTTTTTAATTTTCTATAACATTTTAAATGATTTTAATATTTGTAGTACTTAAAAAATTTCTTTCCAAAAGCGTAAAATTCTTTTCTGTTAAGATATTTCCTAACCCAAATATGAACCACACGGAACCACAATAATTATTGTAAACAATATTTTATTGAATTTCTGAAGAGCTTGACTCTTGAGTAATCTGACAATGAAGATGAAGTTTCACAGTTTTTTTTTGTCAAGTCTTTATTTTCATTTATATCTTTTTTGAGTTTCATTAGAATGGGTGTGCAACACATTAATTTTTTTTTGCAGTATTTGGCAGCATTTTACTTCATAATATCCACTAGGAATCAATTAAAACAGCCACTGAACTTCACTCGAAATAATCCCGCCAAAAAAACTCAGTTTCACAGTTTAGCTGTCCACAGAACATATGTACTTACCTATGATGTACCTACTCTGAAGGGTTAAGAGAGGCTGTCAGTGTCAATAACGTCGTGTCGTCCACCTCGTCATCCGGTTTTGATCCAGTTTAATCGTACGAAAAAAAAGAATTGCAATAATAAACAAACTTTTGTTCAGGGTTACCATAATGATTGCTTACTCACGTAATCAGAGATCAAAATCTCTACTCAAGCGTAGTTTCGTTTGATTTTAGTTTGAGGATAGTTCTAAAATAAACTGAATGCTTTTAAGTCGAGATTCTTCGCTCAAGCAGTAATCGGTTGAACGCAGTTTAAGTAGTACTTGAGTAAGGTTCTGTAATACGGGCCTTAGACTTGGTCTCACCATAAGGGTTCCTGTTTTACCATTTTGGTACGGAACCCTAATAATAAATAGGATGTAACTTGGAATATGAAGGAGTAATCATTTTGTATTTATCTGTGGAGGCTTATAATAGGGAAGATGCAGATTTAATATTTATCAATATTTTGTGACTAAAATGTAAAAAAAAGCATAAGAGAAAGGCCAGTGCAACGTTATTATTCCAGTATTGATTTTTGACAATAATTACAAATTTAAAGTAACGTGAAACGGAACGTGTTTTAATACACCTATCAGCGTCTGGTGACGTCACTCGTGTTAGTTTATAGTCCAAGATCCCAGGGCTCCCAGACGTTACTTATTTCGCAGTATCAAAATATTTGAATAGAGTACCTAGTGGCCAGTGTAATTTCAACGTACGCATAATAAGTATCTGCTAGCTCCATCCAATGAGCAATTTTTTTTAGTGATGTATGTAGGTATGACATATTTCATAAGTCTATAGGAAGTAGTTTTGCAGTTTTCATTTTATACTTAGTAAATAAACTATGTCCAAAAGATACTTGTGAATAGGATCTCAATTGTCAGTGAAGATAGCTATCAGATCTCACACTATTACAATAACTAATTAGTCTTTAAATTTACTCAATTACTAATTATTTAAGAATATATATTTTGTAAAAATCGTGAAAATTATCTAGTCGCTTTATAGCTAGCATCTGATGATGATACTTACAAACTGGCGGTCGCGTCAACTCACACTAGCAGGTAAGCGAATGTTCAAAGTACCTACATACTAACACTATTCTATTCCACACATTTTGTTACTGAGCAAATAAGTAAGTTCTGGAAGCACTGGGTGGGATCTTGCTCTATGACTTTGAACTATGACAGTTCTTGACCAGTGACAGACATGAGTGACGTCATCGTCCGTTTTGGCGCGAAAATTTAAACTGTCTGTTTAAAAACGCAATAATAGCAATAAATTAAAGCGTTTTCATTTTTTATTTATGTGGCGTTCTATTCTAGACGGAGTTCATTAAAATGAAAGCAAAAATAGATATATCGCATGTTCCCTATTAGCAATTGAGTTTTATGACTGTTATTATAATGATATTAATCTGTAAGCCTACCAAAAGTAAATAAAATAAAAGGCGCAATATTCACCTGTCTGTCTTCAACAATTATTTTTACACATAAACAATTGTAATAGCTCAAAATGGGTTGTGAATCAATAGTAGCTGGTAAAAGACAGAACAAAATTAAAATAAAATCACAAAAAGTTTCTCTCCGGCGGGGAATCGAACCCCGGTCTCCCGCGTGACAGGCGGGGATACTTACCACTATACTACCGAAGATATGAGTAAAATGATGAAATAGCGTTATACACTAGTAAAATCAACATCATCCTTAGAACGATGGTTGAAAGGTGGGACTCTCCGATGTTGGGGCGGTGGATACGACTGCATGCAGTCAAGTAGACATTCCCCAGTATCGGCGTGCTTCATGCAGGCTCATAATACAAATATTACTAACACTAGTTCATAAGTGTACATTGTTACTAACAAAATTATGGAAGAGATTCTGTAATAAATGTTTATTATGATTATAAAATATGGAATTGTATGAACAACTGCTTTTCATACTTTAATCAATTCAATTTATTCATACACCTGCGATTACCTAATATTGTTAGACGTCATCATACAATATGTGGAATGCGATGCAAAAAGGCGTTTGAGTGAATATTTATCTATACTAATACTAATATATAAAGCTGAAGAGTTTGTTTGTTTGTTTGTTTGTTTGTTTACTTGAACGCGCTAATCTCAGGAACTACTGGTTCGATTCGAAAAATTCTTTCAGAGTTAGATAGCCCATTTATTGAGGAAGGCTATAGACTATATATCATCACGCTAAGACCAACAGGAGCGGAGCAGTAATGAAAATGGTGACGCAGACGAAGTTGGTCAACTAGTATTGTATATGTGTGAATAAAATATTGAAGTAATACAATTTTGAAGTTATTCTTGCATCCATATCACGCAAAACGTCATTTGTAATGCTTACATTTTTAGGGTTCCGTACCCAAATAGTAACCAACGAAACCCTATTACTAAGCCTCCGCTGTCTGTCCGTCCGTCCGTCTGTCTGTCAGCGGGCTGTATCTCAATAACCGTAATAGGTAGACCGCTGAAATTTTCACAGATTGTGTATTTCTGATGCCGCCATAACAACAAATAAGAAAAATTAAGGTTTATGGTACGGAACCCTTCGTGTGCGAGTCCATCTCGTATTTGGCCGCTTTTTTAGGGTTCCAACGTCTGTATGAAAAAACTGAACACTTATAGCAGGGATGGCGAACCTATGGCACGCGTGCCAGTGGTGGCACGCAGATAAATAATTTGGGCACGCCTATACAAGATTACTTAGTATCACTCTTGTTGCTATTACAACAAGAGTGATGCTACGTCGTGTGTATGTCTGTCTCACACAGCCCTTTTGCTTCGAAACTGTTGGACGAATTCAGTTGAATGGGATTTGATCCTTTTTCTATGACAGCTGGCATAGCCAACCCGCCACAATTTTGATTTTTATTTTCAAAGTTGGGGCACACGATCTAACATGCATATATGGATAAAGTTTAGGACACTTAAACAAATAAAATATGATTGCAACATGATGCCCTAAAGTGACACGTTGCCGAGATATTTGAAGGTAAAGTGGACTATGTGAGAATAATGAAAATATCTCCCAAACGTGGATGCGTAACGTAAATAAACGAATGCATATTACATAAGTTTTTATTAAAATCCGTTCATTCATTTAAAAAACTGGTCAAGTGCGAGTCGCACATGAAGGGTTCCGTACCACAAACCTTAGTTTTTATTATTTGTTGTTAAAGCGGCAAGAGAAATACACAATCTGTGAAAATTTCAACTGTCTACCTATTACGGTTATTGAGATACAGCCCGCTGACAGACAGACGGACAGACGGACGGACAGCGGAGGCTTAGTAATAGGATTCCGTTGGTTACCCTTTGTGTACGGAACCCTTAAAAAGGACCAATCAATTTCTATAAAATACCATGAGGACTAAGCGCTCAACCCATTCACTCCTCCACCCCCCAGGCTACCGAGACGCCGGAGACCAAATGCGGGCAGCCTACGAAGACCAGTCCTTCAGGGCTAGCGTGGAGGAGATGTACAACCAGATCCAGCCTCTGTACAAGCAGCTGTTCACGTATGTCAGAAGACGCTTGCTGCAGCGGTACGGGGTCACCAGTGTGAGGTCTGATGGACCTATTCCTGCTCATCTTTTAGGTAAGTTTCCTATAGCCACAGCAATTAGTTACTTATGAGTATCTTTGGAGAGACAATGGTGACGCCTGCTGCAGCGGTACGGGGTCACCAGCGTCAGGTTTGATGGACGCAAACCTGCACCTCTTTTAAGTTAGTTTCCCATAGCCACCGCAGCATCGCGTGAGCAACCTTGGATTTTTTACTGCTGTAACCTGATATCTAGGAGAGGAATTGCCAAAATCATCACAGTTAGTTATAGCTACTAGTGAACCAGTCTTCTATCTCAAGGATTCCAGCTCAGACTATCAAAGCTGAGGTCCACTGTCTCTAAATCCTCATTTTCATTCAACCTGGCGACAAAATGCGACTAGCATAAGAAGACCAATCCTTCAGAGCCAGCGTCGAGGAGATGTACAACCAGATCCAGCCTATGTACAAGCAGCTGTTCACTTACGTCAAGAGACGACTGCTGCAGTGGTACGGGGTCACCAGCGTAATATGGTCTGATGGACTCATACCTGCGCATCTTTTAGACGAGTTTTCCAAAGCCGCCGCGATAAGCATTCCTAATGCTTATAAGCATTAGGAATGCCGATCGCGGTAGCTTTTTGTTGGCGGAGCATCTTTGGAGAGACTATTCCCACGATCCCCATGAGGAACTGCCAAAATCATAGCAGGTAGTTACACTTATTGGAGAAAGGTCTTCAATCTCTAAACATCCTGGTGTTACCACCAGCTCAGACTATGAAAGTTAAGGTCTACTGTCTCTCCTCGTTCTCGTAGCCAACTACTTGTGAAGGACATGTACAATCAGATCTAGTCTCTGACAAGCAGCTGTTCGCTTACGTCAGGAAACACCTGTTGCGTATCTTTTAAGTGAGCTACAGCATGTCTTAAGAAGGCTTTAGAAATCTTCAGGTGACTATAGCTCCTTTATCAACATATAGCATTTTTATGGTAAGTGTCTTCCAATAGACCCTTCCTTAGACTTGTTTCATATCATTACTTCCTCTTTGTTCCCAGGTAACATGTGGGCTCAGAACTGGAAGTCGATCATGGACCTAGTGATGCCGTTCCCTCAGTCGCCCAACGTCGATGTCACCGCCGAGATGTTACGACAAGGCTTTACTCCGCTCAGGTAAAAGACACACAGTAAAATCCAGACTGCAGGCATTTAGTGCTACAGAAAAATACCGTACCGGCTAAAGTTCGACTAACATGGAAATGTTTCTTCCACCACACATTGCTGAAATCTAGTACGAAGGGTGCAGTTAATCTTACAGGACAATGACACATTTCTACCCTGTCTCTGTAGCCTTTCAGGTCATTTTTGAGTCTAAATTCGCTGTTCGTTACATCATCATCATCATATCAGCCCAAAGACGTCCACTGCTGGACATGGGCCTCCCCCAAGCGTCACCACAACGACCGGTCTTGTACGTGTCGCATCATCGGCTACCTTCACCAGGTCTGAGGTCCACCTTGTGGGAGGCCGCGCCAATGTTGCGTCTTCCGGTACGCGGTCACCACTCCAGAACTTTTCGGTCCCATGACCATTTGTTCTGCCACTGCCCACTGCCACTTTAGTTTGGCGATCCTTCAAGCTATGTCGGTAACCTTGGTTCTCTTGCGGATATCATCATTCCTGATGCAGTTATCCGTTACAGATATGGGCTAACTCATAAATAATGTTATTTCTATCTGGACATGCAACTTCGTCTGCGTCACAGTTTTTAAGAATGCTCTACACCTTTTGGTCGTAGCGTGCTGTTATATAGCCTACAGCCTTTCTCGATAAATGGGCTATCCCAAACCAAAATATTTTTTCAATTCGAACCAGTATTTCCTGAGATTAGCGCGTTTAATCAAACCAGCAAATAGGTAACAAACTCAGCTTTATAATATTATTGTATGTAGATGCTACTTCAAACCAAACTTTTTTCCAGAATGTTCCAAATGGCTGAAGAATTCTACACATCAATGGGCCTAAAGCCCGTCCCTCCTGAGTTCTGGCGCGGATCCATGCTAGTACGACCCGCACAGCGCAGTGTCCAATGTACAGCCAGTGCCTGGGATCTGTGCAACAGGATCGACTACAGGTACAATCAATTTGCTTACCCATTTTCCAACTATGTTGGGGTCGGCTTCCAGTCATACCGGATGTAGCTGCCTATCTGACCTCCTCAACCCAGTAGCCGGGCAACGCGGTAAACTTAGCAAGATTGCTCTTAGTTTTTCTGGCTTCTGGCTATACGTAACGAACTAACGACTGTCAATCTGCCAATGATAGCCGGGACCAACGCCTTAACGTTCTTCCATGAGGAGTTCATTCTCGGCAAGCGTTGTTCAATCTTGAAGATTGAGACATGGGTTTATATTCAGTCACGAGTTCTTTCTGTTAATACTACAGCTTTAAAAAATCTTTTGTCAACAGAATAAAGCAGTGCACAGAAGTGACGATGCAGGATCTAGTGTCCACCCACCACGAGATGGCTCACGTGCAGTACTACCTGCAATACTCCGAGCAGCCGCAACTCTTCAGAGACGGCGCAAACCCTGGTGAGTCACGTCTACTCAATACTGCAGTGCACAGAAGTGACGATGCAGGACCTAGTGTCCACCCACCACGAGAAGGCGCATGTGCAGTACTACCTGCAATACTCCGAGCAGCCGCAACTCTTCAGGGACGGCGCAAACCCTGGTGAGTCACGTCTACTCAATACTGCAGTGCACAGAAGTGACGATGCAGGACCTAGTGTCCACCCACCACGAGAAGGCGCATGTGCAGTACTACCTGCAATACTCCGAGCAGCCGCAACTCTTCAGAGACGGCGCAAACCCTGGTGAGTCACGTCTACTCAATACTGCAGTGCACAGAAGTGACGATGCAGGACCTAGTGTCCACCCACCACGAGAAGGCGCATGTGCAGTACTACCTGCAATACTCCGAGCAGCCGCAACTCTTCAGAGACGGCGCAAACCCTGGTGAGTCACGTCTACTCAATACTGCAGTGCACAGAAGTGACGATGCAGGACCTAGTGTCCACCCACCACGAGAAGGCGCATGTGCAGTACTACCTGCAATACTCCGAGCAGCCGCAACTCTTCAGGGACGGCGCCAATCCCGGTGACTCTGAGCATCACTGGTTTACAGACTTCTGCTTTTACGAGTCTTCTAAGCAGGCCGTCTTCTCCAGTAGCCACTGTGGGCAAGTGCCCAAGGCCGCACTTTTATATCTCGTTGAGGCTCCCCTAGATTTAGCCAGATCACCTACGGATAGCTGACATATATATATTGAGAAAATCTAGTTTAGTGTCGGACCAACAAAACCATCCCATCTCTTCCCGCGGGTGTTGTAAGACTAAGAGACTAAGGGACTCATCAGAAAATGGGCAGCTGCATTCTCTGCACATTGCAACAACTACCCTGAAATTACCAAACCGCTGACCTAAATGGCGGTCAAGATCTCGACAAGGCAAGGGGTGCTAAGAATCCCCGAATCCCAGAAGTGGGAGCACCAAACTAGAAAATTGCAAAAAAAGTTTTTTGACCGTGTGACATATCAAGTGAAAAGGTTAACATTAAAAAAATAAAAATAAAATTAAAAATCAATTAATTAATTAAAATTATATTTTTTTATAATTTAAAATAAATGGTTTTGAATTTATTCATGAAATTAGACAAAAAATGACCATTCCCCCCCCTTATCTCTGAAACTACAGAGCCTAATATTTTGAAAAAAAAAAGAGATAATACATCTTTACCTATATGTAGATTACAGGAAAATCTATAAGAATTCTATAGTGATAAAACAACATGTTAAAAAAATTAAATTGGTTCGGAACCCTTTGCACGCGAGTCCGACTCGCACTTGGTCAGTTTTTTATTTCTTACTAGCTGACCCGCGCGGCTTCGCTCCCGTCAACTGGCTACCCTACCTACCCTACCTACCCTACCTACCCTACCTACCCTACCTACCCTACCTACCCTACCTACCCTACCTACCCTACCTACCCTACCTACCCTACCTACCCTACCTACCCTACCTACCCTACCTACCCTACCTACCCTACCTACCCTACCTACCCTACCTACCCTACCTACCCTACCTACCCTACCTACCCTACCTACCCTACCTACCCTACCTACCCTACCTACCCTACCTACCCTACCTACCCTACCTACCCTACCTACCCTACCTACTTTTTTTGTTTTTAAACCTTCCCTGTATTCTGGCGAAACTAACAAAAAAAGAATTATTTAAATCGGCCCCGCCGTTCTCGAGTTATAGCGAGACTAACGAACAGCAATTCATTTTTATATATATAGATTGTTCTGCTAAGCAGAGGGCCTACATAGGACCTCAATAGTGTAGGTACCTTTTTTGCCTAGGGCCAAGAGAGCTGCGGCCCGAGGAACAAGGGCGGTTCAAGCCACCCTTCACAGTATACCGTATTTTATTGAAACCATAGAAAAACTTGTTTATTTTATTATCTATGATTGAAACAAGTATGCTCTTCTAACCTGCCCCTGTAATTTTATAACAATCAAGACTAATTTCGTTGTATTTTCATGTTCTCTATGTTAAATAATTTTTAAACCCACAAGCAATTTAAACACCCAAAAAAGGATAATAATATCTATAAAAGTCGCAGTCCAAAAAAAAGTATAGAAGTACAAAAATCACAAAAAGTTTCTCTCCGGCGGGGAATCGAACCCCGGTCTCCCGCGTGACAGGCGGGGATACTTACCACTATACTACCGAAGACTTACGTAATAATGTGAAATTACTGACCTGTTGATAGAGAAGCATTCGGAACTTATTTTATCTTTCAAATATTATTTGGCCATCTCTAAAATCGTATTTTCTTAAATAAACTCTTCATGGTAATTGGCCAGAATAAGGTATTTTGTAATAGTTTTAAGAAAAGTAACGACTTCTTAGTAGGTAATTTTTTATTAGTAATTCCTTAATATAGTACCTATTGTTTTTTTTTTTTTTTAATTATTTTAAGTAAATTCATCTTTGTGTTTTAAGTACTTAGTTAGGACTTAATGTTAAGTGCTTGTTAGAACATTAAACTTACTCTAATTTAATATTATGTTAGAGTAAATTAAGTACTATACATTTTTTTTTTTTATTTGCGATGGGTTTGCTCTTGTCTCTAGTCTATGTCAGAGATGACAGAGACAAAGTCTACGATGGAGCGAGCCTACCCAGAAGGAGTCTGTTCACTCTAACTTTGAAGAGATTAGGGTTGTTGTAAGCGTTTGGAAACACAGACGCAGGCAGAGAGTTCCACTCCTTTGCTGTGCGCATTATAAAAGACGTTTAGAAACGCTTAGTGCGAATTGGTGGAATAGCAACAAGATATGGATGCGCGTCTGGATGAGGTCGTGGAGTTCTTGGGCACACTCACTAACTACCACACACACACACACACACACACACACACAAACACTACACTAATTAACACGAAATTATGTACAAACGTGTATAAAAACAAAATACATTAGTTGGTACATTTTAATAGAGTAAGTTATAAACTAAATTATTATTTCCAGCTTTCCACGAGGCGGTGGCGAATGCAGCTACTCTATCAGTTTATAATATACCTCATCTGCAAAGAGTTGGACTTTATCAAAATAAGTAAGTGACCAACGCTTTTATTCATTTATTTATATTTATTTATATATTCTTTGCTTTGCTTTAGCTCGTGGCTAAATAATAACAGCCGCACGGGTCGATCTTCAAGGTTAAGCAACGCTTGCCAAGGTTGCTCTGTGGATGGGTGACCATCTTAACATAGCGAGTTTCCTCCGTGCCTCGGAAAGCACGTTAAGCCGTTGGTCCCGGCTGTCATTTGTAGATCTTTGGCAGTCGTTACGGATTGTCAGAAGCCAGTAAATCTGACTCGTCTTGCCTTGAAGTACCGTGTTACCCAGTTAATGGGTTGTGGAGGTCTGGTAGGCAGCCGCTCCGCGTAAAATACTGGTATTCAGCTAAATCCGGTTTGACTGGAAGCCGACCCCAATATAGTTGGGAAAAGGCTAGGCAGATGATGATTTACCTATATACTTATGCTTTATTGTACACCATAAAAAAAAAAAACAAAGAATATCTTAAACTAAAACAATATACAATCGGCGGCCTTATCGTGTTCCGCGATCTCTTCCAGGCAACCTGGAATGGAAAGAGACAGCCTGGACATGACATGGGGCTACAATTGGTGTAAACATAATAAACAATTTTAACAGATAAATCTACATAGGCAATAAATATGAACTGCAACATTATAAAAATCATACAATACACAAAAATATATACACAAATACGTACATACTTAATACATAGGAAGAGGATATACTAATAATAGCTCCTATGGAAATTAAATAGCAACAGGTGGAATATCAAGTTGCGATTCAAATTTTTTTTTCTCACTGATTTTAATGAATGCGAATAACTATTTTATAGTAAGTAAGTAAAATTGTATTTGTTTGAACATGGTGTACATGATACATGCAAGATAACAAGAAGTACAGAAAAAGTCCTAACATGTTCAGCCGCATAGCGTGGCGTATAAATTGGTAGGAAGAGATAGTGAAAATATTCATCAAATTAATTAAAGATTTTGTAGGTACTTGTTATTATAGGAGCTCGTGGCTAAATAACAACAGCCGCACGGGTCGATCTTTATGGTTAAGCGACGCTTGCCAAGGTTGGTCTGTGGATAGGTGACCATCTTAATATACCGAGTTTCCTCCGTGCCTCGGAAAGCACGTTAAGCCGTTGGTCCCGGCTGTCATTTGTAGATCTTTGGCAGTCGTTACTGGTTGTCAATCTGACTCCAGTCTTGCCAAGAAGTACCGTGTTACCCAGTTAATGGGTTGTGGAGGTCTGGTAGGCAGCCACTCGACGTAAAACAATGGTATTCAGCTGAATCCGGTTTGACTGGACGCCGACCCCAATATATGTAGTTGGGAAAAGGCTAGGCAGATGATGATGTAGGTACTTGTTATTAAATCCATAGATCCAACTAAATATATTTTTGTTCTTACGTATTTTTACCCGACTGCGCTAGAAGGAGGGTTATGTTTCAAGTGTATGTATGTATATCTCTTTGGCACGCTCTGTAGCCTAAACGGCTTGATGGATTTTAGCTTGAGAGGTGTCGTTAGATTCGTCATAATTGTGAGAGTGACACTGGGTATATCTATACAGGGAAATTGAAAAAATACCCAAAACCTCTCAACCCTGACTTTGTATCATGACCCTGAACAACATTTGTTCTACGACTTTGACCTCAACTAAACAATGTAGCCAAAAACAAATGGTTTTCATTTATTTGAAGTCTGTTTATTTCGCGTATACTACGCGCGCGCGCGCGCACTCAGTCACGCGCCGCCAGCCTGTCGGCCTTTCGTAGGCCGCCTTATAAAGAATATGCAAAATTTAAACTATGGTTATATTTTTTGTATGGAATAAAAATGTTTCGAATTTTGAAAAGTCGTAGAACAAATGTTGTTCAGCGTCATGATACGAAGTCAAGATTATGAGGTTTCGGGTATTTTTTAAATTACCCTGTATATCTGTCCATACTAATACTAGTTGACCCACGCAACTTCGTCTGCTCCGCTCCAAACAAACAAACAAACTCTTCAGCTTTATATATTAGTATATAGATATAAAGCTGAAGAGTTTGTTTATTTGTTTGCTTGAACGCGCTAATCTCAGGAGCTACTGGTCCGTTTTAAAATAAAGCCTATTTATCGAGGAAGGCTATCCTTACTATTATTAATATTATAAATGCGAAAGTAACTCTGTCTGTCTGTCGCGCTTTTACGCCAAACTACTGAACCAATTTAAATGAAATTTGGTACTCTAGAGCCTGAGAAAGGACATAGGCTACTTTTTATCCCGTGAAGCCGCTAGCAGAAGCTAATAGGTCATAATTAATCTCGCTAAGACCAATAGGAGCGGAGCAAACGAAGTTGCGCGGGTTAACTATTAATTAGATAATAAGGAAAGAAAGGTCAATATACTTTATTGCACCTACCTCCGTGGTCGAGTGGTTTAGGCGTTTACCTTGTGACCAGGTGGTCGTGGGTTCAATTCCCATGGGAAGCATACTTTGTAAAGTTGTTTCCAGTTTGGCTAGGACATTGCAGGCTTGAATCACCTGATTGTCTGATGAAAAGATGATTCCGTGCTTCGGTAGGCACGTATAAGCCGGTGGTCCCGGCCGCCAAATAAATCACGTCAGAAGCCCTTGAGGCGGTTTAGAAACTCTGACACTAGGGTGTGTGGGAACGTTAGACCTTACGGCCCACACGAGAAGAAGAATAAACTTTTCTTCTTCTTTCTTTCTTCTTCTTCAACATTGACACTAAAATGTCCATCTATTTCACATCAATATGTTCTCCCTCCAGGAGTCACGACCCGTACGAGGTGGGCATGAACTTCCTCATGACGATGGCGCTGGAGAAGGTGGCTTACCTACCCTTCGCGTTCATGGTGGACCAGGTAAGGTATTATTGAGATTTTTTAACCTAATGTAGCGGCATCATTGCCGCCACAAGAAAAACCAACGGAGCAAATCTACGTCGCAACAAAAAGAACCGCGACGCCATCTATCCAACTAGCAGCGAACTACTTCGATGAAATCCTGCATCGCGCAAGCAGAGTTTACCGTGCGATTAGAACATATACATCAGCCCGAATATCAACTATCAGGCAGTAGCCCGCCAGGCATAACAGCTGTTTGGTCGAAGGATCCTTCCTCTTCAATAGGGGAATGCGTGACTTTACTCTCTGTTACGCATACCCTCCAAACTACTACAAAAAACCGGCCAAGTGCGAGTCGGACTCGCCCACGAAGGGTTCCGTATTTATACGTATTAAAAAAAACTACTAACTAGATCTCGTTCAAACCAATTTTCGGTGGAAGTTTGCATGGTAATGTACATCATATATTTTTTTCAGTTTTTTCATTCTCTTATTTAAGAAGTTACAAGGGGGTGACACATTTTACCACTTTGGTAGTGTCTCTCGCGCAAACTATTCCATTTAGAAAAAAATGAAAATAGGTCTTTACCTATGAAATTGCCGTTTTGTATGAAAAAATTGAAACGATTTTTTTTCATGTATTTTTTATTTGTATTAATCGAAGTAATCACCCATGCAATCAATGCATCTTTGCCAACGCAGTGGCAGTTTATTGATGCCCTTCTTAAAGAAATCAGCTGGAACAAATTCTTCAAAGGCATTTTGTACTGCCTCTCGGGTATTGAATTTTTTTCCCGCCAAGAAGTTATCCAAATTCTGGAAAAAGTAGTAGTCTGTAGGCGCAAGGTCTGGTGAGTAGGGCGGATGACGGAGAGCTTCCAACCCCAGTTCTTGCAACTTGGAGACCGTCTGCTGTGCAGTATGAGGTCGCGCGTTGTCGTGCAGGAGCAGCGGAGACGAGCGATTGACCAATGCTGGTTGGAGATGTGCCAGCTTCTCCATCATTGTGTTCAGTTCTTCACAGTACACGTCTGCAGTAATGCTCACCCCGTTTGATAAGAAGCTGTGATGAATCACACCGGCGCTAGACCACCAAACAGTGACCATCACTTTTCTAGGGGTAAGTTTTCGTTTAGGGCATTGTTTAGGTGCTGAACCAGGATCCAACCAACTTGCTGAGCGCTTGCGGTTATCAAACAGAATCCATTTTTCATCGCAGGTAACAATGCGGTTCAAAATTCCTTCATTTGTGTGTCTGTTGAGCAGTGCAAGGCACGTCTCGACGCGTACTTCGCGCTGGCGATCATTGAGTTCGTGGGGCACCCATTTGTCAAGCGTTTTTACCTTGCCAATTTGACGCAAATGAATCAATATTGTTTTGACGCTAACGTCGAAAGCTGCTGCTAATTCAGCCGTAGATTGTGTATCATCAGCTTCCACAATCGCCTTTAATTCGTCATTGTCGACCAAAGTCTTCGGACGACCGCGAGGTTCATTTTTCAGGTCGAAATTTCCAGAACGGAAGCGAGCAAACCAATAACAGGTGGTGCGTTGGTTTGTAGTGTTAGCTCCGTAAACGTCGTTGATGTTGCGTGCCGCTTGTGCCGCGTTGCTGCCACGACGGTATTCATATTCCATAATTACTCGAATTTTTAACGTATCCATGATGACGAAAAAGATTGAAATGCGATGAAAATGTAACACTAATCAATAAACAAATGACTACTTTTGGTAAAAAAAAACATGTTTTTAAAATAAATTTAATTTGAAATTAGAATTCTTAGCCAAACAAAAATTATTTTGATTTGAAATGGCCAGTACTGCAGAACGGCAATTTCATAGGTAAAGACCTAATATTAGAAACCTCACTATCATTTTTGAAGACCTATCCATAGATACCACACACGTATGGGTTTCATGAAAAAAAATCTGAGTGTCAGTACTAAGCATGGGGAACTCCCAAAATGTATTGTTTTTTTTTTTTTAAATTTTATGTGAATATCTTAATGCGGTTCACAGAATACATCTACTTACCAAGTTTCAACGGCATAGTTCGTTTTTGGTCCGTGGAGTATCTTGCACGTTCTTCTCCATAGAGATCTATGCTTTGGAAAGTCAATTAGCTTCTTATTTTGTCTGACCGACCGCGACAATAGGCTTGTCCACTGTAAACATCTAATTGGCCCGTCACTTAGATCATCAAAATATATTTGACCCGTTTTTTGCTTTTGTCACGTAAACCAAAATTGACGAAGATACGACGCTTTTAAAATTCTCAATACGTCACGCCGTGGTTCTTGCCATGAAGTACCGTGTTACCCAGTTAATGGGTTGTGGAGGTCTGGTAGGCAGCCGCTCCACGTGAAACATTGTATTCAGCTAAATCAGGTTTGACTGGAGGCCGACCCCAATATAGTTGTTTTTCAATACTCTAACCGACGACGGACTAAATAGATTTGCAATGTATTGATGGTGGAAACTAGCCTTTTCAAAAGTACCTCTTGAAAAGGACGCTTTGACTTTGACCTTGGTCTTTTGGTTTTGCCCTTGTAATACGGAACGAGCTTATGAACTGACTTTAAATAAAACCAAAACCCATAGAGCAACACAGGCCACCGGCGAACCGTCGCCGGTGGCCTGTGTTGCTCTATGCCAAAACCCTACAAAGTAAAAAATAACTTTAATTTCGGAAGTCGGTGTTTTTGGTTATTTTGTTTTTGAACACCGACTTCCGAAATTAAAGTTATTTTTTACTTTGTAGTGTTTTGTTTTTGGAAGTCGGTTTTATTTTTTTGTTGGAAAGATTTTTTAATATTTCACTTTTTAGGTACCGGTAAAAAGTGAAACCACAAACAGCGTGCCGGCGTGATATTATGTTATGAACTGATGTAAACAATCAGCAGACATTGGACTTGGACTGGTCCTATTTAAATTTGGTGAAGATCTGATGAAGAACTTCGGAGGTAGGCGGGTTAGGGGTCGTTCGGCCCACTATTACCCCTTTTTAAAATTGATAATGGTTAACTAGGCCCACATCTGCCGGTCGATTCTGTAAACAAGTCGAAGTGAAGGCTTGGGTGAAATGACCACGTAGTGAGCTGTCATTCCACCTCGATTACATGGATTGACAGTTCACTTCGTGATCACTTCACCCAAGCTTTCACTTCGACATGTTTACCGAACGGCTGATTTGCTTTCATTCAAGCGAAGGGTGGCTTAAAATGGTTTATATATTATTAAGTAAGTATAAAATAGATGTTGTACAGGTACAAGCATTTACATATTATTATAAATATTATACATTATTATTTTTATTACTATAACATGGTGGTGTACCCTTGTTTAGCAGACAGAAATTTGTTATTGTTATATTTATTGTTATTGTTAATTTTGTTTCGTAGAAAATGTTTCATATAATATTTGGATCTTGTAATTTTATGTCAGATATTATTGTTTCAAACACTATTTACTTGAATGAAACCTATTTCACAGAAACACAATTCAATGAATTTCATGATCACATTTTTTATTTAACAAACTTATGAAACAGCAGAATTATTTTTGAACGAATATTGTTTGCCCGGTGTATTTTTCCATGGTATTTTATATTTTAGTGAAAATTAAAATATTATTGTTTTATAATAATTATGTCCATGGCATACCTACTTTTAACTTGGCAGAATTAATATTATTTTTAAATTAATCGGAAAAATGTTACTACGCATATTGCCATTTCTATGAAAATAGCACTTAGCCTTAAATGAAAATTTAAATATGATCTAAAAAAAACAACATGTGTGCTAAAAAATTTGTGACAGAAACGAATGGCTGTAAAACCGACCCCACGTAGTCTTGTCTGCCCTGCCCCTAAAGTGTAATTTAAGCCCGCGTAGGCGCGGAAGGGCGAGGCTAAGTTCGCGAGGGATCGCCGGAGCCCCGCAGCCGTAACAGAAACCATGCCTGCTGCATGTTGTATGCTCGCCTGCATACTGTATGCTTGCTTGCATTCTGCATGTTGCATGCTCGCCTGCATACTGCATGCTTGCTTAAATTCTACAAAGTGCATGCTCGTTTGCGTGCTGCATGCTTGCTTGCTTGCATGCTGCATGCCGCATGCTTGCTGCATCCTTGCTGCATGCTTGGTTGCATTTTGCATGCTCGTTTACGTGCTGCATGCTTCTTGCTTGTATGCTGCATGTTGCATGCCGCATGCTTGCTGCATACTTGCTGTATGCTTGCTGCGTGCTTGCTGCAAGCTTGCTGCATGCTTGCGGTATGCTTGCTGCATTCAAGGTGTATGCTTGTTTGCATAGTTTTGTCCTTTATTTTCATCGCCATTTGCCACCATTGCCGCTTCGCGGGGTTCCGTCGACCGTGCCCGAATGAAAAGTTATGCTTGACTAGAATTTAGATGAAGGTTGATTGACTAATTAGACTTGTTTTTCTAAAGGCGAAAGCACCAGGGTAGCCCACGAAAGTAAAATTTACTATTTTTGTAATTTGCAATGTATGTTATAGTAATAAAAATAATAATGCATAATATTTATATGTAAATGCTTGTACCTGTACAACATCTATTGTATACTTAATAATATATAAACCATTTTAAGCCATCCTTCGCTTGATTGAAATCAAAACAGATGTGGGCCCAGTTAACCATTATCAATTTTTAAAGGCTTGTGTTATTTTTTAAGACTCAATTTTTAAACCGCCCAAAAAAGTACCTATTTTACTACCAAAAAAGTTCTAAACGGTTACCAAAACAGATAAATGGTCACCAAATAATATTCGAGAAGTAGCGCTCGCCGGCCGCTACCGCGGCACCGCTCGCTTCGCTCGCTCGGCTCGCGCGCGGTTGGTCACGATTCTAACCTAACCTAGCCTATTTTATCCAGTTTGTAACCCCAAGCCTACATTTTATAGCAATCACAGTTGAGTTGGATAGAATTTGGTGACCGTTGATCCATTTTGGTGCCTAGGCTTAGAGTCTTAAAAATATTATTTTTGGTGACCGTCTAAATTATACCCATTTTTAAAAGGGGTAACTATTCTGCGGTCCCAGTTCTATAATGAGCCGAACGACCTCTAACCCGGTAGGCAACGGAACTCTTCAATAAATGATAACAAATGGATCGGGATTTCTGAAATCGCAAATCTGTTGATTGTTTACACCATAACATGACATCATTAATTCAAACATGACATCACGCCGGCACGCTGTGTTTCACAGCTTCAAAGGGCTGTAGACTAAAGTATATGTTTTTAATTTACGATACCTTCACGCGTTTGTGAGATAAAGGGTCTTGACAGACAGACGAATGGACAACAAAGTGATCCTATAAGTGTACCGTTTTTTCATTTTGAGGTACGGAACCTAATAACTAAAATAGGTTAAATTTATGTTAATGAGGAATGATTGAAATAAATATCGTTGTCTAAATTATAGCATTGTTTTCTTCCAGTGGCGCTGGTCAATATTAGAAGACGGAGTTCAGAATATGAACACAAGATGGTGGCAAATGAAATTGCGATATCAGGTAAGAACACAAACCACGTTCATAGTGCTACTTTGTAAGACAACTTTGTGCCGTATGGTGCCGTAAAAGAATAATACCATCCCATCACTTCCCGTGGGTGTCGTAAGAGGCGACTAAGGGACTCACCAGAAAATGGACAGCAGCGTTTTTTGTTAAACTCAACACCATTCACTGCGATCGCCAACGCCTGCAAAGCGGCGATTATGTTAACCCCCCAATGGGGTAGGCCTATGTCCAGCAGTAGACGTCTTTCGGCTGATATGATGATGACCATGAAGGCAAACATAATCTATCTTAAAATCTTTGTTCCAGGGTGTAATCCCACCTGTAGCAAGACACGAAGGTGACTTTGACCCTGGATCCAAGTACCACATCATTTCTGATCAGGTGAGTCCGCTCTCGAAATCAAAATTCTTCAGTGATTCTTGATTCAGGATTTCCGTATGGGGGAGGGGGTGGTCTTGATCCCGCTGAGGGTGTGTTTTCGATAAGTTGGATTACTTTTTTGTAAATTCCTCAATGACTTCGTTATGTCTTCAGTCAGAGTTTGTAAACCGCCTCAAGGGCCTCTGACATGATTTATTTGACGATTGCCATTTGGCGGCCGGGACCACCGGCTAATACTTGCCTTCCGAAGCTCAGAATCATCTTTTCATCAGACAATCAGGTGATTCAAGCCTGCAATGTCCTAGCCAAACTGGAAACAACTTTACAAAGTATGCTTCCCGTGGGAATCGAACCCACGACCACCGGGTCCAAGGCAAACTACTAAACCACTCGACCACGGAGGTGGTTAAGGTTAATTACGGTTGTATTTTATTCAGTAGCGGGGCACGACTAAAACTTGATGTGGGCAAGATTGGCATTTTGCGAAGCCCTGCCTTTAGGCCCTAGGTACCCGAATAGAGTGTCAAGTCAAGTCAAAGTCAAAATTCGGCCAAATTAGGCCATCAAACGGCATTTTTGAACGTCATGTATTTTTGAGGTTTTCAGAGGTTGGGTTCTACGATTGGGTGCAAAAATAGTACCTAAATATTGTGCAAATGTGGGAAAATTTCAAGAAAGTACTAAACTGAACGAAGCTATGATGCAGGAGCGAGCGTAGTGAGCTTGTACGAGTGAATCATAGTGCCTATATCCTGTCCCGGATAATATTTTAACAAAACTTACTGAAGTAAACCTTGACGAATGAATCACAAAGGGCATAGAACCGTCGTGGTATAGCCCTCGCGAGCATTGGGTGACTCGCCGTCTGATCAGAACCAGGCCCGGGTCGGCGGCGCGCTGCGATCCCAGTGCGCCTCAAAGAGATGTCAGCGTGGAGGACGGGGCCCGCTAGGGCAGGTGCCTGCTGGGGCTGCGGACTTCGTTCGAAAGAGGCACCGTACCCTGGGACGCAAAGGGCACTAGGAGAAACACGGATGGGTTTTAGTCAGTAAGAGTCTGACACTCCCTCCGGCTGTACCCAGAGCGGGAGGAGTCATTTGATGATTTCCCATCCTAGGTCGTAGGTCCGAACCCAGGCAGGCGCTTTACTTTGTGTAAATTATTTCATCACCACTGCTCTCAAAACAGCGAAGGAAAACATCGTGAGGAAACCGGCGGCATGTCCTAGAACCAAAAATTCGAAGACATATGACATCTACCAACCAGCACTGGGCCCGCGTGGTGGATACCGGCCCACTACCTCTCACAGAGAGGAGGCCTGTGTCCCAGCAGTGGGAACATTATAGGCTGATTATGCTTTATACACACTATCATTTTTTGTTTGTGCCAGCTCCCTAACAAAAATGCTGGAATTCTTTTATTTACACACTATCCCTAATCTAGGTCAGGCCGAGAAATGTTCAAACAACCCAGCTGTATCTTCCTTCACTGTATTAAGCTGAGCCTTGTCATCCAGAACTAAAGCTTCTTCCTCCATTTACAGGAATACATCAAATACTTCCTAGCTACGATCCTGGAGTTCCAGATCTTCGAGCAGCTGTGCTCAGTCTCCGGACATACAGGACACCTGTACGAGTGTGATATCTACCGCAGCAGGGATGCTGGACGCGTGCTCAGGTTGGTTTATTGATTTAGTATTTGAGAACGAGGTGGAGAGCAGTACAGACGTAGGACTACATCGCAGCGTATGCAGCTCTTATATAGTAGGTTCATGAATTACTAAATTCGCTCTGCCCTGCGCTACGTGGACCAGTGTCTCCTGCATCTCAGCATACGCTCAGTCTACCAAAGACTGGCGCAGATGGAGAGACAGAGAAAATATGGGACCGTTTGTCGCCGCTTTCAATAACCGTACGTTTTTTGAAGATCTTCCGACACTCATCATCATCATCATCTGCCTAGCCTTTTCCCAACTAAATTGCGGTCGACCCCATTATAGTTGGGAAAAGGCTAGGCAGATGATGATGATGATGATTGGGGTCGGCTTCCAGTCAAACCGGATTTAGCTGAATACCAGTATTTTACGAGGAGCGGCTGCCCACCAGACCTCCACAACCCATTAACTAGGTAACACGGTACTTCTTGGCAAGACTGCCAAAGATCTACAAATGACAGCCGGGACCAACGGCTTAACGTGCTTTCCGAGGCACGGAGGAAACTCGCTATGTTAAGTTGGTCACACATCCACAGACCAACCTTGGCAAGCGTTGGTTAACCTTGAAGATTGACCCGTGCGGCTGTTATTATCTAGTCACGAGCTCCTCGAAGATATTCCGACACTGTGAACATAATAACAACCTTCATGTGCTCATTATCATCACCAAACAGCTGAAAGACGTTGTATGCTCTACCTTTTTTATTTTCAGTGAAATAATGCAAGCTGGTTCTTCGAAGCCGGCTTCTGAAATCATCAAGTCTATGACCAGAGGGAAGACCAACAGGATATCGCCTGAAGCTCTAGTTAGGTAAGCGATCTAGATGTATATGATGAACATTGGTTTGTTCCATTACCATTCGCTTTCAGGGTTCCGTACCTCAAAAGGAAAAAACGGAACAGTTATAGAATCACTTTGTTGTCCGTCCGTCTGTCTATCAAGACCGTTTATCTTGGGAACGCGTGGATTTATCGAGTTGAGATTAAAACCTTATACTCAGATCTATGGCTCCAAGCAGCTCTGAAAAAATCAAACTTCTAAGGTAACGTAAATAAAGATACGGTCGTTTATGAAGAAAAACGTATATTTCGACACTCTCAAGGGAATTAAAATTCATTGAGTATTTCCCGTTGACCTAGAACTATGAAATTTGAGAAGTAATACCATATCTAATACTACAAGTACATTACGGGAAACGTCTGAAAACTATATATATACCTGTACTATAATTATAACTATGTACCTTTGTGCTCTTCTCACTGTAAAAATTATCGTTTTTAAAGTATATTGTGTGTACATAAATAAATAAATAAATCATGAACTAATTTATTTTAAATATATTCCAAAATAACTAATAAAAATAACTATATACATTATGAATATACAAAACGAAATACGATCAGGCGTCGACAAATTCCTCCGCATCGCTGTCATCCGGAAACGTGCCCAGAAGACTGGCAGCATTGCCACGTTGAATGGCAATGCTAACTCTTTGAGCAAAGAACGAGCCAGCCCTCTGATTACCCAAAGTGTCGACCAGTCGGCGAGAAATGTCCTTAAAAAGGAGACGCGCACTCGGACCCCATGACCCCAGCGTTTCGACCCCAAACGGCTCAAAACTGTAATTACCAATAAGGTTACAGTATTTGCGCCGCTTGAGGGCCTCAGCAGCCGCAGCAGCAGCGCCGGCACAGCTCGCCGTACTTGGAACATGTGATGGCGCAAGGGTGTCGACACATGTTGCGTCCCACACCAGAGGCCTACCCACCTTCCACGGCATTAACGTCATACCCTGGTCTCTTAAATATTAATTGTGTCTGCTGTGACAGTGAACTATCTATATACTTTAATATGTAAAGCTGAAGAGTTTGATTGTTTGCTTGATCGCGCTAATCTCAGGAACTACTGGTCCGATTTGAAAAATTATTTCAGTGTTAGATATCCCATATCATCACGCTAAGACCAATAGGAGCGAAGCAGACAAAGTTGCGCAGGTCAAGTAGTGTTTATATAAAACGATCCTTATTTATTTCCCCAGATACTTCCGCCCTCTAGAGCTCTGGCTTCGCGTCCAGAACCGCGACGAGCCCCTGATAGGCTGGAGCTCTAACTACCACGACGTGGCTCTGTTCGCGCCACAGAGAGGCTCTTCAGAGGCTCTAAAGACGTCCTGTGTGGTTATACTGATAAGTCTTGTATGGATACTGTTATAATTTGTGTTTAAGAATAAATTGTAATTTTTAAAATTGGGTTTTTTATTTATTTGAGATCCATCTTTCATCTGAGAGCTTCATTTTTATCAGATTTTAAAGAAAATTAACATTACATCTCTAAGAGATAAGTTGGTAATTAGTTAATGCCAAGGGATTAGAAACCTGTGCTTATATCAGGTAGCCAATCACAGCAGTTTGGCAATCTATCAGCCTTGATAGTTCCATCAGTAGGAACTGTGACGAGCCCCTGATAGGCTGGAGCTCTAACTACCACGACGTGGCTCCGTTCGCGCCACAGAGAGGCTCTCAAGACGTCCTGTGTGGTTTTACTGATAAGTCTTGTATGGATACTGTTTTTTTTTTTTTATCTATTTTTTATTTAGAGGCTTTTATCAAAGATATGTCAGCCCCATCGTACCCTTTTACATTAATTGGCTTACTTACACAGTATTAGTTTATAATATTACTTAAGGCTAGTGAATTGGAGTTATTCATGGGGGACCGTAATTATATGACACAACTTTTTTAAAATATCCGATGATGGTACAGATAAGATGGATTGGATTATGCCTACATCAAATTTATTTAATCCTTCATGAATAACTCGCGTTCTACTCCGTTTTGAGTACACTCCATCAGCAAATGTTGCACATCCTCGATTTGGTTGCAAACTGTGCAATTAGGAGAATCAGACTTTTTCATAAGAAATGCAAACTTTGCCGATGGATAGTGCCCAGAACGGAGTCTTAATATTAATTTAACATAATTTCTATCAAGTTTAGTGTTCTCGAACCAGGGGAAACGAGATGGCTGACCTTGAATGCTTTTGTACCAAATGCCTTTATCCAGAGAAATTTTGAAAAAATGTTGTTTCCAGGAATTAAAACATGCATATTTAAATTTAGTTGTATATTCCCAATAATCAGGTATATAATTAATTATACATCCGTTCACAACCGCTGATTTGAATATACGGTCAGCCTCCTCGTTACCGCTTAGTCCAATATGTGCTGGAACCCATTGCATTCTACATTCTATATTATTATTTTCGAGTATTATTATAAGTTTTAAAATATCATACGCTATCGATGTACCTCTGCTGGAACCAGAGGCGCATCGAGCGATATGCTGGAGTGCGCTTTTGCTATCTGAAAAAATAACCACTTTATTTAAGTTTTGGTTCAAGACGTAATTTACTGCTTTGTAAATTGCTATGAGTTCCAGCGACATAATTGATATATCACAATTAATCCTATATCCAAACCTGTACCCTAAACTGTGGTCAAATAACCCTGCTCCTTGTCTCTGAGCACTTTTCGATGCATCAGTGTAAATTTTGTGCCACCCGAAATATATTATGTTCAGTTCTACTACAATATCACTCAGCAACACATTTGGGTTATAATTACGTTTAGCGGTGCTTAAACTTTGGAGCTCAATTTTGATGTTTTTTTTTTTATATAGGATGTCCAGATTTCTAAACTAAACATTTTAAGATATTCTGATGCTGTAATTTCTAAGTGCCTAACGTCATTGTATACTTTCACTAGTAATGGTATTTTTTTGTTATGCCAATAAGATGTGTGACAAAAGTAACTCAACCCGGAAATAAGATTAAATTGTGACATTATTTGACCATGATCGAATTTTTAGACAATACTTGTATGCTAAATATTCTCTTCTGAAATATAAAGGTGTAATACATAAGTCTGATTCCATAACGTGAATAGGGGAGCTTTTAATATAACCCCCTAATATTCGGAGAGCCTGATTTTGCAGCTTGTCTAGTTTCGAAAAATGTGTTTTAGCACTACAGTCATAGAGAAACGAACCATAATCCAATCGACTTCTGATTAAAGAAATGTACAGTTTACGTTTATGTTTCGTATGTATACCCCAAGAGCTCCCTGTTAATAGTTTCAATATATTCAAAAACTGAACTTTTCGCGATTGTTTCATTTATGTGTTTACTCCAACGTAAACTTTGGTCTAACCACATACCTAAATATTTAGTACATGGTGAAAATGTTAACGACTGTTCATTTATTTTAAGAGAAGGTAGTATTCTGCGTCTGCCCCTATTAAAAACACAATATGTAGACTTATTGGAAGATAATTCGAGACCAAGTTCGGCTAAAGACATTACAATATTATCCAACGCACTTTGAACATACATTTCACACTTCATAATGTCTTTATCTTTAACATATAGAACGAAATCATCTGCATACTGCGACACTACTACTGTATTAAGGTGTTGTTGACATACTCTATATGTAATTAAATTAAATAGTAGCGGGGATAAAGGGTCTCCTTGGGTTAAACCTTTATTAGTCCATCGATCTGTTATTAAATCACTGAGTTCTGTTTTAATTTTTAGATGTCTCTCATTCAAAAATGACCATATATAAGTACAAAATTTTGATCCAATTTGAAGTTCATCCAAAACTTTAACTGCTGCATCAACAGATACATTATTATATGCATTCTGAATATCCAGGAAACATGCTAATGTAGGTATGTTTTTGGAAAATCTATTTTGTATGTAAGTAACGAGGCGGCTCAATGAATCTAAACAGGACAAAGATTTTCTAAATCCAATATTGAGTGGTGATAATATTTTTCCCCTCTCAGTGTACCATTCTAGGCGCCTTATTAACATTAAATGAAAGATTTTGCACAAACATGAAATTAAAGAAATCGGCCTTAATTTAGGATCAGTAGATGTGTTATTCGATTTAGGAATTGGTATTATCTGGATATTACGCCACTGAATAGGTACAATACCTGAATTGAAGATTTTATTATACATATATGTATAGTAAATAGGTTCTTGCTAACCTGGAAAGGTTATAAATCATTGAATATGAAAAACCATCCTCACCTGGTGCAGAAAATTCGTGTTTAAGAATAAATTGTAATTTTTAAAATTGATGTTTTATTTGTTTAAGATCCATCTTTCATCTAAGGTGTTCGTTTTTTTTTCGGATTTTAATGATAATTAACAATAAAAATATCAATATAAATAAAAAATTTCCGTTACTGACTGACTCTGTGACTGGCAGACAAGGGACAGCCGAAAATATTGGTCGTAGATAGCTGAAATTTGGCATGTAGGTTCCTTGGGGAGTGTAGGGGAGCATTATAAGAGAGGATATCCCGAAATTCTCACGGGAACGGGAATAAACGGGCTATGCGCGTACGAAGTCGCGGGCGAAAGTTAGTTAGGGATAAAGTGGTAATCAGTTAATGCCAAGGGATTAGAAACCTGTGCTTATATCAGGTAGCCAATCACAGCAGTTTGGCAATCTATCAGCCTTGATAGTTCCATCAGTAGGAACTGTGACGAGCCCCTGATAGGCTGGAGCTCTAACTACCACGACGTGGCTCCGTTCGCGCCACAGACCTCCTCAGAAGCTCTAAAGACGTCCTGTGTGGTTATACTGATGAAATTTGTAAGGAGACTGTTATAATTCGTGTTTAAGAATCATCATCTGCCTAGCCTTTTCCCAACTATATTGGCGTCGGCTTCCAGTCAAGCCGGATTTAGCTGAATACCAATATTTTACGTGGAGCGGCTGCCTACCAGACCTCCACAACCCATTAACTGGGTAACACGGTACTTCATGGCAAGATTGGAGTCAGATTTACTGGCTTCTGACTATCCGTAACGACTGCCAAAGATCTATAAATGACAGCCGGGACCAACGGCTAACGTGCTTTCCGAGGTACGGAGGAAACTCGCTATGTTAAGATGGTCACCCATCCACAGACCAAACTTGACAAGCGATGCTTAACCTTGAAAATCGACCCGTGTGCCTGTTATTATCTAGCCACGAGCTCCTTATTCGTGTTTAAGAATAAATTGTAATTTTGAATGTGGTTGTCTCATTTATATTTCGCTAGTGGTCATTACAGTCGAAAGGTTCAAGAATGGCAACCGTTTACCGCAAAGCCAAGCATTAGAAGACCACCTACAAACGTTTTGCTCAAAAATCTTTCTATTTTCAGAGTTAATTCCAGTACCATTAAACTAAAAAAAAACAATCTATACTATATACATTCAGTCAAAAAAGTATCGGGAATGGATGATTTGTGTATGGTTCCAAATTCAAATCTTTGTTTTTTTTGTAGTTGTTAGATTGGCACAACTGTTTTCCATTTTGGCGCGGAGTTTGAGTTGCATCTGTTATTTATATTAAATACAGTGCTGGTTTTAGTAATATCATATATAGTGTGTCTTGCGAATTTCATAATGTACAAAAATATCGAACAAAGAGTTTGTCTTAAATTTTGCATCGCCAATGGAATTTCGTGTTCGGAGTCACTGAAAATGTTACAGAAGGCTTACGGTGAATCGACTTTATCAAAAACTCGTGCTTATGAGTGGTTCAAAGCGTTCAAAAGCGGTCGAGATGTGATGGAAGATTTGCCTCGCTCTGGTAGGCCGTCAACGTCTGCAACTGAAGTTAACATCGCAAAAGTGAAGGAAATAGTGACTGAAAATCCCCATTCAACTCTGAGAGAGATAGCCGCCGAACTTTCTGTATCTCACGAGTCGATCCGTACCATTTTAACTAATCATTTGGGTATGAAACATGTTGCTGCTCGGCTAGTCCCAAAAGATCTGAATTTTCTCCAAAAACTCAATCGCATGAAAGTCGCTGAGGACATGCTAGAACGAGTCAGTTCGGACCCAACATTCATGAAACGCATTGTTACTGGTGACGAGACGTGGGTTTACGAGTTTGACATGCAAACTAGTCAACAAGCTGTGCGTGTGGCACCCGTTTTCAATCGATAGAAGACATAAAGGAGAATTCGCGGCGAGAACTGAACTCAATTCCGGAAGCAGCGTTTAAAAAATGTTTTGATGAATGGATTATTCGTTGGCGCAAGTGTATCGTTTCTAAAGGAGCATACTTTGAAGGTGATAAAATAAATTTGGATGAATAACAGACACTTTGTGTATTATTGATCTTTTCCCGGTACTTTCTTGACAGAGTAGTATACTAATATATAAAGCTGAAGAGTTTGTTTGTTTGATTGCTTGAACGCGCTAATCTCAGAAAATATCTGATTTTAAAAAATATTTCAGTGTTAGATAGACCGTTAATAGAGGAAGGATATATATAGGCGGACCTTGGCAATAGCCGGGATTAACGCCAGGTGGAAGAAGATTTATATAAGGTGTAACTATTCATACACTAAATATTTTTAGACAATCATCTAACGGTAATAACGAAGCCATTTCAAAGGATTTTTTTTATCTAAGTATATTTTATAAAAAAATAATAATTTAAAATCACTTGACCCACAAAATAAATACTGGCTCCTTATTTTTTCAACATCCATTACGCCCGCGCATGACGGGCATCGCCCGTCGCCGTGTCGTCGGCGCGGTGCGTCTCATTCATAGAATAGGGAGTAAAGGTTTTATGCAAGATGTCTCAAGAAAATGTAGAATTATTATAATATATATAAACATATTTTTTTTTTTTCGTTGAAATGGCTTCGTTATAACCGTTAGATGATTGTCTTAAAATATTTCGTGTATGAATAGTTACACCTTATATATATATATCATCACGCTAAGTCCAGTAGGAGCGGAGCAGTAATGAAACTTGTGACGCAGACCAAGTTACGCGGGTCAACTAGTATATTAGTATATAAAGAAATACAAAGATGTTTGTATTAAAATAATGATGATGAGACCAATTTAAAGTGATCTTAATTATTATGAATACATACTACGCAAACCTAGACTTTGAACTTTTGGCAAAAAACTGTATTAGGATAAAAAAAAAATATAGTAACAAAATAAAAATGGTGAGATGTTAGTATAATAAATGGCCTTTAATTACGAATAGATTATTTGCGTGCCTTTGAAGTTTTGGGAAAAACTATATCAGTATACAAAAAAAAAAACAGGTACAGTTCGCGTCAGCGTAGCTTGTTCCTCGGAAGTTAGGTTTGAGTGAAGTCCGCGCAGGTGCAATCACGTAAAAAAGTGTTACGTTCCTAAAATATTTATTGTTTTTACGTATTATACTATAAACAAGTAACAAAGACTACCAGTAACAATAAAATATCAAAAAGTAACACAACAACCACATACACCACAAGAACACAAATCAAACTGTAAGAAATAACCAAAATAAATTATTAAAAACAATAACAACCTGTAACACTTTTCGCATCCACAGTCGTATTGCATCGAGCAAGCGGGACACGCTTATGCATCGAACGTATACGAGCGAGTGAGATGCCATTACACCCGCGCGCCGCGCATGCGTGAGCTACCCACGCATGCGCGGGTGTATGTTTGTTGTCAAATTGACGTTGCGCAGCCGATTGCGGCGTACTTTGTGGAGGCAAGCTTGCGTGACGGGAACTGTACCTATACAAAAACAAAGACGTTAGTAACAAAAAAAGGATCATGAGATGTTAGCATCAATTTTAAGTGACCTAATTAATAATGAATAGATAATTTGCTTGTCTAGCCTTGGAGCTTTTGCCAATTCATTCATTAAGGCTGCTCTCTCGAAAAAAGCTTTAAACAGCGTGCAAATGAAGCAGCTTTTCTTCGACACTAAAAAAGAAATTACATCTGAAAAAAAAAATTAGTAATTTACATGACGCAATTTTTTTTTAGCCAGAATCTGTGTATCTGTATCATATAATAAGAAAAAAAAACACCAGGTGGTTTGGTGGTTTTTTTTTTTCTTCTTCCAAATCGTTGAGGTGAAACCATTTTACTCCTTCATTTTTTATCAAAAGAGAATAAAAAAAAAATTACTGCTTTGCAATACAAACTAAAATGATTTGGTATTGTTACTTTTTTAAAAATTGTCATCATCGCAACACGTTTTATTCTTCCATTCTGTTCTATCAGTCGTCACTCTATCACTAACTCCGTTTTCTTTCATATCGTTCCTCACACAATCCATCCATCTTTTCTTCGGCCTTCCTCTCCCTTTCCATCCATCCACATTTATGTTCATAACTCTTCTAGTTATATGCGTTTCATCCCTCCTCTTCACATGACCATACCAAGACAAGCGATTCCCTTTTAACTTTTTAAAAACATGTATTATATTTATTATAAAAAAATAAAAATTTGGGTAACGGAGTGGCGCGTAGCGGGGAAGTTAGCTCCGTTTATATGCACGAGGGCATTGCACATTGGCATGAATGCAAGCCTTAAGCCTTGTCCCACTGTTACTAGTAAAAGTTATCATTAAAATCATCGCCACTTTGCAAAAGCAAAAAAAAAAACAACAACATATAGACATTCTCCAAAATATTTTGAACTAATTTTGAAACTGCATTTTTCTTTTCACTCTGTTATAATTTCTTTATTTTGAAAGAGAAAGTTTTTGTTTGTGGTTAGGTTATAATATTATTTTGAGCTCTTTTGAATTACCTGTGCAGGTAATGGTGTAAAGCTGAGCGAGAAATGAACGGAGATGAAACTGAAAAAAACTAAGACTTTGACTCTGTCATCTCTGAACTAGACTAGAGTCAAGAGCAAACCGATCTCAAATTTAAAAAAAAAACTCGGTACTGTTACAGAAAATATCCAATTAATAAGCAATACGATCGCAAAGGCATCTGAAGCAACACGGATGGGTTTTAGTCAGGAAGAGTCTGACACGCAGGAGAAGACATTAACTGACTTGCCACCAAAAGAAAAGCATCCCCTATTTATTTATTTTTTTAATAATAATAAAGTTTTACTGTAGGCGACTAAGGCCCATAGAAAAACAAAATACACAACATAATTTTTCAAAAAAAAAAAAACTAATGTGTATAAAAAAAACATAAAAACTAAGTAATCTAAATATTATTATACTCTTTGCTAAATACGTTGGGTCGGCAATGTAACCGTTGCCCCACACTAGGATTTTTTCCTGTATCGTGGGTACGATCACATACATACAAACTCATACACAAAAAGCCAGACCCGGAACTATTATATGTATGCCATACAAATATATAACAGCCGCACGGGTCGATCTTCAAGGAATAGAATAGAATAGAATAGAATAGAATAGAATAGAATAGAATAGAATAGAATAGAATAGAATAGAATAGAATAGAATAGAATAGAATAGAATAGAATAGAATAGAATAGAATAGAATAGAATAGAATAGAATAGAATAGAATAGAATAGAATAGAATAGAATAGAATAGAATAGAATAGAATAGAATAGAATAGAATAGAATAGAATAGAATAGAATAGAATAGAATAGAATAGAATAGAATAGAATAGAATAGAATAGAATAGAATAGAATAGAATAGAATAGAATAGAATAGAATAGAATAGAATAGAATAGAATAGAATAGAATAGAATAGAATAGAATAGAATAGAATAGAATAGAATAGAATAGAATAGAATAGAATAGAATAGAATAGAATAGAATAGAATAGAATAGAATAGAATAGAATAGAATAGAATAGAATAGAATAGAATAGAATAGAATAGAATAGAATAGAATAGAATAGAATAGAATAGAATAGAATAGAATAGAATAGAATAGAATAGAATAGAATAGAATAGAATAGAATAGAATAGAATAGAATAGAATAGAATAGAATAGAATAGAATAGAATAGAATAGAATAGAATAGAATAGAATAGAATAGAATAGAATAGAATAGAATAGAATAGAATAGAATAGAATAGAATAGAATAGAATAGAATAGAATAGAATAGAATAGAATAGAATAGAATAGAATAGAATAGAATAGAATAGAATAGAATAGAATAGAATAGAATAGAATAGAATAGAATAGAATAGAATAGAATAGAATAGAATAGAATAGAATAGAATAGAATAGAATAGAATAGAATAGAATAGAATAGAATAGAATAGAATAGAATAGAATAGAATAGATTAGAATAGAATAGATTAGAATAGAATAGAATAGAATAGAATAGAATAGAATAGAATAGAATAGAATAGAATAGAATAGAATAGAATAGAATAGAATAGAATAGAATAGAATAGAATAGATTAGAATAGAATAGAATAGAATAGAATAGAATAGAATAGAATAGAATAGAATAGAATAGAATAGAATAGAATAGAATAGAATAGAATAGAATAGAATAGAATAGAATAGAATAGAATAGAATAGAATAGAATAGAATAAAATTTATTAAGCACATTCATGAAACACGCATACAAAAACAAACATAGAAAATGAAAAAGGTAAGAGAAAAAACTAGTGTGTGTCTCACGGCTGCACTAAAAAGGTCCATTTCAGCAATATGTCAGACTGACTAATGTTGTCTGACGCTGATTTTCAAATGAACCTTACCAAGGACGAGTGACGGTTCATTTTCATTTGTGACAAATGTACATGGTTATTATTATCGAAAAAAGTAAATACAAATTTTATATATAAATAAAATAAAAGTGATGAAAATATTTTGCATATGAGTGTAGGTATGATTGTTTGTGCGTGTAATGCGTTCATAAATAAAAAACACTAATTGAGACGAATTATACGAGAATCAACAATAGACATTTACTTCACTAAAAACCTGTTTCTAATATTTCGATGCGATATTGTAATATTCATTTCCAGGCACGATGCACTCTTACAGCCGCAGACCGCTTAACGCGGCAGACATACCACCGTCATTAAGTAGGTACAATGTACATTTTCAAAATAACCATAGTACTATTAAACGGCAAGCAAGGTTAAGCAACGCATTGGCAAGCGTTGCTGTGCGTTGTTGGTCTGTGGATGGGTGACCATCTTAACATAGCGAGATTCCGCCGTGCCTCGAAAAGCACGTTAAGCCGTTGATCCCGGCTGTCATTTGTAGATCTTTGGCAGTCGTTACGGATTGTCAGAAGCCTGTAAATCTGACTCCAGTCTTGCCATGACGTACCTACCATGTTACCCAGTTAATGGGTTGTGGAGGTCTGGCAGGCAGCCGCTCCCCGTAAAATACTGGTATTCAGCTAAATCCGGCTTGAATGGAAGCCGACCCCAATATAGTTGGGAAAAGGCTAGGCAGATGATGACAAATATTTGTTCCGAGCGGGAATCGAACCCGCGACACGCAGCGGAGCAGTCAATCGCTCAACCAGTACCAACCCGCTCATCTCGCTCATTTTACAATGGGACCTAACCTCACTCAAAGTCTTGCTCTAATAATACAAATCTAGATAGTTATTAGACATGTTCACGCAGTATAAGGGTCAGCACACACTGAGAAGCGATAGCGATTTAAGATAAGGAATTAAAATAGAACTTTATTTACTACTCAAACAGGTACATTTATTTCAGTGATAAATTTCGAATGGAATAATTTAAATCTCTTAGAAAATCTATTTTGTCACCAAAATTTTATCAAGCTAGTCCAGCATTTAGATTACCAAGAAAATTGTACCAAAAATACATGTAGGTACATGTATTTTTTGTTTGTCTTTGTTATCAAAAAATGTTGAAGATAAACCTATAGGTATAGTGCATTGAATTTCGCGTGACAAAACGCCTTGGTACTTAAACGCTACATCTAAACGTTGATACGTTTATTTTTGTATTTTTTATTGTTATTTGGTAAAGCAAGAAATAATTGTCGAATATCCTTTTTAATTATCTAACTGTAAGACCGATACAAATTCAAAAGCATTTTATTTCAATTAAACCATTTACAGGCACTTTTGAAACGTCAAGGTCGGTCAGTCAAAAACATGGAAGCTATTTGCGTGTTCCAAAGCGTATATCTCTATGGAGAAAAAAGGCAAGAAACTCCACGGACACTCTTTTAAACCATGTGATGTATTTACATAAATCTTACGAGTATCAACATTATCTTTGATTGCTTCTATATGTGAGGACGATGCAAAGAACAAAAAATATATATGAACAATTCAAAATGTACAGATTAAATTAAGCCAGTGGCAGGTAAGAGATGACCAGTCTCAGTCGGCGCCCGTTCACGAACATGATGCGTGTATCAGTACCACCTAGCTCAACTATTTTTTAGGGAACCAAATGATCCACACACACGCCACCATCAGCGAAACATTTGTGTGAGCATGACAAGCTCCTGACTGCCACGCTCGTTCATGTCAAACTAATTTAATAACAAAATCTATAACTAATTACATATGTAAATGGCTCCATAGTGCTCAAAAAACGTTTTACGACTTTATCCTTTTCCCTAAGATGGTATCGTATCGTTGGCAACTAATGACCCACTGTTTCTCATCTCAATCAGTCCCTATTGAGATGAGAAATTCTATTCCATTCCATTCCATTCCATTCCATTCCATTCCATTCCATTCCATTCCATTCCATTCCATTCCATTCCATTCCATTCCATTCCATTCCATTCCATTCCATTCCATTCCATTCCATTCCATTCCATTCCATTCCATTCCATTCCACTCCACTCCACTCCACTCCACTCCACTCCACTCCACTCCACTCCACTCCACTCCACTCCACTCCACTCCACTCCACTCCACTCCACTCCACTCCACTCCACTCCACTCCACTCCACTCCACTCCACTCCACTCCACTCCACTCCACTCCACTCCACTCCACTCCACTCCACTCCACTCCACTCCACTCCACTCCAGTCCACTCCACTCCAGTCCAGTCCACTCCAGTCCACTCCACTCCACTACACTCCACTCCACTCCACTCCACTCCACTCCACTCCACTCCACTCCACTCCACTCCACTCCACTCCACTCCATTCCATTCCACTCACGCGTGACAACTTTTCGTAAGAATTTTTTCCGTCTAGCCCCCTTTCACAACGCGCGATAAGGAACTTCGTTCCAAAAGCTGTTTTATTGTGTACCTATACTTACTTTGCAAATACAATATTGCAAAGAAATAATAAATAAATTATAATATAGGAGAACAAAAAAAGGGCAAGCATTTTTTCCAATTATAAAAAAGCCTAACTAGTGGACCCATGCGGCTGTGCCTGTGGAGCAGGACTTAGCCAAGGATTTTTATCTAAGATTAGCATCTTATCCAGAAAACTGAAACGAGTACCTTCTATATTGAATCGCTATTTTAAAAAACCTCGCGCCGCTTCGCCTCGCGAGTCAGTGTATGCTAACCCTCGGTACATTCAGTGTAACATTACTTTTTGTTATAATTTTTTTGACACACCGACCATAATTGCGCACTAGACTAAAACAAACCAGTTTATATATAAGTATAATTGGACAACCAAGTGTACGATTAAGTTATAAAGTATGTATTAATAATCGAAGAGTAGGTATTCTATGTCTGCAATGATATTTAAAAGCCTCCGGCAAAAAAATATTACGTTCTACTAAAAAAATATGAATGAGAAAGTAACTCTGTCTATCCTTTAAGGTTTTATGTCTTAAGTCTTAACTGTTGAGCCTTTGATGAATTTATGTTGATTTAGAGATACATTAGACCCATAATATCAGCCGAAAGACGTCCACTGCTTAGCAGCAGCAGTCCATTAATCCATTGTCCATTTAATCTAACCTTTAACCTTAACAGACATTTTTTTAATGCACTCGCTTTCAGCTTCATCGTCATCCTCGTCATCATATCAGCCGAAAGACGTCCACTGCTGGACATTGGCCTCCCTCAAACGTCGCCACAACGACTGGTCCTGCGCTCCTCGCATCCATCGGCTACCCGCGACCGTCTCCAGGTCATCGGTCCACCTAGTGGGAGGCCTTCCAACGTTGCGTCTTCCGGTACGCGGTCGTTACTCCAAAACTTCTCGGCCCCATCGACCATCTTTTCTGCGAGCAATTTGACTCTATGCATGAGAATCTATAAAGGTGTTACTATACAAATCGATCGATCGGTAATCGTTGATTGATTGGAGTGATCAGCGGATCGTTGGATACCGATAAACAATAGATCAACCGCCGACCGATGCCATCGATAGGCGTTGATCTATGTATCGGTGTGGTAACTGTGGCTGATTGAAGAAGTAGCCACTATCGTTGCCACAACAACCGGTTCAAGTTAAATAAAAGCTTGTAAAATAGTAAAATTGGCAGTCAGACCTCACACAATACCTACTCCTTGGCCAGACAGGCATCAGATATTCTGTCTGCTTACAACTGTCATCATCTGCCTAGCCTTTTCCCAACTACATTGGGGTCGGCTTCCAGTCAAGCCGGATTTAGCTGAATACCAGTATTTTACGAAGAGCGACTGCCTACCAGACCTCCACAACCCATTAACTGGGTAACACTGACGGTACTTCTTGGCAAGACTGGAGTCAGATTTACTGGCTTCTGACAGTCCGTAACGACTGCCGAAGATCTACAAATGACAGCCGGGACCAACGGCTTAACGTGCTTTCTGAGGCACGGAGGAAACTCGGTATGTTAAAATGGTCACCCGTCCACAGACCAACCTTGGCAAGCGTTGCTTAACCTTGAAGATCGACCCGTGCGGCTGTTATTATCTAGCCACGAGCTCATCAAACCTGACTTCTTACAACTGTAAAGTCCGTCAAAGATCAATTTATTAGATACACGCTGACATTATAATCATGCATTACATCTTCTCCTAAGTGAATTTACTTTCATTTTTTCTAGAAACTTGCTGGTAGCAGCTGGATGAGAGTTGCCGAAGATCGAGCCAAATGGCGTGCACTAGGAGACACCTATGTCCAGCAGTGGACTGTTTAGGCTGATGATGATGATGACAGCCTATCTCACCTCCACAGCCTGTAGCTGTGTAATACTAATACTGGACTGGTGGACTGAAAAATAACTGGTGAAAGGGTGTACTACAGGTATTCCTAATTCTTACCCTTAAGGCTACCTGTCCGGAGCGGAGAAACGGAGATTGTTTTTAAATTTTATAAATCTCCGCGACACGTAAGTCACTGACATTTTGACTGAAATGACTGATTAATATTTTTCATTTCTCCGCTCCACGCATTGGACAGGGACCCTTAAGGTTAACTAAGCTGTCCATTGACGCGAAGAAACGGATAAATATTAACCAATGGCATAAAATGTCAGTGACTGACGCGGAGCGGAGATCCGTTAGTTAATATTACTCCGTTTCACCGCTCCGTTGCCTCGCTCCGCTGTAATGGACAGGCACCCTTATAGTGAGAAACACTAGCGTCATTTTATATACGAGTACATAGGTATTTAAGACACTTTCATTTTTTCTAGAAAGTTCAAACCTGATACCACAGACATCATAATGTCACTGTTCTTTTTTTTCGGTGCTCAAAATGACCCGTGTCAGCCAAAATAAGCGGATATCATATTTTTGTAACTTGAATACTAGTTTCACTACCGCAGAAAATATTTAGCCACCCAGAGAGAGCTATTTTTTTTTTTTGTTTTTATTTGTGATGTGTTTGCTCTTGACTCTAGTCTATGTCAGAGATGACAGAGACAAAGTCTACGATGGAGCAAGCTTACCCAGAAGGAGCCTGTTCGCTCTAACTTTGTTTGTTTGTTTGTTTGAATAAATGAAACGACAACGTACTCAATTTAATTATTACCAGTGGCAAGCAATGCGTAGTAATATTGTGACGACCGTCTCACAATATTATCCGTCTGTCATAGCCAGTTTCCTCCGGATCTACTGATCCGATACTGTTGAAATTTCGTAAACATATGGACTTCTGTGACCCAAATGCAGACGTGTTACGTAAATAAATATTTTTTTAGTATGACCCCCATACTAAAAAAAATTTTATTTACGTAACACTTTTGGGGGTCAAACTAGAAAATTAAAAAGAAAGTTTTTGAAACTGTATCATGTGACTTATAAAATTAAAGGATTTACTGTGAGGGTTTTAACTATATTTTTTTTTATAATATTAAAATAAATAGTTTTGAAGTTATTCAAGAAATTAGACCCAAAACGACCATTCGGTTCGACCAAGGGGAGGGCCCGTTATCTCCGAAACTACAAAGCCTAAACTTTTGAAAGAAATGCAGATAATAGTTTTATACCTAAAGATTACAGGAAAACCTATAAAAAGTCTGTAGTGTTAAAATTAACACGTTAAATAAATGAAATTGGTTCATAACCCTTTGCACGCGAGTCCGACTCGCACATAGCCAGTTTTTTTTTAAGACACCTCAAAAAGCTTTGGCGTTTGATACACCAAAGCTTCATCCAGGAAGCCAAATACTTTTGGGCGGTAGTGTAGGTACGTACCTGGTAAGATGTTATTAAGTGTTTCTATAAAAACTGGCTCGTCTGTGGTTCCAAATGACTTGAGACTGTCATTAGTGGTAATCTACGTGTACATGTAGATATTATGCATTTATATGTTGGTCTATTTTATCTGCAATATAGTCTGATGTTAATGTTGCAGCCAACTGGCTTTAGTTATTTTTTATTCTTTTGATAGGTACGCGTTTGACCACAATCTCACCTGATGGTAAGCGATGATGTGGTCGAAGATGGAGCACGCTTGCCTAGAAGTAACCTATTCAGTCTTGACTTAAGGTGGATGCTCCAGGGTAGCCCGCGAAATTCAAATATTTTTATGTTTTTTGCAATTTGCCGGTCAGTGTGAAGCTGTATGTGGACCAAATGCGATCTGCGACCGTAAGGCGTATTTATCTAAAGAATTATAACCATTTTAATCATCAATATAGCCCTCTAAGTTCATGTAGATCGAAAGAATGAATATTTCAGAAATAATCATTCTTTCGAACTACTACTATTTGAATTTCGCGGGCTAGCCTGGAGCATTCACCTTAAAGACTCCCAGGTTGTAGCTATCAGGAAACACAGACTCCGGCAGGGAATTCCACTCCTTAGCTGTATGCATATCTTTGCATACAGCTAAGGAGTTGAAGGTACACGGTATAAAATAACTTCGGAAGAAAGAAACGAACTTTAATTTCGGCAGTCGGTGTCAAAAAACGAAAAAGTAACCAAAAACATCGACTTCCGAAATTAAAGTTCGTTTCTTTCTTCCGAAGTTATTTTATACCTTGTAAGTAGTGTTTTGTTTTTGGAAGCGGGTTGTATTTTTTGTATAAAAGTTTTTTAGTTCGATGCAGTATACTTGCCATTTGGTCCCGTAAAAATTTGATTCAGTTTGGTTCAGTAGTTTTTATTTTATAAGTTTTTTGCTTATTTCAACTTTTGCGTAGACGAAAACGTCGTCTAAGTATCACCACTTAAAAGTTGTTTTTGTTTTTGAAGCCGATTATATTTTTTTGTAAAAAAATTTTCTTGACGTAGTAAAAACTTCTGATTTTTATTTTAGCAAAATTATCTTTGTTTTGTGTAGTGTTGGTAATTTCATAATGACAGATAAGAGTTTAGAAATTGGTGGTGTGACACCCCCTGTGCCCTCCCATCGGACTGCTATGTAAGTAAGGGATAGACGGACAGACGAACGAACTGACAGACAGACTGCAGATGCTTATTATTAGGGTTTCGTTAGTTAACTATCAGGTAGGAAACACCTAATGAAAACCTAGTGGTCGCAAGAACGACTACTGTTGACTGAGCGCGTCCAGTGTTTGATTCTCGATTTTGCTATAAGGTTAGGCGCCAGATTCTTCTTCTTATCGTGCGGGCAGTAAGGTCTAACGACCCCACACACCCTAGTGTCAGAGTTTCTAAACCGCCTCAAGGGCCTCTGACATGGTTTATTTGACGACCGCCATTTGGCGGCCGGGACCACCGGCTTATACGTGCCTTCCGAAGCACGGAATCATCTTTTTATAAGATAATCAGATGATTCAAGCCTGCAGTGTCCTAGCCAAATTAGAAACAACTTTACAAAGTATGCTTCCCGTGGGAATCGAACCCACGACCACCGAGTCACAAGGCAAACGCCTAAACCACTCGACCATGGAGGCAGTTGGACTCAACCACGGAGGCAGTTAGACTCGACCACGGAGGCAGTTAGACTCGACCATGGAGGCACTCGACCACGGAGGCAGTTGGACTCAACCACGGAGGCAGTTAGACTCGACCACGGAGGCACTCGACCACGGAGGCGCCAGATAAATGATGTACAATAACGGTCACTGACCTACATATATTAATTGATTTTCTATTTTCAAAAACAGAAATAAAATTATGCTGAACCGACTTCTATAGTAATACTAGCTGACCCGCGCGGCTTCGCTCCCGTCAACTGGCTATCCTAGCTACCCTACCCGACCTACCCTAACCTACCTACCCTACCCGACCTACCCTACCCGACCTACCCTACCCGACCTACCCTACCCGACCTACCCTACCCTACCTACCCTACCCGACCTACCCTACCTGACCTACCCTACCCGACCTACCCTACCCGACCTACCCGACCTACCCTACCCTACCCTACCCAAGGTCATACCCAAGGCCTACATCGGTCAAGCCGTTTCGGAGGAGTACGGTAACTAAAACTGTGACATGGAAATTTATATATAAGATAAGGTCTCTAGTAATGAAAAAAATTTCATAAATTATTGTTCGGGTCTACAAAGGGACATTAGGGAAAGGTCAATTTGGTTTGTTGCAAGTTTATCTGGCGCTGTAGATAGGGTCGGTGAGCGTGTTTGGCTGCAGAGCAACTTGCTGCTCTTGTTGGTAGCGCGGCAGAATTTACTTCATCTATTTGACTGACAGTGAGTGACAGACCTTGACAATGCAAAAGTGCCTGTAACTGCGGGTCTAAAAAGGCCATTTTAGCTGAATCAGAAAGCACATCACGTTACCCGTCATTGTCAAATTTTCCCAATCAACCTTGAACCTTACGCGTTAGCAATATAGATGAAAATGAAATTTGACAGATTGTTGTGTAGTTAATATTATAATTCTGTCAAAGTGGCCTTTTTAGCCCCCCTGGTCCATTTGAAATAAAGGGTTTTGTATTTACATAGTGACAAAATGTGACAACTGTTTAGGAAATAACAGGTGTTATCTATATACTAATACTAGTTGTCCCGCGCAACTTCGCTTGCGTCAATACAACCCGCTTCCAAAAACAAAACACTACTTACAAGGTATAAAATAACTTCGGAAGAAAGAAACGAACTTTAATTTCGGCAGTCGGTGTCAAAAAACGAAAAAGTAACCAAAAACATCGACTTCCAAAATTAAAGTTCGTTTCTTTCTTCCGAAGTTATTTTATACCTTGTAAGTAGTGTTTTGTTTTTGGAAGCGGGTTGTATTTTTTGTATAAAAGTTTTTTAGTTCGATGCAGTATACTTGCCATTTGGTCCCGTAAAAATTTGATTCAGTTTGGTTCAGTAGTTTTTATTTTATAAGCATTTTTGCTTATTTCAACTTTTGCGTAGACGAAAACGTCGTCTAAGTATCACCACTTAAAAGTTGTTTTTGTTTTTGAAGCCGATTATATTTTTTTGTAAAAAAAGTTTTTTGACGTAGAAAAAACTTCAGATTTTTATTTTAGCAAAATTATCTTTGTTTTGTGTAGTGTTGGTAATTTTATAATGACAGATAAGTGTTTAGAAATTGGTGGTGTGACACCCCCTGTGCCCTCCCATCGGACTGCTATGTAAGTAAGGGATAGACGGACAGACGAACGAACTGAAAGACAGACTGCAGATGCTTAGTATTAGGGTTTCGTTAGTTAACTATCAGGTAGGAAACACCTAATGAAAACCTAGTGGTCGCAAGAACGACTACTGTTGACTGAGCGCGTCCAGTGTTTCATTCTCGATTTTGCTATAAGGTTAGGCGCCAGATTCTTCTTCTTATCGTGCGGGCAGTAAGGTCTAACGACCCCACACACCCTAGTGTCAAAGTTTCTAAACCGCCTCAAGGGCCTCTGACATGGTTTATTTGACGACCGCCATTTGGCGGCCGGGACCACCGACTTATACGTGCCTTCCGAAGCACGGAATCATCTTTTTATAAGATAATCAGATGATTCAAGCCTGCAGTGTCCTAGCCAAATTAGAAACAACTTTACAAAGTATGCTTCCCGTGGGAATCGAACCCACGACCACCGAGTCACAAGGCAAACGCCTAAACCACTCGACCACGGAGGCAGTTGGACTCAACCACGGAGGCACTCGACCACGGAGGCGCCAGATAAATGATGTACAATAACGGTCACTGACCTACATATATTAATTGATTTTCTATTTTCAAAAACAGAAATAAAATTATGCTGAACCGACTTCTATAGTAATACTAGCTGACCCGCGCGGCTTCGCTCCCGTCAACTGGCTACCCTAGCTACCCTACCCGACCTACCCTACCCTACCTACCCTACCCGACCTACCCTACCCGACCTACCCTACCCGACCTACCCTACCCTACCTACCCTACCCGACCTACCCTACCCGACCTACCCTACCCGACCTACCCTACCCGACCTACCCTACCCTACCTACCCTACCCTACCCGACCTACCCTACCCTACCCTACCCTACCCAAGGTCATACCCAAGGCCTACATCGGTCAAGCCGTTTCGGAGGAGTACGGTAACTAAAACTGTGACATGGAAATTTATAGGTCTCTAGTAATGAAAAAAAAATCATAAATTATTGTTCGGGTCTACAAAGGGACATTAGGGAAAGGTCAATTTGGTTTGTTGCAAGTTTATCTGGCGCTGTAGATAGGGTCACTGAGTGTGTTTGGCTGCAGAGCAACTTGCTGCTCTTGTTGGTAGCGCGGCAGAATTTACTTCATCTATTTGACTGACAGTGAGTGACAGACCTTGACAATGCAAAAGTGCCTGTAACTGCGGGTCTAAAAAGGCCATTTTAGCTGAATCAGAAAGCACATCACGTTACCCGTCATTGTCAAATTTTCCCAATCAACCTTGAACCTTACGCGTTAGCAATATAGATGAAAATGAAATTTGACAGATTTTTGTGTAGTTAATATTATAATTCTGTCAAAGTGGCCTTTTTAGCCCCCCCCTGGTCCATTTGAAATAAAGGGTTTTGTATTTACGTGACAACTGTTTAGGAAATAACAGGTGTTATCTATATACTAATACTAGTTGTCCCGCGCAACTTCGCTTGCGTCACAATTTTCATTACTGCTCCGCTCCTATTGGTCTTAGCGTGATGTTATATAGAGTTTTTCTAATCGGACCAGCAGTTCCAGCAGAAAAAGTTTGTGTGTTTGCTTGAACGCGCTAATCTCAGGAACTACTGGTCCGATTTAAAAAATTATTTCAGTGTTAGATAGCCCATTTATCGAGGAAAGCTATAGGCTATTTATATCATCACGATAAATCCAATAGGAGCGGAGCAGACGAAGTTGCGCGGGTCGACTAGTATGTAAATAAGTAGAGTACAAATTACGTTTCGCTTTCATCCACCGCATATAACAAATTCTCTAAATTATTCTAGTTAAGATTATAATCTTTTGCAAATTACTCCGAGCGTGTACTACAAAAAAGACATATTTCACCAAAATTAGCAGCGTTTTTTTGCGAATCGTGTACAGACAAAATGGTTGGTTTAGCCAATAAATTGTGCTTTATCTTCAAATCTAGACAGATTACACGTTTTATCTTGTTTTAAAAGAATAACGCAGATTTTGAAAATATACAATACTAGCTGATGCCCGCGGCTTCGCCTGCGTGGATGTGTCATCGCGGCCAAAATTAATCAGATCCCAGACGGCTTATTTTTTTCCGACATCTCCAACAAATATCATTATATTTTAGCAATATATACAAAAACTTGATAAATTATATACTCAAACCTTCTTCGAGAACCACTATATCCATTGGTGAAAAAAACATGAAAATCGGTGCAGTAGTTTTTGTGTTTATTGCGAACAGACAGACAGACAGACGCACTGTTATAATATGTAGTGATGATATAATATATTACCTACAAACCAAATTACTTTTTCTTTTTTTTTTAGTATGGGAAATCATCAAATGACTCCTCCCGCTCTAGGTGAAGCAGGAGGGAGTGTCAGACTCTTACTGACTAAAACCCATCCGTGTTTCTCCCAGTGCCCTTTGCGCTCCAGGGTACGGTGCCTCTTTCGAACGAAGTCCGCAGCCCCAGCAGGCACTGGCCCTAGTGGGCCCCGTCTTCCGTGCTGACATCTCCTTGAGGCGCGTTGGGATCGCAGCGCGCCGCCGACCCGGGCCTGGTTCTGATCAGACAGCGAGCCACCCAATGCTCGCCGTCCGCAGGCCTACGGTGGCCGGGAATCGTCCTGCGACTCTCGACGCCCGGGGCGTCAAGCAAAAGTACCTACCAACTTAATAAACACTGTATCTAAAAATGTATTGCGCACAATGGTACCTAAGTCAGATAAACTTGCAATAAAGTACATTGACCTTTCCTGTCCCTTCGTAAATACCCGAACAATATATCATGAACCGTTTTTCATTACTAGAGAACGTGAAGAATCACGATAGAAGTCTTTATTTCTGTTTTCGATAAGTATTAAGAAAGTCAATAAACGTATGTAGGCCAATGACCGTTATTGCACATTAATCAGGCGACTACCATAGCCTCCGACAGCGGGTTCTCCTGCGTGAAAGTCAAAACTCATCCGAAAGGCATCTGCTCCTAGATCCTGAGATAAAATGTATCCTATGTATTATCTAAGACACCTTCTATCCTTGTGCCAAGTTTCATTGAAATCCGATCAGCCGTTGAGACGTGAATAAGTAACAGACATGCAAAGTTACTTTCGAAACTATACCCAAACAGTTTGTTTGTTTTTGGTTGAACGCGCTTATCTCCGGAAACACTGGTTAGAATTGTTTTTTTTTTGTGTTGGATATCCCATGAAGGCCGATGACGGATTACGGATTTATTCCAGGGTGATATAACATCACGGTACGACCAATTTTTTTTTGTTTCTGGCCTCTCGCAGGTCAACCTAGGAGGTTGTCGACTGTTTAACCGGACTTTCCTGTGGTGGCCTTAATATAATATTAAAGCCTACAGCCAGGGCTCCGGTACGACCAATAGGACCGGAGCATTAATGAAAAACCGGCCAAGTGCGAGTCGGACTCTCACACGAAGGGTTCCGTACCCTAAATTTTTATTATTTGTTGTTTTAGCGGCAATAGAAGTACACAATCTGTGAAAATTTCAGCTCTCTATCTATTACGGTTCTTGAGATACAGCCCGCTGACAGACAGACAGACGGACGGACGGACAGCGGAGGCTTAGTAATAGGGTTCCGTTGGTAACCCTTCGGGTACAGAACCCTAAAAATGTGAATCAGTTGCCTCAGTTGCCTGAAATAAAGGATAAATAAATAAAAACTGATTACCTTCCGTGTATTAACGCCTTACTGAGGGTTTATTTCGTTTGTTAAAGCCGCTCTCTCGAAAAAGCTCAAAAATAGCGTGCAGATGAAGCAGTTTTCGTCGGCATTTACTGAGAAATTACATCTGAAAAAAATAGGTAGTAATCTACTTACATGATATATTACGTAATTTGATCCAGAATATATGTATCGGTATTACATAATATGAAAAAAAAAACATCAAATCACCTCCAAATCGTAGAGATGAAACTATTTATATCCTTCATTTTTTAACAAAAGACTAAAAAAAATATCTACTGCTTTGCAACACAAACGTATATAATTTGGTTTTGTTACGTTTTAAAAATATGTATTATTTTTATTATAAAAAATTAAAAATACGGGTAGCGGAGTGGCGCGTAGTGGTGTAGACTGTAGTTAGCTCCGTTTGTATGCACAAGGTCATTTCCATGTGTACAAGCCTTAAAAGATTAGGTACTTCAGTTTTTTTTATCGAAGAAACTGAAGTATCTAATCGTGTTTCTAAAATGTACGATTTATAGAGCGAATCCTTAAATATCGTACATATCTACGTTAATATTATAAAGAGGAAAGATTTGTTGGTCTGTTTGTTTGTTTGAAATGAGAAGGCTTCGAAACTACTGGACCAATTTGAAAAGTTCTTTCACCATTAGACTCCTTTCTTTTAAAGATGGGAAATCATCAAATGACTCCTCCCGCTCTGGGTGAAGCAGAAGGGAGTGTCAGACTCTTACTGACTAAAACCAATCCGTGTTCCTCCTAGTGCCCTTTTGCGTTCCAGGGCTACGGTACCTTTTTCGAACAGATTCCGCAGCCCCAGCAGTCACTTGCCCTAGCGGACCCCGTCTTCTGTGCTGACATCTCTTTGAGGCGCGCGGGGATCGCAGCGCGCCGCCGACCCGGGCATGGTTCTGTAGAGCTATTCTGTAACAACATTTTCGTGTCTCGACAGCGGAATCCGAGGTGAGTATCAAATTACGTCAAACGTAAGACCTTTATGTTGTGTGCAATAAAGCACACTTTGTGTGGTTTGTCACTCAGGTGAAGCTCGATATCGAAATAGTTATTTACAGAATAGACTAGCTGATCAGACGGCGAGCCACCCAATTCTCGCCGTCCATTTGAATCCTACATTATGCCAGATGAATATAGATTTTTTTCAAAAAAGTTAGAGATCCGTATGAAAAAGTTCGATAACCCAAGGTGTGAAAAATGTACAAAAAAAAAATCCTTATATCGCGTACGCTGCGGAAACAATTGACAATACAGCAAAAATTATATATAAGATTGGTGACAATGCCGCCAGTCTTTTGGGCTCACTTCCAGTCGACAGCCATGCGGACGAATTTTTTGACTCTATATTACAGTTAGGAGTTTTAATGTCTATTTTAAGTGTATTTATTTAAAGTATTTTTAAGCGTTATTAAATAAAATATACACTAGATTACTAAAGGTTAAATGATATCATTTCATCGATGCCCCCGTAACGAAAACTTAAGATATGAAATTGGTTTTCCCAAAACTTAACCTCTGCCTTCTTATCTTGGATGTCGTCTACCCACGCCGCCCCAATCAACGAAGGTATCTAATTATTATGGAAAACCCGACTGTAATAAAACAAACATTGCACATTCCAAACAAGTGTGAAGAGAACTGTCGCCCTCAGGGTTCCGTGTCAAAGCTCCCTAAGCCCGAAGCCCGTAATTTCAGGCGTTTTCAACTCCGTATCACCTTCGGACTTACGAATAGTCCCGAACCCGAACTAAGGATGAATGACAACACGATTTAACAGTACTTTTCGTTCTTCTTGTCGTGAGGACAGTAAGGTCTAACGACTCCACACACCCTAGTTTCAGAGTTTCTAAACCGCCTCAAGGGCCTCTGATATGGTTTATTTATCGTCTATAATCTATGGACCAAAGTAGCCTGAAATCATCTGCCTAGCCTTTTCCCAACTATATTGGGGTCGGCTTCTAGTCAAGCCGGATTTAGCTGAATACCAGTATTTTACAAGGAGCGGCTGCCTGTCAGACCTCCACAACCCATTAACCGGGTAACACGGTACTTCGTGGCAAGACTGGAGTCAGATTTACTGGCTTCTGACTATCCGTAACGACTGCCAAAGATCAACAAATGACCAAAGATCTACAAATGACAGCCGGGACCAACGGCTTATCGTGCTTTCCGAGACACGGAGGAAACTCGTTATGTTAAGATGGTCACCCGTTTGTGACAATAAAGTAGAAGATGTCCATCACCTTTTGTTGGAGTGTGTCAGGAATGAGTCTGAAAGAAGTAGAGTAATTAGTAAACTGAATATTAATAAGCTAGATTTAGGTAGCTTTAATGTTATTCTTACCAAACCAATGTCGCCAGCAGCTGTTTTAGTTTATTCATTGGTTAATTTGTAATTGTGATGTCTTTGGGTAAGGTTACGATGGAACTGATGTAACATTATGTTAAAAGTTCCTTAAATAAATAAATAATAATAATAATAAGATGGTCATCCATCCACAGACCAACCTTGGCAAGCGTTGCTTAGCCTGGAAGATCGACCCGTGCGGCTGTTATTATCTAGCCACGAGCTCCTCACGCCAGAAAAAGTAGCCTAAAATAAAAAGGTTATCATTATTATTTCTTCAAATAGATAACATTAGGAGTTCATCATCATCATCTCCTTCTTCTTCTTCTTCGTCTTGACTGAGACTATCGAGGAACTCAGTAAAATGCTCGATGAACTCAGTGGAGCTTCCGAAAGAATGGGTCTTAAAATTAACACGGACAAAACCAAGGTCATGGTGAATACCTATGTAGCAGCCCTCTCTTATCAAGATCGGAGACTACACTCGGTATTCTAGATGGGTAGGTCAACCGGGGACAAACGGTCCTGTTAGGTAGGGCCAGCTTCGAGAGAGAGGTCAACCGTCGAATCCGACTCGGCTGGGCGGCGCGGCGTTCGGGAAGTTGCGTGGTATCTTCTCGTCCCACATAGTGTCTCAAGACGAAAGTCTATGACATGACCAGTGCGTGTTGCCAGTGATGACTAACGTAACCGAAACGTGGCCTCATTCTGATGAGAGCGTTCAGACCCTCGGTCTGTCCCAAATGAGTGGTCTAACTCATCGTATCTAATAATTTTATCACGACGAAACATTTTTATAGTGCAGAAACCCCCTGGTTTCTGCACTATAAAAATGTTTCGACCTTTAGAACCGAAAATGATCTCATTCTGACGAGACCACGTTTCGGTTCCATAAGTTTTCTTCTTATCGTGTGGGCAGTAAGGTCTAACGACCCCACACACCCTAGTGTCAGAGTTTCTAAACCACCTCAAGGGCCTCTGACATGGTTTATTTGACGACCACTATTTGGTGGCCGGGACCACCGGCTAATACGTACCTTCCGAAGCACGGAATCATCTTTTATCAGACAATCAGGTGATTCAAGACTGCAATATTCTAGCCAAACTGGAAACAACTTTACGAAGTATGCTTCCCGTGGGAATCTAACCCACGACCACCGCGTCACATGACAAACGACGGTTTAAAGGCAGAGGAAAGGGCAAACTTGGAGTTTCTTTGCGTGATCGAATCAGGAATGATCCGCAAGAGAACCAAGTTTACCGACATAGGAACGACCCGAAGGATCGCCAAACTAAAGTAGCAGTGGCGAGGGCACGTTGCTCGCAGAACAGATAGTCGATGGGGCCGAAAAGTTCTGGAGTGGCGACCGAGTATTGGAATTACCAGTACGCACAGTCGCGTGCGTTGGAAGGACTCTCGCAAAGTGGACCGATGACCTGGTGAGGGTCGCGGGTAGCCGTTGGGCGCGAGACGCACAGGACCGGTTGTTGTGGCGACACTTGGGGAAGGCCTATCCATCCAGTAGTGGACGTCTTTCGGCTGATATGATGATGCTGATTTCCCAAGGAACTCTAAAATGACCGTGTTTACGTGAACCATTAGGTCAACGAATTATCTGTGGTTATCTCTGTGTGTAGTACTTGGCACCAGTATCTATGCCTTAAAGCTGTATATAAATGTAGCGAAACGCGAGCGTATTGCATTATTGTATTAAAGTGATTACCAACGGTGGTCGCTCCATCTTCTTTTGTAAAAATAACTTGGTTTTCAAAAGAATTACAAATGTGTAGAGCGCTGTGTGTACTGGTGATGGTGGCTATGTCCAAAGGGATGGTACACTCCTGGAGTGAGTACAATTTTCAGTTTCCGTTTCCTGTCATGTAATAGGCTAGTTTCCACCATCTTTAAATTGCAAATGTATTTAGTTAGAGTACTGAAAAATATTGGACAAGTATTTTTCTATTTAGTAAATCAATGAAAAATTACAAAGATAAAACGCATCAAAACTCGTGACGTCAGAATACACTACCACGGCGTGACGTATTAAGAATTTTCAAAGCATCGCATCTTCGTCAATTTTGGTTATTAGATTTTTTCAGTGGACAAGCCTATTGTACGGTAAAGGCACACAAATAAATAAACAACACAGCCTTTTATTCATACAGTGCTAGTTACAAAATTTAGTTTTTTAACCTAACCGAAAAGGAGGAGGTTCTATGTTCGGCTGTATGTATTTTTTTTAATGTATATTCACCGATTTCTCCGCCAATTATGAACCGATTTTTATAATTCTTTTTTTATTCGAAAGCCTATACTCCTGAGGTAGTCCCATTGTCAATAAGTTAGAATCTGATGATGGGATCCCATGAAAATCGAGGGAAACCCTTGAATTTTATAGGCACATACAATGTTTTTCATGAAATTTCTAACGCAATTCAGATATTTGTGCCTGATAATCATAATCTCATGTTACTGAGCTGATGATGATAAGTCAGGATCTGATGATGGGATCCCATGAAAAATGTTTTTGTAACCGATTTGGATGATTATTTTTTTGTTTGGAAGAGTATTTTCTCGGACTGGTCCCATTTTAATTTGGTGATGATCTGATGAAGAACTTCGGAGGTAGGCAACGGAAATCTTCAATCAATTATAGCAAATGAATCGGGATTTCTGGAATCGCATGTCTGTTGATTGTTTACACCAGTTCATAACATAACATCACGCCGGTACGCTGTGTTTGTGGTTTCACTTTTTAGTTGTGTACGCAGTTACCACTAAAAAGTGAAAAATAAAAAACTTTTTTACAAATAAATAAAACCGACTTCCAAAAACAAAACACTACAAAATATAAAATAACTTTAATTTCGAAAGTCGCTGTGAAAATACCAAAAACCGGTGTTTTTGGTATTTTTATTTTTATACTTCCGAAATGTTTTGTTTTTATCTATTTCAGTTTCTTCTTGGCAAAGGCCTCTTCCAACTTGTTTCTTTCGCTGTAATTGTCCATATATCTGTATTGTTTCCTTCTCAATCTTGCCTGCCCATCATCTAAACGGTCTCCCTCTTTTGCGATTCCCATCCCTAGGATACCACTCTGTTACTGCTCTACTCCATTTGTCCTTTCCTCTAATAGTATGTCCTGCCCATCTCAAATTATTTATTTTCACTTCGACTGCACATCTTCAATTTTCGTTCACTCTCTTATTGTTATGCAGTGGTGGCCCGGTGGTAACGCCTGCGACTTACGAGTTGCAGCTGGATTGAACCCAGACAGGCGCTATACTTTGTGTAAATTATTTCATCACCACTGATCTCAAAACAGTGAAGGAAAACATCGTGAGGAAACCGGCATATCCTCGAACCGAAGATATGTGACATCTACCAACCCGCACTGGGCCCGCGTGGTGGATTACGGCTCACTCCCTCTCACCAAGAGGAGGCCTGTGTCCCAGCAGTGGGAACATTATAGGCTGATTATGCGATGCTTATTGTTTTATTTCGGATCCTGTCACTTTTTCGTTTGTTTAGCATATTCCTTTCCACGGTAAAAAATCCTTTATTTCAAATAGACTTTAATAGACCAGTAACAGGCACTTTGAATAGTCAAGGTCTGTCTGTTAAATAGTTGAAACTAATTCTGCCGCGCTAGCAGCAGTCTGCTTTGTAGCATATCGCACTTACCATCCCTATCTCCAGCGCGGCAGTTGCACATTCCAAAGAGTAGATCCTATGGAGAAGAACGTGCATGAAACTCCATGGACACTCATTTAAATCAGTGTTGATACATCCCATTTTCAACTAATCTACTGTACCGATTCAGTTGAAATTTCTGTGACCCGTGTGTGTGTGATGGTATCACTTTTAGAGAACCAATTAGAAATTTAAACGTAAATGCACTAGATTTCTCTAGTGTTCTAGTGCGTGTACGTGAATTAGCTTTATGTTATCCTGAGAGATCGAGATAAAATCTGCCCTCTGCTTCTTTCTGGGGTCAGAGGGTCTTAGAAGACTACTTTAGTAGAATCAGAAAGCACATCAAGCTACCTGAAACGATTTTTTTTCCCATTCAACCTTGAACCTAACGCTTCAGCGATAAAGATGAAAACGAAAGACACACACACACAGTTTTAATTTGTACGGGAAGTGCTCCATGAACCAATAGTGATACTGTAAGTATTGGTATTTCTGTGGGGATGCCTAAAGTATATCCTTGTGCAAAGGGGCAACTAAATCTAACCTGGCAGTTCTGAGAAAAAATATACTTTAGAATTCACATTTCTTGCTACATTCTCCAGGATTTCATTTTCAAATCCTGACCTGGTGACAATGGGAACGTTTGGGAAGTAACCCTTAAGTTTCCTGGTAGCTTCACAGGCTTCGCGGAGCCACCTCACCGTTCCGAGGATTTGTTCTCGTTTGGTATCCACAGCCTCGCATTCCAGGATGACGTGGGCGGCTGATTCTTCGGCGTCAATACAGTCCCTGCAGAGTGGGCTACCCTTAGTAAATTAAAATGTTATTCTCTTGTTTCAGACTTTGCCGTAGGTTTCGGAGATCAACTTATGTTTTATACTGACGATGGAAACAAAACAGACACAGTACATTTTGAGTCCCGAAACCTCGGAAGCTTAGCCTACGATGAGGTCCACGACATGATACTTTACGTCGACAAACAGAACAACAACGATACTATATGTGGATATAACTTATCTTCGAAAGAGAACGTCTGTTACACACAGAGAAACAGTCGTAATATTCATAGTATTGCTTACGATCCGGTCACTGAGGTAATTTTCTTTACTGATACCAATGAAAAGAGTATCAACTGGATTTCATTAAAACGCGGATCTAATAACAATATTACCGAAAATCTTCTAATCAAAATGGCTGAACGGACCCCAACGGATGTCGCCGTTGACAGCTGCGGAGGGTACGTTGCAAACATTTTACTACTTACTAACACTTCGACCGCGCTGCAATTGTCGTGTCTTTTTCCGCCAAAAGGAGCCAATTCCAACCAGTACCCCTATTCTGTAACAACATTTTCGTGTCTCGACAGCGGAATCCGAGGTGAGTATCAAAATTCAAATTCAAATTCAAATTCAAATTCAAAGCATTTTATTTCAAATAAACCATTCACAGGCACTTTTGAAACGTCAAGGTTGGTCAGTCAAAAACATGGAAGCTATTTGCACGTTCCAAAGCGTAGATCTCTATGGAGAAGAACGTGCAAGAAACTCCACGGACACTCTTTTAAATCATGTTCTGTTTTACAACATTCCAAGTTACATATACTTGTTGCTTCTGCATGTGAGGACAATGCAAAGAAAAAAAAAGGGCTTATTATAAGAATTTTAAATTTAAAGATTAAAATAAGCCAATGGCAGTTAAGAGATGACCAGTCTCAACCGACGGCGCCTGTTCACGAACATGACGCGTGAATCGGCACCTTTCAGCTCAACCATTTCGAAGGGAACCGAATGATCAAACCCACGCGCCGCCATCAGCGAGACATTTGAGAGAGCATGACATGCTCTCAACCACCATGCTCGTTCATGTCCAACAAGTAAAACTATAACTACTCACATAAAATGTAAATGGTTTCATGGTACTCACATTTACAAAATTTGAAAAATATGCTTCTACTTTACACAAAACTATGGTTGTCAATGACCAAATAATGAAAAATAAATTAATAAAGAGAACGATTAAGTTCTTACATCAAAAATAATAAATAAGTATTTAATATAATAATATAATTTGTATGTATATAAGAATAAATAAACGAAATAATGTAAGAACCTCTAAAAGGAGCGAGCATCTCTTCCAAATATAAAAACATAAAAACCTAAAAAGTGGACCTAAGCAGCTGTGACTGTGGAGCAGGACCAGCATTTAGCCAAGCGTTTTTATCGAGGATATAATCTTCCAGTTTATAATACGCTTGTCTACATAGTGTGCGTTTTATGCATGCTTTAAATTTTCTCTCATTCAGTTCGAGAATATCAACTGGTATTTTATTATAAAATTTAATACAGTACCCCATAAAAGAAGTGTGTACTTTGGCCAATCTGAATCGGGGTTGATCTAATTTGTTCCTATTTCTAGTATTAAAATTATGCCTGTCACTAATCTTGCTAAAGAGATGAAGATTTTTCCGAACATACATAATATTTTCGTAAATGTATTGACAAGGTACCGTCATGATGTTGATACAAATTACGTCAAACGCAAGACCTTTATGTTGTGTGCAATAAAGCTCACTTTGTGAGGTTTGTCACTCAAGTGAAGCTCGGTATCGAAATGGTTACTTACAGAATAGACTTGCAGCTCCATCTTTCCGAGGTGCAACCGTGCCGATTAACGACCGACTTGAGCTTCTTTTGGTTTGTCGTCGGTCAACTGAAATTGACGCTTAATGGCATCCCACATGCCATACCAAATCACGCAGTTTGAACTTCTTTTTTTTTAAAACGCAAAGCTTAATATCCTATGGCCCCCGATCGACCAAAAAACATGGCGGTCGCCGATTTTTTATAATCAAACTATTCAATTGTTGTGGCGTCGCAACGGCTATTGTGACCAGGTTATCACAGGTTACGTCTGCCCTCAATTTTGGCCCTTTCAAAGAGACAAAAGCTCAAGTGGCTGCAAAGAAGTTGGGGATCCTAGCAAAGGCGAGACGGTACTTCACGCCGGAACAGCTGCTCAAACTCTATCAAGCGCAAGTTCAATCGTGTATGGAATAATGTCTCACCTTTGGGTCGTATCTGCCAGATACCAGCTTGTAAATTGAGAAACAAGCCAAGAGGATCATTGGCAATGAGAGGCTCGTCGAGTAGAAGCACCAAAGTCTTGAGCTTCGACGACGAGTTGCTAGCCTGTCGGTTTTCTACCGGTTGCATTTTGGGGAATGTGCGACGGAATTGCATAATTTAATTCCGCCAAGCCCGTTCCATCATCGGACCATAAGACGAACGGCGATGCGCCACCGGTACATCCCACCCACACGCACAAAACGTTTCGGAAACACATTCATAGTGCGTACAGCTAAGGAGTGGAATTCCCTGCCAGAGTCTGTGTGCCCTGATAGCTACAACCTGGGAGTCTATAAGTCAAGAGTGCCCTTCCCCAGGAAATCAGGATGGCAACCAGCCGATATACCTTCAAAGTCAAGGTTCGAGAGCACATCCGTAAGAAGTTGGCTGTATCGTTACAGCGCTAGTTATAATTCATTGTTTGCTTGCATCACTTCTTCAAGTATAGTTGTGTATTAGTTTATTAATTTGAGTATATATTATAGTATTTTATTGTATTTATAGTTTATATACATATATATATCTTTGTATTAATTTAAATATTAATCGCGGTTCTGTTTTTTTTTCACAATTTTCACCTACTTGTGTTATTCTCTGCATCACCCAAAGGTTGACTGGTAGAAAATGCCTCAGGCATTAAGTTCGCCTCTGTACATCTGTGTGCGTAAAGTGTTAAATAAATAAATAAGAGTGAATAGGTTACTTCTAGGCAAGCGTGCTCCATCTTCGACCACATCATCGCTTACCATGAGGTGAGATAGTGATCAAACGCGTGCCTATCAAAAGTTAACTAAAAAATTTCTTAAGGTTCCCTAATTTTTTTCTAGTCAAATTATATACTTAAAACTTCCTCGAGAACCACTCTATCCATTGGTAAAACAACATGAAAATTAGTGCAGCAGTTTTTGAGTTTATCGCGAAAAGACAGACAGACGCGGCGGAAGACATTGTTTTGTAGTGTAGTGATGAGGCCTATTACAATTTGATGCGTTTTTTGTGTAAAATGGCCAAATTTGGCTTTCCTATTCTTAGAAACTAAAATCTTTAGACCACTTTGGCTTATTGGGTAGGTGAGAATGGTTTTTAGTATAGTGCGTAGCGGCCTCACTTTTCGCAGTTTTATGGTTCCCAACAAAAAAAGGAACTCTTATAGGATAACTCGGGCGTCTGTCTGTCCGTCTGTCACAGCCAGTTTTCGCCGAATCCACTGGACCGATTCTGTAAATGTAGTACACATATGGACCTCTGTGACCCGAAAACGGAAGCGTTACGAAAATCATAAAAAATTACCATGGGGTCACTTTCAGGGGGTCAAATAAAAAAAAAAAATGTCGTCTGACATATCAAATGAAAGGGCGTACTGAAAGGGTTTTAATTTAAATTTTTTTCATATTTTTAAATGTTTTGTGGTTCGACTCACAAAAAGCATTTTTATGATATTCAAATCTATACTTCTATCTTTAATAATATATAAAGCTGAAGAGTTTGTTTGTTTATTTACTTGAACGCGCTAATCTCAGGAACTACTGGTCCAATTTGCAAAATTCGAGTGTTAGATAGCCCATTTGTCGAGGAAGGCTATAGGCTATATATCATTACGCTAAGACCAATAGGAGCGGAGCAGACGAAGTTGCGCAGTTTCATATAAAATACTGCTTCATTTGCAGAGGTGTTTTTACCAATATAATACAAATCCTTTTCTTAATAAATATGTTAGTCATCTTGAGCGTTTAATTTAGAGCAAAATTGCCGTTGACACCTTTTTATTTGGATGTAAATTAGTCAAAGACCACCCTATCGCTTTGGGATATCCTGTAATGGTAGAAGTGTTGTGATAAATAAATAAATAAATAAATAAATCTCAATATTATTGACTCTGGTAACACTTTGTTAGTTTGGGCTAAATATACATTTGCACCCGTGCGAAGCCGGGGCGGATCGCTAGTCAGTTATAAATCACTACATAGTTTAAAACAAAGTCGCTTCCGCTGTCTGTCTGTCCCTATGTATGCTTAGATCTTTAAAACTACGCAACGGATTTTGATGCGGGTTTTTTAAATATATAAAGTGGTTCTCGAGGAAGGTTTAAGTATTTAATTTACACCTTAACTTTATAAAACCTCTATCTCTTCTTGTTGGAGATTTGGTAATCTAAAGTGGTATTCAACTTACAGGTACATCTACTGGTCCAGCCCGGACATCGAGAGAATCCGTTTTAATGGTTCCGGAAGAGAGGACTTATCCAATTCGTACTATGTAAATCGTGGCTTTAGCTTCACTATTGATCCACAAACAAGGAACATATACACATTTGACCCTTTGCTTCCCGTACTGTGGCGTTACAACATAGCTGAAAAAAAATATATTTATGTAACTCAAACAAAGCCTGAATCAAAAGGTTTGACCGTTTCAAAAGATAACATCTACTGGATGAGCAGTAGCGAAGACTATAAAAGTGTTTGGCAATATCCAAAGAAACCAGACTCCTCACTTCTACTGGAGCCCAAAGCACTTAATTTATATTCTAAAAAGTCCCTAAGTTTAACTGCAAACTGTAAAATACTTGATCAAATTAAAGAAAATCACGATTGCGAATCACTGTCGACCAACACGCCTACAACTGGTATCATCGATGTACAAGTCCCTAAAAACAGCAAAATACTTCCTTCTTTATTACTTTTTAATATTCCCTAGATCTAGACACGCGGCAGCGTTTCCAGACAAAAGTTCAAAGAAAAAGGAACTGGCGACACAGCAGCTGTGTGCGATTACACGAACCATTTCGAGATACTTTCAAGACCCCTTTTATTATACATTCAATATATTATACACCTAATTCAATATACATACATGAAATTTTGCACATTTATTAAAAGGGTATAATTTAGACGGTCACCAAAAATAATATTTTTAAGACTCTAAGCCTAGGCACCAAAATGGATCAATGGTCACCAAATTCTATCCAACTCAACTGTGATTGCCATAAAATGTAGGCTTGGGGTTACAAACTGGATAAAATAGGTTAGGTTAGGTTAGAATTGTGCCCAACCGCGCGCGAGCCGAGCGAGCGAAGCGAGCGGTGCCGCGGCAGCGGCCGGCGAGCGCTACTTCTCGAATATTATTTGGTGACCATTTATCTGTTTTGGTAACCGTTTAGAACTTTTTTGGTAGTAAAATTGGTACTTTTTTGGGCGGTGTTTAAACACAAGCCATTATTAAAACCCCGTAGCATGTCTAGAATCTAAAATTTCATAAATGTAACTCCAATGGTTTTTCATATATTAAAGTTTAAAAAACGGCATTTTTATGACTGATATGGATTTCTTTGAGACTTGTCACATTCACAGGCCACATTATGTAGCATTCAATTTGTATTTTTCAATAAATTCACGTCAATAAATTAAATTTAATGTATTTATATGGTGTTTTGCCGTTGTGCTCGTGGCTAAATAATAACAGCCGCACGGGTCGATCTTCAACGTTAAGCAACGCTTGCCAAGGTTGGTCTGTGGATGGGTGACCATCTTATCGAGCTTCCTCCGTGCCTCAGAAAGCACGTTAAGCCGTTGGTCCCAGCTGTCATTTGTAGCTATTTGGTAGTCGTTACGGATTGTCAGAAGCCAGTAAATCAGACTCCAGTCTTGCCATGAAGTACCGTGTTACCCAGTTAATGGATTGTGGAGGTCTGGTAGGCAGCCGCTCCTCGTAAAATACTGGTATTCAGCTAAATCCGGCTTGACTGGAAGCCGACCCCAATATAGTTGGGAAAAGGCTAGGCAGATGATGATATATGGTGTTTTATTTTGTAGATACCCTTAATATTGGATCATACCATCCATACTTATCTAGACGCGCGGCAGCGTGTCTAGATTTACAGCCAAGACGAATCTTGAGTCTTACTTCATCTTATTTACAGCCAAGACGAATCTTGAGCCTTAATTACTTCATCTTATTTACAGCCAAGACGAATCTTGAGTCTTACTTCATCTTATTTACAGCCAAGACGAATCTTGAGCCTTAATTACTTCATCTTATTTACAGCCAAGAAGAATCTTGAGCCTTAATTACTTCATCTTATTTACAGCCAAGACGAATCTTGAGCCTTAATTACTTCATCTTATTTACAGCCAAGACGAATCTTGAGCCTTAATTACTTCATCTTATTTACAGCCAAGACGAATCTTGAGCCTTACTTCATCTTATTTACAGCCAAGACGAATCTTGAGCCTTACTTCATCTTATTTACAGCCAAGACGAATCTTGAGCCTTACTTCATCTTATTTACAGCCAAGACGAATCTTGAGCCTTACTTCATCTTATTTACAGCCAAGACGAATCTTGAGTTTACTTCATCTTATTTACAGCCAAGACGAATCTTGAGCCTTACTTCATCTTATTTACAGCCAAGACGAATCTTGAGCCTTACTTCATCTTATTTACAGCCAAGACGAATCTTGAGCCTTACTTCATCTTATTTACAGCCAAGACGAATCTTGAGCCTTACTTCATCTTATTTACAGCCAAGACGAATCTTGAGCCTTACTTCATCTTATTTACAGACAAGACGAATCTTGAGCCTTACTTCATCTTATTTACAGCCAAGACGAATCTTGAGCCTTACTTCATCTTATTTCAGGAATATCTACAAAACTTTGCACCCATTTAGACCTCAAAACATTTTTATATTTGAACTTTTGTCTCCCTTTTTCGCATTTATGTTTTTGATGGGATTTTCACTTCCTCGGGTCCCTGGAGACCCGGTCCTTTGGTAGGCGTACGCGGGGCCGAAGCCAACTCGCAGAGGCCCCTTTAGACATTTCAAATGGAATGGGACACCAACCGACGATTATCCCTGTGTGCACTGTGAAAGTATACCCAAAGACAATCCCCGGTTGGAGCAGGACTATTGCAGAATATGGAAACAAAAGATGAAAGGCTATGGGTTTGGCTGGTTTAGTGGACTGATAATCGTTTACTATGGAAGAACTATTTGCCCCTGCCTGACCATTGACAATTAAAACGGCTTTAAAATGGCAGGGGGTGCCTTGCTCACTCAATAAATGGGCCCCCCGAAAAGGGTCGCTAGCACAAAGTGTGTTCGCTCCGGCCAGCCAATAAAGGCAAGCCGGAAATGAGGAACAAGACTTCTCCCTGGAGATCAGGTCCATGGGGTCGCTAGTGCCCAACAGTTCGCCAGTAAACTGCCTTGCGGATAAGAGATAAAATGGTTTGTGAGATTGTATTGTAGGATACATTTCTGGATCGTCTGGAATTTTTTTTACCATAGAAAGCCACGTTATTTGTAAGTTTCATGGGCTATACAGGGTTATTTGTAAAACACTAGCAACCTCTTAGGCAGCTGTTTCATACAAAATGCAATATTTACCCAATGAAAATGTATGGAACAGCTGATATTTTTCTCGAGCTTTCGGAGTTTTCTCAAAGTAAAAGTCGCTTATAATCATGTGTACTTTCACTGCCTAAGAGGTTGCTGGTGTTTTACAAATAACCCTGTATATTAACCCGATAAATACCACCCAGCGAAGTAGGCACAGGTCAGCTGGTTATGTATAAAAAAACAGATCAGTCCGAGACTCCTGGGGAAACGCTTTCACACACGTATGGAACTCCAGTATATAATATTGTATAGGCATAGGGCTGACTTTGGACTAAATTAGTTTCTATACAATAAATTCAAACGACAACGACAATGGTTAAAACCACATAAATTAAGTAGCGTTATGAATATTTACACCATACGATACGAATACGACGCGCCTGTGATATTTGAAAAACTGAGAGATAAATGTGAGTTTAACACATCTAGTGTTAAACTCACATTTAGCTCTCCTGTAATATTAATTACCAACTCCTATAATAAAAAACGGAAATAGGTAGGCGAAGTTGCTATCCTATGTGTATTCGAATATATAACAAGATTCCTAACCAAATTAAAGAACTTCCAATGGTCTGTTATTGGGCTCAGTCGGAATAAATATATAAATAAAAGAGTGGACTGTTTCAAAATACCTATACCAAAATTTGCTTGTCATTATAATAGTTTATTATCAGAAAGGTGGGTACAAAATCATCTATCCAATTCAAAAACAGTATAAAAATGTTTGACTTTAAAAAGACAGAGTAAACGATGTCTGTGCTAGTATAAACTGTGTGACTGACATCAGCGCCTTCCTCTTACATATTTAAATAACAAAAATTAACATAATTATTTGCAATATAACAATATAATAACTACTATTTTAAAGCCGTTTTAATTGTCAATGGTCAGGCAGGGGCCAATAGTTCTTCCATAGTAGTAGTTATTAGTTCACTAAACCAGCCAAACCCATAGCGTTTCATGTTTTGTTTCCATATTTTGCAATAGTTTTGCTCCACCCGGGGATTGTCCTTGGGTATACTTTCACAGTGCATGCATTTGAAATGTCTAAAGAGGCCTCTGCGAGTTGGCATCGGCCCCTCGTACGCCTACCAAAGGACCGGGTCTCTAGGGACCCGAGAATGTCAAAAACTAATAACTACAAGATTTTAATACTAAAGTTGATTCAAAATTAGTAGAATATAAATGTAACATAATAAAAATAAAAATAGCACAATAATAATTACAGTTTAACATAATTTGATTTAATTAAATTGATAATAATGATTATTTAAGATTAAACAATAAAATTAATGTTAGGTTAAAGGCATGCATGGAAATACTTTTATGTAAGTGAAGATGAGTTTATAATATTTATTTTGGAATAGCGCATAGTAAATTATATATTTCTGTTGAATAGCCTTTCAGTTTCGTCGTATGTAAGACCCTGAAGATATTTTCTTACATTTATATTGCGGCAAAGGATATATTTTGCAAACCTTATTGACCGCATTATAAAGGCGACCACTCAAGTTCGGAAAATGTCGACTTGCTAGAGCAGTATTATGATTGAATATGTTATAGTACCATTGTAGGACATTTTGTAACCATATACAGGATGTCCCGAAAATCAACGTCAAGCGGGTACGGGGCGATAGGCTATGTTATACCAGTCCAGGTAAAAAACCATGTTACTTGGTTAAGGCTTGTATACATGCCAATGACCTTGTGCATACAAATGGAGCTAACTACGGCTCTACGCGCCACTTCGCTACCCCCATTTTTGAAAAAATGAAAAAAAAAAATGAAAAATGAAAAAATGTTTATTTGTCCCAAAAGCAGTTACATGGATTATAAATGAGACGTCCCCAGTAAGTAATTGATAATACTTGTGTTGGGGCTTATCTCGCTCTTTCCCAATTTTTAACAATATTGAGACTTGCACAAAATTTTTTATACTCTTCTGATAAAAAAATGAAGAAGTAAAATGGTTTCAACTCAACGATTTGGAGGTGATTTGGTGGTTTTTTTTTTTCTTATTATGTGATAGCGATAGACAAACTCTAACCAAACCAAATTATTACGTATCATATCATGTAGATTACTGACTATTTTTTTCAGATGTAATTTCTCTAGTAGTGCCGACGAAAAACTGCTTCTTCTCTATTTTAAGCTTTTTTCGAGGAAATGCTGGCGGCGAGACTTTGTAGGTACGTAAAAAGTCATAATTCGAGGTTTGGCTCTCGACTGTTTTCTCCTCCAATATTGGACCGATTTCAGAGTTATCTCACAAACTGAATAAGAAGGATGTATACTGTGTCTCTATGTTTTCTTTTTTTGATTAATAGTTGCCAAATTTGTACACTAGGGCTCTGTTGACAAGAAGAAGACGCCTCAGGCGTCGGGAGTCGCAGGACTCGTCCCGGCCGCCGTAGGCGCGGGCCTGCGGACGGCGAGCAGTGGGTGGCTCGCCGTCTGATCAGAACTAGGCCCGGGTCGGCGGCGCGCTGCGATCCCAGCGCGCCTCAAAGAAATGTCAGCGTGGAAGACGGGGCCCGGGAATCTGTTCGAAAGAAGTGCCGTAGCCTTAGAACGCAAAGGGCACCAGGAGGAACACGGATGGGTTTTAGTCAGTAAGAGTCTGACACTCCCTCTTGCTTCACCCAGAGCGGGAGGAGTCATTTGATGATTTCCCATCCTTAAAATAAAAGAAACAAAAAAAGGGCTCTGTTGACAGTGATTTATCGGACAATTTTGAGCATTTTGTGAGAGTTCTAGTGACCTCACTACACATCATACACTCATCACACGAGACACATACTATGTTTCAATGCTCACACACTCATTCACTCTTCTAATAGGTATATTTACAATAGCAAGTCCCTGTAACTTGTTACATGTTTATTTATTAGTTTTTGTCAATTTTGGTTTAAAAAAAATTAAATGTACTTTTCTTCGGTTATTATTATAGTTTTGGAGCATAACTACTGTTACTTTATATCATCTCAAACATTAAATCTCCCACAAAAAAAATACTGTTTAAAAAAAACGGTTAATAAATCATCAAAAAGGAAACATAGGGACACAGTAAATAACCTTCTTATTCAGTTTGTGTAATATCTCTTAAATCGTGACATAGTCGTCCCGTGATCGTCTCATCTAAAAACACCGTGGGAAGTTATTGTTATTTTCGTTATAGGCTGGCCATTATGAAATCATTTTGGACAAAAGAAATGGAACACAAGAGATTTTACCCGTAACAGTAAGTGGGTAAGCAGATCACCAGTATTAAGTTGATTCAAATTGCAACTGCCATGCTGGAGCTATGGTCGGTGAGTGCATTTTGCTGCAGAACAACTTGCTGCTCTTAGCGCGGCAGAACTAACTACGTCTATTTGACTGGCAGACCTTGACAACGTCAAAAGTACCTGACAGTGGTCTATTTGAAATAAAGGGATTTGTATTTGATAAAAAACTGTTTTTACAAAAAATACAACCGACTTCCAAAAACAAAAGAAAAGAAAAGAACTTTAATTATTATTATAAAAAATAACCAAAAACACCGCCTTCCTAAATTAAAATTCTTTTTTTTTCTTCCGAAGTTATTTTGTACCTTGTAGTGTTTTGTTTTTGGAAGTCGGTTGTATTTTTTATAAAAAAGTTTTTTTTTTTCACTTTTTAGTGGTACCTACCTGCGCACCCATTAACAGCGTACCGGCGCAATGTTATGTTAAAAACTGGTGTAAACACTAAAAAATATTGAATTTCAGCAATCCCGATCCATTTGCTATGATTTATTGAAAAGTTCCGTTGCCTACCTCCGAAGTTCTTCGTCAGATCTCTACCAAATTGAAACGAGACCAGTCCAGGAAAATATTCTTCCAAACAAAAAAAGAATCATCCAAATCGGCTGACAATTGGCGAAAATATCGCTGAACAAACATTTTTCATGGGATCTCATCATCAGATCCTAATTTATACCGTCCATCATCAGCTCAGCAACATGAAATGATGATTACCATGCACAAATATCTGAATTGCGTTAGAAAGTTAATGAAAAACATTGAATGTGCCTGTTAAAGATTTTCATGGGATCCCATCATCCGATTCTAATTTGGCGACAATGGGACCAATCGGGAAGTATACCCTTTCAGATGAAACAAGAAATTTTCAAATCGGCTCATAAATGACGGATTTATGAGGTAACAAACATACAAAAAAAAAAAAACCGAATTTATTCATTTATTGAGAATCTGCTCCTTTTTTTGAAGTCGATTAAAAAAGTAGAAAATGTTTGTGCTGAAGAAAAATAAGTCGGACATCGCCAACCCGTTTCCAGAAAGTGTGGCTTGGTGATTCTGTGAGAGAAAAAACGAAGGAGGCGAAGGAGTCACCGCGGCCCTGGGACGCATTAGGAGGAATACGGATAGGTTTTAGTCAGTAAGAGTCTGACACTCCCTTCCGCTCCGCCCAGAGCTGGAGGAGTCATTTGGTGATTTCCTATCATCATCATCATCATCATCATCATCTCTAATCACCCGAAAGACATCCACTGCTGGACATAGGGCTATCGACTCGCCCACCGAGGGTTCCGTACATATTACTACATTTTTTATGATTCAATTACAAGTTAATAGTTTTCAGACTTTTTCCTATACTTGCAGTATAAGACGGTATTAATTACCAAATTTCATAGTTGTCGAAATATACGTTTTTTTTGTGGCATAAACGGTCGTTTTTTTACGTTAACTTAGACCTTTGATTTCTTCACAGCTTCAAGAGACTATATACCTGAGTATATGGTTTTAATTTCTACTCGATACCGCCACGCGTTCCCAAGACAACAAAGACAGACAGACCGTTTTTTCTTTCGTAAAAAAGGACCATAACAGGCTGGTAGTCTTCCTAAATAGTTAGTAAACTAAATCGCAGTGTCTGCTTCAATCTGTTTCCCTTATTTCTTCTTAAGGTGAATGCTCCAGGGTAGCCCGCGAAATTCAAATGATTTTTTTTGAAATATTCATTCTTTCGAACTACATGAACTTAGAGGGCTATATTGATGATTAAAATGGTTATAATTCTTTAGATAAATACGCGTTACGGTCGCGGATTGCATTTGGTCCACATACAGCTTCACACTGACCGGCAAATTGCAAAAAACATAAAAATATTTGAATTTCGCGGGCTACCCTGGAGCATCCACCTTACCACGCACCAGATTTTGACACTATTTCCTCTAAAAGAGAAGCCGTCTAAGTGCAAGTCGGACTATCAAGGGTTCCGTACACTTTGTTGTTATAATGGCAATAGAAATACACACTCCGTGTTATCTGTGTAAATTTCAACTGTCTACCTATTAAGGTTCTTGAAATACCGGCCACTAACAGACAGACGGACGGACAGTGGAGGTTCAGTAATAGGATTCAGTTGGTTATCGTTCGGATACGGAATCTTAAAAAACCGGCCAAGTGCGAGTCGGACTCGCACACGAAGGGTTCCGTACCATAAACCTTAATTTTTATTATTTTTTGTTATACCGGCAATAGAAATACACAATCTGTGAAAATTTCAAGTGTCTACCTGTTACGGTTTTTGAGATACAGCCCGCTGACAGACAGACGGACGGACAGCGGAGTCTTAGTAATAGGGTTCCGTTGGTTCGGAACCCTAAAAAGCGATAAACGAGGACTTGTACCTAATAATTTATGCAGTGCACCCGTGCAAATCCAGAGCGGGTCACTAATAGCCATCCTATAATAAACTAGTACTTAATTAAATACCTTCATCTCATTTCCAAAATTTCGAAAAAGTGAAAAGTGGGTGTTAATGTACTGTCTCTGTAATTGCAAGTTCCAAATAGCCAATTAACTCGAGATAATTAATTAGACAATACAAATTACTGTAAATGTGGTCCAGTAATTAATTTTATTATATTTCATAGAATAGTATTTACCAGATAGCACTGTCAGAGATTTTATTCTAAAACCATTTTTACGGATTACCATTCGTGTACGGAACCCTAAAATTGTGTTTTTAAAATGCTCTTACTTACTCTCTCATTTGTAAAACTCTATTATACGTGTAGAGATCGAAAATTAGATAAAATTCAATTGGCAAGGAAGCATAAAAATGACCAGTAGCCTAGGCCTAATAAAACCATTAAACAATATTACGACCCAAATAATACAAAATTTTATGACGGACGGAAAGCCTCGTCAAATTCTAATGATAAGATCTACCTGAATTAAAGATATTTTGAAACATCCATTCTATTTAGACCTCTTATTCTACTGAAAATTAGATTGCAGATGGGTCAGTAAAATTCAAAAGTGCCAACATGTTTTCTCAAAAAGAATTTAGCTTTTTTTCTTCGTGTTGATATGCTTTTCGAAATTCTAATTTCACTTTTTAATGATACCTTGTTGCGAGCTGAAATATGTAAACGTGATCCTATTTATATTGGTCTATGTGAGTTCCATTCTACGACTATTTTACTTAGACCGATCCGCTCGTACAAAGAAACCAAGATTACAGATCCACTCATATTGGCCATACTTTTCATTTGTCGGAGTAAATAATATTCGCACAGTCGCATTGTAGGGTCGCGAGAGAACGCGCGCATTCAAAAAATTCAAAATGGAGTCGCTGTCAAATTTTTTTTTAATTTTAATTTTTTGTAGTAATGTCAAATTCATTAAGGCGGAAGAAAATAGTTTAATGACAGTTTTAGAAGCTAAGTTTCAAGACAAATTAAGTGAATGTAGTCATTTTGTTGCTAGATGGCTGGAAGATTTCAATGATCGACATTTAGGAAACAGTGAATTAGGAAGAATACTGCACTATAAGGATTTGAAACCTAAATTTGGTTTGGAATCTTCAAGAAGTAAGTATTTTATATTCTTAATCTAACTTGCTAATATTATCTCACAGCAAGGCAAACTGGCAAAGGACTCCCATATACCTTCTCCACAGTTTTTATTCTGTACTTACTAATTCCATGCAATATTCTAATTACTTATCTAAAAAAATCGGTCTAGAGCGAGTCTGACGCGCACTGAAGGTTCCGTGCCATCATATAAAACGTGAAAAAAAAATGTTTTAAAATTTTCATAGGCGAGCCATATATTCATCAGAGAATTTTAACACTGCGGTGTATATTGCAGTTTTAGATCAGCTCCATCTCTTGACCGCTAGTGGAATTAATGTAATTTTTGTTGATGATTTCTGAAAAAGTGTGCGATGTCTCTCAATAGAGACATCGTTTTATTTTTCCTGTAATTTTTACATACATTTCTATCACATAGAATAATTTCAGTTTTTTTTCTATGCAAACTTCGGAGAAAAGGGCTATTTACATTTTTCGGCAAAAGTTAATTTTTTATTTTTTGAGAATTTGCAAACAGCGCTCTTTCATTTGCTACACCACATGCCCTAGTAGCATCATTTCGATTTTTTAAGAACTTCTTTCAGTCACTGTTGCTAAAAATATATACATTTTTATTTCTTCCTTATTTGCAAACGGTAACATACACAAATCAAATCACCAGGGTCCTGCGTTTCCGGGATAAAATCCCTACATACATTCTGATTTATGTATGTTAGTACTTAGGAGTTACGAATTCCATGATATTTTCTAAATTCAATCTCATTGGTGCACCAAAAGAATTGAAAGTTTTTCCAAAAGCTTATTGAAGTTTGCCTTGCACTTATATTATGTTGGTCGCGAGTTCGATTCCCGCCCAAACCAAATAAAAAACAAAGCTTTGGATGAACAGTATGCTAAATTGTTATAGGTACCTATAGTAGTTTTTAGGATCCCAAACGTTCGTATGGAATAAGTGAACCCTAAAATCTAGGATCACTCGTGTGTTGGCAGCCAATCTGTCACAGCCAATTTGCTCGAAATCTACTGAACAGATTCAGATCAAAGGTTAATAATGAACTTCATTTCTTAATTAAATAAATTTAAAGTAAGAAATTGATGTATGCCGTATGGTGTCGGCCGGTGCCGTATGGTGCCGTAAAAGAATAATAGGTACCATCCCATCACTTCCCGTAGGTGTTGTAATAGGCGACTAAGGGACTCAACAGAGAATGGGCAGCAGCGTTCTCTGTAAAACTCAACACCATACACTGCGATCGCCAACCCGCCTGCCAAGCGTGGCGATTATGACAAACCCCACCCTTCTCGGGTAGGCCTATGTCCAGCATCCAAAGAAAGCCAAGAGGATCATCGGCAATGAGAGGCTCGTCGCGACGAAGCTCCAAAGTCTTGAACATCGACGACGAGTTGCTAGCTTGTCGGTGTTCTACCGGTTGCATTTTGGGGAATGTGCGACGGAATTGCATAATTTAATTCCACCAAGCCCTTTCCATCATCGGAGCACAAGACGAACGGCGATGTGCCACCGGTACATGGTGGACATCCCACCCATACGCACAAAACGTTTTGGGAACACATTCATAGTGCGTACAGCTAAGGAGTGGAATTCCCTGCCGGAGTCTGTTTCCTGATAGCTACAACCTGGCAGTCTTAAGTCGAGATTGAATAAGGTACTTCTAGGCAAGCGTGCTCCATCTTCGACTACATCATCGCTTACCATCAGGTGAGGTAGTGGTCAAACGCGTGCCTATAAATAGTAAAAAAAAAAAATGACTGATCCGCTGACTTATAGATCATCCAGTGGCAGTATAAAGCTGAAATTTGGCATGTACGAGTAGGTTCCTTGGGGAGTGTAGGGAAGCACTAAAAGAGGATTTACCGAAGTTCCTACGAGAACAGGAAAAAACAGGATATGCGCGTACAAAGTCGCGAGCAAAAGCTACTTATAGATTACAGGAAATCTAATAAGAAGTCTGTGGTTTTTGCTACGTAATCCCATGCACGTTAGTCCGACTCGCCTCTTGGCCAGTTCTTCTCGGTACCAAGCTTTGAATGAACAGTTAGTTAAATTGTTTTATAATGGTTTTTATTTATACTTTAACAAGCCTATGAAGCATTCTCGACAGTAATCTCAAACACTTATTTTTAGATTAACGCCTCACTGAATTTGGAGTACCGTAACCAAATTGATATAATGAATTTTTACGAGACATTATTGTCTTGTTACATGATAGTTACCTACAGTAATTTTTACAAAATTGGGTAAGTATTCAAAATCTTTATTTACTCCAATAGCTCACCCAAGGAAGGAAAAATAGGGGAAAGAATCCGTGTATAAACGAATTTTTAACCTTTACAGACATTATTTTTTATGCACTCGCTTTCAGATTAGTTTCAATAAATGGGTAAATTATGTTTTTGCGCTGCCTAGTGTAAGTGAAAACGAACAATAATCATACTAAAAGCGTTTTAAAACAACTTTAAGCCCCATTAGTAACTCAGTGGAGAACAATTTGTACATGTCTAGGTACTCACACAATGATGCGTATGCGCAACTACAGTTCATTTGCCATCACGGTAAGCTCAGCGGCTCAGCAATTGAACGCTTCGCTGCTTATCGTGGGTTCGATACCTTCCGGAACAATACATATATTTTCATGGTCTTTAGTTATATTTGTTTCGGATATCTATGGTTATTTGTGTATGTGAGTTAATATTTGAAAATCCGCGATAAGGGATATTTTTTTTGCTATTGATAAGCACACGTAAACACGTTTGACCACTATCTCACCCTGATGGTAAGCACGCTTGCCTAGAAGTAACCTATTCACTCTTGACTTAAAGACTCCCAGGTTGTAGCTATCAGGAAACACAGACTTCGGCAGGGAATTCGATTCCTTAGCTGTACGCACTATGAATGTGTTCCCAAAACATTTTGTGCGTGTAGGTGGGATGTCCACCATGTACCGGTGGCGCATCGCCGTTCGTCTTGTGGTCCGATGATGAAACGGGCGTGGCGGAATTAAATTATGCAATTCCGTCGCATATTCCCCAAAATGCAACCGATAGAAAACCGAACGGCTAGCAACTCGGCGTCTAATTTAGTATTATTCTGCAAAAGTGGCCACTAAGTTTGCCTATTCTTCTGCTGCGCCCACAGAGGCGGCCGGCACCAGTCGGGGGCTGCGTTAGCCCCCGGTGCAAGTGTGCAAAGGTACACAAGGAGGTTTTAGCCAATAGCAGTATCACAGACACCCTTGTCTATCAGACTCCATAACTGAAGAAGTCTATCACCAGTAGAAGTCTGATATAATAGAACCTTCTTATGACTAAACCGTCTGTCCCAGGGCAGGAGACATCCGTGACGATTTCCAGATCTTAGCCACAAAAAAAATGGTTCGAATTTCTCTTCTATGTTCCAGAAGGAAAGAACATGAAGAAGATGGGCATGGCGCTGATCCCGGTGATCTTCCACGTGGGGGCCACGTCCACCTGGATGCTGCTCACCAGCATCATGGCGGCCAAGTCCGTCGCCATCGGCCTGGCGCTGCTCGTCTTCAAGATTGCTGTTAGTTCTGCTAAGGTACGTCTTTTCGTCCATTAGCGCGACGCAGGGTAATGTGTTTATCATCCTTTTTTTTTAAGGATCGGAAATCATCAAATGTCTCCTCCCGCTTTGGGTGAAGCAGAAGGGAGTGTCAGACTCTTACTGACTAAAACCCATCCGCGTTCCTTTCAGTCATTTGCGTTCCAGGGTACGGTGCCTCTTTCGAACGAAGTCCGCAGCCCCAGCAGGCACAGGCACTAGCGGGCCCCGTCTTTTACGCTGACAGCTCTTTGAGGCACGCGTGGAACACAGAGCGCCGTCCACCCGGGCCTGGTTCTGATCAGACGGCGAGCCACCCAATGCTCGCCGTCCGAGGCTCGCACTTACGGTGGCCGAAAATCGCCCTGCGACTCCCGACGCCCGGGGCGTCTTCTTCTGTTGAGGCGGCTGGGGCGAGAGGTTTCCCTTTCTCTCACACGTTTGGCTTCCTCCTTTGCTAGCATTACTGCTTGTGTTTACCATCCTACATCACTTACGGATGCCGTTTTTTCTCTAGGAACATAACTGGTTCGATTTCTGACTGAATTCAATAATGCAGTTTTAGTTTTCAGCAAAATCGGGCTCGAGACCCCTTTCATTGTTTTTCACTATTCCTCATAGAAGCCGCGCAACTTCGTCTGCTCCGCTCCTATTGGTCTTAGCGTGATGATATATAGCCTATAGCCTTCCTCGATAAATGGATCGGACCAGTAGTTCCTGAGATTAGCGCGTTCAAGCAAACTCTTCAGCTTTATATATTAGTACTAGTTGATCCGCGCAACTTCGTCTGCGTCATAATTTTCATTACTGCTCCGCTCCTATTGGTCTTAGCGAGATGATATATAGCCTATAGCCTTCCTCGATAAATGGATCGGACCAGTAGTTCCTGAGATTAGCGCGTTCAAGCAAACTCTTCAGCTTTATATATTAGTACTAGTTGATCCGCGCAACTTCGTCTGCGTCATAATTTTCATTACTGCTCCGCTCCTATTGGTCTTAGCGAGACGATATATAGCCTATAGCCTTCCTCGATAAATGGATCGGACCAGCAGTTCCTGAGATTAGCGCGTTCAAGCAAACTCTTCAGCTTTATATATTAGTACTAGTTGATCCGCGCAACTTCGTCTGCGTCATAATTTTCATTACTGCTCCGCTCCTATTGGTCTTAGCGAGACGATATATAGCCTATAGCCTTCCTCGATAAATGGATCGGACCAGCAGTTCCTGAGATTAGCGCGTTCAAGCAAACTCTTCAGCTTTATATATTAGTACTAGTTGACCCGCGCAACTTCGTCTGCGTCATAATTTTCATTACTGCTCCGCTCCTATTGGTCTTAGCGAGACGATATATAGCCTATAGCCTTCCTCGATAAATGGATCGGACCAGTAGTTCCTGAGATTAGCGCGTTCAAGCAAACTCTTCAGCTTTATATATTAGTACTAGTTGACCCGCGCAACTTCGTCTGCGTCATAATTTTCATTACTGCTCCGCTCCTATTGGTCTTAGCGAGATGATACATAGCCTATAGCCTTCCTCGATAAATGGGCTATCTAACACTGAAATATTTTTTCAAATCGGACTAGTAGTTCCTGAGATTAGCGCGTTCAAACAAACTCTTCAGCTTTATACATTAGTATAGAGTATAGAATGATGTTTGATCATTTGTGCCGCTACTGTAGAGACACTCGGATGGGCCTATCTACGTTCGTGTCAATCGATTCGTCTTATTGTTTACCAAAACTTTAATATAATGGCGACAACCAAACGCTATTTTTATAATTTAGTTTTATTTTTTTTTTATTTTTTTTTTTGGTATGCGTCATGCTTGGCGCAAATAAACGCTTCTTCTTTCTTTATTTTCTTTTTTCTTAAAGAAATGAAGTGTAGAAAAAATGCAACTCGACGAATTATGATTTGTGGTGAAAAGTTCTACACAAGTCACTTTTTAGGGTTCCGTACCTAAAGGGTAACCAACGGAACCCTATTACTAAGCCTCCGCTGTCCGTCCGTCCGTCCGTCTATCTACCAGCGGGCTGTATCTCAAGAACCGTAATAGATAGAGAGTTGAAATTTACACAGATTGTGTATTTCTAATAAAAATTAAAGTTTATGGTACGGAACCCATCGTGTGCGCGTCCGACTCGCTCTTGGCCGGTTTTTTAAGCAGTCTGTTTAAAAAGTCAGCCAATACCCCATGAGGTGGTGACCACTTACCATGAGACCACACGTTTTTTGCCCTTATCAACCTCCCTAACTCCCGACTTATCTGTGGTTGCTATAGTATATCTTGTCAAATACACCTCTATCAGCCGTCATTTCATCACACAATCCACCTCAAACAAAGTAAAAATCTATCACGAAAAACTCATCTTGATAACAAAACAAACTGCCAAAAAAACTATGGCACGCTGACCCAGACTGCAGTAATCAGCATAGTTATCACGCTTCCTACCAGGGCGTTTATCAAGCCATTATTTTCAACGATCTACGAAATTTAATGACAGTACCGTGTAGGAACACAGAGTAAAAAGTATTGTCTCTGCACGCAATGCTTATTGTCTATGGTATTTTTTGTCTGTGCGCCAGAGAATGGAAGCACCGCGCCGCGCCAGAAGCGACTAGAGATGCCATTACCTTTAGTAATAACATTATTTTATTTATTGAGGTATCTTAAAACTATATTTAAAGATTGCCCTAACATGATTGTCTGATAAACGATACAAGGTATTCAGTATCGTATCAAAATAGGTAAAGTAAAGTGACCTAGATATTTTTTCGTTCGATGTTTTTATATAACAGTAGTTGACCCGCGCAACTTCGTCTGCGTCACAATTTTCATTACCGCTCCGCTACTGTAGGTCTTAGAGTGATGGTATAAAGCCTATAGCCTTCCTCGATAAATGGGCTATCTACTTTATTCTTGAGAATTTGAGTTTATAATGCGCTAATCCATTTTTACTAATGATAGGCACGCGTTTGACCACTATCTCACCTGTTGGCAAGCGATGATGTGGTCGAAGATGGAGCACGCTTGCCTAGAAGTAACATATTTACTCTTGACTTAAAGATTCCCAGGTTGTAGCTATCAGGAAACACAGAGTCCGTCAGGGAATTCCACTCCTTAGACAGCTAAGGAGTGGAATTCCCTGACGTTTTTCCCAAAACGTTTTGTGCGTGTGGGTGGGATGTCCACCGGTGGCGCATCACCATTCGTTTGTCTTGTGGTCCGATCATGGAACGGGCTCGGCGGAATTAAATTATGCCATTCTGTCGCACATTTAAACCAGTCATACATACACCCAGAGTTGCTGTTTATCCCTATCTGGTGATGCGTTTTTCATGATAAAATTAGCTATAATATAATTTCAGACAATTTTATCTCAAATTATAAAGCCAATTGAGCTATACTTAATTAAATTCTTTAATTTCCTTTACAAATCAAAACAATTTATAGTGACTGCAATTTAATGATCTAGCTCTCCGGTTATAAGAGAGAACTCGTTAAAATTACATTTATTAGAATGAGAAAGGTATTCAGAAGCACTAGACTAGACTGTAATTAACGGCCTAGTTTTGGACCTAACGTGACTTGAATGAAAGTTAAATTTAACTACTAGCGAATGTGTTACGCGTTCTAAGTAACGCAGGCCTCGTACTCTCCAAAAAACTAATTTGTTAAGAGGAAACAAGGGCGGTGAGACTGTATGTAAAAAGGTCCTAACTCGAGGTTTGAATCTCGACTGTTTTATGCTCCAATATTGGACCGATTTTAAAGATATATTTCACAAACTGAATAAGAAGAATGTAGACTGTGTCCCTATGTTTATTTTTGTTTCTTTCTTTTGTTCTGTTTTGTGTGACGACCGCGTACCGAAAGACGCAATGTTGGAAGGCCCACAAGGCTCCCACAAGGTGAACCGATGACCTGTACCACTATTCTGTAACAACATTTTCGTGTCTCGACAGCGGAATCCGAAGTGAGTATCAAATTACGTCAGACGTAAGACCTTTATGTTGTGTGCAATCAAGTTCACTTTGTGAGGTTTATCACTCTAGTGAAGCTCGATATCGAAATGTTTATTTGCTGAATAGACTTGCTGGAGACGGTCGCGGGTAGCCGATGGATGCGAGACGCGCAGGACCGGTGTTGGGGCGACGCTTGGGGAAGGCCTTTGTCCAGCTGTGGACGTTTTTCGGCAGAAACGATGATGATGAGAAAAAAAATGAGGAAATAAAATATGATACAAGGGGTACTGTGTTACCCAGATATTGAGTTGTGGAAGTCAAATATGCAGTCGCTCTACGTACAATGCTGGTATTCAGCTAAATCCGGTTTGACTGGAACCTTCTTAATTCTTTATTGTACACCATAAGCGAGCATGCAGAGGCAGCCTGTAATTAAGGCTACACTATAAAATGTACAAACATGTGTACCTCAACATGTATATATTCTGGTGATGCTTTGTTGGTTGTCCTTAAATCTTATATATATATACTAATATATAAAGCTGAAGAGTTTGTTTGTTTACTTGAACGCGCTAATCTCAGGAACAACTGGTCCGATTTGTAAAAATTATTTCAGTGTTAGATAGCCCATTTATCGAGGAAGGCTATAAGCTATATATAATCACGCTAAGACCAATAGGAGCGGAGCAGTAATGAAAATTGTGACGCAAACGAAGTTGCGCGGGTCAACTAGTCAATTAATAAATAGCAACATATATTTTACAGTGAAGAAAAGTTCATGTAAGTACAAAGGCGAGCTTAACTCAAAGTCTTCTCACGCCCAAATCGTTTTGGGATTTACTTTGCTAAAGAGTTTTTTTTTATTTCCTGTCAGAATCTTTGTTTCCTGATAGCTACAACCTGGAGGTCTTTAAGTCAAGAGTGAATAGGTTACTTCTAGGCAAGCGTGCTCCATCTTCGACCACATCATCGCTTACCATCAGGTGAGATGGTGGTCACACGCGTTCCTACCAATAATCTATACTAATATATGTATAAAGCTGAATGTTTGTTTGTTTGCTTAAGCGCGCTAATCTCAGGAACTACTGGTCCGATTACAAAAATCGGGTCAACTCGTATATAATTCAAACAGCCGAACAAGAACAAGGGAATCTCCTCCATTTTGAAGTCGGTTAAAAAGATAATGAGTGACATGTCAAAAAACAAGACACTCTCGCTTTAAAAAGCTTTTGGAAGTAATTCCTATGGAGATATCAATCAAATGCTTATTAGGCCTGAGTTTTAACGCATGAAAAATAGTAAAAAACTTATTCAATTTCACTTTATACAGTACACGCCACATCTACATACAGTTTGCCTATAGTTTTTGCATTTCCGAACTTCCATTGTTGGAATTTAAACTCTATTTCAAAACTTATATATCTCAAAATAGCATGCATGGAACGCTATGCTGTTAAGTACATGTTTTTTAATAACTTTTTTCTTCGTATTTAAAATTGAATTCGACAATGTTGTACTACAATAGCCATTTTGTATTGTGTATTAGTAATTATCGCCCCGCGGTTGGTATGGTCTCAGTGAGAGCGACTTTCTCTGTAATTTAATTCACATATTTAACATTAGAAAAGCAAAAGAAGATTTTTTTTTTTTAATCTGCGATCAGTCATTGGACTATAATCAGATGGGCTGAAGTAAATAAACTTTTAGAGACTTAGGGCCATCGCCTTAACTCTCCTTATTCAAGTAGCACATTTGCTCTTCTCTGGCGGTTTATCGGATTCCGCATTAGAAGCGTACTTGTCAATGGGTTAGGGTGATGTTTTAATCGGTCTGTGTATTTGTCTATTACTGTTTAGCTTCTTCCATAACAGTTTTCATGTTGAGGTATTCGTGTATCTCTGAGTTGCGGATAAACCAAGCTGCACCACTTACAGTCCTTAGGATATTGTTTTGAGCTCGTTGGAGACAAAGGATGTTTGATTTGCAGGCTGAGGACCAAACCTGTATCCCATAAGTCCAAATGGGTTTTATGACTGAACTGTAGATCCGGAGTTTATTGCTCAGAGACAATGTTGACTGTCTGCCAAGCAGCTATAAAAGATTCTTAAAACGATAGTTCACTTCGTTGCGTTTATGCTTGATGTGATCTTTCCAAGTCATACGTTGGTCCAAATAGAATCCTAGGTATTTGACGCATTTGGATTGCTGTAGAGGATCTTGGCCGAGGTTGATTGTTGGACACAGTTTCTTTCTCAAAGTGAATGTGATCTGGTGGGATTTGGAGGCACTCGCTTTTACTCGCCATGTGCGCAACCACTGGTTAGATTTAGCTGGTTCTGAAGAATTCTACTGGCTTCATCTGGGTCACTACTTGTTGCAAGAAATGCGGCGTCATCTGCAAAGGTCGCGACTGTTACATTTGGAGCTTGAGGAAGGTCATGGGTGAATATATTATATAACACAGGACCAAGGACTGAACCCTGTGGTACTCCAGCGCTGCAGGTATGAAGAGAAGATCGCGCGCTTCGTTGCTTGACTTGGAACATTCTGTCGTGCAAATAAGTAATAAGCAAAAGAAGTTAATTAAATTTTTGTTGTTTTTCTAATTTTCATTTTATACCGTTCACAATAATTAATCTCTAAAAAAACTTTTTTACAATAAAATAAAATTTTAATTTCGGAAGTGGTTTTTTTGGTTATTTTGTTTTTGAACACCGACTTCCGAAATTAAAGTTGATTTTTACTTTGTAGTGTTTTGGTTTTGGAAGTCGGTTTTATTTTTTTGAAATTTTCTATTTTTCACTTTTTAATGGTACGCAGGTACCACTAAAAAATGAAACCACAAACACAGCATGCCAGCGTGATGTAATGTTATGAACTGGTGTAAACAATCAACAGACATACGATTTCAGAAATCCCGATCCATTTGCTATCATTTATTGAAGAGTTTCGTTGCCTACCGCCGAAGTTCTTCATCAGATATTCACCAAATTAAAATGAAATCAGTCCAGGAAAATATTGTTCCAAACGAAAAAAGAATCATCGAAATCGGTTAACAATTGGCGAAAATATCGCTGAACAAACATTTTTCATGGGATCCCATCATCAGATCCTGACTTATACCTTCCATCATCGCCTCAGCAACATGAGATGATAATTACCAGGCACAAATATCTGAATTGCGTTAGAAAGTTTATGAAAAACATTGTATGTGCTCATAAAATTTGAGGGTTTCCCTCGATTTTCATGAGATGATGGAATCATCAGATTCTAACTTGATGACAAAAGGACTACCTCAGGAAAATAAGCTTTCGAATAAAAAAATAATTTTCAAAATCGGTTCAGAATTGGCGAAGAAATCGATGAACATACATAAAAAAAAAAACATACATACAGCCGAACATAGAACCTCCTCCTTTTTGAAGAAGTCGGTTAAATAGTATAAAACAAAGTCGCTGTCTGTCTATCTGTTCTTCATGTTCTTCTACATCTCGCTACGGACATTAATGCGGCTCTCACTGAAAATACGATTGAAAAACAAACTGAAACGAAGCACCAGTAAAACATACAGTTTGACATTGACGCTTCTATGCTGCCACCTATAGTTCCTGTACGTTTCCTATAGACTGTTACTAGTTTCTTGTCACTCAACTCGCTCTCACCTCTCACTCAGACCGCATCCTAACCGTTACCGTTAAAAAGCGCGTGAGTTTTATACATATTAAAACTCTTTACTATTTTCTTGTACAAGACTTGACTTATTAATCTACTTAGAATTTGACCTACAAAGCCTACATTACTCCAAATAACTTGATATTGAATTTTAGAAAACGAAATAAAGTGAATGTGATAAGAAAGTGAGATATTGAATTTCAAACCAATTCTTTCGTTCATTTTGATGCAATTGTTTAGGTATGTGCTTGGGGGAGCTCGTGGCTAGATAACAACAGCCGCACGGGTCGATCTTCAAGGTTAAGCAACGCTTGCCAGGTTGGTCTGTGGATGGGTGACCATCTTAACATAGCGAGTTTCCTCCGTGCCTCGGAAAGCACGGTAAGCCGTTGGTCCCGGCTGTCATTTGTAGATCTTTGGCAGTCGTTACGGATTGTCAGAAGCCAGTAAATCTGACTCCAGTCTTGCCATGAAGTACCGTGTAACCCAGTTAATGGGTTGTGGAGGTCTGGTAGGCAGCCGCTCCTCGTAAAGTACTGGTATTCAGCTAAATCCGGCTTGACTGGAAACCGACCCCAATATAGTTGGGAAAAGGCTAGGCAGGTGATTTAGGTATGTACCATAGATATTATATTTCTGTAGTATGTACGTATTGTATTTTGAAAGCTGATAATATGGTATTTTACTAAAAAAAAAGTAATTAGTCCGTCTGATAGATTTTCAAAAATTATTAGACACGTATTTTTTCTTTTTTCACGTAAACAAAAAATAAAGAGGATACAGCGAGTTGAAAACGCGCGTGATGTCATGTGGCTTGGTAAAATTGTACCAAATTTACCAAGCCACATGACGTCACGCGTGTCTTTACACACACAGCACTTATTCAGTTTCAATCAAAATTGGCGCTTTCGTTAAGGCCATCGAGAACGTTAGTAAACTCGCACTAAGGCCAGTCTTCACTTCACGCGCAATATACCTGAGGGCCTAGCAAAAATATTCTTGACGTACAGTACCTACTAACGTATCGTAATATTTTACCATAGCCGCAATACCTACTCGTTTCGCACATAATATTTATTTGAGTTAGATACTATATATTCCTATTTTAACCGACTTCTTCAAAAAGGAGGAGGTTCTATGTTCGGCTGTATGTATGTTTTTTTTTTTTTTGTGTATGTCCATCGATTTCTCCGCCAATTCAGGACCGATTTTAAAAATTCTTTTTTCATTCGAAAGCCTATACTCCTGAGGTGGTCCCATTGTCACCAAGTCAGAATCTGATGATGGGATCCCATGAAAATCGAGGGAAACTCTCAAATTTTATAGGCAAACACAATGTTTTTCATGATTTTTTTAACGCAATTCAGATATTTGTGCCTGATGATCATCATCTCATGTTGCTGAGCTGATGATGGAAGGTATAAGTCAGGATCTGATGATGTGATCCCATGAAAAATGTTTCTTCAGCGATATTTTCGCCAATACTTAATCGATTTGGATAATTATTTTTGTGTTTGGAAAAGTATTTTCCCGGACTGGTACCATTTTAAATTGGTGAAGATCTGGTGAAGAACTTCGGAGGTAGGCAACAGAACTTTTCAATCAATGATAGCAAATGGAAATCAGTTCATAACATAACATCACGCCGGTACGCCGTGTTTGTGGTTTAACTTTTTAGTGGTACGCAGGTACCACTAAAAAGTTAAAAAAAAACTTTTTAGTGGTACGCAGGTACCACTAAAAAGTTAAAAAAAAACTTTTTAAACAAAACACTACAAAGTAAAAAATAACTTTAATTCCGGAAGCCGGTGTCAAAAAACCAAAAAATACCGACTTCCGAAATTAAAGTTATTTTTACTTTGTAGTGTTTTGTTTTTGGAAGTCGGTTTTATTTAATGTACAAAAGTTTTTTTTAATGATACAAATTGTGTATGTCCCATATTATTAAACCAAAATACTATGGGATTGTAGTTTTTCACATTCAAAGTTCACTTACGTTAACGTAAGTGAACTTTGAACGACTATACGACAAAATATTCGGCCCTCTGAGTTTACGCGGTGAGGTGTCGACACTTATTGAACAAAAATATATTGTTTTTTTTTTAGGTGGCATCATTCTTCACAGCACTAAAGGCAAAGCAAGGAGGTCACCATCACGAGTACTCCTGGCCTCCAGCTCCATCGGAACATCATGGTTAGTCCATTTTCTTCTAGAATAAGTACAAAATTAGGTAGACTTTTTGAAGAAATCCTGGCAGACTAGCTGATAATTCCTTGTGAGCTATTTAAAAAAAAAAAAAAAAACTTTCAAAGTGCGCTTGGGCAGATTCCTTCCACTTGTCAACGACAACGAGAGTTATTTTTTAGATTTCAATCAATATAGCCTTTACCAAACCATTCTCGGGTAGTCAGTTGCGCCCCTATTTTTAGGTGGTGCTGGATCCCCCCCGCCCCGCTACTTAACAAAAAAAGAAAACTCTTCGCTAAGGTGAATGCAAAAGCGAGCGACTCGAGCCCAAAAACTCATGCATCCCGGGAAAAGCTTGAAAGCCTGATTCTCAGTTTGGTCTTCGTCATTATTATTATGAGTTCTCTTAATCAGAAAGATAATTATAAATCATCATATTTATTAGTTTATTATTTTACCAATATATGTGTATTTTATTGGTATTATATATTTCGTTTATTCATTTACTTGTATATGTTATTTCTTTGTTTATTTCTTTTTTCCGAAAAATATTCTATTTTATATTTTATTTATTTGCTGTACACCTACCACAGTGTGTTTCTTTTCAACCCAAAGGTTGACTGGTAGAGAATGCCTTGTTGCATTAAGTCCGCCTATGGTTGACTGGTAGAGAATGCCTTGTTGCATTAAGTCCGCCTATGTACCTACCACTATTGTACATGAAGTTTAAATAAATAAATAAAAATACTTAGTCGTGCAAATAGCTTCATCTTTTTTTTTGACCGACCGACCTTGACAATTCAAAAGCGCCTGTGAGTTAATTTGAAATTTGAGTTATACAGAAAAGCTCGAGAACAAAGACAGTGCAGAATAAACGGGTGTCACCCGGTGCGGGTCGCACCCCCCCCTCGCTACGCTACTGCCTGTATTTTAGGGAGTGGTCTCGAAATGTATTTATTTGTATTTGTAATGGGTTTGCTCTTGACTCTAGTCTATGTCAGAGATGACAGAGACAAAGTCTACGATGGAGCGAGCCTACCCAGAGGAAGCCTAATAAGTCGCCCCCATCACAACACAACTTTGAAAATGATCCGTGCAAGTGTCATAACTTAGCCGCGAGCTCCTCCTGAATACCAACCTAGTGAGTTATCTAACAAAATCTTGTTTACAAAAATCTAGTATTCTGTTTTTTCATTGCAGGATATGACAGAAGTCTGCCGGATCCCGGTAAGAACATTTTTTTATGTACCTCCCTTCCTAGCATACTTGTTGCAATGTAAATAAATAAGATTTTGTTGATAACTACTACCTATTTACACAAAACTATTTTAACTGCTTCTTCTTTCTGGCAACCTTGTTGAAATTTCCTTTTTGGCACGCACATATAACAAGCACACACTTTATTTTTATTTCATGTTTCCGATCCGACCGCTTACAACCCTAATCTCTTCAAAGTTAGAGTGAACAGGCTCCTTCTGGGTAAGCTCGCTCCATCGTAGACTTTGTCGCTGTCATCTCTGACCTTTTTTTATTTATTTTTTAAGGATGGGAAATCATCAAATGACTCCTTCCGCTCTAGGCGGAGCGGAAGGGAGTGTCAGACTCCTACTGACTAAAACCTATCCGTGTTCCTCCTAGCGCCCTTTGTGTCCAGGGCTACGGTACCTCTTTCGAACAGTTTCCACAGCCCCAGCATGCACTTGCCCTAGCGGGCCCCGTCTCCCATGCTGACAGCTCTTTGAGGCGCGCGTGGAACACAGCGCGTCCTCGACACGGGCCTGGTTCTGATCGCCGTCCGCAGGCCCTCGCCTACGGCGTCTTCTGTTGCGGGTCATCTCTGACCTAAACTAGAGTCAAGAGCGAACCCATCACTAATAAAAAAACAAATGTTTGTGTACCCATTTATGTACATTGTAGATACTGTCGTCAAATAAATATTTATTATTTCTCACTTTTCCGATCACTTTTTTTTTTTTACTACCTACAACAAAAGTTAACGGCGTTCTTTCTTCAGTTCTCAACTATTTAGACCCAGGTATCTTGCGTTAATTTAAAATCGATCTACCCATTTCCAACAAACGTTTTTTACTCCAATATTGAAATTCGAAAACCTTTATAAGTCTTTTTTGAAATCCTACTTCTGGCTTCATAATAAATAATTTATTCACCATTCATTTATTCCAGGATCCTACTACCCAGCGGACTGGAACTCCTACTCTCCAGAACTCAACGAAATTTCGCCGCCGACATACAAGACGATACCCACCTACAAACATAATGATGGGCCTACCTTCGAAGATGCAGAGTATACGGAGGATACCAAGTCTCACAGTTGATACAATTAACTTAGGCTAGTTTCACACGTAGGTACCACAACCATACCACATCGTCGCGCAGAGGCGGCGCAAGGCTTAGGCGACGTGGGCCACCGCCTACGGCCTCGCGATCCGAAGAGGCTCGCAGCTTTGGCTTTTTTCAACTCAGAAAAATCGTAGCTAAGGCCATAAAAAATATCCAACTTATCCGAGTCTATTTCCAAATTTTTTGAGCTCGCGTTGCTTGCTCTAGCTGTTTGAGTTCTTTTTATTGCTAAAGTTTACTTCAGTGAGTATTGTCAAAATATTAGCCGCGGCAGGAAAGACTAATTGAACTCATCATTATGAACTACTTTCATTATGAGACCAACACTGAAATAGTTAAAAAAAATCGACTCCCGCATACATTTATGTGCGCATCATCTGCCTAGCCTTTTCCCAACTATATTAGGGTCGGCTTCCAGTCAAACCAGATTCAGCTGAATACCAGTGTTTTACGTGAAGCGGCTGCCTACCAGACCTTCACAACCCATTAACTGGGTAACACGGTACTTCTTGGCAAGACTGGAGTCAGATTTACTGGCTTCTGACTATCCGTAACGACTGCCAAAGATCTACAAATGACAGCCGGGACCAACGGCTTAACGTGCTTTCCGAGGCACGGAGGAAATTCGGTATGTTAAGATGGTCACCCATCCACAGACCAACCTTGGCAAGCGTTGCTTACCCTTGAAGATCGACCCGTGTGGCTGTTATTATTTGGCCACGAGCTCCTCATACATTTATGTGCGCATAACTCGACAAAATGGACTGAACGGTTGATTTTTTTTTTCGCGATTTCGTGGTTTTCGTATGGGAACCCATACGAAAACTTTTTGATAATGATGAGTACAATGACCCCTTAAGAGGTATTGCATTTATTCTGTTCACTTCACCTCAGTTGACCCGATGAGCCTGTTTATACAACTATAAACAGGCTCATCGGGTCAACTGAGGTGAAGTGAACATGAAATCGCCTCTTTGTTTTAATAACGTGGTAAGTCCGACAAATAATTTTTTTTTTTTTTTATTAAAATAGTTGAAACCGCCGTGACCGATTTTATTTTTCTAAAAACCGTAAAAAAATTGTGTGGTTTTATGAAACCACGGTAAAAGTGAAACTTTTTTTCACATTATAGACATTTAACTAAAAATTTTTAGAATAATATTCCATTAAGGGTATAAAAATCGCTTTATCAATCTTAACCCTTGGAAAATTGGAATGATAATGGGAATTGATAAAAGTAGACTAAATCTCCAACTAATATTTTTATTGAACTCTGTGCCTTAGAGTACGACATACATAATACTTAACACTTATTTAGATTACAAAAAACAAACAAAATAGCGTGGATCACTGGCACAAATGAGTAATAGTCTACTACACGGTCAGTTGCTGCGAACTATAGGCGCCGCCATATTGGCCTTGGCTGCTCTGGCGAGCGCCAACCACTTTATCCCTACTCCGCGGCCGACCGTCACGCGACATGCAACACACAGACCAAAAAGTTTGAGATCTAATAAAAGTTTCACTTTAAAAAGAAAATTGTAGGACTTACCACATTATTGAAGCAAAACCGCTGTCCGACTTACATTTTTCCAAATAAACGTCATAAAACATTATGAATCGTTAGACTTATCACGTTATTGAAGCAAAGAAGCGAAATGTGCATACAAACAAGATGGAATTGGCAGTTGTGTGGTGTAATGAAATCAATATACGGTCCTAAATTAAAAAAAAACAGTTTCTTGGCACCAAAACTAGTGCTGACCCCTAGTTGCGCCCCTATTCTGTAACAACATTTACGTGTCTCAACAGCGGAATCCGAGGTGAGTATAATTATAATACCTCTATGCTGTGTGCAATAAAGTTCACTTTGTGAGCTATCTCACTCAGGTGAAGCTCGATATCGAAATGGTTACTTACAGAATAGCCTTGCTGATCGCAATGACAAATTGAGTTGACTATTTTCAAAGACATAAAACAAGAAAAATATTGCCGGATTTAATTCTATCGTTAAATTTAAAGGTACATTTTCAATGCCATTTTTTTATATTTTGATATTTAATGCCTCTGGAAAATTTGTAACATAACTATAATTAGCGCCCGTGATTTAATAACTATTATTTATTTATTCAGTAGTAGTAGTAATTGTTATTCTTATTTGGCAAGGCCGAAGTCAGAAATATATTGATTTGAAGAAATCGGGTTATGATTACCTAATTTTAACTACGGCCTTGCTACCTTTATTATTTATTTAATTAAAATTAATATATCCCGAAGTGGTTTTCTGTTACTAAAGTCAAAAAACACTGAGAATTAGCTTTTAAGATAAGGATTAAGTGGATACAAGAAATAATTTTAAGTCTTCTGATATATTATAATAAAACTGCATTTATAATTTATAAGGGTAACTTTATTTATTCCAATAAAAAATATATCAAAAAACGGACGGACTTTCATTTTTCCTTACATTTACAACAAATTGAGAAAATTATACCTAATTTTAATATAAAAAATAAAGCTCATTATGGAATGCAAATACGGAGATTCAATTCTTATGTACTAAAAAATCCAGGTCAAAATGATTTTCTATAAGTCACTAGAATATAAAAAACATATAAAAAATAATATTAAAATATACAATCCCAACATTAACTTTTGTATAAGAAATACATTTTTGAGCTCATAAAATCACATTCAGTTGCAGTTTTATAAAAAAAAACACATTAAATTCACATTAAAGCTAAATTAAATTGTGATGAATAGCACTTTACAATATCATAAAATAAGTTAAAAGTAAGTACGTATATAAAACAATTTCAAATTAAAATGGCAGTGATAATACTTTCCTACAAACTTTACTTATCAACACTAAAAACATTTTATTTTGAACGGTTAACGTTAAAATCTTGAATTTGTCCATAAATGGAGTATGCAAAGTATTCATATTTTATATTAATTAAGTCGTTTGAAAAATAAATTGTTACATTATACTAAGCGAACGGAAAGAGTGCTGTTCCACTCAATAGTCTTATTATTTCAGGCCCAATTTATTATTATTGTCAATGCGACATTCGTCAAAAAATACATATTAAAATGTATGAGACAACATACAAAATTGTCGGATTGCCACCTGCCGCCCATAGATTATATGTATGAGGGTATTCAGAAAAATTTACTCCGCCAGATGGCGCAACATAGGCGAGAGGTCATTGAAAAAGTGACTTCGACATTAACATGACGTCGACGTCAAATTAATATATGTCAGAAAACAAGCGATTTGATAGGTGTTAGGGACTGACGCCTGAGTGCTGCCACCTGCTGCTCAACATTTCAGAAAACCCTCATTAAATGAACCCCATACAAACTTTTTCACGTCTACAAATCCTCAGTAATCTTGAAACAAACACTCAAAAAGATACAAAGCGTTATCAAAATGGAGTCACTCACCAGACCTAAAACACTATTCCCACTTCCGAACCATGAATACTTAACTTTTTTCTTGGTCAACCTCCTTTTGTCTACGACCAACTTTTTGGGCCAAGAATTATAATCTGTGGGCACATTTTGACATTGACTTGGATGCCATTTTCGCGGTGTATTATTAGAATTCTTAGCTTGAATGCAGACTTCATTCGTTTTGCCATCTTGAAGGGAGACTTTTAATGTTTCGTCGATTGGAATAGTCAAGGATCTGAGGTTGTAAGCGACGTCGGATGAATAGTGTAGTTTGTTCGTGTTGTCTCGGATGTAGATTATAAAATCGCCGACGTCCTCGTTTGAGGTTATGAACCAGTGGGCGTAGATTGAGGATTGGGAGCTGAAAGAGATAGAACATAGTAAAAAAAATGGTAACAATTTACTTGTGAGGTTGCTTTGGGCAGTTGATGATAATTCTTGATATATTTAGTCACCAAACTCGATCAAGTATCTTTTGCTCTAAAAAAAAGACGTCATCATCCACCTGTCTATTACGTTTTAAGAACTTTAATTTATACACTAGTATGCAAAAAAAAACGACAAAAAATATATTCCGAAGTGGGTTGGATAACGTTTAGTAGTTTTTCATAAAATCAGGTACAAGCATGCGTACAGATCGAAGACAGAACCATCTATTTAAAGTCGGTTAAAATAAACATGTGCCAGAAAGAAAGAGAAAAGAAGAACCATTGCACCACGAGACTAAATAAAAAAATAAAATTCAAATGATTTTTAAAGATATATTCGCAATTTCAACTTATTATTATAATTTTCATAGCAAAACGTGTAAAAACTGTGCTAAAAAAAATCCAAAAAGTTTCTCTCCGGCGGGGAATCGAACCCCGGTCTCCCGCGTGACAGGCGGGGATACTTACCACTATACTACCGAAGACGTACATACTGAGGCGAAATATGCCATCTATTGGTGCAATATTAAAGGAAACTTGCGTTCTAAAGAAAAATATACAAAAAACTAGGCGACCCGCGCAACTTTGTCTGCTTCGATCCTATTGGTCTTAGCGTAATGATATATAATATATAGCCTATAGCCTTCCTCGAAAAATGGGCTATCTAACACTGAAAGAATTTTCAAATCAGACCAGCAGTTCCTGAGATTAGCGCGTTCAAGCAAAAAAACAAAACAAACTCTTCAGCTTTATATGTATACTAGTTGACCCGCGAAACTTCGTCTGCGTCACAATTTTAATTACTGCTCCGCTCCTATTGGTCTTATCGTAATGATATATAATATATAGCCTTCCTCTACAAATGGGCTATCTAACACTGAAAGAATTTTTCAAATCCGACCAGTAGTTCCTGAGATTAGCGCGTTCAAGTAAACAAACAAACAAACAAACAAACTCTTCAGCTTTATATACTAGTATAGATTAGTAGTATAGATATACTAGTTTTGCCTGCGACTTCGTACGCGCATATCCAGTTTATTCCCGTTCCCGTAGGTATTTCTGGAAATCCTCTCTTAGTGCTCCCCTACACTCCCCAAGGAACCTACATACAGAAATACAGCTTTCTGCGACCAGTAGTTTCGGCTGTGCGTTGTCTGTGCCAGTGATGACCACGACTAACAAACTCAAAAAATTAACGAAATATAAACAAAAAAATAAATATTTCCTGATGACACCATGGTAAATCATTACCTACCCAAAAAAAAAAAAAAAAACAAAAAGTTTCTCTCCGGCGGGGAATCGAACCCCGGTCTCCCGCGTGACAGGCGGGGATACTTACCACTATACTACCGAAGATGTGAGTTAAGTGGCGAAATTACGGAGTCTATGGAACTCAGTTCAACTAGAGTTACAGTTCTCGTCATGCAAGTTTGCCTCCGCAAAGTACGCCGCAATCGGCTGCGCAGGATGTCAATTTGACAACAAACATACAACAGCGCATGCGCGGGTAGCTCGCGCATGCGCGGATTAGCGCAAGCGCGCGGGTGTAGTGGCGTCTCACTCGCTCGTATACGTTCGATGCATAAGTGTGTCCCTCTTGCTCAATGCAATACGACTGTGGATGCGAAAAGTGTTACACGTTGTTATTGTTTTTAATGATTTATTTTGGTTGTTTCTTACAGTTTGATTTGTGTTCTTGTGGTGTATTGTGTTACTTTTTGATATTTTATTGTTACTGGTAGTCTTTGTTACTTGTTTATAGTATAATACGTATAAACAAAAATATATTCTAGGAACGGTAACACTTTTTTACGCGATTGCACCTTCGCGAACCTAACCTAACCTAACTTCCGAGGGGCAAACCACGCTGACGCGAACTTGTAGTTGTTTGAACAACTGTTTTCAAGCATTTGCATTTCTTGAATATGTTTGATGATGCTTCATTCAAAGTAAATAGGATATTTGATACACGAATGAATACTTTTTTTGATAGATTGTATTAAAACAGTACGATTGGTGAAGAAATAAATAAAATTGGTGGAAAAATAGACTTGAATTTATTTTTCTATTCTTATCATGCAAAATGTCGTGTGTCGTTTGTCATTAATTGATGGCTTAAATTCAATATGGCGGGACTTGTGAGTGACGTCACACGCCATTAGTGCCGTTCAGTAGCGTAGCGAGGGGGGGAGGGGCAGTGAAAAAAAATCCAGTAAGTAAACTGGCCGCGTGCAAAGGGTTCCGAACAATTTTTTTTAACATGTTATTTTTACACTATCGACTTCTTATAGGTTTTCTTACAAGAAAACCTATAAGAAGTCTATCTATCTATCTTCTCCGTATTTTTCAAAATTTTAGGCTCAGTAGTTCCGGACATAAGGGGAGAGTGGTCAATTTTTGTCTAATTTCACCATTTATTTTAAAATTATGAAAAAAATATAATTGGAACCCTCACAGCAAGCCCCTTCATTTGATATGTCACACGATATTGTTCAAAACGCTTTATTTTGAAATTGTCTTGTCTGACCACGTAAAGTGACCCCCATACTAACAATTGTTTTATTGTTATTGTTATATTTATTTTGTAATGCGTTAAGTAATGCGTCTGGATTGGGGTCACAGAAGTCCATATGTATATCAAATTTCAACCGAATCAGGAGATCCGGAGAAAACTGGCTGTGACAGACGGACAGACAGACACTCGAGTGATCCTATAAAGGTTCCGTTTTTTTTTCGGAACCCTAAAAAAATATCTATTCAAATACCTTATTGGGCAAGACCTGATTTCAAACTGAACAAGAACCACAATAAATTGCTCACTGCGAGTACCCACCCTAATAGGTATTACCCTCATCTCAAACCGAGCAGGAGATAGTCCTTATAGACCAGAATCAGTTTTCATACACATAAATTATTCTCCTTATTGATAGGGTCGCGTTTGACCACTATCTCACCAACACCGCAACTGCGTATCTCATAAAATCACATATTCTTTCACATTCGCAAAGAACTCAAGATCCATTGCTCCGTATATTAAAAAATTCATCTGCTCGACAACGTTAAACGCGCAATGAATATGGTTGTAATGTCAAAATGAAAGCATATAATATATGCAACCGATCACATATATTTTTGTATTACACAATCAGACACCTGAGGGTAAGCAATTTTTTTTTACTATTGATAGGCACGCGTTTGACCACTATCTCACCTGATGGTATGCAATGATGTGGTCTAAGATGTAGCACGCCTGCCTAGAAGTAACCTATTCACTCTTGACTTAAAGACTCCCAGATTGTAGCAATCAGGAGACACATACTCTGGCAGGGAATTCCACTCCGGGATTTCGGGAAACCTGTGCATAGAGCACCCCTAGAGAGTTGCAAGGAACCTACATGCCAAATTTCAACACACCTGGGCCTAGCACACTTCCTTGAGGTACACCAGCTTTTATAGCTTTTAGCTCGGAATATGCGTCTCCCTGCCGTATTCTGAACATTCTATTAGTTATATGCGACTCAAGGATATCTGCAAATTCTGCGCAGTATGCGTCTGAGCTTGAATACAAGACCTTTATACCAAACTTTATCAAAAGCTTGCGCGACATCTAAAAACACGGTGGCGCAGACTTCTTTATTTTCAAGCGTTTTATAGGGATAGCACATTTATCGAGGAAGGCTATAGGCTATAATAACATCACGCTACGACCAATAGGAGCGGAGCAGTAACGAAAAATGTGACGCAGACGAAGGTCACCTAGTATCTATACTAATATTTAAAGCTGAAAAGTTTGTTTGTTTGGTTGTTTCAAGAACTACAGGTTCGAATTTAAAAAATGTTTTAGTGTTGGATAGCCCAATTATCAAGGAAGGCTATAGGCTATATAACATCACGCTACAACCATTAGGAGCGGAGCATTAACGACAAATGTGACGCAGACGAAGCTCCCCAAGTATATAATAAATCTTTCAACCAGCTAGAAAACAAGATCCAAACATAAAATATACTCACTATTGAATATCCCTAAACGCCAAATCCGGTTCAGTGACAAAATCAAACGCACTCTCGCCCTCAGTGTTGCTATGCTCCAGAATCATCGTGTCAACCTCGGTGTTGCCAGAGCACAATAGTCTGTCTTCATCTACCGTCAGTAGGTTTTCATTCATCAGATTCACTGGTTCCGCACAGGTCAGGTTTTGGTATTTCTCGTCCATTTCCAGTAAGGACGGACGCATGTGGTTCAGGTAGTGCTTTAGAGGTCGGGTGAAGCAGTCGCATTTTAAGCTGTTTCCTGAAAATTAATTATTTATTTATTTATTTTAGGTTTACCAACAATAGGGAATATACATGAAAAAGGTATTTGTCATCTATACAGTTTTTCTAAAAATATAGGTACATAAATATAGACATAGAAAATAGAATCAAAATTAGTCGAAAAACAGCCTACCAGATCTCCACAACCCATTAACTAGGTAACACGGTACTTCGTGGCAAGACTGGAGTCAGATTTACTGGCTTCTGACAATCCGTAAAGACTGCCAAAGATCTATAAATGACAGCCGGGACCAACGGCTTAACGTGCTTTCCGAGGCACGGAAGAAACTCGGTATGTTAAGATGGTCACCCATCCACAGACCAACCTTGACAAGCGTTGCTTAACCTTAAAGATCGACTCGTGCGGCTGTTATTATCTAGCCACGAGCTCCTCATAATAGTATTTTAAATGAGATATTTAAATTATAATAAAATTCATAACATTGAATAAATCCATTGATTACTAATATAAAAATTAAACAAAGCTTTAGAGCGAAAGGTCGGAAAATACAAAAAAATACGATTCAGAGGTTAATCTCATGAATATAATAACGACAGCGTTGCGGGATTTGTTCGAAAGAGTCACCGTACCCTGGAACACAAAGGGCACTAGGAGGAACACGGATGGGTTTTAGTCAGTAAGAGTCTGACACTCCCTTCTGCTTCATCCAGAGCGGGAGGAGTCATTTGATAATTTCCCATCCTTGAAAATAAAATATTAGGTCCGTCAGAATATGTAATATTATTCTGGTCAGGCCGCGACGCATTCGTTCGAATTTCTTCGCGGGACTCTCCAATCGAGACAAAGTCATTTTATACCTGGCTATTTGGGAAATTTGGTAAATAAAATGCCATTATAAATGGTTTAAATCTTTGGTGAGAGATCCCAATCATCCAGTTCACAGTCATATTGCACAACTTTTTGATGAAGAAGCCCAACTATTTACGTTTAGTTGCGCAACTGTTTCGCGATAGTTGCACTACTAATTTATTTATTCAGTTTAGGAATAGTACTAAATTGAATGTGGGTAAACAGGATGTGGCTAGCAACGTGGGCATTGGCACAGAAAGCGGAGAGGGCCTATGCTCAAAGATTACACCACAGTATTAAGATGAGAGAAGAGTTGCGCGACTGCTTTGATGTAATAGCCCGTCAAATTTGTGAAGTTGCGCAACTGTTGTGCAACAGTCCAACAACCTGAGTTGTTTGGCTGAAATTAAATTGTGACTGTTTCGTGATTATTACGCTACAGATAAAGGATAGTGCCTAACTGTTTTGAGATAGTTGCGCAACTGTTTTGAAATTTTTGCTTAACTGTTTTGATGTAGTAGCCATGCTCATTCAGTAAAATTGCGCAACAGTTTCGCGACTGTTGCGCAACAATTGCGCCACATTTATTTACTAACCTTGGAATAGCACAGTCAGTCCTTCGTGCCTGACCTTGCGGACCAGCTTGGGCTCGAAGCTAGTCAGCTCGTTCTGCCTGACGTCCAACAACCTGAGATGTTTGGCTGACATTATGTTGGCGATGGGCAGTGTTAGTAGAGAGTTGTTCCGGAGATGGAGTTCCGTTATGTTCTCTGGGAAACTGAACTTGATTTCCGCTGGAATGGTAAAAATAATATTTTTAGAAAAAAAAAATTAAAATATTTTTTAAATGGTTTAAATTTTTTTTGGGACAAGCCCGCCACACATTCCCAGCAACTGCAACTCCTAAAAGCCAGAATCAACAGTGGCGACCACCAGAAAAAAACGCCGAGCCTATAATACCAGACATACATAATAAATAGTTTTCTATTCTAAACAAAAAAAAAATAAAAAAAAAAAATAAAAAAAAAATCAGCACTTTTTGAACGTTTAAAAACATGACGAGAATCCCAATAAACGCCCGCCCGTCACCACTAGTGTCTTAGCTGGAAGTTGTAACTTACAGGTTCTTGAAATCATATCTTTCAGGTTATTGTGAGATAAGTCCAATACTTCCAATGAGGTAAGATTTCCGAGGACATCTGAAACATTATAGAAAAAACAATTAGTGGAGTATTCATTACTCAGGTTGATAAAATGGGACGTGGAGGTCATAGGCCTGGTACCCAGCTGGATCCGGTATGACTGATGTCACATATCTATCTATCTATCTAATACCTTTAAAAGAGCAATTCTTGTACAATACACTAGTTGACCCACGCAACTTCGTCTGCGTCACAATATTCATTACTGCTCCACTCCTATTGGTCTTAGCGTGATGATATATAGCCTTCCTCGATAAATGGGCTATCTAACACCGAAAGAATTTTTCAGTTCCTGAGATTAGCGCCTTCAAGTAAACAAACAAACTCTTCAGCTTTATATATTAGTATAGATAGATATACAGGGTTATTTGTAAAACACCAACAACCTCTTAGGCAGTGATAGTACACATCATACTTCATATCAGCCGAAAGACGTCCACTGCTGGACATAGGCCTCCCTCAAAGGAGGTTGCCATATCCGCCACGCTTGTGCGGCGGGTTGGCGATCGCAGTGTATGGTGTTGTATTTTGTAGAGAACGCTGCTGCCCATTCTTTGGTGAGTCCCTTAGTCGCCTCTTACGACGTACAAATGATTATAATCAACTTTCACTTTAAGACCAACTCTGAAAACTCGAATAAAATATCAGCTGTTTTATATATTTTCATTGGTTAAATGGCGGTCGTCAAATTAACCATGTCAGAGGCCCTTGAGGCGGTTTAGAAACTCTGACACTAGGGTGTGTGGTCGTTAGACCTTACTGCCCACACAATAAGAAGAAAAATAGGGAATATGGGAATATTTATCATTTATTCAGTTTATCTAAAAATGTATAATACTGAGGAGCTCGTGGCTAAATAATAACAGCCGCACGGGTCGATCTTGAAGGTTAAGCAACGCTTGCCAAGGTTGGTCTGTGTATGGGTGACCGTGTTAACATACCGAGTTTCCTCCGTGCCTCGGAAAGCACGTTAAGCCGTTGGTCCCGGCTGTCATTTGTAGATCTTTGGCAGTCGTTACGGATTTTCAGAAGCCAGTAAATCTGACTCCAGTCTTGCCATGATGTACCGTGCTACCCAGTTAATGGGTTGTGGAGGTCTGGTAGGCAGCCGCTCCACGTAAAGCACTAGTGTTCAGCTGAATCCGGTTTGACTGGAAGCCGACCCCAATGTAGTTGGGAAAAGGCTAGGCAGGTGACGATACAAAATTATAATACTAACAGTGAAAATAGAATGAAAATTACTCGAAAAACGAAGAAGATATAATTATTTTAAACAAATATATCTGTCCCTCTCGCGAAAACGCTGTTTTCTATGGCAGCTGTATAGGTGTCATAGACGATGACGTCAAAGTTTACATCGGACTTCTCTCTAATTGTAATATTTGAAGCTTTATACCTTCATCGCTGATGAAGGTATTTAAAAAATAATTTCACGATTGTTTACTAGAGCTAAAAAGTATTTCATTTTGCAAATAAAACAATCGCATGCATATTCTCTATTGGTTAAATATTGCATTTTGTTGTCTTTGGTGCGCACAGATAACATAGCTATTCTTTTACTTTTTTTTTAGAGTTGTGCGCACCTTTCCTAATCAGCCACATTCCAGTCTGCACAACAGTGTGTTGCCATCTCCTCACCGTCTTATTTATTATATTTTACCCTTATGTATTTTTTTTTATGTTTAATTATCACGTTATTATGTTTAATTACTTTTATGCCGCTCCGATCGACGTCATACTTAAGGTGAGTCAATCAGTATAAAGCCGTTTTTCGTTTTAACGTATCTTGTCAGGTTCCTGGAACAGGAATGTGAAATTGCGGTATATGTTTTTTGACTATATGATCTAGTATTCAACTGAAGGAATACACGATACGAAGACATTTTCTCGATAGAAAAAAAAATACAAAGTTCGAAATATCTTTTACTATTTTTCGCTACAAGACGCAACGCTTTAGATTGGTCCTATGAAAATTACTTTAAAATAGATTAAATAACATTATCGAGGTTTCAACTGAACAGATTTTAATTTAATAATACTTTTATGTTATCAAATCCAAAAAATTATTTTGGCACTTACGTTTTTTATTTCAAGCTAGTCTCTTATTATCGTCATCTCATCTATTGCCTTGCAAAAGTATTTGCATCTCTCTCGTTTGTTCTTTTTTTCAGATGCTCTTTGGAGCTTTTGCAGGCAGGACCTGCGTCACTTTCTATCAAATCGGAGCTGTCAGATTTTCGTAATTTAAATATTTTTTTCAACAGTAAATGGGACAGGTTTAGCAGATTAAATTTAAATTTAGTGTTAAAAAGTGTCTGAACCATGGGAACTATATTTATATGACCTTGAACAATATACAACGTAATATTATTCCATCCGCGCCAACTTTTGAATTATGTATAAAATTGGTATGAAATAAAAGATCAAAACAAAATAAAGTACAACGTCGTTGGTAGTTATTACCAGAAGGCGACAATGGACGCGTTTTCCAGGAAATTAATAGCTACGGCTTGAAGAAAATAGCGACTCCAAGTCATCTCCTTCATTTGCATACACGTAAAGGATCCTCTAAAGTTTTTATATCACAAAGCAATATTGGGTAAACATTTTATTTTCTATATTGGAGTGTCTGTTTTTACAACATTAATTTCACATTTTATCTCAAGACACACGTTAAAATAAATGTTTTCATTTTAGGATTTATATACGTCAAACATCAATGTGTCAAGAATTTTATAAAACGTCAAAGGTTAAAAAAGGTCAAAGCCTAGAAATGAAATGGAGTGGAGTTTGAATTGTGTTAAGTAAATACTAGCTTTTTCCCCCGACTTGTCTGCGTGGGTTTCAGTAGTTCCCGAAATAAATGAAAAATATGTAATCCTACTAATATTATGAATCTAAATCAATATTATGTGGTAATAGTTGTTAGCCCTAATTTTACTTCATCATGATTCTAACCTGATATTTAGATGTAGATTAATCACTAAAACCAGAGTTTCCTTTCATAAACACTACATTTTTACATGATACTTGACATTTGACGTACAGTAACAGGTGCAGTGTTCGACATATTTAGCGGTCGCAAATGTACAAGTTAATTGACAATGCTGTCGTTTCAAAGCCTTAAGTTCGCTTTGTCGCATTTTCAACTTCTCATTAGATAAATCGTCTACAAAACAGTATGTCAATCAAGTCTTGATAGCCTTCTCATAACGTCGGCGAAGACAATATACATTTTTTTCTATTGATGCCCGACCATCAGGTGAGATAGTGGTCAAACGTATGCCGTTTGAGCACTATCTCACCTGATGGTAAGCGATGATGCGGTCGAAGATGGAACAAGCTTGCCTAGAAGTAACCTATTTACTCTTTAGACTTAAAGACTCCCAGGTTCTAGCTATCAGGAAACAGACTCCGGCAGGGAATTCCACTCCTTAGCTGTACGCACTATGAAAGTGTTCCCAAATCGTTTTGCTCGTATGGGTGGGATGTCCACCATGTACCGGTGGCGCATCGCCGTACGTGTTGTGGTCCGATGATGAAACGGCCTTGGTGCAACTAAATTATGCAATTCAGTCGCACACTCCCCTAGATGAAACCGATTTTGGAGCTTCGACTTGATGAGCCTATCATTGCCGATGATCCTCTTGGCTTATTTCTCAATTGACTCAAGGGCATCAAGCTCGTATCTGGCAGATCCGTCCCAAAGATGAGACTTGTGAGTTCGATCGTGTATGGAGTACTGCTACTCCATACACGATCGAACTTGCGCTTGATAGAGTTTGAGCCGCTGTTTCGGCGTGAAGTACCGTCCCAACATTCTAGCTGCCACTTGAGTCTTAACACCAACAAGCTCAATTTGGTTGGTTATCGGCACGGTTACACCTCGGAAAGACGAAACTGGGTGAAATTGTGAGATGTGATGGAGTGGGAGAGACCAGATCTGCGACCCACGAGCTCGTGTGTCGGACACGTATCTCTCAGCAACATTGCTGTCGTCTGCATACCCTAAGGTACCGGGTTTTAGCAGATCATTATTATGCAATAGGAACAATGTTGCCGAGAGCACCGACCCCTGAGGAACTCCGGCATTAATATCCAGCAGGCCGGACGCGCAGCCACCTATGACCACTCAGATAGACCGATCCCTCAGGAAATCTGCATTCCAATCTGACATAGCTGACCGATGGAAGAAAGCTTACTAATAAGCCTATCATCGGTCGAACGCCTTCGAGATATCAAGGGATACCGCTAGATCGCCTCGTGCTTCTCGATGGCCTCTCTCCAAATGTGAATGAAATACGCTAGAATATCTTCAATTGACCGATTTTAGTGGAACCCATATTGTCGGTCACTAAGGACATTATGCATATATAACAACGGCGGCGTGCCGCATATAATAGCAGCGGCGCTCATGTAAAACTCCATCGGAATTTTACTGAAAATTTCGTTGCATCAGATTTAGGATCTTGGGTTAACTAACGTTATATATGTATATGATAAAGAGTTGAAATATTATATTTATAGAAACAATATTTTTTCACTGATAAAAAACCATCTTCGAAAAATGCACGGTTTCTGAAAAAGAGTGTACGTGTTTGAATGCACGGCAAAAAAAGAAACATATTAATTACTTATCATTTCTTTCGTTTCCATAACATACTAGTTAAATTATGATAAGCTGGTTTTTTACAACTGATCTACTCCATAGCTTCCGAGTGCTAAAAATTGTTTAGTGCTTTCTCTGTCGCACAATTGTGGCCATGTGCTTAAAAAATCTACTGAATAAGTTATTATCAAAATAATTTGCGGACATATTAAACATTATATATTTACTGACAACTGAAAAAAATAAATCTTAAAATAAATAATTATTTGTCTGCGTTCTATATTTTATTTTATTCTACGTTTAATCACTGTTTATAAGAGTGCTGCTTTTTGTTAATATTTTGACAGCAGAAACTTATGAAGTTTGTGTGCGAGCAACACTGATGCCCGGTTTCACCAACATCCCCTATACTACCACCTAAGTATGGGGCCCTTTACTTAACAGTACCCCTAAACTAGCCCCTAAATGAAATTTCGTTTCACCATCGTTTTTATCACCTAACTAGGGGACACATAACTATGTGACGTTTTGTTTTCGATAATAGTGAATGATTCGTCTTTAAACTTATCGATACTTTGAAATAATATAGTTTTTTAACAAATTCTCTAAAGTATATACACAAATAGATACAGTTTATAATAAATTATGTTTTAATAGCAATAATCAATATTAATTCCTTCATATTTTTAATTAATTTCATATTTTCTTACATATTTACTCTGTGGATACATTACGAAACTCACGTTTAATCTGTGGTCATATTTGAATTTGACACTTTTCTTTCGTTTGTTTTCGTGGATAGTTTGCTGTGATCGCTTGCTTGCGTCTTATTTTGTTTCGTTAACGTTACGTATTTAGTTACGGTATAATAAAATGGCAGAAAAAAGGAAGCGTTGCTGCAGACACTCTTTTTATTATTCGACTGCAAGTAGCCACACTGATCCCACCCATGTCTGCCACAGCCAACAAATGATTACCAGTAGCATGAAACCTCAATGCTATTAATAACTGATTTATTGGAGATATAGAATTATTCCTGGAATAAAATAAAATTTATCATGCAAATCAAATAAATACAAGGAAACATTGTCGTATCGTCAACTAAAAAAAAATACCATGCGCATAGTTTTTTGTTATTGATTTTTGTTATTTTATTTTATGGGCTACATTACGTAGTATAAAAAATTGTGATTAGTTAATATGTACTCACCTATTATCAGGTAATTCTAAAGCGTGTTCAATCTTTTCCAATAAATACAACACTGAAGATTTACGTAACCTATATCTCCGAAAAAAGTCAGTTTCATCAAAAAATTCAAAGTAATTTGGTCGTTTTCGATATATTTTGGTCTACGGCTGTTATTTGCGTCGAATATAGTAGAAACAGTTTCAATATATTCAAAAAAATCATATAAATCACTATCCATCTTCGTTGTTTAAACGATCACATACGTAGGTGCCGGTTTATGGGGCAAAATTTCGACCACCTAAGTTTAGCAGACCTTTTAACGTTTAGTTGACCCCTAAACGTTGGTGAAACAGAAACCATCCTCTAACGGCCCCCTAAACATGTTTAGGGGATCCCGTAAACTTAGGGGATGTTGGTGAAAACGGGCATGAATCATTTGATGCTTTGGCGCTAGGTTCGATATTTCAAACTTTCCACGTGGAAGCATGCGGGGACCGCGTCAGGTGCGCGGCGCCCCTCGGCGCTTTTGAGCTACCATAAATTTCAAATATACGCCCTTAACGCCGGCTGTCGCTGAAAACCAGCGCTGTGGCTCTGTCTCGCACACGAGTCCCAGCATTATGCTGAGCGACGGCCGTTTTGCGCGAATATCACATATCTTCCCTATTTTTATAATTTAGTTTTACTTAATTTCTATTATTTATTTTTTTGGTATGATCGCCAATAGGCTGGACTGCCCTTATGTTCGGCATTGCTGTGGCAGATATGTGGCTGTTCCAGTGCCTGTTAAAAATTTTTAATTGTTGTACATTGTGTTAATTGTGTTGTTATTGTATCCAATTTAATTTCTCAGTACTAATTAATTAATTTAATTTTTGAAATTTAATTTAATTTTTCTTTTTTTTGTGTGTGTGATTTTAATTGTATTGAAATGGGTGTAAATGACCTGAATAAACGAATTTATTAATTAAATTATTAAATAAACGCTTTTTCTTTCTTTCTAAATAGCTGATATTCTTTTCGAGTTTTCGGGATTTTGATTAAAGTAAAAGTTATTTATAATCATGTGTACTTTCACTGCGTAAGATTTTTGGTATTTTTCAGATAACCCTGTATATAATCTGAATCTCGGAAACGGCTCCAATGATTTTCATTAAATTGAGTATGCAGGGGATTTCGGGAGCGATAAATCGATTTAGCTTGGTGTCATTTTTAGATAACGTCGTAAAAAAAACCAGTCATCCAGGTACTTAATCATTATACATCCACAACAAAGTGAATGGATGACAATCATGATACCGCTCGGCAAGATTGGAGTCAGAATTTCTGGCTTCTGACTATCTGTAACAACTGCTAAATATCTTCAAATGACAGCTGGGACCAACGGCTTAACGTGGTTTCCGAGACACGTTTAAGTCTTGGTATGCTATGGATGGTCACCCATCCATACTCCGACCTCGGCAAGTGTTGCTTAACCTTGAAGATCGACCCTAGGCAACTATAATTACTTACCCACTAGCTCAGTTTTTCTTGAAGGACATAATCATATCACAAAGATGGTTACCCATCCTAACTCCGACCTCGGCAAGTGTTGCTTAGCCTTGAAGATCGACCCATGCAGCTATTATTACTAACCCACTAGCTCATTCTTTCTTGAAGGACATAATGATATCACAAAGATGGTTACCCATCCTAACTCCGACCTCTGCAAGTGTTGCTTAACCTTGAAGATCGACCCATGCAGCTATTATTACTAACCCACTAGCTCATTCTTTCTTGAAGGACATAATGATATCACAAAGATGGTTACCCATCCTAACTCCGACCTCTGCAAGTGTTGCTTAACCTTGAAGATCGACCCATGCAGCTATTATTACTAACCCACTAGCTCATTCTATCTTGAAGGACATAATCATATCACAAAGATGGTTACCCATCCTAACTCCGACCTCGGTAAGCGTTGCTTAAGCTTGAAGATTGACCCATGCAGGTATTATTACTTACCAACAAGCTCCTTCCTTTCTTGAAGGAAATCATCATATCAAAAAGATGGTTACCTACCCATCCATACTCCAACCTCTTCAAGTGTTGCTTAACCTTGAAGATCGACGCCTGCACTATAATTACTTAACCACGAGATCATCCTTCCTTAAAGGACATAAACATGTCACAAGGGCACCCATCCTAACTCCGACCTCGAAAAGTGTTACTTAACCTTGAAAATCTTGAAGGGTATATCAGAAACCGATTTACTATCAATCGACACGGAGTAGTCTGAGTATGTAATGGACGACCACCCATCCACATACTGACCTCGGAAACCGTTGCTTAACCTTGAAGATCTTGAAGGGTATACAGAAAACAACTTACTATTCCTAATATCATTAATAAAATTCCCCGCTAGGTTCAGTTTTTTAACCTTCTGCGCGCCCAGCGTCAGGTCATGCGTCAGAACCGGTATCTCGTTGTAACTCAGGTCGATCTCCCGCAGTCTGTAGGGGATCCAGGGGTTGGCAGGGAACATCTTCTTTGTGAGGAAGCCGATTTTATTGTGGCTTAGAATTACCTGGAAAAGATAGTAGGTTTATTCTATTATTAAGAGCCCTATTACAATTTGACTGTATTTTTTGCGTAAAATGCCTTTTTGACTTGCTTATTCTCAGACACTAAAATATTTAGACAACTTTGGCTAATTGGGTAGTTGAGAATAGTTATTAGTATAGTGCATAGCGGCCTCACTTTTCGTATTTTTTTCTAATATTTTTGTAAAAAGCCAAAATACCGAAGTAAGTTTCTCATGAAAATCGCGACGGCACTTTTCTGAGCTCGTGGTTTGAACTACTGTACTAACCAAATGAATTGAAAAATATTCCTTGTATAATGATCCTTGTATAGGGGCCTCAGAAATTATAAATAAGAATGGTATATCCGTAAAAAAAACCAAAATCCATAAATAATAACTACTAAAAACGATTAGAATTAACTGTCAATTTCTCCATATACATTAATTAAATACGTAAAATTTATTTATACCAAAATAAACCATTCTTCATAAGAAAAGAACATGTAATGAATATACTTTAAATAAATTAACAATAAACCCTAAAACAAGTGTAATTGCAACTGCCTAATTTCCTTTTCTTTATTTGTAATGTGTTTGCTCTTGACTCTAGTCTATGTCAGAGATGACAGAGACAAAGTCTACGATGAAGCGATTCTTTTACTATTAATAGGCACGCGTTTGACCACTATCTCACCTGATGGTAAGCGATGATGTGGTCGAAGATGGATGGACGCTTGCCTAGAAGTAACCTATTCACTCTTGACTTAAATTTCTACAAAATGCGATGAATCAGCAGTTTTGAGTAGTGAGTGAAAACGCCCTTAAGTGGCATGTGGCATTTTCTGGCAATTCAATTATGGCATTTTCTGTAGGGGTAGATATAATTAATTACCTATACCAGGAATGCTTAGGCAGTTACATAAAGGTAAACTATCTTAATTATCATCTCATCATCATCATCTGCCTAGGCTTTTCCCAACTATATTGGGGTTGGCTTCCAGTCAAGCCGGATTTAGCTGAATACCAGTATTTTACGTGGAGCGGCTGCCTACCAGACCTCCACGACCCATTAACTGGGTAACACGGTACTTATTGACAAGAGGTTAATTTGAAAAAAAAAAATTGACTTTGATTTGAAAGACTTTCCAGAAGTTTTAACATCTCATAGTATATATCCAAAATATCAGGCATTTTATTTTCTACTAGCGGACGTCACGCGATTTCACCCAGCGTAGATCCCGTTCTCATGAGAGTTCGGGAATAAAATATAGCCTATGTTACTACCTGATAATGTAGCTATCCATTGCTAAAAGATTTTTCAAATCGGTCCAGTAGTTTTTGAGTTTATTCATTACAAACATACACACACAAAAATACAAATTTTTCCTCTTTTAATATTAATGTAAAAACGGCAGGATAGCTAATACATATAAATGTATATTTTTTACTAACCTCTTCTAAAGAAAGACAATCATCCAGTAGTCCATTTGTTTTGTTATCAATCTTTTCTAAGAAGTTGTGTGATAGATCCAGCTTCCTGTAAAACAAAATCATCATCGTCATCTTCCTCATCATCATCAGCCTTTAACAGTCCACTGCTGGAAATAGGCTACCCTAGTGCACGCCATTTGAATCGATTTCCGGCTACTCTCATCCACAAAATACTTTATCAAAATTCAGTCCAACTTCGATTGATATATTTGCGAGATGGTTGCGCCACTGTTTCGCAACAGTTGGGCGACTGATTTTAGATTCCACCGATAATTCTTTAAAAGCCTTCATTGGGTTTATGATCCAGCTTGTTCCCGTGAACGGGGGTCCAGAAACGTTTAACGTGCGTTGCGCGATATATTGTGATACTAGCTAGACTATTATAATATAGTTGCGCGAGTGTTGTATGATAGTTGCGCAACAGTTTTGCTCTAGTTAAGCGACTTTTTTGACTTGACGTGCCACATCAGGCCCCAGGTCCTGACAAAGTCAAAGTCAAAACGTTTATTGCGAACTAAGTGTACAATGGTGTTATATTTTGTTAGTAGGTACTTATGACTTAGCAGCCTTTTACAAGCATTGCAATATTATTCCTTATTTATTTTATATCAATAGAATCAAATTCAGTAATTACAGCCATATCAGAATTAAAACTACTAAAACAAACAACAAAATGGCCAAAGCTCTTGTCTTTTTTTTATTTTTATCTATGATGGGTTTGCTCTTGACTCTAGTCTATGTCAGAGATGACAGAGACAAAGTCTACGATGGAGCGAGCTTACCCAGAAGGAGCCTGTTCACTCTAACTTTGAAGAGATTAGGGTTGTTTTGCGTTATTTTGACTGTAACGTCATGTTGACGTCGACTCCGTTTTCAACTCAAACAAAAAACTGTGACGTCCACTGCAGGCGTAATTTTTTCTACTTTTACTTTATGAAAGTTGAGCAACTGTTCCGAGATAGTTGCGCAACATATTTTTACCTACCTCAAAGCCACTAATCCCCTAAAAGCATCATTAGGGATATACTCCAGCTTATTCCCACTGAGCGACAGATCCAGCAACTGTACCAGATCGTTGACCGTGCGTTGCGCGATGGTTGTGATCTGGTTGTTCGATAGGTCCATCATGAAGGTTGTGGGAAGGTTGCCGTGTATTTCAGCCAGCAGATAGTGATGTAATGATAGTGATGTAGTGATATTAGTTCAGTATTGTAGTGATAGTGAGATAGTGACAGGGAGATAGTGATAGTGAAGTAGTGATAATGATGATTTTATGTTGTTGATTTTTCTACATACCTCTGCACTATCAGTTCCTTAAAAGCTAGGGATATGCTCCAACTTATTCCCACTGAGCGAGTGATCCAGCAACTATGCTAGTCCGTTGAACGTGCGTTGCGCGATGGTTGTGATCTGGTTGTTCGATAGGTCCAGCATGAAGGTTGTAGGAAAGTTGCCGTGTATTCCAGCCAGCAGATAGTGATGTAGTGATAGTGATGTAGTGATATAGTGATAGTTCTATACTGATAGTGATATAGTTATAGTAAAATAGTGATAGTGACATAGTGATAGCGGTATAGTGATGTAGTGATATTGGTTCAGTAATGTAGTGATAGTGAGATAGTGAAGTAGTGATGTTTCTACATACCTCAGCGCTACCAAACCCTTAAAAGCCTCATTAGGGATATGCTCCAGCCTGTTCCCACTGAGCGAGAGATCCAGTAACTGTGCCAGACCGTTGAACGTGCGTTGCGCGATGGTTGTGATCTGGTTGCGCGATAGGTCTAGCTTGAAGGTTGTCGGGAGGTTGCCGAATGCTGAGCGACTTAGTTCCGTTAAGTTGTTGTCCTAGAACGTGGAAAAAGAAATTAAATTTATAGCAAGATAATTTAGTGAAGTTAGTTGAGTCGGCCAACATATTGGACACCAATAAGTCGGCCAATATGTTGCTCGCCGTCATTAGGGCTAAAAATAAAATAGATCGACGAAGTATTTTCCAATTACTTATCAAACTCAATAATTCTACTCAGTCCTACATCTTCATATCTAACAATGCTATATCATGTTACTGGGTTTAGTTGGTTTTTGGAGATGATGGAAAGATAGATTTTTTTGGGGTTTGCTTAATATCCTGCACATATAAATACTGCAAACTAGTCAAGGTAGACAACGCTTCCCAAGGCAGCTTCGTCAGAGCATTGTTAGACAGATCTAGTGCTTGCAGCGTCAGTAGACTAGAGAAGCTGTCAGATGACAACGTTTGCCCAACAATTTGGACACCAGTAAATTAGCCAACATTTTAGACACCAAAAAGTCGGCCATCACGTCAGACGAAAACAAAAGGACCAAAAATTTAAATCGAAACGATCGCAATAAACCTATTTCCGATAATCCCACTTCTTAGTTTCTTAACCAACTAAATTGCCGACCCTAACGGTTGGTTGATTTCTTGGATGGATCGATCGGTTGGTTAAATTGGTTGAGTCGGTTGGTGAGGTGAGGTGTGCGGGGTTGGGCGAGAGGTTGGGAGTTAATGTGAGAGGTGAGGTTTGGTTGCTAGAGGTAAGATTAATATCTTACCTGCACATACAAATACTGCAGACTGGTTAGCGTAGAAAGGGCCTCCCAAGGCGGTTTCGTCAGACCATTGTTAGACAGATCAAGTGCTTGCAGCGTCAGCAGACTAGAGAAGCTGCCCGATGACAGCGAGTCGGCCAACATGTTGGACGATAGGTTTAGTCGGAGGAGCGCGTTCATGGACGGCCAGGTGTTGGGCTTGATCTCTGTTAGGTTGTTGTGGGCGACGTTCAGTTCGCTGGGGAGAGAAAAAGGTGTATTATGTTTTGAAAAACGTAGACTTGACTGCGGTTTTGAATGAAATCTTGTCACCCCTTTTCAAGAATTTGCTATGTATTATGGGGCAGACACACAATATCTCACTTTCCCAGACTACAGACAACGAACACGTTTGTAAATCATGGGCCGAATCAGTCACTCCGCGACTTCACGATACCACAGTATAAGTTCAACATAATAACGAGTACAGTGAACCATTTTCCAGTTATTCGTTTAATCTGTTACTTACAATCTGTTGTACATGAATTATAAGTATTCTTACAGATTTATCATTACTGAAACCAACAAAACTTAAGCTTCAAATTCAAAACTTTACCTATAGAGCAGGGTGTAAAGTCCCGCAAACCTCCATTAGAAAGGGAGGATCCTCCAACCAGACCAGTTGTGTTTGGAGGGCAACTACCTGATGACAATCGGGCTATTGTATATTTTTAAATCGCGCTATTATGATGTCAGGGGCTATTATCATAGTTAGTTTGTGGCGGTATAGATACATACTTACATTTCCATTTGCAAAGTCAGTCTGTCTAGCCTTTTCCCAACTATATTGGGGTCGGCTTCCAGTCAAGCCGGATTTAGCTGAATACCAGTATTTTACGAGGAGCGGCTGCCTACCAGACCTCCACAACAATTCAGTATAAACTACAAATCAATCAAATTCTTCCGTTACTGACAGACAATTTACAGCCGAAACTACTGCTCGTAGAAAAATGAAATTTGCCATTTAGGTTCCTTGGGGAGTGTACAAGAGAACATTTCCTGAAATTCGTACGCGAACGGGGAAAACCGGGATATGTGCGTACGAAGTCGCGAGCAAAAACTATTATTTCACAATCTGACTCACCCCAAACTGACAGGAATCTGGAACAGCTTCTCCAGCTGATTGAACGTGATATCAATGAGACGAGCACTGACCAGCTTGGCCAGGCTTCCTCGGGAGATGTATCGCAGTCTGTTGCGAGACAGGTCTACTTCCAGGAATGTGGAGATACCTTAGGATGCCTTGCCTTGATGCACTCCAACATGTGACTCATTGTCTGAACAGCGACCTCCACAACCCAGCAACCGGGTAACACTGCTGTATTTCTTGGAAAGACTGGTGTCAGATTTTCTGGCTTCTGATTTCCAGCAGTGCCTGCCAAAGATCTACAAATGACAGCACGGAGATGTTAAGATGGTCACCCATCTACATACCGACCTCGGTAACCATTGCTTAACCTTGAATATCGACCCGTGCGGCTATTTGGCAAAGAGCTCCTCAAATTGGGTGAAAAGTTACTAAAAGACCACTCACCCCAAACTGATAGGTATCTGGAACAGCTTCTCCAGCTGGTTGAACGTGATATCAATGAGACGAGCACTGACCAGCTTGGCCAGGCTTCCTCGGGAGATGTCTCGCAGTCTGTTGCGAGACAGGTCTACTTCCAGGAATGTGGAGATACCTTAGGATGCCTTGATGCACTCCAACATGTGACTCGTTGTCTGAACAGCGACCTCCACAACCCAGCAACCGGGTAACACTGCTGTATTTCTTGGAAAGACTGGTGTCAGATTTTCTGGCTTCTGATTTCCAGCAGTGCCTGCCAAAGATCTACAAATGACAGCACGGAGATGTTAAGATGGTCACCCATCCACATACCGACCTCGGTAACCGTTGCTTAACCTTGAAGATCGACCCGTGCGGCTATTTGGCAAAGAGCTCCTCAAATTGGGTGAAAAGTTACTAAAAGACCACTCACCCCAAACTGATAGGTATCTGGAACAGCTTCTCCAGCTGGTTGAAGGTGATATCAATGAGACGAGCACTGACCAGCTTGGCCAGGCTTCCTCGGGAGATGTCTCGCAGTCTGTTGTGGGAGAGGTCTAGTTCTAGTACTGTTGGGATGGTACCGAAGGTGGCAGGTTTTATGACTTCCAGCGAGTTGTAGCTGAGGTTTATAAATCTGTGGGTAGAAAGAAAAGTTTTAAATTATTATATTTTTTAATAAATGCAATAATATTATATTTTTTTTATGTTAAATATTTTGTTGAACGTTTTATTTTTTATGTTTATTTATTTCTAATTTTGATGAATTTGAATTTCTATGTTTGACATTTAAGTGTGCGATTGACTTAGTGTAGTTCCTTTGATATTTTTTTTAATTTGACATGTAATGTTTCATTTTTTTTTATTTAATTTCTATTTTTTTTTTGTTCTCTTAATTAATGTACCTACGTAAGGATACATGTTTATGTTTGATATTTGATATGTGTGTAAATTGTTGGCATGGAAGCGTTTTGGTTTGAAACTGTAAGCTTTTAATGTGTGAAAGAAGTGGTAATCAAAGTCAAAATTCATTTATTCAAATTAGCCTGAATGCCAGCACTTTTTGAACATCAACGTTTACAAAAAGACAGTCTCCCAAAACGCCCGCCCGTCACCACTTCCTAGTATTTTAGCTGTGGGGAAGAAGTGGCCAACAAACTCGCCAGCAACACATTTGTCTGTTGAATTAGAAAATCTCTAAATACAATAGTATGCAAAGTTTTATTACATAGAAAATAATATGACATAGGTAACACGTACAACCTAAAAACTAAATCATTTGCCACTTGTAAGATAGCATACTCCATTACGCCATCATTATCAGACAACTCAAGCATAATATAATAGTAGTAGGCTTACAAATTAAAGTTAAATTTGACCACTATTTGGCACGCGTTTGACCACTATCTCACCTGATGGTAAGCGATGATGTGGTCGATTTTTATTTCAGGCTATCAAACCCATATAAAATAATTACATTAATTTAAATCAAATGACAATAACAACTATTTCACATTAATTATGAATTTAAAATTAGATACTTTATTTACCATTTAATTTCATTTATTTTATTAATTTTGAATAGATATCACGATTAAATTAGATTCATCATCTGCCTAGCCTTCTCCCAACTATATTGGGGTTGGCTTCCAGTCAAGCCGGATTTAGCAGAATACCAGTGTTTTACGTGGAGCGGCTGCCTACCAGACCTCCACAACCCATTAACTGGGTAACACGGTACTTCTTGGCAAGACTGGAGTCAGATTTACTGGCTTCTGACAATCCGTAACGACTGCTTTCAATTGACAGCCGGGACCAACGGCTTAACGTGCTTTCCGAGGCACGGAGGAAACTCGCTATGTTGAGATGGTGGAATTGTCTGTCTGACACAGCCGATTTTCTATGGGACCAATTCTGTTAATATTTGGTACACATATGAACCCAAACACGGACGCGTTATGTAAATAAATAAATGATGAGTATGGGGTAACTAAAAAATTCAAAGAAAATAGTTTTCAAACTGTGATATATTAAATGAAAAGGCTCATTGTGAGGGTTTTAATTATATTTTAAAACTAGTCGACCCGCGTAACTTCGTCTGCTCCGCTCCTATCCGTCTTAGCGTGATGATATATTATAGCCTATAGCCTTCCTAGATGAATCTTATCTAACACTGAAATATTTTTTCGATTAGCGCGTTCATGTAAACAAACAAACAAACTCTTCAGCTTTATATATTAGTACTAGTCAACCGCGCAACTTTGTCTGCTTCGCTCCTATGGGAGTGTCTAGCAGAACGTGCATAACGACTAACAGACTACAATACGATCTAAACTTAATGACCGCTGGCGCGCGCCGACATTAAGTTTGGATCGTATTGTAGTATTCGTCTTAGCGTGATGATATAGCCTTCCAAGATAAATGGGCTATCTAACACTGAAAGAATTTCTCAAATCGGACCAGTAGTTCCTGAGATTAGCGCGTTCAAACAAACAAACAAACAAACTAAAGTAAGCAAAGAAAGAAAAATAGTTTGGACATTATTCGAGAAAATAGACGAAAAATTACTATTAAACCCCCTGCCGATAAGAAATCTATAGTAATAAACAAATAAGAAATCTATATTTAAAAGTATTTTAGTACATGATGATTTTTTACCCTACCTTATAGAAAACAGATTCTGGAACACTGCATTAAAGATCTGGCTGATGTTATTATGCGACAAGTCCACCGTATGCAGTTCGTATAGCTTGGGGAACGCCATCTTCTGTATGGACTCTATCCTGTTGTACGACGCGTTCAGGATCGCTAGGCCCGACATGTTCTGTATTGGTATCTGTAAGGAGGAAGATGTTTAATGCTAGACAGTTGCAAAGGCGAAATGAGTAGGGCAGGGTAATATTGCCCATATTTGGATATTAAGAGTAACTTTGCGGGATACGGAATTTGTTAGAAAGAGTCACCGCGGCCCGAGAACGCATAGTGCATTAGGAACACGGATGGGTTTGAGTCAGTAAGAGTCTGACACTCCCTTCTGCTTCGCCCAGAGCGGGATGGAGCGATGGAGCGTTAGATGATTTAACATAAAAAAAACAGTTACTATAGAGTTTCCTTTCCGTTCTTCTCCATGAGAATCTAGCTTTGCAAATGGACGCTACAGTCACTTAACCTTGCTAAGGGTTAATATTTCTCAGGGTAATGTTGCTCAGAGTAAATTCACTTGTTGTTCACTACGGCTTGGTTTACAGTAACTACATACCAGTGGCTGTTTCTGTGTTTCTGTTATGCTGCTACCGATTATTTTGCCCAGGAACATATTCCAAAAGTATCATTGCTCAAATTAACCTGAACATAATCCTTAAGGATTATGTTCAGGTTAATTTTGCTCAGAGAAATCTTGATCAGGGTTACTTCGCTCAGGGTAATGTTGCTTAGGGTAAAATTGCTCAATGTATTTTTTCAGTTTAAATTCTTACCTGCGAGAAATCTGTAAACTCATTATGCGCCATCTGCAGGGTATAAGCGTAGCTGTTCTCGTCGAAGGCGTACGGAGAGATCTCCGACAGCTTGTTGTGGCTGAAGTCGAGCAGAGTCATGTTGTTGCAGTTCTGGAAGGCGCCCGTCTCTATGGTGGCGAGCGCGTTGTGCGATATGTTCTCTACGGCTTGATATCAAGTGACTACTTACCCAAGCTAGGGTAAAGATGTTCAGGGTAATGTGCCGTGTAAAGGTGCTCAGTGCAATATTGCTCAGGACAATTTTGCTAAGGGTAATATTGCTCAGATTATTTTTTTAGTTCAAATTATTACCTGTGAAAAGTCAGTGAACTCATTATGCGCCATCTGCAGGGTATAAGCGTAGCTGTTCTCGTCGAAGGCGTACGGAGAGATCTCCGACAGCTTGTTGTGGCTGAAGTCGAGCAGAGTCATGTTGTTGCAGTTCTGGAAGGCGCCCGTCTCTATGGTGGCGAGCGCGTTGTGCGATATGTTCTCTACGGCTTGATATCAAGTGACTACTTACCCAAGCTAGGGTAAAGATGTTCAGGGTAATGTGCCGTGTAAAGGTGCTCAGTGCAATATTGCTCAGGACAATTTTGCTAAGGGTAATATTGCTCAGATTATTTTTTTAGTTCAAATTATTACCTGTGAAAAGTCAGTGAACTCATTATGCGCCATCTGCAGGGTATAAGCGTAGCTGTTCTCGTCGAAGGCGTACGGAGAGATCTCCGACAGCTTGTTGTGGCTGAAGTCGAGCAGAGTCATGTTGTTGCAGTTCTGGAAGGCGCCCGTCTCTATGGTGGCGAGCGCGTTGTGCGATATGTTCACAACGGCTTGGTACAGGTCCGTGAACGCTTGCTTTTCTATTATTGTTATGTTGTTTTCCGCTAGGTTTATCACCTGGGAAAAGAAACAAGGATATTATTTACTCAAATGTTTGACAAGATTGCAATTCTTAATTCAAAAACTGGGGATTAGTTTATTTTTATGTTTCCCGTTCCCATAGAAATTTCTGGAAGTCCTCTCTCAGTGCTCCCCTACACTCCCCAAGGAACCTACATCATGCCAAATTTCTGCTTTCTACGAGCAGCAGTTTCGACTGCGCGTTGTCTGTCAGTCAGTACCGGAAGAATTTTATATATATATATTGATTATTTATTGATGTACAAATAAGTATTATGATAAATCCTGCTAATCATTTTAATTCTATCCTACTATATCTATACTAATATATAAAGCTGAAGAGTTTGTTTGTTTGTTTGTTTGCTTGAACGCGCTAATCTCAGGAACTACTGGTCCGATTTGAAAAATTATTTCAGTGTCAGATAGGCCATTTATCGAGGAAGGCTATAGGCTATGTATCATCACGCTTAAACCAATAGCGTAGCAGTAATGAAAATTGGGACGCTTACTTATTTGCGCGGGACAACTAGTCTATACTAATATATAAAGCTGAAGAGTTTGTTTGTTTGTTTGTTTGTTTGCTTGAACGCGCTAATCTCAGGAACTACTGGTCAGATTTGAAAAATTATTTCGATTTTAGATAGCTCATTTATCGAGGCAGGTTATATATATATATATCATCACGCTAAGACTAATAGGAGCGAAGCAGTAATGAAAATTGTGACGCAAACGAAGTTGCGCGGGTCAACTAGTAATATTATACATGCGAAAGTTTGTGAGGCGGGATGAGTGTTTGTTACTCTTTCACATCAGAACGCCTGAAAGGATATTCATGAAGTTTGGCACGTAGGTAGATTATAGTCTGGAATAACACATAGGCTACTTTCCATCCCAGGAATTTGTCGGCGAAGCCGCTGGTAGCAGAAGCTAGTAATAAATAATTAATACATTATTTGTAAAGAGCATTTTTATTAAAATTCGACACCTGAAGAAACAACGTCTTTCAAGCCCCCTCCCGCTATAACATCAACGATAGAGCGAGAGAGCCCAGTAGATATGGTCCTGCTGAAGTCTGTGTTTCCTGATAGCTACAACCTGGCAGTCTTTAAGTCAACAGTGAATAGGTTACTTCTGGGCAAGCGTGCTCCATCTTCGACCACATCATCGCTTACCATCAGGTGAGATAGTGGTCAAACGCCTGCCTATAAATAGTAAAAAAAAAAAAATGTTTAAAGTCTCACTCACCTCAGCATACTTGACCGCCTGAAACATCTGGAAGTCGACCTTAGTGATCTTGTTCCTGGCGAGGTCCACAGTACCGATGCGGGTCGCCGCTGAGAACGTGCCGCGCCCTATGTCGGAGATCTGGTTGTCTTGGAGGTACAGACGTCTGAAAGCAGAGGGAAATTTTAATACTAGTCGACCCGAGCCACTTCGTCTGCGCCGCTCCTATTGTACTCAGCGTGTTGATATATAGCCTATAGCCTTCCTCGATAAATAAGCTATCTAACATCATCTGCCTAGCCTTTTCCCAACTTTATTGGGGTCGGCTTTCAGTCAAACCGGATTTAGTTGTCTACCAGTATTTTACGCGTTTAAAAATTTAAACGAATTTTTTTCATGTATTTTTTATTTGTATTAATCGAAGTAATCACCCATGCAATCAATGCATCTTTGCCAACGCAGTGGCAGTTTATTGATGCCCTTCTTAAAGAAATCAGCTGGACGGGAGGCAACAAATTCTTCAAAGGCATTTTGTACTGCCTCTCGGGTATTGAATTTTTTTCCCGCCAAGAAGTTATCCAAATTCTGGAAAAAGTAGTAGTCTGTAGGCGCAAGGTCTGGTGAGTAGGGCGGATGACGGAGAGCTTCCAACCCCAGTTCTTGCAATTTGGAGACCGTCTGCTGTGCAGTATGAGGTCGCGCGTTGTCGTGCAGGAGCAGCGGAGACGAGCGATTGACCAATGCTGGTTGGAGATGTGCCAGCTTCTCCATCATTGTGTTCAGTTCTTCACAGTACACATCTGCAGTAATGCTCACCCCGTTTGGTAAGAAGCTGTGATGAATCACACCGGCGCTAGACCACTAAACAGTGACCATCACTTTTCTAGGGGTAAGTTTTCGTTTAGGGCATTGTTTAGGTGCTGAACCAGGATCCCACCAACTTGCTGAGCGCTTGCAGTTATCAAACAGAATCCATTTTTCATCGCAGGTAACAATGCGGTTCAAAATTCCTTCATTTGTGTGTCTGTTGAGCAGTGCAAGGCACGTCTCGACGCGTACTTCGCGCTGGCGATCATTGAGTTCGTGGGGCACCCATTTGTCAAGCTTTTTTACCTTGCCAATTTGACGCAAATGGACCAATATTGTTTTGACGCTAACGTCGAAAGCTGCTGCTAATTCAGCCGTAGATTGTGTATCATCAGCTTCCACAATTGCCTTTAATTCGTCATTGTCGACCAAAGTCTTCGGACGACCGCGAGGTTCATTTTTCAGGTCGAAATTTCCAGAACGGAAGCGAGCAAACCAACAACAGGTGGTGCGTTGGTTTGTAGTGTTAGCTCCGTGAACGTCGTTGATGTTGCGTGCCGCTTGTGCCGCGTTGCTGCCACGACGGTATTCATATTCCATAATTACTCGAATTTTTAACGTATCCATGATGACGAAAAAGATTGAAATGCGATGAAAATGTAACACTAATCAATAAACAAATGACTACTTTTGGAAAAAAAAACTATGTTTTTAAAATAAAATTAATTTGAAATTAGAATTCTTAGCCAAACAAAAATTATTTTGATTTCAAATGGCCAGTACTGCAGAACGGCAATTTCATAGGTAAAGACCTAATATATATATGTATGTACTAGTTGGCCAGCGCAACTTCATCTGCGTCACAATTTTAATTACTGCTCCGCTCCTATTAGTCTCAGCGTGATGATATATAGCATATAGCCTTCCTCGATAAATAGGCTATCTAACACTGAAAGAATTTTCCAAATCGGATCAGTAGTTCCTGAGATCAGCGCGTTCAAGTAAACAAACAAACTCTTCAGCTTTATATATTAGTATAGAGTATAGATAGAAGTATACATATAGATTAGGCTTAGTTTATTGCTTATATCGGTGTAGCGAGGAAGCGTAGTGCTTAACGATCGTGCCTACTCTGTATGAAAAAGGTCTGTGGGACAGTAGAAAGCTGGTAATATTGTTTCAGGCTTGAAAAGCGCTACCTAGGTTACTTCTAGGCAAGCGTGCTCCATCATCGACCACATCATCGCTTACCATCAGGTGAGATAGTGGTCAAACTCGTGCCTATCAATAGTAAAATAAAACCTCTACGAACGAAGTGAGCGCTCAAAGAGGAGTTTCGTATTGAGCCGAAATAACATGCATAGTCCCCGTCATGAGAAGCTATAAATTTTGTAAACAAAGAACTTGTATACTCCCAAATTCAATCGACTCAAAGTAACATACGTATAATACGAAACTAACGAGCAATTTCACTTGGTCGGGTTAAATATATGTTATCGATATAAAGCGCTGTTGTCTAATGTTTTGTGGGACTGAAACGCGTCTGATTTGTAGCGGCATCAATGCCGCCACAACAAAAACCAACGAAGCAAATCTACATCCCAACAAAAGAAAAGAACCGCAACGCCATCTATCTAAGTAATAGCGAACTACTACTTCGAAATCCTGCATCGCGCAATCACAATTCTCCGTGCGATTTGAACATAAACATCAGCCCGAATATTAAGTACCGGGCAGTCACCCGCCAGGCACAGGCACAGACCACAGGCACTGGGGTGCATGGGGTCTGTTACCATCTTAAGACCCAAGCCAACCTCACCTGCTAGCGGTGCACCCTGCTGTCCAACGGACGGGGCTCTGGCGAACCTGGTTTCCCTCTCGTAGGGTTGTGGGGGTCAGACGGCTGGTCGCCCCACGTAAAACCAACTTCAGCCAAATAAAATGGACAAGAAGTTGATAACGGGTACTCGGGCTAGGGCGTCGCCGCATAACGACGCGCAGGCACATCGCCCTAAACCTGCGATAAGTGGGCTAGGGCTACCGTGTCTAGTACGGGCACGGCTAAAGAGGATAGTACCCAAGAAGAAGTTCCGCTTTGCCACCTGGAACATTGGCTCGGCGTCGGGTCCAGTGCGCCTTCCTTCAGGAGACGCGCTGGAAGGGAAATAAGTCACGTGACATCGGGCAGGGGTACCGGCTAGTGTACACCGGATCACTAACGGGCAGGGGCGGAGTGGCCGTGGTGCTGTCTAAGGACCTCCAGGATGGACTCCTTGAAGTAGACCGATGCAGCGACCGGTTGATGCGAGTTAGGGTGCTGATCGAAGGGTCGGTAACGAACCTAATCAGCGCTTATGCTCCTCAAGCTGGTTGCCGTGAGTCTGAAAAGGAGGCCTTCTGGGATGAGTTCGAGGACGTACTACGCGCTATTCCGAATTCCGAAGGTGTTTTGGTTGGGGGGGATCTCAACGGTCACGTAGGTCAGTTTGCTGGAGAGTACGGACGTGTTCACAGTGGTTTTGGATATGGCCAGCTAAATGCAGAGGGAGTCAGTATACTCAGCACCTGCGCTTTGTCTGACCTAGCCATCGCGAACACGTTCTTTCAGAAGAAGCCCCAGCATCTTATTACGTACCGTAGTGGTGCCTACTCAACCCAAATAGATTACCTGCTGGTGAGACGGTGCCACATTGGCAAGGTTACCAACTGCAAAGTCATCCCAGGTGAAAGCCTAACGGCTCAACACCGCCTCCTTGTCCTGGACTTTGCGGTTGTACCGAAAAAGAAAGTGACCGAAAAACGCAAACCCCGCACAAAGTGGTGGTTGCTTGATGGTCCTAGGCAGTCGGACTTCATCGCGCAGCTCGAGCATCTCGAGATCAGTGCTCCGCATGAGTCCGCTCAAGAGATCTGGAGTAGGATCCATTCAGCAATCACCGATACGGGTAAGCGCGTCCTTGGCACTTCTCGTGGTGGCCGCACCATAAAAAAGGAGACGTGGTGGTGGGATGACGGGGTGCAGAGGCGACTCGGAAGAAGAAGGTTTTATTTAAACAGTGGCAAGGGTCCAACTCTCCGGATGACAGAGAGGCATATGGAGCGGCTAAGCGCGCTTGCAAAAAAGCTGTAGCCAGAGCCCGCAGCAAAAGTCTGGCGCCCTTGTACGACAAGCTGGAAACTGCGGAGGGGCAAAAGCTTATTTTTAAGCTGGCGCGTGCCCGGGAGAAAGCTGCACGGGACATTAGCAAATGTCTCTGTGTAAGGGACGCCCAGGGTAAGCTGCTCTACGATGCCCCCTCTGTTAAGGAGAGATGGTGTACATACTTCGCGGAGCTGTCTAACAAACAGCATCCCCATAACCTTCCTCCCGAACCGCCTCCTAACCTTGGACTTATTTCCCCTATTTCCCCCGACGAAACCCGCATTGCTCTTCGCCACATGAAGAACCGGAAAGCGGTCGGGCCTGACAATGTGCCAATTGAGGTGTGGAAGGCGATGGGCCCACATGGCGTGGACCTTCTGACGGATCTTTTTAACCGCATCCTGATCACCAAGGAAATGCCGAACCAGTGGCGATTTAGCCTGATTATCCCTGTATACAAAGGCAAAGGTAGCGTACAGGATTGTAGTAGCTACCGCGGTATCAAGATCATGTGCCACACCATGAAGCTCTTCGAGCGCATCATTGACACACGGCTCCGTAGCGAGTGTACTGTCTCTGAGTGTCAATATGGCTTCCGGGCGGGTAACAGCACCATGGACGCAGTATTCGCCTTACGGAATCTGGCTGAGGCTTACAGAGAGAGAAGGAGAGCTTTGCATATGGCCTTTTTAGACCTGCAGAAGGCCTTCGACTGTATACCTCGGCAGTCCATCTGGTGGGCACTGCGCTTCAAAGGCGTTCCCGAGGCCTATATTGACATTATCAGAGACATGTACCGCGATTCCGTGTCCTCTGTCCAGACCGCTGTTGGCGAATCGAATGGCTTCCCAATATCTGTTGGCGTTCACCAAGGCACGGCTCTTAGCCCGTTCTTGTTTAACGTAGTGCTCGATGTAGTTACGGCAAACATCCAAGATAAGCCCCCATGGCTAATGATGTATGCCGATGACATCGCCCTCGTTAATCAGAACAAAGCCCATCTTGAGCGCAAAGTCAACATTTGGAAGGACACGCTTGAAAACGGTGGTCTGAGACTAAATGTGGCGAAGACTGAGTACATGTCCTGTGGCGGCACGGATTCAAATAGGTTCATCCGAATAGGTTCGGACCTGATCAGAAAGTCCGATACGTTCAGGTACCTTGGATCCGTGCTGCACGAGTCTGGCAACGTGGACGACGATGTCCAAGCACGTATAGGCGCGGCTTGGGCGAAGTGGCGCGAGGTAACGGGCGTTGTATGCGACCGCAAAATGCCTCCTAAGCTCAAGGGGCAGATATATAAATGCATCATACGGCCTGTCCTACTGTACGGCGGTGAATGTTGCAGCCAGCACTAAGCAGACACACCCAGGAGCTTCGCGTCACGGAGATGAAGATGCTGAGGTGGATGAGTGGCGTAACGCGATCCGATCGCATACGCTACTCTTTCATCAGAGGTAGTCTTGGTGTCCGTGACGTGGGGGAAAAACTGCAAGAGTGTCATCTGCGATGGTATGGCCACATCATGCGCCGCCCTATGGAGTACGTTGGTCGGGGATGCATGAATATGGCTGTTCTTGGGGCTAGGTCCCGTGGTCGCCCTCGCAAGCGCTGGTTGGACGTCGTTAAGTCCGACATGAGAGCCAATGGCCTAACTGAGAAGGATGTTCAAGATCGGGCAAAGTGGAGGAAGCTAAGTAGGAAGGCGGACCCTGGCAATAGCAGGGATTAACGCCAGGTAGAAGAAGAAGAAGAAGAAGAAGAAGTCACCCGCCAGGCACAACAGCTGTCTGGTCGGAGGACCCTTCCTTTTCAATGGAGGTTTGCGGGACTTTACTCTCTGTACCGCATACCTTGGAGGTATGACTCATGGAAAAAACATTTGAAACAATTGAATGTGTGTTTACAAAAATTATAGCTTCTCGTGACAGAGAATTTTTAGAGGGATGCGGAACAGACAGCAAAGTCCCGCATTCCTCAATTGAAAAGGAGGATCCTCCAACCAGGTGGCTGTTGTGCCTGACGGGCTACTGCCCGATAGTTGATATTTAGACTGATGTATATGTTCAAATCACACGGTAAACTCTGCTTGCGCGATGCAGGATTTCGACGAAGTAGTTCGCTGCTAGTTGGATAGATGGCGTCGCGGTTCTTTTTGTTGCGACGTAGATTTGCTACGTTTGTTTTTCTTGTGACGGCATTGATGCCGCTACAAATTTAAGTGTTTTTATACGATACTAGATTAGGGAGTGGACACGTCTACGGTACGGCACCGGCCACCGTGTAACGGAAAGACGCCGCTACCGGGAGACGGCACGGCGTCGTGTCGTGGATTCATTCAATATTTTCTTTGATTCAGTTATTTCGCCTTAGTAACAGGAGCAAAATAATACTTCTTTCGCTGTCCATATCAAGACAAAAACTGAACGATGGTTGCTGCCTTGTGCGCACGGTTCACCGTACACGGCTCTGTGCCGCGGTACGACGGCGTGCCGCCTCCCGGTCGCGGCGTCGTGCCGTTACGCGGTGGCCGGCGCCGTACCGTACACATGTGCCCTCCACAAACATTCGTCAAAGAGTCTGTTTATAATGAAAATAGCCGTTATTCATCATCTGCCTAGCCTTTTCCCAACTATATTGGGGTCGGCTTCTAGTCAAGCCAGATTTAGCTGAATACCAGTATTTTACGAGGAGAGGCTTTTACGGCGAAAATAGTCGTTATTAAAATTTGTAAATAAATTAGCTTACCTCAGAAACCTCATTCCTCGAAAACTGTTGGTATCCAATTTCTTGATCTTGTTATTGTCCAGATGTACCACTTTTATAATTGTGTTCCTTGAAAACATGCCTCTGAAAAAAAAAAAAAAAAAACTATTATTTGGGGTGTAGTTTTTGATAATCAGTAAATCCATAATAACCACTAAAAACGATCAAAATTAACTGTAAATTTCTCCTTAATACATTAATAATATTACGTAAAATGTATACCGAAATAAACCGTAGTTCATAAAAAAATAAAGTTTAATAAATATTAATTAAATAAATTAATAATAAACCCTAACATAAACGTGATTGCAAATGCCTAACTTCTGCACAATGCGATGGGTCAGCAATTTTGTTGACTTACAGCAACTTGAATTTATGCAAAGTAATAACGGTATATGGTTTGGCTAAATAATAACAGATGCACGGGTCGATCTTTAAGGTTAAGCAACGCTTTCCAAGGTTGGTCTGTGGATGGGTGACCATCTTAATATACCGAGTTTCCTCCGTGCCTCGGAAAGCACATGAAGCCGTTGGTCCCGGCTGTCATTTGTAGATCTTTGGCAGCCGTTACGGATTGTCAGAACCCAGTAAATCTGACTCCAGTCTTGCCAAGACGTACCGTGTTACCCAGTTAATGGGTTGTGGAGGTCTGGTAGGCAGCCGCTCCACGTAAAACACTGGTATTCAGCTGAATCCGGTTTGACTGGAAGCCGACCCCATTATAGTTGGGAAAAGGCTAGGCAGATGATGAGTCTCGAAGATATATATATGTTATAGGCAATGTGTATAATGCAGGCATTCTATTCATTTCCTAGGTATTGTATAGAATGCCGGGGTCGTCCAGGCAATGTGTGAAATAATATTGAATGTTCAAACTATTATACACTTTACCTAGGTAATGTATGGAATACCTAGGCATTGTGTAGAATGCCGGTTGACGCATAGGTAATGTATGTAACGTGTTTTTTTTTGCGTAGACAGCGTTTCTCACATAGCAGTTCCCTTCAGATAAACATTTACGTTTATAACGTAGTCAAGTGCACGTAGAGCTTTACATTTTGACATTTCAAAATGTAATTGATTGAAATAATAAAAAAAAAAAAAACCTAACCTAACCTTTTTTTTTTAGGTTAGGTTAGGTTAGGTTTTTTTTTTTAACCTAACCTAACCTAACCTAACCTAACCGCCGCGCGCTCGCCTCCTTCCCGTGGTCGTTCATTATACACATTGCCTGATATGCTTCGGGCATTTTATACAATACCTAGGCAATGTATGAAATGAATCGTATTATACACATTGCCTGAACGTTTTAGGCAATGTATACAATGCCTAGGCATTCTATACAATGCCGGATTATACACATTGCCTATAACATATATATTTTTTTATTTGTGATGGGTTTGCTCTTGACTCTAGTCTATGTCAGAGATGACAGAGACAAAGTCTACGATGGAGCGAGCCTACCCAGAAGGAGCCTGTTCACTCTAACTGTGAAGAGATAAGGGTTGTAAGCGTTTGGAAACACAGATGCAGATATGTTTAAAAAATATAAAACTCGCTTGGAGAAATAAAGGGAAGAAAACCACTTGCGTGAAAGATACTGGATTCTGAACCTAACAGTAGGGGCAATAAGAGCTAGTTTCCAAGTGTGTTAAAACGTATATTTATTTACCTTGGTATTTCTCCCAGTTGGTTGTGACTGGCGTTACACCATCCTAGTTTAGACAGATCACCGATATGGCTTCCGTCTAGTTTATTTAAACTGTTGTGACTGAAAAAATAGGCAACTTGAGAATATGGTTTTAATTTCAACTCGATACCTCCACGCGTTTCCGAGTTAAACGGTCTTGACAGACAGACGGTCGGACAACAAAGTGATCTTATAAAGGTTCCGTTTGAGGTACGAAATCCTAAAAAATGGACGCCCCCTAATTAAATCAATATATTTTTTTATATCAATATAAAAAAACCGGCCAAGTGCGAGTCGAACTCGCACACGTAGGGTTCCGTAACATAAACCTTAATTTTTATTATTTGTTGTTATAGCGGCAATAGAAATACATAATCTGTGAAGATTTCAACCGTCTACCTGTTACGGTTCTTGAAAAACAGCCCGCTAACAGACAGACGGACGGATGGACAGCGGAAGCTTAGTAATAGGGTTACGTTGGTTACCATAATTAAATAATTAAAAAAATAGGGTCAGTTTCTTTCGGTGTGAAAGCAAAACTCACCTCAAGTCCAAGACTTCTGTATCCCTCAATCCTTTGAACTGGCCTTTTTTTAGAGTTACTAATTTGTTCCCGTGAAGATCTAATTTCTTGAGTTTCTTTAACACCTGAAAACAGAACAGGGAACTTTTAATCCATTTTGTGCACATTTCAGGTAACAAATGTAACCAAGCAATTTACAAAATTAATAATCGGTTTACAATGAGAGGATTTTAAATTATTATAAATATTAAGTAAATTTATTTTAAAAAAAATAAAAAAAAAAACTTTTTACAAAAATCTTCAACCGACTGCAAATTAAAAGACACTACAAAGTATAAAATAATTTTCGAAGTCGGTGTTTTTGGTTACTGACTTCCGAAATTAAAGTTATTTTATACTTTGTAGTTTTTTTTTTTATTTGGAAGGCGATTGGTTTTTGTACACCTAACTACACCACTGGAAAGTCGCAGGAAAGCAAAATACGCAATTTCGTTTACTTGGATGACAAACCAATCATCTAAGGTTTTTTTATTTTTTTACTAATTGATAGGCACGCGCTTGACCACCATCTCACCTGATGGTAAGCGCATCATCGGTCGAAGATGTAGCACGCTTGCCTAGAAGTAACCTATTCACTCTTGACTTAAAGACTCCCAGGTTGTAGCTATCGGGAAACACAGACTCCGGCAGGGAATTCCACTCCTTAGCTGTACGCATTATGAATGTGTTCCCAAAACGTTTTGTGCGTATGGGTGGGATGTCCACCATGTACCGGTGGCGCATCGCCGTTCGTCTTGTGGTCCGATGATGGAACGGGCTTGGCGGAATTAAATTATGCAATTCGGTCGCACATACCCAAAATGCAACCGGTAGAAAACCGACAAGCCAGCAATTCGTCCAGCAAGTAAACGAATTCCAACTTTTAAAAGCCAAATTACTAAACCGATTTTGATGAAATTTAAACGGGTATAATTTAGACGGTCACCAAAAATAATATTTTTAAGACTCTAAGCCTGGGCACCAAAATGGATTAATGGTCACCAAATTCTATCCAACTCAACTGTGATTGCCATAAAATGTAGGCTTGGGGTTACAAACTGGATAAAATAGGTTAGGTTGTTAGGGGTATGGTCAGCAGTGAGACGGTATGGGAGGCGGTTGCGTCTTTTTGCGAGGACGTAATCTCGCAGAAGGAAGCGGCGGAGCGGGTCAGGGAGGAAGACTCTCTCGCTGACCCGATTCGCCGCAAAAGGACAGTACGGCGCAGGCAGCGAAATGCCGACTTGATGCCGCCATAGGAGGGGCCAGCGGACGATAGATCGGGGACTCTATCGTCCACGCTGTAAGGTCCCTGGAGTCGTGGTGATGTCCCAGTGCACCCGGACATCGCTGAAAGAAGAGGGAGCCCGAACGGGCATAGAAGAGGGAGCCCAGAAGTAGGCCACGCTGGATGGGTCGCGAATGTCATGCGTAGCAGTCCTCGAGGCATCCATCAAGGCGAAAGTAGGTGCACAGGCGAAGTTTTTAGTGGGTGCAAGTCCCACATAACCACGTCGTCTCCCCGGATGATGTGGTATGCGTTAGGCATTTTCTTCGCAAGGAAAAAAAAAAAAAAAAAAAAAAGTTTAGAATTGTGACCAACCGCGCGCGAGCCGAGCGAGCGCTACTTCTCGAATATTATTTGGTGACCATTTATCTGTTTTGGTAACCGTTTAGAACTTTTTTGGTAGTAAAATAGGTACTTTTTTGGGCGGTGTTTAAACACAAGCCAATTTAAACGGGACCAATCGAGGAGTTTTTCAAATCGGTTCATAAATCACGGAGTTATGAGGTAACAAACATAAAGGAAAATACAATCGAATTGAGAACCTCCTCCCTTTTGGAGGTTGATTTTATCGTACATTGTTCCACTGCTGCTGGAAGAATTTTGTGCAGCATTGGGACAATGCACATAAGCTGGATAGATATATTCTAGAATTTGAGGAGCTCGTGGCTAAATAATAACAGCCGCACGGGTCCATCCTGAAGGTTAAGCAACGCTTGCCAAGGTTGGTCTGTGGATGGGTGACCATCTTAACATAACGAGTTTCCTCCGTGTCTCGGAAAGCACGTTAAGCCGTTGGTCCCGGCTGTCATTTGTAGATCTTTGGCAGTCGTTACGGATTGTCAGAAGCCAGTAAATCTGACTCCAGTCTTGCCAAGATGTATCACCCAGTTAATGGGTTGTGAGGTCTGGTAGGCAGCCGCTCCACGTCAAACACTGGTATTCAGCTGAATCCGGTTTGACTGGAAGCCGACCCCAATGTAGTTGGGAAAAGGCTAGGCGGATGATGATGATGATATATTCTAGAATTTAATGGATACAAGTCTTGTGTACAAATTGGTTGTGTATTTTAGTCTATGGATATGGTTAGAATTGAGTCCATAGACCCCCAAACTAGGCACGGAATGCCTGTATTTTGGGGGACTATTGATTCCTCCCAAAATGGCCATGTCTTACTTACGCTAATTCATAAAAATTAGGGTATATTGTAACAAGTTGGATCGTATAACTAGTGTTTTTCGTGATCGTATATTACAAACTCTATTGCACACTGCTGATTTCTCGACTTTCGTCATTAGATTTCTTAAGCCAAGGTTCGTTTCAAAATGGTCATTTGATATTTTTACGATGCTTACAATCGAACCCGCTGAAAGTGAAAAAACTGCCATCTTCAATTCGGACGACCCACGAAGAGTTCCGTACCATTAACCTTAATTTTTATTATTTGTTGCTATCTGTGAAAATTTCAACTACCTATTACGGTTCTTGTGATACAGCCCGCTGACAGACAGACGTTCGGACGGACAGACGGACGGACGGACGGACGGACAGCGGAGGCTTAGTAATAGGGTTCCTTTGGTTACCCTTTGGGTACGAAACCCTAAAAAGAATAACCCTGTAATTTTACTGTACCTGTGGAAAAGCTCAATCCTCGTGGCTAAATAATAACAGCCGCACGGGTCGATCTTTAAGGTTAAGCTACGCTTGCCAAGGTTGGTCTGTGGATGGGTGACCATCTTAATATACCGAGTTTTCTCCGTGCCTCGGAAAGCACGTTAAGCCGTTGGTCCCGGCTGTCATTTGTAGATCTTTGGCAGTCGTTACGGATTGTCAGAAGCCAGTAAATCTGACTCCAGTCTTGCCAAGAAGTACCGTGTTACCCAGTTAATGGGTTGTGGAGGTCTGGTAGGCAGCCGCTCCACGTAAAACACTGGTATTCAGCTGAATCCGGTTTGACTGGAAGCCGACCCCAATATAGTTGGGAAAAGGCTAGGCAGATGATGTGGAAAAGCTCAATCACAAACATTTATTTCTTCTCAATAACATAGCATCTATGTAAAGTAAAAGGAAGAATGAAGATAAAAAGACGAGAGATTAATACCTTCCGTGGCCTCAGCAGTGGCGTAGCTAGCGGGGGGGAGCAAAGTTGCATATTTTTTAATATGAGTGGTCAAAAAAGAGTTTATGGCGGTAGTCTTACATTAAAAACCAGTCTTGCAAATAAAAACCAGTTACCTGAAAAGCCTCCGGCGGGAACTCAGTCAGCAAACCGTTAGACAGGTGCAACCGCTCCAGTTTGCCGGCCGCCTCACTGCCCGCGAAGATGTTCTTACCGAGCTTCGTCATCTTATGCCCGTCGATTGAGAGCACTGACAGGTTGCCGAGGATCTGAAATAGAAACATAACAACTATCCTCATGACGCTTAAGGGCAGGGATTTCGCCAATTATGTTTCAGTCTCATGTAGGAGGCGAGACTGATACTGAGAAATTCCTATTGGAGACATATCATAATTTCCACGACCTGGAGATCTAACTCAAGACTTCTCGCGTTCTTCAATCAAGTTTCTGAATTGTCACCCTCTGTACGCCTGGGCCATAAGCTGGGTACCTTTTTTTAACCAAGATGAGATTCTACAATAGAATCAGGGATCAGTTAGGAAAAGGTAGAGACAAAATGAATGAGCAACGAACGGCGTGTCTACTATCTCTCTCACTTGAGAGTGACAGAGATAGTGGACAGGTGAGCCTGATTGTAAACGATGATGTGGTCGAAGATGGAGCACACTTGCCTAGAAGTGACCTATTTACTCTGGACTTGAAGACCCCAGGTTGTAGCTATCAGATAACAAAGACTCCGGCAAGGAATTCCACTCTTTAGCTCTACGCACTGTAGTGAAAGTATGGAGGAGCTCGTGGCTAGATAATAACAGCCGCATGGGTCGATCTTCAAGGATGGGTGACCGTCTTAAAATACTAAGTTTCCTCCGTGCCTCGGAAAGCACGTTAAGCCGTTGGTCCCGGCTGTCATTTGTAGATCTTTGGCAGTCGTTACGGATAGTCAGAAGCCAGTTAATCTGACTCCAGTTTCGCCATGAAGTACCGTGTTACCCAGTTACTGGGTTGTGGAGGTCTGGTAGGCAGCCGCTCTGCGTAAAATACTGGTATTTAGCTAAATCCGGTTTGACTGGAAGCCAACCCCAATATAGTTGGGAAAAGGCTAGGCAGATGACTGTAGTGAAAGTATTCCCAAAAAGGGTTTGTGTGTATGTATGTACTACAGAATCAGGTTTAGGGAACTTCTCGATCTTCGTATTGGTAATGTACAGTTCCTACAGGGTCACTCATATCTAATGGAAAGCGATGATTTGGTTGAAGATGGAGCACGCTTGCCTATTCACTCTTGACTTGAAGACCCCAGGTTGTAGCTATCAGGAAACACAGACTCCGGCATGGAATTCTACTCCTTAGCTGTGCGCAGAGAAGTATTTCCAAAACGTTCGTATGATTTTTTTTTAGATGCGAAATTCTCAAATAACTCCTTTATGTGGAGTGGAAGGGAGTGTCAGACTCTTAATGACTAACACCCACCCGTGTTCCTCCAAATGCCCTTAGCGTTTCAGGGCCGCGGTGACTCTTTCTATTTCTATTTTGTTGTACTCTGGGTGGGTTCATAGTGAGAGCTCTCTTTGAGATTTGTTACAGTCCTTCGATTGAAAGTTGTTGGTTTTTAATGGTTTAGTTCAAATAATAGTCGACTACAATATCGCATTAGGTGGTAAACCTGTAAAGATAATTGTATGGTGGAAATAAATAAATAAATAATAATTCCTCAGTGCTCTCAGGGAACTCCTCAACCCTGTATTGGTCAAGTACAGTTCCTTTAGGGTCCTGTTGACGCCCGCGAACGCGTAATAGTCTATTGTCTTGATAGGCGTACCACTATCTCTATCACCCTTATCTGATGGAAAGTGATGATGAAGTACGCCTGCCTAGAAGTAACCTGCACTCTTGACTAAAAGAGCCCAGGTTGTAACTATCAAAAACCGAGTCTGGCAGGCAATATCACTCCTTAGCTGTACGGACACGCCTTGGCTAGGTATGGTGAATCGGGAACACGTCCTCGAAGCCATTTTCATTTAGCAAAAGAGTATGCCAATGCTGTATTATCTCCCATCCGGTTCAACATCTATGGGGAGCACATATTCCGCCAAATCTATGATTGGAACCGCAGGAGTCTGTGTTTGGAACAGCGGCAGGGAATTCCACTCCTTAGCCTTACGCACAATGAAAGTACCTATGTTTTCCCAAAACGTTTTGCCGTATGAACTTACCGAAAAAGCATCTTTGGGGAACTCCTCAATCTTCGTATTGGTCATGTAGAGTTCCTGCAAGGTTCTGTTGACGCCTGCGAACGCGTACTGGTCTATTGTCTTGATGGGGGTGTCCACCATCTCTATCACTCTTATTGTGGAGCGGTGGAAGAGGGGGCCGAAGAGGTTTGCTGGAAAGAGATCGGAGATTTTTAGTTTTATGTCGATAATTATAAAGAGAGGAGGCCTGTGTCCCAGCAGTGGGAACAATATAGGCTGATTATGTATGGTATGTAAACTCCCATTGAAAAGGGAGGATCCTTCGTTCAGCTGGCTGTTCTACCTGGCGGGCTACTGACCGATAGTTGATATTTAGGCTGATGTATATGTTCAAATCACACGGTAAACTCTGCTTGCGCAATGCAGGATTTCGACGAAGTTGGCTGCTAGTTGGGAGGAGCTCGTGGCCAGATAATAACAGTCGCACGGGTCGATCTTCAAGATTAAGCGACGCTTGCCAAGGTTGGTCTGTGGATGGGTGACCATCTTAACATACCGAGTTTCCTCCGTACCTCGGAAAGCACGTTAGGCCGTTGGTCCCGGCTGTCTTTGGCAGTCGTTACGGATAGTCAGAAGCCAGTTAATCTGACTCCAGTCTCGCCGTGGAGTACCGTGTTACCCAGTTACTGGGTTGTGGAGGTAAAATACTCCGCGTAGAATACTGGTATTCAGTTAATTCCGGTTTGACTGGAAGCCGACTCCAATATAGTTGGGAAAAGGCTAGGCAGATGAGTTCGCTACTAGTTGGATGGATGGCGTGGCGGTTCTTTTTTTTTTGTTGCGATGTAGATTTGCTCCGCTGGTTTTTCTTGTGGCGGCATTGATGCCGCTACAGTTTGATACTCACGATCCTGTGCAAGGGTCTGTATGTCTAGGTTCTACCGGCAATGGCAACAATGCCCCCGGACAATACGTCGGAAGACTAGCCCCTTTTTTCACTGTACCTACCCAAAAATTACCAAAATTATACTTACAAATCTTACACTCCTTCAGCAATAATCTTTCAACTGGCAACCCCAAACCCGCAATATTCCCCAACCCCACGCTAAGTACCGATAACCCTGTATTCTCACACTTAATGTACAACCCTGTGTCCGACCCCTTTTCACAGACACAGGGATATAACAGGGTGGTTTTCGAGTCTGTTGGACAGGGGTAGACAGGGCCAGGGGGGATGTACTCGGCATTTGTGTAGGCCAGCAGTGTTGCCAGCGTGAAAATTATTTTTGTGACCATTTTTGTGGGTGAGTGATCTGGAAACAAAAAAAATAATAATTGGTTTATAGAAACTGGTTTAATGATTAGTTAATACTTTAGAAACCCGTATTCAATATTTATAATCGTGTGCTGGATGGCTTAGGATCAAAAGCCAGCCAGGAGTAAAAGCGCAGCGCAGGGTGGTTTTCATAGACAAACAAATACGAGGGGGCGTTTTTAAGTTCGCGGAATGGAGGGCAAGGAGTGAAAATAAAAATACTAAATTATTTTTCTTTTTCAATATATTCACCTGCTACCCTAATACATTTTTCAGATCTTTCAATTAGCTTATGTATACCTTCATAAAAAAATGTTTTGTCTTTGTCCGAAAAATAAGCTGAAACCGCGTCCTTCACATCAGTTGAAAATTTCTTTCCACGAAGTTCTTTTTTCAGATTTGGAAAGAGGTAATAATCACTGGGAGCCAGGTCTGGGCTGTAGGGTGGATGGTCTAAAATATCGAAGCCCACCTTATGCAGGGCAGCCAACGCAACACGGCTCTTGTGAACAGGCGCGTTGTCGTGAAGAAGAAGGGCACCTTTGGTCAATTTTCCCCTCCTTTTTTCTTTAATACTTTCTTTCAACCTCTCGAGGATAGAAGCATAGTATTCTCCGGTTATAGAAACGCCTTTATCTTTATAATCGGTCAACAGAATCCCTTCCGAATCCCAAAACACTGTTGCCATGATTTTCGCAGCCGATTGTGACACTTTAAACTTCTTGGGTGGTGGTGTACCTTTTTTGTGCCACTGCATAGAGTCCTGTTTTGACTCAGGCTCATAATGATGAACCCAAGTTTCATCTCCAGTAACAATTCGACTCAATAGTCCATCCTTATCTTCGTTACAGAGGTCCAAAAACGTGCGAGAACACTCCACGCGGCGTTGTTTCTGAGGCAGCGTGAGCATTCTTGGCACCCATCTTGCACTGACCTTTGTCATGCCAAGATGATCGTGTAGAATTTTGAAAATTGTTGTATCCGATACTCCAACCATTTCTGCAAGCTGTTTCTTCTTTAGTCTGGCATCTTCCGATATTATTTTTTCGACATTTTTAATGATTTCCGGAGTAGTCACCTCGATCGCCCGTCCGGGCCGCGGGTCGTCTTCAAGTGAGGTCCTGCCTTGTTTAAAAAGACAATGCCACTTGTAAACCATGGTTTTACCCGGGCAAGAGTCCCCGTAAACGGGTTCCATCTCTTCCAGTATGTTTTGAACTGACTTTCTTGCTTGGTAAGGAACTTTATTACGGCACGGTACTCGATTTTTTCCATAATGCACACTTTCTTCCCGATTGAGTTGTTTGCTTGACGATAGTTCAAAGACTAATGACCCAATTAAGACAAAACCTGGTATTTATACTAATATTGAGTGGCTGAAGTCGTGGCCACCTCGATAATGACCTATTTTTATCATCTACCCTCCCATTCCGCGAACTTAAAAACGCACCCTCGTAACAACCTTCAGTGTGTTGAAATAAAGTTGAATAGAATTAAAAATATATTAGTCGTACGCGCATCTGATCAGTTAGAGGACTTAGAGGCCTGTAGTCAAGGTTTATTTAATTTCGACTTTATTAAAGGAGTGGAAAGTTCATACTGCTTCAACAGATTTGCGCTGAGTAAATAAACAGATATTTTATCACTATGTGCATTTGTTTTAGTATTGTATAATAACCGACTCTAATCGAATTAACGCAATATAGCCCACTGCTGGGCAAAGGCAGCCCAGCCTAATTTAGTTTGTATCTCTTGGGTAACACCAATGACAGCCCCATTTCATGTCCGGACAAATACTTTCCATCCCAGGTTGCCTGAAAGAGTTCGCGGAATGCGATAAGACCGCTCATTGCATGTGTTTTAGTTTTAAGTTTCCGTTATGTTTTACTTTTGGTGTATCTTAAAATAAAGCGTACAATAAAGGCCTCCCTTTCCCATTTCTACACACTTGCTTGCTACTGCCATTGCTGGTCAGTTCTTCCTCATAATGTTGCAATTTGGTTGAGTGAGAGTGGTTATACTGTAAGTGAAGGCAGTGACGAAGCTAGCATGGGGGAAACCCGGCGTGGATAATGTGGTGCCCCTCCACAAATGAACTCGGGCCAGAAATAATTATCAGCCACCCCCCCCCCCCTTGCTACGCTACTGACCTTCTGAAATATTCTATTTTGTAATACTGCCCCACATGTTTATAGTCAGTAGGTAATATAAGAATGATTATAAAGTTAAAAATAAACTGAAGATAAGACGATGTATTTTCGAATTGTTTTTAATTAATTTTGTGTTGGTTCTTATTTCCATTTCACCGTTTTTTTTTGCGACTAGCACAATTTGGATCAGAGTGTTATCATACTGTGAATGTGAAATACAGACATTCTATAGGTCATCACCATCATCTGCCTAGCCTTTTCCCAACTATATTGGGGTCGGCTTCCAGTCAAACCGGATTTAGCTGAATACAGTATTTTACGCGGAGCGGCTGCCTACCAGACCTCTAACAACCCAGTAACTGGGTAACACGGTACTTCATGGCAAGACTGGACTCAGATTTACTGGCTTCTGACTATCCGTAACGACTGCCAAAGATCTACAAATGACAGCCGGGACCAACGGCTTAACGTGCTTTCCGAGGCACGGAGGAAACTCGCTATGTTAAGATGGTCACCCATCCACAGAGCAACCTTGGCAAGCGTTAGTGCGTATCCGAACGCACTTTCGCGCATGCGCTTCGCGCCAACCTATAACAGCCGAGCTGTCAGAATAATAGCTACTGATTGGCTGTTGGTATGTTGGTAGAATCTTGTTGGTTGTCATACAGAAGAATGGCAGACTTGTAATTCTGGCTTGAGTCTCGTCACAGTGTATCAGTTGTATTTTACGATTCATTAAAGTTTATGCCAATAACAAAACCCTTTTCACTCAATCTTACTCACCCCGACTACAACGCTTATTAATAGGTAAAGACCTATTAATACCTACCTATGAAATTGCCGTTTTGTATGAAAAAATTTAAACGATTTTTTTTCATGTATTTTTTATTTGTATTAATCGAAGTAATCACCCATGCAATCAATGCATCTTTGCCAACGCAGTGGCAGTTTATTGATGCCCTTCTTAAAGAAATCAGCTGGACGGGAGGCAACAATTTCTTCAAAGGCATTTTGTACTGCCTCTCGGGTATTGAATTTTTTTCCCGCCAAGAAATTATCCAAATTCTGGAAAAAGTAGTAGTCTGTAGGCGCAAGGTCTGGTGAGTAGGGCGGATGACGGAGAGCTTCCAACCCCAGTTCTTGCAACTTGGAGACCGTCTGCTGTGCAGTATGAGGTCGCGCGTTGTCGTGCAGGAGCAGCGGAGACGAGCGATTGACCAATGCTGGTTGGAGATGTGCCAGCTTCTCCATCATTGTGTTCAGTTCTTCACAGTACACATCTGCAGTAATGCTCACCCCGTTTGGTAAGAAGCTGTGATGAATCACACCGGGCGCTAGACAACCAAACAGTGACCATCACTTTTCTAGGGGTAAGTTTTCGTTTAGGGCATTGTTTAGGTGCTGAACCAGGATCCAACCAACTTGCTGAGCGCTTGCGGTTATCAAACAGAATCCATTTTTCATCGCAGGTAACAATGCGGTTCAAAATTCCTTCATTTGTGTATCTGTTGAGCAGTGCAAGGCACGTCTCGACGCGTACTTCGCGCTGGCGATCATTGAGTTCGTGGGGCACCCATTTGTCAAGCTTTTTTACCTTGCCAATTTGACGCAAATGGACCAATATTGTTTTGACGCTAACGTCGAAAGCTGCTGCTAATTCAGCCGTAGATTGTGTATCATCAGCTTCCACAATCGCCTTTAATTCGTCATTGTCGACCAAAGTTTTTTTTTCAGGTCGAAATTTCCAGAACGGAAGCGAGCAAACCAATAACAGGTGGTGCGTTGGTTTGTAGTGTTAGCTCCGTAAACGTCGTTGATGTTGCGTGCCGCTTGTGCCGCGTTGCTGCCACGACGGTATTCATATTCCATAATTACTCGAATTTTTAACGTATCCATGATGACGAAAAAGATTGAAATGGGATGAAAATGTAACACTAATCAATAAACAAATGACTACTTTTGGAAAAAAAAAACATGTTTTTAAAATAAAATTAATTTGAAATTAGAATTCTTAGCCAAAAAAAATTATTTTGATTTCAAATGGCCAGTACTGCAGAACGGCAATTTCATAGGTAAAGACCTAATATTTAAATACAACTACTGCTTATACAAATTGTTTAATTGATTATGTAATCGTTTTTGTTGTATTAAATTTGTTTTCAGCTGCATTTTATTTTTAAACTGTGTTGTTAAACTAAAAAGACATGTGAAGACTTTACCTTTAGTTAATTACCTACTCGGATAGAGTATAGTCTCATGACTAGCGATCACAGGCAAGATACACCCGAAGTTAGCCGAACGACACACGATTATGACGAACACTGAGTTTCGGCAGGGCCGAAGGTTTGGTAAATTTTTTGCCTTAACTAGATTTTGGGCCGAAACCGAACCTTCGGTCGGACTGTAATAGACATATGTTTTCGAAGAACTAATTAACGCAACTGACACTGCTGTGAATGCGGCTATGGACCCTTTTCTTAAAGGCCAGCCAAGTGCGAGTCGGACTCGCATGCAAAGGGTTCCGAACGAATCTAATTTGTGTTACATGTTACTTTCGAACCATAGACCTGTTATCGGTTTTCCTGTAATTTATAGGCAAATAGATAACTAATATCAGATTTTTTTTTAATTTTCGTTCCGGTAGATTCGGAGAAAATCGGCTGACAGACGGACAGATAAATAACCGAGTGATCCTATAAGTTTCGTTTTCCTTATAGGGAGCGTGCAAAAATTATAGGTGGCAGCACAGATATGTCACTGTCAAGTATGTTTCAAGTATAAAATTCGAAATAGCTACGCTAGATGGCACAGTCTTCTTCGCGCACGTTCCCCTAAACTGAGCGTGCAGGGACCACAGGTGGCAGCACAGAAGCGTCAATGTCATGTATCCTGATCCTCAAAACTTCGAAATGCGACACTAGATGGCATAGTCAACGCCGCGCACGGGGTTTCAAGGTTCGGAACCTTAAAAGTTAACCATTGACTAAAGAAGAAGAAATTTTCATTAACTGTATGTAGCAGACCTGTTCCTAAATACTACTTTATGGAACTGTGATAATACAAACCATTCAATTTGGTATAAAAAACAATCATTATTAAATTGATAACATTTCTAGACCTTTTTTTTGACTGTCAACTGATATCTTTTCCACACAACTTTGACTGCATCACATTTTTAGGCTTCCGAACAACCGTAAGAAATGGAACCTTTATAGGATCACTCGGGTGTCTGCCTGTCTGTCTGTCCATCTGTCACACTCACAGATACTTTTCTCCGGATCTACAGGTGGTACACATATAGGGTTACCATATCTCAGGATTTGTCCTGAGATTTCAGGATTTTTGGACTCTTCTCAGGATTGCGGCTGGATTTTGCAAATCTCATGAAATCTCAGGATTTTTTTATTTTTCCATAAAATACAGCTTACATTTTAAAGATCTCTTTAATAAAAAGTTAAACAAAATAAAAATAATCTTCCTTTGGTAATAATTGCACAAATCAAATCAGTACTTATTTATCCAAGTACTTAGGTACCGTCAGTTTCAGTTTTATCAGTTTTATATGATACATTTTTAAGTAAGGTTTTTTCCTTAATTATGGATTTATGAAAAATTCTCAAACTGTAAAAAATCTCAGGATTTTTCAATGGAAATCAGGCTTTTTCTCCGGACTTTTGATTTTTTTATCTGGTAACCCTATACACATATGGACTTTTGTGATCCAAATACGGTCACATTACATGAATAAAGAGTGAACACTTGAACACTTTTACGGGTGGGTCAAAGTAGAAAATTAAATTAAATTCAAACTGTATCATGTGATATATCAAATGAAAGGGCTTACTGTGAGGATTTTAATTATATTTATTTCAAAATTCTAAAATAAATAGTATTGAAGTAATTTAAGAAAAAAAAAGAAAAGATTACAGGAAAATCTATAAGAAGTCTGTAGTGTTACATTGCCTTTACATGCGAGTCCGACTCGCACTTGCCCAGTTTTTAAGGACATCAGGTAGGCTGTCACTTCATGTAAGATACTGATATACTATGAAAAAATATAGTTAACACCCTCGAAGTAAGCTCTTTTATTTGATATGTTGATCTAAATACAGTTTTAATTTCTTTTTTTTAATTTTCTAGTTTGACCCTCAAAAGTGACAGCCGAACAGACAGACACACAGACACTCAAATGATCCTATAAGGGTTCGGTTTTTCCGAAACTATAAGAACTACACTGTTGAAACTTGGTAAGTAGATGTATTCTGTGAAACGCATTAAGTATTCACAAAAAATAAAAAAAAATTTGGGGGTTCCCCATACTTTGAACTGAACAATATTGACATATAAATAATTTGCATGCTTGCTTGCAGGCAGAATACAATGACTTTTAGGATGTAAGATCTTTCCTTGTAATTTGTTATGTAATATTCTGGTAAATAAATATTTTTGATTTGATTTGATTTGAACATCAAAAATATTTTTGTGTGGGGTATCTATGGATAGGTCTTCAAAAATGATATTGAGGTATATAATATAATTTCCTTCTAAATTGAATAGTTTGCGCAAGAGACACTTCCAAAGTGGTAAAATGTGTGTCCTGGCCCCCCCTGTTACTTCTAAAATAAGAGAATGACAAAAATAAAAAAAAATGATGTACATTACCACGCAAACTTGCTACGAAAATTGGTTTGAACAAGATTTAGTACGTTTTTTTTTTTTTTTTTTTTTTACTATTGATAGGCACGCGTTTGACCACTATCTCACCTGATAGTAAGCGAGGATGTGGTCGAAGATGGAGCACGCTTGCCTAGAAATAACCTATTCACTCTTGACTTAAAGACTCCCAGGTTGTAGCTATCAGGAAACACAGACTCGGGCAGGGAATTCCACTCCTTAGCTGTACGCACTATGAATGTGTTCCCAAAACGTTTTGTGCGTATGGGTGGGATGTCCACCATGTACCGGTGGCGCATCGCCGTTCGTCTTGTGGTCCGATGATGGAACGGGCTTGGCGGAATTAAATTATGCAATTCTGTCGCACATTCCCCAAAATGCAACCGGTAAAAAACCGACAGGCTAGCAACTCGTCGTCGATGTTCAAGACTTTGGAGCTTCGACGCGACGAGCCTCTCATTGCCGATGATCCTCTTGGCTCGTTTGTCAATTGACTCAAGGGCATCAAGCTGGTATCTGGCAGATCCATCCCAAAGATGAGAGCAGTATTCCATACACGATCGAACTTGCGCTTGATAGAGTTTGAGCAGCTGTTCCGGCGTGAAGTACCATCTCACCTCACCACGTAGTTTTTTTCTTTTAATATGTCATTAATCGTAAACCGCAATTTACCTTTCATTCAATCAAAATATAAAAAAATAAAGTTTATGGTACGGAACCCTTCGTGTGCGCACTTGGCCGGTATTTACTATTTGTTATAGTGACAATAGAAACATATCATCTGTGAAAAAGAAATTTTCCTGTATTGTGGGTGTCTATACAAACATACAAATTCAAACACACGCACAGGAAATAGTTATACAAAGCTATTGTTTTAAATGCTTGTATAATAATAGCTATGGTGAAGAAATATTACTCTCATTTATGAGAAACTAGACACAGTATACACAAATAATTGTCAAAATTTTGACTAATCATATGTGTTATATACATCAAATATAACAATCTAATGGGGAGTTATATATTTGAGCCTTTTGGCATTGAAAAACTAGGCCCATGGGGTCTGAGTGCACATTGAGTCTTTATGGACATCAGCAAACAACTTGTCGACTGTTCACATGACCATAGGGCTGGGCTTTTCTTTGGCCAAAGAATCAGGATTGCCATTCAACGCTGCAATGCTGCCAGTGTTCTGGGCAAGTTTGCCATTGACAGTGATGTGGATTATTTTTTGATGCCCAATGATTTATTTTGTTTTTATACGTGTTTGTACTTAATTCTGCAATTATTAGTCTAGATAATTTTATCTAATATAATATGTTTATAATTTTACAAAATACATCACAATAGAAAAGATTACTGCCAAAACAAAACTAGTTACTGGCACAAAATAAGTGTATAACTTGTTATTAGTATAAGGACACTATGACGAATAAAAAAGTTATTCAAGGCTGCAAAACATAGGCCCGAAGTTTACATTACTTACTTCTAACTTCATTTGCAACTTTAGAGGTCGAAAAAACCAGTATTAACTAATGGCAAAGTGACAAAAGTTTATAAAACTTAATTGGACATATATTTCCGTCTAATTAAGTGTATTTAACTAGATATATATACCTCGGATTCCCTTGAAAACATAAGTTTAAAATATTATGCGAACAACGACAAAACTTTCACTTTTAATAATTATTTAAAAACACACTACCTGCGCTTAATCCTTGAAGAAACATGGATTATGCGAAATCATGCAGTCGATGTGTTACTTTCTAAGTCCGTATCATAATAATTACGTTTTAAACACGTAATATTATTTTCTTAGAAGAACTGCGTAACTCCACCCCACCATGATCAACACGGAACTAACCATAGACAACTGGTGAATGACATTTTGAGAACAACTGTCAGGTCAAGAAGTAATAGACTGAATTTAATTTTTTTAGTGTTGCCCATATGTTTGTTTGTCTAGTTTTTGGTCTAGTTATCAATGAGTTATCATTCCTAAAACGTCTGTCAATCAACAATCTGTGAAAATATTACAATCATAAGCATTTTACTTATTTCTCTGCTTGTTTGGTTGGTTTCCATTATCATCACAGGTGTCTTCACACATTTGTCTTAAAAATTAAGTAGCGGTGGAGCCGTAACCAGATGGTGAGTTCTTCAATCTCTACCTACACTAGACAGTAAACTCGAAAAACATTGTTGCACTACACTTCTACGCTAAATAGGCTCGAGCACGTAAAGTGGGTGTTAGACGTACGAACTTATAGATCGCGGTTTTTAAGATCGCAAACTTATTAGACTCGACGTTGATGACACACGTGAAAGCTTGCTCATTACTCTGATACCAGGGGGACCCCGATGTCGTCAATAGAGGAAACTTTTTGTAAGTCAGGAATCAAAGCCAGACAGGATACCTACTTGTATGAGAGAAGCAATTTATTTCACTTTGAATAGCAGTTGACTTTAGTGCTGTCACATAATATTTGGTCGACTCCTGAACATGTTACAATCGTGTTCCGGAAACAATCAAGAATTCTGTAATAATTAGTGTAAATAGCTTCGAAAATCAGTAATTTTTTCACTTGACGTGACTTGCGAGCCGAGGTAAGCTACGAGCAAAATTTCAAACCTGTTGGATCGCCAACGAACTTTTTTCGGCGGTTTTTATGTACGCGTACTTAGGGTGACACACGAGCGAAATCGAGCCGTAAGTTTGCGTACGTCTTTCATCCACTTTAGGTTCTAGTAGTTCTATGAAATGCCTTATGCCACGCATAAAAAATCAGTTCTTTTGGAAATCTTTTTATTGCCGGATCCACACGCTTGGCACTTGCCGGAAACTTCAGAACTCCACCAAGGATTTGGGTTTTAAGATTTCTAACGTCGCCATCCACACGCTTGCGCAAGCGTTAGTATGTCCTGGACAAGCAAGCATGATGGACATCGAGCTGAACAATTATAATAATAGTTTTGGCTAAAATTGTGACAGTTAATTGAGGTTTGGCAAGCATGTGGCAATTCCATCGGGCTCAACAAGATTTCGTTACAAAATTTCAAATATTGAGGTTAATTTAAAAGCCGATATAAAGTACCTACCTAATTTACAGGTGCTCATTTTCTAAAAGTGATTTTTTATTTGTTACAGTAACTCTTTGCATCGAAAGTAATTTTATCTGCCGACTTATAACAAGCTTTGTTGATCTGTACATATACAGAAAAAGTAACGAAAAATCACGTAAAATACTATGATATTGAACTGGTAAAGCACGAGTAAAACTCAAACATGTCGAAGTGCAAAGGTGCTGACCGACCACCATGTCCAAATTTAGAAGAACAACTATTCTACCAAAAAGATGATGCGCATGCTTATACGTTCTGGCAGATTTTTTGTTGTCCTTACACAATATGCGTGAAGATTTGGGAGTTCATAATGTCGATGTGTACAGGCATGAACCAACTTGTTATTTTCATACTGATGTTACAGTGGTGTCTCTGCAAAATTACACGCGCTACAACACCTGACCCTATTGTTTTCCCTTACTACTTCTACATGTTCGGCCAAGTTATATTTTTAACGTTACTATTCGTTTTTCTATGGTTTTTTGTCGGAAAGACAATAGTGTTACCGTTTTTAAATGCATTTTATTCGGCATTTGTTGACGATTTTCAAACTAGGAAGCCGAAGAACGCTTCGGGAAGCCCGACGCGACTGTCTTTAAGAAAATACTGTTTTAGAAAAGGTGAATTATTTGATGCACCAGCAGAAAATTATACTACTACTTCAGGTTCTCACTTTCATTCAATTACGATAATTACTTTTGTTATAGAAGGTTTTGTTAATGGAATACTTTATTAATAATCATAATGTGCAAGAACGTCTATTTTGTTTATTTTTTTGCTAAATGTCCTTGAACTACAAAAAATCGGAAACAACTTTTTTATTTGTGATGGGTTTGCTCTTGGCTCTAGTCGAGGTCAGAGATGACATAGACAAAGTTGACGATGGAGTGAGCTAACCCAGAAGAAAACATTGAAGACATTAGGGTTCGGAAGCGTTAGGACACACAGACGCAATATTGAGATTGAGGTCCCATGCCCCATGATCTGCAAATGTCATCTGCCTAGCCTTTTTCCCGACTATTTTGTCGGTCGGCTTCCAGTCAAGTCGGATTTAGCTGAATACTAGTACCTACTTTACGTGGATCGGCTACCTACCAGACATCCGCAACCCAATAACTGGGTAACACGGTACTTCACGGCAAAACTGGAGTCAGATTTACTGGCTTCTGACTATCCGTAACGACTGCTAAGGATTTACAAATGACAGTCGGAACCAACGGTTTAACGTGCTTTTCGAGGCAGGGAGCAAACTCGGTATGTTAAGATGGTCCCATCCACAGACCAACCTTGGCAAGCGTTGCTTAACCTTGAAGATGGACCGACCTGTGCGGCTGTTATTATTTAGCCACGAGCTCCTCCTTTTCATATAATATATATGTCACCGGAAAATTGCAGAATCCGTAAGATTGTAACAACTATTTATTAGATTGTTATTTCTATATGAAAAAATCAAAAAAAAAAAAATTGTATTCAATAAATCCTACCCAAAAAAATTGTATTCAATAAATACTACCATGCGATATTTTACAATAATTCTACGACGTTTACAATTTTCCGTTTTTTTTTTCGAAAATCATCGGACATGAAACTACCCGTGCGAAGCCACGGCCAGACGTCAGTTTAGTATATACATACTATAAATAAAAATCTCGTGTCACAGTGTTTGTTATCGATCTTCTCCAAAACTGCTTGACCGATTTTTATGAAACTTTTTGTGTACATTTGGTAGGTCTGAGAATAGGCTATTTTTTTTATTTATATGGCAAAACAAAGTTTGCCAGGTCAGTTAGTTCAGTATCTTTTCGCAATCACCGATTTAATTAGATCGTTCAGTATCTTTTCGAAAACATTCGCAAAACAGTTTTCAAAGTAAGAATACCGCATATAGGTCTGAACAGGCCTCATAAACGAGCATGCAGAACAAAGAGTATAATAATATAGATGGATGCTGAACTTTCGTAAAATGTTTTTGCCGACGTTTTTTTATTGAAAAATATTAGATTACGTCTTTGATTTTATAACAATCTTGTAATCAAAGGATAGCATAGATAAAATATGTCAGAGATTTTAGTCCTTGTCAGCCTGTCTGTCATTCAGTCATCACTTATTATGAATGACACTAGACTTTGTAATGCCGAAATCTAAATTAAATTAATCAATCAATCATTTATATTTGTAAAACACATGAATGAATCAATATTTATTCACCTCAAATTATGAGTAGGAGTTTATAACGGAGAAAAAATTCTAGTGTAAGGAGAAATTCAAATATCTGTAAATAAGCCTCTGGTAAAATGCCGGGGAAGAAAAAGAAGCGTCCGGAGCGGTTCCGATGCGATGAAGTACATGGCGAAGAGTTCCACGCACAGATAGAGGAAGTCTTCGGGTACAACTGGTGGGATGTGTTCTGCTTTCCATACATTCTTGGAGCTAGATTATGGGACTGTTGCATATCACTATGCGCGGGAACAAACCAATGCCTGGTCTACTGGATGATGATACAATGGCTTGTCTGCAAAATCACCAAACTAACAACACCAGACCCTATCATATTCCCATACTACTTTTACATGTTTTGCCAAGTTATACTCCTAACACTGTTTTTCTATATGATTTGGCAATGGTTCGGCCATACCATTATTATACCATATTTATATGCTTATTATGAAGCATGGATGGAAGACGTAAAAAAGCCGGCTGTGAAAAACGTAACAAGATTATCTTTCAGAAGATATTGTTTTAGGAAAGGTGAAATTTTTGATACACCATATGAAAATTCATCTACAGATTTGAAAAATGGCCCAATTACAATAGTATCGCTTTTAATCGAAGTGTTTATGTACGATGTTTTGAGATAATATACAGTCTGCAACCGTTTATTTGAGTTTTAATTGCCACAATAAACCTACTAAATTACCTTCTCATTGTGTCTGGCAACATTACTGAACAGTTTTCTGTTATTCTGTAACAACATTTTCGTATCTCGAAAGCGGAATCCGAGGTGAGTATCAAATTACGTCAAACGCTACGGACCTTTCTGTTGTGTGTAATAAAGCTCACTTTGTGAGGTTTGTCACTCAGGTGAAGCTCGATATCGAAATGTTTATAAGCGTTCGGCTTGTTTGTTAAAAATTCAATTGTTTTCTTATGACGTTATCACGTAAAATCGTCCGTAAATTGATTTTGTTCTAGAAATCTGTCTAAGGACAGGTGGATTTTTAGTTTTTCAGACAAACTTTACGAAATCTTAAATGTCGAAATCCATCTAGCTGTTGGGAAGGTACGAGGTAATAAAGAAAGGAGATGTTCTAAAATGTATGGAGCCTGAGCCAAGTCCTTGTCCCCTACACTTGTATCGCAAATGGAACCTTTTGCTTCCACCGGAGCACATAGAAGTTAAAACAGTTCTCAACTGTCCAATTTTTTCAATGGCTTTGTTTGCTTGCTTTTAAAACACAAGATAGTAGTACGTTGTTTTATAGAAGAAAGTTTCATAGAATTTCGTTTTACATATATTTTTCCCGTATTAACATTTCATAGAATAATCAAAACGCAGAATACTTTGAATTAATTTAAATCATAGATTATTGTTACAAATAAACTTTGTTTCGATATTTATGAGATCATAGAATAACAAATCAAATATTCTTAATCCTTATATTGATCAGTTAATATAAAACTTGTTACCAAGAAAAACATTTTATCGAGTGACAGTTTCTAAACGTTTGACAAAATGTATACCCTTCTATAAAATAACAACATCGCGTTCACAAAAATATTGCGTGTAAATTTTATTCTAGTCAAGCATAACTTTTCATTCGAACCCGGTCGACGGACACGGAACCCCGCGAAGTGGCAATGTTGGCTAATGGCGATGGGAATAAAGGACAAAACTACAGCAAGCATACAGCAAGCATGCGGCATGCAACATGCAGCATGTAAGCCAGCAAGCATGCGACATGCAGCATGCAGCAAGCATGCGACATGCAACATACAGCATGCAGCAAGCATGCAGCATGCGGCATGCAAGCAAGCGTGCAGCACGTAAGCGAGCATGCAACATGCAGAATACAAGCAAACATGCAGTATGCAGGCGAGCATGCAATATGCAGCAGGCATGGTTTCTTTCACGGCTCCGGTGCTGCGGGGCTCCGGCGATCCCATGCGAACTTATAGTCGCAGGTGGTTTTAACGCTCACCACCGCAGTTTCGGCTTGCCGGCCAGCCTCAGCCGCGGCGGCGGGCCTTCAAACCACCTGCTCCTCAGCTCGCGGCTTAAATTACACTCTAGGGATAGGGCAGACAAGACTGCGTGGAGTCGGTTTTACAGTGATTCCATTCTGTCACAATTTTTTTTAGCACACATGTTGATTTTTTTAGATCATAATTTAATTTTTATTTAAGGGTAAAATGCAATTTTATAGAAATGGCAATATGCGTAGTAACATTATGTAAAAATAGGTACTTCTGCCCTCTTCTGCCTGATGAGCCACGAAAGAGTTTACAGAAAGATAAAAAAATAAACTATAGCAATACTACCACTGACGTTCAATAGTTGACATTGACAGATAACAGATGGTAGAAAAGAATTTCCTTTACGTCAGTCACCCCGAAAATGGCGAGAAGTGTGATATGCTGACACTATTTGCAATTTCTAAAATAAATCTGGGCATTATTTCAAAGCAAAAATCATTTGCTCAGACTCTAAAAACCGTGTTCTAAGTTTAAGAAATTACCAGCACATCAAAACGTTCTACTGGTGAGTAAAAATATTTAATTTTATTATTATGAAAAGTGAAATTTAAGAGGCAACTTTGGCAGTGTATTTATTCAATTAATTTGAATAATAAAGAGAGATCTTGACTGCGATCGATTCTGATACTATTTATGTCCGTTTATCAGTGTATAGATATATGTATTCAGTTCTTTTTCACTCTGAAATGAATGAAAAATTACATTGTTCGTAGTCAGTAGTTTACATAAAGGATTGCGTGCTACTCTATAGTAAGTGAGCTCATGAACGTTCTAACGTGCAGAAAAATAGTGTGTTCCGCCGGCAAATATTATCACGTAAGTTTTGATTACAAGAAAATAGGTTTTGAATGTTGATAAATAATAAGTATGTGTATACACTCTAGTGACCTACTAACGGCGCGGAAGAGACTTGACACACTTTCTAGATCATAGACAACTTAATGCCTAATGTATTTTTTAAAGTAAGCAAAGGAAACTCAAATAGAAAGCGTTGTGGGAACTATTACATACAAGTTTGTAGAAACTACCTTAGCAATTTAATAAATATTTGATTTTGTTTTCACAAACTTCTTTTGGTAAATTAAATCTAACTAGTAAATAGCAAATTTTTTGATGTACTTATCTCTGTGCTCAAATACATCAATTTGCCCCTAGTTCTCCTAGTCTTCAACTAACCATGATACTGTACATTCAATTTAAATTCGATTCAATGAAAACTCTTTTACCATGTAAACGCATAATTATCCCTCGATTTGCTTATTAAAAGCAAAGGTGTTTTTTTTTTTATAATTAATTTTTGAGATGTAAAAAGATAACAAGATAATTCATATGGCGGTTACTATGATGCCTTATAGAACCCTTACTATTTCCCTTAGATAATGACTAATGTAACTCGAAATTAAAAAACAAAGAACTTATCTAATTACTCATGCAGGATTCTGATTAGAATCCTGTTTGCAAGAGCAATTATTGCTCTTGCAAACACAAATTATTCAAAATTCAATAGGTCCAAACTCAAGCAGGGATTTTCCTATTAGCCTGATTTGTGTCCCACTGCTGTGTAAAAGCCTCTCCAGGCCTTGGCCTGTCTTGAGCGATCTGTGGCCAAGTTAGGCCTGTAAATGTGATCAGAAAGTTGTGTGTGATAGTTCACACCAATAGGCTAGCACATAATAAAAAAAAAAAAATTTGTGCAAATAAATTATGTCATCACCTGTCTTCGAGATCTACTCTTTGTGTCAAGTAAAACTTCATCTGGGTAAGCTTACTCCATCTTGTCATCATAACTTTCTTACTGGCCAACTTAGTGACAAATTAAGTGCCTGTAAATAGTTTTATTGAAATAATTTGAATATTGCTAATTTTCTCTCAAAACGACATAAGAAAAAGGATTCAGTCCGTTAAAACATCATGTGGAAACAGATATTATTAATTTATCTATATATATAAAAGAAAGTCGGGTTTGTTCGAACACTTATAACTCAAGAACGGCTGGACCGATTTTCATGATTTTAGTGTTTTTGGATTAGTCTTTATCCGGAATAGCATAATAAGTATTGAAATATTTAAAAAAATAGTAGGTAGGTAGGTAGGGTAGGTAGAGTAGCCAGATGACGGGAGCGAAGCCGCGCGGGTCAGCTAGTACTAATTATAAAGAAGTAAAGTTTGTGAGGTTGTAGAGTAATCTTTGGATCCACTGAACCGATTTAAAAAATTCTTTTACCAATAAAAAGCCTCGTTATTTGTGAGTGATGAGATGGCTCGTCATTGGCTGTTTATTAACCAAAAAAAAAATACCACTTAACACATGAACACGGGTCAACTAGTATTTTATAAAAATGTAATTTATTGAAAATAACTTCTGTCAGTGGTTTGGCCTAGGAAATCGAAAATTATCCCATGAAAAGAATTTTCTCCTGCCAAGGATTAATCATGCAATCTATTAGTTACTGAGTTGTGGAGGACCACAGAATAGAAATAACAGTTTTTTCTGTTCGGTGTGGAGGACAGATAGGCAGTCACTCCATGTAATATAGGTATTTAGCTTCATCTGGTTAGATTGGATACCTTTTGTTGAAGTTGGGAAATCATCAAATGACTCCTCTCGCTCTGGGCGGAGCAGAAGGGAAAACCCATCCGTGTTCTTCCTAATGCTCCTGGACGAGGGGATCTACGTCTCTGAGCCAGGTTCTATCCGCGATGGCAACAATGTCGACCGTCCATTTCGCCGCCGGCCGATGAGAGAATACTTCTTATAAACAAACTAGTCGTCCCGCGCAACTTCGTCTGCGTCACAATTATCATTACTGCTCCGCTCCTATTGGTCTTAGCGTGATGATATATAGCCTATAGCCTTCCTCGATAAATGGGCTATCTAACACCGAAATAATTTTCAAATCAAATCGGACCAGTAGTTCCTGAGATTAGCGCGTTCAAGCAAACAAACAAACAAACTCTTCAGCTTTATATATTAGTAGGTATAGATATATTTTAATATATTTTATATAAATAGGCTATCTAACACTGAAAGAATTATTCAAATCGGACCAGTAGTTCCTGAGATTAGCGCGTTCAAACAAACAAACTCTTCAGCTTTATATTTTAGTATAGATAAACAATATTACCTACTTACCTCTTAAATTATAGGTACATTTTAGTGAATGAAGTATTCTTTATCGTGTTTTGTAACTGAATTAGCGTGTGCATTAGTATTGATTTGAGTTATAATTTGCGATCTTGAACTCACTTAAGACTTAATATGAACTTGATCTGCAAAGGTCGCACGAATGTGTTGCAGTTTTACGTAGAATAACATAATAATACGTGGACTATGCCATCTAGTGTCGCATATTCGAAACTTTAACATTAAGGCGACGCCATACGCCAGCGACCTTGAGGGAACAAAACGCGCACTCGTTTAACACCCGCGCGACCGCGAAATTCAGTGTATTTTTTTTGTATTTACCTTATCACTCTAGGGATTTAAAAAAACCGCATATTAAAATGTAGATAATTAAATTGTCTTTGAGATAGTGTGCCTAGATTCCAGTAAAATACGCCTGGCTATTTTGGTCCGATTGTCGTTTCTATGTTAGACATAACTTTACAAATTAATTACTTACACTATGTTGGACGAATAAAACTCAAAATTCTCATAATTCTCATGTAAGTACCTATCAAGTTATAAAGAAAATAAAATCATCATCATTTGCCTAGCCTTTTCCAACTATATTGGGGTCGGCTTCCAGTCAAACCGGATTTAGCTTAATACCAGTATTTTACGCGGAGCAGCTGCCTACCAGACCTCTACAACCTACTAACTGCGTAATACGGTACTTCATGGCAAGACTGGAGTCAGATTAACTGGCTTCTGACTGTCCGTAATGACTGCCAAAGATCTACAAATGACAGCCGGGAGCAATGGCTGAACGTGCAATTCTAGTCACAATAAATTAAGAAAATAGTATAATGTAACATACAGTTATATTTTTCCAAAAAATTACGACTTGCCGTTTAGACGTGATTCTCATTTTAAAATCTCTCTACTCTCAGGTATCTCCGCTTTAAGAATACTTGACGTTGACCACCTATAGTTTCTGCAGGTTACATCCCATTTATCGTGGAAGGCTATAGGCTATATCACCACGCTAAGACTAATAGGAGCGGAGCATTAATGGAAAGTGTGACGCAGACGAAATCAACTACTCCTACTATCCTACTATTATTATAAATGCGAAAGTTTGTGAGGATGGATGGATGAAAGGATCTTCATGAAATTTGCCACAAAGGTAGATTATAGTCTGGAATAAAACATAGGCAACATACATCTAAAACATTCCCGGGAGGATGTTTCCTAGAGAGATCACGCGGGCGAAGCCGCTGGCAGAAGCTAGTTTTATATATATTGTTTGATTTGATAGGAAAGAACTTCTTATACGTACCTATGCTTTGTTTTATATACCTACTCAAGAACATGTGGACCGTATTCGGATTTCTCCGAATCCCAACAGTCAAAACATCGACGTCATTCCATTCATTTTGCGGAAATGTCACGAGAAATAGTCATGATTGTTGAAATTATTCAGTTTCTGCTTATAGGCATCGTCCTTGATGTGATTACCTACATGAATTTTATTATAAAACCTCTGTTAACGTGTTAACTTCAGTACTTATAGTGGGACATAAAATATCGGGAACGTGCTAAAAGTCAAATTATTGTAATAAGAGTCACGAGTTCATGACCGCCATTTTGCGACGAACCTTTTTTTTAAGGATGGGAAATCATCAAATGACTCCTCCCGCTCTGGGTGAAGCAGAAGGGAGCGTCAGACTCTTACTGACTAAAACCCATCCGTGTTCCTCCTAGTGCCCTTTGCGTTCCAGGGCTACGGTACCTCTTTCGAACAGATTCCGCAGCATTTTGCAACGAGCCTAAAGCAGTGGTCTCCAACCTTTTAAAATGAACCTACGGCCCTCTAAGAGCGGATTTCACCTATTAAACTGAACGCGATCAGTACATCTGGGGGTCTAAAAAGATCACAGTAGAATCATAATATTATTAATCATACAAAAATCTGTAAAATTTTATTTTCATCTTTATCGCTGAAGCATATAGGTTCAAGATTGATTGGGAAAATTTGACAGTGACAGGTAGCGTGATGTGCTTTCTGATTCTGCTAAAGTGGCCTCTTTAGACCCGCTGAACTGCGTTCAAGAGCTGTCAGTGTCAATATTCCATAGAACAAACGACAATGACACCTCGTAAACGTGGTTTGTATGCTGGCTATCAGTTTCATTCGTGAAATTCGCCCTAACTTTCTTATACACTCATCACTCAAACGAAAAGTAAATAAGAAGCCGTCAAGCAGCGTGCCAGACGTCCCGATTTTTATGTGTCTGGTGGGATGTCCCGCGCGGGACAAGCTCAGTCCCGCTTTTCGGGGATAACTCGACCGTAGACACACATCTACCGCGAAAACTCACGATTACGTACGAAGGAATAACGAATAGGTACCTGTTGAAGACGAAGAAGACTCCACTACCTAACGATAGGGCAAATCTGATTTAAATGTCATATTTTTATTAAAATACATTTTCAATGGCTGTTTTTACTATTTAATATTATGTAAACGTAATTTGAAACTCAAATACAAAGATATATATTAATAAAACTTCTGATCAAATACGATTTTTTTAATATGTCCCGCATTCGAGGAAAGAATCCCGCTATTTTTAACTCAAAAAGATTCAAAGACTCTTCGCAAAAAAAAAAAACTGGCAACGGTACTGTCAAGTAACTTGATTCGGGTACAATCAGGTCACTGATACTTCTGCGGTTCCAAAAACCCCATTTTACAGAATCATATTAGAATCACACTATTGAGGAGCTCGTGGCTAGATAAAAACAGCCGCACGGGTCAATCATCAAGGTTAAGCAACGCTTGCCAAGGTTGGTCTGTGGATGGGTGACCATCTTAACTTACCGAGTTTCCTCCGTGCCTCGGAAAGCACGTTAAGCCGTTGGTCCCGGCTGTCATTTGTACATCTTTGGCAGTCGTTACGGATTGTCAGAAGCCAGTAAATCTGACTCCAGTCTTGTCAAGATGTACCGTGTTACCCAGTTAATGGGTTGTGGAGGTCTGGTAGGCAGCCGCTCCACGTAAAACACAGGTATTCAGCTGAATCCGGTTTGACTGGAAGCCGACCCCAATATAGTTGGGAAAAGGCTAGGCAGATGATGATTAGAATCACACTATTAATGACGACACAACTATCTGCCATATTTCATTTTCATCTTTATCGCTGACGCATTAGGTTCAAGGTTGATTGGGAAAATTTGACAGTGACGGTGGCCTTTTTAGACCCACTGTTAGCATCAAGTCATTTTGAGAGTCTCTGTGCACCCCCTTGTGTCAACGGTGACATGCTCCAGTGGTTCAAAGACCTGCTTCAAAGATTATGGAGAACTTTTCAGAGAGCAAATTCTATAATTTTTTAGCGTTCCGTACCCAAAGGGTAACCAACGGAACCCTATTACTAAGCCTCCGCTGTCCGTCCGTCTGTCTGTCAGCGGGCTGTATCTCAAAAACCGTAATAGGTAGACACTTGAAATTTTCACAGATTGTGTATTTCTATTGCCGCTATAACAACAAATAATAAAAAAATACAACCGACTTCCAAAAACAAAACATCACAAGGTACAAAATAACTTTGGAAGAAAGAAAAAACTTTAATTTCTGAAGTCGGTGTTTTTGGTTATTTTTTAATTTTTTGACACCGACTTCAGTTCCGATTTTAGTGGTACCTAGGTACCTGCGTACTTATTAACAGCGTATCAACGCAATGTTATGTTAAGAACTGGTGTACCTAAACACTAAAAAAACATGCGATTTCAGCAATCCCGATCTATCATTTATTGAAGAGTTCCGTTGCCTACCTCCGAAGTTCTTCGTCAGATCATCACCAAATTAAAACGGAACCAGTCCAGAAAAATAATCTTTCAAACAAAAAAAGAATCATCCAAATCGGCTGACAACAACAACATTTTTCATGGGATCTCATCATCAGATCCTAATTTATACCTTTCATCATCAGCTCAGCAACATGAGATGATGATTACCAGGCACAAATATCTGAATTGCGTTAGAAAGTTCATGAAAAACATTGTATGTGCCTATAAAATTTGAGGGTTGCTCTCGATTTTCGTGGGATCCCATCATCAGATTCTGACATGGTGACAATGGGACCAATCGAGAAGTATACTCTTTCAGATGAAACAACAATTTTCAAATCGGTTCATAAATGACGGAGTTATGAGGTAGGTACTTAACAAACACAAAAAAAAAAAAAAAAAATACATGCCGAATTGAGTACCTCCTCCTTTTTTGAAGACGGTTAAAAATTAATGTTTATGGTAGGTACGGAACCCTTCGTGTGCGAGTCCGACTCGCACTTGGCCGGTTTTTAAGCAATGTTCACTTTCGCATGTCAGTCGCAATTTGACAAAAAATATATGGAAATTGAGGCTTATTAAAAATTTGCAGAATTGACACCCGTTACACAATCTATCCAAAGTTCAAATTTGACTTCCACCGACGAAATAATTTTTAACTTTCATATGTCAATGGGGCGGACAACTGTCAAAGTGGCGCTAGTAGCGCACAGACCAATAACAAAGCAGTCTTTGAGGAAAAGTTGGATAAATTCTTAGGTAAATAATTACTTTCGGTTTGATTAGATCGTCAAAAAATATTTCTAATTATTTGTACGATCCCAAACCTACCTGCATCACACAACCTATAATCTATACTAATATATAAAGCGGAAGACTTTGATTGTTTGTTTGTTTGTTTACTTGAACGCGCTAATCTCAGGTAGATACTACTGGTCCGATTTGAAAAATTCTTTCAGTATTAGATAGCCCATTTATCGAGGAAAGCTATCTAATAGGCTATATATCATCACGCTAAGACTAATATGAGCGGAGCAATCATAAAAATTTTGACGCAAACGAAGTGGCGCGGGTCTACTAGTGTAAGATTTGTCAGAAGCCAGTGAATCTGACTCCAGTCATGCCAAGATGAACCGTGTTATCTAGGTAATGGATTGTGGAGGTCTGGTAGGCAGCCGCTCCACGTAAAACACTGGTATTCATCTGAATCCGGTTTGACTGGAAGCCGACCCCAATGTAAATGGGACAAGGCTAGGCAGATGAGTTTGAACCAGCCTGTTTGATCAAATAACTTGAACATTTTTGGCCCGCATTAGCAATGATGTGGTAGATAATGGAGCGCGTCTGTTTTTCTTCTTCCCCCAAGCTGTTTTTTCTGTTTCGTGCCCCCATTTATTATGGCGTACTTTTCATTGCCAAGCCTGCCAAGTATGGGCCAAGGACGTCTTTACAAAGTTCTCAGGGTACGTAAAACTTTTTAAATGATAGCGATATTAGCCATAATCTCAAAAAACTAATTCCGTTTCATTTCATTTCATTTATTAATTTTGTGAACACAGGGTACAAAGATGTTTTATAAAAATGTTTGGTCCATCCTATGTTCCGCCGAAAGGCATACAAAATCGTGTCGCTAAAGTCAATAATTACCAGATATCACTAAATTAATTACAAAAGTACAATTTCTCATAAAATACAAAGTCAGCAATATGAAATTTAAATAGTACAAAAAGTCATAAAAAAAAGATACAATGTCAGCAATTAAAATAATAATAAAAAAAAAATAAGAAAAAATCAAAATTAATTATAAGTCCCTGTCAAATCTCTTAATAGTACAATGTCACCAAAATCAAAATTGTCAAACTTAAAATTTAATTGTACAAAATCATCTTTTCAAAATTTGTCATTAAGGTATTCATCGACAGAATAATATGCCTTTTCATTCAATAATTTAAAAAGCTGACGCTTAAAATCATTAACGCTGTTAGCTGATATAATTTGATTTGGTAATTTATTGTATAGTTTGGGAGCCATTGCATATATGCTTTTATGGAGAAATTTGGTTTTGGTGAATAGCAAGTGCAACTTATTTGAGCGTCGTTTACTTTCGACAGGTCTATAAAGATGCATATTCTTTTTTACAAAAATACAAGCTTCATAGATATAAAGAGATGGAACAGTCAATATTTTCAAGTTCTGGAAATGTGGCTTGCATGAATCCGTCCGTTTTATTTTGCACATAGCTCGAATGCATTTTTTCTGTGCTAGTAGTACTTGCTCCACTTTAGCACCATTGCCCCCATTGCTCCGTTGTTCAAGTCTTTAGTGGGGACTTGGGAAAAAAACCGGCAAATTGCGAGTCGGACTCTCACAGGGAGGGTTCCGAACCATAAACCGAAACGAAACACGTTTCTTGTATGGGAGCTACCATTCATTTCTAATTTATTTTTTTATTATTTGTTGTAAATAGCGGCAATAGACATTAACACTCTGTGTACATTTCAACTGTCTACCTATTACGGTTCTTGAGATACAGCCCGCTGACTGACGAATGGACGGACCGGACGGAAGGATGAACGGACTGACAGCGGTGGCTTTGTGATAGGGTTCCATTGGTTACCCTTTGGGTACGGAACCCTAAAATGTTCCTTCTCACAAAACATTTTGAGCGATGTGAACAAACGTTTTCTTAATCTGTTTTCTTTAGGAACTCGTAATTTTTGAAGAACGCGGCGTATTTTGATCTTACTGGATTTAAATAAAAGTTAAGTTGAATCCTAATACTTATATCTATTAAAAACAAACAACGCGCAGCCAAAACTACCTACTAGTCGTAGAAAACTGAAATTTGGCATGTAGGTTCCTTGGGGAGTGTAGGGGAGCACCAGGGAAATATTTCCCGAAATTCCCACGGGAACGGGATAATGCGCGTACGATGTCGCGGGCAAAAGCTAGTATACCTAAAATTCTTCCGTTACTGACTGACAGACAATGCAAAGCCGGAACTTCTGGTTGTAGAGAGCTGAAATTTGGCATTATGTAAGTTCCTTGGTGAGTATAGGGAAGCACTAAGGAAGAATTAAGTAATAAGGCCTTCCCGGCCATAAATTATATACATTCAACTAGCTTCTGCTAGCGACATCATACGCGCATATTCCGTTCCCGTGGGAAATTCGGAAAATTCTTCCTTATTGCTTCCCTATACTCACCAAGGAACCTACATGCCAAATTTCAGCTTTCTACGACCGCAACGAATTGAATGTAGGTAATTAATATACCTAATTAATGCGTAATTTTTAAAGTAGGACATTGATAACAGTACTGCAAAAACCGGGTTTCTTTTGATAGCAACCTACTTTGTAGCATTATTATAGACCAGATAAATCTCTGACTCATTCCTGACGGATTGGCCGAAGCAGGCGACAGATACAAGTTGAATGGAAAAATATGGAGGTGACCTTTGCACAGCATTGGGCCAACATTATTAGTTTGTAGATTACATTACATTTAAAATCACAAAATCAGGTAAATATATAAGGTGTAACTATTCATACACTAAATATTTTGAGACAATCATCTAACGGTAATAACGAAGCCATTTCAAAGGATTTTTTTTTTAAGTATATTTTATAAAAATAATAATAATTTAAAATCACTTGACCCACAAAATAAATACTGGCTCCTTATTTTTTCAACATCCATTACGCCCGAGCATGACGGGCATCGCCCGTCGCCGTGTCGTCGGCGCGGTGCGTCTCATTCATAGAATAGGGAGTAAAGGTTTTATGCAAGATGTCTCAAGAAAATGTAAATTTCGTAAAAACAAAAACACATAAACATTTTTTTTTTTTTTCGTTGAAATGGCTTCGTTATAACCGTTAGATGATTGTCTTAAAATATTTCGTGTATGAATAGTTACACCTTATATATCCCATCAATAACATTAATGTGAAAAAGGAAGCTAAAATGCAATGTTAATAATATCCGTGATTGTCGACTTCAGCGAAAAAGAATAGGGAACATGCAATATTTCCATTTTTGCTTTAATTTTAAAGAACTCCCATCTAGAATAGACCACCACATAAATAAGAAATGAAAACGCTTTAATTTATTGCAAAAATTGCGTTTTGAAACTGACAGTTTAAACGCGAAAACGGACGATGACGTCACTCGTGTCTATCACTGGTCAAGAACTGTCCTAACTCAAAGACATAAGGTTGCCTTTTCGTTGGCATAACAGCAGATACGTCACTAAACGCAGATTGTTGTTTTTAAATACCTACGTTCCGTTTCACGATACTTTAATTCATTAATTTTGTTAAAAATCGATATTAGCCATAATAAAAACGTTGCAATGGCCTTTATTTTATACTTTTTTATCATTTTACTGACAAAATTCTCATAAATTCTGCATCTTCCCTATTGAGACCTAAATGGGCGCCAAATTGTGTAGATATTCCTGAAATAAGGTAAATGTAGATTCAAGATTTGACTCGGCCAGTTTTTACATAAGTACATCATGTTACCTTGGACTTGGATTTACTTATCACCTTTTTGCTATACTAACGCAAGATGTAGTTTTTATATCTTCTTCTTCCCCTACCCTCTTCTAAAAATTTGATTTGCTGGTGAACACTAGTCAAGTCTTGAATCAAGTAGTGAAGTCTTGAAGTCTTGAATGTTCAAAGCGCTAATTTTAGTTGTGAAGGGGTCAAATGTAGCTCGAAATCGTTCGTGTAATACTACACACGGAACCCTTATAGGATAGCTCGGGTGTCTGTCTGTCAGTCACAGCCATTTTTCTCCGGATCCACTGGGCCGATTCTGTTGAAATTTGATACACAAATGGGCTTCTGTGACCCCAAACACAGAAGCATTACGTAAATTATGTTTTTTTTAGAATGGAGTGACCTCCATTCTAACAGAAAATATTCTAAAAGAAAATTTCAAAACAAAGTTTTTTGAACAATATCGTGTGACATATCAAATGAAAGGGCTTACTGTGAGGGTTTTAATTATATTTTTTTTTCATAAGTTTAAAGTAAATGGTTTTGAAGTTATTCAAGAAATTAGACGAAAAATTAACATTCCCGCCCTTATCTCCAAAACTACTGAGCCTAAAATTTTGAAAAAAATGGAGATAATAGATCTTTACCTATAGATTACAGGAAAATCTATAAGAATTCTAAAGTGTTAAAGTCCGAGTGTGCGTCTCGCACTTGGCCAGTTTTTCTTTGCACTATTGGCTGGACACGCTGCCGCGCTTCTAGATGTAAATAAACAAATGCTTCTGCCTATCCCCTTGACATAATTGATTTGGCGTTAAGATATTCACAGCTGGGTAACTATAGGCCTTTTCTCGAAACCAGTCGCTACAAATCGATAGGACACATTTCAAGGGCAACCGTTGTAGAAAGCATTGATTTATATCGTTAACTATCCAAAGCATATTGTTTACGCTACAAAAGTAGTCGATAGTTTTCTCTGCTGAGGTTCGGGTTTCTTCTCTGATAAAGATAATGGGCGGTAGCTGTGGCGTGAGCTGCGTTTACATACAGCGTTAGATTGATCCCTTTTTAGGGTTCCGTACCTCAAAAGGTAAAAAAAGGAACCCTTATATCATTCACTTTGTTGTCCGTCCGTCTGTCTGTCAAGACCGTTATCTCGGGAACGCGTGGAGGTATCGAGTTGAAATCTCAGGTCTATGGTCCCTTGATGCTGTGAAAAAATCAAAGTTCTAAGTTGACATAAAAAAGATATGGCCGTTTATGCCGCAAAAAACGTATATTTCGACACTCTCAAGGGAATCAAAATGTATAGGGTAATTTGGCAAGTAATACCGTGTTATACTACACAAGCTCTTCGCCCGCGACTTCGTTCGCGCGGGTTTAGTTGGTACTCCATGAACTTTATCTCCCATCTAACCTCGTAAAGGGTATTTTGAATAAATTACTTATAGACGAAACGTAGGGCAGTTCGTTCACTCGCAACATTTTTCTTACTTAGAGTATTTTTAAAACCGTCGTAACTTTTAAACGAAAGATCCGATTTGAATTATTTAAAGTGTAATTACATGTATGTAACCAACCTTAATTATTAACCAATTTAAATAGATAAAGATCATGATACTAAAATCACTACTCTTCCATTTCACCCGGGCAAAATGCGTTCCTTGTCACTTAACCATAATAGTTAGATATACTTATACCTTCACGGAATTTTTATGTAGATATTGATGTCTTCTATAAAACTGCAGTGCATCACTTTGCTCTATTGTCAATAGTTTCCGCAGCGTACGCGATATAAGGATCTTTTTTGGTATTTTTTTCAAACCTTACATTATCAAAGTTTTCATACGGATCCCTAACTTTTTTGATAATATTTTATAGCCTATGTTCATCAGGGATAATGCAGGATTCTAATGGTGAAAGAATTTTTCAAATCGGTCCAGAAGTTTCGGAGCCTATTCAATTCAAACAAACAAACAAATCTTTCCTCTTTAGAATATTAGTGTAGAAGTATAGGGAAAAGTTTGAAAAATATACATTTGTAAATAAATCATAAAAAATATCGTCTTTATTTAAAGTAATATGTACCAAGAAATTTTTACGAAACCCTTGTTGGGCGAGTCCGACTCGCACTTGGCCGATATTTTTTATTTTATGTAAATATTATAATTATATACTCGTAAATACGTAGGTTGGTTTCCGTCCATATTAGAATCACAATGGCTGTATTGTACCGATTGACCTATAGATTTTATCACAGGTTCTTTCCGATCTTAGAATATCGTAGTTAGAAATATTTAAGTATAGTCAGCGTCATAAAAATACAGTTATGATTAGGGATCGGAAATGGTATTTATTTAGAGTAGACTACATTTACCTAAACTTGACTAGAAGAAGTGAATGAACCACCTCCGTGGTCCAGTTGTTTAGGCGTTTGCCTTGTGACCCGGTGGTCGTGGGTCCGATTCCCACGGGAAGCATACTTTGTAAAGTAGTTTCCAGTTTGGCTAGGACATTGCAGGCTTGAATCACCTGATTGTCTGATAAAAAAGATGATTCCGTGCTTCGGAAGGCACGTATTAGCCGGTGGTCCCGGCCGCCAAATGGCGGTCGTCAAATAAACCGTTTCAGAGGCCCGTGAGGCGGTTTAGAAACTCTGACACTAGGGTGTGTGGGGTCGTTAGACCTTACTGCCCACACAAGAAGAAGAAGACTAGCCTGACTTCGCCCACTGCTGAGAAATGAGCATAGGCGTCTCTTTTCTTTTCTAGATTTTTAATCGCGCGAATTACATCGCAGTGCGGACTGGGCCGTAAATTATTAGTTAAAATAGCCACCTAGGCGATATAACAGTACAAATTCTCGTTTTGTTTGCACCGTCACTTATAATGCTATGTTGTAAACTTTCACCTAACAATGGCGCGTGGTACTGCTTAACTCGATTATAATTAGTTATCCTTTCCGATGGGTGTCAGCGTGCCAATGTGCCAGCTTGCCATCCGTCTTCGTTAACTGTTATATAGATACTAGCTTCTGTTTGCGGTTTCGTCTGCGTGATTTCCGATAAAAAGTATCAACTAAATATTCTATGTCCTATTCTAGGACAAAGTTTAACTTTGTGCCAAGATTTATCCGAATCTATTCAGCCGTAAGCACGTTAAGAGGTAACAAACAAACAGACAGTCAATCTCAGGAACTAGTGGTTCGAATCGAAAAAATCTTTTAGTGTTGGATAGCCCATTTATCGAGGAAGGCTATTGAAAAAAGCAAAAAAAGATTCCTTGCCTAATCAAAGCATTATTAAAAAAAAAAATGCCTTGGAACTTTTATTTCTGACTTTCTTTTTCAAGTGTATTTCGTATGACTGTCAAATTAAAAAGTAAGCAGTCGGAAAAATATGATTTTCCAAAATATAACACTTTTATAGGCCCAACTGGGCGCTATTTGAAATTCACTTTTACGACGAGGTAAAATTGATTATAGTATTTGCCACATTACACAGCCGAAAAGCTGTTTCGACTATTGTACAGTCGAAAAGTAGAACGTAAATAAAATCAACCAAAAAAAAACGTAGAATAGAGTAAACCTTAATTACTAGGCAATCAATAAAATCGCCCAATTTGCCATTAAATTCTAATTCGGCAACTCGAACTCGATAATCTCGTTTTACCGGTCTATCATATGATAAATCGACTGTCTCGGACTAGTTAACTTTGTCATGACGTAAATCATGGACACACACGTGCGTGATAGTCCTATATTTACAAATGTCTCGCACAGTCATGGCCATTCAAAAGCTTTACCCATTATAATTCAAAGTCAAAAACGTTTATTTCATATAACAATAAATAACATAAGTGACTCTACTGTCCATTCGGAAGGGTAGATTCTTATGGAGAAGAACGGACAAGAAACTCCATAGTTACTCTTTTCAAATCAATGTTTTACATGTGCTGTGGTATGAGGGCCATGAACCTAGAGTATGCAGAGGTAGACTTATTATTTTTTTAAATAATGACATGGTACTCACATATTTACAAATATTGGAATCATTAATTAGCAGAGTGTGAGTGAACAGAAAAATAAAAACCCAAAAATTAAACAGTAGGTACAAAAGTAAATACATAAACCAACCAGTTTGGTCTTGTCTCCACCATTGATTGTCCTATGGAGCAGGACCAGCATGTTACCAAGCATTCTTATCCTGAATGTAATCTTCCAATTTGTAATATGCTTGTCTACAAAGTGTGCTTTTAATGTTGGTAATGTAATTCTATTCAAGGGGACCTTTTGTTTATGGTAGCTGGACGCCATTTAGATTTTTTATTTTCAAAGTTGCGGCGCACGATCTAACATGCATTTATGGGTAGAGGACACTTAAATAAACAAAAAGTGTTCGGAATATGGTGCCCTAAAGTGTCACGATGCCAAAATATTTGAAGGTAAAGTCACCATTTGTTATCAGAACTTCAGAATGCCTTAGCATTTTTTTATTAGGGCACCAAAACTGTAACACCAAGTTTTAATCTATCAGAATAAAGCACATTTTTTAAGGCGGCATTTTAAAATTTTTACAAAAAAAGAGGAGGTCCTTTCGTCCATATTCGTTCACTTGTGTTTGCGTGGAAAGTATAACAAATCTATATCCATTCATCAATAAAGCTAGAGACAAACTGGTTCCACGTACGCAACGTATGCAACGCATTATTATGTATATAGATCTGGACTCTTGATTTTATATGAAAACTATGCAGTAGAAACACACTTATCGTATGCAACGCAACATACGATACGATACAAAAGCGTTGCAAACGTTGCGTACGTAGGACCAGTGTGTTTTTCGCTTAAAACCATCCTCACAAACCTTCGCGTTTATAACATTAGTAGCATGAGTTTCTTTTACAAATAGTCTGAGTACGACTGTGAATGTGAATAGATACCACCATATAAGTGCTGTATGGAAAATCCTACCCTCACAGTTGTTTGATTCATCCCACATGGTAATTGGTCCTGTAAAAACCATCACAGAAGATTGGTTATTCCGATATCTTACTAATTAACTGCCTCGTTGGTCTAGTGCAGTGGTTCCCAACCTTTTCAATATTGTTACCCCTGTGACCTATAGATGACTGATTTTATCCCCGATCGCAAATTTAGGACTTTCTTCAATTTGAGAAATAATGTTCGCCAAAATATTGATGTCTCAAAAGTAACTTTGAACCATTATATTTGAAAATTCAGAGTCAAAAGTCATTGTCAACTAATAAATATATATTTAATCGTGGCAACATGATCACCAAGACGAATGGTACAGCATCACACACACAAAGTTTGATGAGATCCTCTCCTATGGTGTGGTACATGTGGTACTTACTGTTTGGCGATCTTCATCTGCCTTGCCTTTTCCCAACTATATTGGGGTCGGCTTCCAGTCAAACCGGACTTAGCTGAATACCAGTATTTTACGCGGAGCGGCTGCCTACCAGACCTCCACAACCCATTAACTGGGTAAAACAACTAACACGGTACTTCATGGCAAGACTGGAGTCAGATTTACTGGCTTCTGACAATCCGTAACGACTGCCAAAGATCTACAAATGTCAGCCGGGACCAACGGCTTAACGTGCTTTCCGAGGCACGGAGGAAACTCGGTATGTTAAGATGGTCACCCATCCACAGACCAACCTTGGCAAGCGTTTCTTAACCTTGAAGATCGACCCGTGCGGCTGTTATTATCTAGCCACGAGCTCCGGTTACTGTTTGGCCATCTATAATTTTATATTTTTACTTTCTTATTAGGTCTTAGGTTTTTTGTTACCCCCACAGAATAGATGATTTACCCCCGCGGGGTTAATTACCCCTGGGTTCGGAACGACTGGTCTAGTTGCTAGCATTACTGCTGTACATGAGGTCTTGTACAGTCTGTGACCAACATTATCTGACCCACTTGACTATTATTCGCTAATAGACAAGTGGGTTAGATAATGTTGGTCACAGACCCTACATGTGATTCAGTTTTATTGGGTTTTTCCCTCTGCGATTTATTAGAAGCTGTTCGTGGTCTTGACTTTTGCTCATCATCATCATCATAACTGCTGGTCATAAGCCTCCCCGCGCGTGTCGCCTCAACAACCGGTCCTGTGCGTCTCGCATCCATCGGCTATCCCTTGACCCTCACCAGGTCATCGGTCCACCTCGTGGGAGGCCCACTGACTTTTGCTTATTTATTGGTAAGGGTTGCCATCTATTATATGGGACGCGAACATAATAGAATCAAAATAAGTGAACTAAACTTTAACCAACTATTATGTGAGTCTTTTTCACAATAATTGGTCACTTAAAATACGTAACTCTACAGAGCCTCTCTCCGGAGCGGGAGGAGTCATTTGATGATTTCCCATCCTTAAAAAAAAAAAAAGGGTCATCTTCATCATCAAATCAGTCTATTCAGGTAAACTAAGTCCTGCGAACTAATAAAGTTAATTCTGTACCGCCAAAAGACATGGAAATGTGTCGTTAAGGTTAACTAAACATTTTTTCTCAACATCTTTACCAATACTTTATTTAAGTCAGATACAAGGTCATGCAACATACTGGCATTATGAAATACCTCTCAGAACTCGTATTAGCTAATAAGCTACCCAATTAGCACCTCAAAAACTATGTGAATAGAGTACAAAATTACTTGGGAATGTATATGCGTCTGGTAGTATGGTAACGCTAATTCGGTGACCAGTAAAAAATATGTGGTATGTTTTTTAAGGAGTAGACTCAGTTTGTTTGACAATAGGTCATTAGAAATTAGAACAGTAGTTTCGATTTCAGTTCAAACAGTCATACAGCTACGCCTGTATTCTTCAAAAGAAGGGGCAGAAGTAACCCCATGTAATAGAGGGTGACCTATATTGATAACTTTTCTCGTGTGTCCTTCCACCATTGCATTACAAGACGCACACTGATTCCACGCGATTTGAACGTATACAACTGCCCTAATATCATACAGTTGCCCACTAGGCAAAACTACCATCTGGTCGGAGGATCCTCCCTATTCAATGGAGGTTTGCGGGACTTCCCACCTTGTTCCGCATATACCTCAATACTGCCATACTGGTGGAACAAGAGCCTATCAGTAAAATATGCAAAGAAAATAGGAAGAGCTCAAAGTCAGAGTCAAAAAGTGAACCCAATTCAGTTTCCAGGCAAAAATGCCTTAGTCTAGCCAACAGCAGATATCTTTTGGCTGAATCAATAAATCTGCCAAGCCTATTCCTAACGTTTGGGGTCCCTTCCAGCCTTACCTGATACAGATAAGTACCAGTGTTTTACATGAAGTGACTGGCTACCTGACCTCCACAACCCAGTGATTGACTGAATTATAAATCATCATCATCATTAGCGCCTTTTCCCAACCATATTGGGGTCGGCTTCCAGTCAAACCGGATTCAGCTGAATACCAGTGTTTTACGTGGAGCGACTGCCTACCAGACCTCCGCAACCCATTAACTGGGCAACACGGTATTTCTTGGCAAGACTGGAGTCAGATTTACTGGCTTCTGACAATCCGTAACGACTGCCAAAGATCTACAAATGACAGCCGGGACCAACAGCTTAACGTGCTTTCCGAGGCACGGAGGAAACTCGCTATGTTAAGATGGTCACCCATCCACAGACCAACCTTGGCAAGCGTTGCTTAACCTTCAAGATCGACCCGTGCGGCTGTTGTTATCTAGCCACGAGCTCCTTATTGACTGAATTATAAATGAATGATATTTTTATGCTGTTTTTAAGGATGGGAAATCATCAAATGACTCCTCCCGCTGTGGGTGAAGCAGAAGGGAGTGTCAGACTCTTACAGACTTAAGCTCATCCGTGTTCCCCGAGAAACAACGCGGCTCTGGAACGCAAAGGGCATTACCCTTTGCGTTCCAGGGCCGCGGTGTCTCTTTCGTACAAATTCCGCAACGTGCTACATGCTATTGCGTTTTGCTTCTGCCATCGTACCTTCGTTTTTGTTCCAGTAAAAAATATTTTGTACCTTTGTTCATTGTGTCGTTCATAGTACAATAATTTAATATTCTTAAGGCCTATCATGGATTTAATATTATTCAGTCTGCTCAAAGATTACGTGACGAGAATTTGATGACTTACCGTATATATTTTACTAGATTGTCCGCGACTTCGTACGCGCATATCTAGTGTTTTCCCGTTGTATAAAATAAAATAAAAAAGCCTTATATTTCCTTCTTAAATACAAAATAGTTAGGTAAGTAATTAATTAAAAGTTATCATTTTTGTTTAGCAGGAACCCCTTAAACAGGTGAAGGCCTCCTCCAAATCTTTCCAATTGGTTCTGTCTTGGACTACTTTTAGCCATTTTGGGTCAGCAATAGTTTTTATATCATCCTCCCATCTTGATATTGGGCGAGCCTTTTTCCTTTTCCCTTGTGGCCCTTTCCATGAAGTTATTGCAGTCCATCTCTGGTCCTGAAGTCTTGCTACATGTCCAGCCCATTTCCATTTTAGACTTTTGGCATATTCAAGAGCATCTATCGCTTTTGCAGTTTCTCTTATTTTTGTGTCTAATTTTTTGGATTTTTCTAATATTTAGCAAACTTCGCTCCATTCCCCGTTTGCAGGTTTTTACTTGGTTAACGACCTTTGATGTAAACTTCCAAGTTTGGCAGCCATAGGTTGACCTATGGCTGCCAAACTTGGAAGTTTTGATATACGAACACGAACTTTTGATATATACAGATCAAAATATTTACCTAGGAAAACGGATCAGCTTTGACAGAAAGAACAATGAGATGGCGATTGTAAGAAGAATCCAACACTCATGGAACAAATACTGGAAGTTGCGTGAAATTTTTAAAAGTACGATGCCAACTAATTTAAAAACGAAGGTTTTGAACTCCTGCATTCTACCGATATGCGCGTATAAAAATGTTGCTTAACCTTGTAGAGCGACCCATTTGGCTGTTATTTTTTAGCCACTAGCTCTTCCAAAGACCATCATCATCATTTTAGCCGAAAGACGTCCATCTCTAGACATGGGCCTAGCCCAAGTCTCACCACATTGACTGGAGACTTGAGATCCCTTACAAACAATCAAACAAGTTCCTTTTTATAGTATTTAATTTAGATTAGAATGAAATGCCCGTCTATGATTTAATTGGTCTAAATTATGCCCGGTCTATTGTTTAGGAACGTGGGGTAATTTTAAGATAACCAAATTAAGTGCACGTTTCCTTTTGTATTGAATACTTTTTGCGGTAAAATTTACAATTACCATAACGAAAATCAGTCAGTTACTGTGGGACAGACGAGACGGGCCAGGTGAGTCAGTCATGCCTCTACCGTTTAATTAATATAGCTAGTGACACGCCCCGGCTAAACACGTGCAAATTATATCTATCTGCAACGGCATCGCGGTATCAGACTTTTCCGTGCGATTGGAACATATACAATAGTCCGAATATCAACTGTATACAGTGGCAGTTGCCCACCGGACACAACAGCTGCCCGGTTGGAGGATCCTTCCTTTCCAATGGAGGTTTGTGGGACTATAATTTCTGTTCCGCATATCCTCTGTATAACTACAAACCTTTCTCGTCTATTGCTCTGTCATCTTCATCTCCCTGCCCTTATCCCATGTTACTTGGGGTCGGCGCAACACGTTTTATTCTTCCATTCTGTTCTATCAGTCGTCACTCTATCACTAACTCCCTTTTCTTTCATATCGCTCCTCACACAATCCATCCATCTTTTCTTTGGCCTTCCTCTCCCTCTCCATCCATCCACATTTATGTTCATAACTCTTCTAGTTATATGCGTTTCATCCCTCGTCTTTATATGACCATACCAAGACAAGCGATTCCCTTTCAACTTTTCCGTCACTGGCGCCACTTTTAAAGTGCCTCTAATGTACTCATTTCTCTCTAATGTACACATCCATCTCAACATTCTCATCTCCGCTACATGCAATTTATTTTCATCCGTCTTTTTCGCAGCCCAACATTCTGATCCATACATTACGACAGGTCTTATCACGGACTTATATATTTTCCCTTTTAATTTGAGGGGCATCCGTGGGTCACAAGTTGTTCCAGTGACCTGTCGCCATTTCATCCATCCTGAATTGATCCGGTGCGTTACGTCTCGGTCTATATCGTTTATTGCTCTGTATTTTAGTGAAAACTGTATCAAAATACGTTGTGTGGTTTAGAAGTGACTGGAGAAACAGACAAAGGCAGACAGCAACTTTAAAGTATGTAGAGATAAGTGATAGCTAGCCTGTACTAACCAATTCTTTCTCCATCATCCATTCTGTCTCGGTTCTGAGCCACTACTTTCCTGTTCTCAAGGAAGATTGCCAATTTATCCCGCCACGACCCCCGTCTCGCCGGTTTCAGGGCACCGTAACGTAATATACTTAAGTTCGTGAAGGGTAACCAATGGAAATGGAACCCTATTAATAAGTCTCCGCTCTCCTTACGACCGTCTCTCTGTCTGTCTTTTACCTCTTCGACTTGACTCTACCTTTTTTTTGTTTAAGGATGTGAAATCATCAAATGACTCCTCTCGCTCTGGTTGAAGCGGAAGGGAGTGTCAGACTCTTACTGACTAAAACCCATCCGTGTTCCTCCTAGTGCCCTTTGCGTTCCAGGGCCGCGGTGCCTCTTTCGAACATGTATACCTCCATAGTTTCTTCTGTTCCCAGTTCTGTGTCAATTCTTATGGAAGACATCCAATTGATTCCGGCATCTCCTTCGTGGTCTGCCGCTACCCCGTCTTGCGGTTTCACAGACTGTGATCTTGGTTCTCTCTCTTCGAACTACCCGCAACGGCTCTCAATGTTGTCCAAATGACAGCCGGGACCATCGGCTGAGAGTGCTTTCCGAAGCACGAAGGAGTCAGAGCATGTAATGGACGTCATGCGTCCATAGACCGACATCGGCAAGCGTTGCTTAATCTGGAAGATCCATCAGATGCGGCTTTACTTAGGCACGACCTCCTGAAATATCACATTAAATACGGAAAATAAAAATAAACATGCGCAAACGCAACGCGTTCGGCAAAAACAAGGAAAAATCGAACTTTACTTTCGTTTTTACTAAAAATACGTTTTAAAATGTCAATGCCTCGTAGAAAGTTGTTCGCGGTCATCTGATCGTCCGTTTTTGAGCGCAAAACTCCGAAACTGGTTTTTTATTATAGGTCACTAGTGTTGTCGTTGGAGATAAGTTTAGTTGAGCGAATCGTAACTGTTAATAATGTTCGTTGTTTATAAATAGTGTTGTGTTGTGCGTAACGGGTTAGCAGAATTAGCGATGTTTGGATAATGCTAAATTCAGTGCTGGTAGTTTCTATCACTTATTTAGAGTTTACATAGTTAATATCCCACCTCTGGAACCCCTTTACGAATCTTGTTTTCCATGTTTGATTTGCGTACCACGTAAATAATTATAGTATAGTGCAGTAAATAAATAAGTTAGTACTGCCTCGTAGACTAGTGATCGCAAACACTGCTCGTGAGAAAAAGTTCTGCATACAGAAGTACTGCAAAGTGTGGTAGGTACCGCTGCTGTATCATCATCATCACATCTGCCTAAATACGTCCACTACTGGACATAGGCCTTCCCCAAGTGTCGCCACAACAAACCTGCGCGTCTCGCATCCATCGGCTACCCGCTGTATGTGATAATGAATACCACAAACACCGTCACAAAACCTAGACTCCACTACTGAAACTTCCGTTGGTTCCTAGTCCAAGTGTCGCAACTTGCTGAGGTCCTAGGGTAATCGGGTCGTGAATAGTGTTATTGAGTTTTTACATCTGGAATTGGTCTATGTCAGCCTGGAGTCTTGCTCAGCCTATTACCGGGGACTTTAACATACATGACGTAATGTGGGTATTCATTTGGGTACACCTCTGCCTAACTAAACCACACAGCACTCTGGCTTGACGTCATTGAATGAAATAAATAACGAATTCAAAGATTCGATAAGGTTTTCCGCAGTGCAATTCTGTAAATATGTCGAAGTGAAGGCTTTGGGCGAAGTGATCGCCAAGTGAGCTGTCAATCCATGTAATCAATATGGAATGACAGATCACTTCACCCTAGTCTTCACTTTGACATGTTTACAGAATCGACCGGCTGAATTCATGGATTATAATCATACGTTGCGTACCTTTCATACCTACGTCATAAACATTTTATTTTTAAACACTGTCCTCTGTTACAAGAAATGCTGTTACCTACCAATATGAATAAATTCCATATTTAGTTGAAGGTCTGTCATTTAAAATAAAAATAAATTTCTTACATCGCATTTACTCAGACCTTGATGCATCAAAATTCAAGGAAATTAAGTTTTTTACAATTTTTCATTTTGTTACTACAAGCTACTGTGCAAAGGTATTTGACGTCTCTTCAACGGTTTAATCCAAGTTCTTTCCTAACTACGCGTGAGTTTGTTTATATCGTTTTCACACCTAAATCGTCGGGACTGATTTTGATGAATTTTGGTACAGAGGTAAATGTGTACCCAGAGACGGTTATAAGCTACTTTTTTAAACAATAATATTTGAAAGCTAGTAAGCTAAAACTTTAACAAACTTATGGCAAAAGCGTTGACGTAATAATCCTTGGTTAGCACAAACAGTGTTAAACAAGCAAGAATAGAGCCTCTAGTTGTATCGAAACTAATTTTTCCCAGCCCGACGTAATGGCGATCACATAAAAACAAGAAAAGCATTCTTAATTTGTTATACTTTATTTAAATCGGACCAAAAGTTTTTTGAACGTCATTTAAAAGATAGACACTGACCCAATAACGTCCCCCACAAAATCCAACACCTGCCTGTCACAAACACCAAAAACTAACCACAATAATTTTCCCTCTTTCCAGATATCAGCTGTTACGCAGCTAAGCAGTAGACATGAAAGTGTGGGGAGCTCACGGCGAATTCTGCGCTCGCCATCAATGGGAGGTCATAGTGGCAACTTTAGCCCTGCTGGCATGCGCCGCTAGCGTCGAGAGAAATGGCCCAGGAAACCGGTCAGAACACTGTGCCGGTTGGGCCAGAGCATGTCCAGGATTAGAAGCTGAATACCAAGCCGCTGACGCAGTTATAATGACCTTCGTCCGCTGCGCAGCTCTCCTCTACGCTTACTACCAGATCTCAAACCTCCACAAAATCGCTTCGAAGTACCTCCTCATCATTGCCGGGGTGTTTTCCACGTTCGCCAGCTTTATATTCACGTCAGCGGTCGCTAGCCTGTTCTGGAGCGAGCTGGCGAGTATTAAGGATGCTCCATTCCTGTTCCTGTTAGTCGCTGATGTGGCAAGGGGCGCTAGAATGGCGAAAGCTGGATGGTCTGCTGGTGAAGATCAAGGAAAGAGAGTTGGAAGAGCCCTAGCTTTGCTGGGACCTACAGCAACCTTGGATACTCTCCTAGCAGTCTTATTAGTAGGAGTTGGAGCCCTATCTGGGGTCCCCAGACTAGAGCACATGTGTACTTTTGCCTGCTTAGCTCTTTTAGTAGACTACCTTGTGTTCGTCACTTTCTACCCAGCTTGCCTTTCCTTGGTCGCAGATTTCGCTTCAGGGCGTAAAGAAATGTCCCCAGACAGTCCGTTTTCTGAAGCTGATCTGAAACCTAACCCAGTTGTTCAAAGAGTCAAGATGATAATGGCTGCTGGATTATTATGTGTCCATCTGACCAGCCGATGGCCTTGGAGTTCTGATAATGGGATCATAGAAGGACCGACAGATACTTTGACTACCGCTCCAAATGACAATATTCTTTTGCATTCGTATGTCAAATGGTTCTCAGTTTCTGCCGACTATATCGTCATAGCAACTTTGCTCTGCGCCTTGATAATTAAATTCGTTTTCTTCGAAGAACAAAGGAACTGGGTCATAGATATGAATGATATGACGGTCAAAGAAGTCGTTCAAGAACAGGCTAGAAACAAGCCTAAATTCTCAGTAGGAGAAGACTCAAATTCAGAAGTTTCTACACAAACAGAGGGAGTGTTAGAAGACGAATGGCCTACCCTCTCTCCTAGCTCTTCTGCAGCCAAACTTAACTCGAAAAAGCGTCCAATGGCTGAATGTCTCGAAATATACAGATCTGAGGGAGCTTGCATCTCACTAAGCGATGAAGAAGTGGTCATGCTTGTGGAACAGTCCCATATTCCTTTACATAGACTAGAATCAGTATTAGGAGATCCTTTACGCGGCGTTAGATTGCGCAGAAAAGTTGTAGGATCGAGGTTCCAAACTGAATTGGCAATCAAACAACTACCTTATTTGAATTATGATTATTCTAAAGTTTTGAACGCATGTTGTGAAAATGTTATCGGGTATGTTGGTGTGCCTGTTGGTTATGCTGGCCCTTTGGTCGTGGATGGCAAGCCTTATATGATCCCTATGGCGACAACTGAAGGGGCTTTAGTTGCTTCAACAAATAGGGGTGCTAAAGCCATTGGCACCAGAGGTGTTACAAGCGTAGTCGAAGATGTAGGCATGACAAGAGCTCCAGCTATCAAACTGCCCAACGTTGTTAGAGCTCATGAATGTCGCCAATGGATTGATAATAAAGACAACTACGCTGTAATAAAAGAAGCCTTTGATTCTACATCAAGATTCGCTCGCCTCCAAGAGATTCACATCGGAGTCGATGGGGCAACACTGTACTTAAGATTTAGAGCCACAACAGGAGATGCTATGGGCATGAACATGGTATCAAAAGGCGCCGAAAATGCCCTTAAACTACTTAAAAACTACTTCCCAGATATGGAAGTTATAAGCTTGTCTGGAAACTATTGTTCAGACAAAAAAGCTGCAGCCATTAACTGGGTCAAGGGTAGAGGTAAAAGAGTAGTCTGTGAGACGACAATAACCAATGACAGTTTGCGGACTATCTTCAAAACAGACGCCAGAACATTGGCTAGATGTAACAAAATAAAGAATCTCTCGGGCTCAGCTTTGGCTGGCTCTATTGGCGGAAATAACGCTCATGCGGCGAATATGGTAACCGCAATTTATATAGCAACTGGCCAAGATCCGGCTCAGAATGTAACCAGCTCGAACTGTTCTACAAACATGGAGGTTTGTGGCGAAAATGGTGACGATCTTTACGTTACTTGTACCATGCCTTCCTTAGAAGTCGGTACTGTTGGCGGAGGCACCATTTTGACGGGCCAAGGGGCCTGTTTAGACATCCTAGGAGTTAAGGGAGCTGGGGCACGCCCCGCCGAAAACTCTGCAAGACTAGCTTCATTGATTTGCGCCACAGTTTTGGCAGGAGAGCTTAGTCTCATGGCCGCCCTTGTCAATTCAGATCTTGTAAAATCACACATGAGGCATAATCGTTCAACGGCTAACGTCCAAGTGCAGGCTGAAAACATCACTTTGAAAGTACCCACCTTATAACATACACCTTGATAAGTTTATTTAAAACTCATGATAAATGGGGCCTTATGAAGTTCATTAAAGTTTCATGCTGTTTTTGCGGAAAAACTTCGCTGAATCTATGTTAGTAGGGCGTAGGCAAAGTGCTTAAAATGGCTGACGATACTGAAAGTGTGTCAGCTTTCCGGCTTAATGTGAAAAGGCTCGGTATTAAAACTTTTAAAAAAAGTCATGTAAATCAACGTTTGGTAGGTACCTTTCATTTTATTTTTTTTCTACATAGCAGTTAATATTTTTACGAGTGAAGTCCTTTGTCAAAAATCATATCAAATTCTACTTTAGTTTTCTGTAGTGCGACTTTGAAAAAGAATAAAACGCTGAATATTTAGTTTGAGAAATACTTATGTAAAACGCAGATCGACACTTTACTAACAGTGTTGCCAGTAATGAAAATATGAAAGTGGTTGTTTTAGTTTCTAGACTTTTTGCCCAGCTACTTATAAGTTTGTCCAGTGATTTAATTAAATTCCTGAGTCTATCGATTTGTAAGGGAAGTTTTGGTGGCCTATTTGTAAGCAAAGTATATAATTGTAATGTTACTATCGACAATATTAATATATTTAGTTGGATGCCTGCTGATTCTGTAAATGTAAAGCGTGATCATTGTATCTAATAGTTGTTCAATAAATTAACTTTGAATGTTTTGTTGTGTTTTATTCTAAGTAAACTTTAGAGCATTGTCTAGCGGAGATGTATGCAAGAAGACATGTTGCCCTAAAATCAAATAATTTTGGGGTTCCGTTACCCACCGCAACGCATGCTGTGCACGGACACGAGGCGCATTTTTGATGCGTGGATTATTTTTTTGACAACGTGAGCCTACGTTTCCACTGCATTAAACACACTACACACGGCTCCCTTCCACAAGGCATATCTCAAAACCTGTGCTCCGATACCGTTTAGACATAGTCGTGGTTTAATATACGCTTAGTGTGTCTGCAATGCATGCACAGCGTACATTGTGTTAACAGCGTTGAGCTCAAGCGACACGTGTACTAATGACGTCAATATTGATGCGTATTGTGTCCGTGGGTTGCAGTGGACACTATCACATCCATTTTCTTGCAAAGCGAAGCTCACACATGCATAGCCTCTCCGTGCACCGCGGTGGGTTTCCGCCTTGACTCATCAAATAGTCATTCAAATCAGGCTGAGTGCCAGCACTTTTTACACGACTGCAAAAGAAGGAGGGTTATGTTTTTGGTTATTTCTTGGCACGCCCTAGAGCCTAAACGGCTCGATGGATTTTAGCTTGAGAGGTGTCGTTAGATTCGTATTTAGTGTGAGAGTGACACTGAGTATATCAATATGTAAAAAAAAAACAAAATGGCTGATTTTTTTCAAAACCTGTCGAGGGGGAGCTCAAGGAGACGATTCCAAAAAAAAGTAACTCAGTAAAATGTAGGAAATAAAAAAATTTATTTTGTCAAAAAACCCGACCGCTAAAAACGACTAAAAAGTTCGAAACAAGTCGCTTTAAGCGGTCGGGTTTTTTGACAAAATATTTTTTTTTTAACGTCAACGTGTACATAAAGACAAACTGCCCGTCAGCACTTCCTAGTGTTTTGGCTAGAAAGAACTGATGAAGTGGCGTAACAAACTTCCCAGTGACACACCATCTAACCGTCAAGTTGCAAGAACTTGAATTACCTAAGTAACTATAATAATATTAGAACAAAATAATATTTCATGACAAAGGAAAATAAGATACCAACTTACTTAAATCTTGGTACTTATTCCTACCATAATATTGTACAGGTGAAGAGTTTGTTTGGTTGAACGCGCTTTTCAGGAACTACTGGTTCGAATTAAAAATAGTGTTGAATAGTCCATTTATTGAGGAAGGCTATAGGTAGGCTTTAACGACACGCTACGACCAATAGGAGCGGAGCATTGAAAAATGTAATGCAGAAAAAGTTGCGCGGGTAAGGTAACAACATACTAAAATATAATATAGGTACGCCGGATTCAAGAACGAAGAATCTCGTCAGCCTGTCCAAAAATTAAATACTACTTCTATATTAGTTTTGGAACATCATGAGTTTTGTCCCATGTCATCAATCGCGTTCCACAGTACGTATTGATTTACATGAGGAAAATTACAGTATTAGTAATTATTTAGATTTTAGAAAGAAGCTATGCCGTGCCAAGAAATATCAACCACTGCCATCTATCGACCATTGCAGGCTACTAACAGCAGCCACCTGGATCTGTCTTGTTGCTATTGTCAATAAATAGCACCATCTATAGGGAACGTGTAGGAACTATAAGTGGCAGCACACGCTCGCTAGATACCTACATAAATTTAGAATTTTCTCAAGTTTAAAGGTATTTTGTACTATACGATGCAAATAAAAAAAATGCGACCCGTAAACAGCTAATTTTATGTATATTTTTTCCGTTCACTAACAAAATATTTTTTTATTCTCGTTCCTGTGATGTTTGAACTGAAATTTGTACACTGTATAAATATTTCAAACTAACAATTTACATAATTCAAAAATTTGAATAGGTACTTAACTAACTATATACACTAATTAACACGAAATTATGTACAAACGCGTATAAACAAATTTAATTTGATTTAAAAACATAATAAATCATTGGGCTAAAACAATAATCCACATCAATGGCAAAAGTGCCCAGAACACTGGCAGCATTGCCGCGTTGAATGGCAATGCTGATCATATTATATATCTTAGATGCTGATTTTTTGGCCGAAAAAAAGCCCAGCCTTATGGGTCACGTGAACAGTCGACAAGTTGTTTGCTAATGTCCCGAAAGACTCGATGCGCACTCGGACCCCATGGGCCTAGTGTTTCAACGCCAAACGGCTACGGTAGCAATCCGGAAAGTACTGTCACTCAGCATAGAACCTATGTTGGGTGACGGTAGTGCCTGCAGCCAAAGACCCGACTTCCATTCACCCACAGCCAGCAGACGGGCACGCTCCGCAGTAATGGTGGTTGCATTTATGAGGTTATTCCGTACCAATTTGCAGAGCGGCTCGTCCCATTGTCTCTGGGAGAATGGGTTATCGGTCAACGCCGTATTCGATCAAGCCACTTTCCATGCGTTCACTGCATCGGTCAAGCAAGGCACTTCACAGTTAACCAATGATGGAGATAATATCCTTTTGGTTAACTTTTCAGTGCCTGTTGACCGAAGACAGGAACGCCGGTAGGCTTACACTAGAAATTTTGCGGATACCGAGCCCACCAAAGCGGTAGTGTGGCTTGCAGCCAGGCTTGGTCATCGAGAGCCACATTTAAGATAGATGTTAGTGTGTCTTGAATGATTTGATCGATTTTGTCCAAAAGATGTGACTGCTTCCATAAAGGTAACAATTAATTTGTATTTTACAAGAGACTGATATATTTTGCTTTATTCAAGAAATACCTTAGAAATATAGACAAAAACTTTTTCGAGAAGGTCAGTGACCTATCACTAAAATATTCGTTTATATCACAGAACAGAAAATAGAAGTGCAAAGTAGGCGTGGCACGCGTGCCGATATTACGCGGTGTTACGCGTACCTCAACCCAGTCGTGTTCTAAGTTCTAACAATCATCACGACGAACCGATCGTCTCGCTCACTCTCGATATAAATTTATATTTTGTGAACCATGCCCTATTGTTCCATTTTGGAGTGCAAAAATGATAGTAGGAGAATAAATCTTAAAAATGTAGGTGTTTCATATCATCGGTAACTACGATTTTATTTGTTTTCTAATAAAATCTTAGGAAATTTCATTTTGCAAAAACCTTAAGTTCAAGTCTAGTTAAAATCCACCTTATCCCATTAGCTTAGAGTTTATTTTACATCGATTCAGTTACTGTTTCGTTCTCGAAAGTTCTTCGCTATTCAAATAGTGATGTAGTCGGGTTGGATACTGGATGGATAGATATCGATAAAAACACTTTTGTAGTTCGTCTGGAAATTTTATTCAAATCACTAAACAGAACTTTAAAAATATTTTTAGGTTTCCCAAAGACGCTATCGTTAAAGAAAAATGGATAGATGCACGGGTAGAGCTGATTGGACGCCAAGCAAGACAAGCACGATAAGCTCCGTACATTTTTTAGAAAGCTACTTTTTATTTCAAAAACAGGATATAGATACATGAAAACTTAGTCTGCGTTAAGATTCTGTACCAAACTATTTAATACGATACTATTGTAAGCCACTTGGCATAAAGAGTTCAGGGAACTGAAGTGTAAACAACACCCCTTTTTTTGTCGGCAGTCGAGTAAGATACCCGAGGCATGATTTTGTAAGGCTTGTGGTATGAAAAAAAATCTGGCCTAGTGCGAGTCGGACTCGCGTTCAAAGGGTTCCGAACCAATTTCATTTTTCTAAGGGTTCCGTTTCTTATGGATGTTCGGAACACAAAAAATGTATGAGGTTAACCTTTGAAATAATGTTTTTTTTTGTTTCTATCTACTTTTATACAATAAACTGGAAATATTTTGCTCACGCTATTTTGAAAGTAGAACTTTATTAATATTAACAATGTTATACACAGGTGGCAGCACAGAAGCGTCAATATCTAGTATTCTGACCCTTAAAACCTCGAATATACGACACTAGATGGCATAGTCAACGCCGTGCACGGTCCCTGTAGTACCTGCACGTTGGCTCCATATTACCTAATATACTATCTTATAATTACAGTCGCCTGGACTTACATTATATTTTATTCGAATAATTTTGTAACATTTTCTAACATTGCAGTGGGTCATTCACTCATGACAACTTGATCCTACTCTTTTTTGATTGTATCCTTTTAGATGTGATATTCTACTTACATACCTGTATAAAATATACTTACTCGAGGTCGAGGTACTCAAAATTAGCTTCGTTGGTTTAGCGGTCCCAAGCACGTTTGTATAAGGGTTCCTCTTTTTTTCTTGGATAGGCAAAGTAAGTTTGTCCAATATTTTGATAAATAGTAGCAGATGTGTGTGATGTAAGTGAAGGCTCTTCAAAGTGAAGTCTGTGTGTCATTGTTTGTGTATCATGGTTCATTAACATTGGTTGTGCTCTATTTTTATTGCCTAAGAATCATTTATCATCATAGGCAGTAAAATTCAAGTTTATAGGAATAAAATGAAACGACTGAAATTTTATTATAAATATAATAATATCGAGTGATCTGTTAGCACGTAACAGCACACAGTGACTATGTACAGACAGAGAGCGCCGGCACTAGAACGCGCCGGGCGACGGCGGCGGCGGCCGGTGACGTCAGTTGGCGGCCGCCGCCGTGACGCGCGCGCGCAGCCAGGCGCGGAAGCGCTCGCGGCGCCGCGCGGACAGGCCGGGCTGGGACGCGCGCGCGGCCGCCAGGGCTCCACGCTGGTACAGCTGCAGCGGCCGGAAGGCCAGCAGGCGGCCCAGCGTGCAGTCGGGCTTGCGGCGCGCGTGCGGCCGCGCCGGGCCCGCCGCCAGCGCCGGCAGCGAGTGCGCGTTGTGCGTGTAGCCGGGCGCGCGGGCCCGCGCGTTGCGCAGCAGGAACACGGGCTTGGGCGGCGCGGGCGCGGCGGGGCAGCGGAAGGGCGGCCGCTCCGTGCCCGCCAGCAGCTCGAACGTGACGCGGCACGAGTCGCCGCCGTACAGCTTGACGAGGAAGGCGCTGTGCTCCTGGCGCAGACAGCGCGCCGCGCGCCGCACGTAGCCGGGCGCGCGCAGCCCGGCGGCGCACAGCTCGGCGGCGCGCACGGACCACGGCTCGGCCGCGCAGTGCTGCAGCTGTCGCACGGCGATGCTCACCAGCTTGTCCAGCGTGTAGGCGGGGTAGGCCTTGATGCCGAGCATCTCGCGCGCGGCGTCCTCGTAGGCCGGCGCGTCCATGTTGCCGTCCAGCACGGCGCGCACGAGCTCCAGCAGCACGTCGTAGTAGTGCTCGGGCTGCGCCGCGTCGGCCGGCAGGTTGCTGGGCTTGAGGCGCAGCGCGTGTGCCACCGGGGGCCGCGCGGGCCGCTCGGCGTCGCGCGCCGCCGACAGCGCCGCGGCGGCGCGCCGGGCGGCGGCCAGGCGCTGGCACAGCGCGCCGTGCACGCGCAGGAACAGGTACCACGACGACGTGCACACGAAGCGGGCCTCCTGCCGATACACATACGACATATCACTACTGATCCTCCATGGTAAAATGAGAGAAAGAAAAACTGACAATTTCAGGTCAGAGCCAACTACTGAAGTCGCATTCAGGGCTGTTTTTTTTAAGGATGGGAAATCATCAAATGACTTTCGGCCCTGGGTAAAGTAAAAGGGAGTGTCAGACTCTTACTGACTAAAACCCATCCATGTTCCTCCTAGTGCCCGCCGCGTTCTAAGGCCACTCTTTCAAACAAATTCCGCAACCCTAGCAGGCCCCATCTTCTAGAATATTTTTGCAGCCCCGAATGCTAGTTCAAAGTGAACGCGCTGTGACTTAGGCGGGAGTGGGAAAATGACTTACATTAGGCGGATGATCTCGGTAGTCATCCTCGAGCTCGTGGGGCTCCGCTTTAATCTCAGTCTTCATCGACATCTCCTCATTGCTGCTTGTCCGTTTCACACTGTTGGCTGATGCTATTGAACTTTCTGGAAAATTATCAAAATACACTTTAGTTCTACTTAGATAGAAGACCATAATCAAGATTCTGAATATAAGCTATTATTAATGAGACTATCAGTAGGAAGGCAGCATGCGTGTATCACCAAAGACATTCTGTCATTTGCACATCGCACGGTTTGTCATCATTGTCTCGAGGTAAAACACTAAATGAAGTTATTTTTTTACCAAAGTCACTGCCATACAAATTATATCCTGTATCAGGTGCTTTTACAGACAGAAATCTCACACTGTAAGGTATTCAAATACTAATTGCGTGAAGAAATCAAACCAATGATTTATAGCACATCTTTAAGTCACTGTGCTGATTGTGTTAACGGTTTTGTGAGACTAAGTTTAGAACTACATACAGATAGATATAATGATGAATATGTTACCTTTACTATCCGTGTTATTATTGTTCTTCGGTTTATTTTCCTTATTCTTATTGTTTTTCCCACTCTTGTCAGATGCGTTGTCAGATTCTGATGACTGTGGACAAAAAAACAAACATATTATTAGTTAAAAATATCGATGTCATGCTAACGACTCCTTTAATGGTATAATTTAAATGAATGAATTTACTATGCTGAAATTTACGTAACCAACTTCGCTCAAACTAAAGTGATAACTATCGGCATTAACTCGAAAAGAAAATTTCATCACTGAATATACAAGGTTATTTGTAAAACACCAGCAACCTCTTAGGCAGTGAAAGTACACATGATTATAAGCGACTTTTACTTTGGGAAAACTCCGAAAGCTCGAGAAAAATATCAGCAGTTTCATACATTTTCATTGGGTAAATATTGCATTTTGTATGAAACAGCTGATATTTTTTTTCGAGATTTCGGAGTTTACCCAAAGTAAAAGTTGCTTATAATCATGTGCACTTTCACTGCCTTAGAGGTTGCTGGTGTTTTACAAATAACCCCTGTATATCACAACAATAGATATAAAATATTCAGAATCCTAACAGACTATTATTTGTTTTCGTAAAATTGTAAATCTTGTATGTAATGTATTATTTTAAAATCAATGACCCTGGCGGTCAAGCTAAAATACACTGAACCGCGTTGGCCACTGCAGAACGTTTCGACCGCATCGACTATCAGTTCTGTGACCAATTATTGCCCTGTCCACTGCCACTAAAGTTAGGCGATTCTTCAGGCTATCACGGTACCCTTGGTTCTCTTGCGTATATCTTCACTTCAGGGGGGCTACTGTCTAAGCTTTGGGCTTAGTTGCGGGCGTATTCTACTCCGTATTACCTACGGACTTACGATTAGTCCCGAACCTGAACTAAGAATTAATTACAATACGATTTGACAGTAATTATCAAATCATGTTGTTATTATTTTCTTAGTGGTTAGATGATACGGAGTAGAATACGCCCTTTTTTAAGGAAAGGAAATCATCAAATGACTCCTCCCGCTCTGGGTGAAGCAGGAGAGAGTGTTAGACTTCTACTGACTAAATCCCGCGTTCCTTCCTAGTGCCCTTTGCGTTCCAGGGCTACGGTACCTCTTTCGAACCAAAGTCCGCAGCCCCAGCAGGCACTGCCCCCAGCGGGCCCTGTCTTCTATGCTGACAGCTCTTTGAGTCGAGTAGAATACGCCCGCAACTAAGCCCCGGACTTTGGGCTTAGAAAGTAGCCCCCTGATTCGATCACGCATGGAAACTCACGAGTATAGAGATTATTCTTAGTGCAAAATACTACGAATGCTCACCTCTTGCTTCTCCTGTTTGACAGCGTTGCTGTTCTTGTCCTCAGGCGCCTCGCCGCTTGGGCTACCCGGACTGCCTGCGTCATCTTTCTCTTCTGTGGAAAGAAAGAAAATATTCGATAAGCATTTTCAAAATTACACCTAATAACCGTATTTTTCTAGGTTTTATTTTTAACTGAAATTATATGCTTTTTATACTTCACCAGTCGCCTATCACTAATAGCTCCTATATTTCTAATCACTATATAGCTTCTGCCAGCGGCTTCGCCCGCGTGGTCCCTATGGAACATACTCCTGGGATAAAAAGCCCATGTTCTTTCTCAGGCTCTAGACTATCTCTGTACCAATTTTCATTTAAATCGGTTCAGTAGTTTTGGCGTGAAAGTGCGACAGACAGACAAAGTTACTTTCGCATTTATAATATTATGTAAGGAAGTAAGGATTCGTATATTAGTAAGGATCTTCGAGACCTTTTCAATGATCCCAAATGTCTCTGCTGTAAGTGAGAAATTTCTATGCTAAACATTCTAAGTTTTTTTTATGTTTTATGAATTACTCAACAAACTGCCTGACTGTAGTAATCTTAATAGCATAGCTTAAAAGAATCTTTATTTCTCATAAGAACATAGGTACAGTTCACTTAAATGAGATTTGAATCTATACTAATATATAAACCTGAAGTTTGTTTGTTTGTTTACTTGAACGCGCTAATCTCAGGAACTACTGGTCCGATTTGAAAAATTCTTTCAGTGTCGGATAGCCCATTCATCGAGGAAGGCTATAGGCTATATATCATCACGCTAAGACCAATAGGAGCGGAGCAGTAATGAAAATTGTGACGCAGACGAAGTTGCGTGGGTCAACTAGTTTTAATAATAAAATCTTCTTTTAATTACGAAGCATGTAGGTGTTGAAAAAGTAAAACAATAACAACGTAAAAAGAGTCTGTAGTTACTTCTAAAACAAGATTACAAACTGGCCAATTTGACACCAAACTACCCTCACAAGTACTAATTACTCAACTTGTGAGGAACACAAACAATGATTCAGAAACGAACTGTGAGAATGAAAAAAACCTAATAAACCTTTCATCTATTCCCTGCTAGTCTGGCCTTTACCAATAAAAGAATCGTGCTACAATGAACTAACATAAACAAATATGCACATGCTAATGGCCAATTCATGTATTTCGTAACCTCAACCTAGATTTATCAATGCTAGATTATTTACACACAATCAGTAATTTTGATAGAACTAAAATGTATACATGATTAGGTTATTTTAGAGACTGTGAGTAGGAAGGCAGCATGCGTGTATCACCAAAGACATTCTGTCGTTTGCACATCGCACGGTTTGTCATCATTGTCTCAATAACCTAAATCAAATTATTTAGCTAAATTGTAGCTGAGCTGAATCTATCAATGCCACTCTTATTTTGTTTAGGACATTCAAGTAATAGTTATCTATTCTCAATTCCCCATGTTCGACAGTCAGTTCGTAGCAAGAAGCGCTTTCATTCTGGCCACCTTAGGGGCTTCAAATGACCTAAATTTGGGTTATTTTGATAACATCTGAATTTAAATCTTTTATTGTACACCATATCAACTTATCATTATTTACAGTGGAGAAAAGATTATGTACAAAGCCGAACTTGACTTAAAATTGTGTTTTTTACCAGAAAACCTTTCGCGTGATAGAGAGAGAGAGGTTATTATCGGAGGCACAAGATAAACTTGCGATAAAGTACATTGACCTTTCCTTAATATCCCTTCTCAGATACTCGGAACAATAAAATTAACAGTTATTCATTACTAGAGAATCAATAACACGATTCAGGACAGCTCTATATTTTTATTTCTGTTTTTGATATTAAGAAAGACAATAAATGTATGTGCTGCCGTGGTATAACGAAAATGGCGTATATCCGACATCTGGTCGATTTTAACTTTTGAGTATATTAATGACACTAATTGATAGACATTTTTGCTCATCATATTTCACCAAAAGTTAAGAATCGACCAGATGTCAGATAACGGTATTTTAGTTATACCATGGCAGTGTGGGTCAATGACCCTTATTCCATATTAATCTGGCGCCTACCATAACCATTTTAATGTTTACTCAGAAGAATGTAAACATGGAGACATACCTTCATCCCTCTCGTCATCAGACAGTGGCTGGCGAGGATGCGCGAACAGGTCTGGCAGGAAGTGGCGCAGTAACCGCTTGATGCGGCGCTTCTCCGTCTTCTGGATGGCCGTCTGGCGGCGCGCGTGGTGGATCAGCAGCTCGGCCGTATCGCGCAGGATCTTTATTGCTGTGGCCAAGGGAGATGGGAGGTTAGTTCAGTGTGCCTCGTGTGGCTCTAAATATGCTAGACGAAATTTAAATAAGAATTTGGCACTTTTAATCAGTATAAATAAAGCAATTTATTTGTAACTGACCCGCGCAACTTCGTCAGCGTCACATTTTTCATTAATGCTCCGCTCCTATTGGCCGTAGCGTGATGTTACATAGCCTATAGCCTTCTTCGATAAATGGGCTATGCAAACTAAAATATTTTTTCTTATCGAACCAGTAGTTTAAAACTAGTGCATTCCACAAAATAAAACGTTGATATACACAAACAATTTTCAAGGCTTTACACAAAACCAGTTGTTTCTAAGCTATAGTTAACATTTTGTTCAAATAATTTATCCGAAAGATGAATCTATATTAATAAAAAGCTGGAGAGTTTGGTTAAACGCGCTTATCACAAGAACTACTAATTCGAATTGAAAAATTATTTTAGTGTTGGATAGCCCACTTATCGAGGAAGGCTATAGGCTATATAACATCACGCTACGACCAATAGGAGGGGAGCATTAATTAAAAATGTAACCAGACAAATTTGCACGTGACAGCTAGTAAGTAATAAAGAGAATATCCCTTCGAAATCGCTGTATTTATATTATTAAAAAATCACCTAGAAAAAACAAGCAAGCATTTACCTCCTATACGTACGAGTACATTAGATAGCAACGTGGCAATCATACGAATGAGGAAACAATTGAATTTAATTGACGCACATTATTGATTAATTGAATCGGAAGGAAGATACTAACAACATTGTATTTAGTGTGCATTTATGAACGGATTAGGAAAACGAATTTCCTATTAATTAATAGAAAATCTGGTTGGGTGTTTTTGTTTGTGAATGCACATTTGGATTAAATGTGAGATGTTGAGCGCAGCAGACGAAGTTGCGCGGGTCGACTATTTATTTATAAAGTGGAATTGAGGGGGCCACATTTAAAAGATGCAAGAGGATAGATGGGCCAAGATCGCCACGCAGTGGGTGCCAAAAACGCTGGCGATGGCGTGACAATTTTGACTCATTGACTGATTGGCCGGTAAAGGCAACAGTAAAATTGGCTGGAAACATATGGGGGGAGACCTTTGCCCAACAGTGAGACAAGTTCCCTTGAACCAGGCTCGTGAATATAGTTAGATCAATGGGTCTAAAAGGCCACATTAGTAGAATCAGCCAGCAATTAAAATCATTTTTCCAAACAACCTTGAAGCTAATGCTTTAGCGATAAAGATCAAAATGAAATTTGACAGATTGTCGTATGATTAATATTATGATCTCAATATGATTGTACAGTCTCTGACCAACATTATCTAACCCACTTGACTATTTTCGCTAATAGTAAAGTGGGTTAGATAATGTTGGTCACAGACCGTACTAAAGTGGTATTTTTAGACCCGCTGTATAAGTCTGAAGCTATTTGTGCAACTCCGCTCATTGGAGTCATACATTTCTTATTTAGTATCTTCAGAAAGAAAAAACCAAACAGTATTTGAGAGGAAAATGCTTGCTGTAAATTTTTGTTTTAATTTTTGTGAAAGAAAAAAACATGTTTTGTTTATATTGTTGGAGACATCAGTAGGAAGGCAGCATGCGTGTATCACCAAAGACATTCTGTCGTTTGCACATCGCACGGTTTGTCATCATTGTCTCGATATACCTAAGCTAAGGAACTACAATCGATAAAAACAAAGATTTGATTTGTTAGACATTTCTTAACACTTTTGAATATGAAAATATCCGTATGATTGTTTACAACTGAGGGTAAGTACTATTTTCTGCCATTCGCCTGCGTGGAAGTGGAAGATTATCCCAAGGGGAAATACCACCTGGATTAAAAATCTACTCTTAACCCAGGGATATACTCCGTGTGAGAAGTTTCACCAGCGCTGGTAGAATCTCTAATTACGGAAGTCACAATAGACTAGGGGTGACTCGTCAAAGTCGCAATATAGCGATATACGAAAACCCTCCTTTTCCCAACACAGTAGACATAACATCCTGATGATGTAACCTTGATCTTTATATCAAGCAAAATATAACAAAAACATGAACTCCATACAGCACAAAGCGTTCATTACACAACAAAACATTCTACACATAATATTAACGAGAAAAAACATTAAAAATGCCGCGCAGTTTGTGTATGTACATATTTACGCGCGACCTTCGAATCAAGGCCGGTGTCTAAGTGTTTTAATGCTAAAATAAGACACTAGACCTAATTATTTTACTCAATTATTTTACGTTTAAGGTAAAATTTTGTATGAGTTTTTTTGTGATAGTTTGACAAAAAGCTACTCAAGATTCAATTAAAGTATGACTCGCTTTGTAATCACTGAAGTTTGGTTACAAAAAGTTATTTAAAATAGATCGCATCGTACGTCCGCCGATGACCGAATCTGCAGGCGAGTAGTAGTAGGAATTATAATTCGTTGGAAATTGGTTAAATTATCGTCCGTAAACAGACTACAGACAACATTTTTTTTAATATGTTTGCATTTTTATGCATGTTAGACCATGCGCCGCCAACTTAGAAAAAATAAATCTACATCTTATTTTCTCATATAATAAACAGCTTTCCTCACCTTCCTGCCGATTCTGCATGTTATAATCCACAACCACGTGCGGGCCAGGCCGCCTGGCCGCGAAGGCCGACTCCACCTCGTTGAACAGCGACTTGGAGCGCATCGCCTTCAGGTCGTTCTGCTTGAAGTTGATGCCCTGGTGGTCCAGAGACTTCAGGTAGTACTTCTCGTTCTGTTCGCGCCATTGTTTGTTGAAGCCCTGCGGAGATTGGAGATTAGTGTGTTGAATATTTTTCATATGGATTTCTGGTATTTATGGTCGAAATTGCACCATGCGTTTTAGTAAATTCATTAATTTCAGATCATGAGTTTTAAATAGAGAACATTCAAGTTTTTAGTCATTTGTGTCTGTTTGCTTCTATGGTAAAGCCAAAAGAAAGGGTTATGATTTTAGCTGTCTAGGTATGTATGTAGGCATAAAAAAGCATGGTGTTTAGTAACTTGGCATCTAAGTGAGACTATCAGTAGGAAGGCAGCATGCGTTTATCACCAAAGACATTCTGTCGTTTGCACATCGCACGGTTTGTCATCATTGTCTCAAAGTGATCAAATAAAAACCTTATTTGTCTCAAGTTGTAAGACTGCGAGTTGATTGTTATTTTGTTCAACCACCCACACAAACTCATTCTAAGCCTTGTTCGACTGTCAGAACTAAGGATTCAAGCACAATTCTCAAAAGAACAGAATTGAAATAATATTATTGATAGTTAACTAATGCAAAAGTTTGACTCTGAAGTAGATGTCTGCCTCTGTGCAGCAAATTGTGATTCAGTTTTTACTAGCAAGAGCTATAAACATCGAAGTTGTATACATTTTCTGACTACCTATATTACAAATAGGAAAAATTTGAATTTGTGTAACACATAAAGTCAAAAAGTATTAGACCGATTTTAAAAATTCTTTCATCATTAGAATGCTACATTAACTCTTAGACTATATTTATGACTAGAAAAAAATAGGGATCCTTAAGAAGATTGAGCGCAGGCGAAGTGCTATAAATAATAATCTAGTATATTAACCTTCTGCGCTTCCCGCCACTCATCCTCCTTGGCTTTGAGCCGCCGCAACACAACCGGTACAGCAACCACTGGGTTCTTCTTCAGTCCCGCGATTATGTCCACCGCCTGCAAACAATCACAACGTTATCTTACCTGAAGCATAGCTAGTTGTGCAGTGAGCTAAAATACGTGGTGTTCATTGGTATAACAGATTCGTTCGGTCAACAGCAGACTAACCATCGGCATCGACGGTGCCGTCATACAACGGTAAATGACGTCACTAGAACGTTTTCTTTGTAAATGGCGCGGTTTCTTAGAGAGCGGTGATTGACACTCTAATGTCTATTTGTTTACATAGAAAACGTTCTAGTGACGTCATTCAACGCTGTATTACGGCTGCTACCCTACCCCAGAGCTTTACTCTCATATGCCGATGTCTAAATTTGTGTAGGCAAAAAGAAAGAAAAACAGATGTTCAGATATATTTTACTCGCATATTTTGGCAAAAGCGACTAGAAAAAACAGCTGTTTAGTTTTTTTTTCAGTGATTATCCTTCACAGTTTTGAGTGCTGACTTGCAGGTATTTGATAGCATTGGTATGATTTATCATAACATCTGCGCAAGACCTCTACTGCTGGATTTAGGCTTGCTTCAAGGCATATCACAATGCTTGTTGTATGTAGCCTTATGTTCCTCTGACATTCGTCTCGAGACTAATTTTCTGTATACCAATTAACACCACCAACTACAACAATTAAGAAGGCACTACTTTTTAAGCTTATCCTTTGCACATATCAAAACAAAACTAACTAAAATATAGATCCTCCTCATGCCCCAATAGGCAAAAACTAAAGTGCATAAACATATAAAAATAATATAACCATAACCAACTTAAAACTAAATATAAGAGAGCATAGACAAAGGCATGCAATGCTGTGTGTAAAAAAAAAAATATAAAGAAACGTTGCGAAATAATATAGCAGACCGTGAAATTAGAAATTATAGCAGCTATAACTAATCTTGAAGAACTCAAAATAATATGAGTTACTATGCAGAAATAGCTCTTAAACTTGAGTATACTTTGCAAGATGCATTTGCTTAGAAAACTAGGTAGTAATTTACTATATCTCAGTTTGAATGCATCGTCTTTCTTACTTTTTCTGCAGTAAAACTTCAAACAATCCCTATTTCTACACTTTCCCCTTGCCAAAACAATCCCTATTTCTACACTTCCCCTTGTCAAAACAATCCCTATTTCTACACTTCCCCTTGTCAAAACAATCCCTATTTCTACACTTCCCCTTGTCAAAACAATCCCTATTTCTACACTTCCCCTTGTCAAAACAATCCCTATTTCTACACTTCCCCTTGTCAAAACAATCCCTATTTCTACACTTCCCCTTGTCAAAACAATCCCTATTTCTACACTTCCCCTTGCCAAAACAATCCCTATTTCTACACTTCCCCTTGTCAAAACAATCCCTATTTCTACACTTCCCCTTGTCAAAACAATCCCTATTTCTACACTTCCCCTTGCCAAAACAATCCCTATTTCTACACTTCCCCTTGTCAAAACAATCCCTATTTCTACACTTCCCCTTGTCAAAACAATCCCTATTTCTACACTTCCCCTTGTCAAAACAATCCCTATTTCTACACTTCCCCTTGTCAAAACAATCCCTATTTCTACACTTCCCCTTGTCAAAACAATTCTTATTTCTACACTTCCCCTTGTCACAACAATCCCTATTTCTACACATTCCCCTTGCCAAAACTACCCTAAATTTTACACTTCCCCCTAGCCAAAACTACCCCAAATTTTACACTTGCTAGAACTAACCCAATTTCTAACTTCATCCTGGTCAAAACCATCCAATTTCTTTCTATACTTCCCACTTTCTAAACTACCCAGATATCTACACCTTCCTTGTGCCAAAACTACCCAAATACGAGTTCTGCCTTGTAAGAACAAGACAGGCCCTAGGCAGTAACAGTTGGCACAGCATGCCTAGTAGTGGACAAGCTCCGTACCACCTTGTCACCGTATATGCGGCGCAGCGCCCGCTGGTGGATGGTGGGCGAGTGGCCCCCGAGGCAGTCGTCGAGCCGGAAGCGCGCCGCGTCCTCCGCCGTCATGCGCGACAGCTTCTTCTGCACGCCCTCCAGCACGCGGATGGTGGACGCGTTGGTCTCGATCACGACGTCCAGCTGGAATTATACGTGCTCACTTACATATCGGATACAAGGAAATACTAACACGAATGATGAGATGGCTATCAGTGGTAAGTTTTTTAATGTCTTCTTGTCCTGTAAGCAGTTTTATTGACATTGAATTGGATTCCATGTGTTTAAAAAATATGGCATGCAAGTAATCACAGTTGTTTATTCCCATAAATTTCTATTTAGTTACAGTATTCTAGAAAAAGTTTTCTTTTTATCATTCCACTAGTCCTTAAATAATAACAAAAGGCATTCAAAAGTATGAAGGTGGTAAATACCGAGTCAATTTTTTACATGTGATGATGTAATTTAATTTTTTAAAAAGCTGTGAGTTATGATTGTAACAAAATCGTTTACAGTGATAAACAAAAATTTTTTAGTCTATTCTATGCTATTGCTGGACAAAGATCGCTCCCAGATTCGACGAAAACCTTTTTCCAGGTTCTGTCAACCTTTAAGAATACTTTTCATTACTTTTAAATGGACATAACAATCTGAGAATCGGAAAATAATGCCAAATAGACAAATCCGTTAATGGTAGAAAATAAATTTAAATTTTTTAAACAAAAAATTATTTTCTTCGATTATTTAATGAGTGAATAATACTCAGTTAATGGGTTGTGGAGGTCTGGTAGGCAGCCGCTCCTTGTAAAATACTGGTATTTAGGTAAATCCGGCTTGACTGGAAGCCGACCCCAATATAGTTGGCAAAAGGCTAGGTAGATGATGATGAAGGGTAATAAATGATGCTTCTGCGTTACCTCGAAGCGCTCGTCCTCGCAGCGGTAGATGTACTCCTCGTACTGCGTCTTGCGCGAGGTGACGAAGGTGGAGTCCTCGCTCCAGGTGGGGAAGGACACCCACGTGTCGTTGAGCACGTCGCGGCACAGCGCCGAGCGGCCCGAGCAGCGCCGCGCGCCGGCCTCGCGCGGCAGCGCGCAGTACGACGTGCCCAGCCGCTTGCACGTGCTCAGGTCTGCGGCAGGGGGAACCATGTACTTAGCACTAGAAACTCTCCCCTTTTACAAAAGTGGGTAAGAGTGCAAACACACTACTCCAAATAGGCTGGTGTACCATTGAATTGATCGTTCAATGGTACAGTCAAAGTCGAAGCTATTTGGTATGCAGGCAGCTAACTTCCGACTACTTTTAAACCATGTTGTGAGTGTGCTGAGTACACAATTATCGTACACCACACTCATAAATATGTCAAAAGCTTAAAAAATTATATTGCACACATTAGAAATAAATATTGGCAGAGCAGTGACAAAATTAATGTTTTTGTCTTTATACCAAAATAGCTTTGTTGAGATAGAGTTGAGCGGAAGGGAGTGTCAGACTCTTACTGACTAAAACCCATCAGTGTTCTCTTCTTCCTAGTGCCCTTTGCGTTCCAGGGCCGCGGTGACTGAACAAATTTCGCAACCCTGGCAGGCACTGGCCCTAGCGGACCCCTTTTTATTTTTTTTTAAAGAAGGCTTACAGACTAACAAATCAATGACATAATGCTTGTATAGTGTAAGGCTTGTATTAGCATTTTTTTAATGTCCCTTTTATACTCAATAAAAAGGAAACATAAGTAAGCATATTAGAATAGTACATAGTTAACTATCCTTGAAAAAGGTATGCTGACATCTCAAGCAGTAGTGCCCTAGCTACTGGATCACAAGAGCCAGACCTCTCAACAAACAAAGAACTACAGAAATATAGAATATGTTGCACTGGTTCTGCTCCATAGGACAATCAATGTTGTGGACAAAATCAAACTAGTTGCTTTATTTATTAACTTTATAGATGTTCTATTTCTTTTTGTGTTTGTATATTTCTGCTAATTCACACACTGTTAATTAGTGATTCCAATATTTTTAAATGTGTGAGTATTATGTACATATTTAGAAAATTAATAAGTCTACCTCTGCATACCCTAGGTCCTCATGGGCCTCACATACAATAACCTAACTTTTGTATACCAAATATTGTAAAGGATTTATTTAAAAAGAGTAACTATGGAGTTGTAGTTACTGTAACATGTGAAACACAATGGGCCATTCGTTTGTCTTGTATAGAGGTTTCAAAGGCATCTCAAATAAAAAGCTTCAGTGTCTAAGCTCCAAAGTGGTCTATACAAGCTGGAACGCAGTCAGCTGGCAGGCAGTGAGTGTTTCCCTAACCTTATAAAGACAAAAAATATGTTAGTGAACATACCTATATCCATAGCAGCATCTCCCTGCGGCCTTTCATGCCTGAGCTGAGCGCCCAGTTGTCCAATAGGTTCGTAGCGTAACTTCTCTCCTTGAGGACGCTCGCGTTCGAATAATACGCTGCTTGCCGCTCCGAAGGCTGAGTTGGTGTAACCTGCAGGAGAAATAAGATACATATTTGTAGTTTTTCAATTAAATAAGTGCACAACAAAATAAATACGAGGTCAGAGGCTAAAGTGTGAGTTTTTAAACGTACTCGCGTTTACGTAAGCATGATGAGAAGATTTAAATTTGTATATGTCGTTGCCATATTATCGTGTCGTTTCATGATATGGCCGGCCATTTCGCATAATGGATGGTCACATCATCAAGTCACCTCGAAACAATTTTTTTTTTTTTTGGTAACTGGGTGAAATCCGTCATGGATGTCTTCTACCCTTGGGCGGTCAGAGGGGCATGTCAGAATTCTAATAACTAAAACCATCCCGGTGTTGGGATCGCACTCTGCGTGGGTGCTAAGAAACTCAAAACTAACCTAACCTCAGCCACAACATGAAATTCTAGGATATGGCGACGACATTTACAAAAGATATTTCCGGTTCTTGTCACCAGACGGTGCTCTTGGAATATAATTCGAAATTAAATTGTTTAGTGAGACTATCAGTAGGAAGGCAGCATGCGTGTATCACCAAAGACATTCTGTCATTTGCACATCGCACGGTTTGTCATCATTGTCTCGAACTTATCATTTTAGGTTAACGCGATCGAGTACATATAAAATCTCGCACTTAGGCTGTGTACTGAGAGAGATGGCCAGCCAGAATCCACTATTCAGATCGAGTACTTATTACTTACACAAATTAGGACCATTTACTGAATAATGATAAAAAAGTTATACTACACACTCAATGCTAAGTAGTGAAATTCCCTGCTATAATCTCGTGTTTCCTGATAGCTACAACCTGTAGTCTTTATGTTTCTAGAATTCTAGGGAATTAGTTCCCTAGAATCCTGCTCTCTCACAAGAATATAGGCAGAAAAACCTTTCTACGGACTAAACTGGCCTCCGAAAGAATAAAATACCTGCGCAGTACATCCTCACGCCTTTTACACATCACGTAACAAATTGAGATTTTCAGAAACTACTGACAAATCCTTTCACACTCTTCTTTCACTGATTCACAATGGTATAAAACTCAAATAATAAATATATTTTAACAGGGCTTACAGACATGAGTAATATTCAGTGTGTAAGGATAGGTCAACTCTGCAATACATATTACACAGTACTAATATTATTAGAATTGAGATCACTCAATCATTTATTTACTAACAATCATAAATACCAGAGAACCAGAGGAAAATGTTGCATAACTGATTGTAGTGTTATGTGCGTGGTTTTCCTGGTTGCTTCAGTCAAGGTAAAACTAAGCATTCGTTATTTTGTTCGGTAACCTATTAAAGTTTATTTATAAAAATTATTTGTAGTTAACAAGACCAGTTGTTATGGCGACACTTGAAGAGGCCTATGTCCAGTAGTGGACGTCTTTCTGCTGATAAAATGATTTGTAGTTAATTTCCTTAGTAATGTTGACTCTAAATTGGTTTATTATTCCAACATATGTTAATTACTTCTAACTTTGCAATCAAAACCGCCATGCATCGTGCGGCCTGACTTTAGTTATCTGATCCAGCGGCAATAGGAAGACAAACTGAAAATTTCAACTGCCTACCTAGCTCACTTACATACACTCCACTAATGGACAGACAGACAGAAGTACAAAAGTTGCACTTGCGCTATGGGCACTCCCATGTGGCTAAGGAATAGGGTTCAGTTGGTTCAACCCTCAGTTATCCTAACATTTAAAATCCTTCCATTACTGACTGATTCGAGTGACTGACAGACAACTCACAGCCGAAACTACTGCTTGTAGAAAGCTGAAATTTGTCATGTAGATTCCTTGGGAAGTTTAAAGGAGCAATAAGAGAGGATATCCTGAAATTCCTACGGGAACGGGAATAAACGGAACACTAACAAGCTTGATTATAATAGCAAAACTCACCAGTATGCAAGGCATTCGTGTTAGTCGGCGTGTGCGGCGGCGATGGGGGCCCGAGGAAGTCTTGCAGCCACTTCTGTAGCTCCGGGTGCCGACACAGGAACGGCGCCGTCACACACAGCAGCTCCGACGACGAGATGATCTCGTTCGTGAACAGGAGCAGGCATCTGTGAAGAGATGAGTCATTATAATAACGTGATGAAGTTGTACATTGGTGATGCATATAAGTAAGTTTGTGAGACTGTCAGTAGGAAGGCAGCATGCGTGTATCACCAAAGATATTCTGTCGTTTGCACATCGCACGGTTTGTCATCATTGTCTCGAGCTTATCATTCCATACTCACCTGTGACTTCTCGTAATATAATAGGGTATTTTACAAAAAAAAAACAAATTTGTCAGTCTGATAGATTTTAAAAAAATATTCGTCACGTATTTTTTCTTCTATCACGTAAACAAAAAATAAAGGAGATACAGCGAGTTGAAGACACGCGTGACGTCATCTGGCTTGGTAAATTTGGTACATTTTAATCCTCTTTACTACGGACTAATTCGATTTTAGTAAAATAGCCCATTGGTTAAAAGATTTGCAGATTGGCCACTGTACTTTGTGTCTCAAGGTCATCTTCACCTGAAATATTGCACGATGTGATGAGGCTACCATTTTGCGATCTGGTTCTATGATCATCGCGTTAAGCTGGCTTCCAGGTTAATAATAAAGGCCAGTTTACTGGATAAGTCAAGACAGCTCAATACGGGGAAAAATTACACTCGCATTAAGCTGTTTTATTTGATATGTTCAGTAGAACTATTTTACTAACAAAGAAATTACGTTAGAAAAAAATAGTAACTTTTAGTAGTTTTTTTTAGTATTAGTAGTAATTTGGTTTAGCCAGAGTTTATCTATCGATATCACATAATAAGAAAAAAAATCCCACCAAATCTCCTCCAAATCGTTGAGATGAAACCATTTTACTCCTTCATTTGTTTATCAAAAAAGTATATGTACTGTTTTGTTACTTTTTAAAAACATGTATTATATTTATTATAAAAAAATAAGAATGCGGGTGGTAGCGGGGCGCGTAGAGGGGTAGTTAGCTCCGTGTACGCACAAAGTCATTGACGTGTATACATGCCTCGAAACACATAAAAACAGTGTAGTTTACCTCAAAAAGTTATCATAGACGTGTTGCGAGCGCAGCGCCTTGCGCGCGCGGTCGAAGAAGTTGAACTCGTGCACGGTGGCCAGCTTGGAGGCCTCCGCGTACGACACGTCGCGCACCGTGGGGCCCGACAGCCCCGACACGCGCGACTTCTTGGGGGGCGGAGCGCCCGCTGTTGGGGGAACCACTATATCACTTTTACGTTATCATTCAAAAGTAAAAGTCTTTTATAATGCGCACAGCAAAGTGGAACTCTCTGCCTGCGTCTGTTTCCAAAAGCTTATAACCCTAATCTCTTCAAAGTTAGAATGAACAGGCTCCTTCTGGGTAAGCTCGCTCCATCGTAGACTTTGTCTCTGTCATCTCTGACATAGACTAGAGTCAAGAGCAAACCCATTACAAATAAAAAGGTGGTTTTGGGAACAAGACGAATCGCAAATGGATGATTTCAAAACTGTTAACTTGGGAGCAAAAAGAGAAAATAGCGTAAAATCCCAATATAATACAGTTTCTTACAGGTTTTGGAGCTCGTGTCTTTCTGCGCTAAATCCTTCTATCACCACTTGTTAAAGTATTTCCCTCAGTTCATTTTTGCCGTTAGACACAGGCCTATTCCTACTGATTCTCTGCTCACTGCTACTTCTAGTTTAATCCTTATATTATAAATGCGAAAGTAAAGTTGTTACGCTTTCACAGTGAACCATTTTTAATTAAATTTGGTAGAGATAGTTTACCCTGAAGACAGTTATAGGCTAACTAGTTGACCCGCGCAACTTCGTCTGCGTCACAATTTTAATTTTTGCTCCGCTCCTATTGGTCTTAGCGTGATGATATCTCCTCGATAAATGAGCTATCTAACAAACTTTAATTACAACGTAACTCACCCATACTAGTAGATGAAGTGAAGCTTGGAGATCTCTTGAGATGATGGTGCTGCTGTGGTGGAGCAGTTACCGTGCTTGACGCTGAACTGGTATGCTTGGGCAGCTGCTGAACAATAAACAACTGTTTATTGACCGTGTATGAAATATTCTCACATTATATGCTAAGAGTGGTGGTAATGTCCAATGGTGTCGGCCGGTGCCGTAAAAAAATAATACCATCCCATCACATCCCGTGGGTGTCGTAAGAGGCGACTAAGGGACTCACCAGAGAATGGGCAGCAGCGTTCTCTATAAAACTCAACACCATACACTGCGATCGCCAACCCGCCTGCCAAGCGTGGCGATTATGGCAAACCCCCCATCTTGGGGGAGACCTATGTCCAGCAGAAGACGTCTTTCGGCTGATATGATGATGATGCTAAGAGTGGACCTGGGAATAGGTAGCTTTGTCTTCTTCTTCGAGTTGCTAACACAACAGTTTTGGTGGCCCAAAACATTCCACTACCACAGCATCGCTGGTGGCAGCACATAGGTGTGGAAAATGGAACGTGAGGGAAGAAAAGGAGTGTTGTATGTGAGTGAGAGAGCGATAGACGACCAAGTAAAGACGCCATATTGATATTGGGTTTAGTTACTATACTCTATGACAAACACGACGTGAAAAGAAAAATAAAAAGATTATCCGTTTCGAAGACTGCTATTTTATTGAAGAACCCACATAGGTCTCTTTAGCTGCATATTTTGGGGCACAGAGGGCAAGATAGGAGATGTGGTGTTGGTACCTTTGTGGAAATCATAATAGGTAATATGCATGAAAAACATATTTATCATCTATACAGTTTATCTAAAAATATACAAAAATATAATACTAACAGTGAAAATAGAATCAAAATTACTCGAAAAACGAAGAAGATATAATTATTTTAAACAAATATATTTGTCCCTCTCGCGAAAACGCTGTTTTCTATGGCTGCTGTATAGGCGTCATAGACGATGACGTCAAAGTTTACATCGGACTTCTCTTTCTAATTGCAATCTTTGAAGCTTTATACTTCATCGCTGATGAAGGTATTTAAAAAAACACTTCATGATTGTTTACTAGAGCTAATGAGTATTTCATTCTGCAAATAAAAAAATGGCATGCATATTCCCTATTGCAATGGGACCCTAATAAGGTTTTAGTCCAGTGATTATCAAATAGAAACTTCAGCCAGAAGTTAAACCAAGTTCTACTATACTATGTAATATAAACGCGAAAGTTTGTGAGGATGGATGTTTGTTATTCTGAAGTAAAAACTCCGTACTTTGATGAAACTCTATATTAATCTCAGTGAGAAAAATCTATGAACCAAAAACAGACTACAGATGATAAATTACTTTGTAAGTCCAATTCAAATCATTTTATTTCAAATAAACCATTCACAGGCACTTTTGAAACGTCAAGGTCGGTCAGTCAAAAACATGGAAGCTATTTGCACGTTCCAAAGCGTAGATCTCTATGGAGATGAACGCGCAAGTTGGTTACAATTAACACTTTTACACGTCAATCTATTTCGTCAATTGAAATAACAGATATTTTGTAACAAAAAACAAAATAACAGTTTTCTTAAAACAATACAAGCATTTGTTGTTTGAATAGTTGTGAAGTAAACAATGTTAGCGCGACATTAAAACTGAATCGCTACATATTATGTCGGTTTATTTATCTGATAACAGTGATAAGACTCTCGTGCTGTGGGTTTCACGTGCTGGCATTGTATTGTAATTATGTTGGACTTTTATTATTGGTGTTATTCATTCATTTATTTTTAGATTTTTTTGATCCACAGCCGAAAATACTATTCTTCTTTTATATTATCTTGATTATGTAGTGTCTTGATAAACTACTAATGTAAGTCTTTTCTGCTGAATGCTGACCAATGTAACTTAACTTCATTAAGAATTTCGAAAAAAAATACTGTTTAATTAATATAAATGGTTAAATCAAGCCTAGAAATATTATTAGAATACACACACTCACACTACTACATATAAGCGCGTGATAAGTTAATTTTTAATTATTTTCTCATTATGGTGACTTTACCATCAAATATTTTGGCAACGTGAAACTTTAGGGCCCCATGTTAGGCTAACATTTTTTACTTGTTTAAGTATACTCTACCCATATAACTTTGACAAAAATTAAAATGGTTGCTATGCCAGCTTCCAAAGAAAAAAGTTCGAACCCCTTTCTTTACGGATATTTTATCCTTTACATGGTTTGCGGGGTCGTGACAAGGTGGGGTCAAAGTCAAATTACAAATCACATCATAACATAGACGTTCATCATCATTTCAGCTTGCAGACGTCCACTGCTGGACGGCGAACTCCCCGCGCGTGTCGCTACATCTTGCTCCTGTGCGAGTTCCCTTGGCTTTGATTGATTGAGTACACAAGGTTTGCGGGGGGGGGGGGGGTTCAATCTTTATTTATTCAGAGGCTTTTACCTTCCAAAGGTACGTCAGCCTTATCATATCCTAATCTAAGTTATTATTTCAAGTAATTCTAATATTATTAAAACAAATATATTATTGCGTAAAAGCGAGGGACATAGTGATGCAGCTATCATTTAATACATCAATTCCACTTCTCCTGAATTAGGTGTAGCTAATATTCCAATGAAAGCCCCAACATCATACATATTAACTTTTAACTCCCGCATCACTATCTCCCTGTTCTTTTCACATTCCATCAGCAGATGGTGGACATCATCGACTTGTAACACACTTGGCAATTAGGGGAATCATGGAAAATGACCAAAACGCAATCTATGTGCCATAACAACATACGATCTCAACCAAGGGATTCGAGGAGGCTTACTTTGCAGTCTATATGCCTTTTTCTTTATAGTTCTAGTCAAAGTAGTGTTTTAAAACGATAGTAGCATATATTGAGTAGGGTAGACAGAGTACTCACAGGCTGGTGGTGCGGGTGGTGCGGCTGATGCGGCTGGTGCGGCTGGTGCGGCGGCGAGGCGGCGCCCGGGAAGCGCTCCGGCGGAGAGCTCTCCACGCGCAGCGCCTGGCGGAGGACCAACTGTCTTACATTCTCATGTCGTACAATATGTTGTGACACTGCTTTCTACACTACGAAGTGCTGAAAGGCGTGTGTTGGGGGACTGTGTATGTTAAACTGACATTCAATTGTGCTGGGATTGAACCTGATTTGAATAAATATCTTCCTGTATTTTGGTTGTTTGATTTCAATAAAAGTATGGATCACAGTCCAGATTTCTACAGTAAATGAACCAAAACGAAATTAAGAGCATTATTCAAAAACTTTACTTCGTATAATAATGGTGTTCAGCTGAATCCGGTTTGACTGGAAGCCGACCCCAATGTAGTTTGGAAAAAGGCTAGTGATAGAAATTGGTTGAAATCCACATTTTTACTTAGTTTTTTTTTAAATCTTGAAATGCAACTATTTCAATTAAAATTATTTCTTTCATTAAAGCTTGGTGACGTCCCGCGCGTGAGGTACGTCAGGCGGCTTGGTGACGGCCTACACTTCAGCCCCTTACCTGATGGTGCGCGGCTACCGGCGGCGAGCGGACATGCGGGTAGTGTCGCTCGCGCGCATGCGACACGTCCCGCGCGTGAGGTACGTCAGGCGGCTTGGTGACGGCCTTCACTTCAGCCCCTTACCTGATGGTGCGCGGCTACCGGCGGCGAGCGGACATGCGGGTAGTGTCGCTCGCGCGCATGCGACACGTCCCGCGCGTGAGGTACGTCAGGCGGCTTGGTGACGGCCTTCACTTCAGCCCCTTACCTGATGGTGCGCGGCTACCGGCGGCGAGCGGACATGCGGGTAGTGTCGCTCGCGCGCATGCGACACGTCCCGCGCGTGAGGTACGTCAGGCGGCTTGGTGACGGCCTTCACTTCAGCCCCTTACCTGATGGTGCGCGGCTACCGGCGGCGAGCGGACATGCGGGTAGTGTCGCTCGCGCGCATGCGACACGTCCCGCGCGTGAGGTACGTCAGGCGGCTTGGTGACGGCCTTCACTTCAGCCCCTTACCTGATGGTGCGCGGCTACCGGCGGCGAGCGGACATGCGGGTAGTGTCGCTCGCGCGCATGCGACACGTCCCGCGCGTGAGGTACGTCAGGCGGCTTGGTGACGGCCTTCACTTCAGCCCCTTACCTGATGGTGCGCGGCTACCGGCGGCGAGCGGACATGCGGGTAGTGTCGCTCGCGCGCATGCGACACGTCCCGCGCGTGAGGTACGTCAGGCGGCTTGGTGACGGCCTTCACTTCAGCCCCTTACCTGATGGTGCGCGGCTACCGGCGGCGAGCGGACATGCGGGTAGTGTCGCTCGCGCGCATGCGACACGTCCCGCGCGTGAGGTACGTCAGGCGGCTTGGTGACGGCCTTCACTTCAGCCCCTTACCTGATGGTGCGCGGCTACCGGCGGCGAGCGGACATGCGGGTAGTGTCGCTCGCGCGCATGCGACACGTCCCGCGCGTGAGGTACGTCAGGCGGCTTGGTGACGGCCTTCACTTCAGCCCCTTACCTGATGGTGCGCGGCTACCGGCGGCGAGCGGACATGCGGGTAGTGTCGCTCGCGCGCATGCGACACGTCCCGCGCGTGAGGTACGTCAGGCGGCTTGGTGACGGCCTACACTTCAGCCCCTTACCTGATGGTGCGCGGCTACCGGCGGCGAGCGGACATGCGGGTAGTGTCGCTCGCGCGCATGCGACACGTCCCGCGCGTGAGGTACGTCAGGCGGCTTGGTGACGGCCTTCACTTCAGCCCCTTACCTGATGGTGCGCGGCTACCGGCGGCGAGCGGACATGCGGGTAGTGTCGCTCGCGCGCATGCGACACGTCCCGCGCGTGAGGTACGTCAGGCGGCTTGGTGACGGCCTTCACTTCAGCCCCTTACCTGATGGTGCGCGGCTACCGGCGGCGAGCGGACATGCGGGTAGTGTCGCTCGCGCGCATGCGACACGTCCCGCGCGTGAGGTACGTCAGGCGGCTTGGTGACGGCCTTCACTTCAGCCCCTTACCTGATGGTGCGCGGCTACCGGCGGCGAGCGGACATGCGGGTAGTGTCGCTCGCGCGCATGCGACACGTCCCGCGCGTGAGGTACGTCAGGCGGCTTGGTGACGGCCTTCACTTCAGCCCCTTACCTGATGGTGCGCGGCTACCGGCGGCGAGCGGACATGCGGGTAGTGTCGCTCGCGCGCATGCGACACGTCCCGCGCGTGAGGTACGTCAGGCGGCTTGGTGACGGCCTTCACTTCAGCCCCTTACCTGATGGTGCGCGGCTACCGGCGGCGAGCGGACATGCGGGTAGTGTCGCTCGCGCGCATGCGACACGTCCCGCGCGTGAGGTACGTCAGGCGGCTTGGTGACGGCCTTCACTTCAGCCCCTTACCTGATGGTGCGCGGCTACCGGCGGCGAGCGGACATGCGGGTAGTGTCGCTCGCGCGCATGCGACACGTCCCGCGCGTGAGGTACGTCAGGCGGCTTGGTGACGGCCTTCACTTCAGCCCCTTACCTGATGGTGCGCGGCTACCGGCGGCGAGCGGACATGCGGGTAGTGTCGCTCGCGCGCATGCGACACGTCCCGCGCGTGAGGTACGTCAGGCGGCTTGGTGACGGCCTTCACTTCAGCCCCTTACCTGATGGTGCGCGGCTACCGGCGGCGAGCGGACATGCGGGTAGTGTCGCTCGCGCGCATGCGACACGTCCCGCGCGTGAGGTACGTCAGGCGGCTTGGTGACGGCCTTCACTTCAGCCCCTTACCTGATGGTGCGCGGCTACCGGCGGCGAGCGGACATGCGGGTAGTGTCGCTCGCGCGCATGCGACACGTCCCGCGCGTGAGGTACGTCAGGCGGCTTGGTGACGGCCTTCACTTCAGCCCCTTACCTGATGGTGCGCGGCTACCGGCGGCGAGCGGACATGCGGGTAGTGTCGCTCGCGCGCATGCGACACGTCCCGCGCGTGAGGTACGTCAGGCGGCTTGGTGACGGCCTTCACTTCAGCCCCTTACCTGATGGTGCGCGGCTACCGGCGGCGAGCGGACATGCGGGTAGTGTCGCTCGCGCGCATGCGACACGTCCCGCGCGTGAGGTACGTCAGGCGGCTTGGTGACGGCCTTGGCGTCCGGCAGGAACTGACCGAACTCTGCCAGCAGGTCGTCTTGATTCTCGAACAACTTTGCCACCTGGTGAATAAGGGTATGCGTTAGATACATTCAGATTTTTGCTATAACTTTAGAGACCCGCTGTTCTTAACAACGGGTCTCAAAAGGCTTCTTTAGTAGAATCATTACAATCATAATATTAATCACTAGCACTTCGCCCGCGACTTCGCACTGCAATTTAATGTTACCAAATTTTTTTCGAAACACATGACATACTAAAACCTTCCTCTTAACTTATTTTCCAAGTTAAAGAGAATCATTTTATTTTTTGTTTTAGAAATATGAAACTTTAGTAAAACAATTACAATAATTATTTTATAAATTCGATTTTAAAACACATCTATTATATACTACAAAATGTTTTAACATAAATTACAAACCTGTGAATAAACCTCAGCCTCTGTCTGCAGCTTAGCTTGTGGCTCCTTCATCTCCCGATGACCTCTCTGATAAGCGTGTAGGATCTCCAAGAACCTCTTGTACTTGTCCGGCTGCCTCGAGAACCGAGACTGTATGGAGAAGAAGGTGGTTAGATCCTGTGGTGTCGGTGGTCGATGGTGGGCTGGTGAGGTAGTTGGTCAGAACTCGAATAGAGCAGCCGCTAGTTTTTATCATTAGATATCGAACGGTAATTAATTTCATCATTGTGGAAGTTTTTGAAGGGATAAATATGGTCAAAATAATTAATGTTACCATATTACTGTAGCAAAGTATCAATTTTTTTTTATGGTTATTATGCCAATGTCAGACATGATTAGGAAAATTTCAAATTTTTTGTCAATTTCTTTTCCTCGACTACAGCAGAAATGATTTTAATTTTAATGTATTATGTCAAAAAAACATCCAATTACAAATAATTTTGAGTGCAATCCTAACCCATAATTTACACCGCTAACTGTTCCATTGCTAGATCAAAGGCATCCCTGCATTCCTGTCAATGTTACCATGTCTGTGGCACTTCTTGCCAATTCCTAATAAAAACATCGAAGATGGCCCACCATTTCAGCTGTTAACCCATCCATTGTACCCCTATGTGTTTTGAAATTTTGGGAAGGCCTTCGGTAAAATGTAAAATTTATCAATACACCTTTATTTAAATAAAATAAGAACAAAAGAATCTCACCTTAATCTTGTTAACATACTCAATAGCATGGTTGAACTCCACCGGCTGACTGGACGGCGCCGGAGCCGCGTGTGCTGGGTTGGAGGCCTGCGCCGACCCTGAGGGGCATAGCCACACGGTATACTAACACTGTCTGAACTAACTTGTATGGGAGAGGCAGTGGAAGGTAGTCAGAACTCAAATAGAGCAGCCGCAAGTTTTTATCATTAGTTATCGAACGGTAATTAATTTCATCATGTTGAAGGTGTGTGTGGGGAGATAAAAGTAGCTTCGAAAAAAAAAAAAAAACAACGGTTTGCACTCCGGGAGACACTTGAATACGTGCTTCTCTCCCTCCGTCTTACGAATTTTCGATCAGGTCACGTGCCCTGACGCAACGGTCACACGTCCTGACGCGAGTTTAACATTTTTTCCCAATCTAAAAAAGTGCATGACGCTGTATTATGTGTAACACTCATGTTGGCGAGGTTAAAAAGAAATTCTGTAAATTCTGATATAATTTCATCCATGAAAATTCTGGCTTATTTAACCTTCAAGCGGGCGCGTGGGTATTTGTAGCGACAGCGGTCGCGCGTAACCTAAAAGACCTATGTGAGATTTCAGGAATTTAGAATACTGGTACATTAACAATTATTTATGTTCTATTTTCAGACATTATCAATTTTAACCTAGGCAACAATTTTTTTGAATGAAAATTAAAACAATCCACTATCGTTCGATTACAAACCAGCTATGCACGCCAGACTCGCCAAACCAAAGTTTTGTTCTCTTAGGAGAATGATTTGTGTTCTTATTTTTATTTAGATGTTTTTATTTTTTATTAGTTCTATGCAATCGAATAATTACTATCAAAGTGTTTATTTTATCAACTCAGGTATTTTACTTAGAAATTAGTCATCTCGTCAAGGTAAAAGAAAGAGCCAGGCGCGTGTAGTCGTTTCGACGCCTGCGCCGCGACCTAAACAAATGCATTCTACTCAACTACAAAGGTTCGGAGAAGAGTGGAATGCATTCATTTTCGTGCATAGTGAATTAATGAAAAGCTACTGGTAAAGAGAAATACTTGTGGCGAGAAATCTCGATGTAAACAGCGAAAACTTATCGAGCGCGGTCGATTCGACGCCGCGCGACCGCTTGAAGGTTAACATTGCTGCCCAAAAATGTAGACATTGACCCAATGCCATGGGCATTTAAAATTCTGGCTTTGCTTACCAGCATTTACTGTAAAATACTTTTTTAAATCTACAACATGTCTCTTTTCAATCACTGGCACTAACCAAATCAGAACAGCTTAGATCTAACCACTTCATGATACAGAATGTATTAAGTCTTAATTCAAAATGGAAACAATGAATTAAAGGTAGCAAAATTTACATTGAAAAATTTATAATTAGCTGTGTTACAATATTGGTAAAGAATAAGCATATTATTAAGTGCTATAATTTGTCCTACCTCTATTAAAAAAAGCTGATTTTGAGTACATTTGTGTGTTGTAGAATGTCATAGTTATATTGCTTACCAGGAGCAGAAGCATGATGTATAGCAGCTGCTTCGATCTGCTGATGAGCCTGAGAGATCTGGTGCAGCGTGTTGGTGGGAGCGGCATTCACCGACAGATTGTGTACGATCGCGTTGTTGACCGACCTGCGAGGGAAAAGCAGAGTAAAAATAGAACTGGTCTTTGAACTCATGAGTTGTAAAAGTTCTAAGACTTGGTCCAGTCGGCATGTTGCATTGAAAATACAAAGGCTAAATGGGCATTAGACTACGCCCCTGTGAAAGAAGAGAAGGGGTAGAGAAAAGAGTTCTTAGACTCATTACACTCTAGTCTAATTTGTGGAGTCTGCATGTTATGTTTATAGATACAAAGGTATTCAATTCAATTTCAAAATTGGCTATACCGAGGTGTATGTTTGTTTAAGCGTACCCTAAGGTCAGGAACTCAGGAGCGCGATTCTGTAAACACTACGAATTCACTTTGACGGATAGGGTGAAGTGATCACAAAGCGAGCCGTCAATCCATGTTCAAGCTCACTTCGTGATCACTCCACCAAAGCCTTTCCCGATTTATGATGCAACTAGTTGGCCCGCGCATCTGCTCCGCTCCTATTGGTCTTAGCGTGATGATATATAGCCTATAGCCTCCTCGATAAATGGGCTATCTGACACTGAATTTTTCAAATCGGATCAGTAGTTCCTGAGATTAGCACGTTCAAGCAAACAAACAAACTCTTCTGCTTTATATATTAGCATAGTTATGTCCGTCTGTTGTCATTCAGCTAAAAGTGACGAGTTTTTATTATCAAATGAACTTACATTTCCATATTTGAGTAATTAGCTCGTCTCACTGCTTCCTTTTCCACCTCCCTGTGAACAAGAATTCGTGTTAAATTCTTTTTCTTCTTTTCGTGTTGATATATGTTCTAATCATCGTCGTATCTATGGATAATAAGTAATTATCGTCTGTTTGGATATTTGATTATTCCCAAAGGCTTATAACGTGCTTTCCGAGGCACGGTCCGGAGGAGTTACGACAAGTAATGGACGTCTTCCATCCGCGGACTGACCTCGGCAAGAGCAGCTTAACCTCTAAGGTAGAGCTTTGCGGCTGTTATTATTTAGCCACGCTCCTAATATTATGATTGATACTGATTTAAAATAAAGAAAAACTAAAATCATCATCATATCAACCGAAAGACGTCCACTGCTGGACATAGGTCTCCCCCAAATGTCGCCACAACAACCGGTAATAAATAATATTTTTTTTGGTACAAGCCTGGCACTATTCCCAACCACTGCAACACCTAAGAGCCAAATCAACAGTGGCGACCACCAGAAAAACGCCGAGTCAATGAAGCCCGACGAGTCCCGGAGAAACGATTCAACTGTCTTGGATCCCGCAACGAAAATAATCAACAGTAAATAAATAGTGAGCAACGAAAATACCAGTGCAAGTTAGCAACAAAAATATTGACTATCCACAGCAGTGCGCGACGCAAGGTGAACGAACCCAAACAGCTGTTGCGTCACGGCTTCATACAAACTAAGTTCCCGATTTGCATAACACTGAATAACTGGCGTTCGTTTTATTATTACTTATTAGTTGGGCTTTCTTGTAGTGTGAAATGGTGAAATTAACCTTATAAAGGTGTCATTAGCCTACTATTTTTTCTAAAATTGTGTATCTGTGAAGTGCCAAGTTAACATTTCTTTCTTTCCATAGTTCTTTGTCATCCTAAAGCTCGTATCCTTTCTTAATCATTTGCCTTCTTGGGCCTAATCAGTCAGAAATGAGTCAGAAATCAGGACGCCAGTGTTTCTTAGAGAGCTGACTCGGGCGATGATCACCAACAGCCTGGAATGGAATCTGACAATCTTGCAGCAGACATCTTGCTACCTGCTAAGTGTTCGTTTTTGTCTGTGCTTGTTACCCTGGTTGATTTCTTTATGTTTAAGAGTTTTGTTAAACTAATTTTATTTATTATTTCTTCACCGTGTTCTTAGAGGACCTATTACACGTATATTCCTGAAAATGGAAGGCGCTGTTGAGGCCCAGAAAGAGGTGTCGTGATGATCTCGAGACGGCGCGGGAGAGAAGCCTTTGTCCAGCAGTAGGACGGCAAAGGCTTTCCAAAAAAATCCTACTTTTTTACTTAAAAAGTTTGTGAGGACGGATGGATGTTTGTTACTCTTCCACGTCAGAACGCTTGAAAGGATCTTCATGAAATTTAGCACAGAGGTAGATTATAGTCTGGAATAACACATACGCTTTTAGTCTCGGGAGTATGTTCCCTAGGGATCACGTGTCAGAAGCTAGTCATCATTAATTATCATATCAGCCGAAAGACGTCCACTGCTGAAGATAGGCCCCGCTCGCGTCGCCACAACGCCCGTAAACAATAATAATAGGTATAAAACTTACTGCGCCTGAGGAAGCAGATGCACGAGCTGTGGCGGCGGCGGCGGGTGCGGCGCGCCCAGCACCCCGCCGGCGCCGCCCGCCCCCGCGCCGCCCGCCCCCGCGCCCGCGCCGCCCGCCCCCGCGCCGCCCGCCCCCGCGCCCGCGCCGCCCGCGCCGAAGCCCGTGGGCGACGGCATGGACACCGACACCTGCGGGAGGGGGGCTGTAGTGTGCGCAATAATACCAAACATTGCAGCTTGGTACCTGAACTGATGACGAGAAATTAACATAACGGGAAAGAGCAGCAGAAGTATCAATTTATTTTATTTTAAACACTTTCAGCACAAAAATGTACAGAGGCGGACTTAATGCCATAGGCATTCTCTACCAGTCAAATTATTATTTTTTTGGTGATTGTGGAATCTATAGTGATTTAGCATTAATTGACATTTCATTTGGCAAGAAGAATTTATTTATTTTCTCACCACAATAAACATTATAATCACTTTTTACTACTTGCAGCACGAAGAGATGCGAATAGATACGAACTCCTTCGTTCTGCTACTCTATCTTACTTTACATACGACCGAATTCTCAAACGATTCTTAACATAAAGTAACAAATACATAATTATCATCTCCCATTTCATTAGTGTTTATAATTCATTGTTTTAACATTTTCGGCACACTGCAAGTCGTGTAGTACTGTGCAATGCTTCCAATGCTAACTTGATATACCCCCTTGTACGCAGTTGTCAAACCTATCGAGGTTAGCAACGGGATGGGGGGGATAATACTGCTGTCACATCTTATAGATGTCAAAACAAGTGTACTTAGAAGGATACAATGGTCTTATGTTAGTTTCCAATTGAAAATGACTACATTCGATTTTATTCGATTTATTTTTCTGACACTTTAGCTTGTCCAATTAATGGACCTTAGATTTGAAAACAGTTAAAGTCGTTTGAGAATTCGTTCAAGTTCATGTCCCATGGAATAGGAGGGGAGCCTATTGCCGCCAACTACTTAAGGTGAATGTTACGGGTTGCTCATTGCCATTTTCCCGCGAGATGGCGCTGAAGTCAACATTTTCAGTTTTATTTTGGGAACAATATTAAGTCGCAGAAATAATGGTGCGACAATCGGATATGTGGAATATCCGATTGTTGTGTTCTCTATCGAAATTAGTCAAAATACGGCATAAAAACCCTTCTGATTCGCCATACTTCACGAAAATAATATCTAACTCGCTTAAAGTACCGTTTACACACACATAGACATGATTGAAAGTATGATTTGAAGTATGGCGAATCCGAAGGGTTTTTATGCCATATTTTGACTAATTTCGATAAAGTGGAATATCCGATTGTCGCACAATTATTTCTGCGACTTAATATTGTTCCAATTACACTCGAAACAAAATAAAACTGAAAATGTTGACTTCAGCGCCATCTCGCGGGAAAATGGCAATGAGCAACCCGTAACATTCACCTTAGGGGAAAATCAATAGATTGAGTGTCTGACAGACAACGCACAGCCATAAAAATAATAATAAAGGAATAATAATAACTACTGGTTGTGGAAAGCTGAAATTCGGCATGTAGGTTATTTAGGAAATATAGGGGAGCACTAAGAGAATTTCCTAAAATTCCTACGGGAACGGGAAGAAACGAGACATGCGAGTACGAAGACTCGGGCGAAAACTGGTTATACCTAAAGGAAAACCTAGTATCACTTTTCTCCTAGGGTCCAAACCCAGGACAAGCCCCGAGGAGGTTCTATGTTCAGCTGTATGTATCATTTTTTTTTATGTATGTTTACCGATTTTTCCGCCAATTCTGGACCGATTTTAAAAAATATTTTTTTATTCGAAAGCCTATACTCTTAGAGGTGGTCCCATTGTCTCCAAGTCAGAATCTGATGATGGGATCCCATGAAAATCGAGGGAAACCCTGAAATTTTATAAGCACATACACTGTTTTTCATAAACTTTCTATCGCAATTCAGATATTTCTGCCTGGTAATCATCATCTTATGTTGCTGAGCTGATGATGGAAGGTATAAGTCAGGATCTGATGATGGGATCCCATGAAAAATATTTGTTCAGCGATATTTTCGCCAATTGTTAACCGATTTGGATGATTCTTTTTTTGTTTGAAAGAGTATTTTTAATTTTTTATTTGAGACGAGAGTCAAGAGCAAACCCATGCTCTTGACTCTCGTCTAGGTCAGAGATGACAGAGACAAAGTCCACAATGGAGCGAGCTTACCCAGAAGGCAGCCACTATGGCTTTGAAGAGATTATGGTTGTAAGCTCCCTATTCAGCAGAGGCACCTACCAGTAAATAATTTAATTATTGCCTTACCTGTCCATTACTCTGAACTTCTATCTTATATCCCGGTGGCAGAAATGTGTTGAAGCCCACGATCAGCTCCGGATGCCCTTTAAATAGGTTCGAGACCCGGGTGATGACGCCTGGGGTGTCAATACTGCAATATAAACTAAAATTAAGATGGAGGAGAAAACGTTAGTGATCGGTTCTTTTAAATAAGGGTATAATCAGTACAATATAAATTGCAGCCATTAATTTTTTCATGGTGTTCAAACGGTAATTGTTTTCATCATTCAGATAATATTATGAAGACTACAGACTGAGATCCCAGAGTTGCCAGACCTTTCTTAATTTCTGTATATGTTATTGGCCATTGTATGGACTTCAAAAGAGACTATGACCTCCGAGTTTGTTTCGGTGTTTCTTCTCAGGGTTGTCAGCTAGGAAATTCCGGCCTCATCTAGATTCATCATCTGCCTAGCCTTTTCCCAACTATATTGGGGTCGGCTTCCAATCAAACCAGATTCAGCTGAATATCAGTGATCCGGCCTCATCTAGATTATTATGACATAAAAATATTGATGTGTAAAAGAGTTACTTGTGACCTATTAGCAAAATAAATATAATTTATTCTCAGTAACAAAATGTGTTGTATAGAGTAGTGTTAGTATGTACTTTTAACATACGCATACCTTCTAGCTTAGGCCTGCGCGACTGCCGATTTGATAGTGAGAAAATAAGAGAGAGATAGCAGACCTGGGATCTCAGTGTATTATACATACTTGAATTCAGAATTTGAGATTTTGGAACAATAAACTCTACGTCAGACATGATAAAGTTTAAATTCCACTGCAATCTTTTAACAGAAATGTTTACTTAGAAATCAACTCAAGAAACACCAAGCTAAAGTCGTTATTTGTGTAACCGGCGGTTGATAAATTATGTCGAATTATAAATTCAAGTATAGGAATGTTAAAACTATGCAAGCAAAGTCGATTACTAAATTCTTTTGTAAATTAGATTTCTATGAGCAAGATAAGTAACTTAATTATGTAAAAAGCAGAATTAAATCAACTTCAATAGTTTAAAAAATATATATTAGACTTACATTTCATCCCTTAGATGATTTCATTGGTACAAATTCGAGAGCATGCACTAATCATCTAAATTATCTCTTAATATACGTATTTTTACGATAAAACTATCTCTTAGTTACTATTAAAAAGTTTTGTAAATTAATATTGCAACAAACATACCTAATTATTTTTTAGATATGAATAAATATCAATCAATCATCATGTGTTCCTACCCTAATCCAATGCAGCATATAAAAAAAAAAAGAAAATCTAATAAAAAGATACTTACGTCTGGCTCTTGAACTCCTTCATAATATCCAGAAAATCGTTATAGACTTGCGGCTGCGTGTTGAACTTGTATTTGACTTGGTCCAGGTAGGACAGGGCGTCTTCCACTTTGAGGCGCTGGAACTGCCCCGCGGCCTGCTGCTGCGCGGCGCCGGGGCCCCCGGGGCCCGCGGGGCCCACGCCCGGCGGGGTCGCCAGCGGCGCGGGGGCCGGGGACTGGCGCCCTAGTGCTGCTGGTAGGGCGCTTAGGTTCGGCTGTTGTGGTGGTAGAGCCTGTTGGAGAGAATACTGATTTAGAACAATTTGGGCGAAGAAGGTGAGAGATTACACGGGGCATTGATTTATCGGCGTAATGCGCCATTCTGAATTAATAAAAAAAAGAAAATTATGTCTTTAGATATGTAGGCTTAACCCTAAAATACAGATCAAAGAGAAGTTCGATTTGAACTTGGACGTCAAAGTCCATGACGCCTACACAGTTGACTATAGAAAACAGCGTTTTATATCTCGTTTGTTTTTCGAGCAATTTTGATTCTATTTTCACTATTAATATTATATTTTAAGATAAACCGTATAGATAATAGTTATTGTTTTCGTGCATATTCCCTATTGGTACTCCGGAGTCAGACTTCTGACTACCCCCATAAAGTCATTCAAAATGAAAGCCGACCTTAATATAATTAATAAAAGCCAGACAAATAATGAAGCAACAATGACTAAATTGTATTAGTCCTTAGCGATAGTCTGCATTACTTGGATAATAGATAGCTTATCCATGACCTGCATTATCAACTGTAAACAATATAAAGTAAATATATTTATTGGTCGTTTGTTTTGTTTATGTAATTATTGTGTGGAGCTACGTTATGTAATGTGTACGTGGAAAGGTTAGGACTGTTGTCTTAGTTGAATATAAACTTAGTTTTTTGTGTTATTTACAAAATGATTTGTTTTTGTTCTGATAGGAGATTTTTGGAATTCTTTGAGTAGGATGTTGTCGTAAGTGATAGATGAGTTTTAATATTCTTTAGCTATAGGCCCGAGATTTAGTTGTGATATAGTAAAGAAAATTAGTTAGTCGGGGAGGTTGCTATCTAGTTACCTGGGTTGCGGAATTTGTTCGAAATAGTCACCGCGGCCCTGGAGGAGCTCGTGGCTAAATAATAACAGCCGTACGGGTCGATCTTCAAGGTTAAGCAACGCTTTCCAAGGTTGGTCTGTGGATGGGTGACCATCTTAACATAACGAGTTTCCTCCGTGCCTCGGAAAGCACGTTAAGTCGTTGGTCCCGGCTGTCATTTGTAGATATTTGACAGTCGTTACGGATAGTCAGAAGCCAGTGAATCTGACTCCAGTCTTGCCATGAAGTACCGTGTTACCCAGTTACTGGGTTGTGGAGGCCTGGTAGGCAGCCGCTCCGCGTAAATACTGGTATTCAGCTAAATCCGGTTTGACTGGAAGCCGACCCCAATATAGTTGGGAAAAGGCTAGGTAGATGATGAGTCACCGCGGCCCTGGGGGTCTGTCTACTCTCTCAAGCCCGAAGTCCGTAGTTTCGGGTTTAGTTGTGGCGTATTCTACTCCGTGTCACCTAACCACTAAGAATTAATGACAACACGATTTGACAGTTACTGTTAAATCGTGTCTTTCATTCTTAGTTCGAGTTCGGGACTTATCGTAAGTCTGTCGGTAATACGGAGTAGAATATGCCCTGGCCCTTAGTCAGTAAGAGTCTGACACTCCCATCTGCTCCGACCACAGCGGGAGGAGTCATTTGACAATCTCCCATCCTAAAAAAATTACAAAGACACTAACTAGTATTTCAGAAAGGCTAAATAAAACCATGAACACGAAAACATGTAACCTATAGTTGACCTGCTTAGATAAGTACATAAAACACACTTTGAAATGCTATTAATAAAATGTCACTACCTACAATATTATTCTCACGTAAGAAAACAAACTATTTATAGAATTTGTATGGATTCAGTTAAGCGCCACTTTTACTTGTTTTTCCAGTTCCATGTAGCTGGTTTTAATGTTTTTTTTTTTTTTTTTAATTCCTGTACTTAATTTATAAAGCTTTATGTGCAGTAGTGGTTAACTTCCACAACTTGTTGATAATAAATTAATGGCTTAATTTCCGCCCAGAGCCTCGACCAACACTTTAGGAGGCTCTCGTTAGGCGGCTGGATCAAGAGCTTGATTCAGAAAGCGGTTCTTCTGGACACGGCTCGCATTGTGAGGTGGTTCCTCTCTCTGGAGCCCTGACTGCTGGTAGTCTCTATTCCCGATATCGGTGGGCTACTATTTTTATTTTTTTATTGTACCGGTATCGGGAACCGGGTCAATGCTACCGGTGGCCGGGGCCCCAAAGAGAGTAACTTCCTAACAATCCAAGCCGTGTATAGAAGTACTGCTTTCTGAATCAAGCCCATGATCCAGTTGCCTAACGAGAGCCTCCTAAAGTGTTCGTCGAAGCTCGTGGCTATTAAGCCATTGGCCGACATATTGTATTATTATTATAAAGTTGGTAAATGAATGAAAAAGGGATTTGCATCGAAATCACTTACTCTTATCACCGTAGGCGTTATCAGAGATATAAAAGCACACCCACATTGTATTTTACGTAAGGCCCACGCGATAGGGGAAGTTTTGCCATTAAATCAGCACAAATCCTGACACCCACATGCCTTGACGTGGGTATTGAACTCGGACACCCACGCTCAGACTCTCAAGGGGTCATACTTTGCATCTAAATCTATAACCCTATAGACTACCAATCCTAATATATAAAATTGTTCCGTTACTGAGTTAGTGACTGACAGACAACGCAAAGCCGAAACTTCTGGTTGTAGAAAGATGAAATTTGGCTTGTAGGATCCTTGGGGAGTGTAGGGGAGCAATAATGGAGGATTTCCCGAAATTCCTATTTATTTATTTATTATATACTTTATTGTACACCTCATAACAAGCACAGTAAAAACGCTTATAAAAACTAGTGTACAATGGGCGGTCTTATCGCACAGGGCAATCTGTTACAGACAACCTTTGGATGGACTGAACTAAAGAAGTTAGATTTAGGGTGGTCAGTGTACAAACATCATAAAAAATATTAATAGAGAGACATACATAATAATATAAAACAAATACATACAATATTAAGTAATATACTAATAAATATCAAATATATAACAGGGAAAGTAGACAAAACGTTATAGTGAGAGGTAATGTTCCTTCACCAATTTTTTTAAACGTTGGTAGCGTTTGAGCGCGCCTCACATCTGTTGGTAATGCATTCCACAAACGAGCTCCTTGAATAGTGAAAGATTTGTCAAAGAAGGATGTGGAAAGCATACGAATACTTAATTTAAGATTTTCTTACTACGGGAACGGGAAAAAAACGGGATATACGCGTACGAAGTGGCGAGCAAAAGCTAGTTTTTTAATAACGGTCGAAAATAGAAGTCTATCTTCCCGACAGATTGACTATTTCATTATAACAAAGACTGCCTGAAAAATTTTGATTTTAAGAAAAAAACTAATACGTTATTTGCGTGTTTGTCATTACAATGTGAAAGTTTGGGTGTCCATGACCATGTTTGTTAGTCATTCACGCCAAAATGGACGTATGGATTTGTAAAAATAAATACACCTGATAAACCTGTACTTTGGGGGATTTAATTAATGCCACCGATGCTGCAATAGGGAATATGCATGAAAACATATTAATCATCTATACAGTTTATTTAAAAATATAATACTAACAGTGAAAATAGAATCAAAAGTACTCGAAAAACGAAGGAGATATAATTATTTTAAGTAAATATATTTGTCCCTCTCGCGAAAACGCTGTTTTCTATGGCAGCTGTATAGGCGTCATAGACGATGACGTCAAAGTTTACATCGGACTTCTCTTTCTAATTTTAATCTTTGAAGCTTTATAACTTCATCGCTGATGAAGGTATTTAAAAAAGAATTTCATCATTGTTTACTAGAGCTAATAAGTATTTCATTTTGCAAATAAAAAAATCGCATGCATAGTCCCTATTAACGTAACCTCACTGGGCTCAAAAGACCTAGGGAATTGACCATAGACTCGAAGAGCAGAAGATAGATGAAGTTGACGTACCTTAAGCCTCTGCGGCACCGGCACCGGCGGCAGCGGCGACTGCTGCTTAGCGGCATACTGCACGGCGCTGGTCTTCAGGTAGTTGATGACGGGCCCTCCGCCCGCGGGCCGCGCTGCCGTGCGGGCGAAGCTCCCGCTGCCGACCGACAGCAGCGTCGTCGGCCCGGCGGGGGAGCGGATGTCTGTTGGGGAGAGACGGGAACTTATAGTGGTGATCTCTCTCATGGGCTGATGGGGATGAACTTGCATGAGATGAACTTGCATGGGGATGAAACAATGAAGCTATTAAAAAAAATAGACACCAGAATGCAGTTACTTTTATGTGTATTGTGAGAGTCCCAAATAATGAGGAGCTCGTGGCTAAATAATAACAGCCGCACGGGTCGATCTTGAAGGTTAAGCAACGCTTGCCAAGGTTGGTCTGTGGATGGGTGACCATCTTAACATAACGAGTTTCCTCCGTGCCTCGGAAAGCACGTTAAGCCGTTGGTCCCGGCTGTCATTTGTAGATCTTTGGCAGTCGTTACGGATTGTCAGAAGCCAGTAAATCTGACTCCAGTCTTGCCAAGATGTACCGTGTTACCCAGTTAATGGGTTGTGGAGGTCTGGTAGGCAGCCGCTCCACGTAAAACACTGGTATTCATTCAGCTGAATCCGGTTTGACTGGAAGCCGACCCCAATGTAGTTGGGAAAAAGGCTAGGCAGATGATGATGATGTGAGAGTCCCAAAAAAACATTTTTCATTCTTTTTTTCTTTCAGTAAAAGAGGTCCAACTAATCCGAGGCGAGATACTTTTTAGAGTTGTACGCACCTTTACTAATCAGCCACATTCACATTGTTGCCATCTCCTCATTTCTTATTTATTATATTTTACCCTTATGTATTTATTTTTTCATCACGTTTTAATTACTTTTATGCCGCTCCGATCGACGTCATGCTTAACGCCGGCTGTCGCTGAAAACCAGCGCTGTGGCTCTGTCTCGCACACGAGCCCCAGCATTATGCTGAGCGATGGCCGTTTTGCGCGAATATGACGCATATCTTCCCAATTTTTATAATTAAGTGTTATTTAATTTTTGGTATGCGTCATGCTTGGCGCTTTTTCTTTCTTTCTTTTGTTTCAGATACTTCGAGCTCCCTCGCGTTCGGCCTTGTATCTGACTTCTTTAGTTCTGAGCTAAAGAAAGTCTATCTTATTCGAGGCGGGGTTTTGATAATGGAACCCCCTGAATATAGTCCTACCGTTACCCATGACGGATGCCATAGTGCCAAGTGTGTGCGTAAACAGGTGCACTCTGTTCCTTTACTGTCCGATGGGACGGCAATCCGACGCGACCGGGGAGAGGACAGACTTACGATAAGTCCCCAATCAAGAAAGACATTCATTTGTCATTCTTTGTTAGTGGTTAGGTGATACAGAGTAGAAAACGCCCGCAACTAAGCCTGAAACTACGGAGTTCGGGCTTAGAGAGTAGCCTCCCAGGTACAGGACCAAAGGCTTTACGTGTTTTCCGCAGTATTGGGGTACTGAGAAATTCCCAGTAGCACTGCTCGACCTAGGACTGAGAGTCGGACTCTCACACGAAAGGTTCCGTACCATAAACCGAAAAAAAAAAAAAAAAACACTTCTTGTATGGAACCCCGTTTAATTCATAATTTAATTTTTATGTCTACCCCTCTGACGGTTCTTGAGATATAGCCCGCTGACGGACAGACGGACGGACAGCGTTGGTTACCCTTTGGCTACGGAACCCTAAAAATGTTAGATGACCTAATAAGACTTAGAAAATTAAATGGTCTATTTGAAGTAGAAACTTACCTAACATTTGCGGTTGGGCCGACTGGGCCAAAGTGTGCATATTGCTTGCACCTGCTTGTTGAATCTGTAACAACGAAAAATTATAAATTAATAAAATTATAGCTGCTACATGAAATATTCTGATGGGAAAACTCCAATAATACTTTTGTTTTAATATTGATAGGCACACGTTTGACCACTATCTCACCTGCGGGTCTAAAAAGGCGACTTTAGCAGAATCAGAGAGCACAGCACACTACCAGTCTCTGTCAAATTTTGCCAATCAACCTTGAACCTAATTCGTTAGCGATAAAGATGAATTTGACAGATTACTGAGTGATTATGATTCTAATACGATACTCCTTAAGTGGGCTTTTTAGCCCCCCTGACGGTAACCTAACATGCGGTCGAAGGTGGAGCACGCTTGCCTAGAAGTAACCTATTCACTTCTGACTTAAAGACTCACTTTTTCTACGTAAATCACCTTACTACGCATCATAAACAAACATTTAAAAAAATAGTAACTGTTTACACTTCTCGCAGGTAGATAGAACATGCAATAACCAAGGCCGAAACGGAATAACAACTATTTCGAAGCGAGCGTTGGCGTTCTAGTTATTTTTAACTCCGTGACTCATTTTTCAGTTTGTCGTATTGGCAGACATACATACCTATCTTAGTTTGTGTGCATGTTGTTGAGAAATTGTTTACGTGAAATTGAGAATCGTAAGTCTTGTTTGCAAATTGCTTTTAAAACTTTTAACTCCATCTTCGACCACATCATCGCTTACCATCAGGGCTCCAAGTCTACTATTTTTTATAAAATCATCATTCCAACTCGATCTCATTGTCGTTTTGATAAAAGTTCGTAATCTGCTAATTCATAATGGTCGATCACTGGTCGGTCAATGGTCTCGTAATAGAATCGTGGTAGAAAGACATTTTCGTATTACCATTTTTATAAAACCCGTTAGAAATGATTTTCGAAAAACTAATACTAAATTTGAACATTAAGTTATGTCAGATTACTTTTATTACATATTTATTCATTTGTCATTATGTACGAGATTACCTACCATTCTATGCCATTTCTTTCAATGAAGTGTCAGTGGTTGACCATTGGAAAGTCATAATGACGCTTTTATAGTAATAGATTACCAAACTTGTCAAAATCAACAATAATTATGAAATCAATGATAGACCATTCTGACACTATTGTAAAAAAAGGGGTAATGTTAAAATCTAAGTTTAGTTTATGCCCGCAGAATCTAGTTGCAATGCGGGAGCCGCATGCGGGGTGCCATTAAATTGGTTTTTCAAATTTAAATTACTACGGCCGAATACGGGCGTATAATAGAAAGTGGGCGCCAGAAAATACAACATTATGTTCGTCTAGCTCCAGTGAAATAAATTAGAAAATGCACTGTTCAACATAAATAACTGAGACAGAGCTATTTTTAACTCAGCTGCTCATTTTCTGTTCCTAGTATTTATTATACTTGGGTTTGATGTTTTCGTTCACAAATTGTTTACGTTAGAGTCTGTGTTGAAAGGTTTTTGAGTATTTTGATCTTCGACTTGATTGCTAGAAGCTTTTAATACTATTAAAACATCATCATTTGTCGGTCTTTGAGATAGTTTTGTTTAGTGAATAGATTTCAGCATTCAATGCTTAGTTCATGCCTGCACTTGCATTAAATAGGCGGTGCGTGCGGTAGAGCCCGCATGCGAGCGACGCACAGACATTCGAGTTGTTTTATATTTTGCGCTTGCTATTTGTAGGCGCCCATACACTAACTGCGGGGGCGCCAGAAAAACCAATTAATGCATTTCATACATTTCCAATTTAACGCTGAAAGGATTATTACCAGACAGTGGCAAAGCCTAAAGTATTTTATGTTGTTCTAGATAATTTTAGCGACATTTTCAATGAAACCATAACAGAACAGTGGTGGAGAGTCCTTACTCCCTATTCGGAAGCAGTACCATCAGCCTAACCTTTTCCCAAAACTATATTGGGGTCGGCTTCCAGTCAAGCCGGATTTAGCTGAATAGGTACCAGTATTTTACGAGGAGCGGCTGCTTATTCGGAAGCAGTATGTGGGGAGCTAATGGTCAGGTAGCTTATTCTTTACCTACTTTATCGTTCTCTGCACATCCTACCTCAGACACCTACATTATTGTTCGTCATTTATCCCTGTTTGTGTACTACTACTAGTTATAAGATATTTTATTAACAAAATGGACTGTATTGTTGTCCGAATTTAATTGATTAATTAAATAACAAGGAAAAGGGTTTTTCTGCTTCTACTCGTCAATGAATGTATCATAACAACAAATACTGGGGAAACCGATGACTCGTTGAGTCAGAATTAAATATTTTGGCACTTGAACACGTATTTCTTTATAGTTAAAGAATCTGTGCCAATTTAAACCGCGGTATCTGGGTCAGGTAGAGTAGCGTTATATTTAAGGCGAAGAAAAAGTTCTCTTTGTTATTTTAAACATCAATTTTAGGAGACAAATCGATTCGACATCTTTTTAACTTTCACTTTGTAATAGCCCTTTCTACAAACAGAAATATTTTACCACGTTTTTCGGGCGGTGAGTAGAAGAAAAAGATATTATTTTTGTTATGAATAAGGGGCCATTCATTTATTACGTAAGACGATGTAGGGGGGAGGGGGGAGTTCGACCATACCTTATTTTTACTTACAAGGGGGTCGGAGGGAGTCTCGATAGTTCTTACGTAAGATCACAAAAATGCTCAAAGTTAAAACTTTACTTACAAAAAGCGGGGCAACCGCGCGGGTGCCGAGGTTCACTCGGATGCGTACAGGTATTCCGAGTACTTACAAATAAACATTTCTATAAATTGTTCCTTTGAAAAATAAACATTAAAACAAACTAAAGGTGTATTCATTTTTTCCTTTGCATTCTTACGTAATAAATATTAAACAGGGGGGAGGGTCGGCCTATTCTTTCTTATAATAGGGGGGAGGGGTACTAGCGAAAATAGTTTTACGTAATAAATGAATCGCGTCTAAGTTAAGAATGAAATACTACAGCACTAAGACAAGACAAAAGGCATTTATTTGTTTTTTTTTTCATCCGACAAATAGAAGGCTCAGGTATATTGTTAAATCTATTGTTATTTCAAGCTTGCTTTACCGAGGACAGGGCAAAGGAATGTTGTTTCGTCTTTAATCTGTTTGGACATTAGTCCATGAATTTATGACTTAAAGAAAATACTCCTCAGGTAGAAAAAATTGCAATCTCATTTATTGCTTTGAACAAAACTAAGCCTTCTAATTACCTAACGGCATCCGATATTACAGTTTTTATCTCCGCCCACCGCCAACCGTACACAAAAATACAAGTGTAAAATTTTACACAATTCATTGTTCAATTAGCTCCTACATCGTTGTCGATAAGGCAACGCAAACAAGATGTTTACACCTCTAGGTCGATACATTGATAGCGTGTCGATAACCCCGGGTTGTTTATAGTTGAATGCAGCACAGCACTATCTGTTGTGCACTGTATGTTTGAATATTGGGTAGGTTTTAGAATGAGTTAATGTTTTTTTGGGGGTTTCCAGAAAGTAGTAGATTGTTTTGCAGTTTCTTTGGGTGGTAAACAAACAGGTGGGAAGTGGACACTAGGGAGAACAAGTGCGTCTGCATTCTAGAGGCGCAGTATTGTACCTCGGTGAGTGTGCCCAAGAACTCCACGACCTCATCCCACCGGCCCCCTTCTACCATCGGACTTCCAGACGCACTGCATCTTACCATCCCTACCTTGTAGCTATTCCACCAATTCGCACTAAGCGTTTTCAAACGTCTTTTATAATGAGCACAGCAAAGGAGTGGAACTCTCTGCCTGCGTCTGTGTTTCCAAAAGCTTACAACCCTAATTTCTTCACAGTTAGAGTGAACAGGCTCCTTCTGGGTAGGCTCGCTCCATCGTAGACTTTGTCTGTCATCTCTGACATAGACTAGAGTCAAGAGCAAACCCATTACAAATAAAAAAAAACAGTTCAATGTATTTTATGCTTGTAATGTATTTCCAAGATATAAGTACCTTTTTAGATTATTAATTGAGAAACAGATTGTATTTCAAGACTATTAGAGATAACTCCAGCTTTTCAGCTGTAATGATGATATTTCTTTTCTTTTGGGCCACTATCTCGTCTGATGGTAAGTGGTGATGTGGTCCACGGTGGAGCACGCTAGCCTAGTGTAAATTTCTCTCTGGTCCTTTGAGGAATTTTCCCCTAAAGCCACTAGCAATACTAAGGGCATTTTGCCGATGCGTAGTAGATCATTTCTGCATGTGCATTTAGCAATAATGGTGATCAGATTAATATATTTTTCCTTGTTTGTTCAAGATAGTTTGATTAAATTATCTATGTGGCATATAAAACTGCATTTATTCATAATTTGAATGTATGTATTAACATTTTCGGCACACTGCAAGTCGTGTAGTTCTGTGCAATGCTTCCAATGCTAACTTAATATACCCCCTTGTACGCAGTTGTCAAACCTATTGAGGTTAGCAACGGGATGGGGGGGATAAAATTAATTTCCTGGTATGCTTTAAACTTGAGAAAGATAATCTTTGACCACATCGAAGGGCCGTACTTACGGTGTTTGATGGGCACTATTTTTTGTTGCCTCCCAGCTGAGCAAACGTCCTTTCATACTTTTACAATTATCTTTGTGTGTTTTATAACCTATTATGGCCAAACTATGTGTATTATAAAGTCAACCACTATTATTTGTTTCTCAATGGTCATAATAATTATCTCTTTTTATGAAATGGAAGACGACTGGCGGTCTTTACGACAAGAATGAATAGTTTACTTCTAGGCAAGCGTGTTCTATCGTTGACCACATTATCGCTTACCTGATAAGGTAAAACTACTCTTCCAAACAAAAAAGAATCATCCAGATCGGTTAACAATTGGCGAAAATATCGCTGTACCATTTTTCATGGGATCCCATCAGGAGATCCTAACTTATACCTTCCATCATCAGCTCAGCAACATGAGACGATAATTACCAGGCACAAATATCTGAATTGCGTTAGAAAGTTAATGAAAAACAGTATGTGCTTTTAAAATTTGAGCGTTTCCCCTCGATTTTCATGGGATCCCGTCATCAAATTCAAGCTAGGTGACAATGTGTCTTTTTGGGAGCCGATCATATTTTTTGCAAAAAAAGATTTTTCACTTTTAAGTGGTGATACTTGGACGACGTTTTCGTGTATGCAAAAATTTAAATAAGCAAAAATTCTCATTAAATAAAAACTACTGAACCAAATTGAATCAAACGGTGAGCATGCCGTATCGAACTAAAAAAGAATAACACAAATCGGATGAGAAACCTCGGAGTAATCGGTGTACATACATTAAAAAAAAACCGCCGAAATGAGACCTCCCTTTTTGGAAGTCGGTTAAAAATGCATCAGAATCAGTTCACCGATTTAGGCGTGAATGCGTAACCCAAAAACACTATGGCATTTATAACATTAGTTAGAATTTTCCAATGACGCGCCATTCAATTTCAACAGCGTCAGTAATTCGAGTGGTTACATAAAACCTTACACAGAAGTTTTAATTTCGTTTATTTAACAAAAAAAAGTCGCCTTAGTATTACGTCAAACGAATTCAGACAATACATAACTTGGCTTATATAAAATCGTAAATAGAAATATCGAGTTACGGCTCCTTTGTATCTTAGAATGATTATTTCTGAAATATTCATTCTTTCGAACTACATGAACTTAGAGGGCTATATTGATGATTAAAATGGTTATAATTCTTTAGATAAATACGCGTTACGGTCGCAGATCGCATTTGGTCCACATACAGCTTCACACTGACCGGCAAATTGCAAAAAACATAAAAATATTTGAATTTCGCGGGCTACCCTGGAGCATTCACCTTAAAGCTTATGAAGCTAAAAAGAGGTGAGCAGGATTCACAGAATTACAATTTATTATAGCAATCATTATCTGCTCTTTCCCAGCTATGTAAACCTATATTTATGTGGCCCTTGAGGCGGTTTAGAAACTCTGACACTAGGGTGTGTGTGTGGGTCGTTAGACCTTACTGTCCACACGAGAAGAAGACATATAACCGCATCCCACCGGCCCCCTTCTACCACCAGACATCTAAACGAACTGCAAGTTACCATCCCTACCTTGTTGCTATTCCACCAATTCGCACAAAGATTTTCCAAACATCTTTTATAATGCGCACAGCAAAGGAGTGGAACTCTGCTTACGTCAGTGTTTCCGAAAGCATACAACCGTAATCTCTTCAAAGTTAGAGTGAACAGGCTTCAGACTTTGTCTCTTGTCATCTCTGACCTAGACTAGAGTCAAGAAAAAACCCATCTCAAATAAAATAAAAGTTACGGAGAGGATACTGTTGAATACTAGTATTTAACGTGGAGCGACCGCCTATCTGATCTCCACAACCCACTGGTTAACTCAATACCTCTAGGGATGATTATTATAGCAATATGGTGGTAACAAATCACTGCCACGATCGAATTATATGTATGAGAAGTGTGAAGTCTCTACGGCCGACAAAATTTCTTTGCTCATCGAGTCTCGGTTTTGAGCTTGGGTCATCATTATAGTATCAGCCGAAAGACGTCCACTGCTGGACATAGGCCTCCCCGCGCGTGTCGCCACAACAATCGGTCCTGTGCGTCTCGCATCCATTGGCTACCCGCGACCCTCACAAGGTCATCAGTCCACCTGGTGGACTGGTACTTAGCAAAATATCCTAACTTGTGACTAGACAACGAGTCGCGACAATTTTTTATCGCAATTCTTTAAAAAAGTTTTAGTTAAAAGGTCGCAAACCGAAGGGACTTTAATTGAAGACAACTAACATTTTTTAATTAAAATAGCTACGACGTGTAATTATTTCTACTACGGCTATTTGCGGCATAAAAACAGTAATTACACAATATACTCCAATAAACGTCCACTGCTGGTAATTGACATGTTGAACAGGTATACTCGCAAAATATCTAAAATTATCCCAAGGAAACTTGCTTACTCTACTTCTACACTATGTGTCCTTTGCGAGGACATGGTCAGTTTGCAGTTTTTTTTTTCGAGGTGGGATTAGAGTTAGAGTTAGAGTCAGAGATGACAGAGCTAAGTTGGCGATGGAGCGAGCTTACCCAGCAGCAGCCAAGTTTCATCCAAACCCGTTCAGCCGTCAAGACATGGAGAGGTAAAAATTGTTAGTTTATAAAATTAGCATGGTCTGGATCGGACATAATCACCGACCATGGAAGACAGATTGGGGATCGCAGGTTTCTGGTATCAGCTGACTAATTGTAACTCTATGATTATTTAGGAGACCACTGAGTTACAATGAAACAAAACCAGGACATGACGAGACCTGCTAACAGGCCTCAGGGTACCAGAGTTTGTTCCAAAGAGTCACCGCGGCCCTGAAACGCAAAGGGCATTAGGGGAACACGGATGGGGTAGTCAGTAGTCTGACACTCTCGTCCGTTCCGCCCAGAGCGGAAGAAGTCACATTGAAGATTTCCCATTTTTTTTTATTTATTTGTAATGGGTTTGCTCTTGACTCTAGTCTATGTCAGAGATGACAGAGGCAAAGTCTACGATGGAGCGAGCTTACCCAGAAGGAGCCTGTTCACTCTAACTTTGAAGAGATTAGGGTTGTAAGCTTTCGGAAACATAGACGCAGGCAGAGAGTTCCACTCCTTTGCTGAGCGCATTATAAAAGACGTTTGAAAACGCTTAGTGCGAATTGGTGGAATAGCCATAAGGTAGGGATGGTAAGATGCAGTGCGTCTGGATGTCCGATGGTAGAAGGGGGCCGGTGGGATGAGGTCGTGGAGTTCTTGGGCACACTCACCGAAGTACAATCTGTAGAAGACCGACAAGCAACCTTACGGTGATGAGCCAAGCTATGTAGCTTGGCATCCATCAGTTTTTACGTCGCCGATGAGCCTCTTAGCTCTGCGTTCCACCGAGTTCCCATCCTTAAAAAAGGACGTCATTAGACCTACTAGCAGACCGCAAGGGCGAGAATGTCGGCAGTAGCTGAACGATAGTGTCAGTACATCGAAATTAATGGCGAACAATGGAGAGGCCTATACCATGCCTATATTCTAGCGGGGGAGTTCCTATGTCCAGCAAAGGACAGCTATTTTCACAAATGTACAGTCAGTATATTTTCAGTGTCATTGAACCTTACCGAGTAGTAGCCAAGGATAGCACCGATACGGTGCGGACAGAATAGACAACGTTTTGGTACCATTCCAATTTAGATACATACAGAAAATGAAGTTTGTTGCTTTTAGTATATTGCTGACGTGTTTAGTTTTATATGGAAGTGTCATTGAGCTCTTTAGTTTTATGTATGGAACCACAGATGTAAGAAATAGTGTATGAAACATGGTCCTTCTTCGTGTCGCACGAGTTTTTATTAGATTTGGGTGGCCCATTACATTGCCACTTCCACCGCATCGTTGGTGGCAGCACATAGGTCTTTTCAGCTTCATATTTTGGGGCATAGAGGGCAAGATAGGAGGTGGAGCATGGTTTGTGACTTGGCTCCACACCCTGCAGTTGATTCGTCACTGTAGGTCTTTGCGAGGTTGGTGGACACCTTCTTACTTTCGTCCTGAGGCGGTTCAGGGACTTCCAAGTGGACCACGGAAGGTTAGACCCTGGAGGAAGATGTTCGCTTGGTTGTAAATAGTTCATGGGTGGGGGAGACGTGTCTTGCCAGTTTGCAAAGGGCGTCAGCTGGGTTTCCTGACCGCGAGACTGCCGATTTGAGGAAGCTGTGTCTGCTACTGAGTCTTTGAGTTGGTAGTTGTGCACCAAATAGAGGGTGTCTAGTGTCATACTCTTGTGTTTCAACTGTACTAGAAACTTCTCTTCTGACTTGTGGAGGTGAAACGTTAAAACCAGCCAACACTGAGCTCGCGTGGTATAATAATAATAGGCTTGTCCACTGAAAAAATCCGTCCGTTAGTTAGATTATCAAAAAATATTTGACCCGCTTTTTTTTCTTTTGTTACGTAAACCAAAATTGACGAAGATACGACGCTTTTAAAATTCTCCATACGTCACACCGTGGTACAATTATTGTTAGTGCGTTCTGACGTCACGAGCCCCGAGCTTGATGCGTTTTATATTTGTCAATATTCACTGATTTACAAAAAATACGTGTCTGTTATTTTTCAATACTGACGGACTAAATAGATTTGCAATTTATTGATGGTGGAAACTAGCCTATTGCGCTAGGTTTGAGGCATACCGATAGAGTTACCAACAGCAGACATCTAGCGCTGGTTTTCAGTTGGCACCCTGCATACGGACGTGGGCAAATGAAATGGGTAAACCTTTATTTCTTTCGTCTAGCAAATAAACGTCACAGCCGGGCCGATAACATTCAAAAGAGCGTTCAACCTACACAAAACGCTGATCGCTATCGAAAAGGTAATACCAACGGTTATTAGCGTGAAGCTGATAAATTGTATACACACAACAATACAAAAACATTAAAAGAAAAGATTATTGTTATCAGTCATGATTAATGTTGTATTTCTAAATAAATATGATATCTTTGCATTGATTAGTGCCGAAATCGTTATTGAAATTATTTTTGCTGTGATGTTTCGGTTTGAAAAGTACCGATGTTTTGAGAATAATTTCATATCAATCCCAATTCCTAATGGTCATTGCCTTTATCTATCAACTCATTCTATTCATTCAACTATTGCATAGCTTAATTCCGCCAAGCCCATTCCATCATCGGACCACAAGCCGTACGGCGATGCGCCACCGGTACATGTTGGACATCCTACCCACGCACAAAACGTTTTGTGAACACATTCATTCTGCGTTCAGCTAAGGAGTGGAATTCCCTGCCAGAGTATGTGTTTCCTAATAGCTACAACCTGGGAGTCTTTAATTAAAGAGTGAATAGGTTTCTTCTAGGCAAGCGTGCTCCATCTTCGACCACATCGCTTACCATCAGGTGAGAGATAGTGATCAAACGTTTGCCTATCAATAGTAAAAAAATACTCCTCCACTCTCTAGCACACATTATCCCGTTATTACCAGACAGCGAAAGAAGGAGGGTTATTCAAAGACAGGCTGACATTATGATTTTAAGGTACCTAAGAAGTCTTTCTCCCATAACTCAGATTCCGTTTGTTCCGTGTTCAAACGCGACCTACATGCCACCAAGCGTTACGTCTTACGCACAACTGTAAAATATAAATCAAACAATAAACGTCATTTTAATGATCGTTGATTCCTGTAAGTAACGGATCGTTCTTGTTTTGAAGTCATGTCTAAGGTCTTTTATGTCTTTCATCTTGAGAGATGTGCAATTTCACCTATGCTTTTGAAGAAGCACAGGTGAAATAGGGTATTTTACTAAAAAAAAAACTAATTAGTCCGTCTGATAGATTTTCAAAAAACATTGGACACGTATTTTTTCTTTTATCACGTAAACAAAAAATAAAGAGGATACAGCGAGATGAAGACACGCGTGACGTCATCTGGCTTGGTAAAAATGTACCAAATTTACATTTTTTTAGTAAAATAACACATTGTCATCAAGTTTTGGTGAGCAAAGTGGTTCCGTGTCGAACAATTACTGAAACTAATATTCTGCCAGGGTTGCTCCATAGTTCGAAAGAGTTCCCGCGGCCCTGGAACTCTTTGAAGGAACACTCCCGTGTTTCAGGGGGGTGGGGGTTTCAGTAAGAATCTGACACTCCCTCTCACTTGGCGCAGAGTGGATAGGTCATTTGACGATTTCCCAATAAAAAAGGGACTAGTAAAAAGGTAAGCATTATAAATTACTGGGTAATAACTTAAGTAAAGAAGTTTGTCTCCTTCATAGGGTAGCATTATTTATGCATTCATTTGATAGTAGCTATGCTACACTGCCCAAAGCTAACTGCAGGGACCAGTCTCTGTCAGGGTTGCAAAATTTGTTCGATAGAGTCACCGCGGCTCTGGAACGCAAAGGACATTAGAACGAATAGTCTGACACTCCTTTCTGCTTCACTTAGGGTGGGAAGAGTAATTTGATGATTCCCATCCTTGTGGCTAGAGTTCTATATCTATCTCAATGTTCTGAAATGATTGTTTAGAAGTGTTTCCTGATAGCTACAACCAGAGGACACTTCAATTCTAGAGTGAATAGGTTACTTCTAGGCAAGCGTGCTCCATCTTCAACCACATCATCGTATTCCCTCAGGTGAGATTGTGGTCAAACGTAATCCTAGGTACCAATAGTAAAAAAAAAAACTCCTTCCAGTTATTACTTTGCAAAGATATCCCCTTCTTCCAACGTTAATCATGAAAGGAAACCGAACTACGACGCAAAGGAAATAAAAAATTAAAACGTCGCTCTTAACATCCGCCATTTTGTATTTCCATTGTACTGTTGCGCGGTGATGAAAAAATATAATTCAAGTGTTTACTTGTTTTATTTTTTTGTTATTATATTACAGGTACGGTAGTTACAGGTAAAATAACATGTCCAGTATAATTTAGTTAAGTGCATTACGTGGCAAAATATCGAACAAAATAAATTATGTATTTAATTTGACATATCATGTACATTTTGATTCATAGCAGAGCCGCCCATAGTGAATTTTTTTTTAATTAAAACCTACATAGTTGTATTTTCACACACGGATATAAAAAATTCTATACAGGTATAGGCAAATTTTTTTATCCCCCTGTCTTTATAGTTCCTTATCAGATACTCATTCAATTACTAAACTTGCATAATATCAATCAAACCTTCTGTCAGGATCCGTAATCCGTGTCCCTTTGGGGGCAACATGATCCAACCGTCCGAATCCGTAATACCCTTTCGGGTCTCGCCCACTCGCGCGGTGTTAACGTTACTTGTAAGCGTCATGCGGATTATATCGTTTATTTTTATTTTTTTTCCAGTTAGGCAGAACCAGTCTTGTTACTTCAATGACTGTTCATTTAATTTGAAGCAGTCACTTATGGTTTATGCCACTTATATCAGAATATCCGACAAACCTTTTTTGCGTCATTTCGACAGGGTCGTATATTTACGGCCAAATACTACAGCTCGTACCATACCTTAACTTAGGGGTTATACCTAAGTTAAGATATTGCACATCCCTTTGTTGATTGTATTTACTTGTCGAGTTGGTAGTTTTTTTTGTGCTGACTGCTAGGAGCATGACAACTGTTATGAAATCGGGCAGTTTAAAAGTTAATCTTTAGCCCCTGGATTTAAAACCAGAGGCTATCCTTTATGATTCATAGACCCGCACTAATGGATGTAAAATTCTCATTTTCAAGTTTTTTTAATTTTATAGTGGTCCTCACCAAGATAATATTTACTAGATCTTACCTGCGATTGAGTCTGGGTAGGCATGGGCGAGGGCTCATCAGGCCCCAGCCTCGGGACACCTGTCCGTTTCATCATCTTTGATGATCAGCGTTTTCCCATCACACGATCACCTGGAATTACAGAAAAGGATATTTTGAGTATGATTTTAACAGTGTATTATTTAAAGGAATATTAGAATGTTAAACAACCTCTATTGTACGTCTTGGAATCTCTTCGTAGTTAATGAGTGATTAATACAAGTTTATGATTAAAAATTCTGAACAGACACTATCTACCAGATAGAAGTAGTACAGAATTAATATGAATTCAATATTAGATGCTATAAGGTGGTGGTAGTAAACCAATAAGTTTTAAATTTATTTTAATTATACCCCTGATTTCCAAATTAAGTGGCTATTACTGTACTTGATCCAAAAAATGTTAATCTTAGACGTTACATCGGGGTTTGAAACATTCTTACTGGAAATACCCAATTCAATATGCAGGAAAAAAATATTTTGATATCCGGATAGAGCCTAAGGCCTGAACACTGCTAGTGCTGCAGAAAAAAAGCTCTTCAGAACTAAAGGACAAAATACATTGGTCAGCTTGGGCAATCCAGAACCCTTTCGTAAATTTAATTGAATGGTCATTTAGAAGTTTCATTCATTTTTCTGGAATATGACCTCAACAGTTAGTTTCTAGCGTAACTGGATGCAGCAGAGCACACAACCTAGTTTCTGGGTAACATTATTCTTGTTAAAACTTATTGTCACTTTCATTAGTTATTATTGACCTTCAATTTATTAACGAACATGTGGCAAACCACATGTCAACAAAGTATTCTTCATTACCTAAAAACATTTTAATCTAATTAATAGCCTCCTAATTTATTGAATACCTACACAAATGTCTTCATAGTGATAATAAAATCAATATTGTTATAACCTAACTTGCTTTCTGTTTATCGTAACCTAGTGTTTGGCTATCTTAGTACACATGAATCATGTTTTTTTAAAGGTTAATCTTTTAACACACGGTGCTTTGACACTGGTTGTAAATGTTCATACGAGGTTAAAGAAAACCAGCCAATTGCGAGTCAGACACTCAAGTAGGATTCCATGTTGTAAACAGAAAAAAATCTGTTTCATATATGGGAGCTACCTTTCATTTTTCTTGTTTTTATACCAACAATAGAACTTTCATTTTTCTTGTTTTTATACCAACAATAGAAATTTCAACTATCTATGTATTACAGTTATTGAGACACAGCGCACTGACAGACAGGTGGACGGAGGCTAAGGTATAGGATTCTGTTGTGTTCTGGTGTGTCCCTTTGGGTACAAAACCATAAAGAAGTTAATGTTTTGATATCCAAAATAAATAAATAAATAAAATAAATATTGCCAAAGCAGAGTTTGCAAAGCATTATCGACCTATACCTAATTTTCCAGCTAACAGGACATAGGTGTCCTCTTTGTGGGGACGTTGCTGTCATACTGGGTCTGGGTACTTAATGATTTTAATTTGATTGTTTTTAATTTAAATTTAAACTTCTGACTTTATTTTCTAATTTTTGTTCCATAATTTAGATTTTTATATGTGACATTGTTAATGGTTGTTGTTGTAAGTATTTTTAATTTGTACCCATAGAGGGGAATGCACTGGCTCCTGTAATACAGTTTAAAACTAGCACAGGAGCCAGGGAATTTCATGTAAATTGTGCATGTATTTAAACAATAAAGGGTCAGTGGGTCATCTTTAAAGAATTTATTATTATTATTATACACTATGTGGGCAAAATGCAGAGTGGTGGAGGACATGTCTTTGAATTTACATTTTAACCATTTTCTGGATGTTAGAAATAATTTATTCATTGTGCCAGTGCAGGTTTGAACTTCAATAAGTCATATGTTGTGGCCGATATGAGTGTGATGGCCACAGATCTTAGAGCTTGGTCGGTGGGTCATCTAGCGGTTATCAAGAGATTTCATAATGTGCTGATTCATCTTGTTGCCTATTGGAGACTATGAGTAACCATGTGCTTATGTTTCATTGTTTTAACATTTTCGGCACACTGCAAGTCGTGTAGTACTGTGCAATGCTTCCAATGCTAACTTGATATACCCCTTTGTATGCAGTTGTCAAACCTATTGAGGTCAGCAACGGGATGGGGGGGATTTAAGTTTAATACCATGAGATGGCTGTTTAATAATAACTTTTCTAACATATTTCAGGATCAAGAGACTTGAAGCCCCTTGAGAGTATTCCAGTGAGCTCCAGTCGCTTACTTTTGAAATTTTAACATAATGGTCACTCACCAGTTAAGTATTTTGTCAAGTGTCCTTACGAAATGTTGTCCCCCAGATAATTCCTAACAGAAACCAAGGATGGGCGTCATATGTAAATCGGGCACGTGTAACCAAAAAGGCTGATAAACTAATGACACCAGATAAACTTCCGCACCTACTCCATTTTAACGAAGACTAATCATTACTTCGTACCTATATTAAAACTATTATAAAAACCGTAATTTAGAAATTATTGTGGCCGAAAACGTGGAATCTAATGATTAATTTACAGTTTTGTACACGGAAACCTAACACGCGTCATGAAACACTGATAAAAAATAATGAAAAACGCGTCCGTATAGGTTAGGTAGGCGCATACGCGCATGTGATTATGGAAATTACGATTTTTCAGCGTAAATTCTTCTTTAAACACGTAAACTACCTTCCACAATATTCACAAGCTGTTGTACTCGACTATTACAGCTCACTTTGATGAATCTAGTTCATCGATCCGTTAGTTGCTGAATAAATAACTAGGTACCTAGTGACAATAACCGCACCCGCCATTTTCACAGGCGGAGTTGTTTTGTTTCAATTATTTAGCTACAGCACTTTCAGTGTTGATAACTAATTGATGTTAATGATAAAAGGATTATGTAACTCACCAACTGATTTTGTGACTGAATATTAGAATATCTTCTGTTTATTTATTTACCAACTTAATTCATAAAATAGCGGTTATTTGAACTTCTCAAATAACTACTAGCTGGGCCCATTACAAATTCAAACACAAACACCTCACCTCACTATATACAATGTACTCTGTGTCTGTGACAAACACCGTCAAATAAGTGAAGAAAAGCAAAGTAGGTACAAATACAAAATTGAAAACCAAAATTGTAAAATGACGTCACGTCCTGAACGTAAGTCTTTCTACATTGTTCCACTTTCTTAGAACTTTAACATTTTTAGCATGCCGTTCAGGGTCAAAGAAATAAAATGACACTGAATATTACGCAAATAATACGAATTCATCGAATAACTGGATTGGAAAACGAAAATAAAACAACGAAATATGCAACGTGACTAACTCATCGTACTACGGTGAATGTATATAGCTTTTATAAACATATTACGCAACTAAAACGAACATAAAAGTACCTACTCGAAAGCTAGAAGGCGAGGCGCATTCGAATTTGGAATTTCGAATCTCCGGTCACAGCACCCACACAGGTTTCGTTCAGAAACCGGTCCGGCAGCGACGACGATGACACAAACTCGTACTTATTTATAGCGGAAAACGTACACAAATCGATAACACCCTAGCTAGCTGCACAACAGACTAGGCCGGCGCAAAATCTACTCGCTCAAACTTTCCGAGTCTGCAGCGCAGGCAGCTAAACAATATCGAGAACAAGAGAATTGCATTTTATCAAGTCCCGCCTTTTTTTACATAGCCACGTTCTGAAATCATCTATTTAGATATCGGACTCGCCTCTTTCACGGTACAGTCACTCACGAAAATCGTTAGATATTATTATTTCTACAATGAATCATAGAGAGCGGATCTCGTTTTAAGAAAAAGTTAAAGGCGGTTAAGGATAATCATCTTTCAGAATAGAGTGGTAAGGTCCGGTTTGCATCGGGCAGGGGGAAACGAGGACGGCGCGGCGGTATTCGTCACCGACGTAGAAAATGGCGACTAAATACCAACAATTACACAGTGCGACTCACCGAACGTCAATGCGAATCAATGTTACACGAAGGAGAACAGAAGTCAACCCCGTTTACTGGTCGAGGAGATGCGAGCTCCTATCTATCTGTTGCAATTCAGATAACGATTGGCCTCGAACGCATCCATGTCAAAAACTAGCAAAACGAATACATACCGTTGAATATTAAATGCTGACACGTCGCTATCTTCAATTGCATGTAGAAAACGCCTTTTACAACTCAAAAAACAGTTTTGAGACAATGAATAAAGATAATAGCGCGTCACGGCTTGCTCCGAGCGAGCACATTCGTGCGCCTCCAAATAGCGCAACGGCGCAACTTTTTCGAGCGCGGCGTCAACACGGTCAGGTGGGCGAGGTTGCGACACTGCCATAGCGCTGTCTCGCTCGCGCGAATCGCTATCTCTTTCGCACCCACGACACTGCCGCGCCGGGACCGGAGGGACGCGAGCGGAGCCCTGCCTCGAACAAACGTCGCGCACGGAGCTGCGCGGCCGACTGACTGCTCCACAGCGCCTCCAACCGCGGCGGCCCGAGTGAGAATCGAGCTCGAGCGACCAGACGGAACGGCAACGCCGCCATCGAAATAATAGCGAGCGAAACGAACTTGCAACGATATGAAATGCCACGAACCACCGCCGCAGCACTGGCGGACCAAAACAAAATCTCCTTTCTCTAAAATTATACAACAGTCGGTATTGAGAGCACACCCGGGCCACTCCGCGGCTATTTCCCGCCAAAAACAATGCACAGGTTACATGAAAGTAGTTGCATTTCGAGCAAGAAGGCTTATAGTTTGATGGGACCTAGTTCCTGATCAATTTCATAGGCTTGGGTGATTGAAGTATGGATTTTAGCGCTCCTATCGACAAAGTTACGTACCTATATGGATGCTTCAATCCGTATCTAGCGCCTTGACAACAAGCGGGGGGTATCGGCGAGGGGCATAATAAAACCACTGCAGTGAATCAGAAAATGGAATGGAAACGAGTGAATTAGACACATTTTTGTATGTAACTGAAGACGTTCGTTTCTTGATTGTTATGCTTAGGAAAACTATAAAACTACAAATAAATATTATTTGTAGCAAGTGAAGAGGATTTACTATTATTACCCGACTGCTCCAGAGGAGAACCGATGTTTTTAATCTGTGTTAGTGTAGTCACAAATGATAAGATTTTATCTTATAATTTCAGCAGCAAGGTGAAAAGATGGATACAATTAACAGGAGAGGGGTTTCTTTATCTTCAATTGTAGAAAAAAAAAACATATTTCTTAGTTTCAGAAAAACAATTTCTCTTTTTTGAAGGGATTAACATAATTTGGGAAAATTAGGTCAAAACAGAAAAGAAACAAATTTAGATAAGTATGTTATTTTATTTTTATTGAGATTGAGATGCTGTTTTCAATAAATTTTAGCCGCCTGTCCTATGGTTCAGCAAAACCTAAAAATATTTGGTGAAAGTGTATTAAAATATTCAGCAAAATGAAAAATAAATAAAAAATCGACCTACACAACTAAATATCAAACTACAAATATTGATAATACTAAAATTACTATACTAATTACGTAATAAGCAAGTTAATAATAATTTAAAAGCTTTTTGAGCTGTTCGAAACGGCTGTGTTGTAAACTACTCTGTAGATTTTTGTTTAGTGATTTACAGTTCAATTTGATGAGCACCATAAAACAATATCGAATAAAGAAAACTAATATAAGTGATTTTCTGATTATTTATAAATAATGACAATGAATGAAAACATTTAAAAATAAAAATGCAGAAAAAGAAAAAACTGATGGAGGAAAACCAATAAAGACGACTACCTGTTTCTTAGAAATGATTTTACGGTTGAAAATACAAGAATTATTGCAATCAGAGATTAATTGTGAAAAAATGGAGGTTTTCAGTTACTAAGTGTAAATTAACCATGAGCCAATTTTACAGCTAAATATGACTCAGATTGAAACAATGCTCCCTGAATCGGTACTTTGAAAATATAAAATAAAATGATGCACTAAATAAACTCAAAGAAATGCTGTTATAAAATCAGACTTATCATTTCAACTCTTATTTTTTCAAATCGTATCCATATTTAGCATGTTTTCTAAAATTCACCATGACTGCTACAAATCGTTTTGCCAAGTCATTCTTTGGTGAGGTAATTAAATGGCAAATGCCATGTTTGAGACAGAATATTAAGGTCAGGAGGTGGTAACTTTGCCAGGAAAATTACAGGTGATTTGAGGGAAAATATAGACTGCATAGTCTAGAACTAGCTAGAACTTTTCTCAGTTCTAAATTAGGAAACAATTTGTGAGATTGAACTGTTTTATTTTGTGAATAGGATAGAGAGGGAGGTTTAAATCCACATTTTTCTTCACAATCCTGTGTTTGGAGTGATATGAAAAGGGAGTCAGTGTTAGGCTTAGCATGACGGGTGATAGGACAGAATGCAAAAAAAAAAACCTATTGAGCCGACCCCAAATAACATGGGGTTAAGGGCAGGAAGATGATAAACTGTCTTCTTTTGTTTCTTTTCGATTTTCGGTCATTAAGTTTTAATAGCTTATGAAACCTATTCCTTATACGAATGTCAGTTAATTAGGAACGCGATATAAACCGTTATGATCATGACTACCAGTTCTATAACCTACAACATGCAAGTGCATGAAAAACAGGTTCTAAGCATTTATCAAAGTAGCCAAGAAAGTCTTCATCGAATGCAAGATTTTCCTCCACTGATTTTATATTTTGAGGAAGAATTTACTTATTTAACTCTATTCGCACACAATTTGGCCAGATGGGGCAACGGACAGAACAGTAAAAGAAAGGAAAGAAGGCCTTTGCCCTGCATTTTTCCACGAAAGAATGAACCTTCAGTCTTAATTTTCAACAGAGGTAAAAAAATAAATGGATAAAGTAGTTTGAAATTTTTAAACCAACGGATTGCTTTGACAATTCAAAAATTCATGTCAAAAGCCGCTCCTATGTAATGGATTTGCTGCCATTTTGATCCATAAGTGTGTATTTGTAATTCCAGGTACGAAATCTCCCTATATTACCCCATTGAGCCCCTAAGTGGTAATGACCTATTTCCCGTCAGCTGGCCTAAAAAGGGTCTTTTGAAATGTCAAATAAGGTCTATTATGCAAATGTCTAACGTCGATCATGGGTCACTTGAATCATAGAATACAAAGGGGGTAACTTATTTCATAAAATAATAATAAAAAAACTAGTCGGCATTAAAGAAGTCATATAATGCCTTGAATTAAAGATGGCTTGAATTTTCGCATTCAATTAGATGTCAAAGAACTACATCAAGATCAGTTAAAGGAAAAAGGCGATTTTCGTCAAACCGAGACTTTTGAACGTCATTTTCACCTTCAATTGTAATCTTAGGGGCATTGAGTCAACAAAGAAACTTTTATTAAGTTAGGAAACAAAGACAAACAAGCGAAAACCAGTCAAAATGGTCATTGACAACAAAACAAAACTTACAATTACCTTTTATATAGATACAGGTAACATAAAAAGAAAGGAGAATGAACAAAAAATTTGAAGTGGGATATTAGATGTCAGAGGAATTTAATATTGGCAGGGCAGCAATCAGCTGATACATGATGCTCGATGCCCAAAACAAGACCTTCCCCAATGTGTAAAGGCAAAAACCGTTACACGCAAATTTATTTATCAACGCAGATATTTATTTTTAAGATCAGAGCATTTGACGAAACTATTTCAAATCATGAACACAACTACAGTTCGAGGACCTCAAATTGGAATTCCATCCATTCTAACTGGTAACAATTAACCGATGAAACAATCCGATGCTGAAACAGCACGCAAAATATGTAGAAAACATATCAATTTCTCAATTTATATGTATAAATCCTTCATGAATATGCAATATTTACAATCAGTCGACGCTCGCAGTGATGTAAACATATACAGATTATGACCGCTGCATTATTATATATCTAAGGCTCTCGTCCACTCAATAACAACCTAGTTTGTTTGTTGGTCCGTGTGGATGTGTGCGCAGTAAACAGGTATCAACAGACAACACTGCCTCGAAGTATTAACCTCAATTAACTTGTCCATGTGTGAGTGCCACACACCAACTTATTACTAAAATTTAATTACGACACCAATATGTACGCTGGCATTAAGTATTAAACTCGTTTATCGTTTGTATTAAATTTATCCCATTGTTAAGCGGAGGATACAAAACGTATAGCCTTGAAACTTCTTATCGAACAAGTGAGTCGAGTCGACTACATACAATTATTACGAGCTGCGAAGCGCGACGTTGCCAACATTCAGCGCGCTACTGCGTCTTAAATTTACAAGTCCGCCGCCATTTTGTTTCCATTTATCAAAATGCAACTAACGAATAATCAAACCCGATTTATTCTCCTTTTGTTAAGACCGACAGATTCATAGATAAAACACATTCAAAGAAAGCTAGTTAGCCAGTAACCACACTTTCCCGCATTAAAAAACACGCATGTTACGTAACCTCAGGAAGTTGACTAACGATGTAAATGCATGAGGTTAACTCTCGCATCGAGTACACTGCAGGCTGAAAGTTCAAGATATCTCAATAGCGAATATCGGATATGCTGAAGATGTCTAGATCATCGAGATTGTAAGCGTACCCTAGCCATACCTAGATATTTATGTAGGGGGCAAAGTGTCGGCGCAATATGGTTGACATACGTACTTTGAGAGGTTCGTGAGCCAGCGCCGGGTGCGGGGCGATCGTCCCGTGCTGCCAGGGTAGCCCTCCGGCCGACTCACAACCAGATACATCACAAATACGGTCATTTTCAACGCAAATTCCGCGGTATCGATCACGCACAGACGCCATTTTGAACCGACACTGAGCGCGGACGAGCGCGCGACGTTGCCACGTCGCACGTTTCCAATCCGCACTTCTATTTCTGGCTCCCCCCCTCCCCGCGCGCCGTGACGCCGGAGGTCGCCAAACAGCGCTCGACAAAACATTCACGATTCCAATTTATACATCAACTTCGCGGGTTCTTATTTGAAAAACTCATGATCTAGTAGGCCTTCGAATCCGGCAGGCGCGGGCGGGGAGAGGTGACGGGCGGTAGATCTAAGGGGAAGGGGGGTGTTATAACAGCGTTTCCAATGATAAGATAGTACTTATAGACATCGTATAGATGTACATGTATTGTAATATATCGTCCGAGCGCGCCCGGCTTTCACCAAAGAGCGGAGCGAGGCGCGGCCGCGCAGGACCGAGCCGACATGTGCCATTGGCCACCGCAGAGATCGATAGACAAACACCGACGAGGACGCCGACCTACATACGATACTGAGCCTTACAGCTATAACCATAGACGTCGTATTCGTCCGGTAGCGACTATAAACAAACTACCGCACGAGCACACTGACGTCGACCACGTAGATACGCACGAACACAGGCGTTGTGAAAACGACGCGAGCGAGCGACGAGCTGCGCGACCTACCAATGTATACCATCATTGTATTATGGCACTTTTCTAGAGTCGAAATTCCTGTGTCGCGACGCCCAGCGCGCCCTACCGAAGGACAAAGGGACGATTTCACACGGAAAACAAAGGGAAAGCCGGTCCACGGATAATAACACATTTTTTGTTTGATAAATTAACTTTTTAACAAGTTTTTATCGGGTGGCAGCGCGTTGCCAAGTCGTCATGTTGCGCCGAACGCGCGCTCTCTCATTATGAAATTGGGATTTTCTAACTGCACATGACGCAGTCGATAGATAAGATGATTTTTTGAAAGGTTACATAAAATATGCAATACTACACTGGGCTGAGTGAGTAGCGTATGGTAATGGCACAGGTGCGCCGGACAAGTCCTAACAGGCAATATGGTACTAACCATCCTGTCACTATTTCACCACTACACGTATTACACAGATGAAAGCAATCAAAATTAACTAAAAAGACCAGATAATAAGCTTGGAATAGGAAAAGACGCAATCTGTCAAGCAGTCACTTACCTGTATTTTTACACGAAACGTGCGTATTTCTTCACAAAACTCACTGGAACGTCACTCCGAGACGATGCAACAGTAATATTCAAGGTATTTTAAGGTTTTTAAACAATTTGATGTGCATAAAAAAATTATACATGCCGTTGAGCAAACGTCCCGCGCGCATAGAGACCGAATGCGAACTGTTGGTAAGTTTGGTTTGGTTGGGTCGGTTGATAGGTGGGGGGCGGCGGGCGGAAAACCGGAGAACGGGCAGTCGAGGGAGTCAGAAAGGGCAAAATTGTAATAAATTTTAACTGATTTACTTAGCTCAATTGATATCAAGCAACCCGTTAAAAAATCTAAACTGTTTTTTAAAAATGTTACTTTCAAAAAGAATTACAGCTCATGTGATAAAAATGTGATAAGTGATTGTCTTGACATAGATGTTTTTCCTGTTTCGAACTACACACACATAGACAAAACCAAAAACATAATGATTTATTGTTGAAGTGTTGTCAATCGAAAAAATGTTATGGTGCTTACTATTTTCTTCATGTTTATTTTTGTATTTTACAAATATTAAAAAAACATGTTGTTGGCTAAAGTAAGGATTTATATTATACTAGCTGACCCGCGCGGCTTCGCTCCCGTCAACTGGCTACCCTACCTACCCTACCTACCCTACCTACCCTACCTACCCTACCTACCCTACCTACCCTACCTACCCCACCTACCCCACCTACCCTACCTACCCTACCTACCCTACCTACCCTACCTACCCTACCTACCCTACCTACCCTACCTACCCTACCTACCCTACCTACCCCACCTACCCCACCTACCCTACCTACCCTACCTACCCTACCTACCCTACCTACCCTACCTACCCTACCTACCCTACCTACCCTACCTACCCTACCTACCCTACCTACCCTACCTACCCTACCTACCCTACCTACCCTACCTACCCTACCTACCCTACCTACCCTACCTACCCTACCTACCCTACCTACCCTACCTACCCTACCCGCTGTCAAATAATAACAGACAAATAATTAGCAATAAATTAAAATTGCGACTATAATTTGAGATTTAAACTATCCTATCTCTCAAGTTGGATCGAACTGCACATGGTGTGCGAATTTTATTATAATCGGTTAAGTGGTTTAGGAGTCCATTGAGGACAAACATTGTGACACGAGATTTATATATATTAAGATGACTTTTATAAGCTCTTATTTCTTTTTCTTTTTGCATTGATGAAACATTCAAATTAATTACCTGAGCTGAAATTCCTAACATTTTCAATCTAACCATAAAACCCCTTCTACACGGATGTGATCCAATCTTAGGTGACCTTGTACGGAGCTAAGATAACAGATGTAATCCAAGCTCCATCACGGACGAACTTCATTGTGAATCGCGCTCGAGTTGAGATAAGACGTAGAAATGGCTCCTATTTTGTCGGAATTTCAAAGGGCGGCGGTCAAGAGCGAGTCAGACTCGCGCACCGAGGGTTCCGTACCATCGTATAAAACAGGAAATGTTTTCGTCGGCAAAAACAATACGGCCTAAAAAATAAACCAGCCAAGTGCGAGTCGAACTCGTACACGAAGGGTTCCGTACCATGAACCTTCATTTTTATTATTGGTTGTTATAGAGGCAATAAATATACACAATCTGTGAAATTTTAACTGTCTACCTGTTACGGTTCTTGAGATACAGCCCGCTGAAAGACAGACGGATGGGCGGACGGACGGCTGGACTGCAGAGGCTTAGTAAAAGGGTTCCGTTAGTAACTCTTTAGGTATGGAACTCTAAAAAAGCAAAATGCTAGCTCACATGCCCTAGTAGTCCCACTTCCAATTTTTACGAACCCTTCTAAAAAAACTATACAATTTAATTTCTTTCTTATTTGCGAAATAGTTGAGAAAACGTCGTTTATAACTATTAAGTTGATAGCATTAGTAATTCTTGAGATATCCAGCTGTGACAGACGGACAGGCTTAGTCACACCATAAGGGTTCCTTTTAATAATTTTGGTAAGGATCCCTAAAAATAAAGTAAAACAGTGTATGAAGCGCTGGTTAAAAGAACGATGAATTCTCAGCCATTTAATTTATTAGAATTATTTATTTATTATATCTAATCCTAGTATACCTGTGGGAAATGGAACGTGAATGGAAGTGAGTGAGAGAGAGATAGACGAAGAACGATGAAGGGATTGAAAAGGATATTGGGATTGGGATTTGCTACTTTTCGAAAATGTAGACGGCGTGGAAGAAAAAATAAAAGACGATCATTATTGAAGACTGCCATTTTAATGAAGAATTCTCACGATTTTGGGATCTCGTCGGGATACAGGATAGAAGACGTAAGACGTTTTCAACGCTGCACGTGGTTGGGTGCACGCTAAGACTATAAAACCACGCGGGAACAAGACGCCGACTACGAAAAAAATTATATTTTATGACCTGCGACGAAGACTGAAGACAGAAAGATATCGAAAACATTTGCGTTTTCATGCATGTAACTATGATCATTTATATATACTAGGAACAACGTAGGACCGAGTGCGCTGCCCTGGGGAACTTCCTAAGTGACGTTAGCAACTCTACTGATCAGGCCCCCACCTTAAACCTTTGCTTCCTAGATGTGAGAAAATCTTCGAGTAACTTCAGTCGAGTGTCTCTTATTCCAGCTTTTTCGAGTTAACTGACAAGGACGGTGACAGGGACGGTGACAGAGACGGAGCCAATGGCTTTTTTTAGGTCCAGAAAAACAGTCAGGCATTTATAGCCAGAGTCAAGTTGTTCAGTCACTAGAGACCTCAATCCTGTGACTAAATCCTCAGTGGATAAACCTTGTCTAAACTCAAACTGCGACTGTGCTGAAATTATTTTTTGTAAGTTAATTGATCAGCCTCTTGCTAATTAATTTTTCCAATATTTTAGAGACGGGTGGCAGAACGGATATGGGCCTATAGTTGTTCATATAGTCTTTGTCAATAGGTATAATAACTTATTGTTTCAAAGGTCCGGGAAGGTACTGGTTTAGAAGCAGAGGTTTGCAAGATGAGATATAATGGGGACAACTTCCCTTCGTAGTGTAGATTATTTATATTGCTACAGTTTAGGGAAAGGCACTTAGGCACATTATCATTTCTAAGAGGTCCTCTTTGGTTTCATGACTTTTACTTGGTACATTTTTAACAAAAAAGTTCGTTTTCCGTCCTCCCATTTGCAAATCATTAATTTTGTTCTCCAAAGTAGTAATGAGCTTCCTGTCTTCTATAGTTTTGCTTTCCAGTTGGATTATTTTCTGAGATTTCATTTAGCGCGGTAAGGAAGACAAGCGAACTTTGTCTACACTAATATTATAAAAATGAAGAGATTTGTCTGTTTGGTTGAATTAGGGATCCGTATGAAAACTTTGATAATGTAACCCAAGATGTGAAAAACTAACAAAAAAATATCCTTATTATAATCCTATTGACAATAGAGCAAAGTTATGTACTACAGTTTTATTGAGGACATCAATATCCACAAAAAAGTCCGCGAGGATATATATCTAACTGTTATGATTAAGTCACAATAACCGCTTTTTGTTAAAATTATTCGATCAAAACCCGGGTGGAATGGAATTGTGGTGATTTTGGTATCCATGATATTAATCCTTATCCATTTAAATGATTTAGTGATTTAGGTTGATTATGTGTACGTAAATTACAGTTTAGATTATGCAAATCCGATTTGCATAATCTAACTTTCGTTTTAAAAGTTACGATGGGTATAAAAATACTCGATTGAGGCGGTTTAGAAACTCTGACACTAGAGTGTGTGGTCGTTAGACCTTACTGCTCACACAATAAGAAGAAGGGGAGACTATTAATAAGTAATTTACACGTTACCCTTTATAAAGGGAGGACTTATGGAGATGAAGTTCGTGGATTACCTACTAAATTCGCGCGAACGAAGTCACGGGTGAAGTGCTAGTACATCATTATTAGACTGTTCTATCTCTTTTAGGGTGAAGTTAATCTTTTGTATCTCACTTCCATGCTTTTCCGAGAAAAAGGACATAATTTTTTTCCTCATTTCCTCTCATTTAACTGTTGATTGATTGAGTCCTCCATATCTTCTCTGCATCTCTTCCCTTCACGATAAGAGACGTAGTTTGACGGTGTTGAGTAACCTTTCCCCACCAAGGTAACATCCGTTTCAGAAAGATTTATCCATACTATTTTCCATAATGGAATTGTCCAGTAAAATAAGTAGTTCAACTAAAGTTTTGTTGATGATAAATATCTGACGAATCAAACTGCGCGAAAGTTGGGATTCCGCTAATTAATTCACCTCACTCTTGTAAGTGACAATTGGTAAACACTTTGCAGCCTTCCCTAATGAACTAATTGGATCCACTTTAGCAAAAGCGTTAGGGATAGGGTGTGTCCACTTTGAGATGAACTGGTCGAAGGATATGCGTACGCGCAGTAATTAGTGTTTACTGGCTGCTTACGTGTCCTTGGGGTGGAGTCCTCTTCATTTAGAGATAGCAAGCAGGTACCAGGAGCGCAGGCCGCATGAGACGACAGGATAACCTTATATCATCGTCACGTCATCACTAATATCTTCGCTAGTTATGCACTCCTATTTTTACTTTATTTTCCTTTTAGTATTTTGAGGCACGTGAACACCTTGCAGCGGTTCGAGGGGAAGGGGTTCGCACATATGTCGTCGACGGGAACAGCGGGGCTGTGGCTAAGAAGCGAAAGACCATTCAAATCGTGGGCCGATTCGAAACGAGCGATCAGCAGCTCCCGACGCGATTGATCAAAATATAATTCATGAGATTATGAGTGCACGTAAGAAAAAACCTGATGAAAACTGCATGGATTATGAAAGAACTCTCAAAAAGGGGTGAGATTTCCGATTACGTTGCGATCAAGTACATTGTAGATAGCATTCAACTAATAAAACATTATTGTACGGTGTTACGAGCTACAAGTGAACTAGAAAAATTAAGGCACGACGTGATACGCAACGTAATCAAATAGGTAACGGAAGTAAGTGAATCCAAATAAGAATTCAAGCAGTGAAGTTACGGTGCTATAATTGAAATAGTTGAGAACTCAATCATTTGGCGCTAAGCCGTCCTCATAGGGAAAAGAGCCTCAACTCCTCAAAAGTTTTAGATGCAATGAGTTCCGCCATATTACAACAAAGTGCGCTACGTCGACGAAACGCGAAGAAGATCGGAAAGGCTTCCGATCTCCGTGTTCGCTTCGCGTTCTTAAAGGCTTAAGAACGCTAAATTACATATGTGTGGAAGGGGTTTAATTCTTATTTCGCAATAAACCAACAAAGAAAATAAACCATAATGATCCAAACGCGATGCACCAATGCTGGCACCTTTAATATTTAGTCGGTTTATCAATGTCAGAATTAACAAATGAAAATGCAGTATTTGGTAAAAAAAAAATTTACTAATCTCGACCAATCAGAAAAGTGATCGTGTCTGACAGGAAAAGATAAACTTCTTCTACACGTATTGAAAATTTCACGACATTTATCTGAATTTTCTTGTAAATTAAACACTTATTAGATCATTAGAAGTTAAAGATGCGTTCAGCAACTCTTTTCTTTGCGTTTACAATTTTGTTTGTAGCGGTATCTGCGCGAATAGACCCTAGAAATTTGAAATGTTTAGGTGTGTTTATTTTGCCGAAATGTTAATTTATTTTCTATATTCTATATGTTTAATTAAAATTATCTTGTAATTTTAGTGTGCCGGACGACCTTCGAGGAGCTTAACGATGTGATAAAAAAAGTAGATAAATGGAAAAAAGTCGATGTAAGTGTAACATTTTATGACTAACTTCAGTAAAGTTTTATTACTTTTGATTTCTTCAATTTCCAGCATACTGTATGTTATTAAATTTCCCCAAGTTCTTTTATAATTTAACGTACCTACCAACTTCAAATAGTTATTATTTCCATAAATATACTTTGACATAGAAATTTCTATTTAAATGTAATTTTACTGCCAATTAGTAAATTCCTCTGTTATCTATCAGGCCAAACTATGATAAGTAAGTTTTTAATGTATTCATAACCTGAAAAATCTACTTATAACTTTAACATCACAACTAAGATTTCTTATAGTAAATTTGAAACATATTTCATTCATAAAAACCTAAAGTTTTAAGTACCTATGCAATAAACACAATTTGTACAATTTTTATGTCTATCAAATTGATTGCATTTGAAAACAGTAATGTGGTTATTGCTCGTGTTTGGTTTGTTTAATGTGCCTTTGAATTTTATTTAACATTCACTAAACATTGATTTATTTTATTATACATTATTGTTGAAGAACAGTTACCTCCTAAACTTATTTATATTATACTTTTATGTCAGCACTAGCTTTTGGCTGCATATCCTTTTCCATTCCCATAGGAATTTAGGGAAATCCTCTCCCCTACACTCATATATTTACATGCCTCAGCTTTCTACAACTAGTGGTTTTGTCTATCAGTCACTCAGTAACAGACGATTTTTGTGTGTATTGATAGTTCTCCCTGTTTCTTACTATACCTATCATCACCGTGCCTGGCCAGGTGTCCTGCTCAGCTCCATTTCAGTTCTGTAATATGTGTTCCGATGTCCAAAACTTTCATTAAAGTTAACACACACAACATTCTTATTTAAAAATTCTGAATTCTGAAATCGGGGTCATGAATTTGATGTAGTTTGTAAGCAGGGTTTGATAAAGTTTTAGCTCCAAATTCCGAATTCAGGAACGGGCCAATCATAGTCATCATCATTTCAGCCAAAAACATCCACTGCTGAACATAGGCCTCTCCACCCGTGTTAACCGGTCCTGTGTGTCTTGCATCTATCGGCTACCCAGGTCATTGGTCCACCTTCTGGGAGGCCTTCCAACAGGCCTATAGTTTTTTGCAATTAAAACATGTAGATTAACAATGCTTTATCTTTCTCCATAAGCTGTAAAAATATTGATTGTAGGTAGTAATCAATCTACAGTAGTGGGTTTTTATGAATGGCTGTTTAATCAGTGGGTATCTTACTGTTGAATATAATTATTAATTACCAGTTTTTGATTTGGCTTCGCTGGAAAAAGTATACTTTGAAATATGGAGGAGCTCGTGGCTAAATAATAACAGCACACGGCTGTCATTTGTAGATCTTTGGCAGTCGTTATGGATTGTCAGAAGCCAGTAAATCTGACTCCAGTCTTGCCAAGATGTACCGTGTTACCCAGTTAATGGGTTATGGAGGTCTGGTAGGCAGCCGCTCCACGTAAAACACTGGTATTCAGCTGAATCCGGTTTGACTGGAAGCCGACCCTAATGAAGTTGGGAAAAGGTTAGGCAGATGATGAGTTTTTGCATGGGCTTCGCTGAAAAAGTATACTTTATAATATAACTGTTTAATTTATTTATTTAACAATTTATGTACACACATTTAATAAGATAAGAAGAAAGAAACAGAAAAAATAGGTACAAAGGTGATGCTTATTTCAATAGAAATCTCTTCCAGCATACCTGCGAAAGGAGAGTAGTTCTAATATTATAAAGATTTAAATCTATAATTCTACTAGCTGACCCGCGCAACTTCGTCTGCGTCACAATTTTCATTACTGCTCCGCTCCTATTGGTCTTATCGTTATGATATATAGCCTTCCTCGATAAATGGGCTATCTAACACTGAAAGAATTTTTCAAATCAGACCAGTAGTTCCTGAGATTAGCGCGTTCAAGCAAACAAACAAACTCTTCAGCTTTATATATTAGTATAGATAGATACTAATAAAGAGGTAGTAAAGTTTGTGACGTTGTAGGCGGTAATCTCTGGATCTGCTGAACCGATTTTGAAAATTCTTTTACCAATATTGTGTGTGAGTGTCATAGGCTTAATTAACCCGAAAAATACTGCCCATAGAAGTGTGTGTATAGAAGTTATACATTTAAAACTCTTCTGTAACTGAGTGACAGACAGACAAAGCACGGCCGAAACAACTAGTTGTAGAAAGGTGAAATTTGGCTTCCTTTGGGAGTGTAGATGTAGGAGCACTAAAAGAGGATTTCGAAACACCCTCTGTTCCCACGTTAACATTGCAATTGCTTAATGTATTAAGAGGATGATCCATATCTCTTTCAATGAAAGAGTGTCCGTGGAGTTTCTTGCATGTTCTTCTCCATACAGATCTACGCTTTGGAACGTGCAAATAGCTTCCATGGTTTAGACTGACCGAACTTGATATTTAAGTGCCTGTAAATGGTTTATTTGAAATAAAATGCTTTGTATCGTTGAATCTTTGAATCATCACCATATCAGCTGAAAGTCGTCCACTGCTGGACATAGGCCTCCCCCAAGCGTCGCCACAACGATCGGCCACAATCTTTGAATGCTATTTCATAATTACAAACTCAAATCTCCAATTAGTATTTAATAAAATCACTGTCTGCCTCGTGTCTGTATCTCAGGTTACTCCTTTTAATCTCCGAAACAGCTGGACCTATTTTGACGCCAGATTGCAGACGCTAGTTAAATATTAGTAAGGATTCCAGTTACTGATAAATCTCTCAAAAAAAAAGTCTTTCTTCAAACCCGACCGCTAAAACCAAGCAGTTTGATGCAGTTCAATCACTGATCTTATGCCACCAACTGCATCAGACTGCTAACTTTTTAGTCGTTTTTAGCGGTCGGGCTTTTGACAACTGATTTTTTTAATTTCCTACAATTTTGGAATCGTCTCCTCGAGCCTTTTAAAATCTTGATACCCCACTCGATAGGAAATTTAAAAATGTTTGAAGACATTTTTTTTTTTTTTTTTTTTTGTCTCCTTAATGGCAACTGAGTCGGTTCCGACTATTCTGTGTCACGTCGTGACGGCAGCAACAAGAGGCAGGCCGTCGAACTTTGTATTCGTGGTAGGTGTTAGTCTAGCTGGAAGGACAACACATGGGTTAGTAGAAACAAATAATTTACAAATTTATATACAGGTATGATAAATACTAAACATCAACGACTATATACATACTAATTACATATGTTACGCACCAATTAAAATTAATATGGTCATTTTAATTTTTATTTACCTAGTGTCATTCTCACAATCAAGACTAATCTAACTAACTAAAATCCATCGAGCCGTTCTGGTCGCAGAGCGTGCCAAATACATACATACTCTCGAAAACCATAACCCTCCTGGCGCAGTCGGGTAAATAGCGAACGTTTTTCTCCGAAGTTAACAGGATGTTTTCCAAAAACAACAATGGACTCATACGCCCATAGCGTATGACGTAAATACAGCTGGGGATTGAGTGGGTTCCAACACATCTCTTGCAAATTTTTCGGAAAAGTATATATTGCATTGTTCTGGCTTGAAGGAAATAAATTATTTTGAAACTTTGATACTCATACCGCTTTGGGCCATATCTCAATTAATTTTCAGCTGGTGCAACATTATTTATTTATTTAATCAATATCTTGCCTGCGGCTTTGCCCGCGTGATCCCTAGGGAACATACTCCCGGGATAAAAAGTAGCCTATGTGTTATTCCAGACTATAATCTACCTCTGTGCCTGTAAATTTCATGAAGATTCTTTCAGGAGTTCTGACGTGAAAGAGTAACAAACATCTATCCATACTCACAAAGTTTTGTATTTATAATATTAGTAGGAAGTAGGACTACACACACAAGAGGCGGATCAGGCGGACTTAATGCCATAGGCATTCTCCACCAGTCCGGCATTTCCATTTTGACACCCTATGAAATACACCCTAGCGTGGATATTCGGAAACGTATGTCCGAGAATCCACCACACAAGCACGCACTTGCGGGTTTTTCCAGGGACTGATTCCCGTACTTCTCGAGCGGTTTCGCGGTATTGCGATTAACCGCGGCGGGAAAAAACCGTAGTGTGCAATAAGCCTTAATCATATCTTAGTCACTCCCTTTATACATATATCATCTTTTGTATTCTATGTTAGGTTTAAAGAAATTTTCTTAACAAAAAAACATCCCTTATCAAACACATTATAATTTTACTATATTTAAAATTAGCTACCCGCCCTGGCTTCGCACAGGTGCAAATTATATAGTAAAACCTTCTCCTAGAATCACTCTATCTATTAAAAAAACCCGCATCAAAATCCGTTGCGTAGTTTTAAAGATCTAAGCATACATAGGGACAGACAGACAGCGGAAGAAACTTTGTTTTATACTATGTAGTGGTGAATTGATTTTTTCAGGTTGGCAACTTCAGGATGGACGCGAGTGGCAACACCATGCAAGAGAAGGTTCCCGCTCACCGTTCAGCCGTCTACATCTCCGAAGTGATTGATGAGATCTGTGAGTATACTTTGAATTTTTAACCGACTTCTTCAAAAAGGAGGTTCTATGTTCGGCTTTTTACTAAAAAGTGAAAAATAAAAAACTTTTTAACAAAAAAATAAACCCGACTTCCAAAAACAAAACACTACAAAGTAAAAAATAACTTTAATTTCGGAAGTCGGTGTTCAAAAACGAAATTACCAAAATCACCGACTTGCGAAATTAAAGTTATTTTTTACTTTGTAGTGTTTTGTTTTTGGAAGTCGGTTTTTTATCATACCTGCTTTACCCTTAATATGTTTTTTTTTTAACTATTGATAGGCACGCGTTTATACTCATTTTCGGTTATATCTGCCCTCAAAAATTTATTGAAATAACTGGGCAAAACTTCTAGGCTATACTGATGAGTCAAAGCTCCAAAGCATTGAACATCAACAAGGAGTGGAACTCTGCCTGCGTCTGTGTTTCTAAAAGCTTACAACCCTAATCTCTTCAAAGTTAGAGTGAACAGGCTCCTTCTGGGTAAGCTCGCTTCATCGTAGTCTTTGTCTCTGTCATCTGACATAGACTAGAGTCAAGAGCAAACCCATAATTAATAAAAAGAAACACATCGATGCCGATATGCCTGTGTCAATTTTGTATCGGTTATACCTTCTGCCCCCGCAGTATCTATACTTATACAGGGTAATTTAAAAAATACCCGAAACCTCTTAATCTTGACTTCGTATCATGACGCTGAACAACATTTGTTCTACGACTTTTCAAAATTCGAAACATTTTTATTCCATACAAAAAAATATAAACATAGTCTAAATTTTGCATATTCTTTATGAGGCGGCCCACGAAAGGCCACCGCCAGGTTGGCGGCGAGTGACTGAGTGCGCGCGCGCGCGTAGTATACGCGAAATAAACAGACTTCAAATAAATTAAAACAAATTGTTTTTGGCTACATTGATTGGTTGAGGTCAAAGTCGTAGAACAAATGTTGTCCAGGGTCATGATACAAAGTCAGGATTGAGAGGTTTTGGGTATTTTTTCAATTTCCCTGTATATAAAGTTAAAGAGTATGTTTCTTTGTTTGTTTGCTTGAATGCGCTAATCTCGGGAACTACTGTCAGGTCCGATTTGAAAAATTCTTTCAGTGTTAGATAGCCCATTTATCGAGGAAGGCTATAGGCTATATATCATCACGCTAAGACCAATAGGTGCTGAGCAGTAATGAAAATTGTGACGCAGACGAAGTTGCGCGGGTTAACTAGTGTAGGCGTAAAAAATGACCGAGTACGGGGCTGTCCCACCGGTACGCTATAGTTTTCAGAATGGTGTTGGGGGGGCTGGCGCGTACCCTGGCATGCGAAAGCGAGATAGGAGGTGCATCGCTTGCGGATTGGCATGAAAGCTTTCTATTTCCACCTCTGCGAACATGCTAGAAGCACTACAGTAGCGCGGCAACCCCATCAACACCCTGAACGCATTATTATTTTGGTTAACACATGAATAGGGTAGTGGACAAAAAAAAAAAAAATTAGTCCATCAGATGGATTTTCAAAAAATATCTGGCATGTATTTTTTCTTTTTTCACGTAAACAAAAAATTAAGACGATACATTGTGCTGAGAACGTGTGACGTCACTTGTCGTAGATTAGCGCGTTCAAGTAAACAAAGAAACAAACAAACTCTTCAGCTTTATATATATGCCTACATGCCACTGGAAAGAAAGAAAGAAAAAATGTTTATTTGGGACTCGCACAAAACAGACAGATGTAAATTTATTTAAAACTAACAGTACATTTTCCTATAGTTATAAGTACATACTAGTTTCTAAGTTTTTTGTACTTATAATAAGAACTGCGTCACTCCGTCACCAGACCCTCCATCCCTGCCGAGCACATCAGTCAAAGTAGGCGTGAAGATAAGGCGCATTCAGTGAAATAATAATCAGTGAATGGACTTTGTCTGAATTAAATGATTATTATTTATTGTTACTCAATATTCCAGGCAAGAAAATGGACGACTACGTGCGCGTATATTACAAGGCCACCAACAAGTTGGCTATCATGCAGCTCATCACCAAGGAGGGCGGCATGAACCCAGACTTCTCCAAGACCAAGTTCGTGACGGACGACGATCTGAACAAGAGTTTGGAGTACTATGTAAGTATTGTCTCGACCCTGTAGCAACTGGACCCCGTATCAACTGGACCCCGTATCAACTGGACCCCGTATCAACTGGACCCCGTAGCAACTGGACCCAGTAGCAACTGGACCCCGTATCAACTGGACCCCGTATCAACTGGACCCCGTATCAACTGGACGCCGTATCAACTGGACCCCGTATCAACTGGACCCCGTATCAACTGGACCTCGTATCAACTGGACCCCGTGTCAACTGGACCATTTATCAACTAGACCCCGTATCAACTGGACGCCGTATTAACTAGACCCCGTATCAACTGGACCCCGTATCAACTCGAACCCTACCACTTGCGGTGGCACTTGGAGAGACTTATGTATATACTAGTTGACCCGCACAACTTCGTCTGCGTCACAATTGTCATTACTGCTCCGCTCCTTTTGGTCTTAGCGTGATGATATATAGCCTATAGCTTTCCTCGATTAATGGGCTATCTACCACTTACAGATTTTTTTAAAATCGAACCAGTAGTTCCTGAGATTAGCGCGTTCAAGCACACAAAGAATCTCTTCAGCTTTATATTTTAGCATAGATTATGTCTTCCAATGGGGCAATATTACTCAGTCATGGAGATCAGAAAGGCAGTCGCTTAGATTCTACAAATGCTCGACCCCGGAATAACGGCGGGAGGGGGGGGGGGGGTTCGAACCCCTTTCTTATCAAGCAAAATACAGTTATCTTTTTTGATGCTAATTTTATTTTTATATGTATTTTCCAGTGCGAGCGCATGTTTGAGGAGAATGAGGACGAGATCACGTCGCTGTACAAGAACAGGCCTGACGACGATATCATGCCGGACGCCGAGAGAGAGGTAAATTAGTAACTTTCACTAACCGTGGATATAACTATGTGCCGTATGGTGCCGTAAGAGAATAAAACCATCCCATCACTCCCCGTGGGTGTCGTGAGAGACGACTAAGGGACTCACCAGAGAATGGGCAGCAGCGTTCTCTGTAAAACACAACACCATACACTGCGATCGCCAACCCGCCTGCCATTTATGGCAAACCCTCCCTTTTGGGGGAGGCCTATGTCCAGCAGTGAACGTTTTTCGACTGTTATGATGATGAAAAATAACTTGACCCAAAGTCACCTAGACACTGTAAAATTTTGACGCCGCGCGCTGTAACAACTCGACCTGGTAACAACTGGACCCGGTAACAACTGGACCCGGTAACAACTGGACCCAAAGTCAAAGCGTGTATTACAATTACGCCATTAAACGGCACTTTTGAACGTTATTCACATTTCAAATAATATAAAAATTCTAAAGTGACTACTGTCCATTCGGAAAGGTAGATTCTTATGGAGAAGAATGGACAAGAAACTCCATAGTTACTCTTTTCAAATTAATCTTTTACAATATTTGGTATACAAAAATTTAGTTATATGTGAGGACCATGCACCTAGGGTATGCAGAGGTAGACTTATTAATTTTCTAAATAAGTAGGTACATGATACACATTTACAAATATTGTAATCAGTAATTAACAGTGTGTGAGTACGCAGAAAAATACAAACACAATAACCCCGTATCAACTCGACCCCAATCACTCGTGGCATCACTTAGGAGAGACTTATATCCAGCAGTGGACTGCTACAGACTGAGTTGATAGTGAGTAAAAAGCTTTCAAGCATATCTTGATCGGAAACCGATGGGTGACCATCTTAACATAACGAGTTTCCTCCGTGCCTCGGAAAGCACGTTAAGCCGTTGGTCCCGGCTGTCATTTGTAGATCTTTGGCAGTCGTTACGGATAGTCAGAAGCCAGTAAATCTGACTCCAGTCTTGCCATGAAGTACCGTGTTACCCAGTTAATGGGTTGTGGAGGTCTGGTAGGCAGCCGCTCCACGTAAAATACTGGTATTCAGCTAAATCCGGTTTGACTGGAAGCCGACCCCAATATAGTTGGGAAAAGGCTAGGCAGATGATGATGATCTTGTACGTAAACAAGCAAAAAACAGTGGCAAACAAAAGATATGTCGGTCTAAGAGAACTAAATAAGTACAATATAACGGCTGAAATTGCAACGCTAGAATGGCATAGTCTATTTCGTGCACGTTCCCCTATTAGGTGGCACCACAGCAGTGTTAATGTCAAGTATTCTAACGCTAAAGTTTCGAATATACAACACTAGATGGCAGAGTCAACGCCGTGTACGTTCGCGGTTAGCGGTGACGTCATATAGCGGCCGTAATACAGCGGTCAATGACGTCACTAGAACGTTTTCTATGTAAACGGAAGGTACGGTGTCAGTCACCGCTATCTAGGAAACTGCGGCATTGTGGCACCGCTAACTAGGAAACCCAAGCACCTCCACGGTAGCCCGCGAAATTCAAATATTCTTACGTTTTTTTAGGTTTTATGTTGATTAAAGTATGATTCGCGGGTGTAAGAGTTATGTATTTTCAGAAATGGGAAGATGCAAATACAGAATTTATGAGAATTTTGTCAGTAAAATGATATAAAAGTATAAAATAAAGGCCATTGCAACGTTTTTATTTTGGTTAGTATCGATTTTTAACAAAAATAATGAATTAAAGTAACGTGAAACGGAACGTATTTAAAAACAACAATTAGCGTTTGCTGACGTATCTGCTGTTATGCCAACGAAAAGGAAACCTTATGTCTTTGAGTTAGGACAGTTCTTGACCAGTGATAGACACGAGTGACGTCATCGTCCGTTTCCGAGCGAACCTTTAAACTGTCGGTTTCAAAAAGCAATTTTGGCAATAAATTAAAGCGTCTTCATTTCTTATTTATGTGGTGGTCTATTCTAGATGGAGTTCTTTAAAATTAAGGCAAAAATGGAAATATTGCATGTTCTCTATTATAACCATTCAAGTCAGCAATAAAACTCCATAAGACCAGGTAACCCGAAAAAATGACTATTTCATGAAATCTTGACATTTGAGGAATATACTGACTTACTGTTGGAAACGAACGACTTTGCCGGTCAGTGTGAAGCTGTATGTTAGCTGTGTGTCGAGTAATTTTGAAATACAATCAAAATTACTCGGAAAACGAAGGAGATATAATTATTTTAAACAAATATATCTGTCCCTCTCGCGAAAACGCTGTTTTCTATGGCAGCTGTATAGGCGTCATAGACGATGACGTCAAAGTTTACATCGAACTTCTCTTTCTAATTGTAATCTTTGAAGCTTTACAACTTCATCGCTGATGAAGATATTTAAAAAATAATTTCATGATTGTTTACTAGAGCTAATAAGTATTTCATTTTGCAAGTAAAAAAATCGCATGCATATATGGTAGGTCACTGATCGATGGAACTGTCAAAATTTTAGCAGATTACCGTATACGTCTGTCATGCATTCGTCATTATTATTATTATCTATTTATTTCGGACATAATCCGTAAGTGTTAGTAAACATTTTTCTTAAGAGCTATGTTAGTAGGAACATAATACATTTTTCTTAAAAACTACAATTTTCCCGTCACTATTCCCACCCAGTGTGCCTGTATGGGACAGTCATGGCGGGATGCAATCATTTGCATCCCGCCATGACCGAGATTACCATTTTACGCCATTTCTTTCAGTGGAGTGTCAGTGGTTGACCATTGGAAAGTCATAATGACGCTATTATGTTAGTAGATTACCAAACTTGTCAAAATCAACAATAGGGAACATGCAATATTTCCATTTTTGCTTTAATTTTAAAGAACTCCATCTAGAATAGACCACCACATAAATAAGAAATGAAAACGCTTTAATTTATTGCCAAAATTGCGTTTTGAAACCGACAGTTTAAAGGTTCGCTCGAAAACGGACGATGACGTCACTCGTGTCTATCACTGGTCAAGAACTGTCCTAACTCAAAGACATAAGGTTGCCTTTTCGTTGGCATAACAGCAGATACGTCACCAAACGCTGATTGTTGTTTTTAAATACGTTCCGTTTTACGTTACTTTAATCATTATTTTTTGTTAAAAATCGATACTAACCAAAATAAAAACGTTGCAATGGTCTTTATTTTATACTTTTTTATCATTTTACTGACAAAATTCTCATAAATTCTGTATTTGCATCTTCCCTATTATGAGATCAGTGATAGACCATTCTGACACTATTTGTACCGGACGGGCGTGATCGACTGGAACGGGGTTGTGATGGGGTAGGTCTATCCTTCTTCTTCTCCTCCGAAGTGAACTGTGACCGACCGACGGCGTCCAGCCGCGCTGACGTCCTGTACCGGAAACTGAGGCTCTTCCGCACCTAACGTACAACGTTCTTCTATCTTGCCAAGTACTTGCTGTCTTCGGGGTAGATTGGGGTGCAGGGTGAATGCTTACCAGGGTTAAATAATAGGCAGGAATTTGACAACACTGCAGCTAATGGTTTAAGGGCAAATTCGCGAGTTCTGTGATTCTATTTATAGATTCTAGGGTTTCTTCTGCCGGTGACTACGAGTTTGCTATTTTTTGGCAATTTACTAAGGTACGAGGTTACCTTACCGTAACGAGGCCCAAAAACGACTATCTGCTTCAGTTTATTTTAACTGCAAATTTTAACTTAGGTTCTAGAACATTTTTGGCTATATCTAGGTCTATTCTAGGTCTGGATAGGGGTTGATGCACCTCTATTCAAATCCCCCGAAATTCCCCGTCGAACGGGGTGGAAACCAACCCTTCAACCCTGCCCACTAGTGGGCTTGTTGCATTTAACTATCGAAAATGTTACAAGTTTTGAACTTGCTTACTATTTAGGGTTGATTTCCCGGAAAACTGTGCCCCATGGGCTATGAAACTATCTATATTCGGGTAGGTGCATCATCCCTCTATCCAGCTACACAACTTACCATGCCACCCCTCCAAGGGTGGAGGTACTATAGGTCAGGAACCCGGAAGAGGATAAAAATCTGTGTTTATCCTTTTATCTATTTTGCGGCTTTATGCCTTGCCTGACCATGAAGATGTGTACATATCTGGATAGGGCTGAGTGCCAGGTTTCCAGTGCCTATGGTTTAACCTTCAAGCGGGCGCGTGGGTATTTGTAGCGACAGCGGTCGCGCGTAACCTAAAAGACCTATGTGAGATTTCAGGAATTTAGAATACTGGTAAACTAATAATTATTTATGTTCTATATTCAGACATTATCAATTTTTACCTAGGCAACAATTTTTGGAATTAAAATTAAAACAACCCACTATCGTTCGATTACAAACCAGCTATGCACGCCAGACCCGCCAAACCAAAGTTTTGTTCTCTTGGGAGAATGATTTGTGTTCTCATTTTTATTTAGATGTTTTTGTTTTTATTATTACTATGCAATCGAATCATTACTATTAAAGTGTTTATTTTAATAACTGAGGTATTTTACTTCGAAATAAGTCTTCTCGTCAAGGTAAAAGAAAGAGCCAGGCGCGTGTAGTCGTTTCGACGCCTGCGCCGCGACCTAAACAAATGCATTCTATTCAACTACAAAGGCTCGGAGAAGAGTGGAATGCATTCATTTTCGTGCATAGTGAATTAATGAAAAGCTACTGGTAAAGAGAAACACTTGTGGCGAGAAATCGCGATGTAATCAGCGAAAACTTATCGAGCGCGGTCGATTCGACGCCGCGCGACCGCTTGAAGGTTAAGACCTAAATTCCTAGATGCCCTAAAGACTTAGCACTGAAGGTGCGTGTACATGGTGGTTTTCTTCAACCACCCTACTATTTTGAATGTGAAATGACTATTTTGTGTATACCTTCGATTTGGTAGATTTCCATCAGCCAATCAGAACACGCCCTCTGGGTGCTATCGGGAATGTGTAGGGGAAATGTGTAGCCCTACCTATTGGTCATAATTTTCTTTGAAAATAAGTTTTCCCCAGAATATCTTTTACGTGTTTGGGGAAAACGACAAACATACGATTTAAATCGATTACATAGCTTATAAACTATCACTATGCAAGTACATAAGCTTCTAAGTTCAGTACATAGGCCTACGTCTATAGGTACATAGGTACTATCTATGCGAGTTACACAATGCTAAATGCTTCTCCGCGAATATTTCTATGACTATTTGAGTATATAAGCTCCTAACTTTAAAATATATAAGCTTACGACTATAGGTACATAAGGCTGTTTATGCGAGTTATATAAAGCAAAATGCTCCGTCGCGAACACTATTGTAATAGCAGACTTGGGGCCCAGGTCATAACAAGCAGATATAAATATTGTATCTTTATTTTTCAGATCTGTTTCAAGCACGCCAACTACTGCGAGGAGTGGATGTTACCCGACGACGAGGATACAACGTGGACGAATGAGATGGAAGCAGAGTATATCAAGGTAAGCAAGGCAATAGGCTATTAATAAATTGCAAATCTATTTAGTCCGTCAGTATTGAAAAATAATGGACACGTATGACGGATGGACAGCGGAGGCTTAGTAATAGGGTTCCGTTGGTTACCCTTTAGGTACGGAACCCTAAAAACGAAAATGATAGAGGCACGTATTAATTCGATCTAGATTTTTGGAAAAATAACATTGCTCTTACAGCATTATCCACAAAGAAAACAGCGGAATGCGTTTGTATGGAGAAAGGCCCAGAGTAACCGACTAGAGTCCCCTCTTAAGCGGAGGCGCATCGTGAACGCTGCATTCTCTAGAGAAGAAGCATCATCATGAAACTACGACCTGATAGGACCAATATGTCGTCGCCTTAGACTGAAAACCTCGGGAATGCATTTTTGCTCAAACTTATTTTATTGCATTTCTAGAAAGAAAACCTCGCAACGCACATCTCGATCAGACTAATTTGTTCATTCGATACGTAGCGCCATCTATGACAGTAAATGAGAACCTTTTAAATACTTGCATCTGTCAGTTTGGCGTGAATATACCTTGTAACGAACGTGTTTCGAGTCTATTCTGCTGTAACTGTATAATTTAGTGTTAAATTTGCGGATTAAACCATATTAATTAATAAAAAAGCATAAAACTCGACGTACTAAAGTATTACAGCACACAGTGTTTTCTTCCTCCTGAAAAGTAACTTCTTTTACACCCACGAGGTTTTCACTCGTAAGACGTCGTTCAGGTCGTAGTTGGAGGGGAAACCTTTTCTTCCAAATATTAATCCCTTTTTTTTATCAATTTCCAGGTTCACGGCCCCGACCCGTACGGCTTCGGCGGGCTTCCACCACAGAGCCAGATGCCCGACTTCAGCGAGGACTATGACGACACAGAGGCTCAAGCTGACGACTTCGATGCGCCCGTGGAGAAGGATGAGCTGTAATGTGTGAGTGGTACGGACACAGCAGCTGTAGGGCAGCGCTGAAGCGGCACTCTCAACTATTTGTTATAGAGTAAGATCCCAGACTACTGCCTTGTTTGATCCAGACTTTGATATGCCCGCAGAGAAAGATGAGTTGTATTGTGTTAGTGTGAGATAGAGTGTAGGACCTGTAGGAGGCAGCCATGATGCGTCAATGTCAACTAATAGTGAACATGCAATATTTATTTATTTTATTATTTATGTAAACACAGAAAAATAGTGTAAAAAGGTACTGCTTATTTAATTTTAAAGAACTCCATCTAGAATAGACCACATAAATAAGAAATTAAAACGCTTCAATTTATTGCCAAAATTAAACCGGCAATTGAAATTTTGGCGCGAAAACGGACGATGACGTCACTCCTGTCTGCCACTAGTCAAGAACTGTCCTAACTCAAAGACATAAGGTTGACATTTCGTTATCATAACAGCAGTGACGTCACTAAACGCTGATTGTTGTTTTAAATACGTTCCGTTTCACGTAACTTGAATTCATTATTTTTGTTTAAAATCGATATTAACTAAAATAAAAACGGTGCAATGGCCTTTATTTTATGCTTTTTTTATCATTTTACTAATAATATTCTCATAAATGCTGTATTAGCATCTTCCCTATTGTAATGTAAGGAGTGCAGCACAGAAGTGTCATTGTCACGTTTAATTTACTTGTTAGTTTCGAAATTGCAACGCTAGATGGCACAGTCAACGTCATGTACATTCCTTAGATTCTACATGGATATGATATTAATGAATTCTTTGCATTTAGGGTACTTCCCTTCTCAGGATCGCTTCAATAGGGTAGTTTTAACTAAAAAAATGTAATTACATAGTCCATCAAATAGATTTCCAAAATATATTAGACACGTATTTTTTTCTTATTTCAAGGTAACAATAAACGAAGACGATACATTTGAGGAGCTCGTGGCTAAATTATAACAGCCGCACGGATCGATCTTGAAGGTTAAGCAACGCTTGCCAAGGTTGGTCTGTGGATGGGTGACCATCTTAACATAACGAGTTTCCTTCGTGCCTCGGAAAGAACGTTAAGCCGTTGGTCCCGGCTGTCATTAGTAGATCTTTGGCAGTCGTTACGGATAGTCAGAAGCCAGTAAGTCTGACTACAATCTTGCCATGAAGTACCGTGTTACCCAGTTAATGGGTTGTGGAGGTCTGGTAGGCAGCCGCTCCACGTAAAACACTGGTATTTCAGCTGAATCCGGTTTAACCGGAAGCCGACCCCAATGTAGTTGGGAAAAGGCTAGGCAGATGATGATGATGATGAATAAATGAAGACGATACAGTGCGTTGAAAACTTGTGTGACGTCACTTTCCGATACACTTTTCACCGGTTCCTGATCCTCCTGATCATTGACGCGTTTTTTTTCGTAAATTTTGATTGATTTGATAAAACAAAAAATACGTGTCGAATATTTTTCGAAAATGTAACTGACGGACCAAATAGGATCATATTTTTTTTTTTATCAGGAAACATCCCTATTTTCTACCTAAACACATACTAAACATGGCTGCCTACCTCTTAGAGGTGTTATAGTATTAAGATATCGACCAATTCTTGCTCATTCAACTTTAGATGGTATGGCATCTATTTTAAGAAATAATCTTTATTCCAAATTTTTTAAAGTAAACCTTATTTTGGCATTTGTAAGTACGTAAAAAATAGAATTTAATATATTTTCGAGTTTTGAGAGCAGTCAAATCCATTTCTACTATAGAGGGCCTCGTAGGAATGTTTTGACGTATAAAAAGGATACAGTTTCGTTAACTTTAGTGAATTTTGGGTATATAAAATTCAATCCCATATTATTTGGTTTAATTTTGACACAAATTGTATCATACAAAAATATTTTAAAATATATCTATACTAATATATAAAGCTGAAGAGTTTGTTTGCTTGAGCGCGCTAATCTCAGGAACTACTGGACCGATTTGAAAAATTATTTCAGTGTTAGATAGCCCATTTATCGAGGAAGGCTATATATCATCACGCTAAGATCAATAGGAGCGGAGCAGTAATGATAATTGTGACGCAGACGAAGTTGCGCGGGTCAACTAGTTAAATATATCTTTCTGCGTCTGTGTTTCCAAACGCTTACAACCCTAATCTCTCAATGTTAGAGTGAACAGGCTCCTTCTGGGTAAGCTCGCTCCATCGTAGACTTTGTCTCTGTCATCTCTGACATAGACTAGAGTCAAGAGCAAACCCATTACAAATAAAAATAAAAAAAAAATTAATATAGTATCCAATTCAAATAAATATCAAGTGCGAAACAAGTCTTATAGTTATCGTAAAACTAGCTGATCTGGCAAACGTTGCCCGAAAATAAAGAATTATTATTATTTTGCCACATAAATAAAAAAAGCCTACGGTCTATTCTCAGACTTACATAAATATACACAAAAAATATTATAAAAATCGGTCAAGCCGTTTCGGAGGAGTGCGATAACAAACACAGTGATACGAGATTTTTACATAATTATTAGTTTACGTTACTATACGTCAAAGCATTCGCGCTAGGATCTCAGATCGCTCGATAAAACGTATTTATTGTGCAATGATAATAAAATTGTTTACTCTCAAGAGTTGTAAAATACATACGTTTAAATGTTGTTCTATGTGATTTTCATTATATTATGTCTTTCTATAAGTCTACAAAAAGTGCCTTCTAATGTCGCTAGGGTTTTTAAAAGATTATAGCGACTTAAAACATTGCCATAGAATAGCAATGCAAGTAATATTATAAAATTACTAGGTGACTTAATTTGTTGGCAAAATTTTAGAGGTTTAAAGTACTCATAAAGATACTATGAAACCGCATTTAAAAAAATATCCAGCTGTGACAGACAGACAGACTTAGTCTCACCATAAGGAACCCTAAAAGAGGAGCTCCTGGCTAGATAATAACAGCCGCACGGGTCGATCTTCAAGTTTCAGCAACGCTTGCCTAGGGTGATCAGTGGATGGGTGACCATCTTAACATACCGAGTTTCCTCCGTGCCTCGGAAAGCACGTTAAGCCGTTGGTCCCGGCTGTCTTTTGTTGATCTTTGGCAGTCGTTAGTATCGTATAGTCAGAAGCCAGTAAATCTGACTCCAGTCTTGCCAACAAATACCGTTTTACCCAATTTAATGGGTTGTGGAGGTCTGGTAGGCAGCCGCTTCACGTAAAATACTGGTTTTCAGCTGAATCCGGTTTGACTGGAAGCCGACCCAATATAGTTAGGAAAAGGCTAGGTAGATATAATAGTATTATACTATACTAGCGTCAAAAACAAATTTAATGTATGTCTATTATTAGACATACATTAAATTTGTTTTTGACGCTCGACGCTGACGCTTGTAGCGTAAGGTGAATGTGCTTGGAGCGTCGCATTTCGTGGCCGGCGTTCTTCAACACATCATTATCATCTGCCTAGCCCTAATGTATGTCTATTATACTACAAGCCCACAAAGTAGCGCTGCAAGCAGTAGCGAAGTTCGTCTGACTTAGAAATGACGCTTGTAGCGAATTGACGCCTCAAGCGTGGCGTTACTTTCGTGGCCGAGGCATAACAGCCTCTCTTTCGGCTTGGGCGTTTCTTCGGCATTGGCTGCTATTACAAAGTTTGCTTACTTGCAATGTACTATTTCATATTATTTTTCCCACTAAAAGATTGCCAATAAATTGAAAATCCTGTATATTTCGTTGAATAACCAAGTTGTGTTAAAACGACTACCTACAGTCGTAATGTGAGAATTTATGGAATTTTTTTAAATTGCATTTGTGCTTGAATGTTATTATGATTAAGTTATATTTTTGCCCAATATTGAATGGTTTTAATATTTAATGTATTATTTATGTATTTCAGACATTTAATGCCCGATCCCTATGTCGAAATCACAGTGTTTTCAAAATCATAGCTTTCATTAGTTCATAGTAAGTAAGTTGTGATTCAAGAGTGACTTTTAGACTAGTAAGATAGAATAATAGAAATTAATTTAATTGAATATTATTCATAATAATTCATTATTGGTAAGATGGAAGAAATCGGGCATATTTCATATTCCTTAAAAAAACAATTACAGTTGTATTTCCAATGGATTCTACGACAACTCAGCCCAAGGATACCTCGACCGCTTTGTTTTAATCCAAATCTAATATTCAGGTATTACTGTGCCAGCATAAGGCTGACTTTCCAATGGAGCGGAGAGGAGAGGAGCGGGGCGGAGCTGTGTCAAAATTAACCAATGGAATTGCATAAAATCTCCGCTCCGCTTCAATGGACAAGGATATGCGAACTACTCGTAGTTTAAAAATTCATACAAAATTGAGAAATGGAGTGGGAAAACAGAGCAGGGTAGCGGAAAATACTGCCAGCCGGTAACCCATTTAAATTACTCACCGCGTTAACTCTGGTTAGCTCCGCAGTATCCGCAACTCAGCTCCACACCGCCTCGCTCCGTATTAATGGACATGCTTGGTCGCAAGCCCGAAGTCCGGAGTTGCGGACTGTGGCTAGCCATTCATTAGGAGCACAGCGGCGCGGAGCGAGGCCGAGTTCACGCGTCGAGTATAGAACCGGGCAGCCGGTTTCTTCGCTTCCCGGTATTTTTTATGAAATTTTAAACTAGTTCTCAAATTCTAGCAAATTTCTGAAGCGGAGCGGAGATTTTATGCAACGCTATCGGAATCATTTGGCACAGCTCTGCTCCGTTCCTCTTCGGTCTATTGGACAGTCAGCCTAGAGTCTAAATATATGCAATACGTAGATGATGTATGCAGCTCTGCTATTATGAAAATTACTAGGTGACTGCAATTTCCATTAGCTCAATATTGCATTTTGTATGAAACAGCTGATATTTTTTTCGAGTATTCGGAATTTTCTCGAAGTAAAAGTTGCTTATAATCATGTGTACTTTCACTGCCTAAGAGGTTGCTGGTGTTTTACAAATAACCCTGTATAACATATAGCCTTCTCCGATAATGGGCTATCCAACACTAAATATTTTTTTAAATTCGATCCAGAAGTTCCTGAGATTCCCCCTTCAGCTTCAAGAATTTGTCATGAAAACTTTCCGAACTGTCCCGGGTCGAGTTGTAGTGATACCATATCAATAAACTTTTATATGTTAAGGGTATACTTACCTAGAATGAGTTTATGTTTATCTAAATGTATGTCGTGGTAATGTGAGTGATTTTTAAATGGGTATTAAATATTTTGTTTGAATAAAATTGTGTTTTATTTGTTTAACTAATAAGGAACAAAAGTCTACAGAAGTTTGAGGGTTCACTTTTCAGAACTGGAGGATAATTCCTCCCTATAGGTTAGGTTAGGTTAGGACAGCCCCCATTCATTCGGACCCGAGGTGGCGGCGCGTGGTGTCCCCCCGCGCCCCTCTTTGACGTCGCGGGGGGAGTCAAACCCCTCCCTCCCCCCGCTGCCCCGAGGTGGCCTGCAGAGGCGGGCCGGCACCAGCCGGGGATTACGGAAGTCGCATTAGTTCTCGCGATCCCCGGTTGGTGAGAGATGGAGCACCGGGGTGGTTTTAGTCAGTAAGAGTCTGACAGACCCCTCCGCCCGCCCCAGGGCGGAGGACATCCATGAGGATTAAACCCCGTTATAAAAAAAAAAAAAAAAAAAAAGGTTAGGACAGCTAAAAATAGGTGTGTTATTAATTTTCAGACTACTTTCTAACATCAAAATAAATCAAAATAGCAGCCGGACAGCTACCTTCCTTCTAAGCTTGAAGATATAGGGAGCGTGCAGAAACTATAGGTGGCAGCACAGAAATGTCACTGTCAAGTATAACATTCAAAATAGCTACGCTAGATGGCAGTCTTCTTCGCGCACGTTCCCCTAAACTGAGCGTGCAGGAACCACAGGTGGCAGCACAGAAGCGCCAAAGTTAAGTATTCTGACCCTGAAAACTTCGAATATGCGACACTAGATGGCATAGTCAAAAAACACGAAGGAAAATTGTTTCTCAGAATATTTCTAGATAACAACCGCCGCGTAGTTTAATGTCGCTTAAAACCTAAATAAAATATGCTTTGACTATTAATTTTTAACCCGCGACCAAAAAAGAGGGTTGTTATAAGTTTTAGGTGGTAAAACACCCCTCTTTTGGTCGGGGATTAAAAATACTTAAAAGCTACACAGGCAGACACGTGGCGAAGTCTCTGCCTGTCTCTGTGGCACCGTAGCTCTTAAACGGGTGAACCGCTTTGGATGCAGTTTTTTTTTTATTTGAATGCAGGTTTTCCTGCGGTAGTTCTTAGACAAGTTTTATCAAAATCAGTTCAGCTGTTTGAAGATCATCAGCTCTTTTCTAGTTGATGAAGGCATTTAACCAGCTTTTAAGAGGTCTCTTTTATAGCGAGTAAATAGCCGATAGCTACTAGTTTCCTGCGGCGGTGAAACAAGTGCTTCGTTTTTCCACACGGACGACCGGTACCTTGTGCTTAGTACAGAACTACAGACTGATGAATGGTAATATTCAATGTAACGTTAAAGGATTATTTCATCAGTGTGGACGCATATACAGACGAACGCGAATCTTGGAGTGCAGAAAGCGTATTCTTCTCAGCAGACTGACGCAATGACAGCGCGCACGCCGGAAACAGATGCGCATAGGTGCATGGTCGGTTCTCAAGCACGCGCTGCGCTGCGCCACGAATAAATTGGAATTAAGAAAAGTAAAGTTAAAAACCAAATAAAAATAAAACAATCAATAACATCCATAAATTGATTTATTAATAAACTTAATATCAAATTGTCTGTAGGTACACAGTAAATTCATACAACCGAGTGTTATAAAATTGCTGTTATTATCAAAAATATAACTGTATTTTAGAAATACGGTCTTATATCTAAATTATATAATAATGTTGGTTATTTTGCCGTGAAAAATATAAGTAGAACCCTGTTTGAAGGTAAAGTTTGTAAATAACATATACCTAATAACTAAATTGAGCATTTGTGAATGAAGAGGCAAGAAAGTCTATTATAATAGTGACAAAATAAATATGATCTGTTGTAATGGGACTTTTTAAATAGCCAAAAAATAATTTAAACCATCTGCAACGAAAAACAACTACGATTTTAACAGTCTATGTATGTTCCACAGTAGCACCTAAATTACTCAATTGCTTTTGGTGAATCTTTTTTAATATAGTCCGAGTGACATAAGCTACATTATACACGAAAAAAATAAATTTGGCGGACGTTTTATTGCTGTTGTATTGAGTAGGGTATCAAGTGAAAGAGGAGGAAATCCGAGTTATATTAAAATATGCTAAGGAAACTGTCACTGGCATGGATCAGAAGTGTGGTGGTTTTTATTTAAGAAGGATAACAATGCCTCAAGAATAACAGGCCCATCTCACTTATAAGCCATGTCTACAAGTTGTTTTCAAGAGCCATTATGAATCATCGCAAGCAGATTTGACGATAGCCAGCCTCCCGAACAAGCCGGATTCCGAAAAGTCTTTAACATCGTAGACCACATACGCTGCGGCAGGTTACATAGAACACCGAGGAACAGAACCTGCCACCTGCCTGCCTGCATAGTTGTGGATTACGTGAAAGCCTTCGATTCAATCGAGACTTGTACTGCAGTCTCTCCAACGGAGCCAGATTGACTATGAGCACATCGAGGCATGAAAACGCCACCACGTCAGTCCAACTTTAAAATAAGACCTCATAAACTACCTCCTACATCAGGGTGTTCGTCAGGGAACCATCATCTGTCCGAAACTGTTCACCACTTCACTAGGATGTCTGCAAGGTTCTGGCCTGGAGAAGGCTAGACGTTGGTGTTTATGGCGAGTACATAACTCACCTTCGATTTTTCGACGATATAGTTATCACGGCTGAGATCACTATGGAGAACCTTAGGCTCAAATCACACCGAGATGGCATCGAAGCGGCGAGCAGTTTCAGTGTCATATAATTTTAAACTTTATCTTCATTACTATTACACATATAAACGCGGGAGTCGTCGGGGTGCTCGCGGAGTCGCGGGCGGCCGCGCGACCGTTTCAAGTTTCTCAAGCGATACTATGTGTTATAGTAATGAAGATAAAGTTTAAAATTATATGACACTGAAACTGCTCGCCGCTTCGCTGCCATCTCGGTGTGACTTGAGCCTTAGTACAATGCTCGACGACCTCAAAAGAGCCTCCAAGACAAACAAACATGGACGAACAAAGGCAATGCTATATATCCATAACATTCCTATCAAGATCGGAGACTCGACACTCGAAATTGTAGACGATTACATACCAGGACAACCGGTCCAGTAAGGCAGGTCTATCTTCGAGAAAGAGGTCTATTGTCTAAGCCGACTCAGCTGGGCAGCGTTCGGGAAGCTTCGCGGCATCCTGCCATCTTACCAGTGCACGTTGCCATAGATGACTTATGGAACCGAAACATGGCCGCTCACAATGGGCCTCATAAGGCTTAAAATCACCCAAATGGCACTGGAAAGTGGCATGCTTAGAGTTCCCTTGCGCGATCGAATCAGGAATGAAAAGATCCGCAGGAGAACTAAGGTTACCGACATAGTCCGAAGATGATGATATTACAAAGCTACAAAAAAAAAATAACTTGTTTTATGAATATTACCAAGTCATTCTATTGAACTTAGTTAGCAAATTTTAGTTTTTCAAATATATGTTACGTACTTCATTTTGTATTTAAGGTTTAATTATTTTTTAGGTCTTTGATTTATAACGGTTTTCCCATTGCTTCCGAAGATAAATCATGTTACATCAATACTGGGTACAGAGAGAAAATATCCTGTTTTGTTTACATGCTTTTACAAGTTCTATTTGCTTTGTAGAATTTTGTAGACCTTAGTGCCAATTCTAATATTCTTAAGCAAAATTCCCGTTCGCATAGCTGTCGTATTCTGTCAAAATTGTAGGGAAATTAAGAGGTATTCTTGCGAATCCAAACGTTGAACTTAGGTGGTAGGATACAAATAATTCTCTTCATTATGGATCCTATCGGACACCGCAAACTAGGAGAGTTAACATGGAGTGGCTGTGCCTGCCTACTTGACCTCCACAACCCAGTAACTGTGTAACACGGTACCCGGTAACAGGGTAACACGGTACACAGTAAGTGGGTAACACGGTAACCAATAACTGGGTAACACGGTACACAATAAGTGGGTAACACGGTACCCAATAACCGGGTAACACGGTACGGTAAACTTCGCTTCTGACTAACCGTAACGATTTACTTGTTAACATAATATTGTACAGCCCAAACTGACTCGACGCAAAACACGAAAAAACTTTTCGAGGTTTCCATTGCACGACATTAGGGTGAAGTTATCTGTGAGATGAGCTTATGAGAAATTAGATTGGTAAATCAGGCTGTCCTGAAAGTTGCTGAATATTAAATGTTGCCAGTTCTTCGTCTGTTTGAGTTGAAATGGTTATGGGATCTATTGAAAAGGTAGTTGCTAGGTTACATGGTAAATTTGACTTCACATTTTATCTGAAAAATAAATATTTTAATTTTAGTTTGGTCAACGTTTACGGTATGTTAAAAAATTTAAAGCTATAGCCGGTCTATAGAGTAGTTGACAAAAAAAAACTAATTTGTCCGTCAGATAGATTTCCAATGAATATGGGACACATATTTTTTTTTTACGTAAACAAAAAAATTAAGACGATACAGTGTGTTGAGAACTCGTGTGACGTCACTTTCCAAATTTACCGAATAGTGACGTTATGAGCCTCCTCTCCTGATCTTTGATACGATTTATCTTCGTATAAATAATAATATTCTTTCTTTTCGGACAACAATGATCCAGCGTGTTAGTAAACAATATTAAAACTTACTAACTTTTTATGTTTATAAATACATATCAAATATTTTTCGATTGTCTGACTAAAGGTCTAAGGGACTTCTCACTCTTATTCAGCTTATGTCCACAGTTAACAACGATTTTGTATGGAGACGAGTATGCATCCGTTCAGCTTTCCGCGTCTATTCAGATTTCGAGGCAAACAAATATAAAATTGAAGACAAAATGTGTTATTATCATGCGAGTGCTATAGATAGAGTTCAGCGCTGTTGCTACAAGTTTACTTACAACGCTGTACGCGGCTGATAGAAGCAGAATATGGAACATACAATATTTCAAATTCTTGCTTTTAATTTTTATGAACTCCATCTAGAATAGACCACCACATAAATAAGAAATGAAAACGCTTTTATTTATTGCCAAAATTACGTTTTTAAACCGACTTTTAAATTTTCGCGCTAAAATGGACGATGACGTCACTCCTGTCTGCCAAGAACTGTCCTAAATCAAAGACATAAGGTTGCCTTTTCGTTGTCATAACAGCAGTGACGTCAGTAAACGCTGATTGTTGTTTTTAAATACGTTCCGTTTAACGTTACTTTAATTCATTACTGAAGAGTTTGTTTGTTTACTTGAACGCGCTAATCTCAGGAACTACTGGTCCGATTTGAAAATTTTTTGTAGTGTTAGATAGCCCATTTATCGAGGAAAGCTATAGGCTATATATCATCACGCTAAGACCAATAGGAGCGGAGCAGTAATGAAAATTGTGACGCAGACGAAGTTGCGCGGGTCAACTAGATTTTGTTATAAAATTGATATTTACTGAAATAAAAACGTTGCAATGGCCTTTATCTTATTTATTTTTTTCATTTTATTAACAAAATTCTCATAAATTCTATATTTGCATCTTCCCTATTGTATAAGTTTGACCAAAATCGTTTAGCGAAAAGCGAATGGAGCTGAATAAGTGTGAATAGTCCCTTAATAGAATCATATATTTTGCACAGGAATCATCCTTCACCGTGTAAACTTAGAACTGGAGTGAGCATGAAGTGAACTATTATTCCATTTTGTGTATATGGGTTGACAGCTCTGCATGCATGCATTCATATTCCCTTCACCAGAGTACAAGTTGAGAGATTTACAGAATAGCAATAGAGGTAGATTCAGATTACTATTGTTTTTATATATGGCAAAGAAAGCCGGTGTCGACTATTCTGCCAGTGTCCAAAGTATGTTGGAGAAGCAAGTGTGCAATATTTTATTTTCTTATTATGAGAGAACAATATTTGCTGCAGAGACAAGTAATTAGATTCTTAAAGCTTGCAGTAGTGAATTCATGTGAAAAGTGTACTTCACAAACGTTATCTCTGACCCAGACCAGAGTCAAGACCAATCCCATGACAAATAAAAAAAAGTTTGAATCCACCTGTTTCTAATTAATTGTGATTTTAAGTAAAACACTTAACTTAGATAATATAATAATCTATATAATAACTTAAATTAAATATACGCTAATATAATACAGACCTGTGTTCTTTATGACTAAAAATATGGAATGTATTGTATAATGTGTTAAAATGGTTTTTTTTTTAATACAGTCACCAAAATTTAAGAAGTCCGATGTGACAGCTGAGTGAGAGGGACAGAAGATTGCTTTACAACAAGTGCAAAAGAGATTTATTTTTATATCTATTTTATACTTACTTGTAAAGCAATGTTGTTAGGTGAGCTCGTGGCTAGATAATAACAGCCGCACGGGTCGATGTTCAAGGTTAAGCAACGATTGCGAAGGTTGGTCTGTGGATGGGTGACCATCTTAACATACCGAGTTTCCTCCGTGCCTTGGTCCCGGCTGTCATTTGTAGATCTTTGGCAGTCAGAAGCCAGTAAATCAGACTCCAGTATTGCCATGAAGTACAGTGTTACCCAGTTAATTGGTTGTGGAGGTCTGGTTGGCAGCCGCTCCTCGTAAAAAACTGGTATTCAGCAAAATCCGGCTTGACAGAAAGCCGACCGCAATGTAGTTGGGAAAAGGCTAGGTAGATGAGTAAAGCAGTGTTGTATCCTGTTGTCAAATCGGATTTCTTACATTTTGGTGACTTTAGATTCCCACTCAGTTGTGACAAAAGTACGCAGTTTAACTTAGTTTCAAATTGGGAGAATCCTAGTTTTTCTAACAATGGGGAATATACATGTAGGGTTCCGTACCCGAAAGTTAACCAACGGAACCCTACTGCGGGCTGTATTTCAAGAACCGTAATAGTAGTAGTAGTTTTGCCTGCGACTTCGTACACGCATATCCATTTGTAAAATGTGTTCCCGTAGGAATTTGGGTCAATCACCTACAGTCCCCAAGGAATAGGTTCCTTTATCGCTTTTTCGCCATTGTATGTAGGTATAGCATAATCAGCCTATAACGTTCCCACTGCTGGGACACAGGCCTCAGGCGATGGCACATGTCATAGAATTTGGTTCAAGGACAAGCCGGTTTCCTTGGTGCGATGACGTAACGCGCGAACGCCGGCGTTCGCTTGGGGATTAGCAGGCGGAAGAAGTAACAATGTATATTTATCAAGACAATTAACTTACCGGACTGCGACCAAGCTGCGTTTTGTATCGTTGTCACTATTCATTTTATTGAAAAGTGACAGAGGAATATAGATTTTTCGTAAAGTTACCAAAAACAGTTTCATGGTTTTTTTTTTTTGTTCTATATCTTTGTCTGAAAACGGTAAACAGATTTCAGACGGAAATGGCTTTGAGATTTCTTAGCGACTCATTTTTGGGTGAGTACACAATTTTGGACATGAACAGGCCAATCGGCCACAAAACAGATATAAAATAAGATAGAGTTTTCTACAAAATGCCTGCCATGAAATGATATTCAATGACATTGACGGTGACAATGTCAAAACTCTTATTTTTTTTTCTGTATTTTGTAAAGGTTTTAGTCGTTTTGGATAATAGTTTTATATACTTTTTTGTATTTACACTATACAAAAAAGTATATACAGTATAGTATCTATACTAATATTAAAGCTGAAGAGTTTGTTTGTTTGTTTGCTTGAACGCGGTAATCTCAGGAACTACTGGTCCAATTTGAAAAAGACTTTCAGTGTTAGATAGCCCATTTCTCGAGGAAGGCTATAGGTGATATATCATCACGCTAAGACCAATAGGAGCGGAGCAGTAATGAAAATTGAGACGCATATGAAGTTGCGCGGGTCAACTAGTACTAATATATAAAGCTGAAGAGTTTGTTTGTTTACTTGAACGCGCTAATCTCAAGAACCACTGGTCCAATTTGAAAAAGACTTTCAGTGTTAGATAGCCCATTTATCGAGGAAGGCTATAGGCTACGTATCATCACGCTAAGACCAATAGGAGCGGAGCAGTAATGGAAATTGTGACGCATACGAAGTTGCGCGGTTCAACTAGTAGGCTATATTTGGGACATTTGTCTTGGTTTGTGTCAGCATTCTTTCAATTTTACATTTTTACATGCTCTATCATGGTCGACCACATCATTGCTTACCATCAGGTGAAATAGTAACGCGAGCCTATCTATATAATATACTAATATTATGAAGCTGAACTTTGTTTGTTTGGTTGACCGCTCAAACGACAGCTCGATGAAATAATCTGGAGGCAGTGGCGTAACTAGCATGGGTGACACCCGGAGCGGATAATGTGGTGCCACCTCACATATTAAAACATATATTTTATAATAAAACCAGTCAACGAACAGTCGGATGTCACCCGGTGCGGGCCACCCCCCTTCACTACGCTACTGCCTGGAGGACTGAGCTCCTCTCGCCAAGGTCGCATCTGTCCGAGGTGTCGGTATATGCTGGTTATGATACATTGTCAGCAGCACATGTTCTTCTGCACGTCTCCGTGAGCTATACTGTCTATGCTCCAGGCGGGTAGTTCTACTTTCCCAGTGTGTGTGGCGTCTTCTTCTGTTGGTGTCCCTGAAATTAAGAAAATTGATATTATAGCTTATTAATCTGCCTAGCTTTTTCCCAACTATATTGGGGCCTGCTTCCAGTCAAATCTGATTCAGCTGCATACCATTTTTTCACGCGGAGCTGCTGCCTACTAGACCTCCACAACCTATTAACAGGGTAACGCTGTATTTCTTGGCATGACTATCAAATTTTCTGTCTTCTGACAATCCGTAAGAACTGCCAAAGTTCTCCAAATGGCAGCCGGAACCAACGGCTTAGCGTGCTTTCCGAGGTACGGTGAAAATGGTCTGGTGGTCAATGCCAAGGTTTGTCTGTAAATGGGTACATACATTTTTTTTTAACGGTGGGATATCCTCATGGATGTACTCCGCCCTGGGGCGGGCGGAGGGGTCTGTCTTACTAACTACAACACCGACGGGTCGGCGGGGGGAGGGAGGTGTTTGACTCCCCCTGCGACGTCATAGGGCGCACAGAAACACTACGCGCTGCCACCTCGAGTCCGTACGAAAGGGGGCGACGCCATCCCTAGGACCGCCGCCCCTGTACCCAGTTAGGGGGGCCGGAAGAGGGCAGCGCATGCCCCCTCCTCCGACGCTCGGTGCGCCTGCTGCGGGGCGCGAGAGAGGTCGAAATCTCCCTCTCCCTTTCCGCAGCCTCCTTCTGCGCGATAACTATTTCGCAGAAGGAGACCACCCCGTCCAAAGATGAGGGCACGGCGCGGCTCCTCCCAAGCGGCACACTGCCAGCGTATGTCGCGCCGTGTCCCACATGAACCTTCCGAAGCAGCCATGCACCGAGAGGACCTGTGTCACACGAAACGATAAGGAGCCGTGCCTTCTCCCTCAGCACAGGTACCGAGAGGACCTGCGTCACACGAAACGATAAGGAGCCGTGCCTTCTCCCTCAGCACAGGTACCGAGAGGACCTGCGTCACACGAAACGATAAGGAGCCGTGCCTTCTCCCTCAGCACAGGTACCGAGAGGACCTGCGTCACACGAAACGATAAGGAGCCGTGCCTTCTCCCTCAGCACAGGTACCGAGAGGACCTGCGTCACACGAAACGATAAGGAGCCGTGCCTTCTCCCTCAGCACAGGTACCGAGAGGACCTGCGTCACACGAAACGATAAGGAGCCGTGCCTTCTCCCTCAGCACAGGTACCGAGAGGACCTGCGTCACACGAAACGATAAGGAGCCGTGCCTTCTCCCTCAGCACAGGTACCGAGAGGACCTGCGTCACACGAAACGATAAGGAGCCGTGCCTTCTCCCTCAGCACAGGTACCGAGAGGACCTGCGTCACACGAAACGATAAGGAGCCGTGCCTTCTCCCTCAGCACAGGTACCGAGAGGACCTGCGTCACACGAAACGATAAGGAGCCGTGCCTTCTCCCTCAGCACAGGTACCGAGAGGACCTGCGTCACACGAAACGATAAGGAGCCGTGCCTTCTCCCTCAGCACAGGTACCGAGAGGACCTGCGTCACACGAAACGATAAGGAGCCGTGCCTTCTCCCTCAGCACAGGTACCGAGAGGACCTGCGTCACACGAAACGATAAGGAGCCGTGCCTTCTCCCTCAGCACAGGTACCGAGAGGACCTGCGTCACACGAAACGATAAGGAGCCGTGCCTTCTCCCTCAGCACAGGTACCGAGAGGACCTGCGTCACACGAAACGATAAGGAGCCGTGCCTTCTCCCTCAGCACAGGTACCGAGAGGACCTGCGTCACACGAAACGATAAGGAGCCGTGCCTTCTCCCTCAGCACAGGTACCGAGAGGACCTGCGTCACACGAAACGATAAGGAGCCGTGCCTTCTCCCTCAGCACAGGTACCGAGAGGACCTGCGTCACACGAAACGATAAGGAGCCGTGCCTTCTCCCTCAGCACAGGTACCGAGAGGACCTGCGTCACACGAAACGATAAGGAGCCGTGCCTTCTCCCTCAGCACAGGTGCTCGCACTGGTCGGATGGCCTCGACAGTGACGAGGCCGGCGGAAGGGCGTGAGAGCCTGTCCCGCCACTCCGCCACCAGGACCTCGCGCAACTGCGACCGACGCAGCTCAATGTGCCGCTGCATCAGTCGCCCGCGCGTCCTCACGCCACCGTGCAGTGACGCGAGGACTTTTGCCTCCAGGTCCCCGGGCGGAGATCGTAAGAGATCGTGCAATAACCCCTGATGACTCTGACGGCTATCACCCTCTGCGGCTTCCGCAGAACAGTGATGGTGCCGTCAGGTCAGCCGCCCAGATTCGGGCCCCATACAGGGCCATCGATCGCACGATCCCCACGTACAACCGCCTGCAGGCGATGCTCGGGTCCCTCAGATTGGGAAGCAGCGTTGACAGCCGTTGACTTGGGCGCCAGCCGCCGGAAACGGGGGCCGAAATCCCACCGGTTGTCGAGCACCAATCTCAGGTTCTTCATCGTAGACTCGACAGCGATACGAGCCCCCCAATAACTATGTGCGATTCCGCCGGGGGCCATTAAATGGGTATCCATAGACCAACCTTGGCAAGCGTTGCTTAACTTTATAGAACGTCCCGTGCGGCTGTTATTCTTTAGGCACGAGCTCCTCAGATATTATACCTTACTACTATTATAAAAGCGAAAGTTTGGATGGATGGATGGATGTTGGTTACTCGACTACCAGAGCGGAGCGCAAGAGACTGTCACTCTTGCTGACTAGAAGCCACCCGTGTTCCTTCAAAGCCCCTTTGCGTTCCAGGATCGCGGTAATTATTTCGAACATTCCGCAACCCTTGCAAGAACATTGTTGAAAATATAGCATGTGTTTTACTTATCCTAGTGGACAAAGCCGTTACCTGTGGGTATCCTAGCGTTGTCCACGTCGGCAGAGTCGTAAGTCCTCAGTGAAGACACCAGGTTGGAGCTGGACAGCTTGAGCAGAGCTGCCGCTGTGTTCAGGAATACTTCGTCGATTCCTTGCTGGAAACAGACATAGGAAATATTAATGAAATTCTTTGAAATACGCTGTGGGCCCGTAAAACACAAAATTTGTACACTCATATCGCCACGGGGCCGCGGTAGACCTCCAAGGAGATAGCAGGACGATTTGGATGTCTTCGATAAGAATTCGCAAGAAGTGGTACAGAAACAGTTCTGGCTAGATATACCCCTGAAGACGGTCGACCTTCTATCGCACTCTCAAACAAGCAGCCTAGATGCGGCTGTGCTGAACAAAGAACTACAGGCGAAAGACACGGGAATCCTTCGGCAGCACAAGACCTTTTAATATGGTGACGCTTACGGGAAGTGTAAACCAGCAGTGGACGTCTTTCGGATCTCATGATGATAATGCTGATGACAAGGGGAGTCTCTGTTTCCTGATAGCTACAACCTTGGGTGTCTTTAAGTCAAGAGTAAATAGGTTATTTCCGGGCAAGCGTGATCCATCGTGGACCACATCATCGCTTACCATCAGGGAAGATTCTGGTTGAAATGATGATGGTAGTTACCTGATCATGTAGGGCTGATGTCTCACAGTATTGTTCTTCTATAGACACCGCGAATTGGGCTGCTTCGCTGGACCATTGATAGCCACCAACATAGACCGAAGAATTGTCAAACTTGAGAAGTAGTGGGCAGGATACATTGCTCGCAGAACAGCTGGTCGATGAGATCGAAAGGTTCTGCGCGTACAGGAAGAAGCAGCGTTGGAAGGTCTCTAACAAGGTGGACCGATGACATGGTGGAGGCTGTGGGGACGATCTAGACACCAGATGCACAGGACCTGTCAATATGGCGACAGGTCCGGAAGGTCTATGATCAGCAATGAATATCTTACGTCCGATATGGGATACCAGAAGCAACGGACCTGTCAATACGCTGACGCTTCAGGGAGACCTCTATGTCCAGCAGTGAACGTCTTTCAGCTGGAATGATGATAGTTACCTGGTCATGTAAAGCTGATGTCTCACAGTATTGCGCTCCTATGGACGCCGCGAATTGGGCTGCCTCGCTGGACTGGACTGCTCTTAGGTCTTCTAAGTCGCTCTTGTTACCGACTACTGAGAGGACCATGGCTTCTGGTACGTTGCTGGAATGGGAGAGAAAACATGGAATTGAAAACCGGGCAAGTCAGACTCACACACGAAGGATTCCGTACAATAAATCGAAAAAAAAAAAAAAAAAAAAAAACTGGCCAAGTGCGAGTCGGACTCGCGTGCAAAGGGTTCCGAACGAATTTCTTTCTTTTTTAACATGTTATTTGAACACTATAAAATTCTTATAGATTTTTCTTTAATCTATAGATAAAGATCTATTATCTCCATTGTTTTTCAAAATTTTAGGCTCAGTAGTTTCGGAGATAAGGGGGAGGAAATGGTCATTTTCGTCTAATTTCTTGAATAACTTCAAAATCACATATTTTAAAATTATGAAAAAAATATAATTAAAACCCTTACAGTAAGCCCTTTCTCTTGATATGTCACACGACATTGTTAAAAAAAAAAATATTTTTTAATTTTCTAGTTTAACCCCCAAAAGTAACCCCATACTAAAAATTTAATAATTTACGTAACGTTTCCGTGTTTGGGTAAAAAAAGTCTGTATGTGTGCCAAATTTCAACAGAATCAGTCCAGTGGATCCGGAGAAAACTGGCTATGACAGACGGACAGACAGTCAGACACCCGAGTGATCCTTTGAGGGTTCCGGTGTTTATTCGGAACCCTAAAAACATCCCTTTTCCCATTCCTTTCTTGTATGGAGAAATCGGAACATCAACTCCATCTAATGTTGTTCGACGGACTCTAGAACGTTGTGGTCGGTGGTTATTATTGTGACTTGAATGAGTGTGAATAATAATTTTATTTAAAAGCAAACTGTTTTTCTATTGCGCAATAACCAACCTACCTATATCCTATCCTATTATCCTGGCTGATGTAACCTAGAGTTGTACCATTGCCAAAATGTTGTTACAGTGGCAATAGAAATACACTGAAAATTTCTACGGTCTACCTATTACGGTTCTCGAGATATTGCCCGCTGACAGACAGATGGACAGACGGCGGAGGCTTAGTAATAGGGTTCCGCCGGTAACCCTTTGAGTACGGAACCCTAATAAAAGAACTACATACCTCTGCAACTCCTTCACCCATCCCTTGATAGCAGCAAAACTGTTAACGCTAGTGATATCGAACACAAGAAGCGCTGCATTCGCGTTCCTGTAGTACATTGGCGCCATTGAACGAAACCGCTCCTGACCGGCCGTGTCCCATACCTGGAATGTTTAGAAGTAGATATTAGAATACCATGGACCCCAGGCTAATTAATAATAATAACACTAGTTGACCCGCGCAACTTCGTCTGCTCCTGCTCCTATTGGTCTTAGCGTGATGATTGGCCTATAGCCTTCCTCGATAAATGATCGACTATCTAACACTGAAAGAATTTTTCAAATCGGACCAGTAGTTCCTGAGATCAGCGCGTTCAAGCAAACAAACAAACTCTTCAGCTTTAGCTTATTAGTAAGTATTTATGTAGATATGCCTGCCGAGGTCGGACCGTGAATCATGGGCGCCCATGATAGACGCGGCGAGGCAACGAGGCGGTACTTCGCCTCGGATTTGCTAGATCTCTTTTTTTTATATTTAGTAATGGGCTTGCTCTTGACCACAATCACGCCTGATGGAAAGCGATAGATGAGGTCTATGATGGAGCGAGCGTGCCCAGAAGATGCCTGTTCACTCTTGATTTGAAGGCAGACGGGTTATATGTGGACGGGAACACAGATGCTGGCAGAGAGTTCCACACTTTAGCTGTGCATATAATAAATGTGGAAGAGAAGCGCTGGGTACGACTAGTCGGGATATCGACCAAGTACGGATGGTACCCTTTTTTTTTAAGGATGGGAAATCATCAAATGACTCCTCCCGCTTTGGGTGAAGCAGAAGGGAGTGTCAGACTCTTACTGACTAAAACCCATCCGCGTTTCTCCCAGTGCCCTTTGCGTTCCAGGGTACGGTGCCTCTTTCGAACGAAGTCCGCAGCCCCAGCAGGCACTGGCCCTAGCGGGCCCCGTCTTTTACGCTGACAGCTCTTTGAGGCACGGATGGTACCCTGCGGTACATCTGGTATTCCGGTGGTAAAAGGGCGATGGTGGGATCAGGTCGTGGTGGTTTTACTTCCGCTTGTTTATTTGTTTGTTATAATGTCGAGGGTTTACCAGTTTAGAGGTATGCGGTACAGAGTCCTGCAAACCTCCATTGGAAAAGGAGGATCCTCCGACCAGACGGTTGATGTGTTTGGTGTGGACAACTGCCCCCTATTTGATATTCTCGCTTATGTGTATGTTCAAATCGCATGGTATACTCTGATTGCGCGATGCAGGATTTCGAAGTAGTAATTCGCTGTAAGTTGGGTTGATGGCGTAGCGGTTTTTTTTGTTGCGATGTTGATTTGCTCCGTTCGTTTTTATTGATACCGCTTCATGTTTTCGTATGTTTTTTTGAAACCCAGAGGGTGTAAGTAATTCCCCTAGCACCCCTCTCCCGGCGCCCATGGCGTGGATAAGTGACCATCCATTACACAAACTGTGACTTATCCGTGACTTCGAAAGCGCATTTTGCTGTTAGCGTAGTTTGACAGTTGTTATGGTTATCCCTACCGCGGAGTATCGTTTGCAGGTCAGATTAAGCAAGGTATCTTGGCTGAATGATGAAGATGACGCTTGAATTCTTGAAGGTGTAGGCAGAGACGTGTAGTAGTGACCAGAACCTGCCTTGCTGATAAAATTTAGTACGCTTCGTGCGATTAGGGAATAAGGTATTTTACTAAAAAAATCTAACTTCTAAAATCTGGCGTGGTAAATTGTACCAAATTTACCAAGCCAGATGACGTCTCGCGTGTCTTCAACTCGCTGTATCCTCTTTATTTTTTGTTTACGTAAAAAAGAAAAAAATACGTGTCCAAGACGGACTAATTGGATTTTTTTAGTAAAATACCTTATTGAACCTAGAATCCATGCTTGGCAGAAATCATCAAATGACTCCTTCCTCTCTGGGCGGAGCGGAACGGAGTGTCAGACTCTTACTGACTAAAACCTATCCGTGTTCCTCCTAGTGCCCTTTGCGTTGCAGGGCCGCGTTGCTCTTTCGAACAAATTACGACTGTTGTTCAGGAGGTTATAGGCGCCAGTGAAGTTAGACACCGAGCATTTAACATTGTACGCACAATGAGTATTCCCAAAACGTTTTGCGTATGTACGGGATATCTACCATGTACCGGTGGCGCATCGCCGTACGTCTTGTCCAATGATGGTACGGGCTTGGCGGAATTTAATTGTGAAATTTCGGCCAAACTCCCGAAAGTGTGTGTGTTTTAAGTACCATGTGAGGACATGCGTATGAATACACAAGGCACTTCCGAGGACATTTTCAATTCGAGGACACGTGACGGAACGAGCCAGGCGGAATTAAGTTGTGCATTTCCGACGCTTACTTCTTGAAAACCGACAGTCGACCTTGGCGTGAATCACTTTTTGAACGTCAACGTTTACAAACAAACAGTCCCTCAAACGCCCCGCCCGTTTAAAATGCACTTCAATTCTGCAATGACTAATGTAGCCTTATTTGTCAATACAAACAACAATAAAAAATGGCCTCTATAGATAAATTAGTAGTAGATTTAACACTGCAAAGTATCGGCTTCTGTTACTTCCATTGTCGGCTTTATATTATCAGCCAACATAATGCCCAGTCAAGTGTGCTAAACAGGATTATCGGATTGGCGGCACTTACTTAATACTGATAGTTCTCAGGTAGGTACACCTACTTTAGGTAGAATTTTCTATAATTTGATCAATGTTTTTATTGTTCATAGGAGCGCGTTTGAACCACTATCTCACCTTCTTTTTTTAATTTCTAATCGGTTTGCTCTTGACTCTAGTCTATTGCAGAGATGACAGAGACAAAGTCTACGATGGAGCGAGCCTACGTAGAAGGAGCCTGCTGTTCACTCTAACTTTGAAGAGATTAGGGTTGTAAGCTTTTGGAAACACAGACGCAGGCAGAGTTCCACTCCTTTGCTGTGCTCATTATAAAAGACGTTTGAAAACGCTTAGTGCGAATTGGTGGAATAGCAACAAGGTAGGGATGGTAAGATGCAGTGCGTCTGGATGTCCGATGGTAGAAGGGGGCCGGTGGGGTGAGGTCGTGGAGTTCTTGGGCACACTCACCGAAGTACAATCTGTAGAAGACAGACAAGCAGGCAACCTTACGGCGATGAGCCAAGCTATGTAGCTTGGCATCCACCAGTTTTACGTCGCCGATGAGCCTCTTAGAACCTTCCGTTTGACCACTATCTCACCTGATGGTAAGCGATAATGTGGTCGAAGATGGAGCACGTATGCCTAGAAGTAACCTATTCACTTTTGACTTAAAGATCTCCAGGTGGTAGCTATCAGGATACACAGACATTGCATTATAACACCAGACCTTATGAGAAGCAAGTAGTTTAATAATAGCAGCCGAACGTGTCCATCTTCGAGGTTAAACGACGCTTGCCGAAGTAAGTACGTTAAGCTGTTGTTTCTGACTGTCATCTGCCTAGCCTTTTCCCAACTATATTGGGGTCAGCTTCCAGTCAAGCCGGATTTAGCTGAATACCAGTGTTTTACGAGGAGCGGCTGCCTACCAGTCCTCCACAACCCATTAACTGGGTAACACGGTAATTCATGGCAAGACTGTAGTCAGATTTACTGGCTTCTGATTATCCGTAAGGACTGCCAAAGATCTACAAATGACAGCCGGGACCAACGGCTTAACGTGCTTTCCGAGGCACGGAGGAAACTCGGTATGTTAAGATGGTCACCCAACCACAGACCAACCTTAGCAAGCGTTGCTTAACCTTGAAGATTGACCCATGCGGCTGTTATTATATAGCCACGAGTTTCTTTGTCCCTGGCTGTCATTAGAGGATAATTGCCGGCTTTATCAGCCAACATAATGCTAAGTGTGCTAAACAGGATTATCGGATTCTTATTGAATTGTAATAGTTCTTACTCGTAGCTACACTTATTTTAGCCTGACTGATTGAGAAAGATTTGAGCATTATAATAATAAATAGTCCTCGTACCTCGGCCTGACTACCGGTCAAGGCTATCAATCAAAGCGGTGACTGGCCATCGGCGCGGGAGATATTGTAGGGCACATGTGTGTGTGTAAAACAAATGTTTCATCTCACACTATCTGTATCTTAAGGCCGCGGTCACGAACTCAGCGAGCAAGGAGCGGCGCGGGTACTTACATTATACATCTATGCATATGACAATCGGAACCAATTCTGTGGGATACCCGACAGAAGAATCATAACAATCATTATCCTTCATCTTGAAATATGACCATATCTATGCTTAGTTCATTGTCATTATATAGGTAGACTGTAGTGTAGCCACACCATAATGGAATATATCAATAACACTATACCCGATCCAGGATTCGAAACCATGAACTCGTTCAGGAGTTACGCTTCAGTCCAACGGGCATTTCCGTTCTTAGTCAGTACCGTTCTGCTAATCCAGCATTAGTCTCATGTGCCTGAATCAGGAGGGAAGCGGAAATTTAATTTTTTTTCTCCTCCGCGGTACTTTAGTGGGATCCAAGACAGTTGTATCGTTTCTCCGGGACTCGTTGGGCTTTATTGGCTCGGCGTTTTTCTGGTGTCTCCACTTTTGATTCTAGCTTTCAGGAGTTGCAGTGGTTGGGAAAGTGTGGCGGGTAAAAAAAATGTGCCTCAACCTATGACTCCTATGAGCATGCTTTGCTGAGTTTTGATATCGACTAAGCCAACTTTCAAAAGACACCCGTGGGGCCGTTATTGCAAATCTCTCGACGACTTCCGTATGTATATTTGATTATGGGAGCAATTAGGATTTGAGCAGTACAAGAGCATACCTCTATAATCCAGCTTTTAAGACAATAACTTAGAAGAGTGGAATTTCTGAAGTTAGTGTCAGTGATGCTTTAACTTTGCTCTACATTTAAAAGACGTGCGCGACTAACCATCTCTTCAAAGATCATGACCTCTGGGTTTGTTTTGGCGTCTTTTATCAAAGATCCACAAAAATCGTCAAAACATTGGCTTTAACATGTTTATAAACATAACGATTGATCGATAACGCAATCTAAATTACTGATGTTCGTGAAAAAGTCGAAGTGTTTGTATTCTTATTGATTTAACTTGGTCGTCTTCAAAGTAAAAGAGTGTATAGGTTCTAGGCAAGCGTGCGCCATCGACGACCATCTTCGCTTACTATCAAGTCTTCTCCTTCTCATCTTGTGGGAAGTAAGGTCTAACGACCCCTCACTCCCTAGTTCCAGAGTTTCTAAACCGCCTCAAGGGCCTCTGACATGGTTATTATTTGACGACCGCCATTTGGTGACCGGTACCACCGGCTTATACGTGTCTTCCGGAGCACGGAATCATCTTTTTATCAGACAATCAGGTGATTCAAGCCTGCAATGTAGAAACCATCCATCCATCTGCCTAGCCTTTTCCCAACTATATTGGGGTCGGCTTCCAGTCAAACCAGATTCAGCTGAATACCAGTGTTTTACGTGGAGCGGCTGCCTACCAGACCTCCACAACCCATTAACTGGGTAACACGGTACTTCTTGGCAAGACTGGAGTCAGATTTTACTGGCTTCTGACAACCCGTAACGACTGCCAAAGATCTACAAATGACAACCGGGACCAACGGCTTTATTCAGAGACACTTCTTAACTTATTACAAACTTAATATTTGCTTTTTCGTTTAATTTTAACTTTTAATCTATTTATTCTATTCTTCATCAGTTTCCCTGTCTGTTTGCCTTTTGGCAAAGGCCTCCTCCCACTCTTTCCAACTTCTACGGTCTTTCGCTGTCCTTGTCCATGTATTACCTACCGCCTTCTTAATTTCGTCTGCCCATCTTCTAAATGGTCTCCCTCTTTTGCGATTGCCGTCCCTTGGGTATGAGTACCATTCTGTTATTGCTCTACTCTATTTGTCCTTTCCTCTATACACCCATAACGACGGTCAAATGAGATGAAAGATGTTCAAATAACAGTCGGGATCAACGGTATAGCCACGGAGGAAACTCATCATCATCATCATTTCAGCCGAAAGACGTCCACTGTTGGACATAGGCTTTGCCATAATCGCCACGCTTGGCAGGCGGGTTTGCGATCGCAGTGTACCTATGGTGTTGACTTTTATAGAGAACGCTGCTGCCCATTCTCTGGCAACTCTGGCAAGTCCCTTAGTTGCCTCTTACGACACCCACGGGAAGTGATGGGATGGTATTATTCTTTTACAGCACCATACGGCACCGGCCGACACCATACGGCGGAGGAAACTCAGTATATTGTAAATGATCATCCATCCAACGACTCGACCTAGACAAGCGTACCTTGAAGTTCGACCTGTGACGCTGTTATTCTTCAGCCTCGAGCTTCAGACCAGAGAGATAATTTCAAAAGAAAAAAAAGTTGTATTACCTGTAGTTTGACCCTGGCGCTCTCCAGGTTAATATTGCAGGTGAAGAACGAAGCCCCTATCGTGGGTGATATGTGCTTTGAGAACATCTTGCCTATGTATCGCACTACTAGGCTGGTTTTGCCCACTCCTGTAACAAATAGAACAATGATTTATTAGGGTTCCGAACAAAAAACGGAACCTTTATAGGATCACTCGGGTGTCTGTCTGTCTGTCCGTCTGTCACAACCAGTTTTCTCCGGATCCACTGGACCGATTCTGTTGAAATTTGGTACACATATGGAATTCTGTGACCCAAAGACGCAAGCGTTACGTAAATTATTAAATTTTTAGAATGGGGGTCACTTTTTGGGGTCAAATTGGAAAAAAGAAAAAAAAAATGTTTTTTTGAACAATATCGAATGACATATCAAATGAAAGGGCTTACTGTGAGGGTTTTAATTATAATGTTTTCATAATTTTATAATAAATGTTTTTGAAGTTATTTAACAAATTAGACTTAAAATTAACAATCAACCACCCTTATCTCCGAAACTACAGTCTAAAATTTTGAAAAAAAAAAAAATGGAGATAATAGATCTTTACCTATAGATTACAGGCAAATCTATAAGAATTCTGTAGTGTTAAAATAAAATGTAAAAAAAAAGAAATTCGTTCGGAACCTTTTGCACGCGAGTCCGACTCGCACTTGGCCAGTTTTAATTTGAGTAACTTTTGTTTTTTGAAGGTCGGCTTTGAATCTAACCTGCAGTGCGATCCTGTAAAGATATCATCGAGTAGGCTTACATGAGGTGAACATGAAGTGAGCTGTCAGTCCATACAAACAAGATGGAATTATAGTTCGCGCCACGAAAGTTTACCTCTCTGAAGTACGTCGCAATTGATTGCGCAGGATGTCAATTTGGCAAAAAACATAGGACAGCGCATGCGCCGGCCCAATGGGGTATTTTACTAAAAAAATCTAATTAGTCCAACTGATACTGAACAACAGTCGTAATTTATTCGAAAGAGTCACCGCGGCCCTCGAACGCAAAGGGCGTTAGGAGGAACACGGATAGGTTTTAGTCAGTAAGAGTCTGACACTCCGTTCCGCTCCGCCCAGAGAGGAAGGAGTGAGTCATTTGATGATTTCTGCCAAGCATGGATTCTAGGTTCAATGAGGTATTTACTAAAAAAATCTAATTAGTCCGTCTTGGACACGTATTTTTTCTTTTTTCACTTAAACAAATAATAAAGGAGATACAGCGAGTTGAAGACACGCGTGACGTCATCTGGCTTGGTACATTTGGTACATTTTTACCAAGCCAGATGACGTCACGCGTGTGTGTGTTTGTTTACGTGAAAAAAGAAAAAATACGTGTCGAATATTTTTTGAAAATCTATCAGACGGACTAATTCGATTTTTTAGTAAAATACCTTAGGCTCAATTCACACCGAGATGGAAGCGAAGCGGCGAGTAGTTTTGGTGTCATATAATTTTAAACTTTATCTTCATTACTATAACACTTAGTATCGCTTGATCGCTTGAGAAACTTGAAAAGGTCGAGCGGCCGCCCGCGGCGCCGCGAGCATTCCGACGACTCCCGCGATAATATGTATTATAGTAATGAAGATAAAGTTTAAAATTATATGACACTGAAACTGCTCGCCGCTTCGCTGCCATTTCGGTGTGACTTGAGCCTTATTGGCGCGTGTAATGGCGTCTCAGTCGCAATACGATTGTCGATGCGAAAAGTATTACATGTTGTTATTGTTTTTATGTAATTAGTTATTTTGGATAATCTTACTGTTTGGTTTGTGTTAGTTGTGTTACTTTTTGATATTTTTATAGTCACTGGTAGGCTTTGTTACTTATTCTACAATATAAAATTCTTCCGTTACTGGCTGATTGAGTGATTCACAGACCACGCCCAGCCGAAACTACTGTTACAGAATAGCACTACAGTAGTGCTATTCTGTAACAACATTTTCGTGTCTCGACAGCGGAATCCGAGGTGAGTATAACACCTTTATGTAGTGTATTACAAAGTTCACTTTATGAGCTTTGTCACTCAAGTAAATCTCGATATCGAAATGGTTGCTTACAGAATAGACTAGCTTGTCGTAGAGAGCTGAAAGGGGGATGCCAAGCCGCCATAGTGATTTAGGCCCTGATTGCCCACAAGTAACATCGAATGTTACTATTAGTATGCCCCACAAATAATATATTGATAAAAGAAAATTATTGAAAATAGTTGGAGTTTCCAAATTATAAGGTTTTTTTAATGTGCCCTACATAGGTATTAAAAAGTTATTGAAAATTCTTCCTACATAACATATTAAAGGTAAATATATTATTTAAAGATTTCAGATGGTTGAAAATAAAACACTATATTAATATAAAACATTTTATTCGTCATATACTAAGACATCGTCCAAAAATTGAGCTGGAGGAAAAATATTAGATTGATGCCGAGCCCACCCCAAATACCATATCACTGTCATGACATGGGCACAGCATCCATCAGTACGACGGCCAACAATGCAGTTACAGCAATACTGCTTTATCGCCTCACGACCTGCTTCAGTATTGCTTACTAAAATATACACGAAGTATACTTTGCGACTGACATGCCTACTTGCAATTTTTGCTCTTATTAAGTAGCAATTCGACCCAAATATAATTTCTTCCATCGTTCTATTCCTAGGGTCCCTAGAAACTTCAATAACGTAAGATCCATTGAATCTGATGTGCTCTCCATACTAAGAGCAGGCTTGTTTTAATTGATATATCCCGCAGGCAATCAATATTAAGTCGCTGTAATTTAATCTTGGGAAATCTCTTATATTTTCCCTGTCTACACTTATATTGTGAAAATCTGCCCTAGCTCTATTGAGATTATGCACCCTAACATAGTCTGAGAGATCATTGTTTTTGTTCATGTTCCTATTAACTATTTGGATTATTTCATGGGCATCATCCCTATCCCTTAATTTGGTGTGGTATTTATTTATAAGAGCTGCAGCCACAGAAAAATCTATCATGAGATGCTTGGAAGCCCTATTAAAAAAGTTTTGTCTAAATAATTTAAACTTGCTTTTAAAAATACCATTCACCACCTGCACAACCCAACGACATAATGTTACAGCTCTGGACTTATTGGCTTGGCTTGTGGTTAGTTGTGGCTCATTATCTTCTGGGGATAACGGTATATGTATATTATAGCTACAACTTCTTAATAATGTTAAGGAGTCCCTGAAGCCTCTATCCAAAATAAAAACATCTCCTGCTTGGAAAAATTGACGGAATGGACTGTTTTCATTTTCAAACTCTTGTATCATTATTTCTGCATCTGTGGTTGTAGCAGGATAGGGGCCCAGTATATCAATGATATAACCATCACTGCATACAAATAAGAAAGGCTTTACCAGATTGCGGTATTTATGTAATGAATAGGTTTTTTTCTGGTACAAGTAATTAGAACTCTTTTCTATATACAATATGTATGTACCATCAGCAATTATAATTGGTGATCTCTCTGGCCCTCCATATAAAGAATTAGGAATCAGGAGATTCCTTTGAGCTATTTCTGCTCTTGTTATATGATTTATGCCAAGATTTCTTGGAACAAAATCTTGATGCAATATTTCTCTTGCTATGTTCATGAGACCTTCTAACGTACTCCTTGGGACTTGCAATAGAGACGAAATACGCTCATTACTATCACCTGTCCGCAATTTCATTAAGTATGCAGCTAGTGCAAAAGAACCCCTATGTCTATTTGATAGTCTAGGAATTTCTAAAATCATTTGCTGAAACTGTTCCTTTGAAAAGCCCAAGTAATAGTGAACAATGTGCTCTGGCATACTTAATATATTATCAAAATCTAAATGCATTAGCATATTATCTTTTAATAAAGAAATTAATTCTTCCATATGCTCTGCACTGAATGTCCTGATAGGATTATAAATTGAGTCTAGAAGTAAATCCCATGAATTACTTCTCAAGTGATAAGAACATATTCTACAATCTGCTGGCACATAATAATTGTAGTCGCAAAGTAAACTTACTCGTAATGACGATGGTACTAAAAGTCGTTCAGACTGGTTACATCCAGGAAAGAAACACTGGCGTTGTGTGTCAGGCGCTCTAATATAATTAGACAACTGCGTGCTATTTGTAGTATTTTGTACTTCAGTTTGCGTTCTGGAAGAGTCTGTGTCCAATGACGGAAGACTTTGTACTGATGACTCCCGTTCTGAAGTCAAGCGTGACGCTGCTCTCTCGGTCCTTCGCCAACAATTATGACACAGAGAGGCTGATCTTGGTAACTGTGGAAAAACAAAAAAAAACTGATATAATATTAACCTTTTAACATCTCAGAGCAATCTTACTGCATTCAATAGAATTCCAAAAATAGTATACTTTCTTATCTTAACCTGTTGTGGTGCAATTTGATCTGCAATCACATTCCTTATTTGTTCAACCCATGGTGTATCAATGTTCAGCGAATGTGACCTTTGCCTTAAAAGAGAGGTTCCACAGCTAATACAGACATGAATGTGGCCAACAATAGGGTCTGTTGAGTGTTGACTTGTTGGCTGCCTGATTACATTCCATGCTTTGGTTCAACATGCATGGCACACCAAACTATCACTTGTAACTTGCTGGAAAAGAAAAAACAATATTATGTATTTGTTTGCATGCATGCATGAATGTAGGTAGGTATCTTATTTTGAGCTCACATAACTCAAAATAAAATAGTCCTTATATTTCCATATTCTTATTACAGTTTTAAAACTTATTTAAGTTACCTGTTGAGGTCCAACCCATCTATGTATGAGAGATCGAACTTCGACGATTTCCAAAGGGTGTCTTCGCATTCTTGATATGTTTAAATTACAATTTACACAGCGTACATATCCACTTGCAACAGTTCGCAGTGAAGAACTCGAACCAGGTTGAATGCCGGGGTCTTCAATAGGTACTGACATCAAATCCAAGTTATCGCGGGGGTTGTCATTATCAGCAAGAGCGGAATCCATATTCAAGCCGTGGTCGTCAGGTATAGGGACGTCAGAGTCAGTATTCTTGGTCAAAAACGTCGATTTTGATAGCAAAATACACGCAGCGAATCACTATCTATGATGCAAATGCAAACAAAAAGTAATGAATTGATATTCATTCAACTGACAGGAATCAGTGTTGCCATTGCACAAACAAAATATCGATCGATGCATTATGTAGATCATTTCCTCCTGAGCTTCCAATCAAAGAGTAAAGTAATACTTCCAATGCTCCACCGTTGTATCGCAAATGGAACCTTTTGGTTCCACCGGCGGACATAGAAGTTCAGAATCATTATATTATATTTTGTAAGTTGATAAGAAATCTAAATGTATTAACATAAAATGCATTGGGACCTCTATAAACAAAAGGACGAATAAATAAAGTACAAATATGTGTAAATGTCAAATCAATGTTTTGCAACAAAACGTTATTTTTTCCCGGATTATTGGCAAATAAGCAAATGTCTGTTTATTTCGTTGTATCGTTTCAATATTTATTATTTATTAAAAAATGTTACGGACATGTATCGAGTCGTGAATAGAAGAGTTATTAACGTAAAATTTACATATTTTTTTTTAGTAAATTAAATTTCTTGGGCAACGCTGGGCCTAAAATCGGCATTCCCCTTTGGCATGAAGGTTCCTTGGGGAGTGTAGGGAAGCACTAAGAGAGGATTTCCCAAAACTCCTACGCGAACTAACAGACAAGCAAGTTGTAAGTTAAACTTTAGTTAACTACTAAAAAAGTAATTATAAACTTGTTTTTTGAATGTTTTCATACATTTTTTTTAACTATAGTCCGAATTTTAATAAGAAAAACTTAATAGCTATCTGTGAAAATCTCGTCATAAAGTGGGTCAGCAACAGACATGGATTTAACGGCCAATATGTTAAGAACGACCGGTTTGAACTATTAATAAAACAAGTTATTTAAATAATGACCAAGCCAGATGTCGTCACGCGTGTCTTCAACTCGCTATCTCCTTTATTTTTTGTTTACGTGAAAAAATAAAAAAATACAACCAACCCCGGTTTAGGTTAATTTTCGCTGACTGAGTAACACAATTTAGTTGACCAGTACCTGTTGATACGGGCTAAAATCATGGTTCATCAGGTTTTTTTTTTTAATCTATTGCCACAATTCTAAAAAAAAATATGGAAAAAGTCGGTTCTTTTCCAAAAGTAATTTCTCATTCTTCAAAGGTTTTTTTTATTTGTTGCCATAGATGATGGAGGCAATAGGAAACATCTCCAAGTGTCTACCTATCCTCCTTAATTTCGATTTTTATATGTGACATTGTTAATGTTTGTTGTTTAAGTACATAGAGCAACACAGGCCACCCGGTTCGCCGGTGGCCTGTGTTGCTCTATGTTTAAGTATTTTTTAATTTGTATCCATAAAGGGGAATGCATTGGCTCCTGTAATACAGTTTAAAACTAGCACGGGAGCCAGGGAATTTCATGTAAATTGTGCATGTATTTAAACAATAAAGAATTTATTATTATTAATTTATTATCCTGGTTGCTGACCAATGGACGGAGCCTCCGCTGAGGCTTAGTAATAGGGTTTCGTTGGTTACCCTCTCGATTTTCACAGAGTGTGTATTTCTATTGCGGCTATAACAACAAATAATGAAAATTCAACGGGGCACCCCACCCATACAAAAAACGTGTTTTTTTCCGTTTTATGGTACGGAACCCTTCGTGAGAGAGTCCGAGTCGCACTTGGCCAGTTTTTCTTTACTAGCAACGCCCGCTATTACATCTCAAGATACATTGGTCGCTGTGCATTAGTGGTATTTGTATTCAAACAGGTTTACCAACCCATTATGGAGAGTGATGTAAGGCGGAAATATTAGTATTACTGGTCAGAACTTGTTTTAATAGTGTTATACCATTGCAATGATTTCATGAAAATAGCTATTGTTGTAATAGGATTTGAGTTATTTGGGTCTAGGTCCGGCCGTATCTAATAGGTTATCTACGATTGAAAATACTTATTTTGATCTTGTAAGGTACGCATTTAAATAGATAATATTTTGTGGCGTTGTTTGGTGTTATTCGGGACAGACACTCACACGAGTGGTCCTAGGAGTGTTCAGTTTTCTCATACGGAACCCTAAAATTACTTCTTTTATGCGAGCTTAGGTAAGCTGCTGGCAGCCGGCAGAAATTGTTCTAAAAGCGTTTAATTAAGTACGTTATTTTTTGTATGTTCTCTATAACATTATTGTTAGAATCATAATCGTTTTCAGACCGGTTTAATTACCATATTTTTTTGAGAAGCTTATTTCAACAGTGAATAACGATGCGATTTGAGGCTGATTTTATGTAGCCATTTGTACCCAGGGTTTCTTAAGAAGTAATTTTTTTAGTGCTCCGAACGTTCGTAACCCTTTTGAGATCACTCATGTCTGTCACGGCCAATTTTCTCCGAATTTAGACCGATTCAGTTAAAATGTGGAACTTCTGTGATCCAACACAACACAACATACTGACGTCTTAGAGTGAAAACATCGTAAGTGTAAAAGAAGTTACTTTTCAGGAGGAAGAAAACACTGTGTGCTGTAATACTTTTGTACGTCGACTTTTATGCTTTTTTTATTAATTAACTAGCTGACCCACGCGGCTTCGCTCCGCTCGTCAACTGGCTACTATACCTACCTACCCTACCTACCCTACTCCTGAATTTTCTTTGCTATAAACCTCACGGAGCCCGAGACCTTTCCAACGAAAGCAATACCGTGGAAATCGGTTCGTGCGTTCTGGAGTTATAGTGTCAGGAAGGAAAACCCGACTTATTTTTATATAGTACCTAGATATGGTTAATTCCGCAAATTTAACACTAAATTATACAGTTACAGCAGAATAGACTCGAAACACGTTCGTTGCAAGGTATATTCACGCCAAACTGACAGATGCAAGTATTTAAGAGGTTCTCATTTACTGTCATAGATGGCGCTACGTATCGAATGAACAAACTAGTCTGATCAGCATGTGCGTTGCGAGGTTTTCTTTCTAGAAATGCAATAAAATAAATTTGAGCAAAAATGCATTCCCGAGGTTTTCAGTCTAAAGCGACGATACGTACATTGCAAGTTAAATAAAAGCTTTAAAAAATGGGTATGGGGGGGTCACGTCAAGTCAACTGGCCTAACATACTTTTCGAAGCACAGAGGAATCTCGGTATATTAAGATGGTCACCAATTCACTGATTGACCTCGGCAAGTTTGACCCGTGCGACTGTTATTATTTAGCCAAGAGCTTCTCGACTTCTGAAACAACCTGTATCTCCATAAAATCGTAAAAGTAAACGCCAGGGTAGACCGCGAAATTCAAATATTTTTATGTTTTTTGCAATTTGCCGGTCAGTGTGAAGCTGTATTTTGAACAAAATACAATTCGCGGCCGTAACGCGTATTTATCTAGAGAATTATATCCATTTTAATCATCAATATAACCCTCTAAGTTCATTAAGCCCTATTGAATTACTTTTTACCCGACTGCGAAAGAAGGAGGGTTATGTTTTTCAAATGTATGTATGTGTGTATGTTTTTTTGTATATTTCTTTGGCACGCCCTAGAGCCTAAACGGCTCGATGGATTTTAGCTTGAGAGGTGTCCTTAGATTCGTATTTACTGTGAGAGTGACACTGGATATAGCAAAATGAAAAACAAAAACAAAATGGCGGATTTTTGGCGCCAAATTATGCCTTAAAAAAAATAATTCTAAATCTGTCGAGGGGGGGTATCAAGATAAAGGGCTCAAGGAGACGATTCCAAAAAAGTAACTCACTGAAATGTAGGAAATAAAAAAAATTTACTTTGTCAAAAAACCCGACCGCTAAAAACGACTTAAAAGTTCGAAACAAGTCGCTTTTCAAGCAGTCTGATGCAGTCCAATCAATGCCACCAGTCGTTTTTAGCGGTCGGGTTTTTTGACAAAATCAATTTTTGAACTTATATCGGAACATCATGAAATGACTCCTTTCGCTATGGGCTGAGCTGAAGGGAGTGTAAAGCCTCGTCTCCACTAGGCAACATTTGACGCGAAACACGAGACGCTCAACATGATCAGCTAGGTTGCACAACAACGCGCGACGTTGCCAGCAGGTGCGCAACATTAACAATATTACTGAACAAAAGTTCCTCGCTGCCGTTCAACATGATGAGCAATCTGTTGCAGATCATGTCGCGCGTCAAATGTTGCCTAGTGGATACGAGGCTTCAGACTAACTGACTAAAACCCTTCCGTATTTCTTCCTCCTTTCAACTTCTGCCTACGCCTTGAAACTTCTGCCTACGCCTTCCGAGGAAGACAGTCATGTAAGTAGTTCTAGTTATTAGATAGTAAATAAAAACAGATCGAGTACCTATGTTATTGTTGCTAGTACATTTGAAGTGCGCAAGTATGAGTAATACAATGATATAGGTTAGCCAATCCGATAATAACAAAGCATAGTTTACAACAGCGATTGTACAGTAATTTAGTTTACATTTTATATTAGTGTTATGTCGTTTAATAAGTCGACTTGCTTGACAAAGGATATTTAGGTTCACAATCAGTCGTGGTTTGGTGGCTAATTAGTAGGAAGTAGCCGCAAGGATCGATCTTCAAGGTTAAGCAACACTTGCTTTCCGAGCTCGGACCGTGGCTGAGTGGCGTCGGCAATTTAGCTGATAGCAGCCCTAGTTCTACCTATAATAGGCTTGTCCACTGAAAAAATGTTATTAGTCCGTCAGTTGGATTATCAAAATATATATTTGACTTGTTTTTTAAATCTTTTATTTAACTTGCAATGTATGTATGTGTGTATGTTTGTTCGGGTTGAATCTTGCTACTCAATTTCGACGCAGATATCTTCAACCTAGAGCTGAAATTTTGGATACTCGTTTAGTTTAGATGATAATACTCGATAAGCTGTGTGACGTCATTCTAAATCCAATATGGCGGATCATCCAAGATGGCGGAATAGTCATTTTTAATGCATTTCTACAATATGGGTATCAAATAAAAGGGCTTGTTGAGAGTAACTCGAAATAACTAAAAAGTAAAAATTATTTGAAAGGAAAAATCTTAAAAAAAAGCTTTTATTTAAATGATCTAAAAAGAAAAAAATAAAATTTTCCTTTAAAATAGATCATAAAAGCTTGTCGCGAGGTTTGCGTAAGTACTTCTATGTATTTGATTAATCAAACCTCGCGACAATCTTTAATGATCAATTTTAAAGTAAAATTTTATTTTCTTCTTTTTAGATAATTTTTTTCTTTTGTTACGTAAACCAAAATTGACAAAGATTTTAAAATTCTCAAAACGTCACGCCGTGGTATAATTTTTAGTGCTTTGTGACGTCACAAGCCCCCACTCGAGTTTTGATGCGTTTTATTTTTGTCAATATTCATTGATTTACAAAATCAAAAAATACGTGTTCTTTATTTTTCAATACTCTAACTGACGGACTAAATAAATTTGCAATTTTTTGATGGTGGAAACTAGTCCATTTTTCAGATGCCGCAAAACACTAATCTAAACATCTTGACACCAGTTTTGCCAAGGGGTTTCGTGTTCCTGAGTTAGATATTTAGTCAGTCAATTTATCTAGCCTTATCTCAACTATATTGGGGTTGGCTTTCATTCTAACGGGAAACAACTGAGTACCAGTATTTAACATGGAACGACCGTCTATCTGACCTATGCAGTAACTGTGTAATACGACAATCGTTGACAAGACTGGTGTACGATTTTATAGCCTCTGATAAGAAGATTAAAGCTGGGATCAACAGTTTAACGTTATTTCCAAGGCACGGAGAAATCTCGGCATATAATAGATACCGACCGAGCAAGCGTCAGGGACAAGGTTGAATACTTCTTGGGAATTCATTATAATCGACGGCGGGAGAATGATCAGTCTGGGCCGAGCCCTACGGGGCCACGCGGTGGAGGAGCGTGTCCCTTCCCCCTCAGGGAAGAACCGACCTTAACATCTAGGATAATTTAGAAAAAACGAACATCTTATCAGCCTAGGGTAACTTAGGACACAGGGCGATTCTCGGCCACCGTAAGCGCGGGCCTGCGGACGGCGAGCATTTGGTGGCTTGCCGTCTGATCAGAACCAGGCCCAGGTCGACGGCACGCTGTGTTCCACGCGCGCCTCAAAGAGCTGTCAGCATTAAAGACGGGGCCCGCTAGGGCCAGTGCCTGCTAGGGCTTCGGAATGTGTTCGAAAGAGGCACCGTACCCTGGAACGCAAAGGGCACTAGGAGGAACACGGATGGGTTTTAGTCAGTAAGAGCCTGACACTCCCTCCTGCTTCACCCAAAGCGGGAGGAGTCATTTGATCATTTCCCATCCTTAAAAATAAAGAGTAACTTAGGAACAGTCACGCTTTACCTCTAAAATCAAGAAAATAGGCCTTTAATCTAAATCCAATCAACAGGCTGATAAATTAAACACTGAAAGCGAAAGTTAAATAAACCTTATCTCCGCAAATAACCTCTCAGCAGTCGGTCAATCCTGACGCAATACAGCAAGCATGCTATACGGTAGATAACGCTATTGACATTGTAATCAAGAGGATAATGTTTCTGTGAACTGACTACTGTGCGTTATCATTTATCAGATTAGAGAGGGTAGCCGGTGTGAGGCAGCTTTTCTTTGATAAAAGTGTGCAACGGAAATGAAAAAGAAATCTTTAGATCGGGATAAAGTCTTCTACGTGTCAATCCAAGAAACCAGTTCATTAGTTATTGCGTAAAAGAGTTACGAGTAAGGCTCCGCGCAAACGGGATACAGCCCACAGCCACCGTTAGCTGTCGCATGTGGTCGGTAGCCGCTACTCGTAACTAATCGGTGGCCGCAACAATGGGGCCGATAACTGTCAAAGTGGCGCTAGTAGCGCACAGACCAATAACAAAGCAGTTTTTGATGACAAGATGGGTACTTAGGTGAATAATTACTTTCAGTTTGATTAGATCGTCAAAAACTATTTTTAATTATTTGTACGATCCCAAACCTACCTGCATCACATAACCTCACATAACCTATAAGTAATGTAAGATAATGCGAATTCAATTTTATAAACCTTAAAAGAAACAGACTGCCTATAATAAACTAACGAACAAATTAATCTTGAAGATTTTTTTTAAATTCAGATTGGGTTTATTAGTAATTATAGCAAACTTTAGATAATATATACATGCAGACTTAAAACACTACACTAATTAACAAGAAATTATGTACAAACGCGCACTTGGACTCCATGGCCCTAATGTACATGTAACTCCCAATTAAATTGTTATATTTGCGCCGTTTGAGGTTTTCTGCACCTGCAGCGGCCGCCCCAGCGCAGCACGCCGTGCTAAAAAGATGGGATGGCGCAAATGATAATTTAAGATGGATCTTAAAGACTGGAATCACAGACTAGTGTTTATCTCACTTTGACAAGGATTCGTGTAGTGGTGGCGCCATCTGAGCTCAGCTTTCACTTGCCAACCCCATATGTAACACTCTCTTGCTGTAAACGTCTCGTTTGTCTCACGATAGATTCTACAAATCTACAATTTTTTATCTTGCAAGATTATGATAACTGAAGGGCGCAGCGGCGGTGCATGAGTGGTAAGTGTCGTCGTTTTTGAGTAGCGTGTTGCCGTCACCGGTGACATGTTGCGGACACTAAATCGCGAGTGGATGCCAGTCGCTACACTTGTGCGGCGGTTCCATACAAAATGTGTTAAAAATCATTAAAACAGGTTGTGGCCCGCCACCGGTGGCTGAGGTCGGTGGCCCGTTTGCGCGAACCCTAAAAAACATCTATCAATCACACGAAAACGCGGGTTGCCTTTGGTCCCGCGCCTGCCGGTTGATACTTTAAGGATTTCGATTAACAATTTTTGATGGTTGTTTTCTCTAATGAAATGTAACTAATATATCTTTGTGCCAGTTTACAATATTTAATTAATGTAGTTTAAAATAATAGGAAAAAGAAACACAGAAATCTTAATTTAGTATATTTATTTTGTACTTAAAAAATGTCGTTTCCTTGTCGGCTAAAGCCGACGGTGGCGTGTTGGGCACGTTTTCATTTGTCGGCTATAGCACCGTGGCGTTTAAAAGGTTAAGCATGTCGTAGTGAAGGTTTGGGTGAAGTGATCACGAAGTGAGCTGTCAATCCATGTTATGACAGCTCTCTTGGTTATCACTTCATCCAAGCCTTCACTTCGCCATGTTTACAGAATCGCATTGCTGATCTCTCACACAGGACACGCTTGAAAACGGTGGTCTGAGACTAAATGTGGCGAAAACTGAGTACATGTCCTGTGACAGCACGGATTCAAACACCATCCGAATAGGTTCCGACCTAATTAGAAAGTCCGATACGTTCAGGTACCTTGGATCCGTGCTGCACGAGTCTGGCAACGTGGACGACGATGTCCAAGCACGTACAGGCGCGGCTTGGGCGAAGTGGCGCGAGGTAACGAGAGTTGTATGCGACCGCAAAATGCCTCCGAAGCTCAAGGGGCAGATATATAAATGCATCATACGGTCTATCCTACTGTACGGAGTGTTGGCTAGCACTAAGCAGACACACCCAGGAGCTTCACGTCACGGAGATGAAGATGATGAGGTGGATGAGCGGCGTAACGCGATCCGATCGCATACGCAACTTTTTCATCTGAGGTAGTCTTGGTGTCCGTGACGTAGGGGAAAAACTGCAAGAGTGTCGTCTGCGATGTATGGCCACATCATGCGCCACCCTATGGAGTACGTTGGTCGGAGATGCATGAATATGGCTGTGCTTGGGGCTAGATCCCGTGGTCGCCCTCGCAAGCGCTGGTTGGACGTCGTCAAGTCCGACATAAGAGCCAATGGCCTGACTGAGAAGGACGTTCAAGATCGGGCAAAGTGGAGGAAGCTCAGCAGGAAGGCGGACCCTGGCAATGGCCGGGATAAACGCCAGGTGGAAGAAGAAGATTGATGATCTCTCATGTAATAACAAAAAAATGCAATCAAACACCCTTTTGAATGCAGTACCTAACAGTCTCAGCAAGATCTCAGTACCTTCCTTGACCGACATATTCCTAGGTAAGGAGGTATCATATCTCAGCCTCGCGCGTTACGGTTTAACGCTCTAGCGGGCTGATTTCTAACACTGCACTACCTAAGCGATATAATAAATCAGAAAGTGAGGCTGTTTCACTAAGATTGAGGAGAAAACTTTCTTTGGTTTATCTTGATGTGTGTACACGGCTTACATTCTTTTTGCGCACATACTGAGCTCGTGGATAAGTATTCACAGGACATGCATCACCTCCTCAATAAGGAATATGCATGAAGTAAATATTTATTACTAGTTGACCCGCGCAACTTCGTCTGCGGCACAATTTTCGTTACTGCTCCGTTCCTTTTGGTCTTAGCGTGATGATATGTAGCCTATAGCCTTCCTCGATATGGGCTATCTAACACTGGAATATTTTTTAAATCGGACCAGTAGTTCCTGAGATTAGCGCGTTCAAGCAAACAAACAAACTCTTCAGCTTACCTACTAACTAACAATGACAATAGAAAAATTCATATCGGACTTCTCTTTCTAAATGTAATCTTTGAAGCTTTATAACTTCATCGCTGATGAAGGTATTTCAAAAATAATTGCATACTAGAGCTAATAAGTATTTCATATTGCAAATCACGTAAAAATATCCTATACTAGCGGACGTCGCGCGGTTACACCCACGTGGTTACCGTTTCCGTGGGAGTTCGGGAATGAAATATAGCCTATGTTACTCCCTGATAATGTAGCTATCCATTGCTGAAAGAATTTTTCAAATCGGTCCAGTAGTTTTTGAGTTTATTCATTACAAACACACACACAAAAATAAAAAAATCCTCTTTATAATATTAGTGTAGATGTAGATTCCCTATTGCCCTTCATGCACAACTACCTGCACCATCTAAGATTTGAACGAGGCCAATGATGGAGCTATACAGGTTGTTCAATACTGGTTGGAGAAAATTTTGTATTAGTCAATCGGCATAAAAAGAAGAAAGCTGAAGACCGAGTTGATTCCGATAGACAGGTTGATTTGTACACACATATTCGTCAAATGCTAAAAGTTTTAATATGATTATTTTTTGAATGTGTATAGGTAATTTATTCTTTATTTTTTTGCAATAATTACATTTTTAACAAATTGTGCTTCACTTTCAGTTTTAATAGTAAGTTTATTTTTAGTTATAAAACTTATTATTTCAAGGCAGAAAGCACTATTGTACTGATGAGCGTAATGTACGCCTTAAGTGGCTGTGCGAAAAAATCCATACTTCCATACTACTCGTAATATTATAAATGCGAAAGTAAGTCTGTCTGTCGTCTGTCGCGCTTTCACGCCAAAACTACTGAACCGATTTAAATACAAAATGGTACAGAGATAATCTAGCTCTAGAGCCTGACAAAGGACATAGAATACTTTATATCCCGGGAGCATGTTCCCTAGGGACAACGCGGGCGAAGCCACTGGCAGAACCTGGTAAATAAATACATGCTACAGACCAGAATATTCAATTATAGATTCAACTCATCTGCCTAGCCTTTTTCCAACTATATTGGGGTCGGCTTCCAGTCAAACCGGATTTAGCTGAATACCAGTATTTTACGCGGAGCGGCTGCCTACCAGACCTCCACAACTCAGTAACTGGGTAACACGGCAGTTCATGGCAAGACTGGAGTCAGATTAACTGGCTTCTGACTATCCGTAACGACTGCCAAAGATCTACAAATGACAGCTGGGACCAACGGCTTAACGTGCTTTCCGAGGCACGGAGGAAACTCGGTATGTTAAGATGGTCACCCATCCACAGACCAACCTTGGCAAGCGTTGCTTAACCTTGAAGATCGACCCGTGCGGCTGTTATTATCTAGCCACGAGCTCCTTTAATTACAGATGCAACTGAAAGGCTACAAAATACAGAATTAATAACAAATCTCAAATCATTGCTTGTGTAATTTATTCAAGTTTATTGTGAGCAATTCAATAATTTTACTGTCGACCTTGCGATGTATGTACGATAAGAATCAGCTGAGCATCTGATAAAATTCTGGATTTATCAGAGAATTTGTCATACTCGTTTGTAGCAACTGTCTGGGTAAATTTGTTGGTCTAATAACTAGAATAAACAGTATTTTTTTATTTTAAGTGCAATATAGAAGAAATTGTTGCCATCTCGGTTAGAACCTTGATGAGAGTGGCACAGAAGCGTAGGGATTGGCTCAAGAAAAGACAGCCTTATGCCCAGCACTCCTGGCTGTGAAAGAGTCGCCGAAGCCCTGGAACGTAAAGCATTACAAGCCCGCCACACATTCTCAACCCCTGCAACTCTTGAGAGCCAGAATCAACAGTGGCGACCACCAGAAAAGCGCTGAGCCGATGAAGTTCTACGAGTCCCGAAGAAATGATGCAACAGACGGACATCCAGACGCACTGCATCTTACCATCCCTACCTTGTGGCTATTCCACCAATTCGCACTAAGCGTTTTCAAACGTCTTTTATAATGCGCACAGCAAAGGAGTGGAACTCTCTGCCTGCGTCTGTGTTTCCAAAAGCTTACAACCCTAATATCTTCAAAGTTAGTGTGAACAGGCTCCTTCTGGGTAGGCTCGCTCCATCGTAGACTTTGTCTCTGTCATCTCTGACATAGACTAGAGTCAAGAGCAAACCAATTACAAATAAAAAAAAAACTGTGTTCGATCCCGCAACGAAATTAATCAAATTTTGTGGGTCAAGACTAAATATAACTAGACTAAACATAATCCTAAATCCTAATAATATCGGTCGTAGACAGCTGAAATTCGGCATGAAGGTTTCGTGAGGAGTGTGAGGAGCTCGAGGCTAAAGAATAACAGCCGCACAGATCGATCTTCAAGGTTAAGCAACGCTTGCCAAGGCTGGTCTGTGGATGGGTGACCATCTTAACATACCGAGATTCCTCCGTGCCTCAGAAAGCACGTTAAGCCGTTGGTCCCGGCTGTCATTTGTAGAACTTTGGCAGTCGTTACGGATTGTCAGAAGCCAGTAAATCTGACTCCAGTCTTGCCAAGAAATACCGTGTTACCCATTTTATGGGTTGTGGAGGTCTGCTAGTCTATTCTGTAAGTAACCATTTCGATATCGAGCTTCACCTGAGTGAGATAGCTCACAAAGTGAACTTTATTGCACACAACATAAAGGTGTTACGTTTATACTCACCTCGAATTCCGCTGTCGAGACACGAAACTTTTGTTACAGAATAGCACTACTGGTAGGCAGCCGCTTCGCGTAGAATACTGGTATTCAGCTGAATCCGGTTTGACTGGAAGCCGACCCCAATATAGTTGGAAAAAAAAGGCTAGGCAGACGATGAGGTTCCATGAGGAGTGTAGGGGAGCACTAAGAGAGGTTTAATCTAAATTCCTACGGGAACGGGAAAAACGGGTTATGCGCGTACGAAGTCGCGGGTAAAAGCTAGTCTATATCTATATACTAATATATAAAGCAGAAGAGTTTGTTTGTTTGTTTACTTGAACGCGCTAATCTCAGGAACTGCTGGTCCGATTTGAAAAATTCTTTCAGTGTTAGCCGATCATTTATCGAGGAAGGCTATATGCTATAAATCATCACGCTAAGACCAATAAAAGCGGAGCAGTAATGGAAATAATGACGCAGACGAAGTTGCGTGGGTCAACTAGTTGAGTATATTTTGGTATAAGTGAAAAAGTAGACAATATTGTTGCCATAGTAGGTAGAACCTGGAGGAAAGTGGCACACGAACGAGGCGATTGGCACGAGACAAAAGACGCCTATGCCCAGAAGTGGGCAAAGTCGGCCTGAGGATGATGATGAACTTCCAAGCCCGATTTTTGAAAGATAAAATTGACTTTTGTCCTTATTGCACTAGGTACACCAGACCTCAATCGGGTTTAAAATTTCGTTTTATAAGTACTCATGTCCGCAAATTATCAAATTTATAAGTCATCGGGTCATCATTATCAGCCTGGATATGTTTACTAACACATGTTAGAGGCCTGTCAATGACCGTTACAGAGAAACTTTAAGTATGCTGCCTGAAATAGGAATGATTCCGAGTAAAGAAACTATAATTTTTATTTGGTCCGTCAGTAAAACATTGAAACAGTACAGAAAAATATCGGTCACGTATAATTATACCTATTTTTTGCTGTATCAAATCAATAACAGTTGACGAAGATAAGGCGCAACAACAAAGTTCACGAGAGGGGGCTGGTGACGTCACACGAGTTGTGAACGCACTGTATCGTCTTCATTTTTCAGGGTTCCGTACCCAAAGGGTATCCAACGGAACCCTATTTATAAGCCTCCGTTGTCCATCCGTCCATCTGTCTGTCAGCGGGCTGTATCTCAAGAACCGTAATAAGTAGACTTGAAATTTTCACGGATTGTGTATATTTATTTCTATTGCCGCTTATATATCGGTACGGAATCCTTTGTGTCAGTGTCCGACTCGCACTTGACCGGTTTTACCTGTACCGGTCTTGACCCTTAACCCAAACAACTTTGCCTAAAATTTTGAAAAAAAAAAAAATGCAGAATAGTTCTACACCTAAAAATTACAGAAAAACCTATAAGAAGTCTGTCGTGTTAAAATAACATGTTAAAAAACTGAAATTGGTTCGGAACCCTTTGTACGCGAGTCCGACTCGCACTTGACAAGTTTTTTTCACTAAGTTTCACCCGCGTAGTTCCCGTTCCCGTGGGAGTTTGTACGCGAGTCCGACTCGCACTTGGCCAGTTTTTTTCACTAAGTTTCACCCGCGTAGTTCCCGTTCCCGTTTCCGTGGGAGTTCGGGAATGAAATATAGCCTATGTTACTCCCTGATAATGTAGCTATCCATTGCTGAAAGAATTTTTCAAATCGGTCCAGTAGTTTTTAAGTTTATTTGTTACATACAAAAATACAAATCTTTCCTTTTTATAATATTAGTATAGATTTTAGTATCTATTTATTTAGCTAATTACCTCGTTATTTCCTACTGTTGGGCAAAGGCCTCCCTTTCCCCTTTCTACACGATCCGAACGCTGCCATTGCGGGCCAGTCCTTCCCGTAAAAGCACAGTATAAATGGTAAAAGTCTCCCTACTTTCGTCTTGGTCTGCCGCCATATCGCCTAGTATCGAATGGGACACAATAAGTGGTTATTTTATCATGGTACTAGATACTAACTTATTGATTAACTAGTTGACCCGCGCAACTTCGTCTGCGTTACAATTTTCACTACTGCTCTGCTCCTATTGCTCTTAGCGTGATGGTATATGTACCTATAGCCTATAGCCTTCCTCGATAAATGGGCTAACACTGAAAGAATTTTTCAAATCGGACCAGTAGTTCCTGAGATTTGCGCGTTCAAGCAAACAAACTCTTCGAATACCCGGCTTAAATTTATAAATTAGTATAGATTAGCAGAGGCAGATACAGCATTGGTCGCAAAACTATAAAACAAAAAAAATACGCATAAAAGCTTACTTGAATAGCATAGTAAAATCCTGAATGATTTTGTTAGAATTTAGACTATCAAAGATATGTCGGTCTCTTGGGCTTGAGCTCCTTAACCCACTTTTTTTTTTTAGGATGGGAAATCATCAAATGACTCTTCCGGTCTGGGTACAGCAGGATGGGAGTGTCAGACTCTTACTGACTAAAACCCATCCGTGTTCCTCCTAGTGCCCTTTGCGTTCCAGGGTACGGTGCCTCTTTCGAACGAAGTCCGCAGCCCCAGCAGGTCCTTAACCCCCTTGTCTCCACCAAAATTAATTAGGTAGGTACTTATAGTAAATTATGCAGCAAAGTCGCAAATATTTAAATAGTTACCTTATCAGAGTGATAAAAAGTAGGTATTGATCTTAATCAGAGTGATTATTTTTTATCAGTAATTAATATTTTGTTATCATAATAATAAATAGGTACTTTTACTTCCTATTAAAGATAGTGCGATTTTGTTCTGACTGGAAAAGTTTTACTATTTAGATAGGTATTTTTTTTATTTTTAGGATTCCGGAGAAAAACGGATCCCCTATAGGATCACTCGGGTGTCTGTCCGTCTGTCACAGTCAGTTTTCTCCGGATCAACTGGACCGATTCTGTTGAAATTTGGTACACATATGAACTTCTGAGACCCAAACACCAAAGCGTTACGTAAATTATGAAATTTATAGAATGGAAGTCACTTTTGGGGGTCAAACTAGAAAATTTCAAAAAAAAGTTTTTTGAGCAATATCGTGTGACATGTCAAATGAAAGGGCTTACTGTGAGGGTTTTAATTATTTTTTTTTAATAATTTTAAAATAAATGGTTTTGAAGTTATTCAAGAAATTTGACGAAAAATGATGATGATTCCCACCATTTTGAAAAAATTGAGATAATCTTTACCTATAGATTACAGGAAAATCTATACAAATACTATAGTGTTAAAATAACATGTAAAAAAAAATCGTTTGGAACCCTTTGCACGCGAGTCCGACTCGCACTTGGCCAGTTTTTTTTATTTGAGATAAAATGCTCTTGACTCTAATCTAGGTCAAAGATGACAGAGACAAAGTCTACGATGGAGCGAGCTTACTCAGAAGGAGCCTGTTCACTTTAACTTTGAAGAGATGAGGGTTGTAAGAATTCGGAAACACAGATGCTAATGCATGCTTTGACCAATATCTCACCTGATGGTAAGCAATGATGTGGTTGACGATGGAGCTTTTTTTCCTAGAAGTAAGCTATCTCTTGGCTTAAAGATCCCCAGTTTGTAATTATCACAGGAATACTATGTTGGGCAAGCACACTAATATGAAAGCAGGTATTTTTCCAGGATAAAATTTGATTTAAGTACCTAAATGTTATGATAGAAACATAACTGAATATTAATTATAGTATCCCAGAAGGAAAGTGTGAATAACAATAATATAATTTAATTTCAGACAACTATTGATCCATTGCATTACATTACATTTATATGTAATAATGTATACATATTTATTTTTAATCAAAACCCAATTTAAATTATTCTAAACATTATTTACTTCATCAATATCATCATTACTATAGTGACAATTAATTGTATAATGTTTGTAATGTATGTATTGACCAGCATATTCAATTAAAATCATCATCATTTAAGCCGAAATATGTCGACTACTGGACATAGGCGTCCCCTAAGTGTTGCCAGATTTACCGGTTCTGTGCATCTTGCACCCAGAAGACTCCCGCAGTCTCCACCAAGTCATCTATTCACCTTGTGGGAGGCCTTACAGTACGGCTTTGCCACTCCAGAATCAAAAGGTTCTCAATCACTGTCTTTTCTACAAGCTATGTGCCTTTGCCTTAGGAATAACCAAGGTTACTAACATACCCTAAAAAAGACTTGAGGAGCTTGTGGCTTAAAAAAACAGCCGCACGGGTCGATCTTGAAGGTTAAGCAATGCTTGCCAAGGTTGGTCTGTGGATGTGTGACCATCTTAACATACCGAGCTTCCTACGTCCCTCGAAAAGCATGTTAAGCCGCTAGTCCCGGCTGTCATTTTTTAGATCTTTGGCAGTTGTTACGGATTGTCAGAAGCCAGTAAATCTGACTCCAGTCTTGCCAAGATGTACCGTGTTACACAGTTAATGGGTTGTGGAAGTCTGGTAAGTAGCCGCTCCACGTAAAACACTGGTATTCAGCTGAATCCGGTTTGACTGGTAGCCTACCCCAATGTAGTTGGGAAAAGGCTAGGCAGATGATGACCAACATGCCATAAAAGAATGGTAATCAAGAATTGCCAGAACTTAAGTGTAATATCCAATAAATGATTAGGTTTTGTAGTGAAACTACACTCACCTATCTTTTAAATTGTAGCAATAACTATATACCAGTTTTATTAGATCATTCTTATTACTTTAGATATAAATAATTGTGGAACCACAGCACAGGATATGGCCCATAAAGCTTTATTATTTATTTTAACAAGGATGAATCATTTCTGTTATAATGGCCGTTTCAAGTGGTTCAGTAATCAGATTGTATTGAGTAGGGTTGACGGCTCTGCCGATCTTTCTTGGTAGCTGTAAACTTTTACTATGGAAACAAACACGAAATCGCGAAAAAAATCAAATCAGCTGTTCAGTATGTTTTGTTGAAATAAGCGCACATACAATAAGGTACGAAGCAGTCCATTTTTTTCCAAATTTCAATGTTGGTCCTATAGTACAAATAATAAAAATCACTGAGGGATTTAGGAAATTCATTTTTCATTTGATCGAAAAGTAAGCACTTTCTTTTTAATTCTAAAAAGTTTTGAAAATCTAATTGTTTCGCGCTCTTTCGTTTCCTTCCTTTCGGTAGGTAGTAAGTAGGTTAGTATTTTTTTTTTTTTGTACAAGCTAGTTTTTTTTTTTATAGAACAGAACAATGATCTAGAAGATAAATGCTTATCTAATCGTACTAAACAATAAACAATCAATTTTATTGATATATTATAAGTTGAAAACTTTAAAAGTCATTGTTTTAGTTTTTTTTTTCCGCGGATACCAGAAATTATGACGAAATAATTAATAGCAGTAGCGATATCAGAATTAATTTGAAGTACAATTACGACATCATAAGAAAAACTTGAAAGAATTCTCAAAATGTAATCAACTTACCTTGCGATCCTAAAACTACTATTTTAGCTTCAATAACTTTCATTTTGCACACAAACACAACAACTTAAAAAAAAAACACTTTATAAACTACACTTTACATTGTTTTCTAAACATTAAAACGTATAAATAAACAATAAATTAACAGTGCACGCGATACATGTCCTTCTCTCGTCAACTTTTACGAAACTAAAGTTTGATAAAGTAAATAAATCCAGAATACTTTCAAAACGATTCAAAGTGAAGTGATTTGTGTGTGTAACTGTGACTTTCCTAAATTGGTCGTGTTATATCGGATTTTTAACCGACTTCTTATAGCGACATCTTTAGATAACTCGGTCAAGTATTTCGTTGTCTATGGTAGTAGGCTTTTGAAGTCATTTTAGTATTTAGTCGTTCAAGGTAGATGGCGCCTTGTGGGTAATCAGATTAGTCTTCAAAGACATTTAACATTTTCATTATTTTATCAGTCCTTAGTTCTGCTGATGCAAACTTTAGTAGCCTGAATACTAAACATGGAGGTTCTTTAGGAGCAAGTTATCACTATCTTGGTTAGGCACCCATAAACCAAAAATCATGATAGCTTACCTTTTTTTAATTTAATTTAAATCTGTAAATCAGTTATTCTGTGGGGATAACAAAGAACCTAATAATTACGAATCTAATTAAATACGTAGGTACCTAGTACCTAGCTAGATAGTAAAAATATTAAATTATAGATCTCCGCACGGTAAGCAAAATGTAAGTTATTGGTGATCAGAGGGCCTAGCACGAATATTTTGACGTATAGTCAAACCACCGTGTGTTTTACGTAACGTAAAATTTTACCGTAGCTACAATAGGTACTCGTTACTCACATACCTACTATTTATTTGAATTAGATACTTTACTAGTTGACCCGCGCAACTTCGTCTTCTCCGCTCTTATTGTTGACTGATAACTGATTATACGTGATGACCTATTCCTCGATAATAAGCTATCACTGAAATATTTTTTCAAATCGTAGGGTAAACTCACCTAATTGTGTGACTCACTATTCGGAGCTATACAACGTTTGGACTCTTTCACAACGTTATAGGAGTAAAATCTAATACATTAAAATGAACCTTATGGTATGGTAATAAAGCTTCTTTTCGTGTACAAATTTTTGTTAAGATCGTTCGAGTGAGATAGTAACAATCACGGGATTTGTCATTGCGCCCGCCATGTTTGACGTTTCACCGATAGCATGCAACTGTGCTGTCATTATTTAATTCATTTTAAATAGAAAAGGTGAGTGTAAGTTCATGATACTTTAACAATTTGTTGTTAAAAACATATACTTGTTGATACCGATAAAGGTTTTAGTAAATTTTCATTAGTTTTTCCATAATACCTTATTTCCTGGGTTCAAAAAGTTAACGATTCTCAAGATTGCAACTCAAAACAGTGTCACCGAATTAACCAAGCAAACTTTTATTATTTTCAATTCGTGCATTAATAATTGTTTTCAGTACGTGGGAAGGTTGCGATCATTGGACCGCTTCTTTCATTGGACCACTTAAATATTTCGTAAAATCGCAACGTTACAAAGCATGTCTTGGGTGGTAAGAGTGGCCCCCCGCAACCTCAGTACCCGCGCTGCAGCCGCCAGTGAGTGACGTGTGTAAATGTGATCGCGGCGCTCCGGATATAAAAAATACGACTACGAAAAGTTGATGTAAGTATCATAATACTATGATTTTTTTTTTTTTTTTTTTTTTTTTTTTTACTATTGATAGGCACGCGTTTGACCACTATCTCACCTGATGGTAAGCGAGGATGTGGTCGAAGATGGAGCACGCTTGCCTAGAAATAACCTATTCACTCTTGATTTAAAGACTCCCAGGTTGTAGCTATCAGGAAACACAGACTCCGGCAGGGAATTCCACTCCTTAGCTGTACGCACTATGAATGTGTTCCCAAAACGTTTTGTGCGTATGGGTGGGATGTCCACCATGTACCGGTGGCGCATCGCCGTTCGTCTTGTGGTCCGATGATGGAACGGGCTTGGTGGAATTAAATTATGCAATTCCGTCGCACATTCCCCAAAATGCAACCGGTAAAAAACCGACAGGCTAGCAACTCGTCGTCGATGTTCAAGACTTTGGAGCTTCGACGCGACGAGCTTCTCATTGCCGATGATCCTCTTGGCTCGTTTCTCAATTGACTCAAGGGCATCAAGCTGGTATCTGGCAGATCCATCCCAAAGATGAGAGCAGTATTCCATACACGATCGAACTTGCGCTTGATAGAGTTTGAGCAGCTGTTCCGGCGTGAAGTACCGTCTCACCTTAGCCAGAATCCCCAACTTCTTTGCAGCCACTTGAGCTTTTGCCTCTATGTAAGGGCCAAAATTGAGAGTAGATGTTAATGTAACCCCAAGAAGCTCAAGATGGTCGGTTATCGGCACGGTTTCACCGCGGAAAGATGGAGCTGGGCGGAATTGGCTCCTTTTGGCGGAAAATAGACACGCTTGGGTCTTAGCAGCATTGAACTTGACCAGATTGGCATCGCCCCAATCAGAGACCGCCTGTAGGGACACGTTCAAGCGCTCAACCATTGCCTCCCGGAGAGACCGGATCTGCGACCCACCAGCTCGTGCGCCGGACACGTATCTCTCAGCAACAGTGCTGTCGTCTGCATACCCAAAGGTACCGGGTTTAAGCAGATCATTAATATGCAGCAAGAACAGTGTTGCCGAAAGCACCGACCCCTGAGGAACCCCGGCATTAATATCCAGCAGTCCAGACGAGCAGCCATCTATGACCACTCGGATAGACCGATCCCTCAGGAAATCTGCGATCCAATCACACAAACCGGCGGGCAGACCGAAGGAAGGAAGCTTACTAATAAGGCCATCGTGCCAGACCCTGTCGAAGGCCTTCGAGATGTCAAGGGAGACCGCCAGTGCCTCCCCGTGCTTCTCTATGGCCTCACTCCAGATGTGAATGGCATACGCTAGAAGATCCCCAGTAGACCGATTTCGGCGAAACCCGTACTGCCGGTCACTAAGGATATCATTCGCTTCTAGGTACGCCAGGAGCTTATGATTCAGCACGCGTTCCATAGTCTTACAGAGTATGGACGTTACCGAAATGGGTCTATAATTCGACGGGTCAGCTCGACTACCCTTCTTGGGCACGGGCTGCACGTTAGCTTGCTTCCAAGCCTTCGGCACTTTTCCAGTCTCAAACGAAAGGCGAAATAGGCGTGTCAAGATCGGAGACAACTCAGGCGCACAAGTCTTCAGAACAATTGCCGGTATCCCGTCGGGGCCACTAGCCTTGTTCACGTCTAGGTTACGCAGTACCCTACGGACGTCCTTCTGATGAATGCGAATGTTCGACATACTCGACTCGCATTCATCAGGAGAGGCGGAGGGCGTCGCGCCACCAGGATCCAGACGTGAAGATTCCGCAAACAAAGAAGCAAACAAGTTCGCTTTCTCCTCAGCGGAGTGGGCCAGCGTCCCGTCGGGTCTCAGCAGTGGTGGTAGTGAGGGGCGGCAGAAGTTCGATTCGACCGACTTAGCCAGGGACCAATAAGCCTTACTACCTGATGGGTATGAAGCAAGTTTGTTCCCTATTCGGCTAATGTGGTCAAACCGAGCCCTCCGCAACACCTTCTTGCAGGACTTAGCAGCCCTATTAAAGGCTCTCTTCTTTTGACTCACGTCATTTGCTTTGCGCGTACGAGCGTCGACCCATGCTAGGTACGCCGCGTGCTTAAGCGCATCGGCGCGATTGCACTCGGCACCAAACCAAGGACGAGCTTCGCCAGATATTGCTATGTTAGAGAACGGAATGTAGTACTCCATTCCCCTCCGCAACACATCCGTCACGGCGTCCGCGCACGACGTAGCATCAGTGGAAGAAAAGCAAGTAGGCTGCCAAGGGTAACATGCGAAGAAAGATCGCATGCCATCCCAATCTGCTGACTTGTATCGCCATACCCGCCGGGTGCCTCTTGGGCTAGGATCGGGCGGAGAGTAGACAGACACAGACTTCACCAGACAGTGGTCGGAACTACCCAGTGGTGATGAAATCAACACCGAATAGCGGTCTGGATCTGTTGTCAGCAGAAGGTCCAAGCAATTGGCAGTGTGCGAATCAACATCCGGCACCCTCGTTGCCAGGACCAGCTGGACCAGCTGGGTAAGATTTAACGCAAGCGCTAGCTTTCGCGTCTCTCGTCCAGCATGGTCTGTGCACTGGTATGGGAAGAGCCACTCCTGATGGTGGGCATTGAAGTCCCCCAGTAACACCAATTGGGCAGAAGGGTACCGCTGCTGAGCCGCATCCGCCGCCTCACTCAGGTGCTGTGTAAGCCCAGTTGTCTCCAAATCACCGCTGTGCGAACGGTAGACGCATGCGTAGACAATTTTGTCTAGACCTGTGTCCACCATAGCCCACAGCGTTGAGAACCTGGAGTCTTCAAGGTAGCGGAGACGCCGATAGCAGATGTCGTCCCGGGCGTACATGCATACGCCCGCGCGGGGTCTAAAGTGGTGCTCCAGGGTAAACCCTGGGTAAGACAGGTATGACACGTCCGACGGACATCCGATCTGCGTCTCCGACAGGAACAAGAGCGCTGGTTTCTCGGTCTCAAGATGGTGATGGACTGCGGCGAGATTTGAGTGCAGACCTCGTATATTAGAGAGGTGCACTTTATGCGAAAGGACGTGCTGCCGCTGTACAGCTTTTCTCTTTTTAATCCTGTTCATTAACTAACTTGAGTGATGGAGGTTGAGGAGAAGGAAGTGAAATGAGGTTCCAAGCTGCTAACCTTCAGGCACGCCCTGACAGGACGACATCTTTTAGGGACTAGTCTGGAGACTGCGGGGACGCCCGAGCCCCCCCGGGAATGTCCATCGGGCCCTTTCATCTGGTCGCCAACCAGCACGATGGTGCATTCCGGGATTTTTCGTCAGATGGCGGGGCAGCCTTTCATGTGTGGCTAGCACACTACTTGGGCCCCCAACTATCTGCGGTCGGCCAGCGGTGCACCGTGCCTCGGATCCCGCTACCCTCCAAGACTCTCGACAAGTCTCCCGATACGCCCAAGCCAGGGCTAGCCTGGCTGGTCAGCCTGCATTGGAACAACTATTTCGACCCAACTCCTCTGAATTGGCTACACTGAGCATCGTACCGGAACACAGCTAAGCCGCTTGGCGGTACGTCTTTGCCCAGTGGGTGGTCACAAGCCATCGGCCGAAGCCTACCACCAGTTAGTGTCACCTGATTAGCACCACCCGGGGACCACGTGTAGGGTCTTACATTGGGTATTCTCCTACGGACGCGGGTGACTCGGCCCCCATGATTTGATTAATAGTACATATTTTAATTTGTAGAATGTTTACTTGTATTTACGTTGGAAATAATTATTCTTGACTGAAGATAGTGGTTGTTTTTTTATAACCCTATTTTTACGTTAGGACCCTGTTGCTATCATCGGACCACTAACGTGGCCCTATCATTGGACTGGTCCAATGATAAGAACTGTCTGTTTATGATTTAAATGTTACATTTTTACAAAAACTAGTTGATTTTGATAGTCCCGTGTCAATAATAATAATAACGTTTATTTATGTGATAATAATTAGACGTGTATGTTAACGTGATAAATTGTTTCAGAATGGCTACAAAACGAAAATATTATGCGTGGAATGAAGTAAGCATGAACCTAGCCATTGAATCAGTGCGTAAAAATAAAGCAGGTTTGAATGTGGCAAGTAGGATGTATGGAGTGCCTAAAGCCACACTAAAACGAAGATTGGATGGTGTGAATCAAAAGGCTAAGGAACATGTTCAAATAGTAGGATCTTTCGATATTCGGCAGCTGGCATTTGAACTGGCAGAAAAGAACAATATCAAAAATCGATTTAACAAAGAGAAAAGAATTGCAGGTAAAAAATGGTACTATGCGTTCATGAAGCGGCATCCACAATTATGTTTGAGACAACCAAGAGCAACTTCAATGAGCCGGGCTACTGGATTTAACAAACCTGCTGTAACCGATTTCTTCAATATATTAGAGGCAGTATGCGAAAAATACAACATAACAGAAGCGCAGCGTATCTTCAACGTTGATGAGACGGGCTTGTCAACTGTCCAGAGGAAAACAAGAAAAATACTGGCATTAAAAGGTAAGCGGCAAGTTGGAGCTATTACTAGTGGAGAACGTGGTACAAATACTACAGCCGTATGTTGTGCTAATGCTGCTGGTAATTTTATACCACCGCTTATAATATTTAAGCGCAAGAGAGCAAAAGACGAACTCAGGGATGGAGCTCCACCTGGTACAATATTTGCTTTTAATCCAGAGAGTGGATATATTAACAAAGACATATTTTATTTGTGGTTACAACACTTTATTGAGTCTGTGAAGCCGACACCTGAAAAAAAAAGTACTACTTCTGTTAGATGGTCATGCTAGCCATACAAAAAATTTAAAAGCTATAACATATGCCAAGCAACACGGCGTCGTTTTGCTTTCATTTCCAGCACATACAACACATAAAATTCAGCCGCTGGATGTCTCCTTCTTCAAGCCGTTGAGCCTTTACTATATAGATGAAACAGAAAAATGGTTGCGCCAAAATCCTGGAAGAACTGTGACAATGTTTCAAGTTTCAATGCTATTCGGAAAAGCATATTCCCGAGCTGCATCTGAGTGGCTTTGCAAAGACTGGAATTTGTCCTCTTAATAAAGATGCATTTGCTGACTACGAATTCATTGTACCTGAAAAAGAAAACGATGAGATTTCACCACCCACATGTATTAGACTTACAGGATGATATAGATCCACTATCTTTGAATATTTCTTTACTAGAAGAGAATCTAGAAGTGACGGAGCCAATTACATGTCAAAATGAAGCTATGACTGCTGAATCTCAGATTGAAACCTTAGCGGTATCACAGAATATTGATTGTAGTACAGCTGAATCAAAGGCACGCAATTTCGAATTCACAATAAACCAAATATCTCCTGGAGCTAAAAAAGTAGCACAAGAGTTAAGACAAAGGAGTAAAAAAGCACAAAGTAGCTTGGAACTGACGTCGACGCCTTATAAAACCACTTTAGAACAAGCTATTGTAAGGCCTTCAAAACCGAAAAAGCCGAAATTTACTGCAAAAGAAACTGCATTTTCTAAAAATAAAATAACTGATGAGCCAGAGCCATCAACAAGCAAAGATGCCAAATCAGTAAAAATCGAAAAATGGTTTTGCAAAATCTGCCTACTGTGTGCAGTTGAAGACATGATTCAATGTATGATGTGTAAAGCCTGGGTTCATGTAGATTGTGCCTGCGTTAAGAAAACTATTAAGAAGTAAGTATTTATGTCCTCAATGCAAATAAGTGTAAATTTTTGTTGTAATATTGTTTTTAATTTAAAAAGTGATTTTATAATAATTAATCGTTTGCATACGTGTAAAAGTTGATCTCATTATGTGTCAAATTTGATCTCATACTCATTCGTAAAATTATCTATCGTTGAACCAACAGATAGGCTTTTTAAAGGGGTCATTGTACTCATAATTATGCCACTTTTACTATGGGACCAACCCTAAAATCGGGAAAAATAATCAACTGCTTCATACATTACCTTCACAAAACTCGACAAAATGTATGAAGCAGTTAATTTTTTTCCCGATTTTAGGGTCCCATAGTAAAAGTTGTATATAATTATGAGTACAATGACCAATTTAAAAAAAAAAACTCATTTGCTGCTCAACCCAGTATAAGCTTTTTTACGTTAAGGATAGGCATTTTTAATTATTCTTTTTGATGAAGGATTTCATATTTTTTATTTTTTATTGAGTTTTGTTAATCGCCTTGAATGGACTACTGCCAAAAATTTTCTAAGTCCATTGATAGCAACTCAGTGGTCCAATCAAAGCGACCATGGTCCAAAGAAGGCAACGACCAAAGAAATGTTTAACGTCAATTTTCTCACAAACTGTCAGTTTAAATTAGCTGTGAGTGACATATTATATTAATAAATTTGATTGGAAACAAAACCAAAAAGCAGTTTATTTTATCGCAAAAACTAAAAAAGATATGTCGTACGGAAGTTAAGTGGTCCAATCATAGCAACCTTCCCCTACGTTAGTAGTTTAAGTCAGAAAATATTTATTTTTACTCAGGTAAAAAAGTAGGATCGCTTTCAAGCATTTGAAAAAAGTCCGTTATTTTTTTTATCACATAATTAAGTGAGTTATTTTTTTTTTTAGACGGCATGGAGGAAGGCAAAAATAAAAATAGAAAATATAATGAAACATCCCTGACATCCGCAATTGAAAGTATTCTGCAGTCAAAAATGAGTACAGGGCATCAAAAGAATATAAAGTGCCGTGGAGTACTTTAAAGGTCAATGTTGAAAGGGTAAAAGAACGCAAGCAGGGCATAACACAACAAAAGTTTCTCGTTGATTAATAATTATTACTTTCAATATGTTTATATTTATTATAAATTTTATTTTTTGTTACTTTTGTGTTAAAAAATAATAAATACTCACTTAATTCGGTTATAACAGAATTAGAGAAGTACTATCACTGAATTATGGTGTTTATCGCAGAATTAGCCAAGTCATCGCGGTTTGATTAAGCTCATTTTACGCTGAGTTAATTCATACGTGTTAAGATTACACTTGCTCATATGGTAAATAGAAGACTGATTAATGTTCCTATTAAAAATAAAAATAAAATTTATAAAGTTTAACCTGTTTTTTTTTCCACATTCTGTTTTGTCACAGAATTAGATGAGTTGACCCTACCAGTGCTTTCTGAAATTAGCGAGTTCAAGCAAACAAACAAACTCTTCACCTTTATATTAGTAGGAAGTAGTATAGATGCATATTTTTGAATGATAACCCATAAAATTAAACCAAAATACTGTGGGGGTTGTAGTTTTTCACATTTAAAATTCACTTACCTACGTTAACGTTACTATACGTCAAAATATTCGTGCTAGACCCTCATGTTGGAGGGGTTCACATCGGCGTCGGGTCGACGATGACATACCTGGGTCTCGTCCTCGATAGCCGGTGGAACTTCGTCGAGCATTTCCGAAGCTTGGCTCCCAGACTGGGGCAGGCCGGGGCTGCCTTCAAGCGGCTTCTCCCCAATCTAGGGGGACCAAATGCCTCCTGCCGAAAGCTTTACGCGTGGGTCGTGCGGTCCATGGCCCTTTATGGGGCGCCGGTGTGGGCGCCTACTTTGAGGAAGCGACCTGCCCGTTACCTCAACGCGTCCCAGAGGGTCATGGCCGGATGGCCAGGCCATGGCTGGCCCGGGGATACCGCACGGTCTCTGGCGAGGCGGCGAGCCTCCTTGCCGGACTGCCGCCATGGGATCTGGAAGCGAGAGCCCTCGCACTCATTTACGAGTGGCGCGTGGAGGCGCAACGCCGCGCGCTGGGGCGAGACTCCTCTGCCGCGGCAAATCGTGGCAAGGCGGACGGAGCTCCGGCAAGATCTCATGGCGGTATGGAGACAGCGACTGTCGCAACCCAGCGCTGGGCACGCCACAATCCAGGCGATTAGTCCCGTCTTTGCGGAGTGGCTGGAGCGGCGTCACGGCGTCCTTACCTCCCGCTTGACGCAGGTAGGTACTCACCGGACACGGTTGTTTTGGATTCGGTGGGAGGACACGCCCGGGTGTCATCACGCGAGGATCGCCCGGAGGACACGGTGCAGCATACGGTGGAGATCTGCCCTGCTTGGGCGGAGAATCGTCCTCGTTAAGGCGATCGGCGGCGGCGACCTCTCGCGACCGGCCCTGGTTCAATCTATGGTCCGGAGCGAGGAGGCATGGGAAGCGGTCATCTCCTTCTGCAAAGCAGTAATGCTAGCGAAGGAGGATGCGGAACGTGTGAGAGAGAGGGAAATCTCACGACCCAGCAGCCGCAACAGAAGAAGACGTCCCGGGCGTCGGGGGTCGCAGGGAGATTTTCGGCCACCGTAGGCGCGGGCCTGCGGACGGCGAGCATTGGGTGGCTCGCCGTCCGATCAGAACCAGACCCGGGTCGGCGGCTCGCTGTGTTCCACGCGCGTCTGAAAGAGCTGTCTGCAAGGGAGCCGGGACCCGCTAGGGCCAGTGCCTGCCGGGGTGCGGAATCCGTTCGAAAGAGACGCCGCGGCCCTGGAAGGCAAAGGGCATTAGGAGGAACACGAATGGGTTTTTAGTCAGTAAGGGTCTGTTACTCCCTTTCGCCTAGAGCGGAAGGAGTCATTTGATGATTTCCTATCCTTAAAAAAAAACGACCCGCATGTTAGCACGATTATACAATATAATATGAGTAAGTATAATATTTTGGCAACCGTTATAACCGATATTGAAGGAAGTCCTATCCTATGTTTGCGGTCGTGGATAAAATCGGTTTTCCTAACAGGTCACTGGATAACAATATTGAAAGTTTAGGATCCACTAGCTTATAATGACTTGACTATAATTAACGCTAAAAAGTAGGTATCTATCTAAATCTGTAGTTTTTATCTACATAAAAGCAATAATTGCCCACTTTATTGCAAAACCGACTTAATAGTTTACGAGTTATATTTTATAGTGATTGCTATAAGATGGGAAAGGGCACTGAGATTGGCGTCATAAAATATTATTTTATACACTACAAGAGTAGACGAGAGTAGTTAATAATTTATGAGGGTCTATGAAATTGGTCTATAATCTGTCTTTTATGAGGATGGGTTTTCTTCTATCGCTTCGAAATGAGTAAAACAGAAAATAGCTCATAATAGATAATAGTGTTTATTAAGTAGGTACAAACTATAGGTACCTAATCAACAAAGAAAAGATGTAACACCTATGGTGAGCGCTTTGATTTCAAAATGTCTAGATAGAGCATCAAATGCGCGCAAACATGTCACAAAATATAAGCCAACCGTTGGCTTATAAGTAGTTTCCCGCCGTTTAATACCATTCGTGCCGCTTTGGTGTCACTACGTATTACGCGCACTAATATTTGATCGTTGTTGCCAGTTTCTTTTTTTCACTCTCCCAACTTAACGTCATTTTTTTGTGGGAAATTTAGTTGGTTTTAGGCTATTAGTTTAGTTGGTGTAGTTTATTAACCGATTTGAAAAAAGGTGGAATTTTTTCGTCTATGGGTACTTTTTTATAGATAATAATAAATGTTCGCATATAGCTTTTTTTTATGAGCCGTTTTTAATGATAACCTGGATCCAATAAAACGAGGAAAAGAGTTTTGAGGTCGATACCAAGTAAAATTGTTGTTTTATAAGCTAGGTAAATAATAAACTTGGTACAGACTTCATGTTCATAGTTTTGATAATTATCTCCTTTATTCATTTAACTATACATAAATATTATGTTTTTAAATATTTGAATAAAATAAATAAAAAAACATTTAAAAATATAAAAATAATAGCCCACCGATATCGGGAACAGGGTCCAAGCTACCGGTGGTCAGGGCTCCAGAGAAAGGAACCTCCTGACAATGCGAGCCGTGTCCAGAAGTACCGCTTTCTGAATCAAGCCCTTGATCCAGCTGCCCAACGAGAGCCTCCTAAGGTGTTGGTTGAGGCTCGTGGCTATTAAGCCATTGGCCGACACGACTATCGGTACAATGATTGCGGAGTCCACTTCCCACATGTCGATAACCTCGCGAGCCAAGTCAATATACTTGATTTGTTTGTCTTTCTCGGCTTTCACGACGTTCTCGTCATGCGGGACGGTTATGTCTACAATCATTGCACGCCTCACAATTCGGTCCACCACCACTATATCAGGCTTATTGGCAACTATAGTCCTGTCAGTGATGATGGACCGATCCCAGTACAATGTGATATTGCCATTATCGAGAACTGGGTCGGGCGCATACCTATAGTATGGCACCTCCGACTCCACAAGAGAGTATTTCAGAGCAGGTTGCTGATGGATAATCCTGGCTACAAGGTTGTGCCTATGCAAGTATTCTCCGTTAGCTAGACGAGAACAACCAGAGACAATGTGGCGAATTGATTCTCCCGGACGGTGACATGCCCGACATATGTCGACCGTACCGTCTTTCACAATAAATCTCCGGTAGTTATTCGTCATGATAACTTCGTACATAATTGCACAAACAAAACCTTCGGTTTCTCCAAAAAGATCACCGAAACACAGTCAGGCTACGGACGCTAGTTGTTCTACGTCGGGCCCATGTAGGGCCCGGAAAATGCGTCCGTGAAGCTCCTTACTCTGCCATACCGCCCTGCGATCGTTAGTGTCAAGCACCGCAGGTTTGCGCCAGTTCTCATTTGCCAAGGAGAGCGGAGTGAGTCCCTTGTCCACCGCCACTACATCTTGATGCATACCCACGTCGACAGCTAGGAAATATTCCCTAAGACTGCATATCTCGCGATTGTGGAGAGTCTTAGGAAGTTGCCCACTAGGCACACCTGTCTGGTCGGAGGATCCTTCCTTTTCAATGGAGGTTTGCGTGACTTTACACTCTTTTCCGTATACCTCCATAGTGCTATTTCACTAAAGTCTCAGTGGTGCTAACATCTCCTAAAAATCTCCAAATACACTTAATTCAGTGGCTACAGAAATACGTATCCTTGCCGCAGTCTTACAAAGGCAGATTACCATAAAAACACCATACGGCCGGTTAAAAGTTTGTCAAATTGTCTGTGAATGGGACGCTTGAGTGGGCCGTCGGAGAATTAAATCGATTAAATGTTAGCAATAATTAAAAGTGTCTTAGCATTTAAAAAGTCTCGACCTCCACACTTTCGCGGGATATACAGTCTCATTACCAACGAACGTGGATGATGCATTCGATATGCAGTAAGCAGAGTGCGGACCCGCCTATTCAGGGCGTCAAGTTCCGTTTGAGTCCATTTGAGTACGCCGAAAGAGTACATCAATACCGGTTCAACGGTTGGGTCATGACCCAACCGTTGAAGGCACCTTGCACCTTGTTTCCGCCTGATAGAAGGCTATTAAAAACCTTCTTCAGGCGGCCAAAGAAACGCTCCTTCATGCTTCATGTCAGTAAAATTGATACCTAACGCTTCCGACATACCCAAATACTTGTAAATTTCAGTTGGAGAGAGGGATCTCAGGTTTATGGAATCTGAGAGTTGAGTTCCCACGGATTCCATAATCTCTCCACGCTTTACATGCATGACCGCACATTTGTCCACACCAAACTCCATCCTGATGGCGTTACTGAATGTTTCAGTTATCTTCAGTAGCTCCATCAGTAGCAGATTAGTAGGGGCAAAGAGTTTCAGATCATCCATGTAAAGGAGGTGAGATATAACCTGACCACCTCTTTTCAACTGATTTCCTAGGCCTGAATTCTCCAGCAGTGTGCTAAGTGGATTCAAGCCTAGACAAAACCAAAGTGGACTCAAACTATCGCCCTGAAATATACCCCGCTCAATACTTACCGGTTCGCTATTCCTCTGGATATTTCGACATCCTGGATAGCGATGGACTGTCCTCCATTGCCCCATACACGACATCAGGAAGGTGCGTAGCGTTGCATCAACTTTTACAATTCTAGCACCCTCATGAGCCATGTATGAGGCACCGAATCATAGGCCTTCTTATAGTCTATCTAGCATGTCGACAGATCCTTTCGGGAACGCCGAACCTGTTGGCTAATGGCCATATCAATAAGGAGTAGCTTCTAAGTACCGCGGGACCCATTCCTACATCCATTCTGAGAGGCAGACATGATGTTGTTGTTCCCTCAAAATGGATGTAAGAACTTTATAGACCGTCGGTAAACACGTGATCGGTCTATAATTTTTAGGTTCCGCAGTACTACCTGATTTATGGAGCAGGTGGGTTATTCCTGTAGTTAAGAACTGGGGTAGCGACCCAGACTCTAACTCTCAGACTGGAATTGAGACGCCAAGCAAGCGTGCGATCTCGTAAACCATTTAATCCAGAAATTGTGCAGCCCGTCCGGTCCTGGAGATTTCATGATAATAATTAATATAAAGCCTAATATAGTGGTGATGGACCGAAGTTTGAGGCGTGCAATGATTGTAGACATAACTGTTCCACATGACGAGAACCTCGTGAAAGCCGAGAAAGACAAACAAATCAAGTATATTGACTTGGCTACTGTTACTGATTTAATACAACATTCACATACAACTGTAATTAATTTTTTGTGTTTTAGAAAGTAAGAGAAGTTAAGAGAAAGTAACTACCTACTTAATAAAAATATACAACTACAACTGAATACATACACCTAAAACTTCTCTTATTTAATTAGTATTTTTTTTATATGTGATTTTATGGGAGAATTGTAGTAGCTGGTATCATTATTCACGCACACAGAGACATAGACGCACTGTGTCCGCACGCTGCCGCACGCACATATGCTTGCAAACGTTAGCTCGTTTTTGGTGTATTGATAGTAGGGCGACGCTCCATCTAGACATTATAATCTAAGGGTGAGCGTGAGTACCTATCATTAATTACTGTCGCTTAAGGATTTTTGCATGGACATGAAAAATAGAAAGAACTTTATTATCACTGTATCAAATAAGTAGGTACCTTAAGTTGTTTGGTGTAGGTGTAATAAAGAAAACAGAGTAAAATATATTGTATAATAATCATAAAGCTTTGGCATTTGAGTGTATCAGTTTATTTAACGAATTTGTACAATTAAGTACGTATCAAATTCGTAAAATAAACTATCTACCATAAAAATGGTCTTCCATCTTGTGTGACTCAAATGTCCACCACTTTGACCACTTGTAGAAAAAAAACCATATTTTTCTCAAACTAATCTAAAGAAAATCACCTCACCAGCGAAAATAACAAGATAACGAATTCAAATCAATACAAAAGAAGCGGGAAAACCAATCCAATATGGCCGATTTGTGAGCGCTTTCGACCGCCATTAAAATATTTGAGAAAGATCGTTTACAATCTTTTATTTTCGATCAAACCTCGAAAAACATACCGATCTTGGTCGAAATAAGGTCTGATTTGGTTTGTTTCGGCGGTAAACATAATTTTGCTGTATGTAAGTGCTTCCCACAAGTCAAGTCGGAAATCGGAAAACATTATACAGATTAAATTTGGCGGGAAGTATATAGAGTTCCCGAAAAGTCTATGATATTTTTTCAGTTGAAGTTTTAAGATAAAGAATTTTCCGGGAAAAATGATCAGTTTTATTTTTCACTTTTAACGATCTCCTATCGTGGAAGATAACCAGACAGCTTAGCAGCAGCTAATAATGCTCTTTAGAATGTCACACAAATCCTACCAAGTATCAACTATTAGGCAGTTGCCCACCAGACACACCTGTATGGTCGGAGGATCCTTCCTTTTCAATGGAGGTTTGCGTGACTTTACACTCTTTTCCGCATACCTCCATAGTGCTATTTCACTAAAGTCTCAGTGGTGCTAACATCTCCTAAAAATCTCCAAATACACTTAATTCAGTGGCTACAGAAATCCGTATCCTTGCCGCAGTCGTACAAAGGCAGATTACCATAAAAACACCATATCATCACCATACGACCGGTTAAAAGTTTGTCAAATTGTCTGTGAATGGGACGCTTGAGTGGGCCGTCGGAGAAGTAAATCGATTAAATGTTAGCAATAATTAAAAGTGGGTAACTATTTTCTTTTCTTCGAAGTTCCCTTACTGATGAGGATCGCGATCACATACGGCGCCTTACATGGACTACTACGTCTACTGAATATGGTAGCGGTACCTAGTAATCTTCATTAGAACATATTTTGAACTTGAAGACAATTTGCACTCAACACATCTGCTCATAGTTTGTGACTGATCGCGAATAAAACCAAAAAAGAAAATGATATATGTAACGCATCTCCTAGTCTGCGGTCTTCTAGAACGTGGACTGCTCTCTACATGCTGTCTCCAACAGCCTACTTAATAGAGTCGGGTAACATCCTGCCAGGGTCTGCCTTGAGTGCGTTTTCCGTCGACCCAGCTCAATATCATGAGCCTTTTGTGATTTCGCAAAAAATCTCTGAAAAGACTGAGGTTACGCTTCTGGCATTTATTACAGATAGTTGTTGGGTATTGTTGAGTTACGTACGGAAATTGGCGAAAATCTGGTCGCTTATTTAAATAGTGAATTCTGCGATGTCTGTTTCACGGGCTGCAATTTATTTATAATTAATGAAACCGGATACTTATTATTAGTTTTGAATTATTTGTTTTTTTTTCTGGAGCTGTCTCTCTTTTTTTCTAGATTCTAGTGTGAACGTTTTAATTTTTTAGAAAACATCATTCATTCATCAGCATCATATTCAAAAATATAAGTTTCCGACCTGTAGTGCAGGCTATTCTGTAACAACATTTTCGAGTCTCGACAGCGGAATCCGAGGTGAGTTTAAACATAAGACCTTTATATTGTGTGTAATAAAGTACACTTTGTGAGCTTTACAATTCAAAATCGCCGCAAAAAAATGGTCGCTTACAGAATATACTAGCCGATAGAAACTGGAAAAAATTTTCAATTACCATTTAACAAATAAAATGATATCGAAGAATACACTTACAAGAAATTCTATTATTCGTGACCTATCATGCGTCAAAGCTCATAAGCCTACCCCCACAAATTACGCGCTTTGAATATCAACGAATACCATAAACAAAGGGTATATATTCTTCCGCGCCGCCGGGCAACGGTAACTGCCCACTCAGCCTAGTGGAACAGATGAAGCAAAAATGTTTATGATACATTAGCCAAATTACGACGGCAAATGTTATTTGTGCAATTTGTTTGTGTTTGTCGCGGGAATTTGGATTTTAAGCTGCTGAAGCGATGTTGTTGTCATGTTTTTTTGAGATAAGTACTTTATGTAAGATTGATTCGGGTTTAGACACCAAAACAGATGGAAAATAATTTGGTACAAGGCCTCGGGTCCTCGAATCGGTCGGGGGTAGAACCTTGCCTCTTTATTCATGGACATCGTTTAAAAGCAAGCATGTTCTAATCTTCTCCCTAAAAGAACTCTCTGGACATCTTTTTCTTGGAATAACTTTGCCCAAGTTGCTTTTCAGGCCACGAATTTTCCTTGGCATTGCTTTATTCCACTTACAGCGCAACTTTTTCTTCGCCACCAAAAATATAAGACAAAGTAAGCAAGCGCTAAAATCGCTGCACAGAACACAAACAGCAATAATGTTAACGTAGTATGTAAGTAATGATAGTAATTTAGCTAAAAGCCCGCGAAACGCGGCCAAAGTGGTCGTAACAATAAAAGTGGCGATAAATTCGTAACACCGCCATCTAGCAGTCAGTAGTTCATGTTGTATTCATGAGCGCCGTCGCTAGATGGCGTTAGTCGTGATTTAATTCTGTCCAGCCTTTTTATGTGAAATGGAGCGGCGAATTAATTTATTATCGTGTTTTGTTTAGTGCTTGTTTATGGTTTTATTGCTTTATTTACAAGCTGTTTGGTTTTTTTGGAAGTGCAACAATTGAGTCTTGCTGAGCATGCACTATTATGTACCTATTACTATGTAGATAATATGACAAATAAAAAAAAAACCAGCAAATGCCTACATATTGTTGTACTGTTCGTTGTAAGAGCTTTATTCTCCACATACTTAGGTATTAATATTTTTTCCATAGTAAATCCTAAATGCTTCCTGCGGGATAGGCCTAGCTTGTTTTTGACAATTATTTTAGGTACTCATTGTTGTCTAATCTATACTACTACTAACATTATAAAACTGAAGATTTTGTTTGTTTGGTTGAACGCGCTAATATCAGGAAAAACTGGTTCGATTTGAAAAATTCTTTTAGTGTTGGATAACCCATTTATCAAGGAAGGCTATAGGCTACATAAATATGACATCGCGCTACGACCAAGAGGAGCGGAGCATTACTTAAAAATGTGACGCAGCCGAAGTTGCGCGGGTCAGCTAGTTTATAATGAAAACCAAACTTTCACTAGAACGTTCTATTGAACGTAAAAAAAATAGCTTTAGATACCTACCTACTTATATTTATCTAAAGCCATTTTGTAGCCCAACGTTGCTAACATATTAGGTATCTTGATATGCAGGGATATGACTTAATGACTATCTTTCTTTTGTTTATCTACCAACTCTAAATCTCCAATATCGAGTGTTAGCTCCAATTGTCTGCCTATTCCTTTTCCAGCTTTGCTTTCCAGCAGTTTCCGACATCTTCTCGACAAAGACACAGGTTCTATGTTAGGTATTCTGTGATCATATAACATACCATAGACAACTGAAGTGTGAATGTGGAACGCTTGGAACAGAGTGGAATACATGCACGAGGGCACAGAGTGATATCTAAGTGGAGATACTCCTGTACGTACTTATTATTAGTACATATTTATTTTTGTTCTAAATGACTTGCAGGCATACCTACCTACTTATGCTGATTTTTGGCATAATACCCTTTGTCCAGCAATATTGTTTAGTAAAATAAAACGGCTAATCTGAGACACGTCGTCGTAGGTAATTCTAATACATAGGTAAAATTGACAAGTTTTATAAGGTAGGTTTTGGTGCGGGATTCCACAGATTGGCCATAGTATTTTCCAGCAAACAGTTTGCCCCACAAAGTCTGTACCTACCTAATTTTTCTTCTACCTATGATTGCTGCGAGAAACAATAAAAGGCTTTCTAGCATCGAAGTTATGTACCTACCTACCTACATTATAGGTACTACTAAGACTCAAACTCAAAGAATTTCATCAAATTAAATCAATTGCGGGCACTTTTAAATTGTCAAGGTCCGTCGGTCAAAAAAGATGAAACTGTCTGAACGATCCAAAGCGTACTCTTTGGGGAAGAACGTGCAAGAAACTCTACGGACTGTGTGATAAAATCCAGATCAACATTTTTATCGGATCAAAATCCTTTTTATCGTCACATCATCATCTTCCTGCCCTTATCCCATGTTCCTTTTTATAGTCACAAAATTCATATAAAATCATAAAAACCCTCAAAACAATATGTCTCATCCATACTTCTCTAGTCGCACCGCAAACGGGCAATCAGCGAGCGATCGCCAACACGACAACACCCCCCCTCCGCCCTCCTGCACCCCTTACACCCGCGCACCCGCCGGCGCTCCTTGATTCCAAATTCAATTTGCACCAATCAACGGCCGCCGTCTTCCCGCCTCTCCGCGATGTGACGAGCTGTTGTTTTTTTAAAAATATTCTCCGAATTGTCTTTGATTGTTTGCGGTTGGTGTAATGTCTTTTGTTATTTTTGGACGATTGTTTTTTTTTTTTTGGGATTTCGGGTTTTCGTTAGTTACCTTTTTGGGACATGTTTTATTTGGAGTAATATATGTAGTAGTTGCAGCTAGACAGAAAGCAGTACCCAGGATAACTGGAAGCAATAGGTACCTACTCAGCATAGGGGGATTGATTAATTCAAGAAGTTTCCTAATCAAAATGAGTAGGGTCAGTTTTTTGTTTAGGTTCCAGTACCTAAATAGTTGAAGCCCGCGACTTCGTCGGCGTTGACGTCAGCTTCAAAGAACAATCCATTGCCCCGTTAAAAGCTCAAAATTCAAGTTATAAAGTTCTAAAATAAACCTAATCAAAAATTTCAGCTTTCTAGACATGTGGTCTTGGCTGTGTGTTGGTAGTCTGTCAGTAGCAGTAGGTACAAAAGATTTATGAGAAAAACAATATAAAACAGTAGAAGTGAGGAAACGTAGCTTTGAGAAAAGTTCATTACAAAGTCATTCTCTTTGTGAAAATTGGTGAAGCTGAAGCAGCAGTACCCCTATTCTGTAACAACATTTTCATGTCTCGAGTCGAGACTCTCGACAGCGGAATCCGAGGTGAGTATCAAATTACGTCAAACGTAAGACCTTTATGTTGAGTGCAATAAAGCTCACTTTGTGAGGTTTGTCACTCAGGTGAAGCTCGATATCGAAATGGTTATTTACAAAATAGACTAACTGATCGTGCGTGATAATGATGTTCTTATAAGAGGGCGAAAGAGGAAATAAATACATGAAAAAAATTACAGCTAAAGAACACAGGAGAACGAAAGAACATCAATCAATCTGCTTGCTTTTTTCTAACTATGTTGGGGTCGGCTTCCAGCTTAACCGGATGCAGCTATTATTATTATTATTATTACCAGTATTTTACATTGGAGCGGCTGCCTACCAGGCCTCCACCCACACACACAGTAACGGGGAAAAACGATATTCCTTGGCAAGACTGGTGTCAAATTTTACGGCTGGACTGAAAATATTAGCAAAGAAATATCATCGTCATTTCAGCCGAAAGACGTCCACTGCTGGATATACTAGGCCTCCACCAAGCGTCGCCACAACGACCGGTCCTGCGCGTAAGAAATATGCGTTGAAGATATGACGAAACAGCAAAAGTAAAGAATATATTTTACATTTTTGATTCCCACATGAAATTCGTTGCATTTTGAGTAGATTCAATTTGTGGAGAGGTAAAAATATGAACTCTGGCATTTGCAATTCAGGAGTTGTGGGACTGATCAGATGGTTTTTCTCTCAATGGTGTAGTCTTAATTAAATAAAAGCATAAAGGAAAACCATTGTTTGTGTGCATGTATTTTTAGGGGAAACAAAAAAAAAACATAAACACGTACCTAAAAATAATAAATATAACAAGGCATAATTGTCATATTTATTGTTGGCTGGAAAAATATGGGGGAGGCTTTTGCCCAGCAGTGGGACAACATTGGCTAACAAAAAAAGGCACTTGTTGAAGATAGCTTTTGCCTGTGGTTTCACTCGTGTCAAAAAAAAAAGGCACGAAAAACACTATTTGAAAAAAAATACAGCAAAATAACAACTGTCACAATATAACTGTCAAAAAGAGCGCGAAAGCTCACCGAAAATGGCCGCAGCCGAGAGCGGGGTGTCGTTACAATACCAAATATCAAATATTGATATTCGCTCCTCGATTTTGTATTCTGTTTGAATTTGTAGATACTATTTGCAGTTCTACTTGCTACAGTTTTGCGTCTGTCATCATTGTTTGGCGATCTATAGAGCTGTGGGTGCCACAGACTAAAGAGGTGTGGGTAAAGTGGTATATATACAAGATAGAGATGCTGTGGTGGCTCAGAATATTTCTTGATGAGCGAAGAAATAGATAAGAATTAGCTTTGGTCTGGCTACAAATTAAATGCTTCATCTAAATCAATTGGTTTAATAGCTGTAGGTAGCCATGAATATATAAATGAATAATAAAAATTGTGTCTATAATTTAATCAAATTCTTAAGAAGTATGACGAAGAAGGAACTGCATATCAATAATTTTACTCCATTAAAATAGTCTCCACGAGTGAAAAAAATTAAATCATTCGTGAACATTCCACTTAAAAAACTTTGAATAAAGCTTTTTGATTAAAAAGTAACTGACCCCCTCTGACAACTGGCTCTTCCCTACCAATTATCTACTCGTTAGCTTTCAGATTAAGGTCAACTCCCATTACATCATCCATTCTTGATTTCGGACTATTTCCAAGCATTACCTTTGATATTTTATGGTTAAAATCTCGGAAAAGAGTTTTAGGCTATTGACAGTAGCAAACGTGGCTTATAAGAATAAAATACAATAGTCGTACAATATCTACGATATTACATTTAAATGGGTTAGCAAAAAATCAGCCAAGTGAGAGTCGGACTGTTACTTTACAGCAACCACAGTTTTTTTCTTTTTGCTGAACTGATTTTGGTGAATTTTAGTTCAGAGATTGGTGGGAAAGTTTGCCAAGGTTGGTCTGTGGATGGGTGACCATCTTAACATAGCGAGTTTCCTCCGTGCCTCGGAAAGCACGTTAAGCTGTTGGTCTCGGCTGTCATTTGTAGATCTTTGGCAGTCGTTACGGATTGTCAGATGCCAGTAAATCTGACTCCAGTCTTGCCAAGATGTACCGTGTTACCCAGTTATTGGGTTGTGGAGGTCTGGTAGGCAGCCGCTCCACGTAAAACACTGGTATTCAGCTGAATCCGGTTTGACTGGAAGCCGACCCCAATGTAGTTGGGAAAAGGCTAGGCAGATGATAGGTGGGAAAGTTTGCAATAAAGTTTGCAATTGAAATTGACCCTTAACGCGGACATAGCTGAAGAATAAAATCTATAATGAAGAACTGTTTTTTTTAACTTTGTTTTTTTTTTAAGCTCTGTAGTTGTTTCGTAGATAATTGATATAACCCGTTTCATCATCCATTCCTGGTTTCGTCAGGCCCAGATAACCAGCAATTTCCTTAAAACAGAAGTTAAAAGGCCCGCGGAAGAGTCTCAAGCTATCGACGCCGGTATCAGTGGCGGCAAACAGCGGTAAGTTGTTTAAACAAAAGACATCAATCACTGAGGCCACGCCCCCCCGCAGGAGCTATAGTCTGGCGCAAGTTAAGTTAAGGAGGGTAGGTGGTGTAAGTGAAAAGAAAGAAAGAAAAAATAATTATTTGACAACAGTTCATCAGGTGTGCTGACGTAAAATGAACTACAAAGGGACAATGAAATCAAAAAACACTTATTGTCTGTCTAACGGTTTTTTTTTGTTAATAGGCTGGCGTTTGACTACAATCTCATCTGATGGAAAGCGATGATCACGTCGACGGAGCTCGTTTGTCTAGAAGTAACCTATTCGCTCTTGACTTAAAGACCCTCAGGTTGTAGTTATAAGGAAATACAGACTACGGCAAGGCTGCGCCAAAAAGGTTCATTTAAAAAATACGCAATATGCAACTTGCTACAGGCAACGGCTACGTGTTTTGTTTTACACAGCGTGTGCTTCGGTCAGTGCTACGCGCTACGAGCTACGCGACTTGCTAGAGGCTACGCGCTATGAGCTACGTAGCATGTGCTACGATTAGTGCTACACGCTACGTAACTTGCTACAGGCTACGGCTGCGCGCTACGTGCTACGCAGTGTGTGATACTGCCAGTGCTACGCGCTACTTATTACGCAACTTGCAACTAAAAGTAGGCAATCAATTAATTATAAAAAATAATAATTCTAGACGTTAGGGATATAATGTCATTGTTTTTAAAATTCGGTCTCCTTATTTTTTGTTGTGCGTGCTAAATCAGCATTTATTTATTTATTATTTGGTATACCAACAGCAATACATACACAACTATATGCTAGAAACAAATATTAAAATATTAGTTCTGGTATGCATGCCTATTATAGGTATACACAGCTTACACCATTATGTACAACAAATTATTAGCGTCTAAAATAAAATAAAATAAAATTAGTAGGTATCTAAAGTAAAATATTAAAACATAAACATACAAATCAGAACATAGATAAAACAAAAAAGTATATAAAAATTGTATATAAAAGATTGAGTATAATTACTTTAACTGTAACTTTGTCACTCCCGTACCTCCGAGACTGCAAATCTAAATATATGGAGTGAGACACCGTGTAAATCGGTGTCTGGTGTCTTGCATATACTGTTGTGAGTTCTGAACATTCGGAGTAGAGGTGCGTTGAGGCCAAGGTTGGATTTGCGGAAAGGAATATGGAGCAGTCTTGTGATGGGATATCTAGGAAGTTTTGAAGGGACTGAATATTGAATACTTTCTACTAAATCGCTGCACTTTACAAACCCGTTTGCTATTTTATAAAGAAAAATTAAGTCACGCGAACGCCGACGGTCACGTAGTGTCTTTATTTTGAAGAAGTGTTGGCGCTGTTCGTACGGGCAGCGATGGCTAATTTCCCTAGATATAAACCAAGATGTTTGGTGAAAGCTCTTTGAATGCTTTCAATTCTTTGCGAATGGACTGCGAAAAGCGGGTTCCAAGCTACACTGGCGTATTCTAACCGACTACCTACGTACTAAGCATGTTTGTATCATTGTTTATCTCTGCACAAATTCAACGTTAACGTACTTCAAAACATATAAATGTACAACATTTGTTTTTTTCCATTTTCGTAATCATCCAGTCCGGACTATGAATACCTCCTGCTATCCATAACAGGCACCGTGCGAGCGAGAGGGCCCGACTTCCCTCTCCCTCCCCGACGGGCACAGAATACAGAGCGGCGGAGTTTTTCCACACCAATTTATACTGCCAACATCACTTCAGAATATAGGGGGGCTGTGTTGAAGGAAAACTGGCGGATAGTCCTGGTTTTGGTGGAGTATATTAGTAGTAGATCCCGTAAAAAATTACAGTGGATTGTAGTCAATTTGCGAGTGTAACAAGTCATTTAATTTTTTATTTCTTTTCTATGTTTATTGAAATTTCGATGTTTATGTTTTTCTTCCATTTTTTGTTGCATCCTCCGATATTAAATTCTCCCGTTACTAAAAAAACGGGATTTACGCGACTATATTTTCGTGGAAACCATTTAAAGCATTTAATCATCTGCCTATCCTTTTCCCAAATATATTGGGGTTAGCTGCCAGTCTGACCAGACTCAGCTGAATACCAGTATTTTACGTGGGCTTGCTGCTTATTATGGCGCTTCTTATGGAGGCCATATATCCAGTTACTGGGTTATCTCAGTAACTGGATATTTAGCCACGAGTCTAAAGTATTAAACCTTTCATTTCAAAATGTGTGCCACCATCAAAATTTATTTTTCGCATTTAATCCACACTTTTTTACTTTACTCCATAGTCACTCGACACTTCCCCCCTCACCCCTCGGCTTAATTTAGTGTTGTAAGCGAACCGTTACCGTCGCATGTTATTTAACTGTTTCTACCACTCGATATATATAGTTTGTGTGTATAAAGGGTGAATTTTTCAACTGGCCGTGGATTGCGAAATCCGAAACTATGAGGGATAGCGAAAATCACTCAAAAGAGTGATTTTCATCAACCAAAATCATGTATTTCCAATAGACCATTTAAAGGCACTTTTTAATTGTTAAGATCTGTCAGTGAAATAGATGAAAAATACCAATAATGTAGATTAAGTCTTTGTAAAAATCGGTCACGGGACTCCTTTGAGTATTTTTGCGATATTCCATAGTTTCGTGTTTGACCATCCACGCAAACTTGAAAAATTCAGCCTGTATTGATATTAGATACTAGATATAGACGTCTGTAGCAAAAGCTAGTGTTGAAAGTCGTTTTTAACCCCCCACCAAAAAAGAGGGGTGTAATAAGTTTGACCGCTATGTGTGTCTGTCTGTCTGTCTGTTGCAGCTACGGTGCAACAGATAGACAGACCGTAGCTCTTAAACGGGTAAACCGATTTGGATGCGGTTTTTTGTAATGATCAGTTGGTTGGTCGGTTATTTCAGTCTTTGTAATAATATCTTTTTATATTTTTTTGCTATCTTTTGGTATTCAGCTAGATACGGCTAGAATGGAAGCCGACCCCAATATAGTTGGGAAAAGGCTAGGCAGATGATGATGATTTCTTGCTATTTTACCTATCATTCCTTCACTTACTGATCTCTTGAGTAGATGCGTGCTACTCGTATGTCACATAGGACCATTTAATTAGAGCGATGGACCGAAGCAGTATTTAAAATATCGCTTTTGAGCGACAAGGCCACCCACCGTATCACCCTATATAATGTTTCGTTCATCCTTCTTTTCTATAACTGGTATAGTGTACTTACTTTATAAAAGTATTATAATTTGTTCCAATCTACAAGGCTCGGTGACCTTGTGGTTGAGCAATCAGAGCCGGGTCGATCTGCCAGGGCCCCAAGTCTGCTATTTTTTATAAATTCGTCATTCCAACACGATAATAGTCTAATTCATAATGGTCGATTACTGGTCGGTCAATGGTCTCGTTATAGAATCGTGGTAGAAAGACATTTTCGTATTGCCATTATTATAAAACCCGTCAGTAGACATGATTTTCGTAAAACTACTACTAAATTTGAACATTAAGTTATGCCAGATTTCTTTTATATATATTTTTACATAATATTTATTCATTTGTCATTATGTACGATATTACCATTCTATGCCATTTCTTTCAATGGAGTGTCAGTGGTTGACCATTGGAAAATCATAATGAAGCTTTTATATTAGTAGATTATCAACCAAACTTGTCAAAATCAACAATTATGAAATCAGTGATATACCATTCTGACACTATTGTAATAGCAGACTTGGGGCCCTGGTCAAGCAACGACTGCCGAGGTTGGTCGGTGGATGAGGAACAATCCATTACTTACCGGGACTCCTTCGTACCTCGGAAAGCACGTTTCAGCCCCTGGTCCGTGCTGTAGTCTTTTGTAGTCTTAACAGTCACTTTTGACAGTATATTGACCGGTAGTCAGAAGCCAAAAAATCTGACAGCACTGTTGCCTAGGGGCATCGTATTTCAAAGTTTCTGGGTCAGACAGATAATCGCTCCAATAAAATTACTGGTAATATCCCTAATGGAATTAAGTTCAGAGATTGAGGACTTGTAAATTTGCTGCTATTAACGCAAAATCCAGCTTTCACTATAGCAGCCCGTTCGTGGACGTAGGCATATCCTAAATTGCAAAGATGTTTGAAATTAGTGCTACATATTTTGCTCGCCTTGTTGACAGTAACAAAAAAAAAATTTTTGGAAGAGGTATAGTCTTCTCTTCAACATGACCCGCTAAAGTGTTCCGCTGCGTTAACCTATTGATGAGACATTGCCATCATGAATCTTTTGTAAAAAAGGATAGTGATATTCGACCTGTGTAGATCCGTGAATCCGTCTCTCTCTCACAACGGTATCATGATGTCATGCCACATGATTATTGAGGGCCAGATTCTTGCTTTGAACCAAATTCAGGTTAATAGTGAACCAGTATTTGCATTTGAATTCTTTTCTGAATAGAATTCAAATACAATTTTTTTTTAAATATTTAATTTAATGAAAATGAAACGGCAAAGTCCAACATATCAACTATATCTTTATTTATAATTTGCATATAATTTATTATTATTTACGATTATTATTAATTATTAATATGGTACAGGACTCCACGTAGTAACATATACAGTTTTTATTATTAAGTGTGACAGAATGTACAATTCAGGACATAATAAGTATACCAGCTTATAAAATAAAATCATGCCAGCAGTTTTTACATTAGTAAATGGAAAACTATAAGTGTCTTTATTTTTCTATTTTCTTGTTCAGATACCTCAAGCACAGAAAACAAGACGGGCAATGAGGATTTTCAGGAAACTTCAGGCCCCCAGTTGGCGAAACTGAGGCGAGAGGTCCTCTACTTTGGAAAACGTAGGTACATATATTTATTGACGTAAGCACATGTATAGAGAACCAGTTTTTATTTTTGACGTCAATTTAACTACTTACTGTAAAAAAAACTAATGCTTTTCTAAAACGATAGTGCGACACAGGTCAGCCAGGAATTTTAAAGCAAAGTTTGCCATCACATTTTATTTGCAAACTCTCAAAATAGCCTCAATTTCTATACATTTTTGACAGTTGGCCAATTCTATAAATTTTTAAACAACGTTCGCATTCGTGTCAAAATATGGGGAAGTTAGCTGTTTTTGACAGTTTGCGACTTTTTTTCATATTTTGTAATGGGTTTGCTCTTGACTCTAGTCTAGGTCAGAGATGACAGAGACAAAGTGTACGGTGAAGCGAGCTTGCCCAGAAGGAGCAGGCAGAGTTCCACTCCTTTGCTGTGCGCATTATTAAAGATGATGACTGAGATGTGAATGCAAACGTTGCTGAACGCAGACAACTTTCGAGCTCTCTTTAATGTACAGGTCATGTTTCAAGAAATTTGGTGCCATTTTAATAGAAATACATTTTTTTTTTTTTTTTACTATTGATAGGCACGCGTTTGACCACTATCTCACCTGATGGTAAGCGAGGATGTGGTCGAAGAGGGAGCACGCTTGCCTAGAAATAACCTATTCACTCTTGATTTAAAGACTCCCAGGTTGTAGCTATCAGGAAACACAGACTCCGGCAGGGAATTCCACTCCACATAATATTATACTAGAATTGGCACTCTAATAGGCTACTTTATAATAATACCAATCATCGGAATCAATCCTCTTTAACCGACTTCTTTACACGTATATCATAATATTTTTTGCCATGACTTGTACTTTCTGTCATTATTTAGTTACAACTACTTTTATAATTATATGTATTTAACTTAAAATATGGCCACACTTTTATGGATACACACACACATCACAATATAAATGTGTCCAAAATACATTGGACACATATTTTTCTTTTTCACGTTAATAAAATATGAAGATGATCTATATCTATGATTAGGTGCTTTGAAAACTCGCGTGACGTCACATTTAAGTACACTTTTTATTTAAATGTGTCGTCACCAGCACCCACTCTTGAACTTTGATGCGTTTCTTTATAAATTTTTATCGTTTGGAAATGGCAAAAAATACGAATCTAATATTTTAGAAAATTTTAATAATTTAAATCTGTTGTCACCAAGTCAAGAATCGAATTTATTTTACTACATAAGTAAAATTTTAATTTTTGAATTGACCAATTTGTAGGCCCTAAAAAGGATGGGTTGCAACTGAATTCGAACTTTGTCTTGTATGACATAAAGTTTAATCTTGCAAAATTTAATAGTAAGTAATTAAACAACTTGAATTAAACACCTTGAATTTTATATTAAAAAATATTCTAACAATAAGATTTTTTTTAATAAATACTTATTGCACATCAGTGTGGCCATATAGTCATTCTAAAACTATCTAAAATTACTTTTTACAAAATGGCGTATTTGTTACTAACTTAAAAACAATAATACTGGTTTGGAAAGATATCTTACTTGTTAGTAATTTACATTATTAAATATTACTTATAATGAAATACTGACTCGTTTTCTTTAAAATACTAAAAAATAAATTCGTTAATTAGGCTTTAATACGAAATTATAAAAATGTAGTTGTTTCTTAATAAAATTAACTTATTTGGCAGTTAATAAATTAAATAGTTATCGCCCAAAATGTTATTGTTATTTTTATAAATAAATACTGGTGCTTAATAACTGTGAATTAAAAATTATTGTGTGGAACATATTTTTAAATACAAAATTTTGTAGCCTGTTTAATAAACGTAGCAGCCGCCACTCGCTCGAAAGCATTCGCATTCATAACATTAAATTAGAATTATAAACAGAAAAACTTCTACACAATTATATGCACCAACCCTAACGCTAAAATTAAAATATTTGGCCTGCATCAGTCCTTATAATAACTTTAAAATAGTATGTAATCTAACAAGGGCGCTATAAAGGCCATTTTAGGAGAATCATAATATTTATCACAAAACAATCTGTCAAATTTAATGTTCGTCTTTATCGCCAACGCATTAGGTTCAAGGTTGATTGGGAAAATTTGACAGTGACGAGTAGCGTGATGTGCTATCTGATTCTGCTGAAGTGGCCTTTTTAGACCCGCAGTACGCATAGAGCAAAGGCACTGCAACTCCTTTGCGAAGATGTGTTAAAAAAGCTGTGCGTACCAGTGTACAAATATACATTAGGTTCATTACACAATTCAGAAGTTCGTTATTTTCAGCGAATCGTAGACACACGAATCGCAGTGCCTTTGCCGAAATACGTTACACAGTTAGGCTGCGGGTAAATTGCCGAAAAAATGGCCGAAATATTTCGGTGTTATCTGGGGAGATTAGACATTCGATAGGTATAATTTTGCAGGAAAATTAACTTTTTGTCATTCAAAATTCATGTTCTCAGGTTTAAATTCTAACATTATTAGATTACACATTACAATAATTATTATTTACATTATTAATTAAGTACGGATTATTTAACAGTAAATGTAGAAATTTACACTATACTTGACTAGGAAGGGTATGCTAACTTAGTTTTAATAGTTAACTATAGTATACGTTCTGACATTCTGAATTTATTCATATCGAGTTAAAACCCATACATTTTCATGAAATAACTAATGTCCGTTTCGCTGCGCTAAAAAAAGTGTCTATGGTAAAAAAAAAACAATTGTCTATTGCCTCTGTCACTCACTTGCAATATTGTCGGTCTCAAGATATTAAAAAATGAATAAAAAACTAAAAGTTAATTTACTCTCATACCACGTACGGCCTAAACATATCCATTGGTCGGCTTCCATCTTGATTCATTACGACCAAACCGCGCCTATTTTCCATATTTGAATTAAAATTCGCGGCAGCCATCGCCCTCTCTCTCTCTAAAGCGATAATTCTCTCCCTGTCTAACATAGGTTTGACAGCTGTCAAATCTCCTGCCATTGGCGAGGGCTTTTCTTGTTCGTTTTGTATTTCTTTTGGCTTTTTTTCTTCAGTCTGCGGTGAGTCCTTGTTTTTGGAGTCTTGTTGAGCTTTTTTTGAACGTTTCCACTTCATTCTTCTGTTTTGGAACCAGATTTTTACCTGCGGGCAAGATAAATGTTGGTTAAAATGTAGAAATACTTCTACAGGATAACAATTAAGGGAAACCTCATTAAAGAATAGAATTGAGATGTTTTTTGGGACAAAACAGGAGCTTAATAATTTGATGTAACAATGAGCGCTCTTATTGCTAAAAGTTAAACTTTTAAAAACGGTATTTTTAGCCTAAAAGTAAACTATCTACACATAATTTTCACTTGAATGATTCTTCTACAACAATATATTCAGTTTAGCATACGTTTCGTGACATGACAAAAATAAAGCAATGACATTTTACATTTTCGTCCCATCTAAGCCCCATATTTCCACCCCTACACCATAAAACCATACAAGTACCTACTCGTATAAATCCAAACAGGTGTAAATATCGTATAAATTTCTAAGACCCACCCCAAGGGTGTGAGATTAATCTTTAAACCTTCGTAAACCTGCAAAGCCGTAACGTTTACGATTCCACCCTTGTAATCTTAACATACATTTGTAAGCTCAAATCCGCCATGTTGACAGGTGTTGGCGCCAAAACAAATGTCAAAATTGAGCTGTTTGTAGTGTCGATGTCGGTGGGTTGTTGAGTTTGATATTTAGAATATTATTATTATTCAGGGTGTGTTAATGTGTTCCTATTTTTTATAGAGCTGATAAGTGCCTAACAATTAATCAAATAGCACGTACACTTATGCTTTACTAAATTCAAAGAGTTTTCATAATTTTAGGCCCTTCAAGTAAAAGTTTTACTAAAAGAGGTTTGAGCGAGTGATCAACCGATTCAGCTAATATCGATTGCACCCTACAATTAAGTACTCAGTCACAAATGTAACCATGAGCCATTTTCGCCTTCAATTTATTTATTCGCAGAGATAAAATATCCGTTAGTCCCCTACATTAGTATTTCATGGAATGCATTTGAGTGTGATATCAATATTGCAGTGTCAATAGTAATAACACGTCACTTAGTACTTATTTATAGTTTGTTATAAAAAGCTTTGATTTTATTACGCGTTTTGTTGGACGGCCGCATATGTGTAACATTTTTTAACCGACGAATAACGGAGGAGGTTCTCAAGTCGACGCATACATTTTTAATGTATGTGCATAACTTTTTTCAGAGTAGTTCGATTTTGATAATTCTTTTTTTATTGGAAAGGGTATACCCGAAGTTGGTCTCATATTCATTTGGAAAAAAAATCTAACCCTAAGGGTAGGAAAACAGGGGATGATTGATTGTTCACTCACTGATTGTAATGTATGACCAAGCATAACTTTTTACAGAGTATTCCGATTTAGAAATCTTTTTTTTTTGTATCAAAAAGAAACAAACGGAACCTAGGATCACTTCGTTGTCCGTCTGTCTATCAGTCAGTCAGCCTTTCGACCATTTTTAGGGTTCCGTACCCAAAGGGTACCCAACGGAACCCTATTACTAAGCCTCCGCTGTCTGTCCGTCCGTCCGTCCGTCTCTCTGTCAGTGGGCTGTATCTCAAGAACCGTAATAGATAGACAGTTGAAATTTTCACTGATTATGTAGGTATATCTGTTGCTGCTAGAACAACAAATAAAAAAATAACTAAGGTTTATGGTACGGAACCCTTCGTGTGCGAGTCCGACTCGCACTTGGCCGGTTTTTCAGGAACTCACCTAGGTATGCTCTCTTGGAGTTCTAAAAAATCAGGCTTCTAAAAGTCAATGCAATAAAAATTTATTGTTTGATTAAATTGAAAATTGATGCATTTTTATATTTCATTTAAAAGGGTTGGTGTTTGGATAAATCTAACGAGTTTGTATGTAATACTAGGGCCTCACTATCGTTAAAGAATGGTATTTAAATTATACACAAAAACTGAACTAAACAACGCGGTTATTAACGACATTAGTGTTGCGCCAGCATTAGTATATATAATTTATAATGCCCGTCCCTGACACAGGCAGTAGTTTTTATTTATTTTTTTAAATATTGATAGGCCTGCGTATGACCACCATCTCACCTGATGGTAAGCGATGATGTGTGCGATTTTAATATATTTGTTTTTTTCTCCCGTTTTGTTTTGTATATTTTTAGATGTGCGTCTGTTTGGAAGGGTAAAACTATATTTCTTTCTTTCTCACATCTCCTGGCTTACGAGAGGCCACTCATTATCAAAACGAAAAACCTGACTACAACGGGTGACACTAAAATAGTAGGTACAATCATTGAAACTTTCAGAAATAAAATTTCCCCTCACCTGGGTCTCAGTTAGCATCAGGCTGGTGGCGACTTCGAACCTCTTAGGCCTGGAGAGGTACTTGTTCATCCGGAACTGCTTCTCCAGTTCCAGCAGTTGCTGGGACGTGAAGGCTGTGCGAGGTCTTCGAGTCTTGCCGAGGAGTGCGTGGGGCGCACCTGTGGAAGAAAGGTCATGGTTAGTGGTGGTTGGATTCTGGAAACTGAGGGTTGCTATAACCGTATTAGAGGTATCGATGATACAGGGCCCCTGGGCTACAGAGACGACGCGTGCAAGCAAAAATTTGTAAAATGTTATCTATGCGGGTCCAAACGGATAGAAAGGCCCCCAGAGGACACTATGGACGCTTGCAATACTGACACATAGCCGGTCACCCGTCCAGTCATCATCATCATCATATGAGCCGAAAGACGTCCACTGCTGGACATAGGCCTCCCCCAAGCGTCGCCACAACAACCGGTCCTGTGCGTCTCGCATCCATCGGCTACACGCGACCCTCACCAGGTCATCGGTCCACCTTGTGGTAAGCCTTCCAACGTTGCGTCTTCCGGTACGCGGTCGCCACTCCAGAACTTTTCAGCCCCATCGACCATCTGTTCTGCGAGCAATGTGCCCTGCCCACTGCCACTTTAGTTTGGCGATCCTTTGGGCTATGTCGGTAACCAACCTTGGTTCTCATGCCAACATTATCCGATACGGTTGTAACATACTATTGTTTAATAAATTCGTTATTTTAAGTTTTTCCCGTGTTTTTTCATTTCACCCCCTGACAAATTTAGTTGCAGGGCCTGTCTGTCAGGGTTTGCGTTGTTTGTTCGAAAGAATCACTACGGCTCTGGAATGCAAAAAGCATTTGGGGGAACACGTATGAGTTTCAGTCAGTGAAAGTCTGACACTCTCTTCCGCTCCGCCCAGAGCGGAAGGAGTAATTTGGTGATTTCCCATCCTAAAAAAACAGAACCTATCTTAGACAAGCGATGCCACTGTCTGGAGAACTACATTTTACGTTAGAGAACTGAAGAGAGTGTTTGCGGCGCCTCGGAATGTTTTCAAGATATTTTACAAGGTCGATGGTTAAGGTTTTTTGCTGACTTTTCTGACGGCAAATGGTTCTTAAGGTTTTGTTTAGTTTTAAACCATTATGGCTAAGCTAAATGTTATATTAAGTAGGTATCTAAATAATTGGTTATCCAGTTACATGCAGATCTACAAGATCTTCACGGGAATGTTGTACACAAAGTTTTGGACACGTGTATGAGACTTGTATAATTTACACATGACAATGTTGAAGATTTGTAAATTAAATATTTGCTGTGTCATATTATTGTAATTCAAATTGTAATTTCAAAGATGTTGTTTAAAGATATTGTGAGTACCTGCAGCTAACATAATAAGTCGAACGGCTAACATATAGCATTCCAGGAAAAAAAGCAATTTAGCAATTATTACAACACAAAAAGGATTACCGATAGTGTATCCAAAGCGTGATTGAATCAATTTCTAGCCAATCTCAATTAATCAAATCAATAATAAAAACAACACGGACCACTTAACTGCTATTTATTTAACCGAACGTTAATATAACTAATTTATCGCATCAAAAGTTCCGCCGTTAAGCTTATAAAAATGATAATTAACAATTACTCTAACGCTTACGCGACATTTGGCGTTGTTTGTCCAACACGATAATGTCATGAACGCATCTGTCAAAATGTAGCGTGAACGGAGAGCGGCCATATTTTTTTTCGGTGTTTGATTATTGTATTATTTTTATTGGTGGCGTTTTGGGGTGAATGGGATTAGAAGTGGTGGTAATGTGATGGTTTTTGCCACTTAGTTGTATTAATATATAAAAAGCTTTTCGGTCTTTTTCTCCGACGGGGTGTGAAATGTAATTCTAAAAAACATTGTACCTAAAATTACAAATGCGAAAGCTTCTCTGTTTATTTGTTTGTTACCTCCTCCTCTCCTTAATAAATTTAGTACTGATATAACCTCGGACCAGGATACTTATTAATAACAGACTAAGTGTCCGTAGCCGCAGGCAGATCATAAAAATGATAGCAGAGTAATAGCCACAGACTACGTTGTAATAGATTTATAGATTAGTTGAGCTTGAGAGAAATAAAACTCTATTTGAAGTTTAATAAGCTTCAGACGGACTACGAGTAACCTTCTACACCAAATTCGACAAAATGAGAAGATTTAAGTGGCAATTAGATCACATCATAACTAAAACTTGCAAGAAAACAATTGCCGTCGGCTTGGACAGAAAGGCTCTTGTCAGATAGTTGAAAAAGTCGAAGAAAATGGCAGTTGAATGTTGTTGTTGTCAGTTGTTAATTTTAATGCTTCAGAAGAAAAATCTATGTTATAATCACAGAATAATCTATTCCCAATTTTCTAACATTTCCAAAGAGGCCATCTCAAGCCCACACAACGTCTAACCAAAAAGAACCCTTTCAATTTTTTTTCTCAGACACAAAGGGCAAAAGTCAACACTCATACGGCTAAAATTAAACCTTCAATAACTTATAAATGCATTAAAACCTACATGTAAGTACAGAAAATAAATAGAAAATCGTGCTCAAGTGACGATTTGATAAATAAATAGTTTAGTCATGTTGGCTGTACGTGACTTTCCGCTGCCCAGTGTCCGTTGACGTTTAAAAATAATGTTTGGGACCATCCTGTTAAATTGTTTGTTCTTGTATGATAAAGATCTAACGACTTCTTTTGTTTATTTATTTATAATTGGAATTGTAAATTACTATAATTTATTGGTACGTTAACGGTGATTTTCAATTGCGGTATTAGTTTGTGGTATTTTAAGAATACTTCCGCGAAGATCTCTTGTTTTTTTTTTAATAGAATAAATTAGTTTTTGTAAGATTTCTATAAGAAGACAATGGCTTTGCTTTTGGACATGTAAGTTAAGCTGATTCTTAGCTATGGCAATTTAAAGTCAGTTAAGCTTTTAGTTAGATTTAATTTCCCTGATTCTGATGAATTCTGATTCTGATTCCCAGTTGCAAACTGCTTTGTCTTTCAAGCTATATATTATAATTTAGTTGTCAGGGACAAGGATAAAAGAACAAATGTTCATGAGATACAGCCTACTAACTGACAGACAGATGGACAGCTTACCAATTGGATTGCATTAGTTAGCTTTCGAGCACAGAACCCCGAAAGCTAACTAACGATTCAAGGTATTATGAAGCCATTTCGTCCGAAAATCAAAATTTTACTACTCACAAAAATATCAAAACATGGTACCTAATGGACACAGAACCCAGTACAAACATCGACCGACTCCGCAGTAAGGAGGTAGTATAAAACAAATCCGTATATTTTGTCGTTCGACATTCCCCTCCAGACTACTGAGCGTCTTTGTTATTTATACCAAAAGTTACGACAGCCAGCTGAATGGATAGTGGCTCTACTTAGTAATTTTTTCTAGTGTTACTAAAAAGTTGTTAAAATCGATAATTATCTGGTTCAAATTTAATACTTATCATGCGTAGGTGACAGTGCAAGACTTTGTAAATGTAAAAAAGCTTTAAAATATTTTTTAGAGATTGGATACATAAATTTTACAACTAAAATTGTCACTCATGGCTATGTAGTTCTTGCGTTTATTTTAAGACAATTTTTTATTTTTTTCCGATGAAAAAGACGTTTTAGCATTTGGGAGGTTATCATACTGTTGTCGACGGTGTAGAGAATCAATCTATGAAAATAACATAAATGCGTCTTGATCAGAATGTCAACTGTAGGATTTGTAGGTGTATGAATGTATTGGAAGAGGACCTTCAATCGACTAAGTACATAATTGAAAAAAAGCCTTGAGAAACTAGTTGATGATTGTTTCACAAGATATTTGCTGGTTTTATTAGATACTAGTTGACCCATGCAACTTCGTCTGCGTCACAATTTTCATTACTGCTCCGCTCCTATTGGTCCTAGCGTGATGATATAATAAATGGGCTATCTAACACTGAAATAATTTTTCAAATCGGACCAGTAGTTCCTGAGATTAGCGCTTTCAAGCAAACAAACAAACTCTTCAGCTTTATATATTAGTATAGATTAAAAGGAAGGGCAAGTGAATTTTTACTTACTTAGGGCGAGCAAGTATTCAAATTGAGTATTTTGAGATAATAACGTGTTAAACCTATTTTAGCGACGTTTCCAGTTAACAGCGATGCGAATGAATTTTTTGACGCCATATTTGTAGGTTAACTTAGTTAGGAATTTATATTTTTATTGGTAGTGTATGTAGCGGCATCAATGCCGCCACAAGAGAAAGAGCAAATCTACAACTAAAAAAACCTGCATCGCGCAAGCAAAAGTTTACCGTGCGATTTGAACATATACATCAGCCCGAATATCTATCGGGCAGTAGTCCGCCAGCCACGACAGCGGAGGTTCCTCCAGGACTTTACTCTCTGTACCGCATACCATACCCTTCAAATATATATACATACTTAGTTGAATATTTATTTAACAGTTGCAAATATGTATTTAAATTCAAAATATGTATTTATAGAAATAAAGAAATAATTCATAATTATATAAAGTTAATCTACAGCGTTAAATTTTGAGAGTTTGAGATATTATTTATTTATCACAACACTTCTACCATTGCAGGATATCCCAAAGCGATAGGGTGGTCTTTAACTACTTTACAAATAGTAACATAAATGGTATGCAGTCATTCTTGCGAATTCATTCAATGAACAGTAAAAAATGCCAATCCTTTCGCCGACTTTCTTATTGATTATATATACTCAAATCGAATAACTTGGTCGAATATGCTTGCTTCAGAAATCGGAGTTTAGTACTATAATTCCATGCTTACTTGAGGTTTTATACGACAAAAATCATCTGTGACATACTACATAACTCAGTTTTTATTTTCAATACAAAACATACTCAATAGCAGTTGCAATGGATTTAAACAGTCAATGCTTATGTAACCCACGTTTTTCTATCTCAAAATTCGAAAATAACAAATTTACAAGCTAAATCCTTCAGTCAAACTTCAGCTAAGCTTACAAATACAAAACTACACACAACACAAAACAATATAGATAAATAAATCGTAAGTGGAGCAACTTTCAGAGTGCATCGCACCCTTGACAGATTTATAGCCTGAGCAATGAATACGTGTGCTCCTAATCTTACGGGAGGAGGTTATATTTGTTGTCTATGGGAAAACGGTCTTTGGTCTGTAGGTACTCTATGGTAAAGATAGTGGGCTTTCTGAATTTGATATTTGGCGATCGACGAGGAAAATGAATTTTGTTTCCAAATATTTTATTTTTGCTTTTGTAACATTTTTATAGGATACCCTTTGGAAAAACTGGTTTCAGATTTCCTGGCTTCTAAGATATAATTATTACAAAGCCGGGACCAACAGCTTGACACACTTGCTGAGACACAGAGGAATCTCAGTGTGTTAAGATGATCACCCATCCATGAACCGACCTCGGCAAGCGCTGCTTAACGATTAGCCACGAGCTCCTCAAACCCTTGTCTGCTTAATTGTAACTGCTTTCAGTTACAATGACAAATTCAAAGCTGACCGTTCTCAGTCTCAAATACCATCATATTTTACAGCTTTCCCCCCAAAATTATTGACACAAGAGATATACCATAGACACACACACAGCTAAGCGTACCATAAAGCCCGGGGGGCGAGAATCAAATTACGCTGATTGGCGTCTTGCGCTCGACGGAGCGACTTAACGCTATTGTGTAGATATCCGAATTGTGCTGGCTAGGCGATTTCACGAACGTATATTATTGTGTTTTGAAAAAGTGTTACTGTAGGGCTGAAATTAAGGTTTCCATAAAAGCACCTATGATAGAGCCGCAAAGAAAAACTTTCACGAATAAGGCTCAACTAACAAACGAAACCATATTTACTAAGCCTCCGCCTGTCTGTCTGTCAGACTCAGAGGGCAGTGATTATCTCATGAACCATAATAGATAGACAGTTGAAATCTCTTGTCATTAAAACAATAGCAAAAGAATAAATCCTGTTGCTAACTAATATTATAAAAACAAAAGTTTGTTTGTTACGCTTTTACGCCTAAACCGCTGAACCAAATCTTATCGGTTTTGGTACAGAGAAAGTTGGAATCACATTCACAGTTTGTTTGACAAATTAGGTGCATTACACTTTTTGGATGTCGTTATCTTAGGCGCATCGTAGGCAAAAGAATCGCAGACCGAAACACGTTACACAATCAGGCCACTTGAGATGGTTGTGGGCTTTTTAACGCGAGTGAAGCCTTAAGCAAAAGTTAGTTAAAACAAAATTAACTCCTATACATGAAAAGAGATTATTTCCGTTTATGGTTCGTAAACCTTCATATATGTGAGTCCAACGTCCACTTCACTGGTTTTTCAATCACTACATATTATAAAACAAAGTTTTCCGCCGCGTCTGTCTGTCTGTTGGCGATGAACTCAAAAACTACTGCTCCGATTTTCATGCTGTTTTCAGTGGTTCTTGTACATAATTTTTCTAGAAATAATATAGGGATACTGAAGAAATTTGCTGCAAGGACGAAGTCGCAGACGGAGTGCTAGTCTATACTCTAAACTAATATATAAAGCTGAAGAGTTTGTTTGTTTGTTTGTTTGTTCACTTGAACGCGCTAATCTCAGGAACTACTGGTCCGATTTGAAAAATTCTTTCAGTGTTAGATAGCCCATTTATCGAGGAAGGCTATGGGCATAGCAATAATGAAAATTGTGACGCAGACGAAGTTGCGCGGGTCAACTAGTCAAATATGAAATAAAAAAATCCGAGCCAGTTGAACAGATAGTAGACAGCCTTAGTCCTTAAAACCCCATAACATATGATTTGACTGTACCACTTTATTTTTATGGGGCACCCCCACGAACAGAGAGGTCGACCATAATATCGGCATGTGGGGTCCATGTCGGACGTAATTCGGCGCCAAATTGATCCTATTATTATAGTGTTATTTTGGCAGTTTCGCGCTTGAGCAAGTTACAATGCTGGTGACGGGAACCGTGAGTTTGGGTTCGAATCCGGTTATCGTGTTTTAATAGTTGAAAAAATAAGCCGCGGGAAAATCTAGTTAGGTTTAAAATAATAGGAAAGTCCGTCTTATATTAAATTATTTTAAAAATGGTAGGTTTTTAATATAAATTGCTTTTTATTGTTTTTAAATGTCAGTGGAGTGTTTATAATGTAAGAAAATAATAATAATAAATACATTTATTTTTGAAGCTTCAGATTATACACCAATATGTTCACGACCCCTGAACTAGGACAACCTGTATGTCAGGGGTTCCGGTTCCATTGTTCAGTATGAGGAAAAAACTACTACAGTGATTACAAATTTAAGGTAAAATATAATAAAAATAGTAGAGAAGACAAGAATAGAATAGAAACGAAGACAACAATAGTCCTATTCATATTGTAATCTCATTCAAGACTTATTAATCTAATTCCTCTGCCCACCCCCCAAATTAATACAAACCATGAATATAAATAAAATTAATTGGTACAAACTAATCATATGTCACTAGTCACCACTTATTCTCTATTTCACAACACTCACACACTTATTTCCTCGAGAATAAGGTTCATTTTACCGTGCCACATTTTGATCCGTACTATCCTAAGATATATTAAGCAATTTTAATTCTTAACTCATCAGAGATAAGGTCGAATTTACCCTGGTGATTTATAACTAGGGTTGCATATATAGGGTGATCATAATTAGCCCTGTAGTAATTTAATTTGTTTATTTTTATACTAACAATCACAAATGGTGATATTTCGGTGATTGTTAAGCTGGTGGTGATTAGCGATTTAAATGTGTTGAGTTTTAAATTGTGATTGGGGTGATAATTATTTTAATTGTAGTGCAATGGTGGAGAGTTTGACAGTGACTTATGGGTCATCCGGTTTGTTCTTAGTCAGAAGACTTCTAAACATTTTTTAGATTGTTTAGCACAGCTTGCCGAAGTCGGTATGTTGATGGAAGAAAAAGAAAAAGAAAGGAAAATGCGTTTATCCCGCCAGAAATGACGGTACATATGTCACGGATCAATGACGGGTGGCCATCCGTGACACAAATACCGATTTTCCTCCGTGCATCGGAAAACACGTCAAACCGTTGGTCCCGGCTGTCATTTAAACATCTTTTACCGTCGTTACGGATAGTCAGAAGCCAAGAAATGTAACGCTAGTCTTGCCAAGAGGCACCGTGTTACCCAGTCACTGGTTGTGAGGTCTGGTAGGCAGCCGCTTCACGTAAACGCTGGTATTCAGCTGAATCCGGTTTGACTGGAAGCCGACCCCAATATAGTTGGGAAAAGACAAGGCAGATTGATTAAGTTTAGATTCTTCATACCAGTCCCTCAAGTATAATTTGAAAAATACTTTTAATTTCTAAAACTGCTTCCATGGTCGAGTGGTTTAGGTGTTAGCCTTGTGACCCGCGCGGTCGTGGGTTCGACTCCCACGGGAAAAGAATAATTTGTAAAGTTGTTTTCTAGTTTGGCTAGGACATTGCAGGATTGAATCACCTGTTTGTCTGATAACAAGATGATTCCGTGCTCCGGAAGGCACGTATAAGCCGGTGGTACCGGCCACCAAATGGCGGTCGTCAAATAAACTATGTCAGAGACCCTTGAGGCGGTTTAGAAGCTATGAAACTAGAGTGTCATTACACGTTACTGCCCAGAAGATAAGATTTCTAAAAGTAGCTTTTGCCTGCGCCTTTGGTCGCGTTAAAAGAGGATTTCGCAAAAAAAAAAGTTAATAAACGTCTCTAGGGTCCTGTTGCGAAATTTGTTCGAAAGTCACCATGGCCCTGGAACGCGGCGGGAATTCGGAGGAACACGGATGGGTTTTAGTCAGTAAGAGTCTGACACTCCCTCCCACTCCGCCAAGCCAGAAAGAATCTTTTGATGATTTCTCATCCAAAAAAAGGTTCCCATTTGTCTCTGTACCAAAATTCTTCAAAATTAGTCAAGCGATTTAGGCGTGAAAGTCAAAAGAACACTTTCTAATTTATACTATTAAGTTAACCATTTAAAAAGGGTTTAAAATCAATTGCACACCGTTCTAAAACCTTTAAAAACACACGTAAAACAATAATATAATCCCTTCTCGAAACCAGAGAGCACATAAAATAATTTACATGAAATAGAATGACTCTGAAACAATTCTCGTCTCAAGTAGGTTCGGGCTCCACTGCGCATGCGTGAAGTAGCCACGCCTACTGCATATCCTCCCCTTGAGTTATGGCAAGTGTATGTAGCTTTGGGCTTTCTTAAAAATTGAGCGTAGGTAGAGATTTAAGTAGTAAAGAGATTTGTTGTCTAGATTCATCTCTCTCTTATTTATAAATATTTAATCCCTGTTTCCGTTGGTTACGGCATCACGCATGAAAGGCTGGATTTCGGTAATTCTTTTTTTGTTGTGTTTGTTATAGTCAGGAGAAGGTTCTTATGAGAGAAAAAATGAAAGTTGCCAGTAGACGGGTGCGAAGCCGCGGGGAACAGTTGTCTTCTATAATATATAAAAATCTCGTGTCACAGTCTTTGTAATTGAACTACGCCGAAACGGCTTGACTGGTTTTTATGATTTTAGGGGTTCCGGGCCCAAAGGAACCCTATTACTAAACCTCCGCTGTCCGTCTGTCTGACAGCGGGGTATATCTCATGCACCGTAATAAGTAGACAGTTGAAATTTTCACAGATTGTGTATTTCTGTTGCCGCTTTAACAAAAAATATAATAACAACACGATGGTACGGAACCCTTAATGCGCGAATGCGACTCGTACTTGGCCGGTTTTTTACTTGAGATGTGTTTGCTCTTGATTCTAGTCTAGGTTAGAGGTGACAGGAACAAAGAACAGTAATTGGCCGTTAAACGTGTGCCAAGCAAGTAGAGGTTATTTCAAGGATCGCCAATCTAATCAGTACAGAATCAGGCTAAAGTTATGCAACAGTTAAAACCCTTATCCAATATGGCGTCGGCGACTATCAAAAGAGCAGTTAAATAGATTCTTTACGGAAACTGTGGATTGTACCCGGGAGCCCGACGGGTTTGTTTCTAGTGATGGGAAGGTGTCGATGACACAGATTTTATCAAATATAAGTCATCGTTGTGTATACGGAACTTGCACGGCGTAGATTACGAAATTTAGCGTTGAAAATTCTAAAATAGTTAACACAACCGTCGGCAGAAAAGCTGCTTTGAACATGTAAAAAAAAAGCAAATCTATAGGAATAACGAAATGAATTATAAACTGGAAGGTTATGTCCTTGATAAAAATGCTTGGCTAAATACCGGTCCTGCTCCACAGGCACAGCCGCATGGGTCCACTAGTTAGATTTATTTATAATTGGAAGAAAAGCTTACCCTTTTTTTGGTCTCCTATATTATACTTAAAATGCCAATGCATTCCACAATTTTCTTAGATACATCTTTTACAGTTCAGGCCGCTCGTTTATGGAATGCACTGCCTGTGTCAATAAGGCGCGCGCAATCACTGCCTGTTTTTAAAATACTAGTTAAGGAACGCTACTTGTCGCCCTAATATTTGAATTATTAGTATATCCTTTTGCTTATATATAAGTATGTATGTATTGTGTATATATTTTTGTATATATCTCTTTTAAAATTGTTCATTATGTTTACACCAATTGTAGACCCATTTCATGTCCAGGCTGTCTCTTTCCATTCCGGTTGGTTGAGCTAGATGGTGCTGATACACGCGTCATGTTCGTGAACGGGCGCCGTCGGTTGAGACTGGTCATCTCTTACCTGCCACTGGCTTATTTTAATCTGTACATTTTGTAATGTTTATATATATTTTTTTGTTCTTTGCATTATCCTCACATATAGAAGCAATCAAAGATAATGTTAATCAGATTTTTGTAATACATCACATAGTTTATAAGAGTGTCCGTGGAGTTTCTCGCAAGTTCTTCTCCATTGAGATCTACGCTTTGGAACGTGCAAATACTCGTAGCTTCCATGTTTTTGACTGACCGACCTTGACGTTTCAAAAGTGTAAATGGTTTATTGGAAATAAAATGCTTTTGAATTTTGAATAAATCTTATTTTTCACGGAATATTACAGTTATTCTTATCACTTTTGTCTGATATAACCCATTGGCATAGGCTGGGCTGGACCATAGGTATAACAATGTGACAAGACATTTCAAGTTTCCAAGCCTCGTCAACAGAAATCCACCGAAAATGATTTTTTTTTTGTTGCGAACCCATGGGAATTATTCGGGCAGATATTTATACTGATAATCATGCAAAAAACATAAAAACATTGCCACAAAAAAAAAACTATTTCAGAACGTAGATAAAACATTTTTTTCCTGATATAAATATAAATTTTTCTCATTCGCATTTTTTTTAATTTCATATTAAAACGCATTCTATCGACACCACACATCGATACACCCCCTCCCTACGCACGGGGATCTAATTTGGCAAGGGCTGGGCTTTGTTTGTGAGAACAAATTGCTGCCAGATAATTGGCTTAAAGTCCCCCAGAGGGATGGAGGACCAGAGGACTCAGTGCGCGCGGGACTCATAGAGAGGTGATTAGTTAACTTTTAAAAAACGATATATAAGTTTGACTTGTGTTTAAACGCCTACCAGAAATGCTAAATTTTACTGCCAATAAATTTTCAGAATGGATGAATGGACACCAAAACCTAACCTAACTATTTTGGTGAGCATTTATCCATTTTGACAAGCAAAAGGAATTATTTTGGTGAGCATTTAAATTGTAGCCTGTAAGTTTAAAAGTAATCATCATGACGTTCTTAGGGACTCAAGTAGACACAAGTAATGGAAAGCAGTCACTGGCTGCCTAAGGATTGATGGAAGCCGGTCTAATCTGTCAACATGTCAACGTGTCAACTGAGGTGGAGTCAGTGTGAAGTGAATTTTCATTCAGTTAGAATGACAATTCACTTCACGCTGAGTTTGTTTGGATAGCTATAGATTGAGCTTAGCTTTGATTAGTTCACTTCATGTTTTATTCCTTACATTAAACACAAGACATTCAGGCAAGACAAGGCTGAGAATGTCTCATCTGCTTGAATTAATCTTCTTTACAACACTTGCTGATCCGCGCGACTGCGTCTGCGTCACATTTTTCATGAATTGGTCGCACGCAGCGTGATGTTATATAGCCTATGGGCTTCCTCGGTACATGGGCTATCCAATTTTTTTTTTATATTTGAACCAGTAGTTCCTGATCGCGTTCAATAGAACAAACAAACGAACTATTCAGCTTTATAATATTAGTATACAATATTTATAGCAAGAAAATTAATTTTCAATTGTGTCACTTTGTTCCGAATAATCTCAGAAACGCCTGGGACGATTTTTCAGTGGCAGGTAGCAGATGTTATAAGGAGAAAGTTAGGCTTGTTTTTTATGTAGAAAAAGGCAAAGCTCAACAAATGTATTATACTTACTTTCTCCAGAAAATTACTCGCAGAACTAAAAACCAAATGATCGCTACAACTGGGACCCCACACTCAACAAATTACGCCCGAGCCAGTTCGTGTTGATTTTTAAATGAACTTCTAAAGCGCCATGTTAAGATTTATCTACTAATTATTTAATTACACAATCTAGCAGTTAATTAGACTATGTGTTGTGCGCGACGCTGTCTGCTTTTATTTGTTTATTTTATTTTATTGCGCCATCCCTAATTACCTACTGAAAAGTTAATTTTTGCTAAGGTGTGTGCGTTATGCAGGTAATTTAGTCGTTTTCTTTTTAACCGACTTCAAAAAAAGGAGGAGTGTTGAGACCCTCCTCCTTTTTACACAAAAGCAAAAAAAAACCGAATTGTGATTCGGTTTTTTGTTTGTTACCTCATATCTTCGTCATTTATGGAATGATTTGAAAAATTCTTGGAAAGAATATACTTCCCGATTGGTTCCATACAAATTTTATCAAAATCGGTTGTTAGGAAGTTTGGCTTCGAATTAGCTGGAATTCGTTTACTTTAATGACGGTTTTTTGTCATCCAAAGTAAGCTAAATTGTGTATTTTGCATTCCTGCGACAACCACTAAAAAGTGAAAAATAAAAAACTTTTTACAAAAAATACAACTGACTTCCAAATAAAAAAAAAACTACAAAGTAAAAAATAACTTAAATTTCGTCGTAAGTCGGTGTTAAAGTACGAAGAAACTACCAAAAACACCGACTTCCGAAATTAAAATTATATTTTTTTACTTTGCAGTGTTTTTTTTTATTTGGAAGTCGTTTGTATTTTTTTTTTTGTAAAAAGTTTTTTTAATCTATAAGTACTAATATTATCAGGCTGATCCAAAAGTAATGAAATAATCGGTTCATATTTTCTGTACTAGTAATAAAGCTGAAGAGTTTTTTGTTTGAACGTGCTATTCTCTGGTAAAAAAAAATATTCTTGCATTGGATAGCCCAATTCTTGAGGAAGGCTATTTAACATCACGCTAGGACCCACAGGCGCCAAGCAAAAAGAAAAATAACCGATCATCATTACTTTTTGATCAGCCTAGTACAAAGGCAAAGAATTTGTTTGGTTGAACGCGAAAATCTCAGGAACTGCAGGTTTGAATTGAAAAATTATTGAAGTGTTGATAGCCCACTTCGCAAGGAAGACTATAACATCACGTTTCAACGAATAGGAGCGGAGCATTAATGAAAAATGTGACGCATGACATAAGCATGCAAAGCATGTTAAAACAGTTTTTTTTTTTAAATAACATCCTTTTGCAAATTACCCTAAAAAATCACACATCGCTACAAAAAAGATAATAATCTATCTCAATTTATCTTTTCAACTAAAAAGGTTAAGCAGGGGTGACCCTAACTAAGTGGGGTGGCGACGTGGCAAGTTTATTGCCACCCCATATGGCGGGTAGCGGCACCTGTTAGCAATCACATAATTGAATGATTTTTATTGCTGGGCAGAGTCGGATGCTGGGCTAATCTTGCGTTAAATGTATGGTTAAAATTGTGGGGGTGGCCCAGCGTTGGGAAATTAGTGATGGTATGTCAGATTTGGAATATTTAAATTGGTGTTTGGAGAAATTTGCAGATTGGTTATAGCGAAAATGCCATTTAGTTAAGGTGTATTATGCTCCAGGGTAGCCCGCGAAATTCAAATATTTTTATGTTTTTTGCAATTTTTTTTTTGAATATTTCAGAAATAATCATTCTTTCGAACTACATGAACTTAGAGGGCTATATTGATGATTAAAATGGTTATAATTCTTTAGATAAATACCCGTTACGGTCGCAGATCGCATTTGGTCCACATACAGCTTCACACTGACCGGCAAATTGCAAAAAACATAAAAATATTTGAATTTCGCGGGCTACTCTGGAGCATTCACCTTAAGTTGATATAATAGTGGAGTGTTCGATTTGGAATATTTTAAAGCGTGTTTAGAAAAATTGCGGATTGTTGGTTGTATCTGACGTGATAAAGCATTTTGCCTAGCAAGGTCGAAAGAATGGTAAGTAAGTAAATATTTTTTCCCAATTGTTTTAAACTGTACTATTTTCATAAAATTAATCATGTTAACCTTTCTACATATTTCACATAGTAGGTAGCAGAGAAACAATATTGAAATCGATACATCTGAAATTCAATTTTTCGTACTTAAAAACGTTGTAATAATATTGTAGTCGCAATCTCATTTCTGCGACAGAAATTAGAATCAATACCTTTTCAAAATGTATTTTTATAAGTTCGACCTGATTGCGAAACTTTCCTTCAAACACAAGAACTACCAAGCATTCCCATTTTCAGAAAAACGAAACCGAATCTCCATAGATACTATTTGAAAATCAACGACAATTAAAAATCACCACAGATTATCACAATTTTTTGCACAATTTTTTTTCAACCAGTTCCTTTTCAAAAGGGGTTGACGTTTGGGGTAGGTGTCATCGCAGGTGGCAGTGTTGTCGGCAAATAGTGAGGGTAGTCAACAAACAGGGGTTGATTGACTGTAGTGTAGTTAAGCTGACATGTCGGCAGGTTTGGATCTGGATCGGTTAGCAGGTTGAGTTATAAGAATGGAAGATTGGTTAAGGTACCTTCATGGATGATTTACAGTTTATAAGGACAAACAAAGTAGGAAACAATAGTCACCAGCAAGCCAATAATAAATCCAATGGTAAAATTAATGTGACAAATTGTCAAACGCGCCTTTTTTACGGATGGGAAATCATCAAAGTTCTGGGTGAAGCAGGAGGGAGTGTCAGACTCTTACTGACTAAAACCCATCCGTGTTCCTCCTAGTGCCTTTTGTGTTCCAGGGCTACGGTACCTCTTTCGAACAGATTCCACAGCCCCAGCAGGCACTTGCTATTAGACCAGAGTCAGATTTCTCGATGGTCAAAAATCTAGAAATGACAGCCGCTACCAACGTGCAACGGCTTAAGCTACTTTCCGAGGCACGGAGGAGTCCCGCTATGTTGAGATGGTCACCCATCTACAGACCGATCTTGGCAAGCGTTGCTTAATCTGGAAGATCGACTCGTGCGAGTGTTATTATTTAGCCGCGAGCTGATGAGATGAAAAAGATGTTAATGTGAAATATATTTATTTTGCAAATAGGCTTAACAAAACCAAAATAAATATAACTTTATATTTTTTTTACTTTTGTGTTGTTACACTTTAACATATAAATTGTCGAAAATAGGGTATTTTACTGAAAATATCTTTATAAAAAATATAATTAGTCCGTCGGATAGATTTTCAAAAAATATTGGTCACGTATTTTTTCTTTTTTCACGTAAACGAAAAATGAAGAGGACACAGCGAGTTGATGACACGCGTGTCGTCATACGGCTTGGTAAAATTGTACCATCACTCGTGTTATCAACGCACTATCATCTCGTCTTCATCTTTTGGTTTCGTGAAAAAAGAAAAAATACGAGTCCAATATCTGACGGACTAATTATATTTTTTTTAGTAAAATAACCTATTTAAACTAGATAAAACCGGTGTTTTCTGCCTTTCTATTCTGAGAAGAAGCACTGAAACGAACTCAGAGGTCAAAGTCTCTTTTAAAGTCCAAAATATTATTTATATGCTAGCCTTTTCCTAACTATATCGGGGTCGGCTTCCAGTCAAACCGGATTCAGCTGAATACCAGTATTTTACGTGAAGCGGCTGCCTACCAGACCTCCACAACCTATTAAATGGGTAACACGGTATTTCTTGGCAAGACTGGATTCAGATTTACTGGCTTCTGACAATCCGTAACGACTGCCAAAGATCTACAAATGACAGCCGGGACCAACGGCTTAACGTGCTTTCCGAGGCATGGAGGAAACTCGGTATGTTAAGATGGTCCAACCCATCCACAGACCGACCTTGGTAAGCGTTGCTTAACCTTAAAGATCGACCTGTGCGGCTGTTATTCTTTAGCCACGAGCTCCTCAAAGTCCAAAATATTATTATGAGATTAATATTCAAGTTAAAATTGAATAACTTAACTATCTCGACGTGTAATTACTAATTATCAGTCAGCAAACAAACTATCATGAATAATTGTTCCTCAATTATCAATTAATTGAAATTCATTAGCATACATGTTAATAAGCTGACATCGGAGTGAATTTCCGTTCAGCGTTCTACTTCAATCAAAGCTTAAAAACTTAAATTCAGTTGAAAGTTTGTACCTAGTTGCATTGAAAAAAAAACATATCGGTCAAGTGTAAGTCGGGCGCGTACACGAAGGGTTTCAATAAGCCAAAAAAGTCTAATTTCTTGTATAGTATTCCACTTTCTCTTCTAATTTTAAATCTAATTATATTTTATCGTTCATTGTTATAGCGGTAGGTATTAGAAATTTAGAACACCAACACACTCTAGAAAACTGCGTCACATCCGCGAAAAACGGTTAACGCTAAACAACTTAATTTTTAGGCTTCCGTACCCAAAGATTAACGAACTGAACCCTATTACTAAGCCTCCGCTGTCCGTCCGTCCGTCTATCTGTCAGCGGGCTGTATCTCATAAGCCGTGTTAAGTAGACAGTTGAAATTTTCACAGAGTGTGTATTTCTGTTGCCGCTTAGCTTTCATGCGCTAGTCCGACTCGCACTTGACCGGTTTTTTTTTATTTAACAAAACAGAGTGTGAAATCAGTTTTAATTTGCATATTAAGTAATTTTGTTTTTTTTTTTTTGTAAAACATGCGTTATGCTTGGCGTAACTAACGCATATTTTGTTCTAGCCTACATCATCATCATCCTGCCCTTACCCCATGTTACTTGGGGTCGGCGCAACACGTTTTATTCTTCCATTCTGTTCTATCAGTCGTTACTCTATCACTAACTCCCTTTTCTTTCATATCGCTCCTCACACAATCCATCCATCTTTTCTTCGGCCTTCCTCTCCCTCTCCATCCATCCACATTTATGTTCATAACTCTTCTAGTTAAATGCGTTTCAGCCCTCCTCTTCACATGACCATACCAAAACAAGCGATTGCCTTTTAACTTTTCGGTCACTGGCGCCACTTTCCTTAGTTCACCACTTAGTTCTAGCCTACAAAGCTTTATAAATATTTTAAACAAATTCAAATCATCGGAATGACTTCAAACCGATCAATAATCACAAATGACCCCATAAAATTAAGTGCCGGCTAATTTATTTAATTTTATTTACCCATAACTAATGTTACCCCCTCGGCGTTGCCCCTCTAGACAGTATTTACCCTAGGGGTCGTTTAATACTTGCTAATCATGTTTGTCGCATATGTCACCGTTTTTACGCATTAATCGATAAGAATTGGATTATTCACACGAATGTTTTTTTTTTGGTTAAGTGTCGAATTTGGCATATGGCCCACCTGATGTCGAGCAGTATTTATTTGTATTAGAGTGTTTAATCCTCACGGTTTTTCTTACAAACTCAGGCAGAGTGAGCTATTTCAATATTTCTTTATAGAGTGGAAAATCAATCTATCTTGACTCCAAATAAAAACCGGCCAAGTGCGAGTCGGATTCGCACTCGAAGGGTTCCGTACCATAAACCTTAATTTTTACTATTTATTGTTATAGCGGCAATAGAAATACATAATCTGTGCCAATTTAAACTGTCTACCTATTACTGTTATTGGGATATAGCCCGCTGATAGACAGACGGACGGACGGACGGACAGCGAAGGCTTAGTAACAGGGTTCCGTTGGTTACCCTTTAGGTACGGAACCCTAAAAAACAGGGGTGCCTTTGTTTGAATAGGTGCAATTAACATTTAAGCTTGTCTATGCCATGCGTACATACATGGATGTTTTATAATAATTGGATATAACACGGACTAAATAGTTTTCTTTAGTCATCGAACCTATTTGCCCCCGTGCGAAGTCGGGGCAAGTTGAAGTCACTAATAATTGATTATATGACAAAGAAAATGGGATAGATCATCTCTGACAGGTGATAAGAACCTAATGTATCTTCAATTTAAGATGACAATAATATTTGTTCCGAAACCGATATATATCAAGATCGACGTGTTATTTGTGAAATAAGGTCTCTGATTGTGGCGATAAATGATAAAAAATGTGTTTTTCTTGTAAGTGTGAGTTTATGATTAATATAGTTGTTTTGTGATAGTTTTTACTTGTGGATATGCCTGTCTGTGAATTTAATTAATTGATTTCATTTGCTTGCTTTTCTGCTCGAAGAATAACCCCTTTAATCGAAAAAAAACAATCTTCTATAGTGTATTAAAGTATCGTAGCCTTTTCCTTTAAAAAAATTGAAAACAGTTTCGAGATGGCTGTAGAAAACTTCTGATGGGAACATTAAATAAGTTTACATCAATATTGCTTTGGAGTTGTAAAGCTTGATTATTTTCCTTTCTCAGACCAAATTTGGAAACAACGCAGCGTTGGCACGGTCCCCCACAAGGTGGACCGATGACCTGGTGAAGGTCGCGGGTAGCCGATGGATGCGAGACGCGCAGGACCTGGGCCCCAAGTCTGCTATTACAATAGTGTCAGAATGGTCGATCCCTGATCTCATAATTGTTGATTTTGACAAGTTTGGTAATCTACTAACATAATAGCGTCATTATGACTTTCCAATGATCAACCACTGACACTCCACTGAAAGAAATGGCGTAAAATGGTAATCTCGTACATAATGACAAATGAATGACAGACGTATGCGGTAATCTGCTAAAATTTTGACAGTTCCATCGATCAGTGACCTACCATTAGAACGTAATTGTGCAGTCATTGCTTTTCCAGCCATTGCGCCTTGTTGTTGTGGCGACACTTGGGGAAGTTCTATGTCCAGCAGTGGACGTCTTTCGGCTGATAATGATGATGATGAGACCAAATTTTAGCTCTAGTGAACCGTTAGTGGTGCATAGACCACAGTTTGGGAACCATTGTGGTTTACGAACAGACGAACAAACAAGCCTATTCTGTAAAACATTATCAGCATATTACAATTTCGATTCAAGCCTGATGGATGACATTTATCAAGATGACAGATTAAGTTAGCTCTCTAGATCACAAATTGTTAGCACCTCCATTTGTTGCCTTAGATAAGACTTGGCTAAAAGATGAATGGTGTGCTGTTGCTAAATCTATGTTATCTTTTATATTTTGAGTGTTTTCGTATGAGCTGTTTGAGAGTATTTTTAAAGTCGTGATGCGTTTTCTGGGTGGGTATTCACAGTGCCGTGCAGACTATTTATAGCGGATTTTTCAGGTTTAGATATTAAGAGCCGGTAGTTTCTTCGTCGCACAAAGGTCATCCAAGACCCTCCACCTAATGCGAGAACCAGGCTGTGGGAAGACCATCATCCACCACCACCAGAGTACTTGCAACCCTAGGAACATCTGCCACCTGGACGTGATCTGCAGTGCTCTATTTGGAAGGCACTGAACCGGTTGCGTACCCAGGTAGGACGCTGCAAACACAGTCTGCCGAAATGGGGATTCATAGACCCGTCGGACACACAAAGTGAGTGCGGCATCTTTATCGCTAACGCATTAGGTTCAAGGTTGATTGGGAAAATTTGACAGTGACGGGTAGCGTGAGGTGCTACCTGATTCTGCTAAAGTGGCTTTTTTAGACCCGCTGTATAAGTAACAAAGACATACGTGATATTTCATCTGTCGTTGTTACTTCAGATATTATTTTACTGTAACAGAATCCATATGAATTGGAAACTTCCATCGACGACACAGCGATCTTTAGCTATCTTTCGATTCCTAACAATCCTGACGTACCAACATCACAAGACGCAGAAAAAACACGAAATAGCATAATTTGTAAAGTTGTTTCCAGTTTAGCTAGGACATTGCAAACTTGAATCACCTGATTGTCTGATAAAAAGATGATTCCGTGCTTCGGATGGCACGTATAAGCCGGTGGTCGCGGCCGCCAAATGGCGGTCGTCAAATAAACCATGTCAGAGGCCCTTGAGGCGGTATAGAAACTCTGACACTAGGGTGTGTGGGGTCGTTAGACCTTACTGCCCACACGATAAGAAGAAGAAGACGAAATAGCGACCGTATCACTTGAAAATAAAGTCCATAATTTGACATACATAACCACATACCTCCAAGCTCAGGAATCCGATGGTAGAACATGCCGGTCCTGGCCAGCCACTCCAGCTGCATGTGGTGGAGTACGCGGTCCCCAGGGTGGTGGAACGCGGACGGCAGCGGAGCTCCCGGGGGCAGAGCCCCGGGCTGCGATAGCTGGGGGTAGTTGAAGAGGGCTGCTGATTGCGCTGCGACGAGGGCTGGGTTTTGGGGGAGGAGGCCAGGTTTAGGGATAATTCCTGTGGAGAAGAGGGTTTGTTTTAGTCTTAAATAGAAACTTAAGAGTCTTTTTTCAGGATATAGGTACATTCGGTTCAGAGAATTGACTGGATCAACTGATATTTCTACGGTAAACGTTAAAATGCATTTTTCGATCAATTGCCACTTTATTGAGATTAACTCATAGTTATTTAATTGTCAATTTTTCAAGCTAACTAAAGTAAACTACGAATAAAAAAACTAGGCTTTAGAGATATGTCTCTTACTTAGTCTTTTCAAAATGACTGGCTTTATTTCAGGGCTTTATTTTAAACAACCACTGGCGTAAATGTGAAAAAATCTACCGGGATATGTGGAGGTAACTAAGGGCGCCTTTAAATTAATTGCTTTGTTTATACATACAAATAACAGTCGCGCAGCAGCCGCGCTGCTATCGCGCTGCAGCCGCGCTGCTATCGCGCTGCAGCCGCGCTGATATCGCGCTGCAACTGCGTGGCACTTTGCGTTTATTGATTGTATGGATTAACAAAGCAGCGCGACAGCCGCGCTGCTGCCGAGCGGCACATAGCGACTAATTCGAAGGCGTTCTGGTTTTTTTTTTGGATTTTGTAATACAAAAACAAAATTGAAGAAAAACAACAAACGTAAACTTACCAGGTCTATAACTCTCATACTCCTCATTCCCTCCCTCGACTCCTGGAGAAATAGGAGGACTGTAACTGCCTGACCTGTTCCCATCATCAGAACCTGGACTAGCGGACCTGCTACTCTGCCCCGACCTAGGACTCCTCTGCCCAGACCTAGGGCTCTCCCGACCCTCACATTTATTGATCATGTTCTGCTCTATCTGCGAATCATAATTCTCCTGGTACCTCCCAATATAATTCTTATTGTGAATGATTGTCAGATACTTTTGCTGCGCCATTTTATCTTGGAGACTGCTTTCAGGTAACTGCCTTGAGAGTAACGCGTCTATACAAAAAGATTTCTTCCCTTGGTTAATAATAGTCTTTTCTTCCATTCCGTCCATTTTGTAGTATTTCATGTTTTTTGGGCTGTTGGATCTGCTGCGGTCCGGGTTCGATTCCGTGTCGATTTCTAGAGGTTTTTCTTGAATGTCGTTTGAGTCGCGGCGGTAGATACCGTGAGGAAGGATTTGTGAAGACATGGCTGTAGTTTACAGAGTTTTTACATTATGTACCTGAGGGAAAAAATAACGTGTCGTTAGGTAGGTGTTACTAAGAGAGTTAAAGTGAGTCGTAAGTCGGTTTATAGTGAGTGTTGGGGTCGGTTTCCAATCTAAACGGATGTAGTTGAGTACCAGTATTTTATATGCAACGACTGCCTATTTGACCTCTACAACCCAGTGATTGGGTCATACGATACCCTGGGCAAGGCTAAGAAGATAGACGGCAGACGGTCTATCTTCGAAGGTCGCAGCCCTATTAGATGATCCGATCAGATTCGTTCAACGCTCAGCACCAAGCTGCATGATGCGCTCCATGCAACAACAGGCGATACATTGTACAGCGGAAATTGACCACTCATCGATGGATTAACGACCCTCAGCAATTAGGAATACGATGTGAGGAGGAGGAGGGGAAGGGCAAGGCTAGTGTCAGATTTCTCAGCGTCTAAGTTCTAACTATCCGTAACGACTCCTGATCTACTAATGACAGCTTAACGTGCTTTCCGAGGCACGGAGGAGTCTCAATATCTATATTAAGGTAATCACTTATAAGTTATATACGTACCGACATTGGCGGGCGTTAAAACTACGAACTACATAAGTAGCAGATATCGAACCGAATGTCATTAAAAAAGCGAATTTTCTCCTTGAAAATAATGGTCAACGATAACATTGTCATTTTCAACAAACATTTTCGATTCTCATACTCTAGATTCGTAAAGCAATGAACTGTATAAATATCATAAAAATATTTAGCAAGCTCGATGACCGATCGAACTCAACACAAATATTTGAGAAGAAACTCTCAATCTGAAACATTTCCATTTTCCGACATTTTTTTTAATAAATATAAAAAGGCCTTTTTGTCATAAAGTCGAATTGAGATATTATTGAACCGATGTCGTTATTTTTATTGCTGACGGTTCATGGCATGGAAAATTCAGAAATCTGCAAAACTGATCACATTTTCTAAAGTGTTGCAGAACCTAAAAATGTGAATTTACGCTACTTGTATTATCAACTAGGTAGCCCAACTTTATTTTTTTCATCCCCCTATTTGCAAACTATTCATTATTATTCTTACAACCCTAATCTCTTCAAAGTTAGAGTGAACAGGCTCCTTCTGGGTAGGCTCGCTCCATCGTAGTCTTTGTCTCTGTCATCTCTGACATAGACTAGAGTCAAGAGCAAACCCATCATTAATAAAGAAAAGGTACTAGAATTTGTATCTTATTTTGTATTTCTCTCATATTTCATATGAGTGCTAATTGTAATTATTTTTAAAGATAATCGACCCCATCAACATATTTTTTATCTTTACACTATTATTATTATTTTGATGTAATTATCGTTAACTTCTTACAATTAGTTGCTACCGCGCCATGCATGGCAGGAAATGTTGGGCGCCATCGCCATGGAGCTATGTTCGACTCATCAAATGACTCCTCCCGCTCTGCGCGGAGCGGAAGGGAGTGTCAGACTCTTACTGACTAAAACCCATCAGTGTTCCTCCTAATGCCCGCCGCGTTTCAGGGTACGGTGCCTCTTTCGAACGGATTCCGCACCCTGGCAGGCACTGGCCCTAGCGGGCCCCGTCTCCCATCCTGACAGCTCTTTGAGGCGCGTGTGGAACACAGCGCACCGTCGACCCGGGCCTGTTACTGATCAGACGGCGAACCACCGATTGCTCGCCGTCCGCAGTCCCTGTACCAACGGTGGCCGGAAATCGCCCTGCGACGCCCGACGCCCGGGGCGTTTTCTTCTGTGGCGCCTGGGTCGTGAGTTTTCCCTCTCTCTCACACGTTCGGCCTCCTCTTTCGCTAGCATTACTGCTTCGCAGAAGGAGGTGACCGCTTCCCATGCCTCCTCGCTCCGGACCATAGACTGAACCAGGGCCCGTCGCGAGAGGTCGCCGCCGCCGATCGCCTCGACGAGGACTCGGCGGTGCTCCTCCCAAGCAGGGCAGACCTCTACCGTATGCTCCACCGTGTCCTCCAGGCGATACTAGGAGTGAAGTCGCAAAAACCGATGCCATATTAGGGCAAGATGAACATATAATAAGGGAAGAAATGTTAATGTTTTGTCAGGTACTTAAAATGGTGTGAAGCAGGGACAGGTCGCTGGAATAAAAACAAAATAACTGTATCTTGTAAAGCAATAAAGCCACTGTTGGTACCGGCACGCGACTTAACCAAACAGGCAGCTATTTAATAGATAGATAACGAATTATTAATAATGATAATGTGGTTTACATTGATTATAGGTGGGGACGGAATAATCAATCATCTCTTTTGTATTGTTTATGATAGACAATAATAGCTTCCGTACGTACTTCTATATTGTTTATGAAACAGACAAGAAAAACTTCTGCACTTTGAAAAATAATCTTGCTAGAAAATTTTCCGACGGTCTCGAGTCAACATGAAGGGAACTTAATGAATTTAAACTACGAGTATTTTAAGGGACCCTTTTGCCCGCGACTTCTTACGCGCAAATCCCGTTTATTCCCGATCACATTAGAATTTCGAGGAACCCTCTCTCAGTACTCCCCTACAATCTGTAATGAACCTGAAATCACTCAGTCAGTCAGGAACAGAAGAATTTTATGTAAGTATATTCATACTAGTGCTCCGCTCCTATTGGTCTTAGCGTGATGATATATAGCCTATAACTTTCTTCGATAAATGGGCTATCTAACATTAAAAGAATTTTTCAAATCGGACCAGTAGTTCCTGTGATTAGCGCGTTCAAGAAACAAACAAACTCTTCAGCTTTATATATTATTAAGTATAGAGTATAGATTGATTGATAAGCTCGCGTTTGACCACAATCCCACCTGATGGTAAGTGATGTTATGGTCAACGATGAAGCAAGCTGTTTAGAAGTAAGTAATGTATTCACTCTTGACTTTCAGACCCCCAGGTTGTAGCTATCAGAAATGAGACTCCGACAGGGAATTCAACTCTTTAGCGCCTCATTCTCGCGAGAATGTGGAGCGCGCTTTAAGCTGTACGCACATCGGAAGTATTCCCAAAACGTTTTGTGCGTGTGGATGGGTTGTGTTGATGTCCACCATGTACCGGTGGCACATCGCCGTACGTCTTGTGGTCCGATAATGAAACGGGCTAGACGGAGCTGAATTGTGCAATTCCGACGCACTCCTCGAAGTGCAACCGACAGAAAACCGACGGGCTGATGGCGACTAGGCTTCAATGTTCAAGGCTTTGGAGCTTTGACTCGACCAGTGCATCATTGTTGATGTGATTTAGGTATCTCGTTGAGTACGAATACTAATACAAAATCCTTTGTTTCAAATAGACCAGTTACAGGCACTTTTGAATAGTCAAGGTCTGTCAGTCAAATAGATAAAGCTAGTTCTGCCGCGCTAGCAAAAAGAGCAGCAAGTTGTTCTGCAGCAAAATGCACTCACCGACCTTATCTCCAGCGCGGCAGTTGCACATTCCAAAGAGTAGCTCCTATGGAGAAGAACGTGCACAAAAGCCATGGGTGTTTACAAAATTATGGTTACATTCGTTTTAACATAATTGTGCGTGACATTATATAACCTGAGAGTCTTTAAGTCAAGAGTGAATAGGTTACTTCTAGGCAAGCGTGCTCCATCTTCGACCACATCATCGCTTACCATCAGGTGAGATAGTGGTCAAACGTAGGTGGTGCTTGGCAACTGAGCTTAACCCAGTTGTATATGTCCCTTTGTGCCTATTGGCCTAGTTCTATTCTGTCTCCTGTTTGATACGGAGGGAAGTGGAAATTGTGTATGTTTTTTTCCTACTCCTCCGCTGTAGGTCCTTTTATGATTAATTTCGTTGCAGGTTCCAAGACAGTTGAATCGTTTCTCCGGGACTCGTCGGGTTTCATTGGCTCGGCGTTTTTCTGGTGGTCGCTACTGTTGATTCGGGCTTTCAGGAGTTGCAGTGGTTGGGAATGTGTGGCGAGCTTGTCCCAAATTAAAACAAATAAAAATGTTGTCAAACGTATGCCTACTAATAGTAAACCAAAAAAATGTAAAAGAGATTGAGTCAATACATTCCCTCGAGGGTTGTATTATTTGTCAACTGTCACGCAGGCAAAGCCGCTGTCCGAGCTAGACTTTAATAATGTATCGATTTTAGAATAAATAGAGCTTATTGATGAAATTAGCTCACTGATAGCCGGAACACGTGCCTAAACGCTAGATAACAATTTATTAATATACTGATACCACCTACACGGTTAGGTGGTTCAAATGGGGTGATATTTTTAAGTGACCCGTTGGTTAATTAAGCGCTAGAGTGGGACATACTTATATACATACATAAATAGACTGCTAAAATCATAACCCTTCCTTTTGGCTTTGCTGAAGTCCGGTAAGAATTTTATGTACCAAAATTTCGTTCAATATTTAGCTTGGCAACGGTTAAATAAATTAAAAACTAATGTTGATAACTAAAAATGGTCGAAAACACACCTTTTAACGTGTCCAAAATTTTTACCATGAAATAATTTGAACAGCTATATTTCGTAAACTAGTTGACTCGCGCAACTTCGTTTGCGTCACAAGTTTTTATTACTGCTCCGCTCCTATTGGTCTTAGCGAGATAATATATAAGGTGTAACTATTCATACACTAAATATTTTAAGACAATCATCTAACGGTTATAACGATGCTATTTCAAAGGATTTTTTTTTACCTAAGTATATTTTATAAAAAAAAAATAATTTAAAATCACTTGACCCACAAAATAAATACTGGCTCCTTATTTTTTCAAAATCCATTACGCCCGCGCATGACGGGCAGCGCCCGTCGCCGTGTCGTCGGCGCGGTGCGTCTCATTAATAGAATAGGAAGTAAAGGTTTTATGCAAGATGTCTCAAGAAAATGTAGAATTATTATAATTTCGTAAAAACAAAAACACTTACATAAAATTTTTTTTTTCGTTGAAATGGCTTCGTTATAACCGTTAGATGATTGTCTTAAAATATTTCGTGTATGAATAGTTACACCTTATATAGCCTATAGCCTTCCTCGATAAATGGGCTATCTAACATTGAAAGAATTTTTCAAATCGGACCAGTAGTTCCTGAGATTAGCGCGTTCAAGTAAACATACAAACAAACTCTTCAGCTTGTCGATCAGTATTGAGTTTGACCAATGGTCAAATAATTACCTAGTATTATTAACAATTTACAATTGGTCGACCAACGAATTTTAACGATCACAATTTTAACCATTGATTGAGTTGACTAAGGTTAAAAAACCTCGCCCTGGCTTCCGTATACGTCCGTCTGTCTGTCAGCGGGCTGTATCTCATGAACGTTCATGTTAGACAGACATTCATGTTAAGGTGGATGCTCCAGGGTGGCCCGCGAAATTCAAATATTTTTATGTTTTTTGCAATTTGCCGGTCAGTGTGAAGCTGTATGTGGACCAAATGCGATCTGCGACCGTAACGCGTATTTATCTAAAGAATTATAACCATTTTAATCATCAATATAGCCCTCTAAGTTCATGTAGTTCGAAAGAATAAATATTTCAGAAATAATCATTCTTTCGAACTACATGAACTTAGAGGGCTATATTGATGATTAAAATGGTTATAATTCTTTAGATTAATACGCGTTACGGTCGCAGATCGCATTTGGTCCACATACAGCTTCACACTGACCGGCAAATTGCAAAAAACATAAAAATATTTGAATTTCGCGGGCCACCCTGGAGCATCCACCTTAATGGTTAGACGGTTGCTATAACCACAAATAACAATTTATTAAAAACAAGCAATAGTTTTTGATTTTTAAAAACCTTTTGTATTTTCAAAAACTGATTCAAAATTGACTAAAAAAAAATGGCTTTTATCTATAAGGCCGCCCATTGTGTCACCCTATGTAATGTTTTCTTCATCTATCTTTTCTGTAACTTATATGGTGTACATAATAACGAGTATTCTATTCTATTCTAAACCGAACTGAACCGCCATGGATGAGGGCCATATACGAAGCGTGATTTTCTCGAATAATGTTATGGAACCCTTTGTTTGCGAGTCCGATTCGAATTTGGCTTATTTTGATACGGTAATATTCTAGAAAGTAGGTACCTTATTTAAATTTACTTATTGATATAAAATTAGCTCACTGATAGCACTAACACGCGGCTAAACGCTAGATAACGTTATATTAATTCAGTGATAATGTGCTCGATCACCGCTGAGGAGCTTTTAATATACTTAATTAAGTACTCGAACGTTATCAGTTCATTAAAATTCTATTTTTGTTTGTTGACTTAGTTGGGTGGGAGGTAGTGATTGATTTTCAGGGTTCCGTACCCGAAGGGTAACCAACGGAACCCTATTATTAGTAATATGGTTCCGTTGACAGCGGAGGCTTGGGCTTGGGCCTTCGCTGTCCGTCCGTCCGTCCGTCTGTCCGTCATCGGGCTGTATCTCAAGAACCGTAAAAGGTAGACATTTTAAATTTGTATAGATTATATATTTCTATTGCCGCTATAACAACAAATAATAAAAATTAAGGTTTATGGTACGGCACCCTTCGTCTGCGAGTGCGACTCGCACTTGGCCGGTTTTAATTTAGAACTAGTAGCTATTGCCCGCGACTTCGTATTTATATGTCTAGTTTTTCCCGTTCCCGTTGTAATTTCAGAAAATCCTCCTTTACCGCTCCCTCTCTTACGGAGTGTAAGGAAGCTACATGCCAAATCTCAGCTTTCTACGACCAGAGGGCTTAGTGTAAGTTTTGTAACGCACTCGATCGAGTTAACGTCAACGTTCGCTTATGTCAAATTATATAGAAAAAAAAAAGGTTTACCGTTACTGTCACCAGACGGCGCTTATTGAGTTTCAATACAAATTTATGTTTACGCTAACGCGATCGAGAACGTTAAAAAACTCGCACTAAGGCCACTGTAATTTTGTGTGTGCGAAGTTTGTCAGTCACTCAGTAATGGAAGAATTTTATTTTATTTTAGTATTTACTACCAACCCGCACTGGGCCTGCGTGGTGGATTACGGCCCACTCCCTCTCACCGAGAGGAGGCCTGTGTCCCAGCTGTGGGAACATTATAGGCTGATTATGCTTATAATGTGAAAGCTAGTAACTATTAAGGTACTTACTAGCTTTTCCCAAGTTGGCTTCAAGGTTACATTCTCCCAAGAAAAAATATCCTATTTTCTAGGACATGGTCTACTCGTACGTCTAGATACATTCACATCCATTTAGCCATTAAGAGGTACCTAACAAAAAACTAACCTAACCTAACACTTTCTCGCGTATAATAGGTTTTTTAGGGTTCCGCACCCAAAGGGTATCCAACGGAACCCTATTACCTCCGCTGTCCGTCCGTCCGTCCATCTGTTTGTCAGCGGGCTGTCTCATGAACCGTAATAGGCAGGCAGTTGAAATTTTCATAGATTGGATATATCTGTTGCAGCTATAACAACAAATAATAAAAACCAAGGTTTATGGTACGGAACCCCTGGTGTGCGAGTCTGACTCGCACTTGGCCGGTTCTTTTTTAAACGTTACCCACACTAGGTATTACTCCTGTATCGTGGGTGTACTCACAAACATACAAACTCGCAGACACAATCAGTCAGTCCCGGAACAAGTATATGTAGGCCATACAAATATTTGTTCCGTGTGGGAATCGAACCCGCGACACGCGGCGCAGCAGCCGATCGCTCAACGACTTAGGACGAATTAGGACAACACCAAAATTTGAGCGTAATAAAGTATTTTTATTGCTATACTAAATTAGCAAAAGCCGTCGGTCAACCGAAAGAAAAGAAACAGAAATGCATACAAATTATGAACCTAAACTAAAATTCTTTATTAGAAATACTTAAATAATCTTAATAAAAACATATTATTTGTTGTTATACGAGAGAAATACACAATCTGTGAAAATTTCAGCTCTCCACCTATTACGGTTCTTGAGTTACAGCCCGCTGACAGATAGACGGACGGACGGACGGACAGCGGAGGCTTATGCGTAATAGGGTTCCGTTGGTTACCCTTTGGGTACGGAACCCTAAAAACAAATACGATTAACATTTAGCTGACAACAAAAGAAAAGAACATAAAGACTAGGCAGATGCACGTCGTGCCTGTGGCAAAGACGCAGCTCAGCATGATACTGTGCCATGGACGGACCCACAGCACGGCGCTGGTTTTCAGTGGTCGTCATGGCTGCCAATAGGACTATTGTCAGTGGTCGTCATGGCTGCCAATAAAATTCTTTTACCCGTTCACTCATAGATAGAACTAAAGAAGACGGGTGCAAGAACTGCGAGGCCAAACGAAACGAGCTCCCGATATCTACCTCGCCTCGGATTTTTTAGATTCTCTTCTACTACATTCTGCTTCTCAAATATATGTTTTTTTATTTTTTCTTGTTTTCGTATGTTCAATTTTCAATCTTTTAAAGCCAGGGTGGTGCGAGCGCACCCTTTTGCACGCCCCTCCCGGCACCCATGGTGGTTGCTTTAAATATAACATACGGAAACCAATTTTGGTGAGTACTCGTGTTTTTGGGGTTTAAATGGGGAAGCACTAAGATTAGAGAGAATTAATATAGGTTCGGGTATTGCCGTCGGTTAGTAAAAAAGTGATAATATAAAGGAGGAAATTAATTTTGACATTGCAAGCGCGTTCATAGCCTTTTACTTCGCCGAGCAAATGATTTTTTAAACATATGGAAGTTAAATTCAAGTCATAGCGGCGCGTTGATGTCTTTAGAATCAAAGTTTGAACGTCTCAAATTAAAACCCTTTTTATGGACACTTCGTGCTAAGGCGCAAACCCACCGCGGTGCACGGCCATGCGGCGCATTTTATTTGTTTGAAAACGTGGGTCTACGTGTCCATTACAGTGCATATTACACGTATGTACAAACTAGTTGACCCGCGCAACTTCGTTCTTCGCTCCGCTCCTATAGGTATTAGCGTAATGATATAGAGCCTATAGGCTTTCTCGATAAATGGGTTATCTGACACTGAAATAATTTTTCAAATCGGACCAGTAGTTCCTGAGATTAGCGCGTTCAAGTAAACAAACAAATCTTCTGCTTTATATATTAGTGTAGAGTATACTCGTAGATGTAGCGTGGCCCGCCGCCGCACACGGAGAGGCTACGCACGTATTTTGTCCAAGTCGTGGATTAATATTCGTGTACTTATAGCGTGTACCGCGTGCGTAACGTGCATGGCGTTGACAGCGATGTGAGAGCAAGCCACGCGTTTACTATTGACGTCACTTGATGCGTAAAGTCACCGTGTGTTGCAGTGGAAACAATCTCATACACTTTCATGCAAGGCGAAACCTCACACAAGTGCGTAGCCTCTCCGTGCGCCGCGGTGGGTTTCCGCCTTTATCATAGGCAAATAAAGAAAGTTAAGTGTCGATTTGCGCCACGCATGTCGCATACCATAAATAAATACAATATTTCGATTCATTGATTGGCAGTTTTAACGTCGGAAATTAATTGAGTTAAATTAATAAAAAAATAAAATAGTAAGAATTTTCAAGTAATATTCGTATCGTATCTCGATCGCAATTTTTGACAGAAAAATGTATGAAAAATAAGGCTTTTTTGACAGTTTCCGACTGTCATGTGAATGCGGACGTTGATTAAAAATTGGTAGAGTTTTTTAAGGTTCTGTACCCGAAGGGTAACCAACGGAACCCTATTACTATGCCTCCGCTGTCCGTCTATCCGTCTGTCGGCGGACTGTATATCAAGAATCGTAATAGAGAGACAGTTGAAATTTTCACAGATTGTGTGTTTCTATTGTCGCTATAAAAAAAAATAAAAATAAGGATGGTACGGAACCGTTCGTGTACGAGTCCGACTCGCACCTGGTTGGATTTATTGGTAACTAGCGACCCGCCTCGGCTTCGCACGGGTGCAAATTATATACTAATACCTTCCTCAAGAATCACTCTATTATAAAAACCCCCAAAACCGTTGCGTAGTTTTAAAGATCTAAGCATACATAGGGACAGATAGATACCAAAAGTGACTTTGTTTTATACTATGTAGTGGTAATGTAGCTTGTAGTAGCAATAATAAATGTCACCTCCATTATTGAATATAAACAAAATAGAATAGAATAGACTCATGAGCTAACTCTTTTCGAATTTCGAAGCAGAGAAACCGCAACCGAACGACCACTATTTAGTTTAGAAGTCAAACTCAGGGTTGCGGGTTCGTTCCCACAACTAGACAAATATTTGCATGCCCTACAGAAGTACAGAGTACGAACATTTCTTGTTCAATGCATCGTTAGTAAGGAGTATGTATTGAGCCGGACTTCTGGACAATGTAAAAATAAACAAGATGGCGGCCGTCGTTAGGTAATTGAAGCGGTATTACCCAGTTAATGGGCTGTGGAGGTCTGGTAGGCAGCCGCTCCACGTAAAATACTGGTATTCAGTTGTACCCGGTTTGACTGGGAGCCGACCCCAATATATTTAGGAAAGGCTAGGCAGATGATGATGGTGTGAGCCCCAGAAGAATGGTAATGTTAATTCGGGTGGGGTATCAAAAGAAAGGGCTCCAGACGGTATGAGACGATGACAAAAAGGTTACTCATTAAAATGTAGACAGTAACAATACGACTTGTTCTCAATCTTGTTATTACACTACAATAAATACTACCGACTGTTTCAGAGCTCTTGAGTAAATTTAGTCTTTGCCGTCTGAGTTGTCTGAGTTTGAGCGACACACGCCTGCTAGTCTGTTCTGTAAATAACTATTTCGATATCGAGCTTCACCTGAGTGCCGAAAGCGAACAAAGTGATCTTTATTACACACAACATAAAGGTCTCATGTTTATACGAATTTGATACTCACCTCGGATTCCGTTGTCGAGACACGTAAATGTTGTCACGGAATAGCATTACAGATCTGAGTACGTGGGTTTTTTTGAATATTCTAAGTGTTTAGGTGATGTAGTTCTTGTCAACCAAGCTACCTTTTTGGAGGTCTGAAAAGTTGATGGCTCCTTATCAATATAATATATGAAATTCTTGCGTTACTGAGTGACGACAGACAACGTACAGTATGAAACTACTGGTCGTAGAAAGCTGCAATTTGGCATGTAGGTTCCTTGGGGAGCATTTTAAGAGAAATTCAGGGAAAACGGGATATGCGTGTATGAATTCGTAAGCAAAATATTTATGTATGCGTATTTTTGAAATTTGAAGTGTTTCTTAAACTCTAGGCTGAAAACCTGTCAATATTTGGCAATGAAGTAGATTAACCCAAACTAACTCAAGATACTAAATCTGAAACCCGCTCTTATTACTAGTTTAGCGTTCTATCCGCTATTAAACATCCACTATTAAGTTTAGAAGTCAAACTTCACGGTTGCGGGTTCGTTCCCGCATCTAGTCAAATATTTACAGATTTGCAGACATGTCTTGTCATGCATCAGTAGCTAAAGGGAATGTCTAGAGTGAAGAGGAACGTCAAGCTTGTTTGTAAAGCTGTTGAAATTGTCCTCAACTTAGCTTTTGCTATGTCAATAGGGCCTTTTCTAGTTCTTAAGCACCTAAGTATGTTAGATTTTTAAGAATTTAATGGCGCATTTTGAATAAAAAAGGACCATCAGAGAGCTAATTGTTGTATTATCAGGGTGTACGTTACTCCAGCAGGAAATTGAATATCTCGAAAACATGAAGACGCACAAATTATATTTTTGGCGCACATTTTTGCACAAATAAGAGCTCTCTGCCCATGCACAATACTTCTCTCTCCGATCATTCCTTTAGAATGTTCCTGCTGCAACCACGTTACTCCAGCAGGAATCGTTTTTTCAGTTTTTTTCCATCACGACCACACGCACAATTTTTTTTATGTGGCGCACATTTACAGCAGATTACGCACTAATTATACGTTCCACTCATATCACTCTAGGAGCCACTTTCCAGCTGGAGTAACGTACACTTTTTCAGAAGCGTCCGCTTCCACTTCGTAGTCTCAAAAAAACCTGTTATTTCTCTACTTTTAACAACTTTTGACATTGATTATCGCCAAGATATTTAGGATGTTTCGACCAGAAATTAAGAAAGAAAGAAAGAATAATATTTATTTAGCACATGCGTAAATGAAATGCGCACGGTACATAAAAATAGCAAATAATGTTAAGTAAACCTAAAACTAAGTTTTTGTCTCACGGCTGCACTAAAAAGTTTTATTTCAGCGATATATCAGACAGCCTGAGACTGTCTGACGCTGGTTTTATAATGAACTCTTCAAAGGATGAGTGAAATTAAACGTTTTTAAGAAGGCCTGTAGGCCTTAATAAGTACGACGGCTATCAAGGCATATTATACATTGTTTTGATAATCATGTAAAAAGTGACTAGAATATTTATAGGAATAAATCGTACAGAAATACACGAATACGCTTATTATTTACCTACAAGTACTGCGCCCCCGACAATAATAGTACTGTAGAGCTTGTCATGCAAACTGGCCTTTCTGGTGATTTAAGGAGTTAACAACAATTAATAAAAATATAGTTAGTCACCAATTTGTATCTGAAATTATTCCTATTGAACTGTCAGATACTTTGTTCAATAGGAATAATTCCCATTTAAATATTAATATATTTACTTGTTTTTTCTTCATCATTTTTTTTTACTATTGATAGGCACGCGTTTGACCACTATCTCACCTGATGGTAAGCGAATATGTGGTCAAAGATGGAGCACGCTTGCCCAGGAATAACCTATTCACTCTTGACTTAAAGACTCCCAGGTTGTAGCTATCAAGAAACACAGACTCCGGCTGGGAATTCAGCCGAAAGACTGATAAACTTACAGATAAGTACAAAGTTTATAGTAGCATTAAAAGTTATACTATAAATTTCAAATTACATAAATAAATGGACTGGTTGGTAGAAGAGAACTAGCCAGGTGTTGTATGAACAACATCTGTACTTACCTACGCAAAATGATGAGCCCTTTTTTTTTTATTTTTTAGGGATGGGAAATCATCAAATGACTCCTCCCGCTCTGGGTGAAGCAAGAGGGAGTGTCAGACTCTTACTGATTAAAAAACCCATCCGTGTTCCTCCTGGTGCCCTTTGCGTTCTAAGGCTACGGTACCTCTTTCGAACAGATTCCGCAGCCCCAAAATGATGAGCCCTGCCTCTTTAACTAGGGAAACTCTGTATCCTAAGTGACAGAAAGCAGCTATTATTTCAAATTTCAGTCCCTACAGTATCTAAAGAGAGAGTTGTCTAAATATTCCTAAATAATCTTCATTACATAAGGCCGAAAAACAGCTAATCAGACTGACCAACTCTAACGCTTAGTTGGGAGAGTGGAGGGCAGATAAACTAGCCGTAGACAAAATTGTCACTCCATTAAAAATACTGGTATTCAGAAGCCGACTCCATCGCTAGCTAGTTAGATCAAAATCAATACTCCACTATGCTAATCAAACTGAGCGAAAAATAATAAAATAATAAAAATTTTGTAAAACATGTTTACATAAAAGACAGTCCCTCAAAAAGCCCGCCCGGCACCACTTTGTACTGTTGACATTAAAATGTTAATCAAGTATCATAATAGCTATTTCGTCAAGTTATATCTGACTAGCTGACCCGCGCCCACTTCGTTGGGTAGTATTTTTCGGGTTAATATATATATTATATTATATATTATATTATAGCCACGCTATTTGTGAGTGTCATATGTTATAACATATGACACTCACAAATAACGTGGCTTCTATTGATAAAAGAATTTTCAAAATCGGTTCAGTAGATCCAGAGATTATCCCCTATAACCTCACAAACTTTACCTCTTTATAATATTGGTATAGATTGTAGTAATGTTTTCTTTCCATACAAAAATATTGGTAGCTCATGAAAGTCAGAAGAAGTCTTTGTCTTGCTTTAATAACGCTGGGTGCAGACCTCTACAAATATTATTTTCTTATAAGAATCTAATACAGACACGAGAAGCCCGTACTATGAAATTAGGTGTTTGTTTATAGTAATTATTATTATTTAAATGTTTTATAATATTTTTATTTCATTTTAAAAGTAAGTTTTAGTAAAAGTATTAAAAACAACACTCACCTAACAACTAGAATAAAAAAAGTTTTAAAAACAAAAAAGGCACAGATAAAAAAGTTCACTTCACTTTTTTTTTAAACCAAATAAACCAGGCACACACAACAGTTTAGCGGGCGCGCAATAAAAACGAAATAATAAAATTTAAACGTCGAACGCGTTCGGATATCCACCCGACAGCAGTAGTTACTAACAACTGAATTATTTTATTAAGGCGACGACTAGCACCGATTATCGTCATATTGTGTCGTATGTGGACAAAACGACTGGGCGGTCCAACCAGAATACGCTGACACCTACATTTCTATTCATAACCTTAAAACTTTTAGTCAGCCACCGCTCAAGTTTGTCTGGTTTTTCGTACGCCCCACCCCTATTGTTATCCATTTCTCTCTTATATCGTCTTTCTCTGTCTGGCACGAAGGGATTCACGCATGAATCCTCTTATTCTACCCGTTTAACTAAACCACAGCAGATTTTCTGTTTGTACAACCAAATAATGTTCTTTAGCTCGCTTATTTTCTCTTAACGACGTATTTTGACGGTAGTTTTTTTTCTTTACTCTGTTGGTTTTTAAAATGAAGATCAGGTTATGTTTTTAAGAAGCTTTTTACCTTTCACGATGAGTCTTGTAAAATGTTGAGATTATATTTGAGTAATGAGGTTCCGATGAGTCACGAGTAGTCACGAAGATTAACGATTAAGTTGATTTGAATATTCAATGCGTTATGAAAATCTTTCGTGAATGCATATTAAATAATCGTTTGATGGTTTGTAGTTTTGTCATGGTCACTCGAAAAATGATGGAAAAATCTGATATTTTTAAGCAAAGCTCAATCGCAATTTGTTAAAAATGGAGGTGTTTTTGAGTGATTGCGAAGGAGACGCGAATGCAAACATTAGTGTAGTTTTCTATTGATGACTAAATTTTCATAGTTATTGTGCTTCCAGAGATTACCTCCTACAAACAAACAAATGACCTATTTATCTCATCATAATATGAGTTAAGACGCCTAGCATGATGGCTGGTTCGAGGCGGCGCAGGAGAAGTGTGTCTGGAAGGATATGGGGAGACTTTTTACCAGCAGTGGAACACAACAGGCTGATAAAAAAACACGAAGGGTTGCGTACCATAAACCTTATTTTTAATTAATTGTTGTTATAATATAGCGGCATACACTATCTGTGAAAATTTCAACTGTCTACCTATTATGGGTCTTGAGATACAGCCCGCTGACGGACGGACGGACGGACAGCGGAGGCTTAGTAATAGGGTTCCGTTGATCACACACCCGTTGGGTACGGAGCCCTAAAAATTAGTTAGGATTAAAGATAGACATGGGTTCTCGATGAATCATAATCGAGTTATAAGAGTGCGCATCATAAAAATCTTGATGCAAATCAAATAGACTTGCGGTAGTGGCTTTGATAGAGCCACTCAAAAAGCTCTGATTCCTATTGTTGGCACACGTTTTCAAATAACAGATTAAATACTAAAGACAATGGTCAGTTTGTAATGAGATGTTTACTAAGTAAACTTTCCCTAACGGAAGGCCGTTGAGGCCATGAAGTTCTGGAGTGGCGACCGCGTCACGAATGACGTAGCGTTGGAATGCCTTCTGGTCGTAATAGTCAATCTCTACGGAGAATACCTCTTTTTTTTTTAGGGATGTGAAATCATCAAATGACTCCTCTCGCTCTAGGCGGAGCAGAAGGGAGTGTCAGACTCTTACTGACTAAAACCCATCTGTGTTCGACCTCCTCCTTCACTAGCATTACTGCTTCGCAAACATAGGGTATAAGATAATTTTGTAACTAAAACCTTTTTAAGTATTTGTTTTGTTGTTGTGTGTGTCTATTTGGACTATAGTAAAATAAATAAGTAATGAAATCATCAAATGACTTCTCTCGCTCTGGGTGGACCTGAAGGGAGTGTAAAACTCTTACTGACTAAAACCCATCCGTGTTCGACCTCCTCCTTCACTAGCATTACTGCTTCGCAAACATAGGGTATAAGATAATTTTGTAACTAAAACCTTTTTAAGTATTTGTTTTGTTGTTGTGTCTGTGTGTCTATTTGGACTATAGTAAAATAAATAAGAAATAAAATCATCAAATGACTCCTCTCGCTCTGGGTGGACCGGTAGGGAGTGTAAGACTCTTATTGACTAAAACACACTCCAAATGCCCCTTTACGTTCCAGGGCCGTGGTGATTCTTTCGAACAAATTCCGTAACCTCATAGTACGATGGGACAGCACTATGACATGACCGGAGAAAGTCCTGGCGCCTCCTACAAGGTACACCGATGACCCTTCGTGTGCGAGTCCGACTCGCCCTTGGCCCGAGTTTTTTGCGACTTTATGATAAGTTTTCGTGGCCGGGATGGGTCGTTAATATTGTCTAAGATAGACAGGTTCAAGTATTTTGTCACCATATTTGTGGTTTTTCCTATCAATTTAGAATTAAAGATAATGTTCTCAGAAATCTTGGAGTTTATCTGAGGAAGTTATCAGTTATTGTAAGGTGTTACTCGTTTTGTCTGCAACGGTACAATACGTGACCAGAAACTTGGAAACCAAAATCTATTTCTCCAACTAATCATTCATTTGGCTCAAGGCAAAATCATTGTGGCTAAAGACTTCTATTTCTCGTAGTTCATTTTCTGCAAATAATTTCTGCGTCTGTGTTCCCTTTTAATATAACCCGTCTACCTTCAAAGCAAGAGTGAACAGGCATCTTTCTGGGCACGGTCGTCCCATCATAGACCTTATCCATTGCTTTGCATCAGGCGTGACTGTGGTCAAGAGCAAGCCCAGCCCACAATAAAAAAATAAAAAATAAAGATACTCCAACTACGGCTACCGTTTTTGTGTTCACTGTCGAATGTTGGCGCCACTGGCAATTAAATAGTTGAAAATTTTGCCTCTACTTTGCAAGCAAAGACTGACTAAAACCAACAAAATCCACTTGTTTTGAATCAGCTGTACTCAACCTTTTTTATCTACCTACACTGAAATAAAATTCTACATTTAATAGAATCTACATGAACGGGACTTTTAAATTTGGACAAAGGACCGTTTTCATATGGCACAGGGTATTTCACGTCGGATAGCGGGTGAGGAGTAGTCTCAGCACATCGTCAAGGAATGAATCAGTGCAGTATAGATAAAGAGATTGATGCAGTGACCAAATATAGTATCAATAATGTGTTAGGCCACAGGGCCACAAGGAAAAGCTTGGCGGGCAACATGTGGCCCGCGGGCCTCGGGTTGAGTGGAGCTGTTCCAAACTCTAAACTTTAAATTAAGAAATCGCTATTAACTTAAACGTAGAGCTTTCTGCCTACTAGTATGCTTGACTACTGTTTACGTACAGGCTACGCTGTTTAGAGCGTATTGTCAGTCTGTTTATACATGCAGTCTGTGGGTCAACTATACGCGGAGGGCATACAGAGCTCTGCGAGTCCCATATACTCGTAACAATGCGTACTGTAGTGCATCCAGCATGTTCGCGGAGGCGGAGATTGACGGTTTTTACGCAATCGTGCGCAAGCGAGGGACGCGCCAGTCCCTACAGTATCTTGAGAGCTATAGCGGACAGGTGGGTCAGGCCCATATATGAGGCATTGGATAGGCCTACATGTGACGGTGGCGTATGTAGGTAATTATGTTAAAATTAGATAGAATGTAAGTACTAACATTAGTTTCTAAGTTTTTGAATACTGACCAAATAATGAACTCTGTCTGAAATCTAAGATTTTTATTTTGACTATGTTCGCTTTTGGTTACTCACAGAAACTTACCGATCAATATAAGAAGAGGTATTTATGTATGTGCCTTTGTACCTACTAAGCTAAGTATATTGCTACATCTTGGTGATTCATGTCTCAAGGTTATTTCCAAGTACATGTGATTCATGAATAAGATCTTACTTATTTTTTGAAGATTTTTATCTATCGATTGAGATATTAGGGCAGGAAATAGCTGTCATAGTTATAATGAACGAAAATATATTTTTCGTGTGTTGAAAAAAGTCGTTTGATAACTTCACGTGGGATTTTGTCATTGCAATCTTCCATCTTTGTAACGCCCTCGCCTTTGGGGCATCGCAGGAGTACCAACTTACCGACATAGCCCGAAGAATAACCATCGTAGTATAGACCGAATCAGGAATGATGATATCCGCAAGAGAACCAAGGTTACCGACATAGCCCGAAGGATCGCCAACTTAAGTGGCAGTGGGCAGGGCACATTGTTCGTTGTCATCTCTGACCTAGACTAGAGTCAAGAGCAAAACCATCTCTAATTAAAAAGTGCATGTTTTTCGGCTGAAGTGATGATGATGAATGATGGCTGAAAAACACGAGGAGGCTAAAAAACATTAAGGCATTGGTCATTCAAAGAAAACGCCTAAATTCGGCTCTCACAGCCAAAAAGTGGCGCCTACGGCCTACCCACAAGATAAGCATAAGTTAAGTACACAAATACAAATATTGACACAGATATCAATTTATTGCCCAATAATAATGTCTAATGTGTCAGTTCTCCAACTATTTGTCCATTTGAGTGGCGATCAGGATTCAGTTTGACGGTTCAAAGCGTCGTTGTAAATCGTTTAAGTGCTGGTTTTAAAGTATTGCTCGGAAAAGTCACGAACTATTGATAACAATTTAGCTACACTGTAATATTATTTTATAGATAACTAGTTGACCCCCGCAACTTCGTCTGCTCCGCTCCTATTGGTCTTAGCGTGATGATATAGCCTCTTTCGATAAATGGGTTATCTAACACTGAAATAATTTTTCAAATCGGACCAGTAGTTTCCGAGATTAGCGCGTTCAAGCAAACAAATAATCAAACTCTTCAGTTTTATATATTAGTATAGATATTTAGTACTAGTGGTATTGCCGTAGAGTTATTTTAAGGGTTCCGTGCCCAAATAGTAACAAACGGAACCCTGTTACTAAGCCTCCGTCCGTTCGTTCGTCTTTCTGTTAGCGGGCTGTACCTATCTCAAGAACCGTTTTAGCTAGGCAGTTATCTATGAAATTTTCACAGATTGTGTATTTTATTGCCTCTATAACAACAAATAATAAATTAAGGTTTATGCTACGGAACTCTTCGTGTGCGAGCCCGACTCGCACTAGTCTGGTTTTTTTTATTAATGTGGCTGAAAGTATAAACAAATAAAAGATTATATCACTCTCATATAACCATTTTTAACATAAGTAGCCAGTAGCTTAAAAGCTTGTTGATACAGCTCGAAAACGAAGTAGGTAGGTAACTAGTAGCTTAAGCAAGAGCTTTTAGGAAGCAGAAACGCGGAAAAGCTCATTCTGCGAACACCTCAGTACCTACGATTTTTGATGCTTAGTTTTTCTACGGAATACCCACGTATCAGGATCAGCCATTTAGGTAGTTATGAAGAGTGATTTTTTTTTTGTAGGAAAAGCATGGGATGGGAATCCTAAAGCTCATCTCATCATATGCCTAGCCTTTTCCCAACTACATTGGGGTCGGCTTCCAGTCAAACTGGATTCAACTGAATACCAGTGTTTTACGTGGAGCGGCTGCCTACCAGACCTCCACAACCCATTAACTGGGTATCACGGTACAACTTGGCAAGTCAGATTTACTGGCTTCTGACAATCCGTAACTACTGCCAAAGATCTAGAAATGACAGCCGGGACCAACGGCTTAACGTGCTTTCCGAGGCACGGAGGAAAGTCGTTATGTTAAGATGGTCACCCATCCACAGACCAACCTTGGCAATCGTTGCTTAACCTTCAAGATCGACCCGTGCAGCTGTTATTATTTAGCCACGAGCTCTTCAAGCTACCGATTAAAATTTAAAACCTATAAAATCGCTTTCTAAATGCAATTAACCGCTACATTAAAAAAAAAACTTCACAAACAACAAAAAAAAACAATGACAGAACCAAAGATAATTGCACAATTTTCCTTCACTAACATATTCGAACACAGTGCAAGCGAGACGGCCATATTCTTTTTATTTCTTCCAACCATTGTTTTTGACGTAAGGCGGGAACTTTTCGACCCAATCGTGTTGTGCTAGAAAGAGACAGATACATACTTTTATTTGAATTAAAGAAAGAGCAAGATGGTTACTTGAGACTTGATTTGGAACGCGTTGTTTTGGTTTTAGACCGCGGGTTGGTGGCTACTGGAAAATGACGTGTTTTGTTCATTTTTGTTTGTTGTTTTGTTGAGGACATTCAAATTGTTGTTGATTGATTTTTGACTAGGTACTTGAATTATGGGATAAGATTTTGTTATTGTATTTATTAATTTACTACTAACAATTACTATTTAAATAACAAAGTCTTAACTAACTAAAAACTTTTTACAAAAAAATAAAACTGACTTCCAAAAACAAAACAGTACAAAGTAAAAATTATTTTAATTTCGGAAGTAAAGGTATTTTTTACTTTGTAGTGTTTTGTTTTTGGAAATCGTTTTTTTTTTTTTTTGTAAATAGGTTTTTCAAACACAGCGTGCCGGCGTGATGTCATGTTATGAATCTGGTGTAAACAATCAACAGACATGCGATTTCAGAAATCCTGATCCATTTACTATCATTTATTGAAGAGTACCGTTGTCTGCCTCCGAAGTTCTTCATCAAATCTCCACCAAATTTAAATGGGACCAGTCCGAGAAAATACTCTTCCAAACAAAAAAGAATCATCCAAATCGGTTAACAATTGGCGAAAATATCGCTGAACAAACATTTTTCATGGGATTCCTGAGAGATCCTGACTTATACCTTCCATGATCAGGTCAGCAACATGAGATGATGATTACCAGGTACAAATATCTGAATTGCGTTAGAAAATGGAAAACACTGTATTTGCCTATAAAATTTGAGGGTTTCCCTCGATTTTCATAGGATCCCATCACCAGATGACAATGATTGGAACTTGGTGACAATGGGACCACCTCAGAAATATAGGCTTTCGAATAAAAAAAATATTTTTTAAAATCTGTCCAGAATTGGCGGAGAAATCGGTGAACATACATAAAAAAAAACACTTACAGCCGAACATAGAACTTCCTCCTTTAAGGTGAATGAGCCAGGGTAGCCCGCGAAATTCAAATATTTGTATGTTTTTAATCATCAATATAGCCCTAAATACGCGTTACGGTCGCGGATCGCATTTGGTCCACATACAGCTTCACACTGACCGGCAAATTGCAAAAAAACATAAAAATATTTGAATTTCGCGGGCTACCCTGGAGCATCCACCTTAAGTCGGTTAAAAATTGACTAAAATATGCCGTTAAAAAATTCCTCCGCATCGATAGCCACTGATACCTAAGAGCTCTGCCTCATTAGTGCGTTGCGTTGCGTCAACACGATTTGGTCGGACAGTCTGTCCATCCGTCTGTCTAGAAATAAATCTAAATTATATGGAAATCGACACAGCGTCGCCGCTTCGACGACACTACGTACCTTCTCATGGGTCTAAAGTGCCCAAAAGGCTGGCAGCAGTGGCATCATTACCACGATGTATGACAATGCATATCCTTTGTCCGAGGTAGAAGCCAATGGGATAAGTAAATAGGTACGTTATCATTATCACTTATTTTTTTTAATGTTGCATATTTTTTTATGTATTTTTTTTCAATAGTCTCGCGTTTGACTATAATCTCACCTGATGGTAAGCGATGATGTGGTCGAAGATGGAGCACGCTTGTGTAGAATGTACCTACCTTATTATTTTTCCGGAGCACATGTGATTCATGAATAAGACCTCGGTATCTTTTTGAACATTTTTATCTATCGACTGAGATAGGACAGGAAATAGATGTCGTAGTTGTTGTGTATTTAAGTGCACAGTGCCATTTTTGTCATGCGGCCCACTTGATGTACCCGACATAAACTACCTCTACGATCGATTAAAAAAAAAAATCATTATGATGATATGTACAATAAAAAAAAAAGTAATGCATTAGAATTATGAAACAACACGTAAATATTTTTTTCGTCTTAATACCGTGTCGCCGTTCCATTCCGCGCCGTCTTTGGAACACAAGGTTCGGTGTGTGCTCACTCCTAGAGGTTTCAAACTGCGTCATGCGTCATGATACAGAATAATACCGGTACATGGTGGACATCCCACCCACACGCACAAAACGTTTTGGGAACACATTCATAATGCGTACAGCTAAGGAGTGGAATTCCCTACCGGAGTCTGTGTTTCCTGATAGCTACAACTTGGGAGTCTTTAAGTCTAGTGAATAGGTTACTTCTAGGCAAGCGTGCTCTATCTTCGACCACATCATCGCTTACCATCAGGTGAGATAGTGGTCAAACGCGTGCCTATCAATAGTAAAAAAATAAAAAATATTTTCATCTTTTATTGATTCAAATATTCATAAATATCTTTTATGAATATTTGATGTAGTAGTCATTAGATAATTATTTCCTACATTTAAGTGAGTTACTTTTTTGGAATCGTCTCCTCGAGCCCTTTATCGTGATACTCCACTCGATAGGTTTTGAAAATATATTTTTTGAAGGCGTAATTTGGCGCCAAAAATCCGACATTTTGTTTTTTTTTTTTTTTTTTTTCATATACCCAGTGTCACTCTCACAGTAAATACGAATCTAAAGACACCTCTCAAGCTAAAATCCTAAAATCCATCGAGCCGTTTAGGCTCTAGGGCGTGCCAAAGAAATATACATACACTCGAAAAACATAACCCTCCTTATTTCGCAGTCGGGTAAGAAGTGGGCTGCCGTTGTAAAACGAATAAAAAGTCACCGTGTAGGTATACCTGGTCTATTTGTGATTGTCGATCTCAGTTTGTACCTAGTTGAACCAGGCATGATGAAAGAAAAAACAGGTTTTTTAATTTTTTTAGGTATCGGCTTGCGTTTGACCACTATCCTTTCATGGACAGCGATGATATATTATGGTATGGCCGATGATGGAGCACGCTTGCCTAGAAGTAACCTATTAAATAAAAAAATAAAAAATATTACAATTATTTCGTTTATTCATTTTATATACATACATCTTACATTTTTAAATATATCTTAAAAAAAAAACTTTAAAAAATACATTTAAAAATATAAAAAGTAGTAGTCCGCCGGTGTCGGGAACAGGGTTATTGTTATTATTATTATTCACTCTTGACTTAAAGACACCCAGGTTGTAGCTATCAGGAAAGACAGACTCCGGGACGAAATTCCACTCCTTAGCTGCACTATCTATGTGTCTATGAGTGGGAAGTCCACCATCTAGATGTTGATTTAAGAAGAAAAACGGAAATGTGCTCGACAGTGGAACACGCTTGCCTAAAAGTTACCTATTAATTAACACCAGGTTGCTGCGTTTTCGCTCGTTACGAGACTTATAACCGTCGGTCCCATCTACCTCTAGTCTGCACAAAATCATCAAACGGTTCGGCAATTGACGCGCGAAAACGTTACGTACTAACAAACAAACTTTCGCATTTATTAGGTAGTAAGATGTCATCCAAAACAAACAAATATGGCGTCCCGTTGAAAAGTCGTTTGGCGCGCAAATCGCAATCTACATAAAATTGTAAAGGTAATGTCGCTGAAATTAGTCTGCTCGGCTATAATTAATAAACGGCGTTTAGCGAGGGGTGAGGGATGCAGGGGCATGAGGACAGGGTTGCCAAGCTTAATAAAGCTGCATACAAGCTTAAAAGCAACTGTGGAAAACTGTAAATATTAATCTAAAAAATGCTGTATTGTACAGCTTTTGCTTAATCAACTTTATTTTTTACTAGCAATTTTAAAAATACATAAGCAATAAATATGTAAAAATCAATCATACAAATAACCACAGAACTAAATGCAATATAATAATAATAACGCAAGGCAGTTTGTGGCGAACTGTTGGGCACTGGCGACCCCACGGACCTGATCTCCAGGGAGAATTCTTGTTCCTCATTTCCGGCTTGCCTTTATTGGCTGGCCGGGGTGAAAGCTGACGAGAAACAGAGCTCCCACCTCTTTCTTGCCTTAATCGGCCGGTCTGAGTGGAGATTCGCAAGAGCAAACGTGTTCGGGAGAAGGATGTATAATCCAGTAAGGTGCTGGTAGGGATCTTGACCGTACTTCCGGGATTGTCCTGATAGCCGTGGTATACCTTTCCACTCCTCTAGCACCTCAGTATATGTTGCCCCCTTGGCGCCACGTTACTTTGTGCTAGCGACCCTTTTCGGGGGGCCCATTTATTGAGTGTGCAAGTCACCCCCTGCCATTTAAAAGCCGTTTTAATTGTCAATGGTCAGGCAGGGGCCAATAGTTCTTCCATAGTAAACGATTCTTAGTCCACTAAACCAGCCAAACCCATAGCGTTTCATCTTTTTTTTCCATATTCTGCAATAGTCCTGCTCCAACCGGGGATTGTCCTTGGGTATACTTTTACAGTGCATACAGGGATAATCGTCGGTTGGTGTCCCATTCCATTTGAAATGTCTAAAGAGGCCTCTGCGAGTTGTCTTCGGCCCCTCGTACGCCTACCAATGGACCGGGTCTCTAGGAAGAGGGACCCGAGAAAGTAAAAAACACAAAAAATAATAATAATAATTTATTTCAGATTTCTTCATATAAATTGTTAGTAACACGAAAATACTTAGAAACTAGTGTTAGTAAACAAAACAAACGGAGTATGACCAAAAAAAAATAATACAGATTTTGGGAGAATCCGACACCAGAACGCATACAACATGCTATTTTACTGCGTGCAGTCGTATCCAGCGCTCAAGCATTGGACAATCCCACCTGTCCGTCAATACGCTCAAGATGCTGTTGGAACTAGCTCGCACGCGAGTCAGGGTCGAGGTGCAACGTTTACGCATGATTGTCGCAAAACTGTCGACGTTGGCCTCGGCAAACATGCCGGAGGCACTGCAATACCGCGGCAGTCCCATCAGCATCCTAAACGCATTATTGAAAATTAGAATAGTTCATATTTATTCAGAATTAAAAAAAAGTGATGTGTAATGTTTTCATGCAATCTTGAAAATTTTTACAAAGGTATTTTGTTAAATTTGTCTATGCTTACATTGTTTATAAATATTGATTAGGAATTTTACACCAGTTACCTACAATGCCATTTGCCACACATAAAAAAACTGTACGTCAGAGGTCTAAAATAATCAACAAGGTTTCGAAAACAAATGTAAGTCTACAGCTAAACCAGTTGGGTTGGCAACCCTGAATGAGAAATATGGATGAAAATTTCATTTCAACTTAAATTGGCGCCATTAGGGGGATTGCCATAGACAATCGTAGCTTGTTATAGAGGTGTGGTGTAAGGAGGTTGGATGTAAACGTATTTAATATATTCGAGTTCTGATATTTGTATGTTTTGGGAGTACTAGTTAAGATAGGGGTGCATGGTGAATTGGCGTCAAGTTATTTAGCTAAATGTTTTATTGTTTCTTGTACTTGAATGATTCATCAATTGATCAACAGAAATGTAATGTAAAAGATATTTTTTTTAATATTTCATTGATCTGTGATGCCCTGACACCAAATTAATGCCTAATTATGTGATCATATCATCGTTCCGTTCATCGGATCGTATCTAATAATAATGTAACTTGTTTTTCGGTAAAATCTCATAAGGTATATCTTGTCTTTTGTCTGATCCGTATATTTTAATTGGCTCGTGTTTGATTACTGTCTCTCTTGATGGTAAACGATGATGTGGTCGACGAATGAGCACGCTTGCTTAGATATTAGCTATTCACTCTTCAAGTTCCCCAGTTTGTAGCTATTAGAAAACCCAGACTCCAGCAGGGAATTCCAATGCTTACCTGTACCTACGCACAATGAAAGTTCACATTCCTAAAACTTTATTTTCCATCTTCACTATATATTACGACACTAGTTGACCCGCGCCACTTCGTCTGCTCCGCTCCTATTGGTCTTAGCGTGATGATATTTAGCCTTCCTTGTTAAATGGACTATCTAACATTGAAATAATTTTTCAAATCGGACACGGAGTTCCTGAGATTAGCGCGTTTAAGTAAACCAACAAACAAACTCTTTAGCTTTATACATTAGTATATAGAAGATATATTATATTGCATTGTACGACAGTCTGAAAGGTGGAGGTGATTTGTTCCGAAAACTAAGCATTCACCTTTAGGACAACCTAAGTTTTTCCTGCATTTTCTCAAACGAAAATGAAAAGTTAGTCTTTATGTAGATAAGTAAAGCATTTTTAATTATTATAGTTATTCAAATAACAAACTATATACACTTACATTAGAAATTAAACTCCTAACTATAATACGGCGTCAAAAAAATTTCATCCGCATCGCTGTCGACTGGAAGTGAGCCCAAAAGACTGGCGGCGTTGCCACGTTGTATGGCACTGCTTATCCTCTGTCCGACAGCCTTTGGGTCACGCGAAGTGACAACTAAACGTTTAGCTAGTTCTTTAAATAAAACGTGTTCGGACGTCACGGTTTTTTGAAAATAGGTTACAAAGTTTAGTAATATTTAACACGTCAATGTTTTTTTGTCGGATTAATTTAGATGAGGCTGGTGTTTCCTATAAGCTGGCTAGTTGACTACCCTGACTGACTATTATGGTCAAAACATAAGTGAAGTCTGAAGGATGTGGGTTAATATCTTCTACTCAGAGGTCAAAGAGTCACCGCGGCCCTGGAACGCAAAGGAGGAACACACTACTAGGAGGGACACGGATGGGTCAGTAAAAGTCTGACACTCCCTTCTGCTCCGCCCAGAGCGGGAGGACTCATTTGATGATTGCCCATACTAAAGAAAAGCGCAAACAATTAATGAAGTCATCATCTGCCTAGCCTTTTCCCAACTATATTGGGCTCGGCTTCCAGTCAAGCCGGATTAGCTGAATACCAGTATTTTACATGGAGCGGCTGCCTACCAAACCTCCACAACCCATTAACTGGGTAACACGGTATTTCATGGCAAGACTGGAGTCAGATTCACTGGCTTCTGACTATCCGTAACGACAGCTGCCAAAGATCTACAAATGACAGCCGGGACCAACGGCTTAACGTGCTTTCCGAGGCACGGAGGAAATTCCGTATGTTAAGATGGTCACCCATCCACAGACCAACCTTGCCAAGCGTAGCTTAAACTTGAATATAATTAATGAAGTACCTATGTAGAATAACTGAGCTGAGGTGGTCTTTTCCACGAAATTCGAAACAATGGACGAACAATTTAATTTAGATACAAGAGCGCATCAAATCCTCAGTTCCCATCGTCAGTAATCGTCATAAAATTGTTAGCTAACAAACAAGTTCGACTATCCAAACATGTTAGGCATGTCGCAACATATCCGATATCTGTTATCTTTTCAAAAGATTAAGATAAACACATCTCTTGTCAGATGCAATGAATCACAATGTAATTTCCGAATCTTTTTTGGGTTTTCTTGATGAATGGTGTTGCCGGGTATTGTGGAGTCTGCATATTTTTTCGAAGTTGTTATTTTTCCTTCAGAAAATGTTACGACATGGTTAAATGTTATCTTTATGGTAATGGCTTTTGCTGAAGGAAATTATTAATTTAAACTTTACGTACAATAGTGATACATAGTTAATGCAACAAGGCATTTTCTAACAGCCAAATTTTGGTTTAAAAAGAAACTACAACTAGAAGAGACTAATTTGATGATTGAATTATAAACACTAAAATCGACTTGAGTTTTCAAGAAGTTCAGTCGAATGGCCTAGGTTCTGTAAAATTGTTTTCTGACATGTGTAGACCTTTTTTTTTAAGGATGGGTAATCATCAAATGACTCTTTCCGCTCTGGGCGAGGCGGAAAGGAGTGTCAGACTCTTACTGACTAAAACCCATCCGTGCTCCTCCTAATGCCCTTTGCGTTCCAGGGCTGCGGCGTCTCTTTCGAACGGATTCCGCACCCCGGCAGGCACTGGACCTAGCGGGCCCCGTCGCCCATGCTGACAGCTCCTTGAGTCACGCGTGGAACACAGCGCGCCGCCGACCCGGGCCTGGTTGTGATCGGATGGCGAGCCACCCAATGCTCGCCGTCCGCAGGCCCGCGTCCTTATTCATATATTTAACAATTTATGTAGGTACACAATAATAATAAGAAGAAACAGAATAATAGGCACAAAATTCTTGTTAAAAAAAGATTTAACTGCCTATCTACCTACATAATATAATCGACAAAACACCTAGAAATGTCTAACCAAGTACCTATGTAACTAATTTTTGATCCCTTTTTGGCCCCATATTATTATGTATAATTTTTATATAAGTAATAAAAACTCTTAATGCTTACCCATATTTTTAGTTCCATTTCAAGAGCTAACAGTGGCAACCCCACCACATGTCAGTTAAGGCGGGCAAATTGACAGGTGTCAGAGATAACGTCAACATAAGTATGAATTATTTACTTTTTAGTGTCGTTCTCTATCTCCACGATTTGTTGACGAAATGCTCAATAGATAAACAATTTATTTTTTAAGAGATTATCTGCGTGTGAATATCTATAGGTTATTTGAGTTAGATGATGAATTTCAGGACATTTATGTCTACATTACTAAGATAGGGCACAGAACCTAGATTTTAGAGTTCCGTACCCAAAGGGTAACCAACGGAACCCTATCACTAAGCCTTCGCAGTCCGTCCGTCCTTCCGTCCGTCCAACCATCCGTCCGTCTGTCTGTCAGCGGGCTGTATCTCAAGAACTGTAGTAGGTAGACAGTTGAAATTTTCACAGATTGTGTATTTCCATTGCCGCTATAACAACAAATAATAAAAATTTGGGTTTATGGTACGGAACTCTTCGTGTGCGAGTCCGACTAGCACTTGGACGGTTTTTAAAAGGCAAGTTACAATTCGTGAGTTAGGTAGATTACTTTTGTATAATTTCCAATAGGCGTAAACCTACTATCATCCAGTGAGTACAAATACAAACTCAATCCCACTGCTGAGAAATTCCCAATGGAGGAACCATAACCTAGCTTAATGACACTTCCCGATCTGAGTGTCGAACTCAGGACCAGATGCTCAACAGTCGCGATAACGACTACTGATCCAAGTTTATTTCTTCATAATAAAAAAAAAAGTTTTAAAACCAAGTGAAAAATTGAATAGAATAGAATAGAATACTCTTTATTATGTACACCATATAAGTTACAGAAAAAACAGATGAAGAAAACATTACATAGGGTGACACAATGGGCGGCCTTGTCGCTAATTGACTTGCTTTGAAAACGAAACAACTCACTTGGAATTTTCGCACGGGTTTAGTATTGTAGTTTTCGTAGAGATCACTATTTTTTTTCGAAAATCTTGATAATTTAGCTTCCTATTAGTGAAAAAATGGTTGAAATCGGTCCAGTACTTTCGAAGTCTATTCGGTATACACAAACAAAAAAATATTTCCTCTTTATCTTCTTCTTCGTGTCGCTGGCAAGATAGGTGTTTTTTTTTCTTTAATTTGGTTGGCCCAAAACATTGCCACCCAAAACATTGCTTTTGCCATTTTCCTCTTTAAAATACTAATTAGTATAAGTATAAGAACTTATAGATAAACACATTGCAGTGAGACAAAAATACTGACACATATGCCAACATCACTTGCTAAACTATAAACTCCATTAAAAATATCCCACGGCCCGATTCCCATAATCATATTTTAATAAATCTAACTGGTAAAACATCGGTCTGTCCGTGTTTGCTCGGCGCTTATCTCTGCAAAGCAAACATACAAACATACAGGACACACATATTATGTGGTCGCGATCGGTGGGAAAGTAATTAGTACTCTGTGGTCTATAGTATGCCAGTTTATGGTGATATTTAGTATTTAGTGGAGGGCGTTTGGAATTGTCTGTGGTTGATTTTTTGGCGGGAATTTTTTGGTGGTTGTCTGTTGCAAGTTTTGACAGAATCAAATGGTCAGTCAGTGTAGAGGTAGATGTGAACATAGATAGCAGAAACTGTCGGTTTCGAAGTAGAATAATAGAGAGACCAAGAGCCCTACTATGACGTCTTAAAGCCATGCAACACGCATAGCACTATCCCTTTTTCACAACGGAATCATGATAGCATTGTCTTAGTACCTAGAGCATAATAGGCAGAAGATAGATTGGGACTACTTTCTAAATGAACAGTTAGTTACCTGATTTCATTAGCAATTTTGTGTAATCTTCATAGACGATTTCAGAAAACCTATTCAATATTTAAATGTGATGACAAGCTTTATGCTTAGCTACAGTTAAAAACGCGGCCAACGCTGCACACTGCAATAAATGTGGCCAGTGTTGCCACCTACAGGCCCATACAATGAACATAATTTGATTTATCAGGAATTCTATTAAAATTGGCTTTTAATGTACTAGGTATAATTACAGGTATTGTACATCTATATATGAACTCTATCTCTCTCTCTGTTTTGCGTAGGTATATGTGATGGTCAGAGAGTGTTTAAATAAAAACTCTGGCTAGCACACTGATTAAGGGAGCCAACAGAATAAGTTAAATCAGTATTTGACCATATTATTAACCAAACCGATGCATTTTCGAGCATAACCCGCCGCTATCGACCTGCTGACCATTAAGCCCCCCAGCTAAAGCTGTTGACACACAAACACATGTTATGTCGCACAGTAGCCTTGTTTGCCATCACTCCCGCACTCGCTGTCACTTACTGTCAATTAGCCGAGCACTGATAACTGCTGATAAGAGTAAAACACTGAAAGGTAGCTTTTAGGGATCCTTACTTCCATAAAACAATATCTATCTCATGAATCGTACAGCTAAGAAGTGGAGTTTACTGCTTTTTGTTTTTAGGATGGGAAATCATCAAATGGCTCCTCCCGCTCTGGGTACAGCAGGAGGGAGTGTCAGACTCTTACTGACTAAAACTCATCCGTGTTTCTCCTAGTGCCCTTTGCGTTCCAGGGTACGGTGCCTCTTTCGAACGAAGTCCGCAGCCCCAGCAGGCACTGGCCCTAGTGGGCTCCGTCTTCCGTGCTGACATGTCCTTGAGGCGCGTTGGGATCGCAGCGCGCCGCCGACCCGGGCCTGGTTCTGATTAGACGGCGAGCCACCCAATGCTCGCCGTCCGCAGTCCCACGCCTACGGTGGTCGCCGAGAATCGTGCTGCGACGCCCGGGGCGTCTTCTTCTGTTTCAGCGGCTGGGGCGTGAGGTTTCCCTCTCTCTCACGCGTTCGGCTTCCTCCTTTGTTGTGGAGTTTACTGCTGGAGTCTATTTTTCCTGATAGCTACAAACTGGGGGTCGATGTCAAGAGTGAATAGGTTACTTCTAGGCAAGCGTGAGATAGTGGGCAAACGCGGGCCTATCAGTAGTAAAAAAAGAAAAACATCTTCTGTCTGAGAGGCTGGACTGTTCTTTTAAACTGGAGCAACGGATTTTGATGCAAGAAATCTCGATGTTCTTTCTAGTCGTAGAAACCAAGCGAAGCAGGACCTGGTTGCCCAGGGCCCCAAGTCTGTTATTTTTTATAAATTCGTCATTCCAACACGATCCCATTGTCATTTTGATAAAAGTTCGTAATCTGCTAATTCATAATGGTTGATCATTGGTCGGTCAATGGTCTCGTAATAGAATCGTGGTAGAAAGACATTTTCGTGTTGCAATTAGATATTATAAAACCCGTAAGTAGAAATGTTTTTCGAAAAATTACTACTAAATTTGAACATTAAGTTATGCCAGATTTCTTTTAAATATATTTTTACATATTATTTATTCATTTGTCATTATGTACGAGATTACCATTCTAAGCCATTTCTTTCAATGGAATGTCAGTGGTTGACCATTGGAAAGTATAATGACGCTTTTATAGTAATAGATTACCAAACTTGTCAAAATCAACAATTATGAAATCAATGATAGACCATTCTGACACTATTGTAATAGCAGACTTGAGGCCCACTAACTGACAAAAAAAAAATAGATGCAGAACCATTATATTCACACTCAGGTTCGACCCACCCACGTCATTATTTAAACACCGTTGATCCACGGCGGACGAGTATCTGTCGAAAAAGCAAAGCTTTTATATAAGTAATCAAGATAACATAATAATAATAATGAACACCATGATATTGATGCAATGGACTTCCATTCATTTCATTATCTGAGGCTTTGAGTAATGTAAGCAATATGAATATGATGAAAGTAAGTATATAATGTATTAGGTGGCCGACAACCCACCGTTTTAATGTAACTGATAGGCCCGTGTTTGACCACTATCTCACCTGATGGTAAGAGATGATGTGGTCGAAGATGGAGCTCGCTGCCCTAGAAGTAATCCTATTCACACTTGACTTGAACACTCCCAGGTTATAGCTATCACACTCCGGCGGAGAATTCCTCTGCTTAGCTGTTTGAATAATGAAAGTATTCTTTAAACTTTTTGCGTAAAATGGTATTTTGCCATAGGTATAGCTCACCAAATTTTGCTTGCGACTTCGTATATCGCATTTTTCAAGTTCCCGTGTGTGTTCCCTTAGTGCTCCCCTACCGCTCCCCAAGGAACCTACATGCCAAATTTTAGCGTTCCACGACCAGTAGTTTCGGCTGCGCGCAGTCTGTCAGTCAGTTACCTGTAACGGATTTCACATTTTTTGTGTTAGTATTGATAGGTACACGTTTAACCTGAATGTCACCTGATGGATAGCAATGATGTGGCCGACGGTGGAGCATGCTCGCCGTAAAGTCTCCTATTGACTCTTGACTTAAAGGCTGCCAGATTTTGGCTATCAGGAAACACAGACTCCAACAGCTTAGGGAATTGCACTCCTTAGATGTACGCACTACTAACGAGGAGCTCGTGGCTAGATATTAACATCCGCACGGGTCGATCTTCAAGATTCAACGCTTGCCAAGGTTGGTCTGTGGATCGGTGACCATCTTAACATACCGAGTTTCCTCCGTGCTTCGGAAAGCACGTTAAGCCGTTGGTCCCGGCTGTCATTTGTAGATCTTTGGCAGTCGTTACGGATTGTCAGAAGCCAGTAACTCTGACTCCAGTCTTGCCATGAAGTACCGTGTTACCCAGTTAATGGGTTGTGGAGGTCTGGTAGGCAGCCGTTTCACGTAAAACACTGGTATTCAGCTGAATCCGGTTTGACTGGAAGCCGACCCCAATATAGTTGGGAAAAGGCTAGGCAGATGATGATGTACGCACTATGAAAGTATTTCCAAAGTGTTTGTGCGTATGAATGGGATATCCACCATGTACCGACTACTGGTGGCGCATCATGGCTGTACGTTCCACCTGATATAAAATGGTTTGATTTAAATAGTTCATTATAATCATATGCAAACGTCTTACCAAGTCCCAAGTATATATATATGTTAGAGTCGGCTTTCAGTCTAATTTGGTGCAGCTGAGTAAGTACCAGTATTTAGTATGAAGCGGTTATTACTTCGAGGTCTTTGGTAGTCGCTACATGGACGCGGATCAAGACGCTTCCAACGATACCTCAGTTGCCAATAGGGAAGATGCCTGAGTAAAAAAAAGGAGATTCTATTTAGTTCGTCAGTAAGATTATCGAAAAATATGGGACACGTATTGCTTTTTTAAATCAATAAAAAATGACGAAGATAAAACGCATCAAGATCAAGATTGGGGTCTTGTGACGTCACTATTCTGTAAAAGTAACGTCACACGAGTTTTCAACGCACTGTCTGGTCGTAATTTTTGGTTAATGTAAAAAAAAGAAAAAATATGTCTCATAAAAAAAAAAATTGGAAATCTGACAGACCAATTACTCTTTTTAGTCATCTACTCAATTATGATAAGGATTTTACAAGTCATGAGGGAACAGATAAACACACAATGTATGTGTGTTTATCTGTTCCCTCATGACAGCAAAACAAAAGGAGGTTTCTCCTCCTTTTGATTTTTTCAATACTGTCAGCAAAAGTCTATTCTTTCTACTCCCATATTGCACCGTGTCACATACCTATACAGAGTTGCCTCTGTCTGTATATCTATCTATACGTATATAAACGCAGTGACGCTATGTAGCGCCGTATATAACGGTAGGTGAGTGCGATTAAAACAATTAACAGTGAATGAAACGTACAGCGTTTGAGGGTTGGCGCAAGGTATGAGTGTGGAACGATATATGAGTATTTTTTTGTGTTCTTTGTATTGACCCTCCTTTCGTTTTCTGTTGGTTTTATGGTCGAAATCTAGCAGCAGCGTACGGCAGGTACCGACTGTTGGCAGGTTTCGACTCTACAAAGACTTGTCATTTCCCATTGGCTTTCAGCTATCATTTGAAGATTTTTGGTAGCCACCACGAGTAGTCCAAAGCCAGCGCAGCTGCATCCGGTTAGACCAGAAGCTCACCACAATTTAAAGCATCTCCATTTTTGCTATTTTTATTCCATGAATAAGCTATTCATGGAATAAAAATACTCGCAGCAACCAAATAATCACTACATATTATAAAACCTAGTCGCTTCCGCTGTCTGTCTGTCCCTATGTTGGCTTTGATCTATAAAACTACGCAACGTATTTTGATGCGGGTTTTTAATAGAGAGTGGTTCGCGAGGAAGGTTTTAGTTTATAATTTGATTTGCAACCGTGCGAAGCCGGGGCGAGTCGCTAGTAATTGAATAAATCACATTAGCAGCTAATAAAACATTATGCAGATTAATCCTAATCGACCGAGATCGAGCGAGAGGTACCGAATTTGTTAGAGGTAATATTTTAGGTAATAGCTCCCGCATATCATCGCTATTGACTCCGCTTCATTCGCTGCCGCGCCCGCTGCCACTCATGCCGCGCGCGGCAGCTAGCGGAAGCGGCCGGGCGTCTGTAGAGGTAATTTGTTAGGTAATAACTCCCCCGGCATATCATCGCTATTGACTCCGCTCCCGCTACCGCTCATGCCATGCGCGTCTGCTAGCGGGAGCGGCCGGGCGGCTGTAGAAGTAATTTGTGAGATAACAGCTCCCCCGGAATGTCATCCCTATTAACTCCGCTCCCGCTGCCACACCGGCTACCGCTCATGCCACGCGCGGCTGCTAGCGGGAGAGGCCAGGCGGCTGTAGAGGTAATTTGTTAGGTAACAGCTCCCCCAGCATATCATCGCTATTAACTTCACTACCGTTGCCGCGCCCGCTACCGCTCATGCCATGCGCGGTATCTAGCGGGAGCGGTCGGGCGGCTGTAGAGGTAATTTATTAAGTAACAGCTCCCCCGGAATATCATCGCTACTAACTCTGTCCCTGCCGCGCCCGCTACCGCACATGCCGCGCGCGCTTGCTAGCGGGAGCGGCCGGGCGGCTGTAGAGGTAATTTGTTAGGTAATAGCTCCCCCGGCATATCATCGCTACTAACTCTGTCCCTGCCGCGCCCGCTACCGCACATGCCGCGCGCGCGTGCTAGCGGGAGCGGCCGGGCGGCTGTAGAGGTAATTTGTTAGGTAATAGCTCCCCCGGCATATCATCGCTATTGACTCCGTTTCCACTGCCGCGCCCGCTACCGCTCATGCCGCGAGCGGCTGCTAGCGGGAGCGGCCGAGCGGCTGTAGAGGTAATTTGTTAGGTAATAGCTTCCCCAGCATATCATCGCTATTGACTCCACTCCCGCTGCCGCTCATGTCACGTGCGGCTGCTAGCGGGAGCGGCCGGGCGGCTGTAGAGGTAATTTGTTAGGTAATAGCTTCCCCGGCATATCATCGCTACTAACTCTGTCCCTGCCGCGCCCGCTACCGCACATGCCGCGCGCGCGTGCTAGCGGGAGCGGCCGGGCGGCTGTAGAGGTAATTTGTTAGGTAATAGCTCCCCCGGCATATCATCGCTATTGACTCCGTTTCCACTGCCGCGCCCGCTACCGCTCATGCCGCGAGCGGCTGCTAGCGGGAGCGGCCGGGCGGCTGTAGAGGTAATTTGTTAGGTAATAGCTTCCCCAGCATATCATCGCTATTGACTCCACTCCCGCTGCCGCTCATGTCACGCGCGGCTGCTAGCGGGAGCGGCCGGGCGGCTGTAGAGGTAATTTGTTAGGTAATAGCTTCCCCGGCATATCATCGCTATTGACTCCGCCTCCGCTGCCGCGCCCGCTATCGCTCATGCCGCGCGCGGCTGCTAGCGGGAGCGGCCGGGCGGCTGTAGAGGTAATTTGTTAGGTAATAGCTCCCCCGGCATATCTTTAATCTCATCGCTAATTGGATGGGAGGCAGGGACGGACTGGGAATGGAGGAATTGACGATAAATAAATTGAAGTTGGAGAGTTTTTTTTTATTTGTGATGGTAGAATTTTTTTAGTGTGTGTATTTTGTGTTTAAGGTAAAAGTGTTTGGTAGAAAACTGATCTAGGTTTTTGTTTAACTGTATCCTGAGAGCTGTGGCGGAGAGCTTTATTCCAAATATTGTAATACTAACAATATATGGATAACTGTTGCCCGAAATAAATGTATTTTTTTTTACTTATTGTGGTTTTTCTAAAATACTTATATATGTAACTAGGACTGCTGTCTAAATTAGTCTCTTTCGTATGAAAAACTGATGAAGGAAAAAAAGCAAAGTTTAAATTATTTATCCTTATTTTTTCGAGTCGATGGTTAACTCCTTGGATTGTTTGGGTATAGAAGGTGGTTATACCTACTGTAAAATTTTACTTTGTTTTTTCACGGTTTTAAAAGATTAAACTTTTATGCGATAACTACTCTGTACCTGCAACATGATATACCTATTCATAAATACAGCTATGATCAATCCACTTAGTAAAAGGCATTAAGAGTTCATCCCCTTCAACTTGTTCACAAGGGAGCTAATTGCCATATTTAGTAGATGAATTCTTACTAATAAATCGTACAATAGATACATAAGAGCTATATATATTGTTAATTTGTTCATATTTCATGTCCATACCACGTATTTAACCAGATGTGAATTGTAAAATTAAAATAAATAAATTATACAGGCTGACTTTTACATAAGTATAGCAACTTGCTGTATGTAATATTTAAAATTAAAAATAAAAAGACAGTTTTTTTTTTTGTTTCTAAGCAACGATATCAAAAGTAAAGTAAGTGTGATAGTTAACAACGAGCTATGCGATACTTCATAACCGGCCAAGTGCGAGTCGGACTCGCATACGAAGGGTTCCGTACCATAAACCTTAATTTTTATTATTTGTTATAATAGCAGCAATAGCCTATAACCTACACAATCTGTGAAAATGCGTCTACTTATTAAGTATGGTTCCTGAGATACAGCCCGCTGACAGACAGACGGATAGACTGACGGACAGCGGAGGCTTAGTATAAGGGATCCGTTGGTTTGCCTACGGGTACGGAAACCAAAAAAAAAATGTGTATGATACTGACTCGCAATAGGCGCAATCAATCACTAAAAATAAACTCAATAAGACACTAGAAATTACGCATTATTTATTAAAAGGCAACTTTTATCCAAAACAAATACCGACTTAAAACTTCGGAACAACGCAAACAAATCACTACTTAACCCGCCCACCCATCCGAATCCAAGCCTCAGTGCAAACCGCACAGATCTAGCGATTGTAGTGTCCATAAGTCTGTGTAATGTGACATTATTGCCGGAGCCCCCCCTTGGGGTGGATGTGGTGTGGTGTGGGGGGGGCAGCGAGCTCCCAGCAATGAGAGAGCATTTTCAGTAATTGCTACAATTAGTAGAGCTCTGCTGCTGTTTGTAGGTATGGGGAGGAACGGGAGTTTGGAACTGTTTTGCTAATTTTATTTATTCTAAGTCGATGGATGCGGGACGCGCAGGACCGGTCGTTGTGGCGACGCTTGGAGGAGGCCTATGTCCAGCAGTGGACGTATGATGATGATGATAATTTATTTTATGCTTGATATTACTTTTTCGATACCTGGAGGACGATTTTTAATGGAATGGAAACTACCTTTTTCGCACATATGTATAATAATCTGTGGTCCGGCTGTCAACTTGACTGACAAGAAAAATTTTCATCCCGATTTTTTATATTGTTTAAATAAAAACTGATTCTCAAAATGAACAAAATCCTAGAAACTTCAAGAAAAAAAAACAACCTACATGTAAACTAGTAAAATTTGTACGAAAACAGTAACAAATACCAATCAATAAAATAACAATCAATGCTGACAAGAAGCCGGACAAGAACACAAGCCGCACCAACATCATCTTCGGGTTCGTCGCTCAGCTCCGCCTCGCAGCCGCCGGGACCAGCGCCAGCCGTGAATCCTGAGATTCCGGTAGCTGCAGTTGCGTCGAGTTCGAGCGACGAATACTTCTCGCCGCCGACGACACCACCACCTGCGCGTCGGCGCGGACGAGGCCGACCACCGGCCAGCTTAGGACTTCGAGGCCCACCGGCCTCTGACAGGGTCCCCGCTACCGGTGGAAGTGTGCAGCGTATGAAATGGTCGCAATCGATAAACGAGAATGTGATACGCTCATACTTCGGGGCTACAGAGGGGGGAACTAACCTGACTGCGTACCGTGGTCGGATGCTCTCTCTGTTTCAGGTACTTGAGCCAGCTGTCAACGTTTCAGCCCAACGATTGTCGGATCAGGTGCGGGTCATCCAGCGTAACCGTATGTTGGATGACGCCGTACTTGATAGACTGCGTCTGGAATCACGGAGCGGCCGCGTCTCACCTGCGTCGCCACCGGCCGCGGTGCAAATACAACTCAGTGTTTCACCGCGACCCAACCTTGTTGGTGAGGATGATGACGACGGGGCTATATCCGTGAGTACCCAATGCAATGAGCGATTGAGGAGCGCTTTGGAGGATGCTTTCCGAAAGTATCGCTCCACACCGCCAGAGCTTAGGCCTCGGCTACCTCGTTTGCCCATGCATAATAAAAATAGGGCGCTGGTGTGTGCTCTAGATTCGCAACTAGCAAGTTATTTTGATAGCAGCGAAGACCTTGCCGATACCCACTCGATCTTGTACTGTGCGGCTGCAGCGGCATGTCGTGTAGCTCATGTCAAATTTCCTAGCAGTGACAGAGTTACACGACCAGCTGTACCAGCTTGGCAGAGCAGGATCGAGCGTCGTATCGGTGAGGCTAGAGCACTCATCGGCAAACTTATCTGTTTCAGGGAGGGCAACACTCGACGCAGAGTGATGCGCTTTGTGAGGCGGGCGTTCTCGGGGACTGACATTCATCCTCGGGATTATCTCACCCGCGTCACAGAGCGTATTGACTTCCTGAAGGAGAAAATCTATGCATGGGCAAACCGTATACGTCGGTACAAGCGGCGAGTGGAGCGATATACTCAGAATCGCACATTCCAAAGAAATGAAAGGTGGGTTTATAGGGCTTGGGAGCGACCGGACCAAGGCGTGACTGATACGTGCCTACCGGATGATGATGCCATGAGTTCATTCTGGCGCAGCATCTGGTCGGTGCCTGTCAGTCACACCGAGGGTGATTGGACTCGGGAGGTCGAACGTGCGTGCGATCCGATTCCAGAAATGGGGGCAATTACCATCAGCCCCCAAGATGTAGCTCGTGCAGTTCGCCCGTTGCCTAATTGGAAATCTCCAGGACCGGACGGGCTGCACAACTTCTGGATTAAATGGTTTCAAAGATCGCATGCTCGTTTGGCATCTCAATTCCAGTCTGCCTTAGAGTCAGGGTCGCTGCCCCAGTTCCTAACTACTGGATTAACCCACCTGCTCCATAAATCAGGAAGTACTGCGGAACCTAAAAATTATAGACCGATCACGTGTTTACCGACGGTCTATAAAGTTTTTACATCCATTTTGAGAGGAAAGATTAACCATCATGTTGATAGTAATTCAATTATGTCTGCCTCTCAGAATGGATGTAGGAACGGGTCCCGCGGTACTAAGGAGCTGCTCCTCATCGACATTGCCATTAGCCAACAGGTTCGTCGTTCCCGAAGGGATCTGTCGACATGCTGGATAGATTATAAGAAGGCCTATGACTCAGTGCCACATACATGGCTCATGAGGGTGCTGGAGCTGTACAAAGTTGATGCAGTCCTACGCACCTTCCTGAAGTCGTGTATGGGGCAGTGGAGGACGGTTCTTCACTATCCAGGATGTCGACAGATCCAGGCGAACAGCGAACCGATAAGGATCGAGCGTGGCATATTTCAGGGTGACAGTCTGAGTCCACTGTGGTTTTGTCTGGCTCTCAACCCTCTCAGTACATTGCTGGAGGGTTCGGGCCAAGGCTACCGGTTGAGAAGAGGTGATCAGGTCATATCGCACCTCCTTTACATGGATGACTTGAAACTCTTTGCTCCTAACAACTTGCAACTGATGAAGCTACTAAAGGTAACAGAAACCTTCAGTAGCGCCATCAGGATGGAATTTGGATTGGACAAATGTGCGGTCATGCATGTAAAGCGAGGGGAGATTATGGAATCCGTGGGAACCCAACTCTCGGATTCCATACACCTTAGGTCCCTCTCCTCAACCGAAACTTACAAGTATTTGGGTATGTCGGAAGCGTTAGGCATCAGTGCTGCTGACATGAAACAATCGTTGAAGGAGCGCTTCTTTGGCCGCCTGAACAAAGTACTTAACAGTCTTTTATCAGGCGGAAACAAGGTGCGCGCCTTCAACGGTTGGGTCATGCCGGTTTTGATGTATTCTTTCGGCATACTCAAATGGACTCAGACGGAACTTGACGCCCTGGATAGGAGGGTACGTTCACTGCTTACCGCAAATCGGATGCATCACCCACGGTCATCGGTGATGAGGCTGTATATCCCGCGGAAGTGCGGGGGTCGTGGCTTCTTAAATGCTAAGACCCTGCACAACCGCGAGGTATGCAGCCTTAGGGAATACTTCCTAGAGGCCGACGTGGGTATGCATCGAGATGTGGTAGCGGTGGACAAAGGCCTTACCGCGCTCTCCTTGGCTAACGAGAACTGGCGCAAACCTGTGGTATTAGATACTAACGACCGCAGGGAGGTATGGCAGAGCAAGGAGCTTCACGGACGCTTTTATCGGGTCCTACATGGGCCCGATGTAGACTTCTTAGCGTCCGTAGCCTGGCTTCGTTTTGGTGACCTCTTCGGGGAAACCGAAGGTTTTGTTTGTGCAATTATGGACGAAGTTATGATGACTAATAACTACCGGAAATACATTGTGAAGGACGGTACGGTTGACATATGTCGGGCATGTCACCGGCCCGGGGAATCCATTCGCCACATTATTTCCGGTTGTTCTAGTCTGGCTAACGGAGACTATTTGCACAGGCACAACCTTGTAGCCAGGATTATTCACCAGCAACTTGCTCTTAAATACAATCTTGTGGAATCGGAAGTACCGTACTATAGGTATGTGCCCGACCCAGTTCTCGAAAATGGTAGTTGCACATTGTATTGGGATCGGTCTATCATCACTGACAGGACTATTGTTGCCAATAAGCCTGATATAGTGGTGATAGACCGACCAGAGCGTCGCGCAATGATTGTTGATATAGCAGTCCCTCATGACGAGAACCTCGTGAAGTCAGAGAAAGATAAACAAACGAAGTATCTTGACTTGGCTCGCGAGGTTGTCGACATGTGGGATGTGAACACAGCAGTTATTGTGCCGATAATCGTGACGGCCAATGGCATTATTGCCAAGAGCCTCGACCAACATCTCAAGAGGCTCTCGTTGGGCAGCTGGATCAAGGGCTTGATCAAGAAAGCAGTACTCCTGGACACGGCGCGCATCGTTAGGAGGTTCCTCTCTCAGAAGCCCTGACCACCGGTAGCTTGGACCCTGTTCCCGATACCGGTGGGCTACTATTTTTTATATTTTTAAATGTTTTTTTTTAATCTATTTTTTTAATGAAATATTTAAAAATGTAAAATTATATGTGTAAAGAATAAATATATGAAATAATAATAATAATAGTTTATTTCCAAAAAAACTTAGTACCTACTAGTTCACAATGGTAATGTGGCAACAATTTCAATTTAGGCAAAGAGATTAGCGTCTGTAACCGAACTAGGCATAGCCTGTATTTCGGCTATCAGCACCTTTCCCCTCGAGTATTTATAATACGAGAATAGGTGCCAGCAATAGAGACATAATTATATAATTAAAACAGTACTACAGAATATAGTTGATAAATACTCTTTTAATATAAGTAATTAGTAAATAGGTAAGTGCATAACATTAATCTAATTAAATAAATGGACCGCCCCTAAGACGACCCACTGACCAGATTGAGTGTGTGTGTGTTCATGTGTGTGAGTTTGTGGTGTGTGTCGTGTGTGTGTGATATATGTATAATTATGAGAGTGTGTAGGTGTGTGTGTGTGCGGTGTATGTATATGAGTACATGTAAGTGTGTGTGAGAATAATAATGTGGTGAATGTGTGGTATGAAATGCAGTAGGTGAGAAGTGACTGACACAGGGCCTGATATATTTGCTTCAGGAGTACAGGGTCCGCGACATGGCGTAGGTTTTTAAATACATAGATTAATTTTCGTACTCTATTACAAAGAATTTTGACATGTTCTTTAAAGTTGAGGTTATTGTCTATTGTAATACCAAGGTACTTTAAAGTGTTAACGCGTTCCAGAGGTGGACATGCGCAACTAACCGCTGAATTGCATTCATGTGAAACAATTCGTAGGTCGCCGCGAATATTCACCACCTGCCTAATGCTGTAACAAATATACTTGGTTTTGTCTACGTTAAAGTAAGTATATTGTTCTGTAGCCATCCCCTAGTCGTATCAAAGCCATTTTGTGCGACAGAGAAGACCTCCTCCCAACTATCACCCGCAAACATCAACACGGTGTCATCCGCGAAAGAGATAATTTCACCTTTGGTAAGTTGAAGACGAGTAAGCTCATTTATGTACACGAGGAATAGGGTGGGCCCCAGTATACTTCCCTGTGGCACGCCATGTGTAACTGGAAGGTGTGTACTTTTGTGTTTATCCACTCGTACACACTGAGTTCGCCCAGAGAGGTAGCTTTTGAAAAGTTCCAGCTGAGTGCCCCTGATGCCCAGTGATTCCAATTTGTTGAGTAAGAGAGAGACAGAAATCGTATCAAATGCCTTTGCCAGGTCAAGAAAAATAGAAAGACATTTTTTCCCTTTGTCCAGATTAGATCTAACAAATTCTAGAAGTTGGTTCACTGCCATTTCTGTAGATTTTCCGTGCCTAAACCCGTATTGGTTTACTGAAAGCAGTTTGTTTTTTTCCAGATATTTTACTAGACGGATGTTTATAATTTTTTCCAGAATTTTGGATATTGCGGGTAGTATGGATATCGGTCTATAGTTGTTTATACGGTTTCTGTCTCCATTCTTGTAGATTGGGCACACTTCTGATCGTTTTAGGAAATCGGGAAACACTCCAGTTTTTAAACAATCGTTGAAAATTTTTTCCAGGGGATGTACGAGAATATTTTTATGTTGTTTTAGGAATCTACTGCTGATATTGTCACATCCTGGTGCACTATCTGTTTTTAGACCCATGATAAGATGTCCAATCTCGTATTTGTTTGTCTCAATTAAGACAAAAGAATTAGGGACGTTTAGTACTTTATCTTGGGTATTATTTAGTAATGGTAGATTCCGGTAATTTATATTTTGTTGAGGGATTTTATCCGCCAGTGAGCTACCCACATTTGTAAAATAGCTGTTAGCTTCGTAAAGTGATTGGTCAGGAGAAGATGAGAGAGTTAGAAGATCGTTATGGTGTTGTGTTGTTTTAGTTGTGTGTGTGATGTTTTTGATGACTTTCCATAATTTTTTATTGTCGTTCTGTGCTTCCAGGATTTTACTTCTTTCGTACGCTCTTTTTAACCTTCGTAATAAATTATTACAGAAATTTCTGTATCGTTTGTAGGTAATTTTCAAGACTTCGTTATCCGGATCAATGCTTGCCTTTTTGTGTAGTTGGACTCTGTTTCGCATGCAACGTAGTAGTCCTGGAGTTATCCAGGGCTTGATAATTTTTTGGCGTCTAGAAAGTGTTACGATTTTTGTATTTTTTTCTATTACTTTTTGTAAGCATTGTGTTAGATAAATTAAACTAGTGTTTGGGTTTTCAGTTTGATAAATGGGATCAAAATTAATATCTGAAATGTCTTGTGCTAATGTTTTATCGTTAATTATGGCCTTTGTTGTAGTTGCATGTTGACGTGGTTTTTTTAAATTTAAACAAAATAAAACAGGATGGTGGTCTGTTAATGTTGCATTAGGGACTATGGTGATGGAGGAGAATTTAGTTTTTAAAAGGACATGGTCTATGCATGTTTGGTGAGCGCTGCGTGTAACTAAAGTGTGCGCTGGCAGTAGGCCATGCGACGCAGCTAAGGTTAGATAGCGTTCCCCTTCGAATTTAATTTTATTAGAATTTATTTCTAGATTCATGTCGCCTATCACAACGATGTGCTCGAAAGAAGACACTGATTGTAACAGGTTATCCAACGACAAGAGGAACGGCTCCAACTTAGTGTAAGAAGGTGACCTGTAGAGGGCCATTATGGCAACTTGTTTTCCAACGGTTGCTAGTAGGCAATTACATTCGTGGAATTCAGGTTCTATTATAGTTAGGTTAATGTTTTCTTTGTAGTAGATAACTACTCCGTCGTTTTGTATGGGGTTTATATTTGTTGCTACATGAGAGTAGCCAGACAGCTGAGGGATTACTGTTGCACTTTTTAGCCAACACTCTGTTAAAATTAGTATATCGCATTTAAGTTTCAGTCGAAAAAGTCGTATTAAATTATTTTGGTGAATTTAAATTTTAGCGTATTGTTGATATTAAATGTTTTGCGGCTTCATCTTCCTTCATTTGTCTTCTAATTATAGGTCTTCAAATAGTTTAGTTATGTACCTACCTCCATATGCATTCAGATTTCAGACATATCATTATCACACATTCGTATTTAATAAACTAACATATTCCGACTGCGGTTCACTTTTCTTATTATATTTTCCCGAGAAATGTTACCTTTCGCCTTCCTATATAATTTTCTACGCGTTTAGGTCAACTATGTTAAATTTATTTGACATCAATTACCTTATAATGTCATCATCATCTCATCTGCCTAGCCTTTTCCCAACTATATTGGGGTCGGCTTCTAGTCGAACCGGATTCAGCTAAATGCCAGTGTTTTACGTGGAGCGGCTGCCTACCAGACCTCCACAACCCATTAACTGGGTAACACGGTAATTACCTTATACGGGTGTTCTATGCTAATAGCTCTAGTAGACAACCTATTTTCTCATAGGTAATAGGGAAGATGCAAATACAGAATTTATAAGAATTTTGTCAGTGAAATGATAAAAAGTATGAAATAAAGGCTATTGCAACGTTTTTATTTTGGTTAATATCGATTTTTAACAAAAATAATGAATTAAAGTAACGTGCAACGGAACGTATCTAAAAACAACAATCAGCGTTTAGTGACGTATCTGCTGTTATGCCAACGAAAAGGAAACCTTATGTCTTTGAGTTAGGACAGTTCTTGGCCAGTGATGGACACGAGTGACGTCATCGTCCGTTTTCGCGCGAACCCTTAAACTGTCGGTTTCAAAACGCAATTTTGGCAATAAATTAAAGCGTTTTCATTTCTTATTTATGTGGTGGTCTATTCTCGATGGAGTTCTTTAAAATTAAAGCAAAAATGGAAATATTGCATGTTCCCTATTGTGTATCATGATCCAGGCTCCCGGCCCAGCGAGTTTCGTGGGCCGACAGAACGAACAAATTAAAGATGAGACGTAACGAAACAGACGAGGTACCGCTGCCGCAGTGGATGAGAGAGCACGGAGGTACGGGGGAGTGCCAGTTCGATTACAGAGTCAAGATACCTACACGTATTTTTACGCGACTATGGCGAAGTAAAAAGAAGGTTTGTAATTAGTGTTTTTTATCACATGTAGTCTATTATGGGCTTAAACTGGCTTAAACATTAAGGTGAAATGTGGCTGTATTCCCTACACCTGCTCAATACGGCTGACCTCCCTGTTGTGTATTGTTTTTGTTTTCCTGCCTAAGCCTTCGGGATCGAAAGGCGTGTAGGAACGCTGACACAGTGATTCTGTATTCGCAATCACGTGCAGCGCCTCGCGAACCCTCAGTTCGCCCAGTACCATCGCGACCTATAGACGCGCATATTAATACCAACTAAGTACTTCCACGAAATACTATATATTATGAGTGAATAAACATCAATTAAATAAATCTTTCGCATCTGATTTCTCTCCGTATACACACCTCAACAAATACACGCACATACAAAAGGCGTAATGTTACGTTATAAACTAGCTCCAGCTTATTTTATATATTTTTTTCCTACTCCTTCGCTGCTTCCTACTTTTCTGATTGATTTCGTTGCGGGATCCAAGACAGTTGAATCGTTTCTCTGGGACTCGTCGGGCTTCATTAAGTTCAGATCAGCGTTTTTCTGGTGATCGCCACTGTTGGTTCTGGCTTTCAGGAGTTGCAGTGGTTGGGAATGTGTGGCGGGCTTGCTCCTGCTTGCGGCTGCACCCCTGCCATTGTCGGAAATCCTCCCAAAAAGAACACACCCGCCAGATAAAAAGTAGTCATTTCCAGAAAAAAACTATTATTTATTTCTGTGCCAAATTTTCAGATACGTTCAGCCGTTCTGGTGTGATTGAGTAGCATACATCCATCTATCCATTTATTTATTTATATATGCTTTATTGTACACCAAAAAAAAAACCATTCATCCATATAAACTTTCGAATTTATAGTAGTAAGTTATAAAGAGTACATTCGTCACAAAACAATAATTCCCATACAAAAATTCCAATTAAAAAAATACCTAGACAATAGAAGTGAAGCTACCCCTGTGCGAGGGAGAGAGAATATATTGCGTGTATAGGAGGGAGAGAGAGAGGTGCAGTGGTAGCGTTAATCAAGTGGCTGTTGTTGTGAGCCAGAGGGGACGGACTTGGGGGCAGCATTTAGCCGACTGCGGAGGAAAGGATGGTTGTGTTTGAACTGGTTTGGTCTTTTCTGAATGGTAGGCGCGTTCGCGTTTCGACGATAAGACTTACCTATTGGTGGATCCAGGGGCTTAAGCCCCCCCCCCCCTCCCTAAAATACCCAAATGTAAAAACATCAGACATCAAGATTGAAGATTGAGGAACTTACGAGAAGTGATCTAGAGAGGCTATTGTTAAGCGTTAAGTGAAACAAAATCTTATGTGCTTTTATAGAGTTCCGCACCCGAAGGGTAACCAACAAAACCCTATCACTCAGCCTCCGCGGTCCGTCCGTGCGTCGGTCCATCCGTCCGTCCGTGCGTCCGTCCATCCGTCCGTCCGAGCGTCGGTCCATTCGTCCGTCCGTGCGTTCGTCCGAGCGTCGGTCCATCCGTCCGTCCGCCTGTCTATCAGCGGACACTATACAAATAATAAACCTGTCAGGACCCGACCGGTACAAATTTGCACCATAGTACTAGTAGGGGCCAAATTTAAAAATAAAGAGGGCTCCCGGGCTCCCATACAAGAAACGTATTTTTTTCGATTAATGATGGAGCCCTTCGTGAGCGAGTCCGACTCGCTCGTAGACGGTTTTATTTACTGTTTCCTTTGCTAACCTTGAGGAGCGAGGAGCTCGTGGCTAAATAATAACAGCCGCACGGGTCGGTCTTGAAGGTTTAGCAACGCTTGCCAAGGTTGGTCTGTGGATGGGTGACCATGTTAACAAAATCATAATTCATAACGAGTTTCCTCCATGCCTCGGAAAGCACGTTAAGCCGTTGGTCCCGGCTGTCATTTGTAGATCTTTGGCTGTCGTTACGGATTGTCAGAAGCCAGTAAATCTGACTCCAGTCTTGACAAGATGTACCGTGTTACCCTGTTAATGGATTGTGGAGGTCTGGCCGCTCCATGTAAAACACTGGTATTCAGCTGAATCTGGTTTGACTGAAAGCCCAATGTAGTTGGGAAAAGGCTAGGCAGATGATGATGACTTTGCTAACCTTGGATCCGACAGAGAATCGGACAAGACTTGATTTAAAGGGCTCCAGGTAGTAGCTACCTATGTATCAGGAAACACAGGCTTTGGCAGGGAGCTTCAGAGACAAAGTCGACGATGGAGTGAGCTTACCCAGAAGGAGCCTGTTCACTCTAACTTTGAAGAAATTAGGGTTGTAAGCGTTCGGAAACACAGACGCAGGCAGAGAGTTCCACTCCTTTGTTGTGGGCATTATAAAGGACGTTTGGAAAAGCTTAGTGCCAATTGCCATCTTCAGTGTTCAGTTTCAAGGGTCTTAAACCATAGTGCAAACCTGTCTCAAAAGATTAAGTTTTTTTTCAAGACCTATTTGACACTAGAACCTCCTCTTGTTTTGAAGTCGGTTAAAAATGGAATTGAGCTGAAAACATCTGCGGCATATCGATCAATGGGCCAAACTCACGACCCAATGATAATAATCGCGGTAGGCCCTGACGGAGACAGCAGGATCAACTGAACTTTTTTCTTGCTATTGATAGGCACGCGTTTGGCCACTATCTCACATGTTGGTAAGCGATGATGTGGTCGAAGATGTAGCTCGCCTGCCTAGAAGTAACCTATTCACACTTGACTAAAAGACTCCCAGGTTGTTGCAAAAAGGAAACACAGAATTCCACTCCTTAGCTGTACGCACTATGAATGTGTTTCCAAAACTTTTTGTGCTTGTGGGTGGGATGTTGACCATGTACCGGTGGCGCATCGCCGTTCGCACTTTTTATGAACTTAGGTATCTACAGGTCCGTACTCCGTTGCAGCCCTAAACAGACACGAGTGGAAATAATAGAATTAAGGCGCAGATACGGCTCAGTAGTTAGTAAGATTTAAAAATGAGAATCCCGTCTAAAGAACGACTTTGATGCGCAAAAGTGTCTGCTACATGGCGCCAGTCATCTATAATAAATTACCGAGGAGTTGGAAAGAATTAAATTTGGCGTTATTTAAAAAAAACTCCAAAACTTTTTAGTAGCCAAAGCGTATTACAGCGTAGCAGAATTCTTAATGGAGAAAGGAATCTCATGACTACTATTATTTATGACTAGAAGTTAGACAAAGGTGACATTTAATTATATTGTAATGAATTTGTAATCGTATATTGACATTGTTATCTTTATTATGTTCTTAGAATCATTAATGTATTTTGTACTTTTGCATGCCTTCTGGTAAAATATGGCTGTTCCTAATTATGTTCTTATATCACCGTGTTTTGTACCCATATTTGCAAAATAAATATCTTATCTTATCTTACCTAAACGGCCAGTCGTGATTTTTCAGAACAAATATATGTTACATTAGACTATTTTATTATATATAGATTTGATACATATATGAAAATTTTGAGTTTTATTCGCTCAACATAGTGTTACCTATTTAATTTGTGAAGTTATATCTAACACGGACATAAAAACGTCAATTGGGCCAAATCCGCCGGGCGTATTTTAATGCGCAATTTTGTGATAAGTAAGTACCAATCTCAAAGACAATTTAATTGTCTACATTTTTATAAACGGCTATGTTTTTTAAAGTCATAGAATAATAAGGAAATTACAAAAAGACTACAGAATTTTGGGTCGCTGGCGTATGTCGTCATGATTACATATGAGTACTGTAGGAACGCCTCTAATCTAAATGTAATGTTTATCCTAGATTTTAAGTAGGTACTATAATTTTTGAATTTCAATATCTAAAATCGAACCAAACTGCCATCTATCAATCGTTTTCTTAACAAATTTTAAACTTGTAGTAAGGCTTCTAGACGCTAGATGTCATGCTTTTAAGTTTGGGTTTAGGTACAGCCATTCACCGCTAGATGGTAGTGCTATCTATTAGTTTGAAGAGTTGTCAATAGATGTCGCTAGTACGATTTCTTATAGTTCTACATTTAGTTAACAGATGACAGTGAGATATAGTTTTACTTCATACGTGTCCCTCCATTAACCATCAGCAGGGTAAATAGCTATTGCAGTAGCTGGTCTAAAGCAGTAATAAATCGGCTGTCTTATTTAAAGTGTTCAGATGATGTTACCGGTTATCGACAATGTTTGATAAACTACTGGTTTATAGTTTATCAAACACAGCTGTAGTTATTTCGATTGTGTCGAATGGGTTTTTACTTGCTGAACTATAAAAATAGATGTAACTGCCCCTTTTCAGCCACATCAGTAAATTGGAGGCTCAACGCTCTAAGTTCAAGGCAGCAGGTAGGTAAGTGTACCAGTAAATAAACACACAAAATATAGGCTAAAATCTTTATTATTAACAATAATATACTCTACATGTTACAATAAACTTTCTTACAAATTAGCGTTCTACGATCTTACGCCGCGACAGTTCAACTGTCATTACTGTCAAATTGATGTTACGTCATTATTACTTTGACAGGACAAGTTTTGGCGGTTAACTGAAAGATACATTGATGATATTTTTTAAAAGAATTTTCCTTTAGTTTAGTAGCAAATTTTCAGATACAGAAAATTGAAATAGTACAGTGATTTCCGTTTTTGATTGTTCAACAACGCGCTTTTATTCAGCAGTAACTTAGGTTAAGTGTTAGTGGCATATTAACATATGAGCACAGAACAATGATCTTAGGGAGGCTGTTCATAACTATGGAAGATATTACCATCTGCATTAGTAGTGTTTCTTGCTACCACTGTGTATCTTATATGGTGAAATCTTAAAAGCGAACGTTCGAATGGCCCTATATTTGTTATTTAATCTGTGGTTACCCATCACAATTTTTTTTTAGGATTTTTCAATTGCAGATGGGAATATGCTCCATGTAAAATATTGATACAGCTGCATCCTGTTATGGAAGCCAATCCCAACATAGCTCGTTTTTTTATTATTCTGCTTACGTTTAACCATAGCTTCACCTGATGGTAAGCGATAATGTGGTCGAAGATGGAGCACGCTTGCCTAGAACTAACCCATTCACTCCTAACTTAAAGACCCCCAGGTTGTAGCTATCAGGAAACACAGACTCCGGCAGGGAATTCCTCTCCTTAGCTGTACGCACAACGAAAGTACTTCAAAACGTTTTGTGTGTATTGAATATTATGAAAACTTGCTACTAAATAAAGGTGATTTTTTAATCAATAAAAATATTTGAAATCAATCAGTGTTACCAATACCGCAGTTTTAGAGCGGTGTAGACAATTTTTTTTAGTGGTGTTCAAAACTCCAATATGATGACCTGGCTACATTAATTTAAAACCGTGCTTGTTAATTTCTATGATGTGAAGCGCCGATTAAGCGAATATCAACATAGTTGTCTTTGGAATAAATTCGAAAATTGATAGAAGTACAGACGCCAACACATTAACTATAGATTTTGAACTTTATCGCTCAAGTATTAAAGCGCACATTTAGCATGTCAACATAGTAGTTCCCTTTGAAATAAAGTCGAAAATCGATAGAAGTACAACTACAAGCTACAATTATCTGTCATATAACTGGATAATAAATTTTCAACTTTAACACTAAACCATTAGGTTCAATGTTGATTGTGAAAAAATTTAGGATACCATGATGTACTGGCGTCTGTACGTAAAGTTCGCTCTAGTAGATTTTTGTTTTTGACTTTATTTAAATTAGCTTAGTGTTGATATTTCTTTGATAATTGGCGTTAAGAGTACCTACGCCAATATATTAGGCTATTAGGAGTTTTGACGCTTCTTTAAGCAGCTCCGGTTTTTACCTAGCAGATTGGTACTTACGAATTCTATTCTATTTTATTTAAAGGTGGTTTCAATGCTAGAAATAGTTTTAAATAACGTAGCCACAATTATCATTCTGCGGTCGATCACTCTTATTTCCAAAATTGATAGATGACAAACGAACAGGAATTTTATAACTTAAAATTATTATTTTTTAAATACAGGCGTTTATTTAGAGTTTAAAAAGAACTATCTATGTATAGAGATTCAGATGAATTTCTTTTATTAAATATTGGTGATTAAAAGTTCGTTATAACGAAAAACAACCGCCTATATTCATTTGGTACATTTGAAAATTTTAATTATTATTATTACTGTTTTAATTTAATTATTTCCTTTAATTTCGTGTTGACTACAGAAAGATAAGCAGAGTGATGAAATATAAAAAAAAAACACAGTTGAAGAGATGTTTTGAGTAGTTACAGTTTGACAGACATTTGAGATGTGAATATAATTATTTAATTTTACAAGGTCAAATTAACTGTTGAAAAACTTCGCAGAGTGATATTATAAGAAAATAAAAATAACTCCACCAGTGGCCATTGACCTCACGTTAAATTGTAGTTTTTTTTTTTACTATTGATAGGCACGCGTTTGACCACTATCTTACCTGATGGTAAGCGATGATGTGGTCGAAGATGGAGCACGCTTGCCTAGAAATAACCTATTCACTCTTGGTTTAAAGACTCCCAGGTTGCAGTTACTTGAAAATAAGGGCCATATTAATAAAAATATATCAAGTTAAACACAAACAGGCTTATTCATAAATAAACATCACATTCTTAGTTTAAAAACCAATTAGCAGATTAATTTTCTATAGATTATTTGAATCTACAATTCGCTAATAAGTATTTTTCAAATAATCAAATGCTAATAATTGAAATATTCTATAGATAATTTTAAATTAGAATTTACTAATCAGCGTTTAACCGATTTTTATTTATTTAAACTATATAATTGGTTCGAGTTTTTTTATAAATAAGATTTTAAAAACTTTATTTGTACGTTTTGTGTTCGTTTTAAAACCAGTCACATCTGCGAAGATTCACTATCATTTAATTAGTCCCTGTTGTTCGGAAAATCTGCGGAAATCCTAAGAAGAGAAGTGATTTCTATTATTTATTTTATGACATCAAAAACTACTGTCTAACAATTAATTATTTATTTATTCTTTGATATCACAGAGCAGCGACACGCCTCGGCGATTACTGGAAACGCTGATGCCAAATTTAATGGTGGCTAGACACTCTCGCCGAGACAGTCTGAGGCAGGGCGAGCGTGAGAGTGTAGATGAGTGGTTCCTAACCGGTGGTCCGCGGACCATTGGTGTTCCCTGGTAACACCCGAAGTGGTCCGCGAAGCCATTCTTAAATTCAATCGTGAATTATTTTGAAAACTATCACAGAAATCGATTGGATGTCAGCATTGAAACAAGAATTCTTAAATTATTATATTTATGATATTTAATGAAAAAAATTTTGCTCTGCAAAATGTTACCCATGCTGTGTTTTATTTAAGAATAGTTTTTTTTTATTATTTTCCATTAAATGCATTACTACCTAGTAGGTGGTCATGGCAGAACAGATATTTTGTGAAATGGTCCATTGTGACAAACGGGTTAAGGTGGATGCTCCAGGGTGGCCCGCGAAATTCAAATATTTTTATGTTTTTTGCAATTTGCCGGTCAGTGTGAAGCTGTATGTGGACCAAATGCGATCTGCGACCGTAACGCGTATTTATCTAAAGAATTATAACCATTTTAATCATCAATATAGCCCTCTAAGTTCATGTAGTTCGAAAGAATTATTATTTCTGAAATATTCATTCTTTCACACATACAGCTTCACCCTGACCGGCAAATTGCAAAAAACATAAAAATATTTGAATTTCGCGGGCTACCCTGGAGCATCCACCTTAAGAGCCACTGGTGTAGATGGTAGCGCGCGCCCACCTCGGCCCACGTCGGTGTCCCTCGTTAGCTCTCCGTCCCGAGTCGGTTTTTGCGCCCGAGTCAAAGGGTCTCGCGCCGCCTCGACTGACGTCATTCGTGTCGACCGAGACCTCTCGGCCGAGACATAACGTGTGCTCTCAAGCGAGAGTGTACAGTCGCCAGTACATACAAATTGAGCGTGACAGCGAGTGTCACCCGTTTACTCATACAAATTGACGGCCTTGACAATAAGATTTGACTGGATTTTTCGTATTACGTTTCTTAAAATTTAGAGAATAAAGACACAGAAGAAAACTGGTTTTAAATCTTATAAAATGAAGGTGGGAGTGTTTTAAAATCTATGTTCTATTCTATTCTATGTCTCGACTATTCTGCCAAAGTCCAAAGTGGATTGGAGAAGCAAGTGTGCAAATTTTACTGCTGGAGAGAACTATGATTCCTGCAGAAACGATTTAGATTCGTTAATCGATACAGTTGTTGTGGTAACTTGTTGTTCATAATTAATTTTTCCTGTGTATTGTATGTACCGATGTGATAATAGGGAAACTGTTATCTATATACCGAAGTGATAATAGGGAAACTTTTACCTACGTACCGAAGTGATAATAGGGAACTGTTACCTATATACCGAAGTGATAATAGGGAAACTTTTACCTACGTACCAAAGTGATAATAGGGAACTGTTACCTATATACCGAAGTGATAATAGGGAAACTGTTATCTATGTACCGAAGTGATAATAGGGAATCTGTTACCTATATACCGAAGTGATAATAGGGAAACTCTTACCTACGTACCGAAGTGATAATAGGGAACTGTTACCTATGTACCGAAGTGATAATAGGGAAAGGTTTTAATTTTTGAAAATGTATCTGGCAACTTACCATAGCAATGTCGTATCTAGTAACTGCTGGGGCGTCGATTCGCTCCTCTGTGTTTGATACCCTTTACTTTTCCGGGATTTATATTACATGTAATGTTACATCCGAGATATAAATGTTATACTTTTCAGTATTCTGTAGTATTTTCGTATTCGTCAGTATTTATTATGTTCGTATAAACTCTGCTTACTTTCAATAGTTTTGATTTGCATTGTCTTTGGAGTTGAATTTTATTTAGTGAACAATAAATGGAAGTATTTATGCGTTTGTCTGTCTAAGTCACTGTAGCTCATTTAACGCATACATTTTGCTTTAAGACGGGTTGCAAATGAAGTTCAATATTATGATTTCCCATACAAGAAGTCATTTGATGATTTGCCATCCAAAAAAACCTTGATCTCGGCTGATGGTCTGCGATGAAGCGAGCGAGGCCAGAAGATCCGCTCACTCTAGCTTTGAAGGCTGACGGGATTGCAAAATTGGTCTAAAGAGTTACCGCGGAAACACGCGGGTTTTAGTCATTAAAGTCAGACACCCTTCCGCTCCCTCCAGAACGGGAGTAATTTAATGATTTTCAAACCAAAAAAGGGAATTCAGACGCTAGCAGTTTCACAGATTTCTTTATCAAAGACTAGCGTCCCGCCCCGACTTCATGTGTAAATTATATACATAAAATCCTCGATTATCGCTCTTTATTTTTTATTTCAGATGCGTTTGCTCTTGCTTCTAGTCTATGTCAGAGATGACAGAGACAAAGTCTACGATGGAGCGAGCTTACCCAGAAGGAGCCTGTTCACTCTTAACTTTGAAGAGATTTGGGTTGAATGTGTTCGGAAACACAGACGCAAGTAGAGTTCCACTCTTTTGCTGTGCGCATTACAAAAGACGTTTGGAAACGCTTAGTGCGAATTGGTAGCGTACTTTTGTAACTACTCTAACAACTCGCACTAAGCGTTTCCAAGCAGTGACAGTACCAGACCAGACCAGTGACCATTCCTACCTTGTGGTAGGGATGGTCACTTGCAGTGCGTCTAGACATTTATTAGTCTGGTGCAAACTGTATCAAAATTCGTTGCGTGGTTTAGCAGTCAGCGGACAAACAGACAGACGCACAACGACTTTGTTTCATACAATTTAGAGATTTAAGTGTTCACTAAATAAAATTCAACTTTTATATTCATGTGTATTAAGTTATTAACTTAATAGTAACTTAGAACTAATATTAACGAGAGATGACGCGAAATTGAATTTTGTGAACGATACAGTAGGAATCATTTTTGATTGGGCATTATCTAAGCTGGTATTTGACCACTATCTCACCTGTTGGTAAGCGATGATGTGGTCGAAGATGGAGCACGCTTGCCTAGAAGTAACCTATTCACTCTTGACTTAAAGAATCCCAGGTAGTAGCTATCAGGAAACACAGACTATGGCAGGGAATTCCAGCCCTTAGCTAGTAATTCTTTGGGCAAGCAAAGGCACTCGTGGCTATTCTCTTTGTGCAGTGTCCACTTATTTTTGATGTGAAACATTTATTGGGGCGCCTTGGCAGTAAAGCCAACTCTTATGCCGCGATAGAAACGACGCTGTCATGTCGCGATGCACCCAATACGCCGCCTGTTGACGGACGGCGAACTTTGGAACTTAAAAGTTTTTTATTAATTATTAATTCTAATATTAACATAGATGTTTCACATCCACCGGGCGTCTCGTGACAGCTATTTTTCTTTGCTCGCTCACAAAATTCAACACCGCGGAAAGAGAAAAACTAAAAAATAAGGGAAGAACGTAAACTCTTAAATAAGTTTTACTTATTGTACACTAGCTAGAGTCAAAGGATATTTCGTAGTTATTAAAAAAAAACGTTCGAAAAAAAAAAAAAACATTGTTTATACTAATCTATGATTGTTTTATTAAAAAAATGACTAGACCCAGTTCTGCGTGAGATCTTTACGACTACGTGTATTCCTTTGACTTTTTTTGTATCACTATTTAGGAGGGTCGGCAGAGAAGTAGCTGTGGTAATAGACATGGGCAAAATGTATCACTAAAAAGAAAAGATTGAAATGTATCTTTCGATAACTGGGATGTGTCACTCTTTTGTATATTTTTATATCCATATGTATCAGTAGCTCACGCAGTTCAGCGTGCCTCGCTTAACTCAGTTTTCTGTATCAGTGAGAGTATAATGTCAAAGCGCGACAAACATTTCAAATACGGAAGTGCGAATCAGACGTTTGAATTTGACTTTGAAGATCTAAAAGAACGAGTGCATAGATGTACGCAGCGAGTGAATGAGTTGTAAAGATACACTGATACATTCGGATGTAAACGGATACAAAGAGCGATATGGAAACGGATTGATTCATTTTTTACCCATAGGGTATCCAACGGAACCCTATTACTAAGCCTCCGCTGTCCGTCCGTACGTCGTCCATCTGTCTGTCAGCGGGCTGTATCTCAAGAACCGTAATAGGTAGACAGTTGAAATTTTCACAGATTGTGTATTATCTATTGCCGCTATAACAAAAACTAACAAAAACTAAGGTTTATGGTATGGAACCCTTCGTGTGCGAGTCCGACTCGCACTTGGCCGGTTTTTTTTTATCTAATCTCTCCTGAGTTACCCATCTCTATATGGTAGGTCTGATGGGACATCTACCTGCGCACACACTTGTATCCACTTGTCCCCGCGTCGATGGCTAGTTTCTTCGAGATAGGCTGATGAGAAAATTGCACGACGTTAACTAAGCCATCTAGTGCTGTATATTTGAAACTTATAAGCAAAACATATTTGACATTGACGCTTCTGTGCTGCCACCTATAGTTCCTACGCATTCCATATGTGACTTCAAATTCTGCCTATTGTATCTTTATACTAAATCTAAGGCACTTGTCTCACCGCCGGCGAGGAAGCGATTAGCTATCGACTATTTGCTCGCTGAGGAAAGAGACAAAAGATATAGATCTCGTGTGAGTAAAAGAGACACATACATTCATACTGCAGCTGGCTGTTCACACTGCCGGCGAGTGGCTCTTACCTCGAGTTGATCGTAGCGACAAGAGCTGTCAAAGATTGTACTAGTTCAGCGGCACTCGCTCGGCGATGCTCGCTTGGCGGTCAGAACTCACTAACCAGCGGTAATTTCAATCTACAGTGCGGGCTGGAACGAGTATTGCGAGTAATCGCCCGCCGCACAAAAGCACTCGCTTAAAGCCGAACGTCAAAACTATCGTAACTTTTCACTCGCTACTCGCTGCTCGCCAATTCCTTTCGAGTTTGAAGCTTTACTCGCTACTTGCTACTCGCCGGCGGTAAGACAAGTGCCTTATATACAACTTGGAAGATTACCAAAACGCGTCATTGCAAGCTCATATTTCAAGAACGTTTTTTTCTCAGTACAAGATCAATAAAAATTATTGCTACAATATTTTTTCTATAAACGCATAATACCCTTTTCAACCATATTTTTAGATATATTTCCTACTAACGCGTGATAGTAAACTTGTCTATAAACGTTCCATTGATATTAACTTATTAACGTTTTGTTTTTAAACATAGCACAACCCGTTTGGTATACCTAAACGTTCTTACTGCACAACCTTTCTTTAAGCGTAATATTTTTCTCAGACGACCTTCATAGAGATTATACACGATGCCATTTCGTCTTTCAACGGCAGCCCACTTCATCTATCCAACGACTAATAAATAAACAAAAAAAATACATACAACGTGTAACAGAATAAAGGGGTCATTGTACTCATCCATTAGAAACAACTTTTACTATGGCACCGATCCCGAAGTCGCAAAAAAACAACGGGTTGCACTCCGGGAGTGCCAGCAGAAGTGAAAACTTGAATTCGTGCTTTGAATTTTCGATCAGCGTGACTGTCTCACGCATTTTCGATCAGGGTCACGTGTCCTGACGCGAGTTTAACATTTTTTACCGATCACAAAAAAAGTACATAGCGCCGCTAAAGATTTTTTCACTTAAAAAATCAGCTGTTCAGTATATTTTGTCGAGTTATGCGCACAAAAATGTACCTATAGGACAGTTGTTCTTTTTTCGCGATTTCAGTGTTGGTCTCATAGTGAAAGTAGTTCATAATAATGAGTTCAATGACCCCTTAAGAGTTATTGCGTTTCTACTGTTACAGGTTGTGTATATGAACCCATTGTGTCACTCTATTTTCATCTGCCTAGCCTTTTCCCAACTATATTGGGGTCGGCTACCAGTCAAACCGGATTCAGCTGAATACCAGTGTTCTACGTGGAGCGGCTGCCTACCAAACCTCCACACACGGTACTTCTTGGCAAGACTGGAGTCAGATTTACTGGCTTCTGACAACCCGTAACGACTGCCAAAGATCTACAAAGGACAGCCGGGACCAACGGCTTAACGTGCTTTCCGAGGCACGGAGGAAACTCGTTATGTTAAGATGGTCACCCATCCACAGACCAACCTTGGCAAGCGTTGCTTAACCTTAAAGATCGATCCGTGCGGCTGTTATTATTTAGCCACGAGCTCCTCCCTATGTTATATTTTATTCATCTATATTTTCTGTAACTTATTTGGTGTACATTATAAAGAGTATTCTATTCTATATTATTCATTATTATGCCACATAGCCCGCCTGACGTTGTATGAGCGAGCGCAGTCCGATCCTTGTGTTCCAAGGACAGCGCGGAATGAACGGTGATATTGCTTTGATACGTAAACATTATGAACAGGGTGTTTTATAGTTCTCATGCATTATTTATTTAGAATGTACCTATTATCTCCATAAAATATTTAAAAAAAAATTCGCGCCTAGATGTAGTTTATGTCGGATACATTAAGTGGGCCGCCTGTGTAAGACGACAAAAATAGCGCTGTGTATTAATTTTTCATACATTTTCTTTGGCTATTGTATGAAACAGCAGATATTTTTTTCGAGGTTTCAGGGTTGGTCTCAAAGTGAAAGTTGCTTATAATCATGTGTACTTTCACTGCCTAAGAGGTTGCTGGTGTTTTACAAATAACCCTGTATATCTCGGTCGTTGTGGGGACGCTTGGGGGAGGCCTATGTCCAGCAGTGGACGTCTTTCGGCTCATATGATGATGATATCTCTCTACCAAGCTACTTCTCTGCCTACCCTCTCGATACGAGTATGTACATGTATTATTGCTTGTGAATATATGTGTGTTTGGTTAACGACGCGGGTTGCGGGTGTCGGGATGCGGCCGCCGCGGGTGGTTTAGTACTGAAAACAAAATAATGCTATATTAATTTTTCAATATACAATAGTAACAATATTGTGCTATACATATGACACCTGAACACAGTGTTTTTATAAATTATTAGATTTATCCCGCGACTCCGTACGCGCATATCGACTGTGAACTGGCAACCGGTACTATCTCAATTTTGATAACTTTACAGGACGAAGAAAAATATTTTTGCGTCTTTTTTTTCGGTCTTTGATTTATTAAATAAAGTTACTATATATTATATATTTTTATAGTACATGTTATTAAAAACAAAAGAAGCATTATATGCTTCCTTCTAAAGTAAAAACGAGATAGAACAATATGCGCGTCGAAGTTAGTATAAGTTGAATGAAGTTGATTCTGACGCCAAATTGAAACGTATCTGAGACAAGATTTTTTGCAACACTCCCGAGTATGATATAGCATTAAATGGTGTTAAAGAGTGAAATCATCAAAAAAATTAGATAGGACCGATTGCCAGTTCACAGTCGATATCCCGTTTCGAAATCCTTTGTAGCGGCATCAATGCCGCCATAAGAAAAACCAACGGAGCAAATCTACATCGCAGCAAAAAGAAACGCAACGCCATCTATCCAACTAGCAGCGAACTAAAATCCTGCATCGCGCAAGCAGAGTTTACCGTGCGATTTGAACATATACATCAGCCTGAATATCAACTATAGGGCAGTAGCCCGCCAGGTAGAACAGCCGCGCCTGGTCGGTGGATTCTCCTTTTTCAATGGGGGTATGCGGGACTTTACTTTCTGTCCCGCATACCTCCAAACCTCTCTTAGTGCTCCCCTACACTACCAAAGAAACCCTACATGCAATGTTTCAGTTTTCTTCGACTAATAGTTTCGGCTGTGCGTTGTCTGTCTGTTAATCAACCACTCAAATCAGTTAGTAACGGAAGAATTTATATATATTGATTTCAGACTCGTAAGAAAGTCCTACGGATCTGTGTTAAAGTGCAAATGGACACTATTCTTAGTTTAAATATAATCTATGACTTAACGTATTAAGTTAGAGTTAAATTGCTTATTAGTCTTTTAGGCTACATTGTAATTAATTATTAAGAATTTTGTTCCTATTAATATTGTACAAAAAAAAAAAAAACGTTTAGGGTCCATTTTTTTATACACTTCGTTATTGGTACTGCATGCAAAATATGTATGTAGTGTATTTGTATCGTTCTTGAGTCTGATTGAATGAAAAATATATTTATCATTTATTCAGTTTATCTAAAAATATACAAAAATATAATACTAACAGTGAAAATAGAATCAAAATTACTCGAAAAACGAATGAGATATAATTATTTTAAACAAATATATCTGTCCCTCTCGCGAAAACGCTGTTTTCTATGGCAGCTGCATAGGCGTCATGGACGATGACGTCATATTTTACATCAGACTTCTTTTTCTAATTGTAATTTTGAATCTTTATAACTTCATCGCTGATGAAGCTATTTAAAAATAATTTTATGATTGTTTACTAGAGCTAATAAGTATTTCATTAATAAAAAAATCGCATGCGTATTCCCTATTTTTTCACTTTGGAAACTGGAATTCTACTAATAATTCTACCTACATACTACCATAATTTTACCTCGCAATTAAGTAACTAACGAGATACTTACCTGGATGTACTGGCCCCGGCGAACGACGGCACCACGTCCCAGGTGTCATCTGAAAAAAATTACGAAAGGTTATCATATATCATACAGCACTTCGCCCGCGACTTCATCAGAGCTGAAATGTTCTTAAGGATCCCTAATTTTTCTAGTAACAAATATAGTCTGTTACTCACAAATAATGTAGCGTTCTAATGGTGAAAGAATTTTTTAAATCGGTTCAGTAGTTTTTGAGTTAATTCGTTACAAAGATACAGAAATACAAACTCTTTAAAATATCACATGTATCAGAAGATAAAACTGTCTATTGTCTCAGTAGATAAGGCTGTCTACACTCACTTGTCTCAGTAGATAAGACTGTCTACACTCACTTGTCTCAGTAGATAAGGCTGTCTACACTCACTTGTCTCAGTAGATAAGACTGTCTACACTCACTTGTGTCAGTAGATAAGACTGTCTACACTCACTTGTCTCAGTATATAAGGCTGTCTACACTCACTTGTGTCAGTAGATAAGACTGTTTACACTCGCTTGTCTCGGTTGATAAGACTGTCTACACTCACTTGTCTCAATAGATAAAACTGTCTACACACACTTGTCTCAGTAGATAAGGCTGTCTACACTCACTTGTCTCAGTAGATAAGGCTGTCTACACTCACTTGTTTCAGTAGATAAGACTGTCTACACTCACTTGTCTCAGTAGATAAGGCTGTCTACACTCACTTGTCTCAGTAGATAAGGCTGTCTACACTCAATTGTCTCAGTAGATAAGGCTGTCTACACTCACTTGTCTCAGTAGATAAGGCTGTCTACACTCACTTGTCTCAGTAGATAAGGCTGTCTACACTCACTTGTCTCAGTAGATAAGACTGTCTACACTCACTTGTGTCAGTAGATAAGACTGTCTACACTCACTTGTCTCAGTATATAAGGCTGTCTACACTCACTTGTGTCAGTAGATAAGACTGTTTACACTCACTTGTCTCGGTTGATAAGACTGTCTACACTCACTTGTCTCAGTAGATAAGGCTGTCTACACTCACTTGTCTCAATAGATAAAACTGTCTACACACACTTGTCTCAGTAGATAAGACTGTCTACACTCACTTGTCTCAGTAGATAAGACTGTCTACACTCACTTGTCTCAGTAGATAAGGCTGTCTACACTCACTTGTCTCAGTAGATAAGACTGTCTACACTCACTTGTGTCAGTAGATAAGACTGTCTACACTCACTTGTCTCAGTATATAAGGCTGTCTACACTCACTTGTGTCAGTAGATAAGACTGTTTACACTCACTTGTCTCGGTTGATAAGACTGTCTACACTCACTTGTCTCAGTAGATAAGGCTGTCTACACTCACTTGTCTCAATAGATAAAACTGTCTACACACACTTGTCTCAGTAGATAAGACTGTCTACACTCACTTGTCTCAGTAGATAAGACTGTCTACACTCACTTGTCTCAGTAGATAAGGCTGTCTACACTCACTTGTCTCAGTAGATAAGGCTGTCTACACTCACTTGTCTCAGTAGATAAGGCTGTCTACACTCACTTGTCTCAGTATATAAGGCTGTCTACACTCACTTGTGTCAGTAGATAAGACTGTTTACACTCACTTGTCTCGGTTGATAAGACTGTCTACACTCACTTGTCTCAATAGATAAAACTGTCTACACACACTTGTCTCAGTAGATAAGGCTGTCTACACTCACTTGTCTCAGTAGATAAGGCTGTCTACACTCACTTGTCTCAGTAGATAAGACTGTCTACACTCACTTGTCTCAGTAGATAAGGCTGTCTACACTCAATTGTCTCAGTAGATAAGGCTGTCTACACTCACTTGTCTCAGTAGATAAGGCTGTCTACACTCACTTGTCTCAGTAGATAAGGCTGTCTACACTCACTTGTCTCAGTAGATAAGACTGTCTACACTCACTTGTCTCAGTAGATAAGACTGTCTACACTCACTTGTCTCAGTAGATAAGACTGTCTACACTCACTTGTGTCAGTAGATTAGACTGTCTACACTCACTTGTCTCAGTAGATAAGACTGTATACACTAGCTTGTCTCAGTACATAAGGCTGTCTACACTCACTTGTCTCAGAAGATAAGGCTGTCTATACACGGGCACGTTGAAGCCCCTGGTCCTGGCGTCGTGTCGCTCGGTCTGTCCGTCAGTGCGCGGCGCGAGCGGCGTGTGGTTGTCCTTGTTGTCGTCTCGGTCTCGGTCTCGGCGTCGGTAGTCGACTCTGTCGGGACGGTCGTATTTGTTGTGCTCGTAGCGTTGATAGTCGCGGCGGTTATCATGATCTTTGAATGAAAAATGAAATTTTAATTTTAACTGTGTATTAAATGGCCAAAAAATAGTACCTAAATGTTAAATGACAGTTTTGATGCAACATGTTGTTCACAATATTTCGTACAGTTTGAATGTGAATATGATGCTAATAATGCCATCCTAAGATTGCAGCAACAATGTTCGTGAAGGGGCTCGTGATTTTTTTGGTAAATTACCGTGAAGGCTGGCAGCTCGTGGGTAAATAATAACAGCCGCATGGGTCGATGTTCGTAACGTCGTAACGTTTGCCGAGGTTGGTCTGTGGATGGGTGACCATCTAAACACACCGAGACTCCTCCATGTCTCGGAAAGCACGTTAAGCTGTTGGTCCCGGCTGTCATTTGTAGATCTTAGGCAGTCGTTACGGATAGTCGGAAGCCAGTAAATCTGACACCAGGCTTGCCAAGGAGAACCGTGTTACCCAGTTATTGGGTCGTGTAGGTCTGGTAGGCAGCTCTCCACGTAAAACATAGGTATTCAGCTGAATGTGCTGTCATCTCTGACATAGACTAGAGTCAAGAGCAAACCCATCATTAATAAAAAAAGAAAGGAATCCGGTTTGGCTGAAAGCCGACTCCCAATGTAGTTGAGAAAAGGGTAGGCGGACAGTGACCGTGAGGACTGGTTCGAGGTAACGCAAGAATTTAATGCCTTTTTTTTTAGGATGGGAAATCATCAAATGACTCCTCCCGCTCTGGGTACAGCAGGATGGGAGTGTCAGAGTCTTACTGACTAAAACCCATCCGTGTTCCTCCTAGTGCCCACCGCGTTCCAGGGCTACGGTACCTCTTTCGAACAGATTTCGCAGCCTCAGCAGGCACTTGCCCTGGCGGGCCCCGTCTTCCATGCTGACATCTCTTTGAGGCGCACTGGGATCGCAGCGCGCCGCCGACCCGGGCCTAGTTCTGATCAGACGGCGAGCCACCCACTGTGAGCCGTCCGCGGCCCGCGCAGTAGGCGGCCGGGAATCGTCCTGCTCGTCTGGAATGATATGTAGGAGGCCTTTGGCACAAAAGGCAAAAAAAAAGTTTGACTTACATGTAGTTTTAGCTTGCATATTCCTTATAGTATCGACGATGGCGCGCGCGGCCGTAGACAAATGCTTGTCATCGTTGCTGCTGCGTCTGTAAGAAAATAGAATATGTCACATTCTCATTTTTACGGTAAACTTACGAATCCAATTTTTGTGAACTCGTTCCATTCTGCGTTTTAGAAACATAATGTGTTTCTAAAACGCAGAATGGAACGAGTGATATAGTTTTCATCTAAATGTCCATTTCAATAAAAAAGCAGATTCGCAAGGTTGTCGCACATGTGACGACATTTTAAATAGAGGCATTCATAATTAGATAATATAGTGATCCTCGGCTGTGAGGGGACGACGAAGACGAGAGAGATGACTCAGATTTGCCTTACCCAAAACCCCGGATTAAAGTTATCCAGCTGAGCCATCTGAGTCTTCATCATTCTTCTGTACATTTTGTATGTAGCTGTTATCAGCAGTCATAGGTTTTTGAGGGGATTTTATTTTTATATTGGGGCGTTTTTTTATATGGGAGTTTTTTTTAGTGACATACGAATACTTTTGAACTGACCAATAGACATTTTTCTTTTGGTATGCCCGAATTTCGACTGTCGCTTTTTAATAAGATAGTTGTTTTGTCTGTCACTTTTTAATAAGATAATTTTTGTCTGTCACTTTTTAATAAGATAGTTTTTGTCTGTCACTTTTTAATAAGATAATTTTTGTCTGTCACTTTTTAATAAGATAGTTTTTGTCTGTCACTTTTTAATAAGATAGTTTTTGTCTGTCACTTTTTAATAAGATAGTTTTTTGTATATCACTTTTTAATAAGATAGTTTTTGTCTGTCACTTTTTAATAAGATAGTTTTTGTATGTCACTTTTTAATAAGATAGTTTTTGTCTGTCACTTTTTAATAAGATAGTTTTTGTCTGTCACTTTTTAATAAGATAGTTTTGTCTGTCACTTTTTAACAGATAGTTTTTGTCTGTCACTTTTTAATAAGATAGAATTTGTCTGTCACTTTTTAATAAGATAGTTTTTGTCTGTCACTTTTTAATAAGATAGTTTTTGTCTGTCACTTTTTAATAAGATAGTTTTTGTCTGTCACTTTTTAATAAGATAGTTTTTGTCTGTCACTTTTTAATAAGATAGTTTTTGCCTGTCACTTTTTAATAAGATAGTTTTTGTGTGTCACTTTTTAATAAGATAGTTTTTGTCTGTCACTTTTTAATAAGATAGTTTTTGTCTGTCACTTTTTAATAAGATAGTTTTTGTCTGTCACTTTTTAACAGATAGTTTTTGTCTGTCACTTTTTAATAAGATAGAATTTGTCTGTCACTTTTTAATAACTTTTTAATAAGATAGTTTTTGTCTGTCACTTTTTAATAAGATAGTTTTTGTCTGTCACTTTTTAATAGATAGTTTTTGTCTGTCACTTTTTAATAAGATAGTTTTTGTCTGTCACTTTTTAATAAGATAGTTTTTGTCTGTCACTTTTTAATAAGATAGTTTTTGTCTGTCACTTTTTAATAAGATAGATTATGTCTGTCACTTTTTAATAAGATTGTTTTTGTCTGTCACTTTTTAATAAGATAGTTTTTGTCTGTCACTTTTTAATAAGATAGTTTTTGTCTGTCACTTTTTAATAAGATAGATTATGTCTGTCACTTTTTAATAAGATTGTTTTTGTCTGTCACTTTTTAATAAGATAGTTTTTGTCTGTCACTTTTTAATACAATTGTTTTTGTCTGTCACTTTTTAATAAGATAGTTTTTGTCTGTCACTTTTTAACAAGATAGTTTTTGTCTGTCACTTTTTAACAAGATAGTTTTTGTCTGTCACTTTTTAACAAGATAGTTTTTGTCTGTCACTTTTTAACAAGATAGTTTTTGTCTGTCACTTTTTAATAAGATCGTTTTTGTCTGTCACTTTTTAACAAGATAGTTTTTGTCTTTCACTTTTTAACAAGATAGTTTTTGTCTGTCACTTTTTAATAAGATAGTTTTTGTCTGTCACTTTTTAATAAGATAGATTTTGTCTGTCACTTTTTAATAAGATAGTTTTTGTCTGTCACTTTTTAATAAGATAGATTATGTCTGTCACTTTTTAATAAGATTGTTTTTGTCTGTCACTTTTTAATACAATTGTTTTTGTCTGTCACTTTTTAATAAGATAGTTTTTGTCTGTCACTTTTTAATAAGATAGTTTTTGTCTGTCACTTTTTAATAAGATAGTTTTTGTCTGTCACTTTTTAATAAGATAGTTTTTGTCTGTCACTTTTTAATAAGATAGATTATGTCTGTCACTTTTTAATAAGATTGTTTTTGTCTGTCACTTTTTAATAAGATAGTTTTTGTCTGTCACTTTTTAATAAGATAGTTTTTGTCTGTCACTTTTTAATAAGATAGATTATGTCTGTCACTTTTTAATAAGATTGTTTTTGTCTGTCACTTTTTAATAAGATAGTTTTTGTCTGTCACTTTTTAATACAATTGTTTTTGTCTGTCACTTTTTAATAAGATAGTTTTTGTCTGTCACTTTTTAACAAGATAGTTTTTGTCTGTCACTTTTTAACAAGATAGTTTTTGTCTGTCACTTTTTAACAAGATAGTTTTTGTCTGTCACTTTTTAATAAGATCGTTTTTGTCTGTCACTTTTTAATAAGATCGTTTTTGTCTGTCACTTTTTAACAAGATAGTTTTTGTCTTTCACGTTTTAACAAGATAGTTTTTGTCTGTCACTTTTTAACAAGATAGTTTTTGTCTGTCACTTTTTAATAAGATAGTTTTTGTCTTTCACTTTTTAACAAGATAGTTTTTGTCTGTCACTTTTTAATAAGATAGTTTTTGTCTGTCACTTTTTAATAAGATAGTTTTTGTCTGTCACTTTTTAACAAGATAGTTTTTGTCTTTCACTTTTTAACAAGATAGTTTTTGTCTGTCACTTTTTAATAAGATAGTTTTTGTCTGTCACTTTTTAATAAGATAGTTTTTGTCTGTTAATTTTTAATAAGATAGTTTTTTGTCTGTCACTTTTTAATAAGATAGTTTTTAGTCTGTCACTTTTTAGTAAGCTCGATTTTTTGTGTCACGTTTTAGGACGACTGATTTTTTACTTTTTTTTTATTTTGATAGGCACAAGTTTTACCACTATCTCACTTGATAGTAAGCGATGATGCGGTCGAAGAAGGAGCACGTTTGCCTAGATGTAATATTCACTTTCGTCTTAAAGACTCCCAGGTTGTAGCTATCAGGAAACACAGACTCTGGCAGGAAATTCACTCAGGGGCTGTCACGTTATTACAGACTTTTAACTCATCATCATCTGCCTAGCCTTTTCCCAACTATATTGGGGTCGGCTTCCAGTCAAACCAGATTTAGCTGAATACCAGTATTTTACACGGAGCGGCTGCCTACCAGACCTCCACAACCCATTACTGGGTAACACGGTACTTCTTTGGCAAGACTGGAGTCAGATTAACTGGCTTCTGACAATCCGTAACGACTGCCAAAGATCTTTAGGAGGTATGCGGAACAGAGAGTAAAGTCCCGCATACCTCATTTGAAAAGGAGGATCCTCCGACCAGGCGGCTGTTGTGCCTGGCGGGCTACTGCCCGATAGTTGATATTCGGGCTGATGTATATGTTCAAATCGCACGGTAAACTCTGCTTGCGCGATGCAGGATTTCAACGTTGTAGTTCGCTGCTAGTCGGATAGATGGCGTCGCGGTTCTTTTTGTTGCGATGTAGATTTGCTCCGTAGGTTTTTCTTGTCGCGGTATTGATGCCGCTACATCACTCCCCTCCGGAGACCGGAGGTCGATAGTGGATGAGTCGTCCTTGTATCTTGAGATGTTTGCCAAGCCAGTTGAAGGTTGATTCCAGTGAGTCGGAATCGGAAGTCGCAGAGTTCTCGGTGAGTCGGAACTATATGCGGTGCCCCAGTGAATCGGGGTGATGAGATATCCCAGTGAGTCGGGATGATGCTGCAGGCTCCAGTGAGTCGGAACCGGATGTCGCAGAGTTCACGGTGAGTCGGAACTGTATGCGGTGCCCCAGTGAGTCGGGGTGATGAGATATCCCAGTGAGTCGGGATGATGCTGCAGGCTCCAGTGAGTCGGAGTGGTGCTGCTGCTGGCTCCAGTGAGTCGGAACCGGTGGTCGCAGAGTTCACAGTGAGTCGGAACTGTATGCGATGCCCCAGTGAGTCGGGGTGATGAGATATCCCAGTGAGTCGGGATGATGCTGCATGCTGGTGGTCAGGATATCCGTAGAAGCCGTGGGTACTGGCTGGCTGTATGACTCGCTGCTCGAGAGCTTGAGGTCACGATGAGGAGAAGTGATGATGACGTCACGCTGAAGTAGTTGCACGAAGGCTGCGCTGACGTTCATTGTCGAGGGTCACCAGTTTGGAGGTAGCGGAACAGAGAGTATAGTCCCACACACCTCAATTGAAAAGGAGGATCCTCCAACCAGGCGGCTGTTGTGCCTGGCGGGCTACTGCCCGATAGTTGATATTCGGGCTGATGTATATGTTCAAATCGCACGGTAAACTCTGCTTGCGCGATGCAGGATTTCAACGTTGTAGTTCGCTGCTAGTCGGATAGATGGCGTCGCGGTTCTTTTTGTTGCGATGTAGATTTGCTCCGTAGGTTTTTCTTGTCGCGGTATTGATGCCTTTTCCCAACTACATATATTGGGGTCGGCGTCCAGTCAAACCGGATTCAGCTGAATACCATTGTTTTACGTCGAGTGGCTGCCTACCAGACCTCCACAACCCATTAACTGGGTAACACGGTACTTCTTGGCAAGACTGGAGTCAGATTGACAACCAGTAACGACTGCCAAAGATCTACAAATGACAGCCGGGACCAACGGCTTAACGTGCTTTCCGAGGCACGGAAGAAACTCGGTACGTTAAGATGGTCACCCATCCACAGACCAACCTTGGCAAGCGTTGCTTAACCTTGAAGATCGACCCGTGCAGCTGTTGTTATCTAGCCACGAGCTCCTCAATAGTGTAATAGTAAAAAGTCTGTTATTATAGACTTTTAACAATTACACTATTATGAATGAATATTGACCGTCGCCGTCGCTTCTACGTTTAATTGACGTCGCACTAGGTTGCCACTTTTTAGTTTGACCCGAGTTTTGACTGTCGTTTCCGTACCCAAAGTTACCCTTTGGGTACGGAAACGACAGTCAAAACTGTCATCGGAACCCTATTACTAAGCCTCCGCTGTCCGTCCGTCCGTTCGTCCGTCTGACTGTCAGCGGCCTGTATTTCCAGAACCGTAATAGGTAGAGAGTTGAAATTCTCACAGATTGTGTATTTCTATTGCCGCTAGAACAAAAAATAATAAAAACTAAGGTTTATGGTACAGAACCCTTCGTGTTCCGACTCGCCCTTGGCCGGTTTTTTAGTATGATCGAGTTTTGACTGTCGCATTTTACTATGAACTTATTTGTGACCTTAAACAAAGCCTGAGTAGGGTAGTATCAGGGTCACCCTGGTATTAAAGCTATTGATGATTATTTGTGGGGATTTTAATATTAATATTTTAGAAATTAATTCAAATAGCAGCAGATTTATAAGCCTTTTTAAATCGTTTAATTTGTCTAATGTGTTTACAGAACCGACTAGGGTAACACCAACTTCTTCAACCTGTATCGATAATGTATTCTGCGATTGTGAATATTTAGATAAAGCCATAGTTAATTACCTTCCCTCTGATCATAGTGGTCAATTGGTAACATTTCAGTTTAAAGCAGCCTTGGAAAAAATTCATATACAATATAGGCCAATTACAACTGGCAAACTAGCTAAATTCAATGGTACCTTACAAAATAAGTTAAATTTTCTAGGCCATAACATTGAAGATGCTAATAAATTTTATGATAATTTCTTTTCAGTGGTTCTAAAGGAATTCAATGCAACTTTTGAAAAGAAGTCTAAGGATACTTTCCCTAAGTATGTATTTAGTGACTGGGCGACTAAAGGCATTAGGATAAGTAGGGAAAGACTATATGAGCTATATGGCCTTAAGCCTGTCATAAACACTGATTCTTTTAATAAGTTTGTAAACAAATATTCTAAAGTGTTCAGAAATACTTGCAAGGTAGCTAAAGCCCTATATATTAGCAACAAAATCAAATCGTCAGAAAATAAAATAAAGACAGTTTGGAAAGTTATTAATAATGAAACTAATAGAAATAAAGAACGAAACACTGATTATTTACTGGAGACTACACATGGTGCCAAAAGCTCTAATTTAGAAGTAGCTCAAGAATTTGTAAATTTTTTCACCAATATACCAACTAAAACTACGGAATATTTAAATTCTTCACCTGAGGTCTCATATAATTTATTAAAAGCTAACGTTCCAGGTTGTACGGTTGAATTCTAGTTCAAACATATCAACCCTGTGACAGTCATAAAAGCTTTCCGGCAAATCAAAATCAAATTGACCGAAGACATATGGGGAATGTCTATTAAAGTGTGCACGTCCATAATTGAAACTATAGCACCATACTTGGCTTTAATATTTAATTTATGTGTAGACCAAGGAGTCTTTCCGGATATAATGAAATATAGTAAGGTTATACCACTATTTAAATCGGGCGACAGCAAAGACACCAATAATTATAGACCTGTATCTGTTTTGCCGGTTTTTAGCAAAGTGTTTGAAAAAGTAATGCTCAATCAGATGCTCAATCATTTTAACATCAATAAAATTTTACACGATCAACAGTATGGTTTTACCAGGGGTCGTTGTACGACTGACGCTGGTGCCACGTTGTTAAAACACATATACTCAGCGTGGGAAGAGGCACAAGATGCCATAGGAATCTTTTGTGACCTCTCCAAGGCATTTGATTGTGTAAATCACGAAACCTTGCTCCTAAAGCTAGGACATTACGGACTAGGTAAACTTGCACTCAGTCTAATAAAATCTTACTTAAATGATAGACAGCAGCAAGTTCAAATAAATGGTGTCAATTCACGGGGTTTAAAAGTCAAAATGGGGGTACCACAAGGCTCTATTTTGGGTCCTTTCCTCTTTCTAGTATATATTAATGATCTACCCCATCTTTTAAAAAATCAACCTCATATGGTATTATTTGCTGACGATACGTCCTTAATTTTTAAGATAGATAGACGTTCCATAAATCTTGACGACGTAAATAACGCCCTACAGCAGGTCCAAAATTGGTTTACTGCTAATAATTTAGTATTAAATGGGAAAAAAACTAAATGCATCAGATTTGCCTTACCGAACGTTAAAAGTAATGATTGCGACATAGTATTGAACAAGGAGAAACTTGAATTCGTCGAAAACACGGTTTTCCTGGGGATTACGCTTGACTCAAGGCTACAATGGGGTCCTCATTTAACATCTCTTGCGGGACGGCTAAGTTCAGCAGCATACGCTGTCAGAAAAATCCGTCAATTTACCGATATAGATACCGCGAGGCTGGTCTATTTTAGTTACTTCCATAGTATCATGTCTTACGGTATCTTATTATGGGGACGTGCTGCAGACATCGAGTCTATATTTATCCTGCAGAAAAGAGCCATCAGAGCCATTTACAATCTCCGTCGGCGTGATTCCCTAAGAGAACTGTTTAAGGATATCAACATCATGACGGTACCTTGTCAATACATTTACGAAAATATTATGTATGTTCGGAAATATCTTCATCTTTTTAGCAAGATTAGTGACAGGCATAATTTTATTACAAAGTACACACTTCTTTTATGGGGTACTGTATTAAATTTTATAATAAAATACCAGTTGATATTCTCGAACTGAATGAGAGAAAATTTAAAGCATGCATAAAACGCACACTATGTAGACAAGCGTATTATAAACTGGAAGATTATATCCTGGATAAAAACGCTTGGCTAAATAATGGTCCTGCTCCACAGTCACGGCTGCTTAGGTCCACTTTTTAGGTTTCTATGTTTTTATATTTGGAAGAGATGCTCGCTCCTTTTAGAGGTTCTTACATTATTTCGTTTATTTATTCTTATATACATACAAATTATATTATTATATTAATTACTTATTTATTCTTTTTGATGTAAGATCTTAATCGTTCTCTTTATTAATTTATTTTTCATTATTTGATCATTGACAACCATAGTTTTGTGTAAAGTAGAAGCATATTTTTCAAATTTTGTAAATGTGAGTACCATGAAACCATTTACATTTTATGTGCGTAGTTATAGTTTTACTTGTTGGACATGAACGAGCATGGTGGTTGAGAGCATGTCATGCTCACTCAAATGTCTCGCTGATGGCGGCGCGTGGGTTTGATCATTCGGTTCCCTTCGAAATGGTTGAGCTGAAGGGTGCCGATACACGCGTCTTGTTCGTGAACAGGCGCCGTCGGTTGAGACTGGTCATCTCTTAACTGCCATTGGCTTATTTTAATCTTTATATTTAAAATTCTTATAATAAGCCCTTTTTTTTTTCCTTTGCATTGTCCTCACATGCAGAAGCAACAAGTATATGTAACTTGAAATTTTGTAAAACCAGAACATGATTTAAAAGAGTGTCCGTGGAGTTTCTTGCACGTTCTTCTCCATAGAGATCTACGCTTTGGAACGTGCAAATAGCTTCCATGTTTTTGACTGACCGACCTTGACGTTTCAAAAGTGCCTGTGAATGGTTTATTTGAAATAAAATGCTTTGAATTTGAATTTGAATTTGATGGGACAGTAACAGCAGTCCGCTGCCACTGTTCCGTCTGCGCCACTCGCCCGTCTTATCTTTATCTAATCTATAATCCCTTGTATCCATCTGAGCCATCTGAGTCTTAATCTGTTGTACCTTACCTACTGATTACTGAGGAGTCACTTTAACGATTTTTGTCTGTCGCTTTACGACCAATTTTTGTCTGTCGCTTTATGACCAATTGTTGTCTGTCGCTTTATGACCAATTGTTGTCTGTCGCTTTATGACCAATTTTTGTCTGTCGCTTTATGACCAATTTTTGTTTGTCGCTTTATGACCAATTTTTGTCTGTCGCTTTATGACCAATTTTTGTCTGTCGCTTTATGACCAATTTTTGTCTGTCGCTTTATGACCAATTTTTGTCTGTCGCTTTACGACTAATATTTGTCTGTCGCTTTATGACCAATTTTTGTCTGTCGCTTTATGACCAATTGTTGTCTGTCGCTTTATGACAAATTTTTGTCTGTCGCTTTATGACCAATTTTTGTCTGTCGCTTTATGATCAATTTTTTACTGTCTTTTTACGACCGATTTTTGAGTGTCACTTTGTGACACTCAAAAATCGCGATATGAGGATATGATGCGATATGATCGTCGCGTGTGATCGTTTTATTCTTGCTTGCAGATTTTTGGCTAGCACTTTTTAGGCACATCGATTTCGAATTACACCTAAGGAAATTTGATTGTCGCTTTTTAGTATGACCAATTTTTGACAAAAAAAATTTATTAACATTGCACTCACCCCACAACCCTGGTATTAAAGCTATTGACGGGACAGTTCCCCAGCAGTCCGCTGCCACTGTTCCGTCTGCGCCACTCGCCCCTCTTATCCTTATCGAATCTATAATCCCTTGTATCCATCTGAGCCATCTGAGACTTAATCTGCTGTATCTTCACTGCTATCTCATTATTGCTATTACTCTCATCATAGTTCACTTTTTCTTCGTTAGATGGCGTTGCTCGAGCGGAACCGGATACGGAGTTCCGTTTTGAGGGGCGGTTGGATAGACTGTTTCGTCTTTGGTCTAGTTGTTGCTTGTTGTCTATTACTGGGTAGACTGGCTGGCATATTGGGTAAGGTTGCTGGATAACCTGGAAGAAAGTGTTTTACTTGAGATTTATCTGCTTTGTCTCCAAAATTATGTCGCATTTGTCCATATTAGGCAGCAGTGTTAGTTGATTGAATAGAATAGAATACTCTTTATTATGTACACCATATAAGTTACAGAAAAGATAGATGAAGAAAATATTACATAGGATGACACAATGGACGGCCTTATCGCTAAAAGCGATCTTTTCAAGACAACCTTTGGATGGATTGCAAAGATAATGGAAAGAAAGTACTGCAGGTAGTCTTAGTTGTTGATCCTTTTTTAGGGTTCCGTATCCAAAGGGTAATCAACGGAACCTTATTACTAAGCTTTCGCGTTTTTTTAAGGCGACGTCATACTCCAGCGATCTTGGAGGAAAAAAACGCGCACACTTTTCACACCCGCACGTTCTACTTTTCTTATTATTCAATGATTAAAAAAAATAACCGTATATCAAAATGTAGATAATTCAATTGTCTTTGAGTTAATATTCCATTAAAATACGTTCGGCAGTTTTGGTTCGATGGTCGTTTTTATGTCCGTGTTAGACATAATTTTAAGAATTAATTACATTATGTTGAACGAATAAAACTCAAAATCTTTGTATATCAAATTATTAAGAAAATAATCCAATTAAGAAAGAAAAGAAAGAAAACTAATTTATTTGGCACACACGGAATCACACAATGTTTGTAACAACAAAAGGAAATGCAAAATTTATTATAAAAACAAAAACATCGTGTGCCCCGCGGCTGCGCCAAACAGGTCCAGTTCAGCAAAATGCCAGACAACTAGGCGCTGCCTGACGCTGGTTTTCAACTGCACCTTATGTTGAAGTGTACGGATGTAAACCAGTTTTGTAGGGTTTTAAATAGTAACATATATTTTTTTCAAAAAATTACGACTAGCCGTTTAGACGTGATGCTCATATTAAAATCAGCTACTGAGCCGTATCTGCGCCTTAAATATGAGAAACCATCAAATAACTCCTCCCGCTCTGGGCGGAGCAGAAGGGAGTGTCAGACTCTTACTGACTAACACCCATCCGTGTGCTTCCTAAAGCCCTTTGCGTTCCAGGACCGCGGTGACTCTTTCGAGCTAAGTGGCGCCAACTGGTGGTGTGAATTTAATTTAATTTATTTATCTACTCTTATGCACACAAGTTAGTGGCGTGCGGTAGGTGCAAGCCAGCATAGGTATAACGGGTTAAAAAGAAAACACCATAATATAACTCATCGCTATAGCGTCGATCCACTGCACCGTGATGTTTCTGTACTGAATTCTGAACTATAGTGATATTAAATTGCTACGTGTTTACTTCTTATATCATTAAAACATAGTAATTTAAAACGTCAATTATTTAGAGCCTAGTGGGACCTGCACACAACACACTTTACAACAAAATTTCCTGAAAACTCTCCTTGAACTTACTTGCGGGTACACAATGTTGTAATGTTGGTAGGTGGGCTGCGGCTGTGGCTGCGCATGCGCATGCGCATGCGCCTGGTATTGCATGATAGGATACAGTTCCGGCAGCATCAGCTTCTGAGGCGCGATGCCGTGTGACGGCACTGCCCAGGGCAGCTGTTCTTGATATTGCTGAAAGAGAAGAAATAATTAAATTATACACATAATTGACGGGAAAGGAAGTCGGCTTCGAAGAACAAAGACTTTTATACAAAGTTCACCTTCGTGTATCTCTTCCTTACAGTGCAAATATCTTTTTTATTGGATACCAACAAAATGTAGGTAATACATCCTCTTTATTTCACGTCCCTACGACCAGAGATTGTGCGTTGATCAGTTTAATTGATTTCTAGTTTATAAACTGAGATGACATTATCTTTGTACTTAGTAACGCTTGCCAAAGCCGGTCCGTTTATGGATGACCATCCGCTACATACCAAGATTACTTCGTCCCTCGGTAACGACGTTAAGACGTTGATCGGGCTGTCGCTTGTTATCGTTGACAACAACTTTGACAGTCGTTTTGGATAGTCAGAAGGTAGATAATACGATTCTGGTGTTGCTAAGGGTATCGTGTTAGCCAGTTACTGAGTTGGATGGCTATGCAGAATTCAAGTACACAAGATACTGTAGGTATCTTCTGCGTCCTGTCGAAGGCGTTTCAAATTCAAATTCAAAATTCAAATTCAAAGCATTTTATTTCAAATAAACCATTCACAGGCACTTTTGAAACGTCAAGGTCGGTCAGTCAAAAACATGGAAGCTATTTGCACGTTCCAAAGCGTAGATCTCTATGGAGAAGAACGTGCAAGAAACTCCACGGACACTCTTTTAAATCATGTTCTGTTTTACAAAATTCCAAGTTACATATACTTGTTGCTTCTGCATGTGAGGACAATGCAAAGGAAAAAAAAAGGCTTATTATAAGAATTTTAAATATAAAGATTAAAATAAGCCAATGGCAGTTAAGAGATGACCAGTCTCAACCGACGGCGCCTGTTCACGAACACCTTTCAGCTCAACCATTTCGAAGGGAACCGAATGATCAAACCCACGCGCCGCCATCAGCGAGACATTTGAGTGAGCATGACATGCTCTCAACCACCATGCTCGTTCATGTCCAACAAGTAAAACTATAACTACTCACATAAAATGTAAATGGTTTCATGCTACTCACATTTACAACGATTAAGTTCTTACATCAAAAAGAATAAAGTAAGTAATTATAATAATAATATAATTTGTATGTATATAAGAATAAATAAACGAAACAAAGTAAGAACCTCTACAAAAAAAAAAAAGGAGCGAGCATCTCTTCCAAATATAAAAACATAAAAACCTAAAAAGTGGACCTAAGCAGCCGTGACTGTGGAGCAGGACCAGCATTTAGCCAAGCGTTCTTATCGAGGATATAATCTTCCAGTTTTTAATACGCTTGTCTACATAGTGCGCGTTTTATGCATGCTTTAAATTTTCTCTCATTCAGTTCGAGAATATCAACTGGTATTTTATTATAAAATTTAATACAGTACCCCATAAAAGAAGTGTGTACTTTGGCCAATCTGAATCGGGGTTGATCTAATTTGTTCCTATTTCTAGTATTAAAATTATGCCTGTCACTAATCTTGCTAAAGAGATGAAGATTTTTCCGAACATACATAATATTTTCGTAAATGTATTGACAAGGTACCGTCATGATGTTGATATCCTTAAACAGTTATCTTAAGGAATCACGCCGACGGAGATTGTAAATGGGTCTGATGGCTCTTTTCTGCAGGATAAATATAGACTCGATGTCTGCAGCACGTCCCCATAATAAGATACCGTAAGACAGGATACTATGAAAGTAACTAAAATAGACCAGCCTCGCGGTATCGATATTGGTAAATTGACGGATTTTTCTGACAGCGTATGCTGCTGAACTTAGCCGTCCTGCAAGAGATGTTAAATGAGGACCCCATTGTAGCCTTGAGTCAAGCGTAATCCCCAGGAAAACCGTGTTTTCGAAGAATTCAAGTTTCTCCTTGTTCAATACTATGTCGCAATCATTTCTTTTAACGTTCGGTAAGGCAAATCTGATGCATTTAGTTTTTTTCCCATTTAATACTAAATTATTAGCAGTAAACCAATTTTGGACCTGCTGTAGGGCGTTATTTACGTCGTCAAGATTTATGGAACGTCTATCTATCTTAAAAATTAAGGACGTATCGTCAGCAAATAATACCATATGAGGTTGATTTTTTAAAAGATGGGGTAGATCATTAATATATACTAGAAAGAGGAAAGGACCCAAAATAGAGCCTTGTGGTAACCCCATTTTGACTTTTAAACCCCGTGAATTGACACCATTTATTTGAACTTGCTGCTGTCTATCATTTAAGTAAGATTTTATTAGACTGAGTGCAAGTTTACCTAGTCCGTAATGTCCTAGCTTTAGAAGCAAGGTTTCGTGATTTACACAATCAAATGCCTTGGAGAGGTCACAAAAGATTCCTATGGCATCTTGTGCCTCGTCCCACGCTGAGTATATGTGTTTTAACAACGTGGCACCAACGTCAGTCGTACAACGACCCCTGGTAAAACCATACTGTTGATCGTGTAAAATTTTATTGATGTTAAAATGATTGAGCATCTGATTGAGCATTACTTTTTCAATCACTTTGCTAAAAACCGGCAAAACAGATACAGGTCTATAATTTTTGGTGTCTTTGCTGTCGCCCGATTTAAATAGTGGTATAACCTTACTATATTTCATTATATCCGGAAAGACTCCTTGGTCCACACATAAATTAAATATTAAAGCCAAGTATGGTGCTATAGTTTCAATTATGGACGTGCACACTTTAATAGACATTCCCCATATGTCTTCGGTCAATTTGATTTTGATTTGCCGGAAAGCTTTTATGACTGTCACAGGGTTGATATGTTTGAACTGGAATTCAACCGTACAACCTGGAACGTTAGCTTTTAATAAATTATATGAGACCTCAGGTGAAGAATTTAAATATTCCGTAGTTTTAGTTGGTATTTTTGGTGGTAGTTGGTGGTTTTGATTGTGTAAGCCACAGAACATTACTCCTGACACTTGCCTATTACAGATTAGGCAACACAGCCTTGTACTTAGTGAAATCGTATTTGAATGATAGTCAGCAGCAATTTCAGATAAACGGTAACAATTCACCGGGATAAAACGTAAAATGAGGGTACCTTAGGGCTCAGTTGTGGGTCCGTCTTGTTTTAAGTTTATATAAATGATCTGCCTATTTATTACAAAATCAACTTAATATGGTGCTATTCACTAACGATACATCTTTATTTTTGAGTCGCGGGCTAAGTGTTTAAAATAAGTGTGAAAGATAGATAACTCACCGGATAAGCCGCTAACTGTTGTAAGTGCGGCTGTGGTAACAGCACATTGCCGACCGGGTACGGTGGCAGTACTTGTTGTGGTACCTCCATCTGACCGTAGGGCACGCTGTAGCTGGAACAGAAGGAATGATGTCAGATTATAGAAATATGCGGAACAGGATGTAAAGTCCTGCAAACCTCCATTGAAAAGGGAGGATCGTTCGCCAGACGGGTGCTGTCTTTTTTTTTTTTAATTTGTAGTGGGGTTAGACTCTAGTCTATGTCAGAGATGACAGAGACAAAGTCTACTATGGAGCGAGCCTACCCAGAAGGATCTGGGTCTTGTCTGGTGGGCAACTGCCCGATAGTTGATATTTGGACTGTTGTATATGTTCAAATCGCACGGAAAGCCCTGATACCGCGATGCAGGATTTGTTTGACGTAGTTCGTTGATAGCGCTAAGTTAGTTTTTGTGGCGGTATAGATTCCGCTACATGATTTGTAGCAGATAACCTGCAAATGAGCTCGGTCCGTATTCAGATCAAAGCTAATCGGCAATGATATACTGGTCGAGTCAAAGCTCCAAAGCCTTGAACATCGAAGCTTTGTCGCAAGCCTGTCGGTTTTCTATCGGTTACACTCCGGGAAGTTAGCGTCGTAATCTCTATTTTTTTACTATTGATAGGCACACGTTTGACCACTATTATTTCTGTTGGTAAGCGATCATGTGGTCGAAGATGGAGCACGCCTGCCTAGACGTAACCTATTCACTCTTGTCGTCTTAAAGACTGGGAGTCTTTCTGTCAAGTTTGTGTGTCCTTATAGCTACAACCTGGGGGTCTTTAAGACAAGAGTGAATAGGTTACTTCTAGGCAAGCGTGCTCCATCTTCGACCACATCATCGCTTTTCATCCGGTGAGGAAGTGGTCAAACGCGAGCATATCAATAGAAATATTTTATGCAAGGGCCGTAAAACACATCGTTCACTGTTTTTGTTTGTATCATCATAACAGCCGAAGACGTCCACTGCTGAACATAGGCCTCCCCCAAAGGGGGGGGGGGGTTTCGATAATCGCCACGCTTGGCAGACGGGTTGGCGATCGCAGTGTATGGTGTTGTGTTTTATAGAGAACGCTGCTGCCCATTCTCTGATGAGTCCCTTAGTCGCCTCTTACGACACCCACGGAAGGTGATGGCATTGTATTATTCTTTTATGGCACCATACGGCAAACGAGTTTGTTTGTATAATATCCAATAATGTAATAAATACCTTCTCTGAGGATGCTGATGCATGGTTTGCATGCCGCTAGTGTCGACGCAGGCCTGGCAGGCCGCGGAGACGTCTACCGCGGCGTACGGATAGCTGGGGTCTGCGGACAATACAAGTCATCTGCCATCATCTGCCTAGCCTTTTCCCAACTATATTGGGGTCGGCTTCCAGTCAAGCCAGATTCAGCTGAATACCAGTGTTTTACGTGGAGCGGCTGCCTACCAGACCTCCACAACCCATTAACTGGGTAACACAGTACTTCTTGGCAAGACTGGAGTCAGATTTACTGGCTTCTGACAACCCGTAACGACTGCCAAAGATCTACAAATGACAGCCGGGACCAACGGCTTAACGTGCTTTCCGAGGCACGGAGGAAACTCGTTATGTTAAGATGGTCACCCATCCACAGACCAACCTTGGCAAGCGTTACTTAACCTTGAAGATCGACCCGTGCGGCTGTTATTATTTAGCCACGAGCTCCTCGGACAATACAAGTACGGCGGCTTATTTGTAACTGTTAGGCCTGTGCCTCGAGTTTTGCGGGTAGCGGGGCGGCGACGGCGGCGGCGCGGGAGCGGGGCGGGCAACGTAGACCCGTTTTCGAAACCAGTGGGCAGATGGCGCGGCACTATAGCGGCGTAGTGTTGTGTTCGTGGTTGTGTCGTCGAGATAATTGTTTTTATTCGCGAACGAAATGTCTGAACAACGGCGACAACATTTTTTGATTCAAATTTAATGAAATGAAATTAAATTAAATTTAAAAAAAGTATTTGTATTCTAAAAGCTCGATTTATTGTGGGCAAAAGAACAAAATAAATTGCACAAGACTAGCGCGCACCGCTCCTATCCCACCCTCGCGTCGCTCTTTTCGAGGGTCGGTCCATTTGATTTTACATATTAGATCCTGCCGCTCCCGCGCCGCCGCCTCCACCGCCCCGCTGTCTGCAAAACTCGAGGCAGAGGCCTTACACCGGGTGCCGTAAAGTGGGCGACAGACGTGCGAGCTAGTACGCGTACTTGTGGCTCGACGTATTTTTTCGCTCGTGTGTCACCGTAAGCACACGTACATAAAAACCGCCGAGTAAGTTTGTTGGCGATCCAAAAGGTTTGAAATTTTGCTCGTAGCTCGCCTCGGCCTTCAATTCTGTCAGCGACGCGAGCCATTACAATGTTTTACGACAAGAAATAAATGATTAATCAAAATGTAAGGTCCCTAAATTCTTAATAACAAGATTGAAATTTGTATAACTCACCGATCCTGAAAGCAGTTTCACTGGGGTGCGGCGAGGGAGCGAGCTTGTGTTCCTCTGTCTGTAGTACTTGTGGGTACATCTGAAGAGACGGCTCCTATAGTAATTTGTTTAGAAAATCAGCATATAAATCGAAATAGCTCAGTCCCGAGCCCGAGCTCTAGCGAGGGTTCTAAAACACGAGTGCAATTTTAAACGTCACTTTCGCGAGCATCGTAATCTGCTTTTCTTTCAACTACCGAATAAAGAACTGAAGTTAAATAAATACTTAGAAACTATTTATTTAGTAGAGGTTGCGATTCGATTCGCGCCAATTCATAACTTTTTTTTTGGCTATGGTCATACATTTATTCTGCCATTGTTCCCGGGACTAAAAATAGCGCAGATTGGCTGGTATAAATCTAGTTGGCCATGATGTAAAGATGAAGCCTGCGATTGGACAGTCACCTGGGATTTGTGGCTTTAGGACGAAAACAATGCAGTAATGGATTTTCATACAACTTTACCACACTGTTTTAAAGCAAAAGCAGTGCAGTAATAGATTTTCATACATACTTTAATGCACTGTTTTACTCTGAAGCAGTAAATTACTGCTTTGTTTTCACTATCTAGGCTAGTTATGATGACATTTTTGCTTAGAAAATAGATTTTATTGATCTGTTGTGATGAAAATCTAATTTAAGACTTTCAAAAGTGTATATAATGATGAATACTTACAACTCTGCACTGATATGGACTGTATCCCTGCGCCATAGGTGCTTGATACACCATGTTCGTCATATTCGTTATTGGCATTGTACCTGCGAAAGAAGAGAAAAATAATAGATTTATAAAAGTGAATACATTATGCTCTTACGGAATACATCTTTTTAGCAAAGCACGGTGATTGGATTGTTTTAAATAAACTCTTTGAATACCTACGTTGTCTTTAAAACCTAGGTGGCGATATACTGGAGCTCTTCGCGGCGCTTCGCTCGCTATTGCATAGCAGTTACTCCTAACCTTTCCAATATTGCTACCCCTTTGACCTATTGGGAACACTGACTTTACCCTGACCTTAAATTTTTATTTATTTGATTGACATTTTATATAATTTTGACTATATATATACAAGGTGTAGTTTTGCATCCTCGTCAAATTTCAGGAGGTTGTCATAAAATACATAAATAATCAATTGAAAGTACGGTAGCGAGCAATGATTAATAAGCGCTACTTTTTTTGTTGTTGAAATTTAACAGTTTTCAGAATAAAACCCTTAATTCAATACAAAGAAAACAGAATCACCCGACTACGCACACAGCGACGATGCAGCTGTGTGCGTGAGTGTCGACGTCTTACCTACGAAAAGCTAGCGCGCGCGCGGCCGGGCAATGACCGGTACATAATCTTACCTAATTTTATTTCGAAAATCACCTACATTATTGTCATAAATTTCGCTTGATAATTAACTCATTTTTGAGCATCATTGGAATACGAAAATCTTACTAAAGACAGTAATACTAGTGCGCCAAAGAAAAGTTCACTGACCTGTTATCAGATGATTAATAAAATGTTAGTATAGTTTATCCTTCAACCTAAAGTTTTCGTAGTGATTTTGTTTTATTTGTGGATTAAATTGGTTGATTTGAAATTTTCATTCCTACTTAACGGGCTTCAGACCGAGTAATAATACCTACCTTGGTTGGTGTACCGATCTACTAAGTCTAAAAATGTTTTCTACGTTTGACGGGAATGGGAAGACGTATTAGTTAAGTGTAAGTACGTGGTGATACTTTCGACTCTTAGGTATTTTTACGTAGTTAAAAATTTGAAATCAACTTATTTACACTAATAAAATTGATTAAGCTAACAACGTATTTAAAAAATGTACAAATAAATAAATTACCTACTTAGTTACCCGGAGGTATTGTTCAAAGTGGCCACTATCACACTCTACGCACTATCGAGCACGACGTAGCTGGTTTTCCTTCAGCTTACGTAACACTAACACATTCGTTTTTAAAGTATCGAAAGCACTAATGTTCCTTGCACGTAATTCTGTTACACTTGTCACAGGCCAGGCCACAGGTCCTGCGCGACCGATTCAGTGGTCACCAAAACTTTCGGTCAAGTACTCGCGTACTTGCGGAACGGGTGCTGCAGTTCACGCTTCAGTAGGCAAAACACTGTGGTGTGGTGCACTCTAAAGTGTTGACCAGCCACCCGCGTGCTTGTCCGTGCGTCTCGCTGGATGTATTCCAGGTTGTCTTCCTGCAAGGCGACAGGCAGGCCTACGCTGCCGCGAGCTTGAGCATGCCGGGGAAAGTCAAACTGCCGATGATCCTGCAGTCTCTGCGTAGCAGTCACCATGACGCTCTCGTCACGGTGGCTTCCCGCTCAGGAAACAGTTTCGTGAACATCCGGATGGCTCCACGTAGGCTCTCTCCACTGATGGCATACAGGCGGACCATCTCTACCAACTCGACATTTGAATAATTGTCCGTCATCTTGCACTTTGTACCTACGTCTCAACGATACGTACCAAGAAGCGGAATTCGCAAAGCGCACGCGCGCTTCGGCAACATCAAACACACTGTTAGTTCCGGGGCCACGGGGGCGGGGCTTAGGAGCTTGCGCGGGAGAGTACCAGCACCGTGATTGGGGTGGAATTGATTACCAACGAATTTAATGACTGATCGTTTGCGAATGCGTTGTGTATGTGTTGTTTGCGTTTGTTTGTGTGTGAAAGCGCGGTTATAGGGCTAGTAACAGACGGGCCGCGTTTAAATACGGCTGGTTCACACTTACGGATTTCCGTAAATACGAAAAATAAAAAAATACCTACCCATTTTATTGTTGATTTGGGTCGAGAATCATTAGCCTAATTACGTCCTTGAATTTGACTAGGATGCAAATCAACATCTTGTTATATATTTATATAGTTTTTGGCATAATTTAAATTTTATTAATATTTTGAAATTAATTAATTTTGTTACCATTGACATTTATAATAATTGAAATATAATTATTTGTAATTATTGTTTTTTCTATGCACAATATTTGCACGCCATAATATGTGACAAACATGACTGTCTAAACTTTTTCTAGTTTAGTTTTTCTAGTTTGGGCAAATCAATTTATCTTTATCGATGTTTTAAATGAAAAAAATCGATAGTTCCATGATTTAAACGTTTAAACCATCGATGTTACGATGTCAACAGATTATGTCACAGAATATCTGATTTACCCCTGCTACCCCCAGTTTTCCGAACTTGTAGCGGCATCAATACCGCCACAAGAAAAACCAACGGAGTTAATCAACATCGCAACAAAAAGAACTGCGACGCCATCTATCCAACTAGCAACGAACTACTCGAAATCCTGTATCACGCAAACTTTTTAGTTTACCGAGTGATTTGAACATATACATCAGCCCGAATATCAACTATCGGGCAGTTGCCCGCCAGACACAACAACCGTCAGGTCGGAGGATCCACACTTTTCAATAGAGGTGTGCGCGACTTTACTCTCTGCACCGCATTTCGCCAAACACTGGTCTAGAGAGTTCTTGCATCTTGCTACTGGACATAATACCTTGTTTACATAAGACTTTGTTTGAGATTTGACTAAAAAGGTTTTCTATCCGTTTCATCACCGGACTACAAGAGGAACGACGATGCGCCACCGGTTCATGGTGGACATCACGCACACGCACAAAACGTTTGGGAATACTTTCATTACGCATACAGCTGATGAATAGAATTCACTTCGTGAGGCGCGAAGTGGTTCACCAACTGAGGCGGTGATGTGACCTGCTGATGGTGTGATATACTATAACACTCACGTATGTTGGGCTCGGGTAGAGGCACCTGCGGAGCTTTCTGCTGAGACATGAACTACATGTTCACTTCGTGAGGCGCGAAGTGGTTCACCAACTGAGGCGGTGATGTTACCTGGTGATGGAGTGATATACTATAACACTCACGTATGTTGGGCTCCGGTAGACGCTACTGCGGCGCTTTCTGCTGAGACATGAGCTGCATGCTTACTTCGTGAGGCACGAAGTGGTTCACCAACTGAGGCGGTGATGTTACCTGGTGATGGAGTGATATACTATAACACTCACGTATGTTGGGCTCAGGTAGAGGCAACTGCGGCGCTTTCTGCTGAGACATGAGCTGCATGTTCACTTCGTGAGGCGCGAAGTGGTTCACCAACTGAGGCGGTGATGTTACCTAGTGATGGAGTGATATACTATAACACTCACGTATGTTGGGCTCCAGTAGACGCTACTGCGGCGCTTTCTGCTGAGACATGAGCTGCATGCTTACTTCGTGAGGCGCGAAGTGGTTCACCAACTGAGGCGGTGATGTTACCTGGTGATGGAGTGATATACTATAACACTCACGTATGTTGGGCTCGGGTAGAGGCAACTGCGGCGCTTTCTGCTGAGACATGAGCTGCATGTTCACTTCGTGAGGCGCGAAGTGGTTCACCAACTGAGGCGGTGATGTTACCTAGTGATGGAGTGATATACTATAACACTTACGTATGTTGGGCTCCGGTAGAGGCAACTGCGGCGCTTTCTGCTGAGACATGAGCTGCATGTTCACTTCGTGAGGCGCGAAGTGGTTCACCAACTGAGGCGGTGATGTGACCTGGTGGTTACAAAATGTGGTGGTTAGTGATGTGGGTTGGAACAGTGGGTAAGTGGAGGCAGCAGAGCTTAAATCTCTGAGTTTAGATTCCCAAGTCGGTATAAACCCAATGACACTTAATTGATGTAATTTTTTTTCTATTTCCTGTATTTTATTATATCTTTATTTATAACAGCTTCTGCCAGAGATTAGAGAGAATATACTCTCGCGATAAAAAGTAGCGTCCTCTTCCAGGACTTTGTCTACCTGTGTGCAAAGTTCCGTGCAAATCTGTTCAGCCCTTAAGATGTGACGTTACATACAAACAGACAGACAGAGTTTATTTCGCATTTATACTAAAATTATAAAGAGAAAAATTTTTTGTTTGCTTGTAACGAATAGGCTCCGACACTATTGGACAGATTTTAAAGACTTTTTCACCAATAGAAAGCTAAATTAACAGGAAGTAACATAGGCTATAATTTATTTTCAAAAAATTAGAGATCCTTTAAGAAAATTGCAGCGCGGACGAAGTCGCGGGCAAAAAGCTGGTTTGTAATATTAGTATGGATGAACAAATAATAACCTACCTCTTCTGTCCTATACCCTTGAGGATAACCCTGATACTGTATCTCCTGTCCTTCCCCCACCTTCCCGACTCTTCCATTCAAACCGTTATTCACAACTGTCTGATTGGCCGGTTCGAAACTCCGATCCGATTCATAAGCCTTTTGATTGGCCGGCGGCTCGTACACTGGCTGCTGATTGGCTATCTCGTATTGTTCGGCGTGCTGATTGGTCGGTTGCTCATAGTCTGGTTGCTGTTGCTGTTGTTGTTGTTGTTGTTTTTGTTGGGGGATTGGTTCTTCTTGTGCGTTTATTGGTGTGCTCGGTTCGAAGGGGCTTGCAGGTTTTGTGGTTGTGTCCTGGGAAAAGAAACGTATACTTATTGAAGAAATTAAGGGTATTTAATAATTTATAATAATTTTAATAATTTATTGAATCCGGTTTGACTGGAAGCCGACCCCAATATAGTTGGGAAAAGGCTAGGCAGATGATGATTCAATAAGTAGTTTGTACATGGCATACAGAGTTGTCTTAAATATGTAAGTTTTATAAAGAAAAACCAGTACAACGAATATAAAAATGAGTCAAAGGACTCCCTTTCCTTAACAAGGCAGGAAACCTGTCTGTATCTTAGGAAAGAGTATCCATTTATCAAGAGTCTTATTGCGGTTACAAAATTTATTGGTACGTGCAGTGGGCGAACAAAGTACTTAAATTAAGTTATACTACAGGATAACTGACGGTTTAACCGACTTCCAAAAAAGGAGGCGGTTCTCAATTCGTTGGGTATTTTTTTTTAAGTATTTGCACCGATTATTCCAAGGTTTCTCTTTGGGACGGATCTGCCACATACCAGCTTGATGCCCTTGAGTCAATTGAGAAACGAGCCAAGAAGCTGAGGATGATAGGCTCGTCGCGACGAGTCTTGAGCATCGACGCCGAGTTTCTTGCCTGTCGGTTTTCTACCGGTTGCATTTTGGGGAATGTGCGACGGAATTGCATAGTTTAATTCCGCCAAGCCCGTTCCATCATTGGACCACAAGACGAACGGCGATGCGCCACCGGTACATGGTGGACATCCCACCCACACGCACAAAACTTTTTGGGAACACATTCATTACACCACTCATATGCTGCGGTTAGAACGAGTGCAGAAGCGTTTTGTGTGGCACCTAGCTTTTTGTGAAATGAAATCTAAGCAACTACCCTCCTACAAAACTCGCCTGCATTATTTCAGAATGCACACATTGTCCACACGCAGAGACGTCACCGACGCTATATTTTTGTATAGCGTCATAAGAAATCGAATTGACTGCCCTAAATTGTTGAGTCTTATTAAATTCCATGCTCCATCTAGATACCCGAGAAATATCATTACACCGCTATGCCCACCTCTACGTAGGACTGTTCTTGGCACAAACTCACCCATACCTAGATTGTGTAAAATGTTCAATGGCTGCAGTGATTTACTGGATATACACGAGGACAGTGTTAATAAAGTTGTTGAAGTGATTTTAAATAATTCTCTCGCAAAAACTGGAGTCATCACTGTACCTAACAATTACAAATTTAATTTAATTTAATTCAATAATTTATTATACCACAATAGATCAATTACTTTTCCAATTAATCTAATCAATGCACTGACCCAAATTTTATATTTATTTATTTATTTAATCTTATACTTCTGCATTTAAATATAATGATTTTAATTGATGTATTTTTCTTCCTTTTAATAATTAATTTACGATATTGCATTTTCATGTTATAATTATGTTATTTTTATTATTATTCGAATGTTATAACTAACTTTATATTAAGATCAAACTAACAATTTTTTTTGTTAAAATAATTAATTTTGTAATTTAAACCGTTTACTGTATATGTGGTGTTAGCCTTTAAGTGATTGTTACACTTGTAAATGTTTCTTTTTCAATTGTAATGTATTCTTTCATGTGTAAACAATTGTTGGCTAACCTAATAAATAAATAAATAAAATAAATAATAGGTAGGACCAATCTACTGAGTAAAGTCCCTATAACGCGTACCTTGCGTGTACTTAATGACGTAGCAGACAGCATAGATCTATTTACTTGTTCTCTGAGTGAGTTCACAAAAATCACGATGTACAGAATATGTTATAATAAATAATAAAACTGTAATTAAGGCCACACTATTGAATTAGGACATTCCTGTAATGATAGTGATGATGAGTTAATAAATAAATAATGCGTACAGCTAAGGAGTGGAGATCCCTGCAGGAAACTGCGTTTCCTGATAGCTACAACCTGGGAGTCTTTAAGTCAAGAGTGAATAGGTTACTTCTAGGCAAGCGTGCTCAATCTTTGACCACATCATCGCTTACCAACAGGTGAGATAGTGGTCAAACGTGTACCTATCAACAGTAAAAAAGAAAAAGTTTTCTGATCCGATTTCTGTAATTCTTTTTTAGTTCGATATAGTATACTTGCCATTTGGTACCGTAAAAATTTGATTCAATTTGTTCAGTATTTTTTTATTTTATAAGCATTTTTGCTTTTTTCAATTTCTGCGTTGACGAAGACGTCGTCCAAGTTGTCCCACTTAAAAGTGAAAAATAAAATAAAAAAAACTCTATACAAAAAAATATAACCGACTTCCAAATTTCGGAAGTCGGTGTTAAAAAAACAAAGAAACAAAACCAAAAACACCGCATTCCGAAATTAAGGTTATTTTATTCTTTGAAGTGTTTTGTTTGGAAGTCGATTATATTTTTTTTATAAAAAGATTGAGATTTTGATAAATGTAAGCAATTTGTTTATTCGTCGAATATTGTTTTTTTTGTTGTCAATGATTGCTAACTTTTTAATGTTATTTCACCAGCAGACAGATTATGTACTAGTTCTGGCTTTCTCTATACAAGGTGCTCTTGAAAATTAATGAAAGGATTTTAAATTAACTAGATGCGCAAACTCATGTTACCTAGATTTAATCAGTTGAGAACTTTTTCGGAAAAAATGTAATTTTATTTTATTTTAATAAGTACAGTGTCAGACTACAGACTAGGACAATTCAGCACAGCTATGACAATATCTATACCTAATATATAAAGCTGAAGAGTTTGTTTGTTTACTTGAACGCGTTAATATCAGGAACTACTGGTACGATTTGAAAAATTCTTTCAGTGTTAGGTAGCTCATCTATCGAGAAACGCTATAGGCTATATATCATCACGCTAAGACCAATAGGAGCGGAGCAGGAGCAGACGAAGTTGCGCGGATCAACTAGTTACTAATATAATTGCTAATAAGTACCTACAAAATATCTTTAATTAATGTAATTTTGACGAATATTTTCACAATCTCTTCCTACCAATTTATACGCCACGCTATGCGGCTGAACATGTTAGGAATTTTTCTGTACTTCTTGTTATCTTGCATGTATCATGTACACCATGTTCAAGCAAATACAATTTTACTTACTTCTGTCTCCAAAATGTTGTTTTATAAATAAGTAATAGGGTACGTACCTTTTCTGTAGCGTTCTTCAGTTGACATCCGTCTTCTCTCCGGCAGTCGCAGCAGCATTTGTTGCGACACTCTTCGTTTGGTTGACACTCGCTTTCTGTAACACAAGTTCATTAACTACTTTAGAACAACTGATTTAGCTTCTTCTTCTTCTCGTTTGGGCAATAAGGTCTAACGACCCCACACACCCTAGTATCAGAGTTTCTAAACCGCCTCAAGGGCCTCTGACATGATTTATTTGACGACCGCCATTTGGCGGCCGCGACCACCGGCTTATACGTGCCTTCCGAAGCACAGAATCATCTTATAATCAGACAATCAGGTGATTCAAGCCTGCAATGTCCTAGCCAAACTGGAAATAATTTTATAAAGTATGCTTCCCGTGGGAATCGAACCCGCGACCACCTGGTCACAAGGCAAATGCCTAAACCACTCAATCACAGGCAGTTACTGATTTAGCTCATCTGCATCTCATTCCAGTCAAACCGGATTCAGCTGAATACCAGGTCAGTGTTTTACGTGGAGCGGCTGCCTACCAGACCTCCACAACCCATTAACTGGGTAACACGGTACTTCTTGGCAAGACTGGAGTCAGATTTACTGGCTTCTGACTATCCGTAACGACTGCCAAAGATCAAGAAATGACTGCTTTCCAAGGCACGGAGGAAACTCGGTATATTAAAATATTCACCCATCCACAGACCAACCTTGGCAAGAGTTGCTTAACCTTACAGATCGTCCCGTGTGGCTGTTATTATTTAGCCACGCAGTTACTGATTTAGCTAATGACCATTAAATAAAACAATCTCAGAATGTGTAAAAGTTTGGTCGATTTAGCGAAGGCCGTTTTGCACGAATGTGACGCATACCTTCCCAATTCGAATATGTTCCGTACCCCAAGGGCAACCAAAGGAACCCTATTATACAGGTATTACTAACTCTCCCCTGTCTGTCCGTCCGTCTGTCTATCACGGGGCTGTTCATCTCAATAACCGTAATAGGTAGAAGCTTGAAATTAAAACTACAAATAATAAAAAATTAAAGGGGGCTCCTTAACAAAGAACGTGTTATTTAGGGTTCCGTACCCAAAGGTTAACCAATGGAACTCCATTACTAAGCCTCCGCTGTCCGTCCGTCCGTCTGTTTGAGTCCAACTCGCTTTTGACCGCATTTTTTATATGTCTCATGTTTGGGATATATGAACTATTTTTCTTTATTTTTTATCTTGGTGCAAAGACAAAGAATTTAAATAATATATACTAGATAAATCAATTAGGAGGAGCTCGTGGCAAAATAATAACAGCCGCACGGGTCAATCTTTCAGATTTAGCAATGCTTGCCAAGGTTGGTCTGTGGATGGGTGACCATCTTCATCGAAGACACGTTAAGCCGTTGGTCCCGGCTGTTATTTATAGATCTTTGGCGTCAGAAGCCAGTAAATCTGACTCCAGTCTTACCAAGAAGTACCGTGTTACCCAGTTAATGGGTTGTGGAGGTCTGGTAGGCAGCCACTCCACGTAAAACATTGGTATTCAGCTGAATCCGGTTTGACTTGAAGCCGACCCGAATATAGTTGGTAAAGGCTAGGCAGATGATGATACTAGATAAATATATGGATAGTTTGTTAGTTTGCTCACCATTATCAATAAATGAATGCTGTTTCTCCAATCTACCGCGGCGTTTTTCATTGCTCGCATCCAACTGAAAATAATGCCTTATTTGAATTTGTGAGAATTGAACGAAAGCAGAAAGAAATAGAGGGAAACATTATGTGAGTGAGAGGGTGATAGATGAAGTTTGATTTCATTTTAACATATATAGAATAGATCCAAATGAAAGACGAGTAATGACGCTGGTGGTAGAATTCATAAAAATAGTTATTTGCAAGAATTAAACAGACACAAATACATATACGGACCGTGCACAGCGTTGACTACGCCATCTAGTGTCGCATATTCGAAGTTTTCAGGGTCAGAATACTTGACATTAACGCTTCTGTGCTGCCACCTGTGGTTCCTGTGCGCTAAGTGTAGGGGAACGTGCCATCTAGCGTAGCTGTTTCGAATTTTATACTTGAAACACACTTGACAGTGACATTTCTGTGCTGCCACCTAGTTTCTGCACGCTCCCTATAACCAATAGGCTTGTTTCCACCATCAATAAATTGCAAATCTATATAGTGCGTCAGTTAGTATTGATAAATAATGGTCACGTATTTTTTGATTTTGTAAATCAATGAATATTGACAAAGATAAAACGCATCAAAACTCTGGAGTGGGGGCTCGTGACGTCAGAACGCACTCATAATTATACCACGGGGCGTGACGTATTGAGAAATTTAAAAGCGTCGTATCTTCGTCAATTTTGGTTTATTTAAAAAAAAACGAGTCAAATATTTTTTAATAATCTAATTGATGGACTTATTACATTTTTTTCTGGACAAGCCTATTCTCATAGGATACTCCCAGCCCAGATAATGACAGACGTTACAAACAAAATTAAAGTAGAAGCGCCAGGCTAGCCCGCGAAATTCAAATATTTTTATGTTTTTTGCAATTTGCCGGTCAGTGTGAAGCTGTATGTGGACCAAATACGATTCTCTAAGTTCATGTTTCTATCAAGAATGAATTTTTCATGAAATAATCATTCTGTCGAGCTTCATGAACTTAGAGGGCTATATTGATGATTAAAATGGTTATAATTCTTTAGATAAATACGCGTTACGGTCGCGAATCGTATTTGGTCCACATACAGCTTCACACTGACCGGCAAATTGCAAAAAAACATAAAAATATTTGAAATTCGCGGGCTACCCTGGCACTTCCAACTCAAATGAAACGTATCAGACAGTTGTGTTGCTGGGGAGTTTGTTGCACCACTTCTTCTCCACAGCTATAACACTAGGAAGTGGTGACGGGCGGTCGTTTCGGGGAACGGTTTTTATGTAAATTTTGACCTTCAATAACTGCTGATTTTCAGCCTTGTTTGAATATATGACTTTTGGTTTTGATCTCGGAAGCCGTTGAAGCAATCTTTAAGACATTAGCGAAAAAAAAAATATGTGTCGGCCGGTGCCGTAAAAAAATAACACCATCCCATCACTTCCCGTGGGTGTCGTAAGAGACGACTAAGGGACTCACCAGAGAATGGGCAGCAGCGTTCTCTGTTAAACGCAACACCATACACTGCGATCGCCAACCCGCCTGCCAAGCGTGGCGATTATGGAAACCCCACCCCCTTTGGGGGACGCCTATGTCCAGAAGTGGACGTCTTTCGGCTATTATGACGATGGTAATGATGATGTGTACGAATAAAACCACTAACTTTCTGGTGTTCAGTCGGTACTGCGGCCGGGTCGTACAGCACGGGCGGGTTGGCGGGGTCGAACTGGTACACTGAGCCGTCCGGGTTCGTCAGCGGACGTCCGGTCTGGAAGAGTAAGAAGGAAATGTTTAGTTGGAGTGGAACTCTCTGCCTGCGTCTGTGTTTCCAAAAGCTTACAACCCTAATCTCTTCAAAGTCAGAGTGAACAGGCTCCTTGTGGGTAAGCTCGCTCCATCTTAGACTTTATCTCTGTCATCTCTGACATAGACTAGAGTCAAGAGCAAATCCATTACAAATAATAAAAAAAAAAAGTTGAAAATCTCGTTCAAAATCCCAGAACACCAGATGTTACTTATATTCTGAGTAACTAAATGTATAGGAAGTATTAGTAAGAATATGTTATTTAGGAGCTCGTAGCTAGATAATAACAGCCGCACGGGTCGACCTTCAAGGTTAAAGCAACGCTTGCTATGGTTGGTCTGTGACCATCTTAACATACTGAGTTTCCTCCGTGCCTCGGAAAGCACGTTAAGCCGTTGGTCCCGGCTGTCAATTGTAGATCTTTGGCAGTCGTTACGGATTGTCAGAAGCCAGTAAATCTGACTCCAGTCTTGCCATGAAGTACCGTGTTACCCAGTTAATGGGTTGTGGAGGTCTGGTAGGCAGCCGCTCTACGTAAAATACTGGTATTCGGCTGAATCCGGCTTGACTGGAAGCCGACCCCAATATAGTTGGGAAAAGGCTAGGCAGATGATGAGTAAGAATATGTTATTTTTTGAACATACGTATACCTGCCAGCTTGTCGCGGAATAGGGAATAAGCATGCGATTTTTTAATTTGCAATATTAAACACTTATTAGCTGTTGTAAACGATAATGAAATTATTTTTTCAGTACCTTCATCAGCGATGAAGTTATAAAGCTTCAAAGATTGCAATTAGAAAGAGAAGTCCGATATGAACGTTGACGTCAGAGTTCATGACGCCTATACAGCAGCCATAGAAAACTGCGTTTTCGCGAGAGGGACAGATATATTTGTTTAAAATAATTATATCTCATTTGTTTTGCGAGCAATTTTGATTCTATTTTCACTGTTAGTACTATAATTTTGTATATTATTAGATAAACTGAATAGATAATACTTAAATATTTTTTTCATGCATATTCCCTATTAGTTAGAAAGAGTCACTACGGCCCAGAGGGCTACTCTCTAAGCCCGAAGTCCGTAGTTTCGGGCTTAGTTGCGTTGTATTCTACTCCGTATCAACTAAGGACTTACGATTAGTCCCGAACCCGAACTAAGAATGAATGACAGTAACTGTCAAATAGTGTTGATATTAATTTCTTAGTGGTTAGGTGATACGGAGTAAATACGCCCGCAACTACGGACTTCGGGCTTAGAGAGTAGCCCCCCTGGAACGCAAAGGGCATTAGGAGCAACACGGATGGGTTTTGACTGTATTGTACTCGGTAAGTTACGTAAAACGCTGCTTACGTCATTTTTTAGGGCAGCAGACATGTCAGTAACACACCACGTTAGTCGTAACTGGTATGTGTGTTACAGCTGCTACAACAAATGCTGACATGGCAGAAGGATATGCATTACTTACATGTGGGTGTATGACCATAGCGCCCGGGGAACAGCAGTAACACACCACTATAGTCGTTACTGGTATGTTTGTGACAGCTGCTACAACAAATGCTGACATGGCAGAAGGATATGCATTACTTACATGTGGGTGTATGACCATAGCGCCCGGGGTGACCGCAGACATGTCAGTAACACACCACGTTAGTCGTTACTGGTATGTGTGTTACAGCTGCTACAACAAATTCTGACATGGCAGTAGGATATGCATTACTTACATGTGGGTGTATGACCATAGCGCCCGGGGGGACCGCAGACATGTCAGTAACACACCACGTTAGTCGTTACTGGTATGTTTGTTACAGCTGCTACAACAAATGCTGACACGGCAGAAGGATATGCAATACTTACATGTGGGTGTATGACCATAGCGCCCGGGGAACAGCAGACAGTCAGTAACACACCACTATAGTCGTTACTGGTATGTTTGTGACAGCTGCTACAACAAATGCTGACATGGCAGAAGGATATGCATTACTTACATGTGGGTGTATGACCATAGCGCCCGGGGTGACCGCAGACATGTCAGTAACACACCACGTTAGTCGTTACTGGTATATGTGTTACAGCTGCTACAACAAATGCTGACATGGCAGAAGGATATGCATTACTTACATGTGGGTGTATGACCATAGCGCCCGGGGGGACCGCAGACATGTCAGTAACACACCACGTTAGTCGTTACTGGTATGTGTGTTACAGCTGCTACAACAAATGCTGACATGGCAGAAGGATATGCATTACTTACATGTGGGTGTATGACCATAGCGCCCGAGGAACAGCAGACAGTCAGTAACACACCACTATAGTCGTTACTGGTATGTTTGTGACAGCTGCTACAACAAATGCTGACATGGCAGAAGGATATGCATTACTTATATGTGGGTGTATGACCATAGCGCCCGGGGAACAGCAGACAGTCAGTAACACACCACTATAGTCGTTACTGGTATGTTTGTGACAGCTGCTACAACAAATGCTGACATGGCAGAAGGATATGCATTACTTACATGTGGGTGTATGACCATAGCGCCCGGGGAACAGCAGTAACACACCACTATAGTCGTTACTGGTATGTTTGTGACAGCTGCTACAACAAATGCTGACATGGCAGAAGGATATACATTACTTATATGTGGGTGTATGACCATAGTGCCCGGGGGGACCGCAGACAGTCAGTAACACACCACTATAGTCGTTACTGGTATGTTTGTGACAGCTGCTACAACAAATGCTGACATGGCAGAAGGATATGCATTACTTACATGTGGGTGTATGACCATAGCGCCCGGGGGCACCGCAGACATGTCAGTAACACACCACACAACGCCAGCGTTTTCTACATTGGTGGCTACTGGTATATTTGCGTTCACTGTTGGTTCGGGGCTGGCGCCTCCTGTAAATAAAATTTATTTTGAGAATCTCCGGATAGCTCGTATTTGCATGTATACCTATTAAACAATGTAATATTGTATAATAATAAACTGTCTCCGTGGTCGAGTAGTTTAGGGGTTTTCCTTGTGACCCGGTGGTCGTGGGTTCGATTCCCACGGGAAGCATAGTTTGTAAAGTTGTTTCCAGTTAGGCTAGGACATTGCAGGCTTGAATCACCTGATTGTCTGATAAAAAGATGATTCCGTGCTTCGGAAGGCACGTATGATCACGGCCGCCAAATGGCAGTCGTCAAATAGACCATATCAGAGGCCCTTGAGGCGGTTCAGAAACTCTGACACTAGGGTGTGTGGGGTCGACCTTACTGCCCACACGATAAGAAGAATGTAATATTTATGGAAGTACCCTTCAAACAGTTGAATTGGAAATTAATCGGTGTGTTTGTTCTTGTCAGTATTATAGTGTGTGTGATTGTGTAGCCTCTGTTGGCGATCCTATATATAAATAATATAAAATAAAATACTCAGTCAAACAAAAAAAGAATCATCCAAATCGGCTGACAATTGGCTAAAGTATCGCTGAACAAACATTTTTCATGGGATCTCATCATCACATCCTAATTTATACCTTTCATCATCAGCTCAGCAACATAAGATGACGATTACCAGGCACAAATATCTGAATTGCGTTAGAAAGTTTATGAAAAACATTGTATGTGCCTATAAAATTTGAGGGTTGCCCTCGATTTTCGTGGGATCCCATCATCAGATTCTGACATGGTGACAATGGGACCAATCGAGAAGTATACCCTCTTAGATGAGACAAAAAAAAAACAAATTGGTTCATAAATGACCGAGTTATGAGGTCCCGAATTGAGAACCTCCTCTTTTTTTTGAAGTCGGTTAATAACATAAGTCAATATAATTTTGACGGGTGTAACAATACCCACATCGGCTTAGCATCAGTGTATGCTTATTCTATTGAGTCAATTGACAGTATTTTCTCTATTGGCTAGTTTTTATAAACAAAATTAAAAATAAACAAAAATATGAAATTATGTTCAGCTGTAATACTCAATAGGGAATTATGCATGCGTATTTTTGGAACGAAGTTCCTTATCGCGCGTTGCGACGGAAAAAATTAAGACCAAAAGTTGTAACGACACTTTTTGCTAGTTGTAAGCCGTGCGGCGTGCGCGTGTTTCTCTGTCTGTCTGTCTCTCTCTCTCTCATAGAAAGCAAGCCAGTTACAGAATGGAATGGAATAGAATACACAAATACGATCCTGTATGGAGAATTTAATCCCGATATGGTAGGGACTGACCATTGAGATGCCAAACTGTGGGTCATTAGTTGCCAACGATACGATACCATCTTAGGGAAAAGGATTAAGTCGTGAAACACAGTTATGTTTCTAGTTTTATTACAATTCCTTCACTAATTAATCCTCGCAAGATTTTCTTTGCAAAAATAAAATACATATTAGCAAACAATCATGAAATTATTTTTTAAATACCTTCATCAGCGATGAAGTTATGAAGCTTCAAAGATTACAATTAGAAAGAGAAGTCCGATATGAACATTGAAGTCAAAATCCATGACGCCTACACAGCTGCTATAGTTTTCGCGAGAGAGACAGATATATTTGTTGTAAATAATTATATCTCGTTTATTTTTCGAGCAATTTTGATTTTATTTTTTCACTGTTAGTATTATATTTTTGTACATTTTTAGGTAAACTGTATAGATACTAAATATTTTTTTCATACATATTCCCTACTAGTTGACCCGCGCAATTTCGTCTGCGTCACAATTTTCATTACTGCTCCGCTCCTATTGGTCTTAGCGTGATGATATATAGCCTATAGCCTTTATATATTAGTATAGTATATTTATATCTATACTAATATATAAAGCTGAAGAGTTTGTTTGTTTGTTTACTTGAACGCGCTAATCTCAGGAACTACTGGTCCGATTTGAAAAATTATTTCAGGGTTAGATAGCCCATTTATCGAGGAAGGCTATAGGTAATATATCATCACACTAAGACCAATAGGAGCGGAGCAGTAATAAAAATTATGTCGCAGACAAAGTTGCGCGGGTCAACTAGTATAAGATTAAAACGTTTCTTTCACTAGTTAGTTCCTTTTGAAAATGGTTCCGTTTTTGAAAGCTCTTTTTCTATTTTTATCTGCTTTCCTGTTGATTATGTGTGTCATTTTCTTAACTTTATCTTTTAATTACATCTTTAGGTTACTTACCAGTAGGCGAAGGAGTGATTGAGTCAGTGCTGCGAAGACTGAGGGTCTTGTAGCCAGAGCTGGATGGGGATAAGCGCCAACTGCTGGAAGCCAGGTCACCTGTAACAACAATAGGAGGTGATCAGATGTGTTATACCGCTTAGGGTTCGATTCCCGCACGGAACAAATATTTGTATGGCCTACAAATAGTTGTTCCGGGTCTGGCTGTTTGTGTATGTGAGATTATATGGTGACGTTGCGGATGTCAATCAGCCATAAGCTCTTTTTGTACTTCTCTCGATAAAATAAAAGTAACTGACAGTTTTTCATATATTTTGCTGAGAAAATTGTTGTATAAGTGCAAATTCCAAGTCACAGTGTTAACCAGTTTTTGTGTGGTGTGTAAAATATAATATAATTTAAAAAAACAATAACTAGATTCCAAGTTAATGTTTGGGTACCCGAAACCCTAAATAAAGTTAACACTATTTTCAAAGTGAAGCTAATAAACTGTGCCCAAACTTCCCGTGTGTGCGCGCCGTTACGTTGACAAAGTGACTGACACCACAGGTGTTTACCCGTGCCGTACTCACCATAAAAAATCCATAAACGCGTTTCTTAATACAGCGCCATCTGTTGCCTGAGGTGTGAACGTACTGAACGGATCGATTGCTTTCTGAGACGTAAACAGAGCTTCTGTTTACATAATGGCTAAGTGCGGTGGCTGTGGCAAATTCTTGTCATCAACTGAGGCGGCAAATTGTACCAAGTGCAGGTGCTGGTTCCATCGTGCATGCGTGGGGATACCGAATACCGGCCCAATAGCTACCCCCTGGCACTGCCCCGAGTGCAATAAGAATGTTGTTAGGGATAACCGGGCCGACACGCCGGTAAGGGGGCGACCAGCTGCACGCGAAGAAAGCTCTGTTACGCTAATGGATACCAGCCCCATAAATACAACTGCCCTCGATGCTTCACAGGAGCTCAACCTCAATATCTTGAGGGCAGAGCTAAGATTATTTAAAGAGGAATTTTTAAAGTCAGTTAGAACAGAATTCCAGCGGTTGCGTGATGATCTGTCAGACCTAAGATCATCTCTGAATGGTACGAATGACAGAATGTGTCATTTGGAGGAAAGGGTGGCTCTAGTGGAGGCAAAACTGGCTCAGCCTCAACCATCGCGTTCGTCGGAGGTGGATCAGCTGATTACACAATTAAGAAGCGATATAAACGATCGTGACCAGGAGTTGCTCAGTAATGATCTCCAAATATCAAACCTACCGGAGGTAAGTGGCGAAAATCCCACTCACACAATCATGTTGGTGGCTGCGAAGATTGGCGTCAACATTGAGGCGCGCGACATTGTCAGCGCCGAGCGTGTTGGAGGCAGGCGCATAAACGCCACACAGGCGACTGCGCCGGTGGAGACCCGCCCGCGCTTTCTCGTCGTGCGCCTGGCGCGCCGCGACCTACGGGACGAGCTGCTGGAGGGGGCGCGAGTGCGACGCGGGATGACTTCAGCCGACCTCGGTTTGCCTGGCCCTGCGAAGCGCTTCTACGTGAACGAGCGCCTTACGAAAATAAACCGTGAGTTGTTTCGAGGCGCTCGTGAGGCCGGCAGTCGCTTCGGTTGGCAATTTGTGTGGGCGAAGCGCGGCCGTATACTTGCCCGGTACAAGCCCGGGGACGCCACTACTCACATTCGCTGTGAGGCTGACTTACAGCGAATCTTCCAAACGGTACCAAGTAACGAGGGAAAAGTCACTAGTTAAAAGTGTAACTATTTTGTTTTTGTTTATTTTAATTTCTTCTGCTTTTGCTAGTTATACTTATGTTATGTTAGGTTACTTATGTTCTGAAACTGTCAAGCGGACTATTGTCCTTCAGTTTGGTATACTATATGCCGCTGATTTTAAAAATATGTTATGTTTGCATTGCTGCCACCTATTATATTATTTCATATCTGTAAGTGTGTGTCTCGCGGCGCACCGCATTAAGGTACATGTACAAGGAAACCAGTTTTATATCACTACACTATATTTGTATCCACACCTATCTATTACAAAACTACTGCTTAACGTTATGAACTTGGTACTTATAAACCTAATATTTACAAATTTATTATTTACAGTTATTTTTCGTTATATTCCTTTCACAATTTACTCCATATTAATAGTGATTTTAATTGCAATTGCAAAAATCCAATACTACTATGTTATTATGAATTTATTGAAACAATTGAATCGGTAGGGATGTTATTAAAATTACATAATGACGGATTTATTTTTTACTATCTTAATGATGACTAAAGACAAGTTTTTTAAAGTTGGATTTCTTAATGCTGGTTCGTTGGGTACGGGGCACGATGACTTGATTGGTGTTCTCGACAGGCATTGTTTTGATGTTATGGCCATTAACGAGACTTGGTTGCGACCGGGGGAGGAGGGGCGCGCGCCCGTGGTGCCGGGCTACCGTCTGCGTCACACGCGGGCCGGCGAGTGTGCGCTCGGGGGAGGAGGGGCGCGCGCCCGTGGTGCCGGGCTACCGTCTGCGTCACACGCGGGCGAGTGTGCGCTCGGGGGAGGAGGGGCGCGCGCCCGTGGTGCCGGGCTAACGTCTGCGTCACACGCGGGCGAGTGTGCGCTCGGGGGAGGAGGGGCGCGCGCCCGTGGTGCCGGGCTACCGTCTGCGTCACACGCGGGCGAGTGTGCGCTCGGGGGAGGAGGGGCGCGCGCCCGTGGTGCCGGGCTACCGTCTGCGTCACACGCGGGCGAGTGTGCGCTCGGGGGAGGAGGGGCGCGCGCCCGTGGTGCCGGGCTACCGTCTGCGTCACACGCGGGCGAGTGTGCGCTCGGGGGAGGAGGGGCGCGCGCCCGTGGTGCCGGGCTACCGTCTGCGTCACACGCGGGCGAGTGTGCGCTCGGGGGAGGAGGGGCGCGCGCCCGTGGTGCCGGGCTACCGTCTGCGTCACACGCGGGCGAGTGTGCGCTCGGGGGAGGAGGGGCGCGCGCCCGTGGTGCCGGGCTACCGTCTGCGTCACACGCGGGCGAGTGTGCGCTCGGGGGAGGAGGGGCGCGCGCCCGTGGTGCCGGGCTACCGTCTGCGTCACACGCGGGCCGGCGAGTGTGCGCTCGGGGGAGGAGGGGCGCGCGCCCGTGGTGCCGGGCTACCGTCTGCGTCACACGCGGGCGAGTGTGCGCTCGGGGGAGGAGGGGCGCGCGCCCGTGGTGCCGGGCTACCGTCTGCGTCACACGCGGGCGAGTGTGCGCTCGGGGGAGGAGGGGCGCGCGCCCGTGGTGCCGGGCTACCGTCTGCGTCACACGCGGGCGAGTGTGCGCTCGGGGGAGGAGGGGCGCGCGCCCGTGGTGCCGGGCTAACGTCTGCGTCACACGCGGGCGAGTGTGCGCTCGGGGGAGGAGGGGCGCGCGCCCGTGGTGCCGGGCTACCGTCTGCGTCACACGCGGGCGAGTGTGCGCTCGGGGGAGGAGGGGCGCGCGCCCGTGGTGCCGGGCTACCGTCTGCGTCACACGCGGGCGAGTGTGCGCTCGGGGGAGGAGGGGCGCGCGCCCGTGGTGCCGGGCTACCGTCTGCGTCACACGCGGGCGAGTGTGCGCTCGGGGGAGGAGGGGCGCGCGCCCGTGGTGCCGGGCTACCGTCTGCGTCACACGCGGGCGAGTGTGCGCTCGGGGGAGGAGGGGCGCGCGCCCGTGGTGCCGGGCTACCGTCTGCGTCACACGCGGGCGAGTGTGCGCTCGGGGGAGGAGGGGCGCGCGCCCGTGGTGCCGGGCTACCGTCTGCGTCACACGCGGGCGAGTGTGCGCTCGGGGGAGGAGGGGCGCGCGCCCGTGGTGCCGGGCTACCGTCTGCGTCACACGCGGGCGAGTGTGCGCTCGGGGGAGGAGGGGCGCGCGCCCGTGGTGCCGGGCTACCGTCTGCGTCACACGCGGGCGAGAGTGCGCTCGGGGGAGGAGGGGCGCGCGCCCGTGGTGCCGGGCTACCGTCTGCGTCACACGCGGGCGAGTGTGCGCTCGGGGGAGGAGGGGCGCGCGCCCGTGGTGCCGGGCTACCGTCTGCGTCACACGCGGGCGAGTGTGCGCTCGGGGGAGGAGGGGCGCGCGCCCGTGGTGCCGGGCTACCGTCTGCGTCACACGCGGGCGAGTGTGCGCTCGGGGGAGGAGGGGCGCGCGCCCGTGGTGCCGGGCTACCGTCTGCGTCACACGCGGGCGAGAGTGCGCTCGGGGGAGGAGGGGCGCGCGCCCGTGGTGCCGGGCTACCGTCTGCGTCACACGCGGGCGAGTGTGCGCTCGGGGGAGGAGGGGCGCGCGCCCGTGGTGCCGGGCTACCGTCTGCGTCACACGCGGGCGAGTGTGCGCTCGGGGGAGGAGGGGCGCGCGCCCGTGGTGCCGGGCTACCGTCTGCGTCACACGCGGGCGAGTGTGCGCTCGGGGGAGGAGGGGCGCGCGCCCGTGGTGCCGGGCTACCGTCTGCGTCACACGCGGGCGAGTGTGCGCTCGGGGGAGGAGGGGCGCGCGCCCGTGGTGCCGGGCTACCGTCTGCGTCACACGCGGGCGAGTGTGCGCTCGGGGGAGGAGGGGCGCGCGCCCGTGGTGCCGGGCTACCGTCTGCGTCACACGCGGGCGAGTGTGCGCTCGGGGGAGGAGGGGCGCGCGCCCGTGGTGCCGGGCTACCGTCTGCGTCACACGCGGGCGAGAGTGCGCTCGGGGGAGGAGGGGCGCGCGCCCGTGGTGCCGGGCTACCGTCTGCGTCACACGCGGGCGAGTGTGCGCTCGGGGGAGGAGGGGCGCGCGCCCGTGGTGCCGGGCTACCGTCTGCGTCACACGCGGGCGAGTGTGCGCTCGGGGGAGGAGGGGCGCGCGCCCGTGGTGCCGGGCTACCGTCTGCGTCACACGCGGGCGAGTGTGCGCTCGGGGGAGGAGGGGCGCGCGCCCGTGGTGCCGGGCTACCGTCTGCGTCACACGCGGGCGAGTGTGCGCTCGGGGGAGGAGGGGCGCGCGCCCGTGGTGCCGGGCTACCGTCTGCGTCACACGCGGGCGAGTGTGCGCTCGGGGGAGGAGGGGCGCGCGCCCGTGGTGCCGGGCTACCGTCTGCGTCACACGCGGGCGAGTGTGCGCTCGGGGGAGGAGGGGCGCGCGCCCGTGGTGCCGGGCTACCGTCTGCGTCACACGCGGGCGAGTGTGCGCTCGGGGGAGGAGGGGCGCGCGCCCGTGGTGCCGGGCTACCGTCTGCGTCACACGCGGGCGAGTGTGCGCTCGGGGGAGGAGGGGCGCGCGCCCGTGGTGCCGGGCTACCGTCTGCGTCACACGCGGGCGAGTGTGCGCTCGGGGGAGGAGGGGCGCGCGCCCGTGGTGCCGGGCTACCGTCTGCGTCACACGCGGGCGAGTGTGCGCTCGGGGGAGGAGGGGCGCGCGCCCGTGGTGCCGGGCTAACGTCTGCGTCACACGCGGGCGAGTGTGCGCTCGGGGGAGGAGGGGCGCGCGCCCGTGGTGCCGGGCTACCGTCTGCGTCACACGCGGGCGAGTGTGCGCTCGGGGGAGGAGGGGCGCGCGCCCGTGGTGCCGGGCTACCGTCTGCGTCACACGCGGGCGAGTGTGCGCTCGGGGGAGGAGGGGCGCGCGCCCGTGGTGCCGGGCTACCGTCTGCGTCACACGCCGCGGCCGGCGAGTGTACGCTCGGGTCGTGGTGGGGGTGTGGGCTTTTACCTGCGGCGGGGACTGAGCGCGCGTACTTGTGCTATCGCGGTCGATCCCAGGTTCGAATCAGTCGAACAAATGTGGCTTACGCTCGCAGTAAACGGCAGGAAAATTGCTATTGGTACCGCGTACCGTCCACCTTGGTTTGACCTTGTGCTTTTTCTGGATGCCGTGACAGATTCCCTAAGCTCATTAGGGCATTGTGATCACTACATATTGCTCGGTGATTTTAATGTTAACGTGCTCGATGCAAATGGAATAAAGACTAAAAAACATAACGAGTTTCTGAATAGCCTCAGCCTTAGTCAGTTGGTCACAACCCCTACTCACTTCACAGATACCAGCGAAACTCTCATTGATCTTCTATGTACCGACCTACAAGCTAGATATACGTCTGTTGAATCTTTTAGTTCAATCAACGGCCACTCTGTCATAGTGGGGGAGTTTAATGTGAAGCGAGATAAGTTTAAACCATACGTCACGAAATTTAGGCCACTAAAAAGCATTTGCGTCGACAACTTTGGCATGGATTTGCTGAGTCTATGTCTTGAAAACATTGCAACATTTGAACATGTGAACGATATGGTGCATTTTTTTAACCAACAAATAATCTTCCTGTTCGATGTTCACGCACCGGTTAAGACATGCACTATTAAAGAAAAGTCGTATCCGTGGATAACTGATACGATTAAATTAATGATGCGATTACGGGATGATGCACTGACTAGTTACCGAAAAACAAAGTCTAAATCAAAAGGTGAATACTACAAACAATTAAAAGCCCTGGTAGTGAGTTCTTTGTATAACGAAAAAATGGCGTACTATAAACATAATATAAATAATAATATTAAAAACCCAAAACTATTATGGAAAAACCTTAAATCCACTTTGATGGCCACTAAGTCCAGACAAGACCTTCCGTCGCATTTTGCAGATCCTGACTTAATTAATAACAGCTTTTTGACTGTCCCTGGTAACGCCGTGGCAAGCTTGGAACTTATTAATTACTACAACAATCATAGGCATGGTGATGCCACTTTTACTATCGTTCCAGTGGAGCAGGCTGACATCTCGCGCATTCTCAACAACCTTAAAAGTAATGCTGAAGGCTACGACAACATTACCCTGGACATGATTGCTATGACTCTGCCGCACACGCTACATGTTATTACAGAAATTATAAACCGCTCCATATTAACGTCTACATTCCCCGAGCAATGGAAAATTGCCTCCGTTAGACCTTTACCAAAAAATTCTAATCCGACTAGTTTGAAAGACCTACGGCCCATTAGCATCTTGCCATGTTTTGCGAAGGTACTGGAAAAGGTCGTTAGCCACCAGTTGACACTTTTCTTAGAACAAAATAGTATATTACCAGACTTACAATCAGGTTTCAGAAAGCAAAGAAGTACCTCTACTGCTTTACTGGATGTAACTGATAATGTGCTATCGGCCCAGGATAAGGGGATGTGTACATTGCTGGTTTTACTCGATTTTTCCCGGGCATTTGACGCAATAAATATACCATTACTACTATCCAAGTTAACTTATTACGGTTTCGACCCTGACGCTGCTCGATGGTTCCAGAGCTACCTAAGTGATAGGAAGCAACTTGTAGATTTACGTTTGGGGGATGGCACCACACTTAGATCAGCACTCAGTTGTATAGAGAGAGGAGTCCCGCAAGGCTCTATATTAGGACCGATTCTTTTTATATTGTACTGCGCCGATATTATAAAATGCCTTCAGAAATGCAGGTACCACATATACGCCGATGACGTTCAACTTTATATATCTTTTTATCCAGAAGAGTACGATAGTGCTATAAAAGACCTCAATGAGGACCTTTGCAGAATCGCCGCCTGGTCCGAAGATAATTGTCTGTCACTGAACCCTAACAAAACCAAATTCATGGTTCTTGGCACAAGACAGCAGTTAGCTAAACTACCCGCAAATTTCGTGGTCGAACTCATGGGCAAACCAATTGACCGAGTGTATGAAGCGCGAAACCTTGGCCTTATTATGGACAAGGACCTTCGCTTCGAAAAACATATCGCAGACTCAGTGCGAAACTGCTTCTATCGCCTAAAAGTTCTGTATAAAATGAGGCCGTATCTATCTGAATCCCTTCGGGAACAGCTTGTAGAAAGTCTGGTTTTGTCCAGGCTAAACTATGCAGACACGGTGTACGGCCCGCGCCTACTGGCTCGTACAGACCAGCTCATTCAGAGGGTTCAAAACGCCTGTGCTCGGTTTTGCTACAAGATTCCTCCCAGAAGCCACGTAACGCCTTTCCTGAACAAACACTTCTCTCTTAAAATGAAATCGAGACGTAAACTACACTTGGCCTGTCTGTTGTTCGGTGTCGTAAAATTTCAAAAGCCAGACTACCTCTACAGCAAGCTGAGCTGGATAGCAAGCAGACGAGAATGCGAGAGAAGGCAATGTTCGCAACAACTTTCATCGCATCCCCACAGTACAGCAGCATTCAGGGGCAGTTTCCGTTACGCAGCATCCAAAATATGGAATAATTTACCGCCGCCTATTAAAGCACTAAACACAATCGGTGCCTTTAGAAGACGCTTACGGCAGTATTTAATAGACGCGCAACGAAAACGAGACATAATACACTTGAACCTGTCATTAATATGATGTCAGCTCAGCTGAAAGGATTCGGTTTGTGTCTTTATTGGATAATTATTATAATTGAAAAAGTGACGCCCACCTTCTTTCTTTCCTTCTGTTAATTTCCAGAATTATTTGCTTCTTGCTTAAATTGTTTTCTATCCTTTGTTTTTTTTTTTTTTTTTTGTGTATTACTGGACACTGGACACTAAATTATATTTATGTATCGTTAACTACACTTTAGCATATTATATCTATATTAATCTGTACTCTATTTAATACCCTACAAAACAGGTTTACATCCGTACACTTCAACATAAGGTGCAGTTGAAAACCAGCGTCAGGCAGCGCCTAGTTGTCTGGCATTTTGCTGAACTGGACCTGTTTGGCGCAGCCGCGGGGCACACGATGTTTTTGTTTTTGTAATAAATTTTGCTTTCCCTTTTGTTGTTGCAAACATTGTGTGATTCCGTGTGTGCCAAATAAATTAGTTTTCTTTCTTCTTTCTTCTTTCTTTATATGTGTGTAAACGCACCCACGATACAGGAGAAATGCCTAGTGTGGGGCAACGTTTTTTACATAAAAAAAAAAAAAAACTTTTGAGCAAGAGACAGACCAAGACGAAGGTGGAGACACGAACTTGACTGTTACCGGAAAGACTGGCCCGCAATGGCAGAGAATAAACCGGAAAAGGGACAGGGAGGGTTTTTTCTAAGTATGAAATAGTAATAAAAATAACATGTGGGGCAGTCTTTGGGGACTGCCGATAGAAGTGAAAACTAAGTAACTTGTGAATGTATCGAACTCATGGAAAGCGTTCGGTGACGATGACTCGAGTTGTCGGTGACGACCCAAATAGTGCTCAACACACCTTTAGAACTTTAAACTTCAAAAAATAACCGTCACGGAACGCTCGGCAGATGTGAATACATCTATGTTAATACAAGAATTCATAACTAATAAAATTCTTCTAAATTAGTTCTTCACCGCCCAGGCGGCGTAGTGGGGGCATCACGATTCACGACATGACGTCATGCCGTTTCCGTCACGGCATACGAGTTGGTACTACTGAAAAGGCGCGCCGATAGATGTTTCACATTAAAAAATAGACACTTTTGGCTGCAGTATATGTCAAAGGATAGCTCATAAGAATTGAGTTGTATGGTACTTCCGCCTCTACCCTGGTACAGACATGATGTGGAGTTTACCTTGCCTGCTCAGCAGCCTGGGAGTATGCGGTTCAGCAGCAGCATATCCCCCGAAGCTATGACTCTTGGAGACAGGCCCGCGGGCCCCACGCCAGGAACCGCTGGAGCCAGGCCCGCTGCCTTCTAGGGATTGTACCTGCGGAAGAGGTGAATAGGTATTAACTTACTGTTAGAAGAGTGAACGCCTACGCTAATTAGCAAATACTCCATTGTACATCTACACTAATATTATAAAGAGGAAAGATTTGTTCGTTTGTATTTTTGAATTGAATAGACTCTGAAACTACTGGACCGATTTGAACAATTCTACAAAAAAATCCACACGAGTGTATATTATGGTTAAGGTGAATGCTCCAGGGTAGCCCGCGAAATTCAAATATTTTTATGTTTTTTTGCAATTTGCCGGTCAGTGTGAAGCTGTATGTGGACCAAATGCGATCCGCGACCGTAACGCGTATTTATCTAAAGAATTATAACCATTTTAATCATCTATATAGCCCTCTTTGTTCATGTAGTTCGAAAGAATGATTATTATTCATTCTTTCGAACTACATGAACTTAGAGGGCTATATTGATTTCGCGGGCTACCTTGTAGCATCCACCTTAAGTCATAATGACCGCTTTTTTTCTCAAATTATTCAATCAAAACCCGGGTGGAATGGAACAGTGGTGATTTTAGTACTATGATATTTTATTATCAGGTGAGATAGTGGTCAAACGCGTGCCTATCAATAGTAAAAAAAAAACCTTATCTGTTTAATAATTAAGGTTAGTTATGTACAAGTAAATTACACTTTAAATTATTCTTTTTTTTATTTGTAATGGGTTTGCTCTTGACTCTAGTCTATGTCAGAGATGACAGAGACAACGTCTACGATGGAGCGAGCTTACCCAGAAGGAGCCTGTTCACTCTAACTTTGAAGAGATTTGGGTTGTAAGATTTTGGAAACACAGACGTAGGCGGAGAGTTCCACTCCTTTGCTGTGCGCATTATAAAAGACGTTTGAAAACGCTTAGTGCGAATTGGTGGAATAGCCATAAGGAATGGAAATCGGACCTTTCGTTTAAAAGTTATGATGGGTATAAAAATACTTTAACTAGAAAAATCTAACGTTTAGTCTATTAATAAGTAACATACACGTGAGATTAAGTTCGTGGAGTACTAACTAAACCCGCGCGAACGAAGTCGCGGGCGAAGTGCTATCTATACTAAAATCTAAAGCTGGAGATTTTGTTTGCTTGAACGCGCTAATCTCAGGAACTACTGGTCCGATTTGAAAAAGTGTTTCAGTTTTAGCAAACATATCTATCGAGGAAGCCTATATATCATCACGCTAAGACCAATAGGAGCGGAGCAGACGAAGTTGCGCGGGTCAACAAGTATGTGATAAAAATGAACATTCATCAATTATCTCGACCAGAGAACCAATAGAGAAGATGCAAATACAGAATTTATGAGAATGTTGTCAGTAAAATGATAAAAAAGTATAAAATAAAGGACAATATAAAGTTTTTATTTTGGTTAGTATCGATATTTAACAAAAATAATGAATTAAAGTATCGTGAAACGGAACGTATTTAAAAACAACAATCAGCGTTTAGTAAAGTATCTGCTGTTATGCCAACGAAAAGGCAACCTTATGTCTTTGAGTTAGGACAGTTCTTGACCAGTGATAGACACGAGTGACGTCATCGTTCCTTTTCGCGCGAACCTTTAAACTGTCGGTTTAAAAACGCAATTTTGGCAATAAATTAAATCGTTTTCATTTCTTATTTATGTGGTGGTCTATTCTAGATGGAGTTCTTTAAAATTAAAGCAAAAATGGAAATATTGTATGTTCCCTATTCAACTCATTATTAGGCAAGCAACGTTCGCATTCACATCTCAGTGGTAGTTTGTCAAATGCACCTATAATGGCTTGTTAGGAATCTCTTATCGCTTTTCACCACTAGTTTATTGCCTGTGACTTCGTACACGCATATCCCGTTTTGCAAAAAAAAAAAAAAGTATAATAGATCTTTACCCATAGATTACAGGAAAATCTATAAGAAGTCTGTATGTAGTGTTAAAATAACATGATAAATAACTTCAAAACTATTTACTTTGAAATTATGAAAAAAATATAATTAAAACCCTCACAAATCATAATATCGTGTCAATCATAATGTCGTCATTTGATATGTCACACGATACAGTTTGAAAAACTGTTTCTTTAATTTTCAAGATTGAGCGCCATTCTAAAAAAATATTTATTTACGTATTGTGTCCGTGTTTGGGTCACAGAAGTCCATATACACATATGTACTATCAGAGAAATATTGACCTAGCCAATTTTAAAACAAAATCCTTTGCATAGATGACTAAGACTGATTTGATTGTCGAATGTTGAAAGAAATGGTTTGGGTTTTTTTTTGTGGATGTTTACAAATATAATAAAAAAGAGCCTAAAAACCCGTTAGGTTTGCTCACTACGTGTTGATGACGGTTGCTATTGGTCGATGAGAAACAAAGACGCTGCTATACCGGTCGGGCAGTGCAAGCAATAATTACACTTAAGGTGGCCAGGTCAATATTTCCCTGATAGTACATACCAAATTTTCATAGAATCGGTCCAGTGGATCCGGAGAAAACTGGCTGCGACAGACGGACAGACACCCGAGTGATCCTATAAGGGTTCCGTTTTTTGTTCGGAACCCTAACAAAGAGAACACCTACCTTCAACAGTTTATTCCTGCCGCCTCCTTCTGGTGTCAGCAGCTTGATAGGTCCGGTAGTAAGCCACGGCCACTGCGACTCGTCTTGCTGCAAGCAAATATAATCATTAAAATAATCTATCTAACGTCATATTTTAGGAGATCACTGAAAAAAAGAAAGCTGTGGGCACACCCCACAGCTTTCTTTTTTTTTAGGATGGGAAGTCATCAAATAACTCCTCCCGCTCTCTGCGGAGCGCGCGGGAGTGTGATCTCCTTCACCGTATCGCTGACACAACAGTAATTCAGATTTGTTTGGCCAAAAACTATTCCGCTTTCACAAAATCATCATTTAAAAAGATGTACGACATACCGAGCTGAATATCCTCCGTCTCACTTTCTCGTAGTCCCTCTCCCTCTGCTCCAGCGACTTGCTGCGGTTGTTGGCGAGCGAGCCTGCGCCCGGCTCGTCCAGGGACTGCGTGTCGCGTTTTAGTATGGACCTGCTCAACAATAACATTTTGTTCATATCACTCATATTAGCCGAAAGACGTCCACTGCTGGACACAAGCCTCCCCCACATTTTTTAGGTTGCATAATCGCCACGCTTCTGCGGCGGGTTGGCGATCGCAGTGTACGGTGTTGAGTTTTACAAAGAACGCTGCTGCCCATTCTCTGGTGAGTCCCTCTGTCGCCTCTACGACACCCGAGGGAAGTGATGGGTTGGTATTATTCTTTTACGGCACCATACGGCGAATTTCGGGTTTTGTCCTATATTAAATGTTTTTTTTTTTATAATGAACAGTACATAGAACTCTCTTCAGGGCTTGTAAAAACTTGTTCTTATTATACAACTAGCTGATCCACGTGACTTCGCCTGGGTCACATTTATCTACTCCTCTCCTACTGGTCGTACCTTGAAACTGGTGAAGGGGATGGCTGCAGTACTCACTTAGCATGCGGCGGCTGGTGCTGGTGGCGCAGCGGACTGGGCGGGAAGCAGCACACCTTGAAGCTGATGCAGGGGATGGCTGCAGTACTCATTTAGCATGCGGCGGCTGGTGCTGGTGGCGCAGCGGACTGGGCGGGAAGCAGCACACCTTGAAGCTGGTGAAGGGGATGGCTGCAGTACTCATTTAGCATGCGGCGGCTGGTGCTGGTGGCGCAGCGGACTGGGCGGGAAGCAGCACACCTTGAAGCTGGTGAAGGGGATGGCTGCAGTACTCATTTAGCATGCGGCGGCTGGTGCTGGTGGCGCAGCGGACTGGGCGGGAAGGGAAGCAGCACACCTTGAAGCTGGTGAAGGGGATGGCTGCAGTACTCATTTAGCATGCGGCGGCTGGTGCTGGTGGCGCAGCGGACTGGGCGGGAAGCAGCACACCTTGAAGCTGGTGAAGGGGATGGCTGCAGTACTCATTTAGCATGCGGCGGCTGGTGCTGATGCCACAGCGGACTGGGCGGATAGCAGCACACCTTGAAGCTGGTGCAAGGGATGGCTGCAGTACTCACTTAGCATGCGGCGGCTGGTGCTGGTGCCACAGCGGACTGGGCGGGAAGCAGCACACCTTGAAGCTGGTGCAGGGGATGGCTGCAGTACTCACTTAGCATGCGGCGGCGCAGCGGACTGGGCGGGAAGCAGCACACCTTGAAGTTGGTGCAGGGGATGGCTGCAGTACTCACTTAGCATGCAGCGGCTGGTGCTGGTGGCGCAGCGGACTGGGCGGGAAGCAGCACACCTTGAAGCTGGTGAAGGGGATGGCTGCAGTGCTCATTTAGCATGCGGCGGCTGGTGCTGATGCCACAGCGGACTGGGCGGGAAGCAGCACACCTTGAAGCTGGTGCAGGAGATGGCTGCATTACTCACTTAGCATGCGGCGGCTGGTGCTGACGCCACAGCGGACTGGGCGGGTAGCAGCACACCTTGAAGCTGGTTCAAGGGATGGCTGCAGTACTCACTTAGCATGCGGCGGCTGGTGCTGGTGCCACAGCGGACTGGGCGGGAAGCAGCACACCTTGAAGCTGGTGCAAGGGATGGCTGCAGTACTCACTTAGCATGCGGCGGCTGGTGCTGGTGGCGCAGCGGACTGGGCGGGAAGCAGCACACCTTGAAGCTGGTGCAAGGGATGGCTGCAGTACTCACTTAGCATGCGGCGGCTGGTGCTGGTGGCGCAGCGGACTGGGCGGGAAGCAGCACACCTTGAAGCTGGTGCAGGGGATGGCTGCAGTACTTACTAAGCATGTGGCGGCTCGGGCTGGTGCTGGTGACGCAGCGGACTGGGCGGGAAGGTAGCCGTGCACCACTCCTTGAAGCTGGTGCGAGGATGGCTGCAGTACTTACTTAGCATGTGGCGGCTCGGGCTGGTGCTGGTGACGCAGCGGACTGGGCGGGAAGGTAGCCGTGCACCACTCCTTGAAGCTGGTGCAGGGGATGCGACCGCCTGACGTGCCTGGGAAAAATATACACACATCAGTTACGTATCAGGTACAAAAAAATAAAAATCATTATGAAAGAAATATCAAATTGGTGGCCTCCCTAGACATCTCGAAGGCCTTCTACAGGGTCTGGTATGGTAGCATTATTGGCAAGTTTCCTTCCTTCGGTCTGCCCGCCGGACTGTGTAATTGCATTTCAGATTTCTTGAGGGTTCGGTGTATCCAAGTTGTCACATATGGCTGCTCGCCCAGACTGCTGGATATTAGAGCCGGGGTTCCTCGGTGCTCTTCCTAACATTGTTGGTGTGGTACCTTAGGGTATGCAAACGATAGCACTGTTGCTGAGAGATAAATGTCCAACGCACGAGCTGGCGGGTCGCAGATCGCCGAGTTACTGTCGGTTTTCTATCAGTTGCAATTTTCGGAATGTTCGATAAACCTTTATTTTTATTATTTGTTGTTAAAGCAGCAATAGAAATACACAATCTGTGAAAAGGTACCGCAACACAACATACCGCTCTTAGACACCATCACCGAAGTCTTGTTGCTCATGTCAAGATGGTGCGACAGCTGGAACAGCGCGGCGCAGCGATGTACCAGCATCCGGCCGTATGACGTCATCACCGGGAAGCGGACTATGCAGCGGCTGTAACAGAAGACAACTAGATATTGTTCAAGCTTAAATTCCCGACGAAGGAAACCCATTATCGAAGACTATTTATGAGTTGGTTATGCCCAGGTCGGGCAAAAGGCGACGATGGTTTTAAATAATTTATCTGTGACAGCCCGGAGTTTGGAAGTTGGTGATTGACACCCCTGTGTCTCAGTCGGCGACCTCTCGCGTCCGGCCCAGATTCAATCCATGGTCCGGAGCGAGGAGGCATGGGAAGCGATCACAGCAGTAATGCTAGCGAAGGAGGAGGCCGAACGCGTGAGAGAGAAAACTCACGCCCCGTCCGCCGGAACAGGAGAAGTCGCCCCGGGCGTCGGGACGAGCTGGGCGATTCCCGGCCGCCGTAGGCGCGGGGCAAGGACAGCGAGCGTTGGGTGGTTCGCCGTCCAATCAGAACCAGGCCCGGTGGCTGATGGCGTGATATGTTCCACGCGCGCCTCAAAGAGCTGTCAGCATAGAACAAGGGGTCCGCTAGGGACAGTGCCTGCCAGATTTGTGGGATTTGTTCGAAAGAGTCACCGTGACCCTGGAACGCAAAGGGCACTAGGAGGAACACGGATGAGTTTCACGTGTTTTTGCTGGTACTGCCTCTCTCTCCCAGGTCATGTTGGATTGCGTCTCATCGGCCTATGAGAGTGATGGAAGAGAGGGAGTGCAACTGTGACTGCACGCACAAGCATGTATATAATATGCGCCGCGCTGATCGCTAGTCTCTGTTGAGTTTGGCCGCCTTGGCCAAAGACGATCAGGAGTCATTTTAAGATTTCTACTAAAGTGAGACTTGAAGTTCACCACCTCCTCGTAGCGATGCGACCAGGTCAACTGCTAGTGGAACAGCATGACGTCTGCTTACCCCGTGTCGTTGACAAGCGAATGCAGCTCTCTCTCTATCTTGAGCAGAGCCATCCGGTCGCGCATGTTCTTGTTCAGCGTGTCCTTGATGAAGTTGACCAGCTCCGGACCTGTGGGCTCGTAGCGGTCATCTGCAATAGGTAAGGCATATATTTAAAGTGTAATTAGAACGCGATCCACGATCAACATCAATCATCTGATCCGTGGATCGCGTTCGAGATTGAATTCGTACTGGCGGCCTTCGGTCTTTACGAGCGAATTCGGTCAGTAAGCGATCGGTAACTATGTCAGCTCGCCAGGACTTTCTGAGCCGCCTTCAGCAATGCTACCGATCCTCGCAATATTATGTTAGATAGTATTCAGGTTACATCTGGGGTAGTTTACTACACGGACCTTGTAGAAACCAGAACAAATTTCCGTGCGTTCAAGCGATTTTGCCATACCTATTACTGGAATCAAAAGTAGCTCACAATTAAGGATCCATTAGTTTTAGCGGTGAGATATAATCCGTGGTGCTTGGCAACTGGGCTTAACCCAGTTATATTTGTCCCTTGGTGCCTATTGGCCTAGTTCTATTCTGTCTCCTGCTTGATACGGAGGGAAGTGGAAATTATATATTTATTTCCTACTCCTCCGCTGTAATTTTCTGATTAATTTCGTTGCGGGATCCAAGACAGTTGAATTGTTTCTCCAGGACTCGTCAGGCTTCATTGTCTCGGCGTTTTTCTGGTGGTCGCCATTGTTGATTCTGGCTTTCAGGAGTTGCAGTGGTTGGGAATGTGTGGCGGGCTTGTCCCAAAGAAAAAAACGCTGCCGATCCTTTGGCACCTATTGCGAAGTGATCCCATACTCAAATGTTATTTCGACGGCCTAGTAGGTTCGGAGCGAATTGGTTCTGACAGACAAATAGACAAACAGACACAGGAGTGATCCTATAGGGTTCGTTTATTTCATACGGACGTTTATTTCTTACCCGAGTCATTTCTTGTTAGCGTCCTTGGTCTGGGCTCTTTGCGCTCTGGGCATCTGAAAATAAACAATCTTACTGAATTATTTCATTTTACAAGAATTCGTTTTAGATACCCATTATTTTTTAATTTAGGAACGGGCTTGCTCTTGACCACAATCACGCCTGATGGAAAGCGATAGATGAGATCTATGACGGAGAAAGCGTGCCCAGAAGATGCCTCTTCACATTTTACAGGGGGATATTTCTCGTATAAAAATATGATTTTTTAGTTACACAGACAGTCAGAAAATAACAGATACTTATTTTTTCGTTATATTATATGAAAAAACCAAAGATCATCATCTGCCTAGCCTTTTCCCAACTACATTGGGGTCGGCTTCCAGTCAAACCGGATTCAGCTGAATACCAGTGTTTTACGTGGAGCGGCTGCCTACCGGACCTCCACAACCCATTAACTGGGTAACACGGTACTGCTTGGCAAGACTGGAGTCAGATTTACTGGCTTCTGACAATCCGTAACGACTGCCAAAGATCTAAAAATGACAGCCGGGACCAACGGCTTAACGTGCTTTCCGAGGCATGGAGGAAACTCGGTATGTTAAGATGGTCACCCATCCACAGACCAACCTTGGCAAGCGTTGCTTAACCTTCAAGATCGACCCGTGCGGCTGTTATTATTTAGCCACGAGCTCCTCAAGCTTCCACAGATCTCTATTTGTCACCATGTCACGCTTTTTTTTTTTTAAAATAAACCAAAGAACGCAGTAAAGTTCAGGTGCAGGGCTTATTAGCTTGCCAGGGTTACGGAATCGTTCGATAGAGGCACCGTACCCTGGAACGCAAAGGGCACTAGGAGGAACACGGATGGGTTTTAGTCAGTAAGAGTCTGACACTCCCTTCTGCTCTGCCCGGAGCGGTTTGATGTGATAAGAAAACCCGGCCAAGTGCGGGCCGGACTCGCCCACCGAGGGTTCGTACTTTGTAGCTATTTGTTATGATTTAAATATGATAAATGTGTAATTTTCAGACTTTTCCCTATACTTGTAGTATAGGACGGTATTACTTGCCAAATTTCATTGTCCTAGGTCAACAGAAAATACCATATACATTTTGAGTGTCGAAATATACTTTTTTGCGGCATAAACGACCGTATCTTTTGTTTACGTTAACTTAGAAGTTTGATTTTCACAACTGCAAGGGGCCATAGACCTGAGTATATGGTTTTAATTTCAACTTGATACCTCCACGCGTTCCCGAGATAAAAGTTCTTGATAGACAGACGGACAGACAACAAAGTAATCCAATAAGGGTTCCGTTTTTTCCTTTTAAGGTACTTACGGATCCCTAAAAAGGTTGGTTACGTCACTTCTACGTGTACTATCGTAAAATGACCTGTATTTTAGGTAATCTAAACGGAATTGAACTGGAAGGACTAAATTGTTTTTTCTTTAGTAATCAATTTTATTGATAATATTTAGAACTGTGAAAAGGTTGTCACGACTGAGGGAGATAGCATGATTTCGTAAGTTTTCCTTAACATTGGGTATTTAAAAATACTGTAGTTTTTATATTTTTTTACTAGTTGACCCGCGCAACTTCGTCTGCGTCACAATTTCCATTACTGCTCCGCTACTATTGGTCTTAGCGTGATGATATATAGCCTATAGCCTTCCTCGATAAATGGGCTATCATACACTGAAAGAATTTTTCAAATCGGACCAGTATTTCCTGAGATTAGCGCGTTCAAGTAAACAAACAAACAAACCTTTCAGCTTTATATAATATATTACTAGTTGACCCGCGCAACTTCGTTTGCGTCACAATTTTCATTACTGCTCTGCTCCTATTGGTCTTAGCGTGATGATATATAGCCTATAGCCTTCCTCGATAAATGGGCTATCTAACACTGAAAGAATTTCTCAAATCGGACCAGTATTTCCTGAGATTAGCGCGTTCAAGTAAACAAACAAACAAACTCTTCAGCTTTATATATTAGTATAAGATAGATATAGATATATAGATTCTGTAGTTTTATTATTACTTACCTACAATAATATAGTTGGTCGTCGACATCGAGGCTGCTCGATTTCCTCATCGTGTCGTTATTATTTGATGCGCCTGTCAAAATAAAAACGTTACTTTTACGTTCAGTTAATTTTTATTTTACGATTAAATATAAAAAAAAAAATCTGTACGATCGTATTTGGTCTGCAATAAAGATTTTTATTATTCCGTTTATTCAGTTTTCTTTTCATTTAAATTATCATTTAAAAAAAAGAAAATTAATTTGTTAGAAAAAATCTAATTACATTTGAAAAGTTCAGACAGGTGTTTTGCATAAGAATGCACATTCGTGGAATAAAAGATTAAAATATATTTTATTCGGTGAAATATCAAAATAATATTATTCAGCTAGGTATATGTTCTATCTGCGGAATCTGTTCGAAAGAGGCACCGTAGCCCTGGAGCGCAAAGGGCACTAGGATGACCACGGATAGGTTTTAGTCAGTAAGAGTCTGTCACTCCCTCCCTCACCCAGAGCGGGAGAAGTCATCTTATGATTTCCCATCCTTAAAAAAACAAAATAATTAACACTGTACACTTTTGCTGTCCCGCACATAACATATTACAAAACCGGCCAAGTGCGCGTCGGACTCGCACACGGTTCCGTACCATAAACCTTAATTTTTATTATTTGTTGTTATAGCGGCAATAGATAATACACAATCTGTGAAAATTTGAACTGTCTACTTATTACGGGTCTTGAGATACAGCCCGCTGACATACAGACGGACGGACGGACGGACAGCGGAGGCTTAGTAATAGGGTTCCGTTGGTTACCCTTTGGGTACGGAACCCTAAGAAGGTATATGTACTATTCACCTATGTCATGGTCATCGTTGTCCGCACAGTCGTCAGGGCACACGATGCCGGAGTCCTGCTTCGTCGCGCAGTAGTGGCGGCGGCGACGACCTCTGAAGAAGAATAATAACAATAATAACATCTCAAGAGGCTCTCGTTGGGCAGCTGGATCAAGGGCTTGATCCAGAAAGCTGTACTCCTGGACACGGCGCGTATAGTGAGGAGGTTCCTCTCTCAGGAGCCCTGACCACCGATAGCTTGGATCCTGTTCTCGATACCGGTGCGCTACTGTTTTTTATATCTTTAAATATATTTTTTTTTTTGTATTTTTTATAGAAATATTTTATTAATAAATGGAATGATATAATTAAACTTTTATTTCGGGTGGCATAGACCCATACAAAACTTAATCTAGTTAACACAGTACGGTACACACTTATTTGCTATGACTCGCCACACCAACGCAAGTCGTGACCCAGTGATTTTGGAAGGGACAATCGAAACGTACAGCTGAGGAGCTCGTGGCTAAATAATAACAGCCGCACGGGTCGATCTTTAAGGTTAAGCAACGCTTACCAAGGTTGGTCTGTTGATGGGTGACCATCTTAACATACCGAGTTTCCTCCGTGCTTCGGAAAGCACGTTAAGCCGTTGGTCCCGGCTGTCATTTGTAGATCTTTGGCAGTCGTTACGGATTGTCAGAAGCCAGTTAATCTGACTCCAGTCTTGCCATGAAGTACCGTGTTACCCAGTTAATGGGTTGTGGGGTCTGGTAGGCAGCCGCTCCACGTAAAACACTGGTATTTAGCTGAATCCGGTTTGAATGGAAGCCGACCCCAATATAGTTGGGAAAAGGCTAGGCAGATGATGAATCGAAACGTACAGCTATCGCGTCCAGTATGCTGTTGTTGCTACCCCGCATACGAGCCAGCAGAGAAGCTGCTTTTTTACGCATGATGACCTGGAAACTATCAGTGTGCGCTTCAGCAAACATCCCAGATGCACTGCACCTGCATGGCAGACCCAAACAACATTCTGAACGCATTGTAATAACATCACTGTTACAAAAACGAAGTTTGGATGGACAGATATTTGTTACTCGGATCTGAATGCGCAAAGAGATAGATTATAGTCTGGAATATCAGACAGGCTACTCTCATCCAGGGAGATATTTACCCTTAGTCCTCGGAAAGCACGTTGCAGCTTACAGCGTGACAGACATTACAAATAATCAGCCAAAAAATATGACACCAGTCTTGTCTAGACCCTTAGCGGTATCGTATTGTGCCTACTGGGGCTGGCACCGTAACCCTGGAACGCGGTGGGCACTAGGAGGAACACGGATGGGTTTTAGTCAGTAAAAGTCTGACACTCCCTCCTGCTCCACCCAGAGCGGGAGGAGTCATTTGATGATTTCATATCATTAAGAAAAAAGGGGGTATCGTATTATTCAGTTAATGGGTTTTATAGGCAGTCGCTCTGTGTAAAACACTGGAACTCAGCTTCATCCCGTTATACTCGAATCTGTACCCATTTGTTTATGATGTCGTAGTGTGACCTACCTGCAGTGGACGCAAGCGGCACAGTAACCGCAGACGCAGCTGATGCGCGGGTTATTTGACAGTAGGTCTCGCGGCGCATCCGAGTACCATCGGCGAGGGCGGTGTCTTTCATGGTGGATCTCATCCCAACCACCTGATGTTATCTGCCGAAAACATACTGCTATTGAGGAAAATATGCACAAAAAATACGACGGTAAAAGCAACCGCAAATTAAATAATTACAGGAAAATAACGGGTTTGTAGACAAGGTCGTTGTTCGCTAATCGAAATCCGTGTTTAGGCCTATTCAAACCTACACATTATTTGCTACCCGGAGCGGTGGGTATGCGAAAAAGTCGGTTATTCTACTGTTCAAACCAAAGTGGACATCACTATCGTTATCATCATCATCATCATCCGCAGCCCGACTTCGCCCACTGCTGAGAACAGGCCTCTCTTTTCTTGTGCCAATCCCCACGTTCCTGTTCCAGTCTCATCCACGGTTTTCCTGCGATAGCAACAATGTCATCCGTCACTCGGTCACTGCCTTCCTCTACCTATCATCACTGCGCCTATAGGTAACTTAAATAACTGGCAAAACTATTGAACGCCACCACCGCGCCGTGGTGGAACCTGATTCGCTAAGCAAGCAAAAATATACCGTGTACCTGGGCACTGGGTACTGGTTTTCCTTGTTTCGATCTAACCGCGAAATTCCGTTTAAAGTACCCAACAGGATGCAGCGCGAAACGAGGAGCTCGTGACTAGATAGTAACAGCCGCACGGGTCGATCTTCAAGGTTAAGCAACGCTTGCCAAGGTTGGTCTGTGAATGAGTGACCACCATAACATTCCGAGTTTCCTCCGTGCCTCGGAAAGCACGCTAAGCCGTTGGTCCCGGCTTTCATTTATAGATCTTTGGCAGTCGTTACGGATAGTCAGAAGCCAGTTAATCTGACTCCAGTCTTGCCATGAAGTACCGTGTTACCCAGTTACTGGGTTGTGAAGGTCTGGTAGGCAGCCGCTCCTCGTAAAATACTGGTATTCAGCTAAATCCGGATTGACTGGAAGCCGACCCCAATATAGTTGGGGAAAAGGCTAGGCAGATGAGATGATGGAGATGCAGCGCGAAACCGAGGGAAATTTATCGCTACCGCTCTGGGTAGCGAATACCGCTTAAATCTGAAGAAGCTCTACTAAACTCATTTCTACCAGTCAAGATTGTCCAATAATAACAGAAGTCCCATGTAAAAAAAATGCTGTTACTCAGACCCAAATAGTTTTTGGATCCTTTTGGTTTTAATCAAGAAAACAACAAATAAATAAATTATAATTGATTAATAGAACACTCACCTGAATCTCAACGGGTTGTTTCTTCTTAAAATCATCGCTATCACTATGTTTCACATCACTACTGTTTACCACATCACTACACCTAACACTAACATGACTAGAATCCTCACTCACACTCACAGTTCGTTCATTACTCGATTTTTCCACTGTAGCGCCGGAGTTTGCTACGCTAGGCGGCGAGCTTCCCACGCTAGGCGACGAGTTTCCTACACTAGGCAGCGTTGTGATATTGCTCGTGGCGTTTCCAGCGTCATTCGTTCCATTTTCGATGTGAATCGCAGCGTTACCAACATGACTGGCAGCGTTTCCGACGCTAGGCGCAGTATTTCCGACGCTAGGCGACGTGTTTCCGACGCTAGGAGTCGAGTTTGCGACACTAGTGGCGGAGATTGCGACTGTAGGAGTGGTTGGTTGCGCGGGCGACAACGCGCGCGGTGGTGAATGCGTTTCGCGTATTGCTTGACTGCGTACCAGTTGTTTTGATTTGAAGCTCTGGAAAGATAGAAAAGGACCAATTATTATCATAATATTAGGTCTTTACCTATGAAATTGCCGTTCTGCAGTAGGTACTGGCCATTTCAAATCAAAATATTTTTTGTTTGGCTAAGAATTCTAATTTCAAATTAATTTTATTTTAAAAACATGTTTTTTTTTTCCAAAAGTAGTCATTTGTTTATTGATTAGTGTTAAATTTTCATCGCATTTCAATCTTTTTCGTCATCATGGATACGTTAAAAATTCGAGTAATTATGGAATATGAATACCGTCGTGGCAGCAACGCGGCACAAGCGGCACGCAACATTAACGACGTTTACGGAGCTAACACTACAAACCAACGCACCACCTGTTATTGGTTTGCTCGCTTCCGTTCTGGAAATTTCGACCTGAAAAATGAACCTCGCGGTCGTCCGAAGACTTTGGTCGACAATGACGAATTAAAGGCGATTGTGGAAGCTGATGATACACAATCTACGGCTGAATTAGCAGCAGCTTTCGACGTTAGCGTCAAAACAATATTGGTCCATTTGCGTCAAATTGGCAAGGTAAAAAAGCTTGACAAATGGGTGCCCCACGAACTCAATGATCGCCAGCGCGAAGTACGCGTCGAGACGTGCCTTGCACTGCTCAACAGACACACAAATTAAGGAATTTTGAACCGCATTGTTACCTGCGATGAAAAATGGATTCTGTTTGATAACCGCAAGCGCTCAGCAAGTTGGTTGGATCCTGGTTCAGCACCTAAACAATGCCCTAAACGAAAACTTACACCTAGAAAAGTGATGGTCACTGTTTGGTGGTCTAGCGCCGGTGTGATTCATCACAGCTTCTTACCAAACGGGGTGAGCATTACTGCAGATGTGTACTGTGAAGAACTGAACACAATGATGGAGAAGCTGGCACGTCTCCAACCAGCATTGGTCAATCGCTCGTCTCCGCTGCTCCTACACGACAACGTGCGACCTCATACTGCACAGCAGACGGTCTCCAAGTTGCAAGAACTGGGGTTGGAAGCTCTCCGTCATCCACCCTACTCACCAGACCTTGCGCCTACAGACTACTACTTTTTCCAGAATTTGGATAACTTCTTGGCGGGAAAAAAATTCAATACCCGAGAGGCAGTACAAAATGCCTTTGAAGAATTTGTTGCCTCCCGTCCAGCTGATTTCTTTAAGAAGGGCATCAATAAACTGCCACTGCGTTGGCAAAGATGCATTGATTGCATGGGTGATTACTTCGATTAATACAAATAAAAAATACATGAAAAAAAATCGTTTAATTTTTTTCATACAAAACGGCAATTTCATAGGTTAAGACCTATTATTAAAATTCTTCCGTTACTGACTGATAGAGCGACTGACAGACAACGTACAGCCGAAACTACTGGTCGTAGAAAGCTCAAATTTGGCATGTAGGTTCCTTGGGGAGTGTAGGAGAGGAGCACCAAGATAGGGTTTCCCGAAAATCCCACGGGAACGGGAACAACGGATATAAGCGCGGGCAAAATCTATTTTTTCATAAATTGTAATGTACGACCAAAAAACGTAGATATTTAGCTTATTTCAAACAAATTACTTTCGCACATAACGGGCGTGTCTGTCATCTTAATATATAAAAAAAAGTCGGGTTTGTTCGAACACTTATAACTCAAGAACGGCTGGACCGATTTTCATGATGTCTGTGTTTTTGGATTAGTCTTTGTCCGGAATAGCACAATAAGTATTGAAATATTAAAAAAAAACAGTAAGTAGTTAGGTAGGTAGGGAGGTAAGGAGGTAGGTAAGTAGGTAGGGTAGCCAGTTGGCGGGAGCGAAGCCGCGCAGGTCAGCTAGTTTACATATAAAATAAAGGCTCCTTCTGGGTAAGCTCGCTTCATCGTAGACTTTGTCTCTGTCATCTCTGACATAGACTAGAGTCAAGAGCAAACCCATCTCAAATAAAAAACAATTGAATTCTTAACAAGCAAGCCGAACGCTTAGGCCGATCGTGCCTCTCTATCGTTTGTATCGCGCTCTCACATGCGGAACGTGATACTTTTTATTCGTGCGCGCAGCTAACGTTCATTGAAGAAGTTATCACGGAAAAAAATAATTGGAGTTCCGTAAATAAAAAAATTGTTTAATTAAAATATTGGCAAAAACGTAGGTATTCGAAAAAAATATACAAGCTAAACTTGACTGTAATATTGCGTTCAACATTTCAATTCTTTGATTTCAGTGCCGAATACAGGTATTATTGAATCTAGGTGTACAATGTAGGAACTGAACATAAACATACACCGCAAAGAGCTATAAGATATTATTCTACCACCATTACATCATTCTCAATGCCAAGGTCTAAGGCACTTGTCTCACCGCCAGCGAGTAAGCGAGTAGTTATCGATCGACCATTTTCTCGCTGAGGAAAGGGACAAAAGTTACAGATCTCGTGTGAGTAAAAGAGACACATACATTCATAGTCGATAACTGGCTATTCACACAACCGGCAAGCGGACGTTGAGTTGATCGCAGCGAAACGAGCTATCAAAGATTATATACTCGCTCAGCGACACTCGCTCGGCGATGCCCACTTGGCGGTCGGAACTCACCAAACAGTGCGGGCCGGAGCGAGTACAGTGATATATAGTGATCGCCGGCGGTGAGACAAGTGCCGTAGAGCACTTTTCTCACCGCCGGCGATCAGCGAGTAGCCAGTAAAACTTCAAAGTCGAAACAGTTGCCGATCAAAGAGTAGCGAGTGAAAAGTTTCAATAGTTCGACGGGCTTTTAATCGCACTACTCGCTCTGGCCCGCACTATAGGTAGAAATTACCGCTGTTTGGTGAGTTCTGACCGCCAAGCAAGCATCGCCGAGCGAGTGTCGCTGCACGAGTACAATCTTTGATAGCTCTTGTCGCTGCGATCAACTAGAGGTAAGACCACAGTGTAAATAGCCAGCTATCGACTATGAATGTATGTGGCTCTTTTACTCATACGAGATCTATATCTTTTGTCCCTCTCCTCAGCGAGCAAATGGTCGACAGCAACTCGCTTCCTCGCCGGCGGTGAGACAAGTGCCTAAGGCACAAGGTCTAACAGTAAGGTCTGGTGTACGTTAGTAATGTTACGTGTTATCTGACAAGGCTATAAGGTAACGTTAGTGTTACTTCTTGCTAATGAGGAGTTCTAGGTCGGAAAGTGATTAATTTGGTCTATAATGGTAGTAGTTTTTGTTTTATAAAGATAGGGGTTCTATTAAACAAGTATGCTAATAAATATCTTAGTTAATATTTACAAACTGAGTACAGTTACAAACTGTCAAAAATGCCTCCATTTTCCATCATTTTCAGGGTTCCGTACCAAAGGGTAACCAACGGAACCCTATTACTAAGCATCCGCTGTCCGTCCATCAGTCCGTCCGTCCGCCTGTCTGTCTGTCAGAGGGCTGTATCTCCATAACCGTAATAGGTAGAGTTGAAATTTACACAGATTGTGTAGGTATTTCTATTGCCGCTATAACAACAAATAATAAAACTTAAGGTTATGGTACGGAACCCTTCGTGTGCGAGTCCGACTCGCACTTGGCTGGTTTTTGACAGATTACGACTGAGATGCGAATGCAAACGTTAGCTTATAAATTAAAGATGAAAGAAAACTAGTCAAACACACAAAACAAAAGCACCAATCACAAATAGACACTCTGGTCATAATAATCTATAGTCTATAACTATACGAATATTATAAAGAGGTAAAGTTTGTGCGGATGTAGGGGGTAATCTCTTGCTGGGGCTGCGGACTTCGTTCGAAAGAGGCACCGTACCCTGGAACGCAAAGGGCACTAGGAGGAACACGGATGGGTTTTAGTCAGTAAAAGTCTGACACTCCCTCCTGCTTTACCCAGAGCGGGAGAAGTAAAAAAAAAAAGGGGGTAATCTCTGGATCCACTGAACCGATTTTGAGAATTCTTTTACCAATAGAAAGCCAGGTTATTTGTGAGTGTCATAGGTTATATGTTAATCCGAAAACTGCCGCCCAGTGAAGTGGACACGGATCAGCTATAAATTATGTACAAAGAGAAATTAAAAAAAAAACATCCACTTTGCTGTCAAGGGAAAGTGCCCAGAAAACAGGCAGCATTGCTGCTTTGAATGGCATTGCAGATTTTTTACCCGAAGAACAGTCTCATCTGTGGTTAAGTGACCAATCTGCTTATTGATGTCCCGAAATAATTATTGTGACCGTACTATTCATGATGATGAATGAATAGTACGGTCTACCTGTGCAGGTATGCCTGTCTATATTTTTCTTTATTAATGATGGGTTTGCTCTTGACTCTAGTCTATGTCAGAGATGACAGAGACAAAGTCTGCCATGGAGCGAGCTTACCCAGAAGGAGCCTGTTCACTCTAATATTGAAGAGATTAGGGTTGTAAGCTATATATATGGCTTAATTTAGAGGCAGTTCCACTCACCCTGTTCCTGTTCAATTGGCTGGTCTCCTCGGAGCCAGCGGCGGCGGTCTTCTCCACTTCCGTAGTCTCCATTGCTTATTTTTTCACACTGGAATTTAAAGGACGAGAGTTTTAGGATTATATTGCTTCAGCAGAAACATTGGCTGGTCCTGAGACCGCAACATCTGCCTAGCGTTTTCTCAATTATATTGGTGTCGGCTTCCAGTCAAATCAGATTCTGCTGAATACTAGTATTTTACATCGGAGCGGCTATCTACCAGACCTCCACAACTCATTAACTAAGTAACACGGTACTTCTTGGCAAGACTGGGTCATATTTAAGCTGGAGACAAACTGGTCCCAAGTACGCAACGTATGCAACCCATTATGATAACAGGACTGTTGATTTTGTATGAAAACTATGCAATAGAGACACACTTATCGTATGCAACGCAACATACGATACGATACAAAGCGTTGCATACGTTGAGTACGTAGGACCAGTATGTCTCTCGCTTAATTGGCTTCCCGACAATCCGTAACGGCTGCCAAAGATCTGCAAATGACAGCCGAGATCAACAGCTTAACATGCTTTTTGAGGCACAGAGGAAACTCGGTACGTTAAGATGGTCACCCATCCACGGATCAACCTTGGCAAGTGTTGCTTAACCTTCAATCAACATCGACCCGTGCGGCTGTTATTATTTAGCCACGAGTTCCTCAACATATTTGGGAAAAACCTAGGCAGATGGACTGAAGAGATTTTTGTTTAATCAGGATTTAGATTTTCATTGACATTAGAATGATGTGTACCCATTTCAAGAGTACCAAAGCAGCGTATAGGGTTTCTTTAGCTTTCGATATTTTACCGAATCAAATGATATATGCGGAAAAAGTAGATAAATGTATATAATACTCTTCAAGGCGACGTTTAAAAATAGAACATTAAAGACATGATATTGGTTTAAAAAAAAACTGGCATGTGGGAATCGAACCCATGTTAATATAATTTTGTATCAATTTTCCTTAAGTTAATTATTAATTAGAAATTAAAATAATACTAACCTTCACTCACTCTTTAAATATAACACCTCTAAAACACAGTTTTTTTATATATAAAGGGGGAAAAATTATTACTTATTATTTATTAGAGATTGGACCAACACTGTCTACTACTAAGAGAAGGCAACTATTTAATATTACATCCATAAACTACAGAGTTTAAAGCCTCTTTAGTGAAAAACTTTTTTTTAAAACGAAAAAAAAATCCCGCGCTTATGTTGGTAACTATAGTTTGGAACACAGTATTTTTATGTTGGTAAGCTCGTATTTCTTTTTTATTTTTAGTTTTTTTATGGCTTTTGTTCTGTGCGTGCGTGGACGGTTGTTGACGGAGCGCATTTTTTTTTAAATTCGTTAGTGCAAGGTGGAGGAAAACTGAGGGAGAGTCGAGGAGTCTAGTTGATGCTTCTGCGGTACCACGGACGCCATGTGTCTGAAACAAGAAGAAATATTTTTTTAGTACTTAATGGTTTTTTAAGGGTCTCAGTGGATAAGAACTGGGTGTAATTATAACCATCATATCAGCCGAAAGACGTCCACTGCAGGACAGGCCTCCCCAAAAGGGTTTGCCATAATCGCCACGCTTGGCGCTTGCGGGTTGGCGATCGCAGTGTATGGTCTTGCGTTATACAGAGAACGCTGCTGCCCATTCTCTGGTGAGTCCCTTAGTCGCCTCTTACGACACCCACGGGAAGTGATGGTATGGTATTATTCTTTTACGGCACCGGCCGACACCATACGGCGTAGCGTACGGGTGTAATGGCGCAATCCAAAGTTGCTTTTGTTCAAAAGACTGCTATTGCTTTCGTTCGTCTACTCGTTTTTAAGATTCCGTACCCAAAGGGTAACTAACGGAACCCTATTACTAAGCATCCGGGAGCGGCAGAGCATCCGGGGGCGGAGCAGAAGGGAGTGTCAGACTCGCACTGACTAAAACCCATCCGTGTTCCTCCTAGTGCCCTTTGCGTTCCAGGGTACGGTGCCTCTTTCGGACGAAGTCCGCAGCCCCAGCAGGTCCTTAACCCCCTTGTCTCCACCAAAATTAATTAGGTAGGTACTTATAGTAAATTATGCCGCGGTAAATAAATACAGGGTAATTTGTAAAATACCAGAAACCTCTTAGGCAGTGAAAGTACTCATGATTATAAGCGACTTTTACTTTGGGAAAACTCCGAAAGCTCGAGAAAAATATCAGCTGTTTCATTGGCTAAATATTGCATTTTGTATGAAACAGTTGATATTTTTTTCGAGATTTCGGAGTTTTCCCAAAGTAAAAGTTGCTTATAATCATGTGTACTTTCACTGCCTAAGAGGTTTCTGGTGTTTTACAAATAACCCTGTATATATAGTAAATTATGGGTAATTAGGCCGCGGTGACTTCCTCGAATAAATTCCGCAACCCTAGCAGCCGCGAGTGTAGTAGTTACTTTAGATTACCTGTACATAACATTACAGATAAACCTACATGCTATGGATCAATGTGATCAAACTCGATCATTACTATCCCGCGCCCGTACTCGTCAATGGTTATGATTTTGTAAATGCTACGGACAAATGTATAATGTATTGTTACGCGCCAGAATTAATACTAGGTACATAACAACATTTACGTACATGTGGCGCCATCTAGTATCGAGTATCGGAATTACTGAGGTCAAGATGGTTCCATACTAGGACATCCGGCGACTGGGGTCAGTATTGAATTCGCGATACAAGCGATAACTTCGGAAGCGATCTTCAACTGCGAATTAAGTGAAGTGAAGTGTTCAGTAGCGCGATTGTGTGTTTAAAGTGTTAATTACTGTTAAAAATTAAAGCGGTTTAATTTTTTACAGTTATTGGTTAAATCGGCTTAATCGGCTGTTTTTATTGTGACAAACCCTAGGCTCGTAACAGTATCTATGCCATTGCTACCCTAACTCATATTATAAACACGAAAGTGAGTTTGTTTGTTTGTTACCCTTTCACTCAAAGATCGCCGCGGAACCGTTTTGATGCATTTTGGTACAGAGGTAGATAGAGATAGAGAGGGGACCCTGGAGGCGGTTATTGGCTACTGTTATGATATTCAGAACTAACGACCGGCCCCGGCTTCGCACGGGTGCAAATTATATAATAAAACCTTCCTCGAGAACCACTCTATCTATTAAAAAACCCGCATCAAAATCCGTTGCGTAGTTTTAAAGATCTAAGCATTAATAGGGACAGACAGACGCGGCGACTTTGTTTTATACTATGTAGTGAAGAACAAACGACTTGCATTTCTCTTTCAGATATGGTATCTTCTTCTTCTTATCGTGTGGGCAGTAAGGTCTAACGACCCCACACACCCTAGTGTCAGAGTTTCTAAACCGCCTCAAGGGCTTCTGATATGGTTTATTTGACGACCGCCATTTCGCGGCCAAGACCACCGGCTTATACGTGCCTTCCGAAGCACGGAATCATCTTTTTATCAGACAATCAGGTGATCAAGCCTGCAATGTCCTAGCCAAACTGGAAACAACTTTACAACGTACGCTTCCCGTGGGAATCGGACCCACGACCACTGGGTCACAAGGCAAACGCCTAAACCACTTGACCACGGAGGCAGTTGGTATGAGGATATGGTATGAAAGAAAACCACTTCTCTTCCAAAGTACAATTATAGTCATGGAATGTTTTCATGATCCCCCGAAAAGATTGACACAAAAGGTGCTTAATTAAAGTACGTATTTGTAATTAGTAGCTGCGGTAGACAGACAGAAGCCAAATAATTACAGAGCTAGCCTGTATGACTCACGGAGCCTCGGCTTTCACTCGGTAGCTATGAGCCGCTTCCCTTGGCTCTTCTTGTTTGCTTTCGTTTTTGCTACGGCATCCGCAAAACAGAACTGAGTATAGTATATCTATATCCATCTTGTGGGTTGTCGTCGGCACACATGTTTGCCATTGGGTATCAACTGAAATTGACGCTTAACGGCATACAACAAGTATGTTCGTGACGCTCACAGGGAAGCTAGGCAGAAATTTTTAACTTGGGTGTGTTATGGTCGACCTAACAGTGGTAAAATGTATGATGAAATGTATGAATCTAGAAAAAAATTTAAAAGTAAGCTGCATTTTTGTCAGAATAACCAAGAATTAATAAAAATGAATATTTTAGCTACCAAACATAAGAATAAAGATTTTAAAGGATTTTGGCAGCAAACAAAAAAGTTGAATCCAAAACCTAGCGTCTGGTGAGCGTCAACGGCATCAGTGAACCAAAAGACATTGCTAATTTGTTTAAATGTCACTTTCAAGTGGAGTCTCCGCTAAAAGGTGAGCAGGCCAGGGATGTGAGGGTCGTCGTGTCAGCGGTACCTGAGCTTGTCACAGCAAAACAAGTTGCTCGAATAATAAAGAGCATGACTCGAGGGAAGTCGCCCGGACACGACGGCCTTAGCATCGAGCATTTTCAGCACGCGGGGCTGCACCTCCCGAGGCTCCTGGGGTTGTTGTTTACGCTCTGTATTAGGCATTCCTACCTGCCTAATGAACTGATGAAGACGGTGGTAGTGCCTATAATTAAAAACAAGACTGGAGATAATTCCGACAAGAGCAACTACCGCCCGATATCATTGGCTACAACCATAGCTAAGGTGCTTGATGGCCTGCTTGAGAGACAGCTTAAAGAACACTTAAATTTAAATGATGCACAGTTCGGTTTTAGGCCGGGACTATCGACAGAATGTGCGGTTATGTCTCTCAAGCCGACTGTCAGGTATTACACAGATAGGAACACGCCTGTGTATGCAGCCTTTCTTGATCTCTCTAGGGCATTTGACCTGGTTAGGTATGATATTCTCTGGCGAAAATTGAAGGATACTGGTGTGTCGGGTGAATTAATTAATATTTTTAAATATTGGTATGACCACCAAACAAACCAGGTCAAATGGCGTGGCGAACTTTCTGACGAGTACAGGTTGGAGTGTGGAGTGAGACAGGGGGGGTTGACATCTCCTTCACTCTTCAACCTGTACGTGAACGGGCTGATTGTTGAGCTGATCGCTGGAGTAGGATGCTCGATCGATAGTCACTGTATCAACAGTATCAGTTATGCAGATGATATGGTGTTGCTCAGCCCATCAGTGGCCGCGCTCAGAAAGCTGATAGGCGTGTGTGAGGAGTATGCGAGGGTACACGGTCTCCTGTACAATGTTCAGAAAAGCGAGCTTTTGGTATTTCAAGCCAGGGGACGTAAACTGGGGGATGTGGCACCTGTGCTGCTTAACGCTGTCACTCTTCGAAGAGTGAGAGAGTTTAAATACCTCGGCCATGTAGTTACCGAGGATTTAAAAGACGATGGAGATATTGAAAGGGAGAGGAGAGCGATGGCGGTCCGCTGTAACATGTTGGCACACAGATTTGCGAGGTGTAGTTTAGAGGTAAAAATTACTCTTTTTAAAGTATTTTGCCAAACTCTCTACACCTGCAATCTGTGGGTCAGCTATACTCAGCGTGCCATCAACGCTCTCCGAATACAATATAATAACGCGTTCAGGGTGCTGGTGGGGCTCCCACGCTATTGTAGTGCGTCTGCGATGTTTGCGCACGCGCACACAGACGGGTTTCACACTGTGCTGCGGCGCCGTATCGCTTCGCTGATGTTCCGCACGCGTGGGAGCGCCAACACTATCCTGAACGTGCTCAGCCACAAGCTGGACAGCCCCCTTCTGGGGCACTGGGTTCAAGCACAAGTGCGTGTGCCCGGGGCCCCTGAGGGCGGCAAATACTTAAATTAATTTAGTTTTTTTAAATGTACCTAACATAGTTTTTAAGTCTTTGTCTACTAACAATATTATGGACCAAGAATGTCTGAAATAAAAAAATATTTATTTATTTATTTTATACCACATGCCATACCAAAACACGCAGTTTAAACGTCTTTTTTTTTAAACCCAGGGTTTAATATCCTATGGCCCCCATCGTCCAAAAAACATGGCGGCCGCCAATTTTTTTACAATAAACTATTCAATTGCTGTTGCGTCGGACGGCTATTGCGTCCGGGTATCCGCAGGTTAATATAATGCAACTGGTTGTTAGTTAGGTAGTTTTCACTTGTCAAAATTCAATCCAAGTTAATATGGTGCTTGCACTCGATGCAAGTAACTGGAGCAAGGAAATGCGCGGGTTATTTGTGTGGGCAGTAATACATGTACAAGTTAATCGCTTGTGCTTGTTGTTCACAAAAACAAAATTGATACAAAACAACTAGCTAGGGTAGCTCGCTTTGGTATATATTCGAGTCGCTGGACCCGAATACCACCTTTCCACGGGGCTCATAAATTGCGCAAGTGCCTCAAGATGCGCAAGCTACATGCACCGTGTACAAGCACTATTAAGCTTTTCTACTCAGGCCAGCATAACACAAGTAACTCCTAACCCAATCATAATTTATAATCCGCAACATGATGACGTCATGTTTAGGGTGTAAGCAGTAAAGTAATGCGTTCAGTCCGCTATCGCTATTATGTAAGGTGGAACGAACTGCGGCGATCAGTCAGCGGTATCGAACGATCTCAGGTCCAGTGTCGTACGGTATGGTGGGTTTGTGTCCAGTGTCGGACGGTATGGTGGGTTTGTGTTCAGTCTCGTACTTACTGATGGTGTGTTGGTGAACATAATGACATCATGTTCAGGGGTGTAGGCAGTAAACTAACGCATTCAGTCCGCTATTGCTGTAATGTAAGGCGGAACGAACTGCGGCGATCAGTCAGCGGTTTCAAACGATCTCGAGAGTGTGTCCAGTAACGGCAGACACTGTAGCGTGATTTATTGTTGTCAGAATAGAATAGAGCAGAAAAGATTTAAACTTTACACTATCTTCTATATCATAATTTTATGAAGTGGACGTCTTTCGGCGAAATTATGAAACATATCGCCGAAAAACGTCCACAGCTGAACATAAGCTTCCCCCAAGCGTCGCCACAACCACCGGTCCTCCTACTGTCCTATCTTCTACGAAAGTCTGAAGTTATCCTAAGGGAACATAATTCCGGGATAAAAACTATCCATTCAGCCGTTAAGATGTGACCCTCTTCATGTCTAATGGCTGATCGTATACTTTTTGTCAGACAGCCAGTGTTACTTTCGCATATAAAATATTAATATGGATTAATTGAAATAATGTATTTAATATATAAATATCTCGTACCGTTCAACAATGGAAACAACACCACAATCGCGGTAAAGCCATGACCTAATGCCATAGTCGTAGTTTCAGATGCTACGAACTACGACAGTGAGTCACCGTCCTACGTGATGTGTGAAAATTATAGATCCTAATTATTATTATTTTTTTTTTAATAATTATGGGTTGACTCTAGTCTATGTCAGAGATGACATAGACAAATTGTAATTGTAGCTATCATAGACCCGTTATTCTGAAACCACACAACAACGTAGGCACCGTAAAACACTGGAAACAGTGCCACAATCGCGGTAAAGCCATGACCTAATGCCATGGTCGTAGGTAACAAGTTCAGATGCTACGAACTACGACGATGGGTCACGGTGATGTATTATTTAGCAGAGTCAACTACTACGGCTGTGACTAGTCCAATCCCAACAATTCAACAACGTGAGTTCGATTTGTCTCATGCAAAACGCCCAAGATAGTGACACTAATAATTTATGACATAATGGACACAAGTCTGCTACGGCTACATCGCTACGGCGTAGCGCCCTGACTTAGTCGTAGCAATTGTAGCAAGTTCAGCCGCGTAGCCCGTAGCGGTCTTGTGTGACTCATTGCTAAGCTGTGCGTAGCGGTATTTTAGGGGTAGGTGAGCAGAAAAGTATTTATTTATTCTGATGGTAAGTTGTTGCGGAACTGAATGGGGCTGAGCAGGACATTTAGCAAGGTGCAGTGATCAATGAATGACCAAATGGTGTCCACAAACTGGACGAATAAGTGTCGGTTGTTCGGCGGCGAGATGGACAGACGTCATTGTTGCCATCGTGGATTGAATCTGGATGAGGCTGGCACAGGGTTGTGGGGCACAGGAAAAAAGAGAGCTATGCTCAGCAGTGGGCGAAGTCGGGCTGTGGATGCTGATGCTGATGATGAAGTACCACTTCATCTGATAAAGACGCGATGTCCGTAGCTCGTAGCATACGACTATGCTACGAGCTATGGTAATAATTCTTTATTTTCGGACAAAAAAGGTCCAGCGTGTTAGTAAACAATATTATAACCTATTACTAGTGTTAGTAGCCAAAATAAAACAGACAAGAAGACAGAATAGAATAAATAGTAATGTGAAAAGGATATCCCTAAACTAATGTTGAGTGATTGTCCTTCTCACTAAACTTTTAATAATCGGAGAGTCGATACTCTCCGCCACAGTTTTTAGCATGTTGCATCGCCCGCAACCTTGACAATAGCGACGCGGTTTTTTTGCGAATGACGGCGTGGAAGCCGTCGGTTCGGTTTTGCGCAAACATACCAGAAGCGCTGCACCACCGTGGCAGTCCCAACAGCATCCTAAAAATGTTGTTACTATTGTTAGGCACGCGTTTGACCACTATCTCCCTGATGGTAAGCGATGATGTGGTCGAAGATGGATCACGCTTGTCTAGAATTAACCTATTCACTGTTGACTTAAAGACACCCAGGTTGTAGCTATCAGGAAACGAAGACTACGGAAGGGAATTCCACTCCATAGCTATACGTACTATGAATGTGTTCCCGAAACGTTTTGTGCGTGTGGATGGGATGTCCACCATGTACCGGCGGCGCATCGCCGTTCGTCTTGTGGTCCGATGATTGAACGGGCTTGGCGGAATTAAATTATACAATTCATTTCAATGACTCATTGTTACGCTTAGCGGTTAACTTTTAGGGGTAGGCGGTAGGTAGACTTTTGTTATTTGTCATTATGATTTATGTATGTCGTAGAGAAATGCGAGAGAATTGGGCTGTAGCTATTAATGTGAACTTAAAAGTTTAAGGTATTTAGGTATGTGGGTTTTAAGAGCATGCCTTGAATTATTTCTCCGGAATAAATAGGTAATTGCTGAAAGTCTAAGGTTTTGTTAAAACCCAAGGTTGAAAACAAAACTATCAATCACTTATCTGCATGGTTCACAATATATGACAAATTGTGTAGGTGAGGACTATTTAGCTCGTTATATTATGGGTAGATTAGATGATATTCTGGCAGTTTTAGTATTTCATGCAGTCTACCCAAATGTCCTTAATTTGGTATTTTTCGTGAAATCTTTGGGCTCCATAAGGCAATCGACTTGCACTTGGCCAGTTTTTTTAGGGTTCCGCACAAGAAGGATAAACAATAGAAGCGGTAAGACAAGTGCCCAAGGCACTTGTCAGGCACTTGTCTCACCGAGCGAGGAAGCGAGTAGCTATCGACCATTTGCTCGCTGAGGAAAGGGACAAAATATATAGATCTCGTGTGAGTAAAAGAGACACATAAATTCATAGACCAAGGCGTTACTGGCCTTCCTTGGGGAGTTGGGGTGGTTCGAATGACACATTTGTCCCACCTGCACGCAAAATACGCGCTTAGTCGTGGAGTTGCGGAAACCAGCCCGATTTACATACATACACATAGTCAATAGCTGGCTGTTTACACTGCCGGCGAGCGGCTCTTACCTCAAGTTGATCGCAGCTCAGCGACACTCGCTCGGCGATGCTCTCTTGGCGGTCTCGGAACTCACCAAACAGCGGTAATTTCTACCGCTGTTCTAATTTGTCCGCGGGCCGGAGCGAGCATTGCGAGTAGAAGCCCGTCGCACAAAAGCACTTGCTGAAAGCCGAGCGTCAAAACTATCGAAGCTTTTCACTCGCTACTCGCTGATCGCCAACTGTTTTCAGTTTGTAGCTTTACTCGTTACTCGCTGATCGCCGGCGGTGAGATAAGTGCCTTGGGTACTTGTTTTACCGCTTCCGTTGTTTACCCTTCGGATACGGAACCCTACAAAAACTGGCCAAGTGCGAGTCGGGCTCGCGTGCAAAGGGTTCCGAACGAATTTTTTTTTTAACCTATTATTTTAATACTATAGAATTCTTATAGACTTTCCTGTAATCTATAGGTCAATATCTATTATCTTATTTTTTTCAAAACTGTAGGGTCAGTACTTTCGGAGATAAGGGGGGGGGGAGAATGGTAATTTTTTTGTCTAATTTCTTGAATACCTTAAAAACCATTTATTTTAAATTTTTGAAAAAAATATAATTAAAACTCTCACAGTAAGCCCTTTCATTTGATATGTCACACGATATTGTTCAAAAACTTTTTTTTTAATTTTCTGATTTGACCCCTAAGTGAAACCCACACTAAAATTTTTATTATTTACGTAACGCTTACGTGTTTGGGTTACAGAAGTCCATATGTATTCCAAATTTCAACAGAATCGATCCAGTGGATCCGGATGAAACTGGCTGTGACAGACGGACAGACAGACACCCGAGTGATCCTATAAGGGTTCCGTTTATTGTTCGGAACCCTAATAAGGGTTCCGTTTTTGTTCGGAACCCTAAAAATTAAGCCTACGCTGTCCGTCCGCCTGTCTGTCTGTCAGCGGCACACTGTCTACCTATTACAGTTCTTGAGATAAATCTTAATAACTGTAATAGGTAGACAGTCCAAATTTTCACAGACTGTGTATTTCTATTGCCGCTATAACAATGTTATGTAAATAATAAAAAATTAAAGGTGCTCCCGTACCAAATAATATAAATTAAATTGAAAATTAAAGTGTTCTATACAAGAAACGTGTATTTTTCGATTTATGGTATGGAAACTTTCGTGTGCGAGTTTGACTCGAACTTGGCCGGTTTTTTTATCCTACACAACCGCAAATCTTCGCAATATTAGGGACATTTTAACGTACCTACAATGGAAACCAACCCGCTACAGTATTCAGCCGTGACCCAATGCCCTTGAAGCCAGTTCAGAATGCCTATGAGTCATCGGAACCTTTAATGTACGGGTTTTATGGGAAAAGAATACCTTTGATATTACTTGGTGATTACTAGGTATGGTATTTACCCGTTAAGGTGGAAGCGCCCAGGTAGTCCGCGAAATTAAAATATTTTTTATGTTTTTTGCAATTTGCCGTTCAGTGTGAATTTCGCAGGCTACCCTGGCGCTTCCACCTTAATGCCTTTTCATACGCCTCGGTTTCAGGATAGCCGGTACTGGGTACCCGGCGGCGCAGTGTATAGCCATGCCGGACAAATTACGCCGGTACGTAAAATAGCCGGCACGAGCACAGATGAACGCAGTAGGGTGATCTTGCCAATGAACGGTGGGTGAACGAAACTTGCAAACCCAATAGTCGATGAGCACTGACTGACGAACCAATAACGTGAAGCGTCAGAGCTGTCGTCTTCAAACTGACCAATGGAGAGTGTGCTCATGATTTGTGCCTGTTTATTGCGTGCGAGCAAGGCAGCGGATCGGAGAAACGGAGAAATTTTAACCAATGGAATTGCATAAAATCTCCGTACCACGTGAGTTGCTAAGATGATTGGTTAATATTTCTCCGTTTCTCCGCCCCGCTTGCAATGGACAGGCAGCCTTAGGCTGGACACGAACTAAGTGGCGCAGCGGGCGGCGGCGCGGGCAGTTACAAGATACATCTCTGCATTTGACGCGATCAGCGCTGCAGCGGCGCGTTCAAACGCGTCAGTGTCAAAGCGGCGCGTTCAAATGCATCTCTGCATTTGAACGCGCCGCTTGACGCTGAGTTCGTGTCCGCGGCTTTATACATGGCTATACACTTTGCCGCCGGCTACCCGGCCACCGGCACGTATTAAAAGGCACTAACACGGTTTATGTAAAAAATCGATATAGCTAAATGTGTGATGCAAAAAAATAAATTAAATTAAAGACAGCCACTAATTTATATTTTTTTCACTTTGTTAATTTAGGTTTTCTTTGCAAAACAAAAATATCGCGACCCTCACCAGGTCATCGGTCCACCTAGTAGCGGATGCGAGACGCACTTGACTGGCTGTTGTGGCGACACATGGGGGAGGCCTATGTCCAGCAGTGAACGTCTTTCGGCTGATATGGTGATGAAACTAAAATATCATAATAATATTACATGGTACTAAATACCGCAGGAGCTCATGGCTAAATAAAAACAGCCGCACGGGTCGATCTTTAAGGTTAAGCAACGCTTGCCAAGGTTGGTCTGTGGATGGGTGACCATCTTAACATACCGAGTTTCCTCCGTGCCTCGGAAAGCATGTTAAGCCGTTGGTTCCAATAGCTTTGGCAGTCGTTACGGATTGTCAGAAGCCAGTAAATCTGATTCCAGTCTTGCCAAGAAGTACCGTGTTACCCAGTTAATGGGTTGTGGAGGTCTGGTAGGCAGCCGCTCCACGTAAAACACTTTTATTCAGCTGAATCCGGTTTGACTGGAAGTCGACCCCAATATAGTTGGGAAAAGGCTAGGCAGATGATGATTAAAAACCGCAACAATAAGCGAGTAAGTACATTTACACTTCTACCAACCTCTTTACAGAATTTCAAACGTAATAATAATTAAAAGATGATTATCTATCTAAATTCTAAAAGACGATCACAATGATCCACATCCAGTCAGGTCCCTGCAAGCAGGTCACCGATACACTGCACCGGGCGGGGTGCATAGTGACCTATTTGTAAGGGTCACCGACTTGCCCGGGGAAACCTACGACTGAACTGGGGTACAGGGCTAATCGCCGAATGATGATTTAATGGGACACTCAAACTGAAATGGCGGCTAAATATCTTCGTGGTTTGCTAATATTGATCTCTTTTTAAGCTGAATACATTAGGAAATGTGTCAATCCTTCTCTTTTTTTTACTAATGATAGGCACGCGTTTGACCACTATCTCACCTGATGGTAAGCAATGATGTGGTCGAAGATGGAGCACGCTTGCCTAGTCTTTAAAACTATATCCAAAGGTTGACTATTAAAGATCGCTTTTTGCGATAAGGCCACCCATTGTGTCAACCTGTGTAATGCTTTCTTCATGTGAGCTTATTGCGATATTTACCATCATACGAGCGACATCGGGTTATGGGGACTGTTAAAAAATTGTGTATGTATTGTTAAGAATAAAAATCATTTTTCATCACAATAGGAAAGTTTCCTAAACGAAGCTATTTACCCCTCAATTAGATTATTATTTAATAAATAATATATTTAATAAAAATATTGGATACTTATGAAATAAATGAAAATTGACATAGATAAAATGCATCAAGTTCGGGAGTAACATTGTGACGTCACGCCTAAGTTAAAATATGATTAAACGCAATGTATCTTCGGTTTTTGTATACGTGATAACAGAAAAAATAACAATATTTTTTTGACGGACGCGAATTTTGTTCTTGGGAGATTCCTATTATAATCTATTTATGATTTAAGTAGGAATCTCGCAAAAACAAAGTTTTATTGACAATACCTTTGGAAAATTCACATTCCTTCATTATTAAATTACTAGATTTATAGTTACATCGCTGATCTTCATAAAGACAACAGATAAGACTAATAAAGAACAACTCGAAGCAATATTCATTGGTATTCTCTCCAAAAAGGTTTCAAAGCTCTTCACTGAAACTCGCGAATATTATTGCACACACAGGGCATCTCTATTATTGGGCGTCAGTAGTCGATGCGAGGGGCACGCAGGGAGGGGGAGGGGCGTACAGGTGACCTACATACAGGATACAGTCCATCCAGGCTATGTAGGTGAACTATCTATTATACGTTCAGGATTTTTATGACGTCATATTGCCAGTCTTTGTATAGTGAACTGATTTTAGGGTGCATTAAAATATCTAGTGAGTATTTAGAATCTGTAATTACAGATGTTTTAGTTATGATCAGGCGACTAAAGATAATAATCTCATTGAAGGAAATGGATTTTAGTTGTTTATAGTTGTAACAAACAGTAAAGGCATTATTAGACTTGAAATTTCTATTTCTCTGTCGCGGCAATGAGCGTTCAATGTTCAAACTCAGGCCGCGTTTCCTTCCCAACTTCAAGTGACTAGTTTATGTACATTGCACGGCACGATAGAGCACCCGGGCGTCGGGAGTCGCAGGACGATTCTCGGCCACCGTAGGCGCGGGACTGCGGACGGGGAGCATTACGTAGCTCGCCGTCTGATCAGAACCAAGCCCGGGTCGGCGGCGCGCTGCGATACCAACGCGCCTCAAGGACATGTCAGCACGGAAGACGGGGCCCACTAGGGCCAGTGCCTGCTGGGGCTGCGGACTTCGTTCGAAAGAGGCACCGTACCCTGAAACGCAAAGGGCACTAGGAGAAACACGGATGGGTTTTAGTCAGCAAGAGTTTGACACTCCCTCCTGCGGTACCCAGAGCGGGAGGAGTCATTTGATGATTTCCCATGCTAAAAAAAAAATAAGGGCACGATAGAGCAATTGATTAGATTATACCTGGGTAGGCCGCAATGTAATGCACTCTGCTAGGGCCACTGCCTGCCAGGGTGAGGAATTTGTTCGAAACAGTCACCGTGGCTCTGGAACGCAAAGGGCACTAGGAGGAACACGGATGGGTTTTAGTCAGTAAGAGTCTGACACTCCCTTCCGCTCCACCCAGAGCGGAAGATTTTCCATCCTTAAACGAGCTGGTTCCAAGTTGTTACGATTATCATAAGTGGGTATATTTATATTGGTGGTGGTAAGAAATAAAAGTATTAAAAGTGAGTCCTTACTGGAGCTTGTTGTTTGACTCACGTACCTTCTAACTTAACACAGGTAGATGCGTGGCGTGACAGTTAAAAGTATGAAACTCATAAAACCAACAAGTCGTGCAATAGTTGAAAGTGAAGACTAATTGGACTCTGAGGGTCGAAAGGTTGGAATCGCGCCACAACATCAACTTTAAGTCGTTCGTGGTACGAGTTCCAACCCACCATCAGCAGACCTTCTTGAAAGTGGACTTTTGGCCGAAAGGTGTCGTATTTCGACGTTTCCGAGGACGGTTACGCGACAACACGCAGCGACACACGACGCCGACGTTACGTGTATAGTTATAGTTTTAATATGGTTTATAATATGTGTTAGTTTATTATACTTTAACACAATGTTGTGTATTTTATCTATAGGCCACAGATGCCTGAAAATAAAATGATATTATTTCCTTTATTCATCATTTTCGCTTATTTCAAAATTTTTAAATATTTTTATACAATATAATATAAAAAAACATTTATAAATATAAAAATAGTAGCCCACCGATATCGGGAACAGGGTACAAGCTACCGGTGGTCAGGGCTCCAGAGAAAGGAACCTCCTGACAATGCGAGCCGTGTCCAGAAGTACCGCTTTCTGAATCAAGCCCTTGATCCAGCTGCCCAACGAGAGCCTCCTAAGGTGTTGGTCGAGGCTCGTGGCTATTAAGCCATTGGCCGACACGACTATCGGTACAATGATTGCGGAGTCCACTTCCCACATGTCGACAACCTCGCGAGCCAAGTCAATATACTTGATTTGTTTGTCTTTCTCGGCTTTCACGAGGTTCTCGTCATGCGGGACGGTTATGTCTACAAAAATGATATTATTATTATTATAACCTCTCCTATTGACATCCTAATTTATCACTATACCTAGAAAAGTATAAGTACTATAGTCCGCCATTCTTTATTATCTTCCGAATCCCATGGAAAAAGAACGCGACTCTCTGCACGTTACTTCAAAAGCTATCAAGCTCATAAACTTCACATTACATGGTACTAAAACATGCATGAAACACATCCTAACCACCCGCTGGATTAGCAAGAATCTTGAACTTAAGATCCAGACACGGTAGACTCATTTCACCTTGGAACAGCTGACTCATACGACTATATGTAACCTTGACTTATACCAATGGGGCTAGCTACAGGCTTTTGGGCTTTAGACCAAAGAGCATGGAATAACCTACGCGGGCATTGTGCGGCAAACAGCATTATGCTGAGCGATGGCCGATTTGCGGGGATGTGATGCATATCTTCCTAACTTATAAGGTTTTTTTTTTTGGGATGTGTAAAATATATTTTTTCTTTCCTCCACTGCTAGAGACGGCTTAACACGAATATTTTTGTCGTATAGTAACGTAACGTAATTTAATTAATAATTTACGTTAGGTTACCAGATTGATTATGATTTACGTTACGTAAATTTTACTACAACTGAATTACTCATTTCGCGCATAACATTTATTTGGATTGGATATTATATTCATATTTTTGAATGTTACAAATTATGTAGGTATGTCGCATGAAATAAAACCAAAAAACTATGGGGTTGCTTTTTTTGTATACTAAAATTCAATTACGTACGTTAACTATACGTCAAAATATTCGTGCTAGGCCCTCTGGTCTTTCAATGCTTAGTAATTATTGATATTTTCGAGAAAATTCCTAATATTAGTCAATATGCTTATCCTTCTTCTAAGTACGAGTATTTTACGGAAACGTTTAGCGAGAACGGTAGCATTTTTATGACAACTGCCTATTCGTACAACTATCCGTCAGATTAACAAATAACAGTCGGGACCGAGCTTTCAGAGACACAAGACAATCTTGACTATGCATTTGACAGATGAAACTTTTGTTCAGCAATGACACTGGACAAAAGCTTCAGTTAGTTCATAGGGGCACGGTTGTTTAAAACCAGCCAAGTCCAACTAGCACATGAAAGGTCCCGTACCATAAGTTGATAAAAAAAAAAACACTTTTCTTCTATGGGGCTTTATACGGGCCCTTATTTTATTATGTTGCTATAGCGGCAATAGAAATACACACTCTAAAAATTACAACTTTCTTCAAATTACGGTTTCATTTTTTGGGACAAGCTCGCCACATATTCCCAACCACTGCAACTCCTGAAAGCCAGAATCAACAGTGGCGACCACCAGAAAAACGCCGAGCCAATGGATCCGGTCGAGTCCCGGAGAAACGATTCAACTGTCTTGGATCCCGCAACGAAATTAAATAGGAAAGTACAGCGGAAGAATCAGATAAGTATTACGGTTCATGAGATACGGGCTGTATCTCATGAACCGTGACAGACGGACGGACAGAGCAAGGGTAATAGCAGTAGGGCCCCGTTGGCACACTTCGGATCCGGAACCCCAAGTAATGGCGTCTAGTCGCTGCCGTCACAGTGATTCCAAGCTCTGTACAAATTACAGACTTTTGGTGGAAAATTAGTCATGGATTCCAAGGTTCAGAGGTTCCAAGAAAAAAGGCTTTTAGGGTCGAAATGAGGTCGTAACTTTACTGTGATGTAATAAATCGTTTTTATTTAAATAATAGCTCGTTAGATTTGTAGATTGTATCGTTCTATGTAGGTTAGTAAGGTAAATTACTGTATGAGTCAGAATTGAAGATCGAAGTTGTAAAATTGATAAGTTTAAATCGGAACCCTATTACTAAGCCTCCGCTGTCCGTCCGTCCGTCTGTCTGTCAGCGGGCTGTATCTCAAGAACCGTAATAGGTAGACAGTTGAAATTTTCACAGATTGTGTATATCTATTGCCGCTATAACAACAAATAATAAAAACTAAGGTTTATGGTACGGAACCCTTCGTGTGCGAATCCGGCTCGCACTTGGCCGGTTTTTTTTATTAATGGGTACAAAAAATAGGTAAGTACTTTCTATTGTACACCTTTACAAGTAACAATTACGTACTTTTAAAACTAAATAGCGTGTAGCAATGGGCGGTCGTGCTTTTTAAATTAAAATCGCGTTGGTTTTCGATCTTAGAGAAGCAGAGCCGAACGCAACAAAAATCAGGGATAGTTTGTTGTGGTATTCACAAAATAAGGATTCTGTAAATTTGTTACAGAATCCTTATTTTGTGAATACCACAACTGGGAAGCTTTTTGGAAAATAAGGTTTTTTTTAGGTTTTTCCGTCCGCTTCAAATATAAGGTCGGGCAGGGTAATATTTAATTTATTTGCAGGAACTATCGAAATACAATCAGAATTTAGCTCTATCGTTATGGGTGATTGATAATACGAATTTTTATTTTGAAGACTCTGAAAATTAAGCTTTGTTTTTTGCATAGTGAAAGCCACTTTTAGGTTATATTCTAGGATACACTAAAAATACTGCACTGCACTGCACTATAGATAAATTTATATCTAGCTTTCCCTAAATATTGCACAGACAGAAACTGCATAAGGACAAAGGGCCGGTGGTATGTAGCGCGCGTGTGCGTTGCCCCAATAACCCGGTAACCGGCTGGAACCGGATAGAACTGGATCGTTCGGCTCCCCCGAACGCTCCCGAACTTTCCCGAACGCTGAGAGCCCAGTTTATTGGCTACAAATTAGCGGATTTTTAGTGTCGCTTCGTTTTAATGGTTTGTAGACCGGTCATAAAGAGTTTGGGTTTAATCAAAATGACTGGAAAACTGTTAAAGTTAGGGCATGACTTTTCAGTTAAGGGTAATCGTTAAAGTCTTTGTTATCACCGCAAGGGGATAGTTTCAGCTGCATAATTTTGTACTATCACGCATAAATGTAGGATTAGTCTTATTCTCAAAACTTTGTTGAGTCAATGAACAGCAGAATTTTAAGATTAATTTAAATATTTGTATGATGCAAAGACAAAGAAAGTTGCAAACCATATCTGAAGGTGGTTTTAGGGTTCCGAACATTCGTAAGAAACGGAATTCTTAGGATCACTCGGTTGTCTGTCTGTCCGTCTGTCAGAGCCAATTTTCTTTTCGAAAATAGGTACTGGACCGATAATGTTGAAATCTGGTAAACATAAGAACTTTTGTGACCCGAACACGAACACATTACGTAAATAAATAAATCTTGAGTACTGGGGGTCTTTGGGGGAATCAACTAGAAAATCAAATCCCTTCTAAGTTAGGGTGAAGTGAACAGGCTCCTTCTGGGTAGGCTCGCTCCATCGTAGACTTTGCCTCTGTCATCTCTGACATAGACTAGAGTCAAGAGCAAACCCATCTATATCTATATCTATACTAATATATAAAGCTGAAGAGTTTGTTTGTTTGTTTGTTTGCTTGAACGCGCTAATCTCAGGAACTACTGGTCCGACTTAAAAAATTCTTTCAGTGTTAGATAGCCCATTTATCGAGAAGGCTATAGGTATGAAGGCTATAGATATACATCATCACGCTAAGACCAATAGGAGTGGAGCAGTAATGAAAATTGTGACGCAGACGAAGTTGCGCGGGTCAACTTGTCACAAATACAAAAAATAAAAGTTTTTCAAGCTGTATCGTGTGACATATCAAATGAAAGGGCTTATTGTGAGGGTTTTAAATGTATTTGTTCGGGTTAATCACCGAACAATAATAAATATGTCAGCGTAATTGCGCCACCGCGCTCTATGCCTTCATTATTTTATGTATTACCTAAGTAAAACAGTCAGTACTCTTTCGGAATCAGTTAGCATATCGGGCGCGACTCAATCCCATCTCATTCACCTCATTAGTTTTAATCGTTATCCCAAATCATCATCTGCCTAGCCTTTTCCCAACTGTCTTGGGGTCGACTTCCAGTCAAACCGGTTTTTTTTTTTTACTATAGATAGGCACGTGTTTGACCACTATCTAAGCGATGATGTGGTCGAAGATGGAGCACGCTCGCCTAGAAATAACCTATTCACTCTTGACTTAAAGACTCCCAGGTTGAATACCAGTATTTACCAGTATTTTACGCGGAGCGGCTGCGTACCAGACCTCCACAACCCATTAACTGGGTAACACGGTACTTCGTGGCAAGACTGGAGACAGATTAACTGGCTTCTGACTATCCGTAACGACTGTCAAAGATCTACAAATGACAGCCGGGACCAACGGCTTAACGTGCTTTCCGAGGCACGGAGGAAACTCGGTATGTTAAGATGGTCACCCATCCACAGACCAACCTCGACAAGCGTTGCTTAACCTTGAACAGTATTGTTGTATATACCTATTTCATATGATTTATGTTGTTTGTATACTGACAGTCCTAAATCGATGTATCTCCTTTCATTAATTCCATCCAAAGCTTGTATGTTAGAGATTGCCCTATGCGATAAGACCGCCCATTGTACATTTGTTTTATTAATATTTGTCCTGTGCTTATTATGAGATATACAATAAAGTATCTAGAATCAATCCTAATATAAAAATTCTTCCGTTACTGACTGAGCGACTGACAGACAACGGACAGCCGAAACTACTGGTCGTAGGAAGCTAAAATTTGGCAGTAGGTTCTAGGGAGTGCAGGGGAGCACTAAGAGAGGATTTACCGAAATTCCTAAGGGGAACGGAAAAAAAACGGGATAAGCGCGTACGAAGACGCGGGCAAAATCTAGCCCTAATATATGACGGCACGGTTGGCGCAGTGGTTGAGCGATTGACTGTTGCACTGCGTGTCGCGGCTTCGATTCCCGCACGGAACAAATATTTGTATGGCCTACAGATAGTTGTTCCGGGTCTGGCTGTTTGTGTATGTGATAATGTGTGTAAACGCACCCACGATACAGGAGAAATTCCTAGTGTGGGGCAACGTTTAAAAAAAAAAAAAGAAAAAGAAAAGATATATAAAATTCTTCCATTACTGATTGAGTAACTGATAGACAAAGAACAGACGAAACTACTAGTCGTAGAGATCTGAAATTTTGCATGTATACAATAAGAGAGGATTTTCCGAAACTCCGACAAGAACGGGGAAAAAACAGGACAAGCACACGAACACGCGGGCAAAAACAAGTTAATCATATTAAAATTATGCAGTTTTTTTTTTTCTTAAAAAAAAAAATGCAGACATCTCACCGCTTCATTAAAAAAGCACATCAACCGTTTTGCATCAAAAACCCTATTTTCAGAGCACAATAGAAACACTGGACGGGGTTGAAAGTGGTTCTAAAGGACATAAGGTGGGGGGGGGGGTGATTATACATTCGACGGTGGCTAGCACGTCGGTAACTTTTATTTTTAGTCCCAAGGGCATGGGGGTGATGTGATATCGATACGAACACATGGGCTATTGAGAGATAGGTGTTTGGGCTATGTCTGGTAAAGGAGTAAAATTAGATCGGACAGAGGTGCCTTTGGTTATGGTGTTTGAGAGTCTGGGCACAGTTTAGTAGTGGATTTTTTTTTCCTACTCCTCCGCTAAACTTTTCTGATTAATTTCGTAGCAGGATCCAAGACAGTTGAATCGTTTCTCCGGGACTCGTCGTGTTTCATTGGCTCGGAATGTGTGGCGGGCTATTCCAATAAAAAAAAATGTCTGGGCATAGTTACTAAGGCTTTAGGTGTTCGAAGAAGATGATAAACACGGGAAATACTTGATGAAGGAAAATTTTGTAAAAATTCCATTGAAAATTGGCAATTGTGACATGTAACTTCTGAACCCTACACTGCTCAGTCCAAACGGTTTAGGCTGTGCGTCATCGATCAGTTAATGAATTAGGACACGACGTTCTAAGAAATTATTTTTTCCGCATGCACTTTAACATCGTTTTCTGTCTGGCGGAACCTACCAAACAAAGTGCTTCGATTGTTGAAAACTATTTTTGCGTGCACATACATACAACTTGTCAATACCTAAATAATAATAGTTACACAAACAAACAACTTAAAGCTCCCTTTCAGATTTCGCATTCACGATTGCAAGCTACCGTTAAATCTCTCTCATTCAACAGGCCCAAAAACACCGTGAACTAATCGCAAGAAAAAACATTTAATTTAAAACCAGACAGTGTCCGTTACAATTCTACCCTCAGCGGATGCTGCATAAGGGTGCTACGCAATCTAGATGGATATCAACAGACGAAACCGTTGGAAAATGACCGTTGATTCTCAAGAACAAACTGAAACGTTGGCAAAATACTTTTTTTGTGCGTATAGCTAAGGAGTGGAATTCCCTGCCGGATTCTGTTTCCTGATAGCTTCAACCTGGGGGTCTTTAAGTCAAGAGTGAACAGGTTACTTCTAGGCAAGTGTGCTCCATCTCTGTAATGCTATGTGGAAGGTGCTACACGATTAAGATAGACTGATGCACAGACCGGTTTGATTATAAAAGTCGCGGACGAAAGTGTTGCGTTGGTAGATGACCGTTGGTTTTCAGGGACAAACTGAAATCCCTTTTGGATGCTGATGAAAAGCGATGATGTGGTACCTAACCTGTTTTTAGTCAATTGGAATCATTTCCTTGGAGGAAGTTGTTCAAATTCTTTTAAAAGGCAGTGCATTGATATTGTTTTAAACTTTTCCACGAACAACCAAAACTTGTAAATATCTTGACCCACCGATCACGTCAGGTACAAAACACAGTTATTTAAAACATGCGCCGACAGGAAATACCAGCAATGTATTACATGCTAACACCCACACACACAAGGTCAACATATACACGTCAGCCAGTACATACGTCATCAAACACAGACATAGACAAAACGCGAACACAAAACCGTGCCAATTTCTGTGACACGCGGCGAAAATTGGAACTAAAATTAAAATGTTCGGATTTTGAGTTCGTTGCCTTAGAAAGTGGCGCCACTGTCAACTGTCAACTTTATATGGTCGTGTCATTTTAACGTCATGATCGCAAATAGGTATGTTTTATACGCACACATATAAAAAGTCAGTACATTAATGTAAACGTCATTTTCTGAATGAAGTTCTCTTATACATGTTACTAATTCGTATTTTGATATATTAGTACCGACATCTGTTTTATTTTCATTATGTCTGTAAACATTGGCAAGGAATTTTTTGATGTTTTTTTTTCCGTGTTTATGTAATTCCGTTCTTGTTTCATGTTTGAAATATTATTAAGAAAATTGTTGTGTCTATGTTTCTGACATGAATGTTATGAAGAAGCTGTCTTTCATAGTTTTATAACAGTTAGGTGCAGTCAGTTTTAAAATTTAATTAATAATGAACATCGTGTAGCTCGCCAAAGAGCGTTTCCTTTTCACGGTATTTCATACAAACTAGCAAGTCTTTGTTTTTACTCTTCGAAATTTATAAACCGATTTTGATGAAACTTGACAACATAGATACAACATACATAGGTCAAAGATAATAACAATTTTAAAGGGGATAAAGCTTTTGAAAAAATAAGCTGGGAATTATTCATCATCATCTGCCTAGCCTTTTCCTAACTATATTGGGGTCGGCTTCCAGTCAAACCGGGTTTAGCTGAATACCAGTATTTTAAGCGGAGCGGCTGCCTACCAGACCTCCACAATCCATTAACTGGGTAACATGGTACTTCATGGCGAGACTGGAGTCAGATTAACTGGCTTCTGACTATCCGTAACGACTGCCAAAGATCTACAAATGACAAAGCTGGGAATCATTAATTGTATTTAATGTAATCGAATACATATACCTAAGCACGAAATTAATATTATTTTAATGATAGTCATTGTTCGCACATGGTAACTATGTAATTTACCTCCAAAAACCTCGATAACGTGACACTTTTGGGCACCATGTTGCTAACATTTCTGTTACCTTGTACACATATACTTCTGACCCGTTTTATCGGCGCCGCGAAAGTGAAAAAAAATATTAAAATGGCGACGGGAAAAATCTCACTTTTCGAAATTCCTCAACTAACGTTTACATGGGATACAACCCGCAGACGGACTAACTGTAGACGCTTAGTAATAGGGTTCCGTTAGTTCTTCTTCGGGTACAGAACCCTATGTTGTATACGGGCACTATGCTAAAATTACATTCTTTTAATATAGCCCGAACCCAGGTCCGCTGAAAATCAATACTCATGACATTTATAACCTAATGAACTCAGACGAGACGAGAATTTAAATAAAATACATTTACAGTTCTCATCTGCTGTAAGTAGTGTTACCGAGAATCGCAGCGGTAACTGGAATTAATTATGTAGCGAACTGGAATTCAATATTGTGAAGAGGGTTTTGATAAGCGAGTATTTTAATTTTTTTTTTTTTTTTGTACTATTGATAGGCACGCGTTTGACCACTATCTTACCTGATGGTAAGCGAGGATGTGGTCGAAGATGGAGCACGCTTGCCTAAAAGTAACCTATTCACTCTTGACTTAAAGACTCCCAGGTTGTAGCTATCAGGAAACACAGACTCCGGCAGGGAATTCCACTCCTTAGCTGTACGCACTATGAATGTGTTCCCAAAACGTTAAAAAAAACGAAAAATAAATATCGTGAATGGTAAAATGGATACTAAAAAGGTGAAATCAATCATCAATATATAAAGACTAGCTTTAGCCTTCGACTTCGTACGCGCATATTCCATTTTTCCCGTAGGAATTTCAGGAAATCCTCTCTTAGTCCTCCCCTACGGAGTGCAGGGAAGCTTTATGCCAATTTTCAACTTTCTACGACCAGTAGTATATGTATACCGAAAGAAAGCAAAAGCTAGTTCTATTTATATTGATTGTTCCGTTACTGGCGACTGACTGATAGACAACGCACAGCCGAAACTACTGGTCGTTGAATACTGGTATAGGTTCCTCGGGGAGTGTAGTGGAGCCCTAAAAGAGCCTAAGTTCCCTAGGGGAACGGGAAACAACGGGATTCACGCGCACGAAGTCGCGGTCGAAAGCTAGAATTATACTGAATTCCTTGCATGCAAGGTGCTACTGAAATGTATGAGGAAAGCATATTTTAAACATAACATTCCAGTATTTCAGAGGAGCTCGTGGCTAAATAATAACAACCACACGGGTCGATCTTAAAGGTTAAGCAACGCTTGCCAAGGTTGGTTTGTGGATGGGTGACCATCTTAGCATTGTAGATCTTTGGCAGTCGTTACGGATTTTCAGAAGCCAGTAAATCTGACTCCAGTCTTGCCAAGAAATACCGTGTTACCTATTCAATGGGATGCGGAGGTCTGGTAGGCAGCCGCTCTACGTAAAACACTGGTATTCAGCTGAATCCGGTTTGACTGGAAGCCGACCCCAAAATAGTTGGGAAAAGGCTAGGCAGATGATGAATTTCCAGTATTTCAGGAGGAGCTAAATAATAACAGCCACACGAGTCGAACTTCATATGGACTAGCAACATTTGCCGAGGTGGGACCATGAATAGGCGACCATCCGTCCCATACAGTTTCCTCCGTGTCTCGGAAAGCACGCTAAGCCGTTAGTCCCGGCTGTCATTTGAACATTTTTGATAGTCGTTTTGGGTGATCAGAGGCCAGAAAATCTGACACCAGTCTTGCCAAAGGGACAAGGGTATCGAGTTATTCAGTTTCCGGGTTACGTAGGTCAGAAAGGCCACCCCTCTAAAAACACTAGTATTCAGAGGCATCCGGTTAGACTGGAGGGAGTGGGAAAGAACATTTTCAACCGAAAAGTAAAGAATGATAGAATAAAACCTGGGAGTCTTTAAGTCAAGAGTGAATAGGTTACTTCTAGGCAAGCGTGCTCCATCTTCGACCACATTATCGCTTACCATCAGGTGAGATAGTGGTCAACCGCGTGCCTATCAAAAGTAAATGAGTGCGAACAGCTAATGAGTGGAATTCCCTGCCGGAGTATGTGTTTCCTGATAGCAATAACCTGTGGTCTTTAAGTTTAGAGCGAATAGGTTACTTGCAGGTAAACTTGCCCATCGTCGCTATCCATCAGATGAGATAGTGGTCAGACGCGAGCCAATCAATAGTCTGCTGCACGCTGAACAAGCGCTAATCGTGGAATACACAAGATTGCTGCCCTGAAACTGCCAGATGCCTCACGAAGGAGATGGCAGGACATCTTGGATTATTGAAAAGAGTATGACTGGTAATTTACAAGCTCGCAAGCAAGCTGCTAATCAAAAACAGGTGAGCCAAAAGTTGAGACCATAAAGGAGATGACGGGACGACTGCGGTGATTGAAAAGAGTTGAACCCTTGAATGATTGGACAGTTACAAGCTAGCAAACAAACTACAACTAAAAAAGGTGAGTCAAAAGTTGCTCCAGAATTTGCGATCTCCCTGAAAGAAAGGAAACAAGACCAATCCATCTTCCGATAGCCCGATTGCTTCTCTTGGTATTTGTAAACACGTAGCTATACATAGTTGGCACGCGGCTCGGGCCGCTGAACGCGACTTATTTATAGCGGACCAAATGTAACGTGACGTCATGCGCTTGCGCTACTTGTCTTACAAGACGAGTTACGATGGGTAATTAGCTGTATGGATGGAAAGAAAACGGCTTTTGATAAACAGAAGACTGTAGACGGCTTCTGGTTTTGCTAAACACACTACGCACGAGCACAGGAACTTCTGAAAGCCAGAATGTAAAGGCAATGAAGCTCGACGAGTCCCGGAGAGACAGACGTCTCAACTTTCTTGGATACAGTAACGAAATTAATCAGAAAAGAACAGGAGAGGAGAAAGAAAAATGTATCTCTTCTTATCAAGCAGGAGACATAACCGAGCTAGACCAATAGGCACCAAGAAACGTTTACAACTAGGGTAAGCCCAGTTGTTGTAGTATATATGGGTCCTAAATTGTGAGTTGTTACATTTGATTCCATTACTGCCTTTGCCAGTATCCTAACGGCATGGCAGCGGAGACAGGACAGAGAGAATACGGGGTGTTATCAAGCAAGCAGGGTTCCCTTTAATTGCATCTAAATACGAGAGGCACAGGATTTTTTTACTGGCACGCTTTTGACCACTATCTCACCTGATGGTAAGCGATGATGTGTTCGAAGATGGAGCACGATTGCCTAGAAGTAACCTATTCACTCTTGACTTAAAGACTTCCAGGTTGTAGCTATCAGGAAACACAGATTCCGATAGGGAATTCCTGTCCTTAGCTGTACGCAGTTACGCACTATGTGTACCCAAAACGTTTTGTGCGTGTAAGTGGGGTTCTACCGTGTACCGGTGGCGCATCGCCGTTCGTCTTGTGGTTCGATGATGGAACGGGCTTAGCGGAATTAAATTATGCAATTCCGTCACACATTCCCCAAAATGCTACGCCGGAAAACCGAGAGGCTAGTAACTCGGCGTCGATGCTCAAGATTTTGGAGCTTCATCGCGACGAGCTTATCATTGCTGATAATCCTCTTGGCTCGTTTCTTAACTGACTCAATGGCATCAAGCTGGTATCTGGCAGATTCGTCTTAAAGATGAGAGCAGTATTCCATACACGATCGAACTTGCGCTTGATAGAGTTTGAGCAGCTGTTCCAGCGTGAAGTACCGTCTCACCTTTGCTAGTACTTCTTCGCAGCCACTTGAGCTTTTTTCTCTATGAAAGGGCCAAAAACTGGATAGGATTGAGGTGGATGACTTGTAAAAAGGTGCCCAGCAATAGTAGCCATTTATTGGCTTAACATTAATTCTCAGTTAAAAATGTTTAGTTGCCTTTATCAGGTTGAGCAATTCATGATCACTTAGACAAATGAATGATTATATAAGAGGAATATCTGTTTTAACACTAGTTTACATCTAAATGTAACGGAAGAAAAATAATGGCGTCCGTTTTTTGGGTTCCGTACCCAAATGGTAACCAACGGAACCCTATTACTAAGCCTCCGCTGTCCGTCCGGACGGACAGCAGTCCGTCTGTCTGTCAGCGTGCTGTATCTCAAGAACCGTAATAGGTAGACAATGGAAATTTTCACAGATTGTGTACTTCTATTGCAGCTATAACAACAAATATGTAATACAAATTAAGAAAGAAAGAAAGAAAGAAAACTAATTTATTTGGCACACACGAAATCACACAATGTTTGTAACAACAAAAGGAAATGCAAAATTTATTATAAAAACAAAAACATCGTGTGCCCCGCGGCTGCGCCAAATAGGTCCAGTTCAGCAAAATGCCAGACAACTAGGCGCTGCCTGACGCTGGTTTTCAACTGCACCTTATGTTGAAGTGTACGGATGTAAACCAGTTTTGTAGGGTATTAAATAGAGTACAGATTAATATAGATATAATATGCTAAAGTGTAGTTAACGATACATAAATATAATTTAGTGTCCAGTGATAAATAATACACAAAAAAAAAAAAAAACAAAGGGTAGAAAACAATTGAAACAAGAAGCAAATAATTCTGGAAATTAACAGAAAGAAAGAAAGAAGGTGGGCGTCACTTTTCAGTTATAATAATTATCCAATAAAGACACAAACCGAATCCTTTCAGCTGAGAATTGGCCTGACATCATATTAATGACAGGTTCAAGTGCATTATGTCTAGTTTCCGTTGCGCGTCTATTAAATACTGCCGTAAGCGTCTTCTAAAGGCACCGATTGTGTTTAGTGCTCTAATAGGCGGCGGTAGATTATTCCATATTTTGGATGCTGCGTAACGGAAACTGCCCCTGAATGCTGCTGTACTGTGGGGATGCGATGAAAGTTGCTGCGAACATTGCCTTCTCTCACATTCTCGTCTGCTTGCTATCCAGCTCAGCTTGCTGTAGAGGTAGTCTGGCTTTTGAAATTTTACGACACCGAACAACAGACAGGCCAAGTGTAGTTTACGTCTCGATTTCATTTTAAGAGAGAAGTGTTTGTTCAGGAAAGGCGTTACGTGGCTTCTGGGAGGAATCTTGTAGCAAAACCGAGCACAGGCGTTTTGAACCCTCTGAATGAGCTGGTCTGTACGAGCCAGTAGGCGCGGGCCGTACACCGTGTCTGCATAGTTTAGCCTGGACAAAACCAGACTTTCTACAAGCTGTTCCCGAAGGGATTCAGATAGATACGGCCTCATTTTATACAGAACTTTTAGGCGATAGAAGCAGTTTCGCACTGAGTCTGCGATATGTTTTTCGAAGCGAAGGTCCTTGTCCATAATAAGGCCAAGGTTTCGCGCTTCATACACTCGGTCAATTGGTTTGCCCATGAGTTCGACCACGAAATTTGCGGGTAGTTTAGCTAACTGCTGTCTTGTGCCAAGAACCATGAATTTGGTTTTGTTAGGGTTCAGTGACAGACAATTATCTTCGGACCAGGCGGCGATTCTGCAAAGGTCCTCATTGAGGTCTTTTATAGCACTATCGTACTCTTCTGGATAAAATGATATATAAAGTTGAACGTCATCGGCGTATATGTGGTACCTACATTTCTGAAGGCATTTTATTATATCGGCGCAGTACAATATAAAAAGAATCGGTCCTAATATAGAGCCTTGCGGGACTCCTCTCTCTATACAACTGAGTGCTGATCTGAGTGTGGTGCCATCCCCCAAACGTAAATCTACAAGTTGCTTCCTATCACTTAGGTAGCTCTGGAACCATCGAGCAGCGTCAGGGTCGAAACCGTAATAAGTTAACTTGGATAGTAGTAATGGTATATTTATTGCGTCAAATGCCCGGGAAAAATCGAGTAAAACCAGCAATGTACACATCCCCTTATCCTGGGCCGATAGCACATTATCAGTTACATCCAGTAAAGCAGTAGAGGTACTTCGTTGCTTTCTGAAACCTGATTGTAAGTCTGGTAATATACTATTTTGTTCCAAGAAAAGTGTCAACTGGTGGCTAACGACCTTTTCCAGTACCTTCGCAAAACATGGCAAGATGCTAATGGGCCGCAGGTCTTTCAAACTAGTAGGATTAGAATTTTTTGGTAAAGGTCTAACGGAGGCAATCTTCCATTGCTCGGGGAATGTAGACGTTAATATGGAGCGGTTTATAATTTCTGTAATAACATGTAGCGTGTGCGGCAGAGTCATAGCAATCATGTCCAGAGTAATGTTGTCGTAGCCTTCAGCATTACTTTTAAGGTTGTTGAGAATGCGCGAGATGTCAGCCTGCTCCACTGGAACGATAGTAAAAGTGGCATCACCATGCCTATGATTGTTGTAGTAATTAATAAGTTCCAAGCTTGCCACGGCGTTACCAGGGACAGTCAAAAAGCTGTTATTAATTAAGTCAGGATCTGCAAAATGCGACGGAAGGTCTTGTCTTGACTTAGTGGCCATCAAAGTGGATTTAAGGTTTTTCCATAATAGTTTTGGGTTTTTAATATTATTATTTATATTATGTTTATAGTACGCCATTTTTTCGTTATACAAAGAACTCACTACCAAAGCTTTTAATTGTTTGTAGTATTCACCTTTTGATTTAGACTTTGTTTTTCGGTAACTAGTCAGTGCATCATCCCGTAATCGCATCATTAATTTAATCGTATCAGTTATCCACGGATACGATTTTTCTTTAATAGTGCATGTCTTAACCGGTGCGTGAACATCGAACAGGAAGATTATTTGTTGGTTAAAAAAATGCACCATATCGTTCACATGTTCAAATGTTGCAATGTTTTCAAGACATAGACTTAGCAAATCCATGCCAAAGTTGTCGACGCAAATGCTTTTTAGTGGCCTAAATTTCGTGACGTATGGTTTAAACTTATCTCGCTTCACATTAAACTCCCCCACTATGACAGAGTGGCCGTTGATTGAACTAATAGATTCAACAGACGTATATCTAGCTTGTAGGTCGGTACATAGAAGATCAATGAGAGTTTCGCTGGTATCTGTGAAGTGAGTAGGGGTTGTGACCAACTGACTAAGGCTGAGGCTATTCAGAAACTCGTTAAGTTTTTTAGTCTTTATTCCATTTGCATCGAGCAAGTTAACATTAAAATCACCGAGCAATATGTAGTGATCACAATGCCCTAATGAGCTTAGGGAATCTGTCACGGCATCCAGAAAAAGCACAAGGTCAAACCAAGGTGGACGGTACGCGGTACCAATAGCAATTTTTCTGCCGTTTACTGCGAGCGTAAGCCACATTTGTTCGACTGATTCGAACCTGGGATCGACCGCGATAGCACAAGTACGCGCGCTCAGTCCCCGCCGCAGGTAGAAGCCCACACCCCCACCACGACCCGAGCGTACACTCGCCGGCCGCGGCGTGTGACGCAGACGGTAGCCCGGCACCACGGGCGCGCGCCCCTCCTCCCCCGGTCGCAACCAAGTCTCGTTAATGGCCATAACATCAAAACAATGCCTGTCGAGAACACCAATCAAGTCATCGTGCCCCGTACCCAACGAACCAGCATTAAGAAATCCAACTTTAAAAAACTTGTCTTTAGTCATCATTAAGATAGTAAAAAATAAATCCGTCATTATGTAATTTTAATAACATCCCTACCGATTCAATTGTTTCAATAAATTCATAATAAAATAGTAGTATTAGATTTTTTGCAATTACAATTAAAATCACTATTAATATGGTGTAAATTGTGATAGGAATATAACGAAAAATAACTGTAAATAATAAATTTGTAAATATTAGGTTTATAAGTACCAAGTTCATAAAGTTAAGCAGTAGTTTTGTAATAGATAGGTGTGGATACAAATATAGTGTAGTGATATAAAACTGGTTTCCTTGTACATGTACCTTAATGCGGTGCGCCGCGAGACACACACTTACAGATATGAAATAATATAATAGGTGGCAGCAATGCAAACATAACATACTTAACATACATAACATATTTTTAAAATCAGCGGCATATAGTATATCAGACTGAAGGACAATAGTCCGCTTGACAGTTTCAGAACATAAGTAACCTAACATAACATAAGTATAACTAGCAAGAGCAGAAGAAATCAAAATAAACTGAAACAAAACAGTAACACTTTTAACTACTGACTTTTCCCTCGTTACTTGGTACCGTTTGGAAGATTCGCTGTAAGTCAGCCTCACAGCGAATGTGAGTAGTGGCGTCCCCGGGCTTGTACCGGGCAAGTATACGGCCGCGCTTCGCCCACACAAATTGCCAACCGAAGCGACTGCCGGCCTCACGAGCGTTTCGAAACAACTCACGGTTTATTTTCGTAAGGCGCTCGTTCACGTAGAAGCGCTTCGCAGGGCCAGGCAAACCGAGGTCGGCTGAAGTCATCCCGCGTCGCACTCGCGCCCCCTCCAGCAGCTCGTCCCGTAGGTCGCGGCGCGCCAGGCGCACGACGAGAAAGCGCGGGCGGGTCTCCACCGGCGCAGTCGCCTGTGTGGCGTTTATGCGCCTGCCTCCAACACGCTCGGCGCTGACAATGTCGCGCGCCTCAATGTTGACGCCAATCTTCGCAGCCACCAACATGATTGTGTGAGTGGGATTTTCGCCACTTACCTCCGGTAGGTTTGATATTTGGAGATCATTACTGAGCAACTCCTGGTCACGATCGTTTATATCGCTTCTTAATTGAGTAATCAGCTGATCCACCTCCGACGAACGCGATGGTTGAGGCTGAGCCAGTTTTGCCTCCACTAGAGCCACCCTTTCCTCCAAATGACACATTCTGTCATTCGTACCATTCAGAGATGATCTTAGGTCTGATAGATCATCACGCAACCGCTGGAATTCTGTTCTAACTGACTTTAAAAATTCCTCTTTAAATAATCTTAGCTCTGCCCTCAAGATATTGAGGTTGAGCTCCTGTGAAGCATCGAGGGCAGTTGTATTTATGGGGCTGGTATCCATTTGCGTAACAGAGCTTTCTTCGCGTGCAGCTGGTCGCCCCCTTACCGGCGTGTCGGCCCGGTTATCCCTAACAACATTCTTATTGCACTCGGGGCAGTGCCAGGGGGTAGCTATTGGGCCGGTATTCGGTATCCCCACGCATGCACGATGGTACCAGCACCTGCACTTGGTACAATTTGCCGCCTCAGTTGATGACAAGAATTTGCCACAGCCACCACACTTAGCCATTATGTAAACAGAAGCTCTGTTTACGTCTCAGAAAGCAATCGATCCGTTCAGTACGTTCACACCTCAGGCAACAGATGGCGCTGTATTAAGAAACGCGTTTATGGATTTTTTATGGTGAGTACGGCACGGGTGAACACCTGTGGTGTCAGTCACTTTGTCAACGTAACGGCGCGCACACACGGGAAGTTTGGGCACAGTTTATTAGCTTCAGTATGAAAATAGTGTTAACTTTATTTAGGGTTTCGGGTACCCAAACATTAACTTGGAATCTAGTTATTGTTTTTAAAATTATTATATTTTACACAGCACACAAAGACTGGTTAACACTGTGACTTGGAATTTGCACTTATACAACAATTTTCTCAGCAAAATATATGAAAAACTGTCAGTTACTTTTATTTAATCGAGAGAAGTACACAAAGAGCTTATGGCTGATTGACATCCGCAACGTCACTCCAAATCAAAGTCAAATTAAGGTTTATGTTACTGAACCCTTCGTGTGCAAGTCCAACTCGCACTTGGCCGGTTTTTTAAAACGTACGATAATACATTTAGCTGTAATCTAGTGTTAGTGAAAATGCACATTACGTTATTATGTTGTTCTTATCCTCAATTGATAACCCGGGTTCAAGGTCTGTACGTGAATCCAGAGGTTAATCTCATGCTGATGCGACTGATGTAGTTAGAGCACCAAATCTCAACTAATGCGATACAATACAACTACTGTTGAGAACTAGTCAATTTTATGACTCCAGGATATTAGGAATGAGAAAGTGCATAACAAACATATATTCTTTTAGGTTTAAAGGAAGGCATGAGGAGCTCGTGGCTAGATAATAACAGCCGCATGGGTAGATCTTCAAGGTTAAGCAACGCTTACGAAGGTTGGTCTGTGGATGGGTGACGACCATCTTAACATACCGAGTTTCCTCTCGGAAAGCACGTTAAGCCATTGGTCCCGGCTGTCATTTGTAGATCTTTGGCAGTCGTTACGGATAGTCAGAAGCCAGTAAATCTGACTCCAGTCTTGCCATGAAGTACCGTGTTACCCAGTTAATGGGTTGTGGAGGTCTGGTAGGCAGCCGCTCCTCGTAAAATACTGGTATTCAGCTAAATCCGGCTTGACTGGAAGCCGACCCCAATATAATTGGGAAAAGGCTAGGCAGATGATGATGATTCTTTTAGGTTTAAACCATTTAAGATCGGTTGCAACAGCATCTGACTACCAACAAAGAATATTGGTATATATTTATTACTCACCAAGAGGAATACATTTTGCAATAAGATGAAAAATATTTTCTTTATCAACTATCGTCCAGGCTTCTTGCCTAAAATAGCCCAAGACAGGATGTGTTGAAAGAATATTGGTCTAAGGCAGACCTAGAAACAAACCCAGCATTAGGAGCAGCCCTCTTAGGGCTAACAATTAATATATGAATACAAGGAAACATGACGATAGAAATTACTCATCCACTGGCAGAGGACCAGAGAACTGTCACTGTACGCGCGTTATAACCATTTTTAAAAGACGTTGCTCAAGCACGTGTCTTTCATGTTGATTTTGCACGTGCTCCAGACAGATCTTTAGGGTTAATATTGATTAGGATAGACGTCGGAAGAGAGATTGAGAGGGTGCAAGACCTTCTTGTGATTAAGAGTGTCTATTTTTTTTAGATGGGAAAGAGTGTCAGGCTTTTACTGAAAATACCCGTGTTTCTTTAAATGCTCTTTGCGTTTCAGAGCCACGTTAAAGGTTAGACTTAGACAGAACATCATTAATTGCATGATTGCTATAATATGGTACAGACAGGTAAGTCTTCAAAATAATGTGGATCTACATATATGGCAGCCAATACTACTGTCATGAAAATTGATTCTCCTTCTAATGATTTAGACTAGTCCTTTCCCACTTTATTAGCAGTTTCCCATGTCTAAGCATATGAGACGACATTTTTGGCATCGCGGGGAGAACGTGGATGAGGGTGGCACAAGAGCGTGCGTGGGGATTGAAATATGCAGGAAAAGAGATGCCTATGGAGCAGCGAGCGAAGTTGGGATATGTATGTGGGTGATTATGTAGATTATTTGGCTTCCATAAGAACATTTAGATGACTTAAAAACAGGTACTCCTTTCGACCAAAAATAATTATATATTTCGTGGGTTGTAAAGACTGGCAAGGCTGCCAAAAAGGTATTAGAATGCCCAGGGTACGCCTAATGTAGAATGTTCTTCTCCATTCTTCTCAAGTCTATTCCTTAACAGAACCCAGTAGGTTGCCACGTTGATAGCGGCTTCGGTGCAGTTTTAAGGGCAGCTGGGGCACTCCAGCAAGTGGAAATGTTTTAAATTATTTTATGGACTGATTCATTCGACCAAATCGTTCTGATTTTCTATCTTGACCGCCCCTCAACCAAATTGCATGAAAGGTAAGATAACAAATTATGGTACAACGTAGTATGGCTTTTTGCCAATTACTCTCGATGGATTGCATTGTTTCAATTTTATACATATTGGTAACACACAACACACGTCTATACCATGTATCTTGCACGTGTTGTTTAGTTAAACATCTGCTTGTGGTTTTAATGAATAATTAGGCAGTTGTCCATGGCAAATACTGGTATTCACCTGCATCCGGTTTGACTGGAAGCCGACACGTCGGGAAAAGGCTACGTAGCTCACAATGGGCCTCATCAGAAGGCTTGAAAGACACTCAAAGGGCAATGGAGAGGGCAATGCTTGGAGTTTCCTTGCGTGATCGAATCAGGAATGATGATATCCGCAAGAGAACCAAGGCTACCGACATAGCCCGAAGGATCGCCAAACTAAAGTGGCAGTGGGCAGGGCACATTGCTCGCAGAACCGATGGTTGATGGGGCCGATGGCGACCGCGTAGCGGAAAACGCAACGTGGGAAGGCTTCCTTGTTACGTGACAAGGTGGACCGATGACCTGGTGAGGGTCGCGGGTAGGCGATGGATGCGAGACGCGCAGGTCCGGTCATTGTGGCGAAGCTTGGGGGAGGCCTATGTCCAGCAGTGGACGTCATGATTTTCCATTAAAAAAAGGCAAAACAATCTAGTAGCATTGTAGTCTATGTGAAACTGAATATCGTTAGAGCTACATCATGTTCAGGAATGGGGGCATCTGCAGCGGTCAATGTCGAGTTATGCGCTAGTGTGGGGAAAATTTCGGTTGGCATGTTTGTCGATAAAATGTTGTCATGTTTTTTTATGAGAGAATTATTAGTTTAGTTGCGAATTTTATGAAGCTGCCTTCAATTGAGGCAGGTCAGTGTCATAACTATGACATATTTTCAATGTGTTAGAAATTAAACCGGTTCATATCCCTAGGATATGCGGTGGGCTGATTGTTTAACTATTGTTTCTGCTGTGCGGACAGTGAACCTTTAAAAATAGAGAAATTGGACACTTCTCGTGACCCAAGGGCTGGCTATTACTTTGGCCAGTGGCTAAGCATTGCCATTTAACGTGACAATGCCGCCAGTCTCTTGGGAGCATTACCAGCTGACAGCGTAGAGGGCGAATTTATTGATGTTATATTTTAGTTTGCTATCATTAAGTTTGCGACCTAATAAAGTTATTAATACCTAGTAATTAAAAAAAATGCAAGGTTCCAAAGTACAAAATGATATTCTGATTTTTTTTAACCTTGATCTGCTAGGGTTTAAGCTAGCATGAAGAAGTAGCATAATTTCCATATTTTAGGAATTTTATTTTCTATTGTTAGTATATATATATAGTTTAAAAGACATTAGATCACTAGTTCTTAAACCGCCAAACCGCAAGGAGCTTGTTTCATACACGTTTCTTCCTTGATAGTAATCCTTGCCATTTCCATATCATCAGTAGGAACTTTACTAACAAGGTCAACCTGTCAGGCGACTGAGTTAAAACGATGCATCTTTTTTTTACTATTGATAGGCACGCGTTTGATCACTATCTCGAGGATTTATTTCGGGAAATCGATAACTCACCGCCCAACACTACGCCGTAAACGCCGGAAATATCGCGTAAAAGCTATCTATCAACAGATGCCAGACAGTCGCATAAAATATCACTCAAACGTTTGTTTCATGCTGGAACATGCAAGCACAACATATACGGATTAAAATATATTATCAAGATTCAAGAATGTAGTGACCAGGAGGTTTCGCTCGCGTGAAGGACGGAAATTGAGATAGGGATGGGATTAAAGGAAACAGGAAAGTCTCCTGGAATTGGTATTTTTTGGGGATTGGTCCTCTAATTCGTACAAATAAGATTGAAGTGTCTGTTTGTCGATATAACAGCGTTTTATCAAATATATACGTCGCGATACATTTTTTTTTTGTTTCACTGACTCTGTTGAATCAGAGTTCGGCTTTTGGAAACGGCTGTAATTATTTTACCGAGACTTTCAATGGTACATAGCTCGTATTATAGGGAGGATAGGCTAGTTTTAGAATAAAAAACAAGGGGCCCCTTGCGCAAAAAAAAATCCTATGATATTGATCCGTGTATTGTTTTATGAGTTTGACGCGGATGAAATCGCGGGTGACTGCTAATTCTAATATGAAATTGTGGATCTGTGTGCTAGCGTCTTTGTCTCCTACCAGATATGATCCTTCAGCCTTCAAAGCAAGAGTGGCTGTTTGATCCTTCATAGACCTCAATCATCGCTTTGAATAAGGTGAGATCGTGGTCAAGAGCTGGCACAAAACGTAGTAACATTATAATACTTCTGTTACTCATGGATGAGTGACTGAGGAGCTCGTGGCTAAATAATAACAGCCGCACGGGTCGATCCTTAAGGTTAAGCAACGCTTGCCAAGGTTGGTCTGTGGATGGGTGACCATCTTAATATACCGAGTTTCCTTCGTGCTTCGGAAAGCACATTAAGCCGTTGGTCCCGGCTGTCATTTGTAGATCTTTGGCAGTCGTTACGGATTGTCACAAGCCAGTAAATCTGACTCCAGTCTCGCCAAGTAGTACCGTGTTACCCAGTTAATGGGTTGTGGAGGTCTGGTAGGCAGCCGCTCCACGTAAATCACTGGTATTCAGCTGAATCCGGTTTGACTGGAAGCCGACCCTAATATAGTTGGGAAAAGGCTAGGCAGATGATGACTGATGGATGAGTGACTGACAGACAATGCACAGCTGAAATTTGGCATGTAGGTTCCTTGGGAAGTGTAGGGAAATACTAGGAATTTCTCGAAATAGGGGAAAACGGGATATACGCGTACGATGTCGCAGGCAATACCTAGTTTTATCTAGTTTTTGCACACCTACAAAAACAGATGGTGATCCCAATCTTGGCAGGGGACCATATAAAAACAATATTGTCGATGACATCAGACCAAAACCTTTACATAACCTTGACTTAACTTGACTGACTCAGTCACATAACCTACACTATAATGAAATTCGCAAAATAACGTTATGTCGATACTAAAAAGATATTTTATAAACAATCTTTCATAGCTTGCGAGTTTATAATTAAATCTGGGTGTGGCGTAAATATTGTTTCAAAAATAATTAAAAATTTGAAGATAAGGATGGCATGGCAGAGTTTTTTTAAGACGAGAGTGACATCCATACGCCAAAACGCTTTGAGAATACTTTCACTGTGAGTATTCACAATGAACTAGCTTAACAGCGCAATTTCATCTGCGCCGCATTTTTCATGAATCCTCCAATCCTATTGGCCGTAGCGTGATGTGCCTCGATAAATGGGCTATCTAACACTGAAAGAACTTTTCAAATCGGACCAGTAGTTCCTAAGATTAGCGCGTTCAACCAAACAAACAAACTGTTCAGTTTTATATTTGCACTTATTATACAACGTTGATACGACAGAGGGGCTTTCCTTTAAACTGCCTATACTAGGTACCATTTTCAAGCTCTGTACCAAAAATAAATTAATTAGGAGCAGTAGTTTAGTCGCAAATGATTTTTAAAGTTTTTGCACGGTTTGAACACGATGTATCTTTTCTAACAGTTGATTATCGTCTAAGCATAGGTCATGCACCTTACAACGATAAATCTACGATGCGTTGTTGCCGCTCTGACGCATGTCGAAGGACATTCACTAAAAATTGGAAATGCAAACAAGGAAGCAATCAATACACACACACTTGCACTTTCACTACGACAGCGACTAACATAAAGCGAGCGAAAGAAATAGAGATAGGTCAGTTTGTTGCATCCTTGTTTTTTGCGATCGGTAAGTCCCTCAGCAGTGCGCCGACGCTTGTTTTTCGGAACGTACGGTTTGTGGACTTCGCGCGCAAACAATTGTAATTTTATTTTGTTATTGTAAGAGGACACGTAACTTGGGATTATTATTATTTAGTATTAGTGTTTTTTTTGTGATTGACTGTTTTTTATGGTGATAGGACACGTAACTTGGGATTATTATTATTTAGTATTAGTATCTCCGGACCTCACTCCCATGGATTTCTTTTTGTGGGGTTACATTAAGGGTGAAGTGTATGCCTCAGAGGTAAATAAAATTATTGATGAGTTAAAAAATTGGATTATTTTAGCATTTCACAAATTAAAGTGCTTAGCGACGGACAGTGATCTAATTAGAAAAATAAATAACAATATTCTCCGTCGGTATAATTTGTGCATCAATGTGAATGGAGGACACATCGAAAATTTAAAAATTTAGTGTGTTTGTTTTTGTGCGCGTACTTCGAAACGTTACCTAACATAAAAGCCAGTGCGAGCGGAGCCCAGCGGAGGTCTAAGTCGCCGGCCGCCACCCCGGCCCGGCCCCCACCGAGCACACGAGATACCGCACACCGCGCTCCGGCGCGCGCGCGACGTTGCCGCTTTGTTACCTAGCGGTACCTAAGGTCAGTGTCTTTTTTTTTACAAAGGGTGGTTGCGTTTTATTCGGATTTGCAAGCTATTTAGTTTGTTTGAAAAAAATATTTTCTCATTTATGGCGCTTTTTGTTTTTGTACCGTATCGAATTAATACTGTACACGTATAGTATACGTAGTTTAATTTAATGCCCCTCTGTCGTATCAACTCTGTATATAAAAGTATAGATTTCATGTAATACAGCTTTTCCATCATAATCTTTATATATAAAAATGAATTGCTGTTCGTTAGTCTCGCTATAACTCGAGAACGGCGGGGCCGATTTAAATAATTCTTTTTTTGTTAGTTTCGCCAGAATACAGGGAAGGTTTAAAAACAAAAAAAGTAGGTAGGGTAGGTAGGGTAGGTAGGGTAGGTAGGGTAGGTAGGGTAGGTAGGGTAGGTAGGGTAGGTAGGGTAGCCAGTTGACGGGAGCGAAGCCGCGCGGGTCAGCTAGTCATAATATAAAATTGGTTCCCGGGTTCCCGACGCATCTCAAAGCCTGCAATGCCGATAGAAATTCTAAGAAACCGAGAGAGGATGAATACCGGGAAACACTATGAACGCAAATTAATCAATAGTTTGGTAACTACCACGGAGATAGGTAGTAAAGCTCTTTGTGAAGAGGCTTGTCGGGAACTACCGCAACTGATTCTGTTGCTGAGGTAGGTTTAGGTCCACGTTTAACTACAATCTCACCTGATGGAACGCACTCGGACTGACATGAAAAAAGTCCCAAAAATAAAAAAATAATAAAAAAGACGCATTCAACCCTAATCTCTTCAAAGTTAGAGTGAACAGGTTTCTTCTGGGTAAGCTCATTCCATCGGCTCTGTCACATCTGACCTAGACTGGAGTCAAGAGCAAACCCTTCATAAAATGGAAAGCCACGACGTGGTCGACTATGGAACAAGCTTGCCTAGAAATAACCTGTTCACTCTTGACTTAAAGACTCAAGTTATAGTTATCAAGAAATAAGACTCCGACAGAGAATTCCACTTCTTAGCCCAGTGAAAGAATTGCCATAACGTTTAGTGCAAAGGTCTACAAAAAGCCAGTGCACTAGTCCTACGGTCTACTTGCCAGGACTGGTCTGCCCATGTAGTTTCAACAATACCAGATTGATGACCATCTTAACATACAGAGGTTCCTTCGAACTTCGGAAAGCACGTTAAGCTTTTGCAGGTTAGCGAGTCAAAAGCATACAACCTAGCAATGCCCGATTCTCAATATCTTTGGGGCAGGCGCGCAAGTCTTGTGCTTCCAAAGATTTCTATTTGTCACGTCATTTTTAGCTATGTCAGTTTTCGTACAGTTTATCTGTCGTGTCTTTGCCCCTGTTCAGATCATGAGCCACACTTTAGGGTGCCGCTAGTGCATATACACATGCACTTTGGGGGATTTGAATAATACCACCGATGCTGTAATTAACGTAACCACCTACAATGGGCTTAAACAATCTAGAGAGTTAAGCCATGACTGATCTAGAATGCAAAGGGCATTTGAAAAAAACAAATGTCTGTGTGTTTTTTAGTCAGTAAGAGTCTGACACTCCCCCTAGAGCGAGGGAAGTCATTTGATGATTACAAGACTCAGAAAGAAGATCGTTTCTCTGGCCTCCCTCTACTCCTCAAACCATACAAATTTAGTAGATACCAAGACAACCCTACAAAGCATACATCTGACTGTAACAGTGACTTTAAAGAATTTTACGACAGGTTACTGTAAACAGCAACACGTAATATAGTTCCAGATCCCAGATATTCCGTCATTCCTAATTTGGGGTTGTTGCACGTGATTGGCCAAGACTTCCGGTCAAACCGGATTCAGCTGAATACCAGTATTTTACGTGAAGCGGCTGCCTCCACAACCCATTAACTGAAGTCGATCCCAAGATATAGTGGAGAAAAGGCTAGACAGATGTTGTTGGTTTGAACTCCAAAATGTCTTGCCTCATTTCTTTTGAAAACCTTTCTGTTTCTTGTAGTTTCAAATGAGCCGGCAATTTCTGAACATAGACGCATAGAACACCATAGTTAACGTACAATAATAATTCCGAGATTAGCGAATGACGTCACAAGACCCGGATCTGAGCGAAACACTACGTAAACCACGACGGTAGTGTTTATAGTGAACGATGCATTGAACTGTATTAATTTACGAGTTATATTGAGAGAACCTGCGGCATGTTGGACCGATGATTTGAAGAAGGTGAAGGCTAACGTTCACCCGTGGACGGCAATTGGCTTACATGTTGATGATGATTGAGAGAACCTGATTAATGTGGATGTTTCTAGAAGGTAAAGAAAGACTTAGTAAGTGGCTACGTTAATAGCAGCATTGGAGGCATTCATTAAATCTCCCAAAGTACAGATGTATGGCCAATTGGGTGATCGGACACGGTGACCTGTCGTGGCCGGCCACCGTGTAAACATAGAAGATGAAGTAAATATGAAGTGTGCTGTAAACCATACAAACTTATGACAGTTCACTTCACGCTCACTCCAACTAAGTTTACATCGTACAATGTTGACAGAATAGATTGGCTAATTCAATCCATGTTCCGGAGGGAGAGGGCAGGAGTCCTTCTGCGAAGCAGTACTACAAGTGAAGGAAGAGGCGGGACGTGTCAAGGAGAGGCAAACACCGTCGCAACAAAAGACGCTCTGGGCGTCGGGAGTTGCAGGGCGATTCCCGGCTACCACAGGCGCGGGACTGCGGACGGTGAGCGATGGGTAGCTCGGCTTTCCGATAAGGACCAAGCCCGGGTCGACGGCGAGTTGTGTTCCGCGCGCCCCTTAAAGATATGACAGCATAATTGACGGGGCCCGCTAGGGCTAGTGCTTGCCAGGGTGGTGGTAATGTTCAAAAGAATCACTGCGGTTCTGGATCGCAAAAGTCAGCTTAAGGTGGAAGCGCCAGGGTAGCCCGTGAAATTCAAATATTTTTAAGTTTGTTTTCAATTTGCCGGTCAGTGTGAAGCTGTATGTTGAACAAAGTACTTGACATAGAATGACTTTTTCATGAAATAACCATTAAATAGGGTTTCATGAACTTAGAGGGCTATATTGATGATCAAAATGGTTATAATTCTTTGGATAAAGACGCGTTACTGGCACTTTCACCTTAACGTGCTTTCCGGAACAACGGCTTAACGTGCGTACCGAGTCACGCATTTTTAAACTTATCTGCTTACATTAGGTAATTAGGTACCTACTCGGCTGAACGGATTGTCATGGAATTTGGCACAGAAAGACGAAGACTATAGTCCGGAATAGCACATAGGCTTTTTATCCCGGGATTATAGTCCCTTGTGATAATTTCCGACATACACGCGAACGAAGCCGCTAGCACAAGCTAGTTGTGCATAAAAACCTACGCTAACATTCCGCCTTCTAATGGTAAAAACTTAACCTATCAAATTATGACTCCAAACCAGTCAGGCCTCATTATCTTCAACACAAGAGCCCTTCAAAGCGACCATAATGTCATGGCCGTTTGAGTCACTGAGTCACTGCATCTGATTCACTTGAGGGGGATCACAAGTGGGGCCTACACTACCCCCCCTCCTCCTTAGTGCTGGTGGGCGTGGCAAAGGTTAGATTAGCTGATAAAAGATTATTTATGACGAAAACCTACAAACCTAGTCTGAAAGTTTCCTAGAAAAGAGGGTAGGTATTAACGGTGAAACGGTTTTTCTAGAAAAAGGGGGTAGAGTAGTCTGGTTGATGAGGTCAGCAATAAATAGGTGTTCTAAAATAGCCATTACGATTAGAGATGTGGTAAGACTTTTTTTGGTTTTGTCAGGAAAATGGGCAGATGATGTCTACATTTGCACAGGCATCTAGCAGGCACCAGTGCCTGCCAGGGTTGCTAAATATGTTTAAAAATCATCACAGCCCTGGAACGCAAAGGGCACTAGGAGGAACAAAAATGGGGTTTAGTCAGTGAGAGAGTCTGACACTCCCTTCTATCTATGGTAAATGATAGTTAAGCCTAAAAAAAAAATTGGTATTAAACTAAGACTAAAAAATTAAGGGTGTCCGGTTTTTCGGTTTGAAATCCTGGCAATGGCAACTCTACACTGATATATAGCCACCGGGACTAAACATAGGCACTACCATACTAATATCAAGCCCGTTATCAATGACGTATGCTGATTTACAAGGCTGCGTTAATTATTTTCACACTCCGGTAACCTTCGGTTATCATGAACAAAATCAATGAAAATTGTACTCGGTACCAGATTCTGTGCCAATTAGTTTTAATTAACAGAGGTTCAGCGTTATGAGCGATAGGCCACGGTTTCAAATCACATGATTTTAATATATTTTTAGATTTAATGATATGGTTAATCAATGCTAACAATGTTAACAACTATATAAGCTAGCTTCATTTAAGTAATGAGTGTTTGGTCTAATTACCAGAAATCTACCTCGGTAACTGTCAGTTCCTGGGCACAGAAGACCAAAGGCAAGATGGAAGGATGAGATAGAGACCGTTGGAACACAAATTTGGTCCAACCTCGCAAGGAATCGCGACGAGTGGCAATCTCTGAAGGAGACCTTCACCGAAGACGGGTCCAGATGGCATGCATATTAGACTAACAATATCCACAACCATCACAATTCATAGGTTTTATTACTGTCAGTTCAAGTGCAGGCGTTGCCTTGTATAATCTCTTTTCGGAATTCCCCTAGGTAACTTGGCTCAAAAGACTACCACAAAGGACATAATTCCTACAGTAAATGTATTGTTGTTTTAGGATATGTTTCCACCAGAGAATGAAATGCACGAGTAACCCATCAGGCCTCGCAATATTAAAAGACCATAGACTGTGTCCCACTTGTGGGATGACCGGGCCTGATGGCATAGTCCAGGACATGGCCTACCACAGTGCCGAGTTTCATCCAACTCTGTGAAAAGAGTTTCATCCAAGTCCTTCATATTGCTTTCAAAATATTATTATTGAGATAGGTAGATGAATTAAGCAGGATAGGTCTGATGTATCATGTTTCTGATGGTCTGACCTAAAAACCGAAACGCGATTGGTGCCCTGGGGTTGTCTACAGGTAAAAAAGGGGAATGCATGTTGTGTACATCATAATTCCCTTACAAATTGTGAAGGACGTGACATGACATGACGAGTGCTGAATCAATTAAGATGGAAAACTGTTGGAAGACCTTTGCCAAGGAGCGAGATGCTATGCATAGACAACATTTTTTTTTTCTTTTTTTCCTTGTCATCCATTTGCAATCGGTCCTCAGGACCATAAGCGAATTCGTTCCATGACATAAGTGGGTGGAGCAGCCAGTGCTGTGCCTCCCACTTATAGAAGGTGGTTCCTCTTCAGCCTTTTTACCACCGCTGTCGGGTTTAATAGTTCCTTAACTAGTGGGTTTGGATGCAAGGCTAGGCGAAAAACACAAGCATAGACAACATAATAAACATTGTTGCATAGTCATAGTAATCAGAATACTCCAATAAGGACCAATGACAGACCCATTTCAGGTTCAGGCAGTTATTGTTCATACCAGGTTTTCTGTAAAAGATTGCTGAATGCAATAAGGCCACCCATTGTACATGTAGTTTATTTGTTGTGTATCTAGTCAGGCTCCGCAAAATTATGAGACAATAGATAGTTGTCCCGAAAGGGACTTATGGAGCCTGATTGGGTATATTGCGGTGAACAAAAAAGAATTTGATGTAATAAATAAATAAAGGAAAAATCTTATTGCCAAAAACAGCTTTAGCATCTGCAAAATTGACATTTATAAGAATCTTGCTAGGCAAACTGGTTTGTGATATCAGAATGTTATCAAGAAGAAAAATCTTATTAGATTCTGCAAACCAACTAGATTTCGTAAACAATAAAATGTCAAAACACACTATTTTAAAGTAAAAAAATGTGTTAGTTGCAAAACTGTTTTTGTAAGTACTTTTGAACGGCAGAATTGTTTTCAAAATATATATTGCTTGGATATTTTTTTTAATCTGTTCTTAAGAAGACCTTTTAAATACATTTTATTGAAATGAAAGTATCGCAAATGATGATATTCTAGCAGAATTTTAGAATAATACTGAAACAACCTAGAAGTTAAATGTAAAAAGCTTTACGTCCAACTGAAATTCAGTTTGCCTTTGTGTACTATGTATGTAAACATAGTGCTATGTATCTTTTGAGCACAAATTCATGGTATTTTCCCTCAGCAACTGCACCAAATGGGCTAGTTATCATCCAAAGCTTGAAATAACGAAAACAAATGTGCAACTTACGCAATTTGCAAGTCTTCATACAAGTAATTCATTTAAATCGGAATCACAGTCGATAAATATAGATCGAAAACGTAGTCAAAAATAGACAATTAGTTATCCACTATACACACCAGTTGAAATACAGTCACATCATCTTCGGAATGTGATACAAAACAAGATATTTATTGAACAGAACGCACCACACGAAAATTCAGAGGGAAACTGCAATATAGTCGATTTTCCTTTCAGGATCGGACCACCATGATACACTCCCGTTTTAACAATCACTAGTACATTGTCCAGGTTATTTTATTTAATACAATCGTTCGCTTATATGCGGTGCTCATGCCCGAAGACACCACGTCCATATATTTTCACAAATTCAACTCGTTTTTACGATATCACTAAATAAAATGATGTGTGAATGACATGAATTTTTGACATGCGCACTCCATTATACAGAGCTAGCGACATCTAGTGTTTTGGCTATGCGGAGTTTTGGAACCCACTTTTTTTGGCATCGAAAAAGCGTCACTACTCGCTGACAGATGTCGCTAAAAAAATGGTTTTCGTAACCGTCCCTAGATGGCAATACCTAACATAATTCAATAATATCAATTTTATTGAACACATTACAATACATTTTCTTTTATGTCTGTTTGTCTGGCAGACAATGCTTTAATTGGCAAAGCAAATCAACTTAAGTACACACAAAACAGTTCAATGTCAATTTATCAGTTATATTACATCACATCTTGTCTATAATTAGTATTCCACGAATATTATTTACCTACATTCTAGTCATTCTAAGTATAAAAAGTGTAATTAAATTATAATTTATCCGTTACAATACTAGCTTCAGCTGTTAAACCTGTTAGTAATGTATTTTGTTCGTTTCTGTTTTATTTGACCGTTTTCTGTTAAAAGTCTTCGTGTTGTCAAACCTGCGGCCTCACATATCGATATGGCGGATCAAACGCGCATATTTGTCCCAAAAATACGAATGACCCAAGAACGCGTGGTCGGATACAAGGATGCAAGAAAATTGGATATGGTATTATTGATAGACACTGCAAATGCTACCTACTTTTGTTTCGTACTAACCTATTGAAAAATACCTACCTATTGGATTCGTTTCAGAAGTGGGCTGCCTGTTTCGTAATGTGGATGGGGTGGATCCCGATCCAATCGTCAGAAAAAAAAAACAGTGGTGTTTACCGCAAGAAATCTCTTCAAAGTTAGAGTGAACAAGCTCCTTCTGGGTAAGCACGGTCCATAGTGGACTTTGTCTCAGTCATCTCTGACCTAGAGTAGAGTCAAAAGCAAACTCACCACAAATAAAAAAAAAAAAAATATCAGCAGCAACTCAGAGTTAGGAAGACCATAATAGGTTTGCCCCGAGTTGGACTTTAAGGTGGCTAATGTGGTAAGAAAAAAAAAAGAGTATACTTGCTCCAAGTTTGAATCAAATAAATATGATTATCACCTCAAACCTAAACACCTTAGCCTACGGGATTTGATATTAATTTGCGGTACCTACCTACCTATTGTTTACCTATTAAAACTTGCTGTTTCTCACAGATTTACTTCCGTTTTTCGAAAGATGATAGCGTTTATTTACCTCCACCCATAATGCAATAAAAACTAAGTAGATAAAAAAATACAGTACCTACATAAGTAATTACAATCAGAGTTATAACATTGATGTTGTAGAGACTGGAGCCTGCTAGTCTATTCTGTAAATAACTATTTCGATATCGATCTCCCCCTGAGGGACAAAACTCACAAAGTGAACTTTATTACACACAACATGAAGGTCTTATGTTTATACAAATTTGATACCTACTCACCTCGGATACCGCTGCACTGTAGAGACATGAAAATGTTGTTACAGAATAGCACTACAGTACTAGATGATGACAACTACCAGTATTGATAACTATCAAAATATACCAACTCCAAATCATCGTACCTCGTAAAAATCAGGACTGGTCTAAGTCGTTAGTTCTTAGAACGTGTCCAGGTAGTCTCACGTCATACATACAACATACCTATCTAAACAACAGATACAAATGTATGTATATACATACAGCACGTCTGTACATACACACACATAGGTTTAAGAATGCAGTGGGTATTATTATTAGCTGTGGTTATGGGGTCGCTACTTGATGGTCTAGTAGGCTCAAGGTTGGATGAAACGTGAGGTTGTGAGTTCAAAGTAGTAGATGACTGGCAGATGGGCTGTTATTTATTTTTAAATTAATCTACAATGGTCCCAACAGTAGAACTAGCTGACCCAAACTTCGTGTACGTCACATTTTTTTATTAATGCTCAGCTCCTATTGGTCGTAGCGTGATGTTATATAGCCTATAGCCTTCCTCGATAAATGGGTTATCCAACACAATTTTTTTTTTATCCGACCAGTTGTTCCTGAGATTAGCGCGTTCAACCAAACAAAGAAACAAACTCTTCAGTTTTATAATGTTAGCACATGGGACTTGCACAGAATTGGCGAAATTCTGGCGAACCCTACTTGTTGGTCTGACCAAAATAAGACGATAACAGAGGGCCTAGCACAAATATTTTTGACGATAAGTAACGTAACGTAAAATTTTACCAAAGCTACAATACTCGTTTCGCACATAATATTTATTTGAACAACCCAACCCAACCAACAACCCTAATCTCTTCAAAGTAAGAGTGAACAGGCTCCTTCTGGGTAGGCTCGCTCCATCGTAGACTTTGTCTCTGTCATCTCTGACATAGACTAGAGTCAAGAGCAAACCCATTACTAATAAAAAAAATAATAATTAGATCATCATCTGCCTAGCCTTTTCCCAACTATATTGGGGTCGGCTACCAGTCAAACCGGATTCAGCTGAATACCAGTGTTTTACGTGGAGCGGCTGCCTACCAGACCTCCACAACCCATTAACGGGTAACACGGTACATCTTGGCAAGACTGGAGTCAGATTTACTTGCTTCTGACAACCCGTAACGACTGCCAAAGATCTACAAATGACAGCCGGGACCAACGGCTTAACGTTCTTTCCGAGACACGGAGGAAACTTGTTATGTTAAGATGATCACCCATCCACAGACCAACCTTGGCAAGCGTTGCTTAACCTTAAAGATTGACCCGTGCGGCTGTTATTATTTAGCCACGAGCTCCTCTCCAAAAAAAATAATTAGATACTATATGTATTCATATTTTTTAATGATATAAATTTTGTATGTCTCCTAAAATTAAACCAAAATGCGATGGAGCTTTAGTTTTTCACATTCAAAATTCACTTACGTTAACGTTACTATATATACGACAAAATATTCGTGCTAACCCCTCAGGTCTCACGGTGACCGCTGCCCTAAGAAGAAACGAAGACAGAGTGTCCTTGGAACAGCTCGTCGGTGTATCCGACAAAGCTTTCCAGAACACCAACAAGTTGAGGTGACAAACTTGTTGAAATATCCGTGTCTTGGTTTTATGAGAACCGAAATCGGAGTCGGAGATCCACTCCGTAACATCCCCTGTAAACTTCTAGACCCTCTCTAGGGTAAATCACTTGTGAGTTCATCCCCTACTAGCTATATGTATACATGATACCGGACAAATAGAGGTACAAATTAGGGAATATGCATGCAATTTTTTTATTTGCAACACTTTTTAGCTCTAGTAAACGATCATGAAATTATTTTTAAATACCTTCATCAGCGATGAAGTTATAAAGCTACAAAGATTGCAATTAGAAAGAGAAGTCCGATATGAATGATGACGTCAGAATTCATGACGCCTATACAGCTGCCATAGAAAACAGCGTTTTCGCGAGAGAGACAGATATAGATATATTTGGTTAAAATAATTATATCTCGTTTGTTTTTCGACCAATTTTGATTCTATTTTTACCGTTAGTATAATATTTTTGTATATTTTTAGATAAACTGAATGGATAATAAATATTTTTTCAAGCATATTCTCTAGGTTCTAGTTTAAAATGACCAAAAAAAGATTGACATGTCAATTTTTTAACCTATTTACAAAATAATATTATTTATTTATTTATTTAGGTATTACCAACGAGTAGGTACACCACGTGCGTTCCGTGGTATCTTCTCGTCCCACATACCACAGTGTCCCAAGCCGAAAGTCTTGGACCAGTGCGTGTTGCCAGTGATGACATGAAAGGTGGTCGCTCACAATGGGCCTCGTCAGAAGACTTAAGGTCACTCAAAGGGCAATGGAGAGGGCAACGCTTGGAGTTTCTTTGCGTGATCGAATCAGGAATGATGATATCCGCAAGAGAACCAAGGTTACCGAAATAGCTCGAAGGATCGCCAAACTAAAGTGGCAGTGGGCAGGGCACATTGCTCGCAGAACAGATGGTCGATGGGGCTGAAAAGTTCTGGAGTGGCGACTGCGTACCGGAAGACGCAACGTTGGAAGGCCTCCCAAATGGTGAACCGATGACCTGGAGAAGGTCGGGGGTAGCCGATGGATGCGAGAAGCGCAGGACCGATCGTTGTGGCGACACTTAGGGGAGGCCTATGTCCAGCAGTGGACGTCTTTCTAGATGATGATAAGTACCTACACTACAAGAACATCTGCAACAAAATACAATGTTACAAAATACAATACCTACGTCAAAACGTTTTCGTGTGATGCACACTCAATTACAGGTAGCCACAACCACAGAACAGCTGATAATCTCCTTTATTTGCTCCTTTATAGCCACAACTTACACGTATACTTATTATTTATCATAAGAATAAGAACAAAGTTTATTAGTTCAGTCATCATCATCCAACTTTTCCAAACTATAATGGGGTCGGCTTCCAGTCAAGCTGGATTTAGCTGAATACCAGTATTTTACGAGGAGCGGCTGCCTACCAGACCTCCACAACCCATTAACTGGGTAACACGGTACTTCATGGCAAGACTGGAGTCAGATTTACTGGCTTCTGACTATCCGTAACGACTGCCAAAGATCTACAAATGACAGCCGGGACCAACGGCTTAACGTTCTTTCCGAGGCACGGAGGAAACTTGTTATGTTAAGATGATCACCCATCCACAGACCAACCTTGGCAAGCGTTGCTTAACCTTAAAGATTGACCCGTGCGGCTTTTATTATTTAGCCACGAGCTCCTCATGCCTTCCTTTAAACCTAAAAGAATAAATGTTTGTTGTGTAAAGTTTATTAGTTCAGTGTTACATGAAAAATAACCACTATTACATAATTAAAAATATCTGTAACAAAGTATATATTGTTTTATGATTTTGTGAGTGGTGGGCCCCAAACTAGGAAGAACCTGTATCTTGGGGTCCAGGGTGGCCCGCGAAATTCAAATATTTTTATTTTTTTTGCAATTTGCCGGTCAGTGTGAAGCTGTATGTGGACCAAATGCGATCTGCGACCGTAACGAATATTGAATATTTCAGAAATAATCATTCTTTCGAACTACATGAACTTAGAGGGCTATATTGATGATTAAAATGGTTATAATTCTTTAGATAAATACGCGTTACGGTCGCAGATCGCATTTGGTCCACATACAGCTGACCGGCAAATTGCAAAAAACATAAAAATATTTGAATTTCGCGGGCCACCCTGGAGCATCCACCTTAAAAATAATATATATTGCAATAGTGTGGACATGTTTTGAGTCGGTAGGTAGGTTTTTGACAAGTTTAAAAGAAAAATAAGATGAAAATATAGTAGAAACAAATTAATTTACAAATGATTAACTTACAAACGAAGAAAGAATCGGCCAAAGAATCAGCATTGCGATTCAACGCGGCAATGCTGCCAGTGTTCTGGGCACTTTTGCCATTGACAGCGATGTGGCTTATTTTTTTGATGCCCAAAGATTATTTTTTTTTTTTATACGCGTTTGTACATAATTTCTTGTTAATTAGTGTAGTTTTTTAAGTCTATAAAAATGTTCAAATAAAATCCTACAAACTAACTTACATTATAAATTTAAAATAAAAAATAAAATTATAGTAATGAATTTCCAGTGTGTTCGCTTGTGAGTCAGAATTCTTGTGTATGCTTATGTCCATGTGATGTCTATTTATAGTTTGTATTTTTTTATTAAGCCTTTGTCAGGGATGTTGTGCTAAATTATTTTAAAGTTTCCTCCATAGCTATCACAATTTTCACGCTGTGAAGGTAAGTGTTGGTAGACACTACTACCTACCCTCTCTGGTAACGCAAGCGTGATGTTGCATAGTATCAGTATTCCACTCGTCTCTCTAACAGAGGTTTGGCGATCTGAGTCTAACAGCTGACGAGCCGGTCATGTTTTATGCATGAGCTGACCCGGATGTTCTAGGCTAGGAGCTCGAGTTGCGTTGCATCTCTCATTGAGTATTATCTATTTATTAAATGTGTACCCCTTGTGGATAAACAATAACAGCCACACGGGTCGATCTTCTAGGTTAGGTTAGAGACTATGTATGTAAAAATAAAACCGACTTCCGAAATTAAAGTTATTTTTTACTTTGCAGTGTTTTGTTTTTGAGAGTCGGTTTTATTTTTTTGTAAAAAAGTTTTTTTCATTTTTCATTATTTAGTGGTACGCAGGTACCACTAAAAACACCGTGCCGGCGTGATGTTACGTTTTAAACTGGTGTAAACACCTGTCCGTCGCTATAAACCGCTATCATTTATTGAAGAGTTCCGTTGCCTACCTCCGAAGTTCTTCATCACATCTTCACCAAATTTAAATAGGACCAGTTCGAGAAAATACTCTTCCAAACAAAAAAGAATCAATTAGCGAAAACAATTGGCGAAAATATCGCTGAACAAACATTTTTCATGGGAGCCCATCATCAGATCCTGACTTATACCTTCCATGATGATTACCAGGCACAAATATCTGAATTGCGTTAGAAAGTTTATGAAAACCATTGTATGTGATTATAAAATTTGAGGGTTTCCCTCGATTTTCATGGGATCCCAGATTCGAACTTGGAGACAATGGGACCACCTCAGGAGTACCTATAGGCTTTCGAATAAAAAAATAAATTTTAAAATCGTTCCAAAATTGGCGGAGAAATCGGTGAACATACATTAAAAAAAATACAGCTGAACATAGAACCTCCTCTTTTTTGAAGAAATCGGTTAAGAAGTCATAATTATTAGCCTTTTTGATGATATACTAACTGTATAAGCACTAGAACCCTCAAAAAATGCTCAAAATTGTCCAATATCAATTGACAAAGTCTTCTGGCACAAATTTGGAAACTATTAACGACAAAAGAAAAACATAGGGACACAGTATACACCATTCTTACTCAGTTTGTAAAATATCTTTTAAAACGGTTCAATATTGGAGTAGGAAACAGGCGAGAGAAAAACCTCAAGTTATGACTTTTTATATAAAAAGTCTATACGCCCGCATTTCTTCTTAATTGATGCTTGCCGAGGTCGGGCCGCGGATGGGTGGGTGATCATCTATTACATACTGAGTTTGCTCCCTGCCTCGGAAAGCACGTTGAGCTGTTAGTCGTAACTGATATTTGAACACGGGTCTTTTAAGCTTCTTTTATCGGAAGCCAGAAAATCAGACACCATTCTTGACTTTAAAGGGGTACCTACTACTTAGTAGGTCTACATGACAACGGAAGAAACGCTCGTCTCGTCAGTGAATAATAAGCTATCATCATCATCGGTGACGTAAAACTGGTGGATGCCAAGCTACATAGCTTGGCTCATCGCCGTAAGGTTGCTTGTCGGTCTTCTACAGATTGTACTTCGGTGAGTGTGCCCAAGAACTCCACGACCTCATCCCACCGGCCCCCTTCTACCATCGGACATCCAGACGCACTGCATCTTACCATCCCTACCTTGTTGCTATTCCACTAATTCGCACTAAGCGTTTCCAAACGTCTTTTATACTGCGCACAGCAAAGGAGTGGAACTCTCTGCCTGCGTCTGTCTTTCCAAAAGCTTACAACCCTAATCTCTACAAAGTTAGAGTGTACAGGCTCCTTCTGGGTAGGCTCGCTCCATCGTAGACTTTGTCACTGTCATCTCTGACATAGACTAGAGTCAAGAGCAAACCCATCACAAATAACAAAATAAAAAAATCATCGTCATCATATCAGCCGAAAAACGTCCACTGCTGGACATAGGCCTCCCGCAATGTCGCCACCACAACTGGTCCTGTGCGTATCGCATCCCTCACCAGGTCATCGGTCCACCTTGCCAAAGGCCTTCCAACGTTGCAACAAGTTATATAGCTATCAAATTGAGGAAATTACTTACAGTATTTATTAAACAACTAGTTGACCCACGCAACTTCGTCTGCGTCACAATTTTCATTACTGTTCCGCTCCTGTTGTTCTTAGCGTAATGATTAGCCTATAGCCTGCCTCGATAAATGGGCTATCTAACACTAAAAGATTTTTTCAAATCGGACCAGTAGTTCCTGAGATTAGCGCATTCAAGCAAACAAACAAACAAACTCTTCAGCTCTATATATCAAAGTACTAGTTGACCCGCGCAACATTGTTTGTGTCACAATTTTCATTACTGCTCCGCTCCTGTTGATCATAGCGTGATGATATATAGCCTATAGGCTTCCTCGATAAATGGGCTAGCTAACACTGAAATAATTTTTCAAATTAGATCCGTTCAAGCAAACAAACAAACTCTTCAGCTTTATATATTAATATAGATTAATGTACTTACACACAGATAACACACATTTACTAATTACATGAAGAAGTAACAGATAAATAGGTATGGTAATCTACAAAGACGATGCTTACTTCTAAAGAAATCTCCTTCAATATAACTACTTGCGAGAGGAGAGACCTAAAAATTAATGTAGGTAACTAAAACGAAAAACATAATTTGAAAAATACGTCTGCTAGCTCCTAAACCCAACTCATTTGATCACAACGGTGTTCTTGTCGATAAAAACTCTCAGCCTGCGCCCGCGCCGCGACTGCTGACTGATGACGTCACGACACAAACTCGCTATCCGCACGATACGCTGCTAAGTTAACGGATTAATAGTTACACAATATGATGATCGTAAAATCATGGCTGTATTCACCCGGGGTAGGGGGGTAGCAGTAGTTGAACGCAAAAAGAATTTGAAGGAACACGGATAGGTTTTAGTCAGTAAGCCCAGCTGGTCTATTCTGTAAGTAACCATTTCGATATCGAGCTTCACCTGAGTGAAGTTATTGCACACAATATAAAGGTCTTACGTTTGACGTAATTTGATACTTACCTCGGATTCCGCTGTGCAGACACGTATATAAAGCTGAAGAGTTTGTTTGTTTGCTTGAACACGCTAATCCAATTAAAAAAAACATTTTAGTATTAGATAGCCCATTTATCGAGGAAGGCTATTGGCTATATATTATCTCGCTAAGACCAATAGGAGCGAAGCAGTAATAAAAATTGTGACGCAGACGAGTTGCGCGGGTCAACTAGTTACAGAATAGCACTACTGAACGGGAGGAGACATTTGATGATTTCCCGTCCAAAAGAACTTCCCCTTTCTTGGGAGTCGGTTTAAAAAGGGGGGAACGTACGCACACATATCTCCAGTTATGCTTCAGTCAGTTGAATGAGACTGAAGCATAACTGAAGATATATGGTCGCTAACGGGGCGCAAATTTTGTGTGCGGGATAGTGATGATTACGGTGTCATGTCATATTTAGACATAACTAAACACAACACGACTATATAGGTATTTCCGGTCGTTGTGGCGACGCTTGGGGGAGGCCTATGTCCAGCAGTGGACGTCTTTCGGCTGGTATGTTGATGATAATATTTCCCGAAGGTGGTATGTGCGTTTATAAATCGGACACAAATCCGGACGGCCAGTGAGAAATTTCAGATGAAAAAACTCCAAAAACATTTTCCCATCAAACCCAGATTCTCACGGAATCTCTGCAGTAGCGTTTGCGAACAACAGAAAAATGTTTAGTTTATTTGGGGTGCAGTCTATCGTTATACTCACCATTCCCAGACTAATCACCAACCACCACCTCCACCAGAAAAACCAGCCAAGTGCGAGTCGGACTCGCACACGAAGGGTTTCGTACAATAAACCTTATTTTTTATTATTTGCTGTTATAGCGGCAATAGAAATACACCACCTGTGAAAATTTCAAATGTCTACCTATTACGGTTCTTGAGATACAGCCCGCTGATAAACAGACGGACGGACGGACAGTGGAGGCTTAGTAATAGGGTTCCGTTGGTTACCCTTTGGGTACGGAACCCTAAAAAATACTTATGAATAGTTACTCTTTTCTAAATCTATCCTTTAACTTTACATTACTCGACCCTCCTACCAACCATCTCATCTCATCTCAGTGCATACATTTACCTAACCGAACTCCATGGTTCAGAAACACCTCTCCCATACAATATTAAGTATACCATACAATATGTACTAACTATAGCATGGCATATTATATTTTGGACTCGAAATTTTGTAGTTTTATTTTATGCATACTGTTGGACCATTAAGATTCCTGAGTTTCTTGATGTGCCAAAAAAATATGGCGGAAGAGCGAGCGCTTGCGAACATTGACGGTTCCTTGCAGTTTATTTATTCATCTGTCCTTTTGTTTGGAAAAGAAAGAAAGAAAGAAACATTTTTGTTTAATGTTTTTTTTTATGTTCTAATTTAATGTTTGTTCATAATATAAAAGCCGAAAAGTTCTGGATTGACGACCGCGTACCGGACGACGCAGCGTTGGAAGGCCTGCCACAAGGTGGGCCGATGACCTGGTGAGGGGCCCCGGGTAGCCGATATCCATCGGCTATCGGCATAACGTTCTCGTTCTCGGCGTTCCGTTCTTTCCGCATCCGCGAAACGCGCAGGACCGGTTGTTGTGGCGACACTTGGAAGAGGCCTATGTCCAGCAGAGGACGTATTTTGGCTGATATAATGATGATGGACAAAGAGAAACGGAGAAAAGACTGCGTCGATTCTCCGCTTTCTTCTTCTGACCCACGCAACGGTTTTTGATACGGTTTTCATCAATTGGACGAGTAATAGTGAGGTATCTTAACATAACATAATCAGCCTATAATGTTCCCACTGCTGGGACACAGGCCTCCTCTCGGTGAGAGGTAGTGGGCCGTAATCCACCACACAGACCCAGAGCGGGTTGGTAGATGTCACATGACTTCGATTTTTTGGTTCTAGGACATGCCGGTTTCCTCACGATGTTTTCCTTCACCGTTTTGAGAGCAGTGGTGATGAAATAATTTACACAAAGTAAAGCGCCTGCCTGTGTTCGAACCTACGACCTACAACACGTAAGTCACAGCCATTACCACCGGACCACCACTGCTGCTCTAGAGCGAGTGAGATTTCTTAATAATATAAAATTCTTCCGTTACTGATGACTGACTGACTGATGACTGACTGATGACTGACTGATGACTGACTGACTGACTGACAACGCACCGCCGAAACTACTGGTCGCAGAAAGCTGAAATTAGACATGTAAGTTCCTTGGGTAGTCTAAGTGCTCCCTTACACTCCCCAAGGAAATTACATGCCGAATTTGAGAGAGAATTTCTACGAGAACGGGAAAATAAGAGATATATGCACGTACGAAAGTCGCAGACAAAACGTAGTTTGTATTTAATTTGCACCCGTGTGAAGCCGGGGTAAGTCGCTAGTTCATAAAATCCGAATATAATTAGCAGATCAAACGGTTTCCGCGACTGTCGGTTTTCGCAGACACACGGAGCGCAACAAGTTTTTAGTGTTTTACCAATTAGCCACATAACATTTAATTTTACGCTTAAAACGCTGAACTAATTGCTAAAAGCTTCCAGTAAGCTGTTACTCGTAGTTTATCTACCTACAAGACTAATCAACGAATCCTATATAATAGTATAATACCACCATCTGCCTAGCATCACCTTCTGTTCTATTAAGGAGGTGTCTTTCCCGCACTTACTCCTTAATATGTTTCATGGCCAATAAAAATATGCAAATGTGGGCGTTTTATACTTCTCAAGGATCCCTACTTGCTTAGTCCGATACTGGTATTCGTTCACATCCGCCCAGCGCAACATTTTGAATATCAAACGATATTTACGTGCTCGGGCCTGTTTGACGATATTATGTACCTATTAGAATCTGGGAATACGCGTTTAACTATAGAGAAATAAATTAACAAAAAATATGTTAAGGGTACTCTCTCGAAAAGGCTTAAAAATAGCGATCAGATGAAGCAGTTTTTCGTCGGCATTTACTGAGAAATTAAATCTGAAAAAAATAGGAAGTAATCTAGATGATATTGCACGTAACTTGGTTTAGCCAGAATTTATGTATTGGTAACACATAATAGGAAAAAAAAATCACCAAATCAACTCCAAATCGTTGAGATGAAACCATTTTACTCCTTCATTTTTTAACAAAAGACTATAAAAATAATATCTACTGCTGTGCAATACAAACGAAAATAACTTGGTTTTGTTACTTTTTTAAAATATGTATTTGTTTTATTATAAAAAAATAAAAACACGGGTAGCGGAGTGGCGCGCCGAGGTGTAGTTAGCTCCGTTTGTATGCACAAGGTCATTGGCAAATATACAAGCCTTAAGAGAAAAAATATTATAGAAATTCTATGCGGCATGCCGTCCAGTATAGGCGTCATACAAAAAAAAAACAACTATTTAGGTACTTCACTAAATAATACGTAAGAAGGTGGGCTTTTTTGTTGACGAGAAATCTACAAATGACTCCTCCCGCTCTCTAGGGAGTGTCAGACTCTTACTGACTAAAACCCATCCTTGTTCCTCCTAATTCCCGCCGCGTTCCAAGACTTTTTCGAACCGTTCCGCATCCCTAGCAGATATTAAGATGGCTCTGCCATGGTGATTTGTATTTTTTTAACCGACTTCTTCAAAAAGGAGGAGGTTCTATGTTCGGCTATATGTATCTTTTTTTTTATGTATGTTCACCGATTTCTCCGCCAATTCTGGACCGATTGTAAAAATTCTTACTCCTGAGGTAGTCCCATTGTCACCAAGTCAGAATCTGATGATGGGATCCCATTAAAATCGAGGGAAACCCTCAAATTTTATAAGCCTGTGAAACTCCCAGGAAACTTCTGGGGTTCGGGCGGAACTAGGCTGGCTTACTTAGCCAGAACATCTACGTACAACGGACCGAATGGGAGTCTGGAAGCCGACCGATAAAGGGAAGGAAAGAAAAGGGTACGGGGAGGGAAGGAAATGGTAATTTGCTTGAGGTAAATACTTAGATAACTTGTATTGGTAATAACAATAAATCTAACTTCTGACATTACAAAATGACAAAAGAATGTCAGATTTAAACAAAAACATTGACATTAGATTTTGTAAATAACTCCAAACTGGCATTCAAAGTTCATCTTTTTACAAAAAAAAACGCTGTAAAATGTCAATTGAAGAATTATTGTAGACGACAAAAATAAAAGATATATGGTTTAGGAAACATTTATAAGTTGTACTGTGATCGATTTAATTAATTTTATTTAAGACTAGCTGATCCGCAACTTCGTCTGCAACACATTTTTAGGGTTCCAAACATCCGTATAAAACGGAACCCTTATAGGATCACTCGGGTGTCTGTCTGTCTGCCCGTCTGTCAAAACCAGTTGTCTCCGGATCCACTGGACCGATTCTGTTGTCAGTACACATATGGACTTTTGTGACCCAAACACGGAAGCGTTACGTAAATACTTAAATTTTCAGTGTGGGGTTGACTTTTGTGGGTCAAACTAGAAAATTACATAATATTGTGTGACACATTGTGAGGGTTTTAATTACGTATAAATTTTCCATAATTTTAACATAAAAAGTTTTGAAGTTATCCACTTATTTCCGAAATTACTGAACCTAAAATTGTCTCAAAAATGCAGATAGTAGTTCCATTACTAAAGACTCCAGGAAAACCTGAAGTCTGTAGTGTTAAAATTACTTCGGAAGAAAGAAAAAAAACTTTAATTTATGAAGTCGGTGTTTTTGGTTATTTTTTCGTTTTTTGACACCGACTTCCGAAATTAAAGTTTTTTCTTTCTTCCGAAGTTATTTTGTAGATACCTTGTAGTGTTTTGTTTTTGGAAGTCGGTTGTATTTTTTGTAAAAAACTTTTTTATTTTTCACTTTTTACAGCGTACCGGCGCAATGTTATGTTAAGAACTGGTGTAAACACTAAAAAAACATGCGATTTCAACAATACCGATCCTTTTGCTGTCATTTATTGAAGAGTGTGATGTATGTTGATATTTAGAGTAAGTGGGTATTTGGTTACAATTTGTTTATGTCAGCACCGCCGGCCCCGCCGCGCCAGTTGAGAAATATACACCGTGCTATCCAGACGTTGCATCGTTTTATTCCGCATCCTACTGTCAAGCTACCTACCTGCTTCTCACTTATTCCTCAGTGGCGACGAGAATTGAACATTTCGCGTGAAAATTGAAGTGTTACGTGCGTGTACAATGACTATCGGAAAAATAGGCGAGATTAACATAAACAAAGACGATTGGAAACTATACATCGAACGTTTAGAACAATACTTCGTTGTGAACGACATACCGGAGAATTTACATGTACCGACGCTGATAACCGGTATGGGAGCGGAGAGCTACGAGTTGCTTGTCAATTTGTGTACACCGAATAAGCCAAAAACGAAGACATTTGAGCAGCTATGGGAAATAATGTGTAAACATTTACAACCAAAACCCAGTGAACTCGCCGAGAGGTATAAATTCAGAAATAGGAAGCAGAAATAGGGAGAGACCATATCCGATTACGTGGCGGTGCTTAAAAAAATGACAAAGACATGTGAATTCGGAAGTTGGCTCGAGGAAAGTCAGATCTTCACCAAATTGAAACGGGACCAGTCCAGGAAAATACTCATTCAAACAAAAAAATAATCATCCAAATCGGCTGACAATTGGCTAAAGAATCGCTGAACAAACATTTTTCATGGGATCTCATCATCAGATCCTATTTATACCTTTCATCATCAGCTCAACAACATGAGATGATGATTACCAGGCACAAATATCTGAATTGCGTTAGAAAGTTCATGAAAAACATTGTGTGTGCCTATAAAATTTGAGGGTTGCCCTCGATTTTCATGGGATCCTATCATCAGATTCGGGGGGGGTCTGTATGTATGCTTTTACGGTTGCACAACGACACGCTTTGCTTTGCTTTGCTTGGTAGTATAGATGCAGGCCTACCTTGCTGTCTCCTTCAGAGGCGGGAAGGTGGCGTGGTCTTGAGGGGGAGCGCAACGGTCGTGTAGATCCTCAAGGCAAGTCCGGTGGATATACCTTCTCGAGGTTGCCACCCCGTTTTTGGTCTAGTTCCTTACGAAATAGACGTAACTGAAACCACCGGGCGACCCGCAGAGTGGAGGGCTTTCCACTCAGTCCCATCCCATATCCCACTAAACCCCTTTTCCTCTCTATAACCCCTCCCAACTCCCCTCCTAACTGTGACCCTTCTGTGACGAAGTGGTTGCGGGCTCGGCCGTCACGAAACTCAGCTGACGGCGGGTAGGAGAATTTTGTCACCTGCGCTAGGACCTGCGCAGTCGAGCGCCGTAAGCGGGGATGAAGGAGTCCTGGGGGGTTGAGCCGATCGGCACTGGCGGTAATGTGTCCGTGAGGCAACACGCCCCCTTTGGTCTGGATTTCAAGCAAAACGGTGGCCCTATCTTCTAGCCAAGGGTAGGGAAATGGCCAAAGTGTCCCGTCAGAGGGCCACAGGCGAGGTGCGTGGGGTCCGCTAAGGTCGTCCTTGGGCGGCCGAAGCGGTAGGTAAAGGCCATGCTGACGGTGTAAGTGAGGGTTGATTAGTTGCCAACCCGATCGAGCACCCGATGTCGCGCTGTAAACCAGCCTTGCGCACCTATATCTTCCTGGTAGTCCTAACGTTCGCACTCACAGTAGTGCGACGTTCCCAGGTGCGGGCTCCATGGTGGGTGGGAGCCAGGAAGATGAAGTTAAATAATTTTTAGTATGGACGTATTGAAGCCAACTGAAAATACCGCAGGAGTGGAGTCGGCGAAAGCTGGCAAAGCTCCTAAGCAAGGTACCTCTGGTGCCTTGCTCGCCCCTGGATGCCCTGCGGCTCACGCCGTGGGCGCCAGCGCGGGCGCTGGTCCGGCTGTGGCGAAAACCGCAGCTAAGACCAAAATGTCCCACTCCAAGCAAAGGAGAACGGCGCTGCATGGGACCAGTACCGATCCTTTAAATACAAAGGCGAAAACGGAGACGGCTAACACCTCTGCCGGAAGTAGCCTTCCCAAACACCCTCCCGCTCCTCCTGTGGCTCCTCAAGCCGCTTCCCAAGTCGCGGCCGCCTCCGGTCACACGGAGGCGATCAGCAACACCGAGGATGTTTTTAACAGCGCCTGGCAGGTGCCTACTCGTAAGGGTAAAGGTAAAGGCAAGGGCAAGGGTAAAAAATCCATTCCACAAGCCCATTGCTCTTGTTCGGGCCCCTCGGGTCCTACAGCTCCTACAAGCCAGGGTAAGAGGAGGGAAAGACTGACGCGCAAGGAGCGGCGTCACGAACGCAGGCGGGGACGCAAAGCCCCCCAAAACAAGCAGGTTGCTGCCACCAGCTCGGTTAAACCGACCAAGCAAGGTAAGCTGAACTTCTCTGAGGGGAAGCGGTCGCAGGCTGAGGCCGGCACTAGCCGACCAACGCCTAGCACACTGCAATCTAAATCCGCAGGAGGTCCGGCCGAGGAGGCAACCACAACGCAGCGATCCGATGGAAGTGACCAGGCTGCGGTCAAGCGGGCTCTCAACGAGACGATTTCGCCCCGTGGAGAGCACAAGCGGCCGCGGCTTGACCAATCCCAGAGGATCGCTAACAGAAGCTACGCCCAAGCTGCCAGTGCGTCCCTAAACGTCGCAATAACCTGCGACCGGAGGGGCATCATAAGCCAGGGAGTATCGGACCAGGTCTTGGCTGCTATCCACAAGCGGATCATCAGCGAGGCCTGCTCTGCTATGCAGGATACACCGGGACCAACCTTCAACGCGAAGCCGCTGTTCACCGGTGGAGTCCTCAAGCTGTGGTGCGGTAACGACTTCACCTTAGCCTGGCTGAAAAAAACAGTCTCCAGCCTGGCTCTCCCGGCTGGCACCTCGCTAGTCGTCAAGAGCCAGGCGGAGATCCAGAAGCGGGTGCGTTGCGGCATCGCCATCCCCGACGACCAGGGAGTCTACGAGGACTCGACCTTTATTGGACGAGCCCTCTGGTACCAGAATCGCTGGATCGACGTAAGGAGGTGGGTAGTGCTGCACGCCGAGAAGCAGAAGGCTTGCTGGTTCGTGGTGCTGGGTATCCCCGAGGACCAAGTTCCGACCCTGATGAGCGCCGAGCGCCGTCTCTCAATTGGTTTGGGAGCGGTGTACGTCAAGTTCCAGGGTCCGAACGGCAGGTTCGTCGACGTCCCTCGGGGTTGGGACCCGATCACGAAACAGCCGCTGGAAGACGCAGAGGACACCGATTCTCCGCCAAACAACCCGGAAGCAACTGCGGCCGAACCTGCTGTAGCAGCAGACTCAGCCGACCCTGCCGCCACCGTGGGTGCCGTCCCTTCATCGGGGGGGGAGCCGGACGACGTAATGTTGTCCCCGGCTTCAGACCCGGGAGGGGACGGTTTCGACGAGGGCGACCTGTTTGCCGGGCTGCGACTTGAGGGCGACGAGGAGGGTCTTGCCGGCGATGGCGTCCCTTTTGTCGGCCTGTAAAGTCGTGCAGGCTAACCTCCACCACAGCCAGACCGCGACGGCTCAACTCCGCAAGTGGCTGGAGGTTCAACACACGGCCATTGCCCTGATCCAAGAGCCGTGGATTAGGGGTGGCCACATACGAGGACTCTCCAATCTTGGTGGTAAGCTCCTTGTTACTGCGGACCATGATCACCCTAGATCGTGCATCTATGTCACAGGTAACCTTAAAACACAAATATTAAACGACTTCTGTTGCAGAGATGTCTCTGCTGCTAGGCTGAACATACAGCGGGGAGCCACTAAGTTGGCTATCGTCTTCGCCTCGGTATATATGCCTGAGGCGGAGGAACCGCCCCCACACGACCTGGTCCGCCTCATCACGCACTGTGAAAACAGCAGGGATGAGATTGTCATTGGGACCGACGCAAACGCACACCATCCACTGTGGGGGATGGAGACGCAAAACGCAAGGGGTAAGACATTAGTTGATTATCTGTTCACTACTAACCTATCCCTACTAAACACGGGTTCGGAACCAACCTTCGTGACCAGACGCAGTCGTACTATCATAGACCTGACTCTGGCTACGGAGGGAGCAGCGGAACTAATCACTGGGTGGCAAGTCTCGAATGAGGCTTCCTGCTCAGACCACAGGTGGATCCGCTTCGACATCCAGGTCTGTATACCACCCAAACAACCTACGCGTAATCCTCGCAACACGGATATATCGGTGTACACACGCAACCTTACCTCAAGGCTTGTACCATCATGCGATTCGGAGTTGCTTGCGGACACGGCACAGATCGATGCGCAAGTAACACTACTCACCGAATCGCTGATAAACAGCTACCGAATCGCCTGCCCAGAAACGATTCCGCGCGACACACCGGGTAAACAACCTTGGTGGGGTGCAGACCTGGAGCGCAAACGCGGTAAGGTAAGAAAGGCTCTTAACAGAGCCATGAACACATGTAGTGATGAAGACTGGGACGCTTATTACGCGGCCAAATCGAGCTACAAGAGATGCATCAGATTCAGAAGAACTACAGGGTGGCGTAAATTCTGTGGTAACATTGAATCATGCCAACAAGCAAACAGGGTAAGGAAAATACTGGCGCAACAGAACAAACCTGAGATCGCCACACTCCGGAAACCCGATAACACGTTGACCACGACACCTGAAGAAGCGCAACGTCTCCTAGTAGAAACTCACTTCCCAGGCAGCGTATTCGCGCAGGTAAATGAATGGCTTGACGTTATCCAAACACCATCAGATGATGACTGGCTTTATGCAGAAAAGATGATTACGCTGGAAAAACTTCAGTGGGCCATCAAAAGCTTCCAACCTTTCAAGGCACCAGGTCCCGACGGCGTGTTTCCTGCCTTACTACAGTGGGGAGGTACCGCTGTTGCAACAAAACTGGTGCTCTTAATGCGAGCGTGCCTGGCCTTTAGATACGTTCCTAAAGGATGGAGGGAAGTGAAAGTCATATTCATTCCGAAGCCAGGTAAAAGTGACTACACAAACGCTAAATCCTATCGACCTATTAGTCTGACCTCGTTTTTACTAAAGACAATGGAAAGACTGTGTGAAAGGGAACTACGTGATGGCGTTTTAAAAACAATACCACTGCATGGTAACCAACACGCATACAGCTCGGGTAAGTCGACAGAGTCCGCTCTTCATCTGGTGGTGAACCAGATTGAGGAAGCGATTCACCAGAAAGGGTCCTGCCTGGGCACATTCATAGACATCGAAGGAGCCTTCGACAAGACAAACTTTTCCAGCATTAGTGCCGCTCTCTCCAAACACGGCGTGGAACAGGTACTAAATGACTGGATAACTAATATGTTAAGCAAACGAGTGGTTCGCCTTGAGGAAGAGCAGCAGTTGGCTCTGATAGCCAGAGGCTGCCCGCAGGGGGGTGTGCTCTCCCCTCTTCTGTGGAATCTGGTAATTGATGACCTGATCACCAAACTCAACGCACATCGTTACTACACAATAGGTTATGCTGACGACCTCGCAATCCTAGTGTCAGGGAAAGTGACTGGAACGATCTGCAACCTTACTCAACAAGCACTACGCATCGTGGAAAGATGGTGCGACGAATATGATCTGTCGGTAAACCCCACGAAAACTGAATTAGTCATGTTCACTCAAAAGCGAGCACTAGGCCACTACCGGCTACCTATGCTCTTCAATACAGAGCTCCAGCTGTCTAACGAGGTAAAGTATCTAGGCGTCATCCTAGACAGTAAGTTAAGCTGGAGTAATCACCTAGACTACAAACTAAACAGGGCCTGCATTACCTTCTGGCAATGCAGGAAAATGATAGGGAAGAAGTGGGGCCTATCTCCCAAAATAATACTATGGCTGTACAGCGCAGTAATTCGGCCCATGGTAACCTACGGGGCCGTGGTGTGGTGGCCACGCTCAAAGCTAGCTACAGCCGTAAACAAGTTACAACACATGCAAAGGCTGGCCTGCATGGCAACGACGGGCTGCATGAGGACTACTCCAACTGCGGCGCTGGAAGCCATGCTGGGGCTCCCTCCGCTACACTTGTTTATACAACAGGAAGCGACGATGGCAGCAGTACGCCTTAAAACATTAGGTCTCTGGAGTAAGAGAGACACACGACACACCGCTCTGCTCGAGGAGCTCAACAATGAACTCCCCATAACAAAGGCAATCAATGACCGGGTGCCCAAGCAATTTATCTTCGATAAAAAATACAAAATCCAATTGCATGAGGATCATCGGTGCGAGGGGCTCTGCCCCGCCGAGCTGCGGATCTTCACCGATGGATCAAAAACAGGTACAGGTACTGGTGCGGGAATCTTCTCAGAGGATCTCAATATCCACATAGCCACACCATTGGGGGTCCACAACACAGTGTTCCAGGCTGAATGCATGGGCATTTCTCTGGCGGCATCAGCCATCCTAACCAGGGAAGTTAAGGACCACTCAATACGCATACTCTCGGACAGCATGGCTGTCCTGCAAGCTCTGAACAGCCACACAGTGAACTCTGGGTTGATTCTCGAGTGTCACCAACGTCTAAACCAGGTTGGTAGACACAACAAAGTAACCATTCAATGGATCAAGGGACACAGTGAATCTCGAGGCAACGACGCTGCGGATGAACTCGCCCGAAGGGGGTCGAGTTTGTCAGCAATGGGACCTGAGCCCATCGTGCCGCTGCCTTTCGGGTACTTACGCAATCTGGTAAGGAAACGCACCGGAGATAAACATCACAAGCTATGGGCTGACCATAGTGAGTGTAGGCAGGCCAAGGAGGCACTTCCCTCTATAAATGGCCGTTTCACAAAACAAGCCCTAAGACTGACTAAACAACAGTTGCGTTCAGTCACAGCCGTAACAACTGGCCATGGGTCTTTTAATAAACACCTCTATGCTATAGGAGTCACTGACAGCCCGCTATGCAGAGCCTGCATGGAGGAGAATGAGACAGCAGCACACCTGCTTCTAAGCTGCCCGGTGGTTGCGGATTACAGGGCAAAGTACTTCGGAAACCCAGGTACCCTCTGCGAGATAGTTAGTAACACCAAGGCGTTGCTGGCCTTCCTTGGGGAGCTGGGGTGGATCGAATGACGCATTTGTCCCACCTACACGCAAAATACGCGCTTAGTCGTGGAGTTGCGGAAACCAGCCCGATTTACATACATACATACATACATACATACATCATCAGATTCTGACTTGGTGACAATGGGACCAATCGAGAAGTATACCCTTTCAGATGAAACAAAAATTTTCCAAATCGGTTCATAAATGACGGAGTTATGAGGTAACAAAGACAAAAAAAAAAGATACTACCGAATTGAGAACCTCCTCCTATTTTTGAAGTCGGTTAAAAATAACCATTTGTACGCGAGTCCCACTCGCACTTGGCCAGTTTTTCATTAAGGGTGTTCTCTCAAAAAGGCTTAAAAATAGCGTGCAGATGAAGCAGTTTTTCTTCGGCATTTACTGAGAAATTACATCTTGAAAAAAATAGGTAGTAATCTACATAATATTGCACGTAACTTGGTTTAGCCAGAATTTATGTATTGGTATCACATAATAGGAAAAAAAATCACCAAATCAACTCCAAATCGTTGAGATGAAACCATTTTACTCCTTCATTTTTTAACAAAAGACTAAAAAAATAATATCTACTGCTGTGCAATACAAACGAAAATAACTTGGTTTTGTTACTTTTTTAAAATATGTATTTGTTTAATTATAAAAAATTAAAAACACGGGTAGCGGAGTAGCGCGCCGAGGTGTAGTTAGCTCCGTTTGTATGCACGAGGTCATTGGCAAATATACAAGCCTTAATGCTCCGCTCCTATTGGTCTTAGCGTGATGTTACTGGTCTTAGCCTATAGCCTCCCTCGATAAATAGGTTATCCAACACTAAAATATTTTTCAATTCGAACCAGTAGTTCCTGAGATTAGCGTGTTCCAACAAACAAACAAACTATGCAGCTTTAAAATATTTAGTATACTTAGTAAAGATGAATCTTTTTTTAGTACCTATAACATTCATGTGTAATGTCAGAGGAGCTCGTCGCTTAATAATAACAGCTGCACGGTTCGATATTCAAGGGTAAGCAACGCTTGCCGAGGTCGGACCGTGGATAGGTGACCATCTTAACATACCGAGACCCTCCGGTGTCACGAAAAGCACGCTTAGCCGATGGTCCATGGTGGCTTTGGGACGTGCAACTGCCGCGCTGGAGATAGCGTCGGTGAGTGTGTTTTGCTGCTGCTTGTCGCTCTCGCTAGAGAGAAAGAGCTCTCGTTAGAGAGAAAGAAATCTCGCTAAAGAGTCACCGCAGCCCAGGGGGACTACTCTCTAAGCCTGAAGTACGTAGTTTTGGGCTTAGTTGCGGGCGTATTCTACTCCGTATCACCTACGGACTTACGATTAGCCCCGAACCCGAGCTAAGAATGAAACACAACACGATTTCACAGTAACTGTCAAATCGTGTTGTCATTAATTCTTAGTGGTTACTAGAATACGCCCGCAACTAAGCACGAAACAATGGACTTCGGGCTTAGAGAGTAGCCCCCCTGGAACGCAAGGGGCATTGGGAGGAACACGGATGGGTTTTAGTCAGTAAGAGTCTGACACTCTCTTCTGCTTCACCCGGGGCGGGAGGAGTCATTTGATGATTTCCCATCCTTAAAAAAGCGCAGCATAATTAGCTCCTTATTAATATTATTAGCTTCTTATTAACAAGCTTCTTAGCTTAGCTTAAGCTAATTAACTTCTTATTTGACTGACAGACCTTGACTATTCAAAAGTGCTTGTAACTGGTATATTTGAAATAAATAATTTTATATTTTGAATTTGTCCCGGCTGTCATTTGTATCTTTGATAGTCGTAGCGGTGGTAAGAATCCAGAAAATCGGGCTCGAATACTGGTATTGAGCTGCATCCGGTTGGACTCGAAGCCGAACCTAATATATGTAGTTGGAGAAAGGTTAGTCAGATGGACTATCCATTGTTTTTAAATGTAGTTTTACTGAATGTGAATTCATAATTGAATTTTTAATTATATTTTTTAATGTTTTATTGTATTTGAATTTGTAATAATCTCTTCAAAGTTAGAGTGAACAGGCTCCTTCTGGGTAGGCTCGCTCCATCGTAGACTTTGTCTCTGTCATCTCTGACATAGACTTGAGTCAAGAGCAAACCCATTACAAATAAAAAAATTGTAATTGATTTTTTATTGTAGGCTTTTTAATTTTTCATTTTAGTTGAATATTTATTGTTGTTTTTTTAATTGCAATTGTTGTAGTAGCATCGTATTGGCCTTATAGCTGTTAAGGTGTTATTTACTTATAAATAAATTAATTAATAATAAATCAGTGTATATATAATAGTGTATATAACAGTGGATATGTAATAAATAAATATAATCAATAATAAATAAAAAAAATCATGAAATAATTTTTATATAACAAAACATTAACTAAATCATCTGTTACAATGTAGGTGTCCTGCCCACACTTGAACGGTCGAATGACCTAGACCTACAAGTGACCTTTAGACATCGCCTAGACTTTAGACCGACAGAGCTAAGCACTAACCCTGCCTTGATTTTAATAATAGCATTCAACTTGATATGGGTTGAAGAATGATGTAACTTTTTTTTAATAACGTGGTGGTAAAAATTAACTTGGCTAAATAATAACAGCCGCACGGATCGATCTTTAAGGTTAAGCAACGCTTGCCAAGGTTGGTCTGTGGATGGGTGACCATCTTAGCATAACGAGTTTCCTCCGTGCCTCGGAAAGCACGTTAAGCCGTTGGTCCCGGCTGTCCTTTGTAGATCTTTGGCAATCGTTACGGGTTGTCAGAAGCCAGTAAATCTGACTCCAGTCTTGCCAAGAAGTACCGTGTTACCCAGTCAATGGGTTGTGGAGGTCTGGTAGGCAGCCGCTCCACGTAAAACACTGGTATTCAGCTGAATCTGGTTTCACTGGAAGCCGACCCCAATATAGTTGGGAAAAGGCTAGGCAGATGAACGTGGTGGTAAAAATCGGGCCTACTTTTTAGGCACTATAAATATAAATTATAAAATCAAAAGCCATATATTTCATGCAAGCATACTTACAAAACAAATTTGAATCTATGTGATTAGCAAATAATGTTTGATCGATTTTTTTTTTTTTTAATTTTAGGTACTATATCCACTGGCAAGAACCCCTCCTCGGGTAAAAGCCTTGTCCAAAGAGAGCCAATCTTATCCTGATTGGTCTATTTTAAACCAATTTCTAGTTACAACTTTACCTATAGGTATCTTCTTCCCATCTAGTATATGTTCATCCCTTCTTTATCTTTCTTTGAAGCACTACTCATTTTTAATTAAATACCAATAAGCGAAATCGGTAAAGATATTATCTTCCATCACCATAATTCACAGTCCGACTGCGCCCACTGCTGATAAGCCCTCTATTTTCTTGTGCAATTCCAGGTTCTATCCGTGATAGAAGACGGGGCCCGCTAGGGCCAGTGCCTGCCGAGGTAGCGGAATTTGTTTGAAAGAGTCACCGCGGCCCTGGAACGCGGGCATTAGGAAGAACACGGATGGATTTTAGTCAGTAAGAGTCTGACACTCCCTCTTGCTTCACCCAGAGCGGGAGGAGTCATTTGATGATTTCCCATCCTTAAAGAAAAATGGTTCTATCCACGATGGCACAGTTATCAATCGTTTTTAATTCTCTTTATCGCACCTACGACTATTATCTGCATCACCCAAAGGTTGACTGGTAGAGAATGCCCATTGGTATTAGTCCGCCTCTGTAAATTTGTGTGCTGAAAGTTTTAAATAAATAAATAAATGCCTATCTAGCTGCCGGACGACCAACAATCGTTCTACTAGTCCACCGTCTCTAGTCACTTCCTTACTCCTTCTGTCACTTGACTCGTGTCCTGTCTAATTCCAGTTATTATTCTTTTTAGGGTTCCGAACATCCGTAAAAAATGGAAACCTTATAGGGTTACTCGGGAGTACGTCCGTCTGTCTGTCTGTATGTCACAGCCAATTTTCTCCGGATCTACGTGACCGATTCTGTTGCAATTCGGTACACATATGGAATTTTGTGACCCGAACATAGACACTTTACGTAAATTAATATGTTTTGAGTATGGTGGTCACTTTTGGGGGCCAAACTTAACTACTTAAAGTTTTTAAAACTGTACCGTGTGCATATCAAATGAAAGGGCTTATTGTGAGGGTTTTAATTATATTCTTTTCATAATTTTAAAATAAATAAGTTTGAAGTTATTCAAGAAATTAGACGAAAAATTACCATTCCCCCCTATCTCCGAAACTACTGATACTACTAACTACGTCTAAAATTTTGTTAAAAAATTTAAATAATGAATCTTAACCTGTTACAGGAAAACCGATAAGAATTCTAAAGTGTTAACATACTACAACAAAAATGAAATTCGTTCGTTCGTTCGTTCATACTGTGTGTGATTATTTACTTAATAATAATTTTAATTGGATGACTTTTTAACTATATTTTGTATGCCACAAAGGCCGTACATGACTGATCTATTTGTTTATGAACAACCAGCATTCCTTTTATGTCGACTCATGTTTCTACAAATAAATGTCTTGTCTTGTCTTGTAACCCTATGCACGCGAGTCCGACTCGCACTTGGCCAGTCTTTTCCGATATCAGATACCTTCGTACCTAAACAAATTTTTAGTCAACGACTAATTTAAGGCAAAGTGAAATTTTGTCCGCAACAGTAGCTCCTTGTGCCAATGGAAAATTCTCAACAGTAACCCGATATCATGCCCCCATTAATTCGAATTTATCTGGGTCACTTTGGGCGTAGGCGTCCAATATCAATTCTGGGAATGCGAGCGTGTTTTTGGGACCTAATTTGCATTTTTACCCAAAAAACTTAGAAGTGTTCTTTAAAGAAATAATACTTTTTTTTCCTTACTTTCCGTCATCATATTGAGCCGAACTGAATCCAGCTAAACTCTAGTATTTCACAAAGAGTCACTGCCTATCTAATTTCCACAACCCCGAACTTAGACCCACGATACCACTTTTCCATCTATTTCTAAATTAAAACGAACACACATTCGAACTCGGCAGACATTATTAATGTATAATATTATTCCGTGACAGGCATAACCTTGCATTCCTTTGCCGTTTGATTAAAAAAAAGACATACCTAACATGGCCGACCGGTAACAGCTGATTCGCGGTATTATTATTCGCACACAAGAAAGGATGGGTGAAGACGAATAAATTGTCTCTAGACAAAGTGCCATTATATTAGCGAATGTGACTGTATAAAATCTGTGGGATTGATTGATTACGTGACATTTCGACAACGTTTGTCAAACCCGTATATTTTTGACGTGTTGACAATCGCCTTCACTGACAGAATGACACTTGTCAAGATACACAAGCTGCCAGACAGCCTGACAATGGGAACGTTTACGTTGCTTAGATATTTTAAAGTTGGCCATGTAAATTTCAGATATGCTTGAATTGTTGGTCCGTATGAAACTGTCCCACTACAAAGGCATCATGCAGAGAAAAGCACTTGTACTAACCATCACGCTTTTTTGGGTGATTGTAGTAGGTATGGTAGCCAAGGTGTGTTTGATCTCCAAGTCGGACAATCCTTTTTTTATTTATTTCATACTTTACGCACACAAATATACAGAGCCGAAATAGGTACCTTAATCATATTTTTCCAGCCGACCTTTGGGTGACGCTCCCATTTCATTTGCGTTTAATTTCTGTGGCGGACCGTGACGGCCCGAGAAGTCAGGACGCACAGTTTTTTTTAAGGATGGGAAATCATCAAACGACTCCTCCCGCTCTGGATAAAGCATAAGGGAGTGTCAGACTCTTACTGACTAAAAACCCATATATCCGTGTTCCTCCCGTAATGCCCTTTGCGTTCCAGGGCCGCTGTGACTCTTTCGAACAAATTCCGCAGCCCCGGCAAGCACTGGCTCTAGCGGGCCCCGTCTTCTACGCTGACATCAAACTTACAAAATTTTACACGATCAACAGTATGGTTTTACCAGGGGTCGTTGTACGACTGACGCTGGTGCCACGTTGTTAAAACACATATACTCAGAGTGGGAAGAGGCACAAGATGCCATAGGAATCTTTTGTGACCTCTCCAAGGCATTTGATTGTGTAAATCACGAAACCTTGCTCCTAAAGCTAGGACATTACGGACTAGGTAAACTTGCACTCAGTCTAATAACATCTTACTTAAATGATAGAGAGCAGCAAGTTCAAATAAATGGTGTCAATTCACGGGGTTTAAAAGTCAAAATGGGGGTACCACAAGGCTCTATTTTGGGTCCTTTCCTCTTTCTAGTATATATTAATGATCTACCCCATCTTTTAAAAAATCAACCTCATATGGTATTATTTGCTGACGATACGTCCTTAATTTTTAAGATAGATAGACGTTCCATAAATCTTGACGACGTAAATAACGCCCTACAGCAGGTCCAAAATTGGTTTACTGCTAATAATTTAGTATTAAATGGGAAAAAAACTAAATGCATCAGATTTGCCTTACCGAACGTTAAAAGAAATGATTGCGACATAGTATTGAACAAGGAGAAACTTGAATTCGTCGAAAACACGGTTTTCCTGGGGATTACGCTTGACTCAAGGCTACAATGGGGTCCTCATTTAACATCTCTTGCGGGACGGCTAAGATCAGCAGCATACGCTGTCAGAAAAATCCGTCAATTTACCGATATAGATACCGCGAGGCTGGTCTATTTTAGTTACTTTCATAGTATCATGTCTTACGGTATCTTATTATGGGGACGTGCTGCAGACATCGAGTCTATATTTATCCTGCAGAAAAGAGCCATCAGAGCCATTTACAATCTCCGTCGGCGTGATTCCCTAAGAGAACTGTTTAAGGATATCAACATCATGACGGTACCTTGTCAATACATTTACGAAAATATTATGTATGTTCGGAAAAATCTTCATCTCTTTAGCAAGATTAGTGACAGGCATAATTTTAATACTAGAAATAGGAACAAATTAGATCAACCCCGATTCAGATTGGCCAAAGTACACACTTCTTTTATGGGGTACTGTATTAAATTTTATAATAAAATACCAGTTGATATTCTCGAACTGAATGAGAGACAATTTAAAGCATGCATAAAACGCACACTATGTAGACAAGCGTATTATAAACTGGAAGATTATATCCTCGATAAAAACGCTTGGCTAAATGCTGGTCCTGCTCCACAGTCACAGCTGCTTAGGTCCACTTTTTAGGTTTCTATGTTTTTATATTTGGAAGAGATGCTCGCTCCTTTTAGAGGTTCTTACATTATTTCGTTTATTTATTCTTATATACATACAAATTATATTATTATATTAATTACTTATTTATTCTTTTTGATGTAAGATCTTAATCGTTCTCTTTATTAATTTATTTTTCATTATTTGGTCATTGACAACCATAGTTTTGTGTAAAGTAGAAGCATATTTTTCAAAGGTGAATGACCAAATTAGTATGGGCGCTGGACCAAAAAAAAAATTGCTGCCCCCAGATTTGCCACATAGCTCATTTGAAAGAAGAGTTCAAATGCAACATTTTATTCTATGGAACCGAAAAAATCTGTCCCACAGAAACATAAATATAACCTAAAATGTGATTTTATGAAAAAGTTGCATATTTTACTTCTTTACACAGGTAGGTGACCTTTTCTTATCGCAGATAATGAGCTTACACGCGAGTTTGCTTTCTTTGAACATTGTTCAATAGTAGTGTGAGCGAGAAGGCGATAGAGCTACGTTCTCGCTCACACATGTATGCGCTTTGCATTGCAACTGTGCAGTCCTTCTGTAACTCTCTTCGCTTATAGTTGTGTACTGTGCGAATATTTTCTGTGGATATCCTGTGATTACGTGTTTGACCCTTGCATTACGTTACCTGGACCTGATTTTAAGCCCTGTGATTTGGATACAGTTTTAAAGATGTTTCGTGCATCTGCTGGACAAGTGTGTCTAGTGTGTGGTAGATCAGTGCGGTCGATCAGAAGAAGAACACTAACTACGCAGCTTTTTGAAGAATATCCAATCGCTGCAAATAATATAACTGAACGAGTTCTTCCTTATCATGTGAGTACTTACATAAATGATTGCAATAATGACTTATTTAACCATGTAATAATGCATAGAGTGCATATCACGAATGAAAGCCCGCGGAAATGGAACTACATTTTTTTATGCAATGTAATGTAATGACATAGACACTAGCGCCGCGTCAAAGGGACTTCAGTAGCGGCGCTATTCATTCATTGGTATATTCATGTACTGAATAACATTTGTTAAAAAGATGTGTATTTGTGATGTGTAATTGTATCTGAAACTATTTCTTTCAGATACAATTTAACAACGCCGAGTTTATCTGTCAGCGTTGCTGGCGACGCGAGGCGTACCCACCAAGACGTCGTACGTCCAGTGAACGAGAACAAGAACCACCAGTACGCGCTTCTGAGCAGCCAGCAGATCAACCTGTGATAGAACCAGATCAAGCCGAGGTACAACCAGATCTAGCTGTGGTACCGCATGCTGGTGATCAACGTGGAGCAGTAGTTGACGAACAAGACATTCAACATTCTATTATACATTTACCACATATTAGTCGGGCACCGAACACTTCAAACTCTTGCATTATATATTCGTGATATGCACTCTATGCATTGTTACATGGTTAAATAAGTCATTATTGCAATCATTTATGTAAGTACTCACATGATAAGGAAGAACTCGTTCAGTTATATTATTTGCAGCGATTGGATATTCTTCAAAAAGCTGCGTAGTTAGTGTTCTTCTTCTGATCGACCGCACTGATCTACCACACACTAGACACACTTGTCCAGCAGATGCACGAAACATCTTTAAAACTGTATCCAAATCACAGGGCTTAAAATCAGGTCCAGGTAACGTAATGCAAGGGTCAAACACGTAATCACAGGATATCCACAGAAAATATTCGCACAGTACACAACTATAAGCGAAGAGAGTTACAGAAGGACTGCACAGTTGCAATGCAAAGCGCATACATGTGTGAGCGAGAACGTAGCTCTATCGCCTTCTCGCTCACACTACTATTAAACAATGTTCAAAGAAAGCAAACTCGCGTGTAAGCTCATTATCTGCGATAAGAAAAGGTCACCTACCTGTGTAAAGAAGTAAAATATGCAACTTTTTCATAAAATCACATTTTAGGTTATATTTATGTTTCTGTGGGACAGATTTTTTCGGTTCCATAGAATAAAATGTTGCATTTGAACTCTTCTTTCAAATGAGCTATGTGGCAAATCTGGGGGCAGACTTTGACTTTTTTTACCAATTTTTGGTCCAATTTGGTCATTCTCCTTTGTAAATGTGAGTACCATGAAACCATTTACATTTTATGTGAGTAGTAATAGTTTTACTTGTTGGACATGAACGAGCATGGTGGTTGAGAGCATGTCATGCTCACTCAAATGGCTCGCTGATGGCGGCGCGTGGGTTTGATCATTCGGTTCCCTTCGAAATGGTTGAGCTGAAGGGTGCCGATACACGCGTCATGTTCGTGAACAGGCGCCGTCGGTTGAGACTGGTCATCTCTTAACTGCCATTGGCTTATTTTAATCTTTATATTTAAAATTCTTATAATAAGCCCTTTTTTTTTCCTTTGCATTGTCCTCACATGCAGAAGCAACAAGTATATGTAACTTGAAATTTTGTAAAACCAGAACATGATTTAAAAGAGTGTCCGTGGAGTTTCTTGCACGTTCTTCTCCATAGAGATCTACGCTTTGGAACGTGCAAATAGCTTCCATGTTTTTGACTGACCGACCTTGACGTTTCAAAAGTGCCCGTGAATGGTTTATTTGAAATAAAATGCTTTGAATTTGAATTTGACAGCTGTTTGAAGTGTGCGTGGCACACAGCGCGCCGTCGACCCGGGCCTGGTTCTGATCGGACGGCCAGCCACCCAATGCTCGCCGTGAGGAAAATGCTAGCCTTGGAATATAATAAAGAGAAAATAAAGATACTACTAGTTGAACAAAAACCTCTCCTTGCAACAACACTTGGAAGGCAAAATGTCAAAGAAACAATAATTAATATTAATCACCGATCAATTAAATCGGACCTTAGTTTTTCTACCGATGGCAAGACTACAAGTTGTTAGCAATTATCAGAGTCACGAGAAAACCAGGAAAATGTTGGCTAGTGACCTTAGAGGTACTCTGAGGCCCTGGCTTGAGGATAATGACTTTGTTGAAGATAATCCTCTCGTAAATCTGTATCTGACAAAGGTCAGACACCACTAGGTTGACTGGTAGAGAATGCCTTGTTGCATTAAGTCAGCTCGTACCACCACTAAAAATTCATTTATCATCCATACAAACATTGAAGCTACTTTTTGACTTTGACATAAAAGTTGCATAATTAAGGATGCAAAAGCGAGCTACAAATGGTCTCGGATAGGTAAGATCTTCTCTTTACTTTCGATACAGATATAAATTAATTTGTTCGATTTATGTACAACTAAGAATACAAGAGCGAGCGCAGCCAGCTCGAACCTTTCAGCACCCCACCCCGGTTAATTATAGTTAAAATATTCGTGAATGGTCTATTTTTAGAAAGTTTGACAATTTGATGACTATTCTAAGGTCACTTAGACTACAACTTTTAAATAAAAACACTAAGATTTAATAAAAAATCTTTAATTATGGAGGTAGGTGTTTTTGGTTTCTTCTTTCTTCGTTATTTGACACGTACTTATTATTTAGAAGAATTATTTAGAAGTCGGTTGTATTTTTGGCAAAAAAATATTTTTCGACTTTAAATGGTGAATCTTCACACGTGCGAAACCCTTCACAGGCGTGTCTGCGTGATGTTATATTTATGCATTGGTGTAAACAATAAACAGACATGCGGTTTCAGCAATCCTGGTCCATTTGCTTAAAGAAGAGTTTTCTCAATTTCTCCACGATCTCATCATGAGATTCTCCGCCTGGGAAGTCTATCCTTTCAAACAATTTTCTAATTTGGTCCAAGCAGCTTCGAGTAATCAGGGATGGGGTGGAATCAACATCCCAACGTATTGAGAACCTCCTCCTTTGTTGAAGTCGGTTAAAAATGCTCTAATGTTGGCTTGTTTTACGACATTAGTTAAATTGATGTCAAATTCATGTTTATGTCAAAGTTGCGTTTCCAAAGAAGAGGGCCTTAATAATAGCTATGCAAGTAAAGAACTAATTGGCTAATATTTCAAACAATTACAAACATAAGTGATGACGGTTTCATTAACAACCAGAAGGACGTAACGTGAAGAATGTGCTGATGACATCAGCAACCAGCAACCGGTAATTTAACCAGTTACCGGAGACGCCGCAAAAAGTGCTGCCAACAAAAAATGGCGCCGGCGCTTACAGCCTGCTCTATGGTGAGTTAAACATAGTCTATGGGCTTGTGGTTGTAAGTTGTGAACTTCATTGATTCGCCTACAAAGTAACATCATCTGCCAAGCCTTATCCCAACTATATTGGAGTCGGCTTCCAGTCAAGCCGGATTTAGCTGAATACCAGTATTTTACCAGGAGCGGCTGCCTACCAGACCTCTACAACCCATTAACTGGGAAACACGGTACTTTATAGCAAGACTGGAGTCATATTAACAGGCTTCTGACTATCCGTAACGATTGCTGACAGCCGGGACCAACGGCTTAACGTGCTTTCCGAGGCACGGAGGAAATTCGATATGTTAAGATGGTCACCCATTCACAGACCAACCTCGCCAAGCGTTGCTTAACCTTGAAGATCGACCCGTGCGGCTGTTATTATCTGTCACTATCACGACTTTTTATAAAACAAAGTCCTCCGCCGCGTCTGTCTGTCTGTTCGCAAAAAACTCAAAAACTTCTACACCGATTTTCATGCTGTTTTCACCAATGGATAGAGTGGTTCTCGAGGAAGGTTTTAGTTTATAATTTACTAGAAAAAAAATTGGGATCCGTAAAAAGAATGCAGCGCGGACGTACTCGCGGGCGAAGTGCCGGTTCAGTATAGATAAAACACTTCCATGGGAAACCAATGAAACAAACAAACATAACTTTAATAAATTTGATTTGATTTGATTTTTTTTTTTGATTTGAATGGACAAGGTAAGTTGAAGAACTTGACGTTCAATACTACCTTACACAACTTAACATACGCGTTCTTTGCGACATTTTCCTTCCCTGTTATGTACTTGTTTAAATTCTGTATCTACCTATGCATGTGTACATTAGAATAATGTTTGGAAAACCCAGACCTACCTAGGTACGTGTTTGAGGTCAAAGAACAAATTGCAGAATTGTGTTTATTCTGTAACTTGAAAATACTCGGTACTTAGTAATAATAGGTGGAATGAGTCAGTCAAATAAAGAGTTAAGAAAACGAATGTAAGTATCCTTATATATAAAATTCTTGCGGTCATTAATGAGTGGGTGGCTGGCAGCTTGCCTGCGGACGGCGAGCTTTGGGTGGCTGGCCGTCTGATCAGAACCAAGCCCGGGTCGACGGCGCGCTGTGTGCCACGCGCGCCTCAAAGAGCTGTCAGCACAAAAGACGGGCCCGCTAGAGTTAGTGCCTGCTGGGGCTGCGAACTTCGTTCAAAAGAGGCACTCTACCCTGATACGCAAAGGGCACTAGGAGGAACACGGATGGGTTTTAGTCAGTAAGAGTCTGACACTCCCTTCTGCTTTACCCAAAGCAGGAGGAGTAATTTGATGATTTCCCATCATTGAAAAAAAGAAAGGGTGGCTGACAGACAACGTACAGCCGAAACTACTAGTTCCCGTATAGCCTTCCCCATGAATGTGGTTTTCATACCTATACTTACAAAAAAGAATTTCTCGAATCCGGAAGTTCCAGAGATTAGCGCGTTCAAACAAACTCTTTAGCCTTATTATATTAGTACAGATACAGTTTTAATTAACTTAATAGGACCAGTCAAAGTCAGAAGCTCGAATAGACCAGTCGAGGAGCTCGTGGCTAAATAATAACAGCCGCACGGGTCGATCTTCAAGGTAAAGCCACGCTTTCCAAGGTTGGTCTGTGGATGGGTGACCATCTTAACATAGCGAGTTTCCACCGTGCCTCGGAAAGCACGTTAAGCCGTTGGTCCCGGCTGTCATTTGTAGATCTTTGGCAGTCGTTACGAATAGTCAGAAGCCAGTTAATCTGACTCCAGTCTTGCCATGAAGTACCGTGTTACCCAGTTAATGGGTTGTGGAGGTCTGGTAGGCAGCCGCTCCACGTGAAACACTGGTATTCAGCTGAATACGGTTTGACTGGAAGCCGACCCCAATACAGTTGGGAAAAGGCTAGTCAGATTAATAGGACCAGTCAAAACATTAAGCCAACGATCTCATGCTCAGAAGTAAAGCACAAACAGCGGGTCTAAAAAGGTCTCTTTGGTAGAATCACACAATAATCAGTCAATTTCATTTTCATCTTTATCGCTAAAGCATAAGGTTCAAGTCAATCTATTCACATTAAATCAACCTAATCCAGCCAGATTATTACATAATATATCTACAGCTTAAAAGCAGTACCTACAGCCACTCGCGACATAAGCGTCTGCGTCTAATATCTATTCACATAATAATAAATAGTTTGACATTTGGCGGCCGGTTGCCCTTGAACGATGACATTTGAGAGAAGGGGCTTGGTGATCCGTGGGCGGATAAGAAAACCCTCGCGGCGTTTGGATATGGCGGATTGTCGCTTTGAATGATAAAATGTTGCATCATAGGTGAAGGAGCTCGTGGCAAAATAATAATAGCGATACGGATCGATCTTCAAGGTTAAGCATCACTTACCGAGGTCAGTCCGTGGATGGGTGACCATTTTAAGTAACATAACGAGATCCTTCCGCCCTCCGTGACTCTCAAAGCACGTTAATTTGTATTTTTACATCTTGGACAGTCGATATGGGTAGTCGGATCACGGGCCATTGCCCCCTAAACAAACATCTCTTTAACATAGACGCCACAGACAGCCCACTGAGCCCACTCTGCAGGAGCTGCTTTGACGTCGAAGAATCAGCCGCCCACGTCATCCTGGAAAGCGAGGCCGTGGTTACCCAACGTCAACAAACCCTCGGAATTGTGAGGTCACTCCGCGAAGCCTGTGAAGCTCTCAGGAAACTTTTGTGCTTCTGGGCGGAGCTAGGCTGGCTAACGTAGCCAGGATCATCCACGCACAACGGACCCAATGAGAGTCTAAGTGCGGAGAATGGATCAGTCACCAGTCTCACCAAGGGGTATTAGTTACCCACTTACTGGGTTGTGAAGTAACTGACCTCAACAACCCAGGCAGTCACTCCGTGTAAAATCTATATTACTAGATAATATATAAAGCTGAAGAGTTTGTTTGTTTATTTGTTTGTTAACTTGAATGCGCTAATCTCAGAAACTACTGGTCCGATTTGAAAAATTCTTTCAGTGTTAGATAGCCCATTTATCGAGGAAGACTATAGGCTACAACTTCGTTTGCGTCACAATTTTCATTACTGCTCTGCTCCTATTAGTCTTAGCGTGATGATATATAGTAGCTCATGAGATTTGAAATTTCCTTCAGTGTGAGATAGCCCATTTATTAAGGAAGGCTATATATCATCACGCTAAGACCAATAGAAGCGGAGCAGTAATGAAAATTGTGACGCAGACGAAGTTGCGCGGGTCAACTAGTATATTATTTAAAATTCTTCCGTTACTGACTGATTGAGTGACTGACACAACGCACAACCGAAACGACTGGTCGTAGAACGCTGAAATTCGGCATGTAGGTTCCTTGGGGACTGTCAAGCAGCACTAAGACAGGATTTCCCGAAATTTCAATGGGAACGGGGAAAAACGGGATATGCGCGTACGAAGTCGCGGTCAAAGGTAGTACTGGTATACAGATCCTGTAAGAATTGAAGCCGATCCCGATATAATTGGGAAAAGGCTCGACTGATACTATACGTCTATATTTTCCCAAGGGTTTCGTTTTCGCTTCAGCTAGGCGATATTTTTGCAGGCAATAAGAGTCTTGCAGTCCGTGTCTCAAGGACCATCACACTAAGAACCACTAAGAAGACCATGGTCTGAGCGAAGTTGGTCGCATGGTCGTAGCATACCTATATAGTTACACTACCAGTAGCATCAGACCTCTCTCCGGTCGTGTCGGGTTACCATCCCAACCGAATATGAGAGTGACGGAAGAAGGAGTGCAGCTGTGTTTGCGCACACACGCGTGCGCTATAATATGTCTCGCGCCGAAGGCTAGTCTTGGTTGAGATTGGCCGCCAGGGCCGAAATCGGTCAGAACGACTATTATCGACCTAATTGGATGTCATTCATCGAAAAAGACCTCAGTGATGAGAAATTAGACCCAACGACGATCCAGAACAGATGTTTCTTGCCAAGAAGGATTAGGAGAGCCGACCCCGATTAGAAACGGGAAAAGACCAGGCAAAGAAGGAGAAAGAAGACGTGTGTCTGCCTGTCCTTGTCGTCAAAGGTTAGGTGCGTAGTGCCCATAGACAGCGTGTTTGAACACCTTTACTGCTAGTGCGTTTCTGACTATATCAGAAAGGCGTGAATTTATGGATAGCTTTATACATTTGACTGGCATGGCTTATTATATGGAAAAAGAACAAGCCAGCCTTCTGTTCACCCAGGGTCTGCATGCATAATTATCCTTGAAGAGGAGATGCGCACTCGGGCCACATGACAAAAACATAGTCTTAAATCGTCTCCAGGGTCCCCATCTAGGTGCCTGCTGGGGCTGCGGGCTTCGTTCGAAAGAGGCACCGTACCCTGGAACGCAAAGGGCACTGGGAGGAACGCGGATGGGTTTTAGGCAGTAAGAGTCTGACACTCCCTTCTGCTTCACCCAAAGCAGGAGGAGTCATTTGATGATTTCCCAACCCTAAAAAAAAAAAAGGGTACTCATCTACCTCTGTACCAATATCTGTCAAAGTCGGTTCAGCGATAGACGAGAAAGCAACAAACAAATAAACTAAACTCACTTCCGCATTTCTAATATTAGTTTGTATTAAAAGTCTATAAATAAAACCAAGAAAAACGACACACATATTTTCCTGCTACCTCATCATCATCTTCCTGCCCTTATCCCATGTTACTTGGGGTCTGCGCAACACGTTTTATTCTTCCATTCTGTTCTATCAGTCGTCACTCTATCACTAACTCCCTTTTCTTTCACACACAATCCATCCATCTTTTCTTTGGCCTTCCTCTCCCTCTCCATCCATCCACATTTATGTTCATAACTCTTCTAGTTATATGCGTTTCATCCCTCCTCTTCACATGACCATACCAAGACAAGCGATTCCCTTTTAACTTTTCCGTCACTGGCGCCACTTTTAAAGTGCCTCTAATGTACTCATTTCTCACTTTATCCATTCTCGTTACTCCACACATCCATCTCATCATTCTCATCTCCGCTACATGCAATCTATTTTCATCCGTCTTTTTCGCAGCCCAACATTCTGATCCATACATTACGACAGGTCTTATCACGGACTTATATATTTTCCCTTTTAAATTTCCTGCTACCTACAGAACCCATTCAAATTTTTCCCTCCAAAAAAAAAAACTAAAAAAATCTGTCTACGAAACCGCGCCATATTTTTTCGAACATCGTTTTAAAAATCTGCCAGCAGGCAACAGTCTAACCTAACAGTCTCATCATAATGCCTCTTAATTAAACGTAGAACCTGTTTTGTCGATTCTTAATCGATTCTTATATCGATATCTCGCTCCTTAGCGATTATCGTTCAGTTTCGTTTGTGTGTCTCTGTGTACGGACGTGTTGGAGGTCTGTAGGATTATTTTTTTTAATATATTTTTTAATTTCTGTGTTGTCTTTGCCCGAAATGCTCGGTTGACGGTGAGTTCGTATTTTAAATTTTATTATTCTTTTTTACGTCTGCGGTTTCTATTCGCGCATTTTGGATATTAAATTGTTTTATGTTTCAAATAATTGTGCCGAATAATCTTTTTATGTATTATCTAAGCGTTTGATTGTTAAAAACACCGTTTCTAAATTATTTTATTACTACAATTATGAACTTGGCAATGTGTTAATTAAACTTTTATAGACCTACCTTGAAATAAACATGACGTAACTTTATTTTAACGATTTCACAATCTTCGTTTATAAACTACTAACTTCTCATCGGCTTCGCCCACGTTTTATGTCGGAATATATTCCATAGGAACATACTCCCGGGATAAAAAGCAGCCTTTGTGCTATTCCAGACTATAATCTAACTCTATGCTAAATTGCATGCAAATCCGTTTAGCCGTTCTGAAGTAATTGGGTAACAAAAATCCATCCAGACCTCCTTGCATATACTCGTAAGTAATATATATATAAGTAAAGTAATATAAACTCTTATAAATGTCAAATACCTAAGCTCCTTATTAACATTACAAAGTAGGCAGCATACACAGCGCCAAGAATTTAAAATATTATTGGCATTATGGAGAAATACCTTTGCTTCTCCAGCGGTTTATAAATAAAACTGTATTTTACCGCCATTTTCTTGCAACCACAGATTCGCAATTTGCATTTTTTCCTCTTTTGTAAATTGAATAGAATCTTTACGTAATCATAATCTTTATTAGTATTCTTGTTAAAAAACCGACCAAGTGCGAAACGGACTTGTATACGTTTCGTACTTAACTTTTAATATTTGTTATTGGCAATAGAATACGCAATCCGCAATCTGTGAAAATTTCTACTGTCTATCTATTACGCTTCTTGAGATACAGCACGCTGAGAGACAGACGGACGGACGCACTGATAACGAAGTCTTAGTAATAGGGTTCCGTTGGTTACCCTATGGGTACGGAACCCTAAAATGTAGCTTATTTTCATATTTAATTACCTACTGTGATGAAATCATTCGCGTAGGTTTAGACGTTTCTGAGAAATACTCGGTAAATGAACAAAGTTTTTGTAGTTAGATCTCTTGTGTGGCAATTGTTTTGTTTACTTATAAAGAGCCAATTAATTACTGCTTACTGATTACATAGATCTTTAAGCTTATCACATCATCATGACACGCGTTTTTGCAATATTTAATACCCATAAGTCATAAGGTAGAAAAAAATAATGTAGCCTATATAAAAAATAAAGTAGCCTATATAAAAAATAATGTAGCCTATATAAAAAATAATGTAGCCTATATAAAAAATAATGTAGCCTATATAAAAAATAAAGTAGCCTATATAAAAAACCGTCGCGTCGCCCGAGTCCGATCTAACTCTGTGCCAACATTCATGAAAATCGGTTCAGCGATTTTGGCATTAAAAGTAGCAAACAAACTCGCATTCGAATTTATAATGTTCGTTAGGCAGGATTATTCAGCCAATACTGACCCACTCTGGACAGAAACCTCTCCCAACTCGTTCCAGGCATTTTTTTAACTCGGTACTTCGAACCAGCCCTTGCAGAAGGCGTCTAGGTCGTCTCGCAACTTCCTCCTAGGACCTTTTTTTATCGATGGGAAATCATCAAATGACTCCTCCCGCTTTGGGTGAAGCAGGAGGGAGTGTCAGACTCTTACTGACTAAGAGCCACCCATGTTCCTCCTAGTGCCCTTTGCGTTCCAGGGCCGCGGTGAACCTTTCGAACAAATTCCGCAACCCTGGCCAGACCACTTCCTAGGAATAGGCCGACTTCGGTGGCACTGTTCATCCTCAGGCATCCACTTTGTGGAGACAAGGTTGTTACGAGGTGAAATATGTTTTGGAAATTAGGCCTGAACGATTTTTGTGATTTAAAATCAGAGATTTAAGGTTGATAGCATCATATGATACCAACCTTAAAACTCTGATTTTAGATAAATATTTGTAAACCTATGAGTTGACTTGTTTGCCTTTTCAATATTGACTTATTCTCACGGTTTCGTTGTCATCACTTTGTCCGTGATAGATATTGGTGTGTCATACATCTACACTATATATACTAATGTATAATGCCAAGCTACATAGCTTGGCTCATCACCGTAAGATTGCCTGCTTGTCGTTCTTCTACAGATTGTACTTCGGTGAGTGTGCCCGAGAACTCCACGACCTCATCTCACCGGCCCCCTTCTATCATTGGACATGCAGACGCACTGCATCTTACCATCCCTATCTTGTAGCTATTCCACCAATTCGCACTAAGCGTTTCCAAACGTCTTTTATAATGCGTACAGCAAAAGAGTGGAACACTCTGCCTGCGTCTGTGTTTCCAAAAGCTTACAACCCTAATCTCTTCATAGTTAGAGTGAACAGGCTCCTTCTGGGTAGGCTCGCTCCATCGTAGACTTTGTCTCTGTCATCTTTGACATAGACTAGAGTCAAGAGCAAACCCATTACAAATAAAAAAAAATATTAATAATATAAAGCTAAAGAGTTTGTTTGTTTCTTTCTTTCTTTCTCAGGTACTGGTCCGATTTGAAAATTTATTTCAGTGTTAGATAGCCCATTTATCGAGGAAGGCGCGGGTCATTTAGTCTGTCATATGTGGTGTTTTTGGCAGTAATCTAAAGGAATAGCTTTGTAATACTTTGTTAGTGTGTAAAATCTGGACATACTGATGCGATAGCGAGAACGGTTGCACTGATAGAAAATAAATGAGTATTATTTGACCGACAAAATGCTCGACTATTTACGTTAAAATTACGTGTTTTTTTAATTAAAACGAAACTAGATGCACTTTACCTACTTGATGGCAACAATCAATCTGATTTTTTTACAAGTATCCCAATGCAGCTGAATACTAATATTTTACACGGAACGGCTGCCTAAGTTCTTTCAGAATAAAACACTATTTCTGTGGACTTTTAGCGTTTACATTTGAACCAAATATTTATAAAACGCGATTGATGTCCTTATATATTCGTATATAAGCCCACAGAGAATGTCAGTTGAGTGCAGTGGTGGCCCGGTGGTAATGGCTGCGACTTACGTGTTGTAGGTCGTAGGTTCGAACCCAGGCTTTACTTTGTGTAAATTATTTCATCACCACTGCTCTCAAAGCGGTGAGGAAAACATCGTGATGAAACCAGCATGTCCTAGAACCAAAAATTCGAAGACATGTGATATCTATCAACACGCACTGGGCCCGCATAGTGAATTATAGCCCACTCCCGCTCGAAAGAGAGGAGGTCTGTGTCCCAGCAGTGGGTACAATATAGGCTGATTATGTATTAGTAAAGACTGAGAAATGCGAATATTATGGTCAAATTGATTAGTTCTTTTCAGTACATAGCCTCGCAGCTGTTGCCCAAAACGATGTTCTATTTAAATCTAGAGGTAGGTTATTGCTGAGGTAAATGCCACAATACCACCAAACAAGACTGCCGTTGTACCCTACCACGTGTTTAAAAAAGTTGTGTAAGTAATTATTTTTGGTGTACACTCTAAACTAATATTACAAAGAAGAAAGATTAGATTTTTGTTTGTTTGTTACGATTTAACTCAAAAATCACTGGACTGATTAAAAAATATCTATCACCATTAGAAAGCTTCATCTTTACCGATTAACATTACGCTAAACTATGTTTAAAAAAAAATTGAGCTCCCTAAGAAAATTGCAGCGCGGACGAAGTCGCGGGTGAAGTGTTAATAAAGTAAATTCTGTCTACCTACATAATAATATCTACTTAATACAAATCAAGCGGAGGAAATGATCAACCTTCTAAAACTTCGAATCAATAATCAAATCCGTTCAAATTTCGAAATCAACGTGACATTGACATTTCGAGGCGGCCATCTTGAATTTTCTGTCACAATTCCGATTTCAAACATCGGCGCCAATTCATAAAATATCGTTCCCCGCATAAAATTCTTCACTAGCTGTGTCACGCGGTTTCACTCAAACGTGCTTTATATTCCTTTAAAGCTTAGTGTTATTTCTGACTTTTTCTTATCCTTTTGCTCGGCTCCTAAGGGATTAGTGTTCTTTCTGACATTTTTTTTTCTTTTTTGTTAGTCTCTTAAGGATGATGGCGACTATCATGATGCCTAAATATCACCTTTCTCAAGAATTGGGCCATAACTAGTAATAAATTATTTTACTATTTTTGGCACACAACACAAACTACTTACTAATTTGAAAACATATAAATGCAAATAGTATATTTTATGACGCAAGTGAGCCAACACTCTCATTGCAGTCCTTTGAAAGCCTTCGGCTTGAGCGTTCACTCTGCTTCGATTACAATTAAAATACCCACGGCATCAGGGTGGGTATCAAACGACATTTTTCAACTGTAAAATGTGAAGTTATTGTGAGAAATGGCATGAGCTTGCGAAAATACACTTCATTGCGTTCTTAAAGCGGGGCGGAAAAGGCAAATCCAATTGATAGTTCTAGAGATTAACGCGTGCAAACCAACAAACTCTTCATATTTATTATATCAGAACTTATACATATAGAAGTATATAGATTGAAAATCAAACAAATCAAATATCCTTGGTGCGGAGAACGTCTGTCCTTTACCGACCGGTCTAAAAAAAGGTATAATGTGTTTGACCTGTGGAATCTAAAGTGACTTTGAGGTGATCCTCTACGTGCCGTATGATGTCATAGACAATCCGGATTCCAAGGACCTTAGCCGACGACCTATAAAGAATCAACTTGAAAAGTTTGAATCGATTCGTAATATTTTGTGTTTTGCGGACAAATTTTTTTGGAGGAGAGGAATGTCAAGTGGTATTTTGAGTTTTATGATATGTTAAAATATCGGATAAGACACCATGTTAAAATATCGTATGAGCCGAGAGAGAGTCGTTTACTCAATATTTTGGGAAGCTTCCCAAAATATTGAGTATTATCCTGACATACCTACATAAAATATTATAATCTCGCTTGACTCAAATTTTAAATTCTTTCTATCTTGAAATGTTACTAAACAATTCATTTTCTTATAAAGGTACACATAGGAAAGAGGTGGAAATATTACAAAATAAAACCATCTCCCACAGCAATTAAATACTGAAGTCTGACTTTTTTGGCAATCAAATGGCTTGTTAACTTTAGTCGAATAAAACTTTCTTCGGTTTGAATTGAAAAAATATTTTAGTTTTGGATAGCCCATTCATCGAGGAAAGCTATATAACATCACGCCATGACCAATAAGAGCAGCATAAAATAAATGTGACGCAGACGAAGTTGCGCGGGTTAAATAGTTGATTTATTAATATCGGAAGGAGTGTACGCGGGCACAAAAAGTTATCTATCTAAATACTAATATATAAAGCTAAAGAGTTTGTTTGTTTGTTTACTTGAACGCGCTAATCTCACGAACTACTGGTCCGATTTTCTGGTCTAAAATTTTGACGCAGATGAACAACTAGTCTATCTATATACTAATACTAGTTGACCCGCGCAACTTCGTCTGCGTCACAATTTTCATTACTGCTCCACTCCTATTGGACTTAGCGTGATGATATATAGCCTATAGCCTTCCTCGATAAATGGGCTATCTAACACTAAAATAATTTTTCAAATCCCATGAACTAATGGTCCGATTTGCAAAATTCTTTCAGTGTTAGATATCTTATTTATTGAGGAAGGCTATAGACTATACTTATATCATCACGCTAAGACTTATAGGAGCGGAGCAGTAATGAAAATTGCAACGCAGACAAAAGTTGCGCTGGTCAACTAGTTAAAGATAAGATTACAATGTTTAATTCTAGATTGTAGACTAGATAAAATAAACACCTCTAGGCTAGACTTGTTCTGGGAGGGTCTCGCCAAGTTGGTATCGAGGTCAGGTTGTGACGACCTTACGTCTAGAACTTAGACTTAAGGTGAATGTTACGGGTTGCTTATTGCCATTTTCCCGCGAGATGGCGCTGAAGTCAACATTTTCAGTTTTATTTTGTTTCGAGTGTAATTGGAACAATATTAAGTCGCAGAAATAATGGTGCGACAATCGGATATACCACTTTATCGAAATTAGTCAAAATACGGCATAAAAACCGAAACGAAAATAATATCTAACTCGCTTATAGTACCGTTTACACACACATAGACATGATTGAAAGTATGATTTGAAGTATGGCGAATCAGAAGGGTTTTTATGCCGTATTTTGACTAATTTCGATAAAGTGGAATATCCGATTGTCGCACCATTATTTCTGCGACTTAATATTGTTCCAATTACACTCGAAACAAAATAAAACTGAAAATGTTGACTTCAGCGCCATCTCACGGGAAAATGGCAATGAGCAACCCGTAACATTCACCTTAAGATATTAAACCTTTGCGATATTGTCAGCTATTTATAGCGGAATTCGTGCTCTGTTAATAGCAATTTGCGTTAACTGATAAAAAGTGCGATTTATACCGTGTTGTTGTCTTCTTTCCAAGCTCTATAGAATATAAATACAATTAATTATTTATTTATTATATACTTTACACTTCTTATACAATAGGGAAGATGCAAATACAGAATTTATGAGAATTTTGTCAGTAAAATGATAAAAACGTACAAAATAAAGGTCATTGCAACGTTTTTATTTTGGGTAATATCGATTTTTAACAAAAATAATGAATTAAGGTAACGTGAAACGGAACATATTTAAAAACAACAATCAGCGTTTAGTGAAGTATCTGCTGTTATGCCAACGAAAAGGTAACCTTATATATATATATCTTTGAGTTGGGACAGTTCTTGACCAGTGATAGACACGAGTGACGTCATCGTCCGTTTTCGCGCGAACCTGTAAACTGTCGGTTTAAAAACGCAATTTTGGCAATAAATTAAAGCGTTTTCATTTCTTATTTATGTGGTGGTCTATTCTAGAGGGAGTTCTTTAAAATTAAAGCAAAAATGGAAATATTGCATGTTCCCTATTATACAAAACTAAACAATGGTAGGATAAACATTTGAAATCTGTGTACCTAATCATCATCTGCCTGCCTTTTCCCAACTACATTGGGGTCGGCTTCCAGTCAAACCGGATTCAGCTGAATACCAGTGTTTTACGTGGAGCGGCTGCCTACCAGACCTCCACAACCCATTAACTGGGTAACACGGTACATTTTGGCAAGACTGGAGTCAGATTTACTGGCTTCTGACAATCCGTAACGACTGCCAAAGATCTACAAATGACAGCCGGGACCAACAGCTTAACGTGCTTTCCGAGGCACGGAGGAAACTCGCTATGTTAAGATGGTCACCCATCCACAGACCAACCTTGGCAAGCGTTGCTTAACCTTCAAGATCGACCTGGCAGCTGTTATTATTTAGCCACGAGCTCCTCTGTGTACCTAATACTTGTGTTGATTTTGTTTAAAATCGCCAACACGATGACAAGCTTGGAGATCAATTTTCGTTCCTTCTATTGCCTCTGTCTTTTATTTATTTGATATGGGTTTGCTTTTGCTCTTGACTCTAGTCTAGGTCAGAGATGACAGAGATAAAATCTACGATGGAGCGAGCTTACCCAGAAGGAGCCTGTTCACTCTAACTTTGAAGAGATTAGGGTTGTAAGCGTTCGGAAACACAGACGCAGGCAGAAAGTTCCACGTACTCTTTTGCTGTGCGTATTATGAAAGAATAAATTTTATTGCCGACTGATATTTTGGCTTAGTAATACCGGCTACACGTCAATCTTCTAAATTCAGCAGCGCTTACCGATTTCAGTCCAAAATCAGTAGTTTTTTGTACTTACCTCATTATTTTATGACTTTAGAAAAATAAAAAAAATTAATTGTCTTTGCGATAGTGTTAATTCCATAAAAATACGGCCGGCGATTGTCGTTTGTATGTCCGTGTTAGACATTACTTTACAAATTAATAAAACTCAAAATTAAAAAAAAAAAATAGTCTGATATAACAGATTTTTCCAAAAAAATACGACTACCCGTTCAGACATGATTCTCATTTTAAAATCATCTACTCTCAGGTATCTCCGCCATAAGCCGTTAGCTTCCTGGCAGTCATTTGTAGATCTTTGACAATCGTAACGTCGTTCCTGACAACCTTCACCTTAATATTGTTATTATTTGTTGTTATAGCGGCAATAGAAATACGCAATCTGTGAAAATTTCAACTGTCTACTCTACCTATTACGATCCTTGAAATACAGCCCGCTGACAGACAGACGGACGGACGGATGGACGAACGGACGGACAGCGGAGGATTAGTAATAGGCTTCCCTTGGTTACGCTTTGGGTACGGATCCTTAAAAAGCAGGCAGAATAATCGTTTTTTGCCAATTTATTATTTATTTGAGCTTAATGCACAAAGATACTCATCATCATCTGCCTAGCCTTTTCCCAACTATATTAGGGTCGGCTTCCAGTCAAATTGGATTCAGCTGAATACCAGTATTTTACGTGAAGCGGTTGCCTACCAGACCTTCACAACCTATTAAATGGATAACACGGTATTTCTTGGCAAGACTGGAGTCAGATTTACTGGCTTCTAACAATCCGTAACGACTGCCAAAGTTCTACAAATGACAGCCGAGACTAACGGCTTAACGTGCTTTCCGACGCACGGAGAAAACTCGGTATGTTAAGATGGTCACCCATCCACAGACCAACCTTGGCAAGCGTCGCTTAAGCATAAAGATCGATCTGTGCGGATGTTATTCTTTAGCCACGAGCTCCTCAATGCACAAAGATACTACGGTGGATTGAATGCCTTACCTCAGGCATTCTCCACCAGAAAACTAAGGGGCGACTACATGGTAGAAGCGAACGAAGACGACGAACGAATAGTTCTGATATACTTACCAGAAAGGGAATATATGAAGCTATAACAAAATATCTAAAATACCACTCGATAACATTCTTACAATAAAACAAAACTATGAAACACAAGACCACTTCTATTCAAGAATAATACTTTGAATGTAAAGAAAAAAAAGGCGGTTTGTATGGAAAAATACTAGACCTTGAATGTTCGCTATCACGCAGACAACCAGTTCTTCTAGACATACCCTGCCCCTCTGCAGCCATACGACCCAGGGGCCTCTCTGGGGTAAACCAGCCGGAATAAATGTCAACTTAGAATGGTTATTATAAATATATGATAATCAGGTAGAATCAGACGCGAATCCTGAATTGATTTAATTATATTGTTTTATTAGTATTTTATACTGGTTTTAAATTACCGGGTTTTGTAATAGATGGCACTGGTTTTTTTGTCTCGAGGTTGACCATATTTGGTTTTTGGCTATCTAAAATATATAAACACATTTTTGTAAGTTGGAAATTATAGACAAAATCTTTGAAGACGGAAAATTAATTAGTTTAATTTAATCTTTACATAGTTTTATCGATCTGTCCGTATTTATACTTTTTGTGCTATCGTAAATGCTGTTCCATTTGGTATAATTTATCTTTTTGTTCATCTATAACAATTATAAGCTTCTCCTATGACTTCGTCTGCTTGGATTTCTATAAAAATCTTTAAATATAATTATTATTCTGAACGTGTGTTTGTCTCTGAACTCGCCCTAAACGACTGGAACGATTTTGTAGAATATAGTTAAGTATTTCAATAGCTTAGATGCACAATAATTGGACCCTACATATAAATCCTACAACGTCAGTCGAGACAGCTAGAGTTTTATAAAAACGGCTAAGTACGAGTCGGACTCGCACAGAAAAAAAAAATACCTACTTTTTTGTGAAACGTGAAAATTTTAATTTAGATTAATTTTTTGGGTTCAGTACATCAAAAGGAAAAAACAGAATTCTTATAGGATCACTTTGTTGTCCGTCCGTCCGTCTGTCAAAATCGTTTATCTCAGGAACGCGTGTCTATAGCCACTTACAGCTGTGAAAAAATTAAACTTCTAAGTTAACGTAAAAGAAAAGATATCTACGGTCGTTTCTGCATAGGGTATTATGAATCAAAATGTATAGGGTATTTCCCGTTGACCTAGAACTATGAAATTTGGCAAGTAATACCATCTTATATTAACTATAAGAAAAGGGAAAAGTCTGAAAACTATACATTTGTATTTAAATAAAAAAAAAATATAGTCTTTATTTAAAATAATTTGTGGCTACAAATTTGTACGGAACCCTCGGTGGGCGAGTCAGATTCGCGCTTGGCCGGTTTTTATTATTATAGCAGCAAATCAAATATACAATCTGTGAAAATTTAAACTACTACGTATTTAATTTTTACTACATATTACGGTTCTTGAGATACAGCCCGCTGACAGACAGACAGACGGACGGATGGACAGTGAAGCCTTTAGCAATAGGCTTGGGTATAGAACCCCGATTACGGACAGAGGCTAGTAGAGATATAAAAATATTCTCTAAAGCCAGCGACATTTCAACAAAACTGTTTTATAATAAACTCAGACATGTTCGTAAGAACCAAAATCATTAGAATAAACAAAATTTTATTATTCCGGTGACCTTCCTTCAAGTTAGCGTAGGTATCGTCATCAATGAAAACGCTGTGGAAGTTCGTTCAACCATTGTATAACCTTAAAACTGTTTAACTTTGTCTTGCATGTTGGTATAGAACTATTTTCTAAATTGAGCTTCGTAGCGTCTTTACACCTCCTTCAGAAATTTGACACAGCTAACGAAAAAACAAAAATCAAGCTCTGGCGAAATTGATGTAAGTACTTTATTTATAATTTATTTTATTATCTATCTATACATCTATACTAATATATAAAGCTGAAGAGTTTGTTTGTTTACTTGAACGCGCTAATCTCAGGAACTACTGATCCGATTTGAAAAATTCTAGATTACTAGAGCCCATTTGTCGAGTAAAGCCTCGTCTCCACTAGTCAACATTTGACGCGCAACACGTGACGCTCAACATGATCAGCTAGGTTGCAGAACAACGCGCGACGTTGCCAGCAGGCGCGCAACATTGATAATATTACTGAACAAAAGTTCCTCGCAGCCGTTCAACATGATGAGCAATCTGTTGCGCATCATGTCGCGCGTCAAATGTTGCCTAGTGGATACGAGGCTTTAGGCTATACATCATCACGCTAAGACCAATAGGAGCGGAGCAGTAACGAAAATTGTGACGCAAACGAAGTTGCGCAGGGCAACTAGTTTTATATATAGTAACTAAAACTAACAAATTCACTAAACTAAAAACAAAGTAAAATATAGCATCAAAAAATTCCTCCTCGACGCTGTCAGCTGGTAATGTGCCCAAGAGACTGGCGGCATTGCCACGTTGAATGGCAATGCTTAATCTTTGCCCAAAGTAAAAGCCAGCTCTTGGGTCACGAGATGTGCCAACTAGTGCTGTGAGCACAAGGGCCCCACGGCCCGAGGGTTTGATTGTAGCAATCAACAGACATGCGATTACAAAAATCCCGACCCATTTGCTATCATTTACTGAAGAGTTCCGTTGCCTACCTCCGAAGTTCTTCATCAGATCTTCACCAAATTTAAGTGGGAACAGTCTGAGAAAATACTCATCAAGAATCTCAAATCATCCAAATCAGTTAACAATTGGCGAAAATATCGCTGAACAAACATTTGTCATGGGATCACATCATGAGCTCCTGACTTATACCTTCCATCATCAGCTCAGCAAAATGAGATGATGATTACCAGGCACAAATATCTGAATTGCGTTAGAAAGTTTATGAAAAACACTGTAAGTGCTTATAAAATTTGAGGGTTCCCTCGATTTTCATGGGATCCCATCATCAGATTCTGACTTGGTGACAATGGGACCACTTTAGAAGTATAGGCTGTTGAATAAAAAAAGAATTTTTTAAATCGGTCCAGAATTGGCGGAGAAATTGGTGAAAAATACATTAAAAAAAAGACACATACAGCCGAACATAGAACCTCCTCCTTTTTGAAGAAGTCGGTTAAAAAGCGGCGTCGTCAATAGGGAATATGCATAAAAATCATATTTATCATCTATTAAGTTTATCTAAAAATATACAAAAATATAATACTAACAGTGAAAATAGAATCAAGATTACTCGAAAAACGAAGGAGATATAATTATTTTAAACAAATATATCTGTCCCTCTCGCGAAAACGCTGTTTTCTATGGCAGCTGTATAGGCGTCATGGACGATGACGTCAAATTTTACATCGGACTTTTCTTTCTAATAGGGTATTTTACAAAAAAAATCTAACTAGTCCGTCGGATAGATTTTCAAAAAAACGTGTTCAATATTTTTTGGAAATCCATCAGACGAACTAATCATTTTTTTTTTGTAAAATAACCCATTGTTATTTGAAGCTTTATAACTTTATCGCTGATGAAGGTATTTAAAAACTAATTTCGTGATTGTTTACTAGAGCTAATAAGTATTTCATTTTGCAAATAAATAAATCGCATGCATATTCCCTATTGTCATGGGTGTGCACAAAATTCGCCCTCGTTTACGATAAAAATCTGTGGAGTGGGTAAATATCGTTTTCTTAAAAATAAACTTACATAGAGGCCTATAAGCAGAAAGTATAAGTAATTAGTTTTTTATTGTTATTTATTAAATATCAATTATTTTTTTCACGATGTTTCAGTATTCCAGACTGATGCGACATCGTAAACGTGCGTAACACAGGAGTATAACATTCAAATATTGTATAATAAAGTATTACACAGTTTTCTTATTACACAAATAATATGCTCAAGCACTTACAAGTTTCAATTTTTTTATTCAGACTACAAATTTTGTATTTATCGTCATCATTTCAGCCCACAAACGTCCACTGTTGGACATAGGCCCACTCAAGCGTCGCTACATTGGATCGATCGATATTCAGAGTCCGGGTAGCGTGGACGCTGATTGCTAAGTGAAATGCTTATCACAACAGTTCCAGAGAAAATGTGAACTAACAAATTAAATAAAGAAATCACTAAATCATAACAGAAAAAAATGATTGTCTGTAAACGGACGATAATTTTACGTGATAACGTCAAAAGAAAACAATTGAATTCTTAACAAACAAGCCGAACGCTTAGGCTGATCGTGCCTCTCTATCGCTTGTATCGCGCTCCCGCTTGCGGAACGTGACACTTTTTCGTGCCCGCAGCCGGCGTTCATCGATTTATAAGACGTTATTACGTCAAAAATATAAATATCAATATTATGTGTAAAAATTGAATCATGAATTATTCTTTAGTTCAAAAGATATCAACGCGCGCTGCGTTGAAATCTTTTGAACTAAAGAACGTTTATTCATTTTAAAAAGTGACATAACTTTTTCAAAGTTTTTGCACCTAATAAACTATACCTAAAAACTTGTTATTGAAGACTACAGTCTAGTAACATTTTAGTTTCGTATTCATTGAGGCGCATTGCATTGTATTCTGGAAGTCAGGAAGACCGAGGTGTGAATCCAAAATAATTCTTTAAATCCAAGCGAGTTCTCTTCGTTGGACCTATTTTACAATAGGTACTGAAAATTTCATTTTCTGCATAGGGTATTAAGGGTGCCTGTCCATTGCGCGCGATCAAGGCAGCGGAGCGGAGAAACAGAAAAATATTATTAATAATGTCAATCAAAATATTATCAGCGACTCACGTGGTAAGGAGATTTTATGCAATTCCATTGGTTAAAATTTCTCTGTTTCTCCGCTCTGCTGCCTTACTCGCTCGCAATGGACCGGTATCCTAAACAGTAGGTTTTAACGAAAGAAAGAAAAAGAAAGAAGGAAAAAGCGTTTTTTATTTGTTACTAGCACTTCGCCCGCGACTTCGTCCGCACTGCAATTTTCTTAAGGATCACTATTTTTTTCTAGACAAATTATATACCAAAACCTTTCTCAAGAACCACACTATCTATTGGGGAAAACCACATGAAAATCGGTGCAGTAGTTTTTGATATTATCGCGAACAGACAGACAGACAGACGAGGCGGAGGACTTTGTTTTATTATATGTATAGTGATAGTGTTCTTTGGCGAAAATATCACATTGTCAGTTGTGTTTTATCTCTGCCTGTCATCTGTCACTTGTGTGAGATGACAAATGGGCATTTATAATACGGTACTACTATTGCAATAAAACGATCTCTTGACTCAAAGTCAATGAAATGAACTATTTGATAATATGCGTTATGAAATCAAATTTCATAAATGATTTATGAAAATCAAAATTAAAGTCGTGATATACCGTAGGTCATGAGTTTAATTTACATTTAAATCAATCAAATGTTTGCATTCCGTTTAATATAGCTTCTGTGCTATATTTATATTAAGTTAAATATAAACTTATACTGAAACTAACTTGTGCCCGCGACTGTACGCGCCTATCACGGCTTTTCCAGTTCCCGTAAGAATTTTGGGAAATCCTCTCTTAGTCCTCCCTTGCACTCCCCAAGGAACCTACATGCCAAATTTCAGCTTTCTACGCCCAGCAGTTTTGGCTGTGCGCTGTCTGTCAGTCACTCAATAACAGAAGAATTTTATATAAGAACATAATTTAACCACCATCTTGCTGAGTTAGGTACAAACTTAGCCTGAAATAATTATTTTTGCAACGAGCCCAAAATAGTTACTCCGTAAGTTACTGCAATTAAAGTCTTCTTCTTCCACCTGGCGTTAATCCCGGCTATTGCCAGGGTCCGCCTTCCTACTTAGCTTCCTCTACTTTGCCCGATCTTGAACGTCCTTCTCAGTCAGGCCATTGGCTCTCATGTCGGACTTGACGACGTCCAGCCAGCGCTTGCGAGGGCGACCACGGGACCTAGCCCCAAGAACAGCCATATTCATGCATCTCCGACCAACGTACTCCATAGGGCGGCGCATGATGTGGCCATACCATCGCAGACGACACTCTAGCAGTTTTTCCCCCATGTCACGGACACCAAGACTACCTCGGATGAAAGAATTGCGTATGCGATCGGATCGCGTAAGTTACTGCAATTAATGTACCCGACATTAAGTACATCTAGGTGCCATTATTTTTTAAATTATTTTTAATGCCTTAATATTATGTAATTTTTACGTATCAAAACAATGTCACTGTTCCATTCGTCGCCATCCTTGAAACACAAGCCTCGAACTGCGCTCGCTCCCTGGATGTTTCAAACTACGTCACGCGTCATTATAATGAATAATATTTTAATTTTTTTAATTCAAATGTTCATGGATATAATTTATTTAATAATAAATTATAGACCAGAGGGCTGGCTCGTTCTTTGCTCAAAGAATTACCATTGCCATTCAACGTGGCCATGCTGCCAGTCTTCTGGGCACGTTTCCGGATGACTGCGATGCGAAGGAATGGGGTATTTTACAAAAAAAATCTAAGTAGTCCGTCTGATAGATTTTCACAAAATATTCGACACGTATTTTTTTTTTTCACTTAAACTAATAATAGAGAGGATAAAGCGAGTTGAAGACACGCGTGACGTCATCTGGGCCCCACATGAAGCTAAGTACGCGGTAATGCTGGAGCGCGTTCAGAATAAGTTCACGCGCCATCTGTACAAGAAACTGTATGGGGTATATCCGTTCTACCCACTGATGTATCCCACTCTATTTGTTCTGGGCATGGTTGGTTATAATCAACTGCATGTACGACGGGAGTTTGCTCTGGTCGCCTACTTGGTGAAGGTGCTGCGTGGTGTGGAGAGTCACCCGGCAGTATTGCAGCGCTTGAGTTTGTGTGTGCCGGACCGCTACGTGAGGCGGCGGCGAAGCCCGCCTTTGCTACTGGTACCTACAGCGAGAACTAACTTGCTCGCGAAAGCACCTCTTACAAGAGCTATCCGCACCATCAATAGTCTGCAAACTCAGATTGATGTGTTTACGTCTTGTTTTAGTGAATTCGCAAAGGTGTTACTATTTTTATTATGTTATAAGCAGAATGATATTATTTAATTTAAACTTTATTTTAATTATGTATTTTTGTAAATAATGTACCTAGAGTCTAATGTGTTTTTGTGTGTTAAATAATTCTTGTTTAGTATAAGTTCTTAGCTGTCGCATTAGGGTTTTAAGCTTAAGGTTTTAAATAAATAAATATATAAATAAATCTGGCTTGGTAAAAATATACCAAATTTACCAAACCAGATGACGTCACGCGTGTCTTATAATTCTCTATTATTTTTTGTTTACGTGAAAAAAGAAAAAATACGTGTCGAATATTTTTTGAAAATTTATCAGACGGACTAATTAGATTTTTTTAGTAAAATACCCTATTCTTTGACGCCTGACTGTATTTGGTTTTGTATATTCATAATGTATATAAGTAGTTAGTTCTATTAGTTATTTTTTAATAAATGTGTAGTAGTCATTGGATAGATGAAGTGGACTGCCGGTGTAAGACGACTAAAATGGCAGCGGGACACCTCATTTCGGACAAGCTCTAATAAAGGCCCCTTTAGCAGAATCATAATATTAACCACACAACAATCTGTCAAATTTCAATTACATCTTTATCGCTAACGCATTAGGTTCAAGGTTGATTGGAAAAATTTGACAGTGATGGGAGCGTGATGTACTGTCTGATTCTGCCAAAGTGACCTTTTTAGCCCCGCTGGTTTGAAACTCACTCTCTCCTCATAATGTAGGTACCACTTTATAATCCATCCTCATGTTAGACTAACATTATTTTTGATCAGACTTTACGGAACGACTTGTGTTTGGATTAACGTCTTTTGGACTGGCCTCAATGTGGAACAACCTCATTCTGTATTGGCCTCACTTCATGCTAGCCTCACTTCGGACCAACCTCACTTCGGACCAACTTCACTTCAGCCCAACGTCACTTCGGACTGTTCGGACCAACTTCACTTCAGACCAATCTCACTTCGGACCAGCTTCTGCTCCCAGGGATGTTGACCTAGCCTCTCCTTGGCTTTGTCTGTATCGTAGAGATGTTTCAGACATAGCCTGATAGAGGTTACGTTTTATCCCTGCGTTTCAACGGTTCAACAGAAGATGACAGAAGATTTTGAAGAAGACAGAAGATTTTTTTTTAAAGATGGAGATTTTTTTAACTCGATTTTTTGTGTATATTATCATGTGTGTGTTTTTAGGTTTATTTATTAAAAAAAATAGGTTTAACTTATTATTATAAAAAAATAGGTTTAACTTATTACTTCATTATTATTGATATTTTTGAGTGGTGTTTCGCCCGAATCCTTTTTTAAAGGCAAAGTAAGGTTAGAAACATAATTGAAGGTATTATTCAGTTATGTTTCTGACGTTATTTTACTTTGAGCTAACGGATAAATGATTAATACAAATAAAATAAACGTAAATGAGTGATCTCGAATTGAATACTTTGTGCGAATCTTTTTGTCTCCAGTACAAACATTGTAATGTGTAAAAGTTGTTAAGGGGGCCTGGTGACCTAACATACAGGTTTTCTAAAAAACCTAGTTTAGGCACCAGTCTTCCACAAATTATATAGTATGAATTTGTGTCTGAAGACTTGTGAGAGAATTTGTGGTAAGAAAATAAATAAATTATTATTTATTTATTTATTATTTATCTCTCACAGGTCGGTTTGTTTTCGACTTTTGCCATGTTGCACGCACATTGACACACAAACACAATAAAACCAGAACTAACATTACAAAGTACTTCTGTCTCTTTCTATACACATAATTGATAAAAAGGGTTAAGAACTTTTGTTAACTTTATCTTTTTCCAACAATTTCCTAACTGTTACTTAAATAAAATATAACCCTACCTAACCCGGTTTTTCATTATGACTACAAAATTTGCTTAAAAAAAAGTATCGTCCGAAACACCACGCAAAAAATAAAATAATAATGAAAATCCAGTTTCGACCGGACCGGACAAAACTCAGCGGCCGAATCGCCTCTTAAGCCGAATGTAAAAAGTCATAGTTAGAGGTTTGGCTCTCGCCTGTTTCCCGCGTTTCCTCTTAACTTGGCGCTTCTGTGAAAAATCTAGATAGAGAATAAAGATTGATGACTCTCGACCGAGTCGGTCGAGAGGGGGTGATGAAGGTTATCGTCGGCGTTTTACATTTTTACTAATTTACACTATAAAAATCATTATGCCTATTAAACTCAATGCGATAGTCTTTTGACACTCTATTCTACCGTCATAAAAAGATGCATTTACCTGTATTTTTAAACGACTAAACATTTAATATTCAACGATATGATAACTTCCCTTCTAAATCACAATTAACCTTTGAAACATTTAAATAATTCTATTTTAAATCTCCTAAATCTCTACAGATCCGCTGTCCAAGCTGCGCGCGCGCAACTAACGCTATGACGTCAGAGCTCGGCGCCCTTGGCCACACATGACTCTTTATATTTAAAAGTCAAATAGTTTACCTGCTTCTAAAAATTATTAACTTGATAAAATGTTTTATTTTTGTGGCAGATTTAGTGTGTTGCTATGGCAAAGTCTTTCGTACAGCGTTTGGTCAAGCTTGATGGTAATTCATACAAACTTTGCGAGTTATTTTTGGAAATGTATAATCCAATGTAAAGGAGTGGAACTCTCTGCCTGCGTCTGTTTCCGAATGCTTACAACCCTAATCTCCTCAAAGTTAGAATTAACAGGCGCCTTCTGGGTAAGCTCGCTCCATCAAGTCAGTCTCTGTCATCTCTGACCTAGACTAGAGTCAAGAGCAAACCCATCAATCTTCTTCTAATCGTGTGGGCAGTAAGGTTTAACGACCGACAGGTAGTGTCAGAGTTTCTAAACCGCCTCAAGGGCCTCTGACATGGTTTGACGACCACCTTTTGGGGGCCGCGACCACCGGCTTATACGTGCCTTCCAAAGCACGGAATCATCTTTTTATCAGACAATCAGGTGATTCAAGTCTGCAATCGAAAAGTCTGGAAGCTAACCCCAAAATACTTTTTCCTACTTCTCCGCTGTATTTTTCTGATTAGTTTCGTTGCAGGATCCAAGACAGTTGAATCGTTTCTCCGGGACTCGTCGGGCTTCATTGGCTCGGCGTTTTTCTGGTGGTCGTCACTGTTGATTCTGGCTTTCAGGAGTTGCAGTGGTTGGGTATGTGTGGTGGGCTTGTACCCGTTACGACACTCAAAGGTGTTACTATGGCAACCGGGCAACGGCTTTAAGTACTTTCCGAGGCGCGGAAGAGTCTCGGAATGTTAAGGTGGTCATCCATTCACAAACCGACCTCGGCATGCGTTGCTTAGCCATGAAGATCAACTCGTGCGTCTGCTATTATTTAGACACGCGTGACTATTAATATTTAAAAGTCAAATAATTTATCAGTTTCTTAATACATAATATTATTAGCTTGATAAAATATTTTAATTTTCTGGCAGAACTAGAGTGTTGCTCTGGTGGTCTTTTATATGGCAAAGGCCGTGTCAGATAATGGCTTATGAAAGACTTTCAAAGATCTTCATATGACTGTCGGGACCAAGGGGATGGTCGTCGGCACACATGTGTACCATTGGGCGTCAACTGAAATTGACGCGTAATGGCATCCCACATGCCATACCAAATGACGCAATTTAAAATTCTTTTTTTTAATATACCATAGACCAGAAAAACATGGTAGCCGCCGATATTTTTACAATAAAACTATACAATTGTTGCTGTGTCGCGACAGCGATTTCGTCCAGATCATCACAGGTTAAGGCTTAACGGCGGGGAGGAGTCTTGGTATGTTAAGATGGTCACCAATCCATAGACCGACCACGGCAGGCTTTGCTTAGCCATGAGATCAACTCGTGCGGCAGCTAAGATTTAGACACAGGTGAGTTCTAATTATTATTTTTTTTTTCTGGAAATAGGCCTCCCCAAAAGGGGGGGAAATAGTTTGCCTGTTTCTAAATCTATACTAATATATATAAAGCTGAAGAGTTTGTTTGTTTGCTTGAACGCGCTAATCTCAGGAACTACTGGTCCGATTTGAAAAATTATTTCAGTGATAGCCCATTTATCGAGGAAGGCTATAGGCTATATAGATCGAACGATCGTCCGATCAATACAGCAATGCGTGATGGTCGCGCGACGAAAACTAAACAATGTGGTCGCATCGTATGATCGCACGACCTTCAATAGGGCATTCAGTAGATATCAGTATGTTTGAACGCACGGTTGCCCGATCATTTTCGTCGTATGGATGCGTCATCGCGCGAGCGACGACAATAGAAAAAGGGGAAAGTTGTTTGTACTAAATCGACGCAGACGAAGTCGCGGGCGAAGTACTAGTCTTAAAATAAGATCCACGTTTTTTGTATCGCAAATCAATTTTATTGTGAATTTAATTAGGCGACTACCGTCAGAACTTTACGTAAATTAGATTAATTTGCATTATATAATGTCAATTTAAATGTTAAGTACCTAATTTAATTTCAATTATTGATCAAGGATCGACATGATTTGGAAAAAGCTTCCACAAACGGGACATCTCTGAAAAAAGGATCTTCTAAACAATCCAATCTTTCATTAAAAGTTAAGGTTTTCTTGGATTTTTCTCTCTAAAGTATCTATATCTCGTACAGGGATTGAATTCTTGCTATAAAACAATATACTATCGACACCAGAGAAGATGTACAACATCTTTTGATTAAGTACGTCAGGAATGAATCTGAGATAAACCACGTTTTAGGGAGTTGAATTTTTTTATCCGGACCTTTGTCCCGTGAGGCTAAAATGATTTATTCGTAAGTTAATACGAGTATTAATTAATATTTAAAAATTTGGTTTAGCTTAGTTTTTGTTGTAAGTAATTCAAGATAAGTTTATGATGGGGCTGACATGAACCGAGTTCAAAAGTCCCTTAAAATAAAGATTTAAAAAAAAATCGATACCATCAGGAAATTTCAAACTATCGTATCTCGTACATCAATGTATAGCGTAAAGCGTTACATAACTCTAAGTGTTTTGGTCAAACAAGTTTCGCACTAATGTAGTTCGTAGTTTCAAACAATAGTGTTCGAACTAACGAAAATCGAACAAACGAGTTTCGAACTGACGTAGGACACCTATTAGGGTCGGCTTCCAGTCAAACCGGATTTAGCTGAATACTAGTATTTTACGCAGAGGTGACAAAAAATCACTACCCATAACGACTCGCAAATATCTGGGTGAATTACAGCCAGAACCAACCGCACCACGTATAGATACTTACCGAAGCATGCAAAGCTAAATTATCAAGCCAGGCAAAGACAAAATCTATTTTAAACGCCTAACGTTTATAAATATCACATTAGTGTGCAAATTAATTCGTTAGCGACATGTTCTTAACACGTGTGAACGGCGGTTGCTCAACCAAAGTGGTCTGGCAACCAGTCGGTTGACAATCGGTTAGATTTGAAGGCTGTCTTTTAAAGTGACGCCAGTATAACCAGGTAGGTATTTATAGACGTTTGATGAACTGATATAGTTTAAGCTTAAGTAGAGGTCTCTGGGCCTCATCAGAAGGCTTAAAGTCACTTACAGGGCAGTGGAGAGACGCTTGGAGTTTCCTAGCGGGATCGAATCAGGAATGATGAAATCAGCTAGAGAACTAAGGTTACCGTATCGCCAAACTGTGGCAGTGGGCAGGACACATTGCTCGCAGAACGGATGATCAATGGGGCCAAAAGTTACGGAGCGGCGACAGCATACCGAAAGGCGCAACGTTGGAAGGCCTCCCTTAAGATGGACCGATGTCCTGGTGAGGGTCGCGGGTAGCCGATGGATGCGAGACGCACAGGACCGGTTGTTGTGGCGACACTTGGGGGAGGCCTATGTCCAGCAGAGGTCGTTTTTCGGCTGATATGATGATGATGATGAGAGATCTCTGTGAAGGATGTGCTACCACACATATTACTATAGTTGCTTAGCAAAAAACAACGCTTAAGTAAAATTTGCGGTCTTTACGTTTTATCCGACTGCTCTAGAAGAGGGTTATGTTTTTCGAGAGTATGAATGTGTGCATGGCTAAGGAATAACAGCCGCATAGGTTGGTCTGTGGAGGGGTGCCAACTTAACATACCGAGTTTCCTCCGTGCCTCGAAAAGCACGTTAAGCCGTTGGTCCCGGCTGCTATTTGTGAATCTTTGGCAGTCGTTACGGATTGTCAGAAGTCAGTAAAAATCTGACTCCAGTCTTGCCAAGAACTACAACTACCATGTTACCCAGTTAATAGGTTGTGGAGGTCTGGTAGGCAGCCGCTCCACGTAAAATACTTGTATTCAGCTGAATCCGGTTTGACTGGAAGCCGACCCCAATATACTTAGTTGGGAAAAGGTTAGGCAGATGATGATGATGAATGTGTGCATGTCTTTTTTTTGACACGCCTTTAACTCTGCTGATTTTCTTCTTATCGTGGGACCAGTAAGGTCTAACGAACCCACACCCTCTGGTGGCAGAGTTTCTAAACCGCCTCAAGGACCTCTAACGTGGACTCTGCTGGTTAGATTTCAACAAATAAGGTACCATTTGAATCGTCTAAGTGCCAATAGGCGACAAAGGCTACATGAATTTTGAAATAGAATCATGACAGCGACCGCAGTAACTGAAGTATTATTTTTTGTAACTTTTTCAGTTGGTTTTATTCTTTTATGGAACAATTCTACACATTCCCAAGCAAAGAATCAACAGTGGTAACCACCACAAAAACGCTGAGAAAATGAAGGCCGACGAGTCCCAGAGAAACTATTCGACTGTCTTTAATTCGCAACTAAATTAATCAGCAAAGTACAGAGGAAGAGCAGGAAAAAATAATTCAGGTAACATGTAGTCTGATGCAGTTGGAGGCATTGGCGCGGACCGAGGAGCCTCTCAAAGTCCACCTCATTCCCTTTGTTCTTACCTCTTGTCTTAAACCACCCGATATAATCTTCGAGGACTTAGTCTCAGGAAGACAAGCGAACAGTGAAACACCCTAGAAATACCATTGTCTTGTTTTTTTTTTATTTATTTATTTGTAGTGGGTTTGCTCTTGACTCTAGTCTATGTCAGAGATGACAGAGACAAAGTCTACGATGGAGCGAGCCTACCCAGAAGGAGCCTGTTCACTCTAACTTTGAAGAGATTAGGGTTGTAAGCTTTTGGAAACACAGACGCAGGCAGAGTTCCACTCCTTTGCTGTGCGCATTATAAAAGACGTTTGAAAACGCTTAGTGCGAATTGGTGGAATAGCCACAAGGTAGGGATGGTAAGATGCAGTGCGTCTGGATGTCCGATGGTAGAAGGGGGCCGGTGGGATGAAGTCGTGGAGTTCTTGGGCACACTCACCGAAGTACAATCTGTAGAAGACCGACAAGCAGGCAACCTTACGGCGATGAGCCAAGCTATGTAGCTTGGCATCCACCAGTTTTACGTCGCCGATGAGCCTCTTAGCTCTGCGTTCCACCGAGTCAAGCGCGGCAAGCTGATACTTAGCTGAGCCATCCCACAATACTCCATGCAAGATCGGACTTGTGCTTTAATCGCTTACCATCAGATAAGATTATGGTCAAACGACAAACTTATGCTATGTGTTTTAAAAACAAAAATCCAGATAATTCTCTAAGATATTAGCATACGATAAACAGTTTACAAATAAGGAAGTAACGTATTGAGCAACAATTTGACAATGATGGCTAAAAACAAAATGGCGTATTCGCTTATTTGGAACACGTCTCGAGTTTAGACAAGTTGAGTGGGTGTGTATCGACTGTGAGTGGTTTTCAAGTGTTTTAGGTACACAAATAAGCTATTTTGTGTGCGTTCCGAAAAATGACGTCATGAGCACTGGCCAACTACACTGGCTACTGTTTTGTATTTCTGAACACACTTTTTTTTTTCTTTGGGACAAGCCCGCCACACATTCCCAACCACTGCAACTCCTAAAAGCCAGAATCAACAGTGGCGACCACCAGAAAAACCCCGAGCCAGAACACACACCATATGAACACTAACTTTTAAAATAAATTCTGGGAGTCATCATCGCTCTAGCATTTTCTCGACATGTTGGGGTCAGCTTTTAGTCTAACCCAGTGGTTCCAAACCTGGGGGTAATTAGCCCCGCGGGAGTAAATCAGCAATTCTATGGGGGTAACAAACAAATTAAGACCTAATAAGGAGGCAAATATATAAAATTAAACAAATCTATACTATCTATCCTATGACCTGAATGCAGATCTCCTCAACAAACTTGACCGTCTTCTGAATTACTGCATTCGATTTGTTTTCAATCTGCGTAAATATGATCATGTCTCTGCGTATCGATTGCTCTTAAAGTGGTTGCCTATACGCGAGCGCAGAGAGCTAAGGGCTCTAACTACCTTGTTTTCATTTCTTGTCTCTCCCAACTCTCCCAGTTATCTAGCCCCTCACTTTCAATACATTTGCGCCAACCACAATTTAAATCTACGCTCATCAAACAACCGTCTCCTTCAATGTCCCTCTCACCGTACTGACTTTATGCACTCTTCTTTCTAATAGGTCACTGGGGTAACAATATTGAAAAGGTCAACCCATTCAATTCTTTCTTATCATGTGGGCAGTAAGGTCTAACGACCCCACACCAAACAGAGTTTCTAAACCACCTCAAGGACCTCTGACATGGTTTTTGACGGCATTTGACGGCCGAGACTACCGGCTTATACGTGGATAACACTGTACTTACCTAGATAACACTGTACTTACCTGGATAACACTGTACTTACCTGGATAACACTTCTTGGCAAGACTGGTGTCAGTTTTTCTGGCTTCGGACTATCTGTTAACTGCCAAAGATCTACAAATGACAGCCGGGTTCAAAGGCTAGTGACGGAGGAGTCTCGGTATGTATGTATAACCATCCTCGGCAAGCGTTCCTTAACCTTGAAGATCGACACGTGTGGCTGTTATTACTTAGCTTCTCTATTTTACAAATCACTAATTGAAATAATAAAACAAATGATACCAAACTGATTTTCTTACGGTTTCACCTTCATCATCATTTCAGCCAATTTCCGTCCACTGCTGAACGTAAGCCTCCCCCAAATAGCGCCAATTATCCCGGTCCTGAGCATTCTGCATCCATCCGCTGCCAGATCCATCGCACCGCAGGGCGTCCCTCACTACGTTTGCCCAGACGCGGTCTCCATTCTAACACATGTCTGCTCCATCGACCGTCTGTCCGTCTGCAGACATGGCCGGCCCACTTCCACTTCAGCATGCTGATTTTACGCGCAATATCGGTGATTTTAGTTCTCTGGCGAATGACTTCGTTGCGAATTCTATCCACCAGAGAAACCCCGAGCGTTACCTACTCTCTAATAGAGAGAGCAATGCACGTTGAGCAACCTTGAATTTGTGGGCCAGGACACGGTTCATACGGTTTACAAAAAGAAATGTATTCACGCTGTTATTCGCTCGCGAATTGCAACGTTTTCGAGCAGATTATTAAAATCGGCCAATCAGCTACTAAGGGTCGTCAGTGAGGATTGGTGCGGTCCGGTTCATAGGTACTGGCTCGAAGTCCACCGGAGTGCCAACAGACGATAATTAATGCTGTTTTATTTATTTTTTTTTTTTTTTTTTTTTATGGATGTATTTTGACTTGTATTTTAATTTCTTTTTCTTTTTTAAGGAAAGATTAGGTAGTCATTAAGGTTTTTGTTGTCGTTAAATGATGTGGAGCTTACATTCTGCTTAATACCCGGGCAAAGCCAGAGCGGATTGCTAGTAGAATATGTGGGTAAGTAAGGACTTTCCAACCCATCCGATAGTGTACCTAAGCATGCGTACCAAACTGCTGAGTGGGTGAAGCCGTGCAGTCAACTAAATGTCCAAAGATTACACAAAGATGGCGTCATCAGTCTGTGAGCTCATAGGTTCTGAGAAATGGTTCAGCTGTGACATATTTGTGTAGATATGTTAGAAATTAGGTCCCTGTGACTAATTTTATGAGTTTTATTCTTAGGTCAGCCGTGCTTTTTGCTACCTAAGTACCTATATGATGCTCCCGTAGACAGAAGGGACGTGACAAAGCGACAAATATGTCTTAGAAAATCGACGGAAAATATAACCGCAGAATTGTTGTTGTTGTTTTGTGCTAGGATAATTAACCTAAAATATTTATTTATTTTACAATTTTAGGGAAACTTACAGCTAAACATTACCACACAAAGAGAGTAACAAAAATAAGGCCAGTTAAAAGTTATCACAGATAGAAGAGAGCTTGCAGACAAAATATGTGAGAAGGTAGACAGATATGAAATACATGATCCCACTCTTGGGGTCGGCTTACAGTCATACCGGATACAGTTGAGTACCAGTATTATATACATCGAGCGACTGCCTATCTGTCTTCCACAAATCAATTACTGGGTAAATGTTACCCAGAAATTGATTCATTCTGGCTTCGGACTATACGGAACGACAACCGGGACCAACGGCGCGGCGTTACGTCTACCAATGTAGTCACAATGTAAAAATAAATATATTTTCATAAAAAGGTTGTTTTATTTAATCTAATTATCAGCCAACTAGTTTAATCTACTTGCCGCGCTTGACTCGGTGGAACGCAGAGCTAAGAGGCTCATCGGCGACGTATAACTGGTGGATGCCAAGCTACATAGCTTGGCTCATCGCCGTAAGGTTGCCTGCTTGTCGGTCTTCTACAGAATGTACTTCGGTGAGTGTGCCCAAGAACTCCACGACCTCATCCCACCGGCCCCCTTCTACCATCGGACATCCAGACGCACTGCATCTTACCATCCCTACCTTGTGGCTATTCCACCAATTCGCACTAAGCGTTTTCAAACGTCTTTTATAATGCGCACAGCAAAGGAGTGGAACTCTCTGCCTGCGTCTGTGTTTCCGAAAGCTTACAACCCTAATCTCTTCAAAGTTAGAGTGAACAGGCTGCTTCTGGGAGGGCTCGCTCCATCGTAGACTTTGTCTCTGTCATCTCTGACATAGACTAGAGTCAAGAGCAAACCCATTACAAATAAAAAAAAATAAAAAAAATCTTTCTCCCTTACCGCCTTCTTGATATTGAAAAAAGTGAAATTAATCCACAAATCAATTACTGGGTAAATGTTACCCAGAAATTGATTCATTCTGGCTTCGGACTATACGGAACGACAACCGGGACCAACGGCGCGGCGTTACGTCTACAATGTAGTCACAATGTAAAAATAAATATATTTTCATAAAAATGTTGTTTTATTTAATCTAATTATCAGCCAACTAGTTTAATCTTTCTCCCTTACCGCCTTCTTGATATTGAAAAAAGTGAAATTAATTGAATGTCGATAATTATTTTTTTCTTTTTTTTTTAGGGATGGGAAATCCTTCCTTCCGCACTGGGTGGAGCGGAAGGGAGTGTTATACTCTTACTGACTAAAACTGTTCTTCCTAATGCCCTTTGTGTTCCAGAGCCGCGGTGACTCTTTCGAACTAATTCTGAAACTCCATTTACGCCTGGGATGATATCAAAATTGGTAAGTTTTACTAATTCCAGACAACAACGCCTTTTACAGCCTGATCCACGAACACACAGCTTGTCATAAGTAAACCTACAAAAGTGGAAATATACTGGTCGCAGTGAATTCTAACATTTTGATCGGTGGAACCAGTCGGCAAGGTTATGTGTCAAGGGTAGCGGCTTAGCGAGTCGCGGTAGATTCTAACGCAGCGGTGCTCAAACAGTGACAAGCTTTTGTAGTTATTTGATTGTTTTGCTATTTTATCATTACTTTTTTTTAGAATCTTTCACTTCTTCGATGTCAGTGTTCTATCTATGTACAGTCAACAAAGCTATTTGGTATGCAGGCCACTAACTTGCAACTACTTTTAAACAATTTTGTGCGTATGTCAAAAGCTTAAAAAGTTATAATGCACACATTAGAAATAAATATTGACAAGTCCAGTTTAAAAAGAAATATTTTTGCCTGTATATTTTTGCTTTGTTGACTGTACATACATGACATAGTCTACCAAAGAGACTGACCTCCCCTTTTTTTCGGTGTTTCTTCTTAAATAAGTCAGCTAGGAAACAAAGGCCTCATCTAGTTTAAAATTACCAAAAAAGATTAACGTGTATATGTGTTATGTCTAACCTACTTAGAAAATAAATATATAACGTCGAGGGAACAGGAATGTTCAGAGAAGCCTTCCTCCTCGTACATCTTCAGAAAACAAGAAATACTAAGGAGTACTAACTAAACCCGCGCGAACGAAGTCGCGGGCGAAGTGCTAGTTACTTATTAATAGACTCAACGTAGGGCAGTTCGCTCTTACCGCAACATTTTTTTGGTTAGAGCATTTTATACCCGTCGTAACATTTAAAAGATTTGAATAATTTAAAGTGTAATTTATATTGTACATAATCAACCTTAATTGTCAAACCATTTAAATTGATAAGGGTTAATGTCAAGATACCAAAATCACCACTATTCCATTCCGCCTGGGTTTTGATTCAATTATTTGAACAAAAAGCGGTCATTGCGACTTAGCCATAATAGTTAGACATATACCCTTACAGACTTTCTTATGGGTAATAATGAGTACTCCAATTATGGTGTACATTATTTTTATGTATCATTACCCAAAGTAGTAAAATTTTACTACTTTGGATAACATTATTGCAATTTTCTTATGGAAATCTATTTTTTTTTAATGTAATATAGCTTATGTTCATTAATGATAATGTAGAATTCTAATGGTGAAAGAATTTTTCAAATCGATCCAGCAGTTTCGGAGCCTATTCAATTCAAACAAACAAATCTTTCCTCTTTATAATGTGTAGAAAGACAAAGGTAAGATTGAATTATGAATTTCATCTGTATTTGCACTGCACGAAGGTTAATCGCTGGCAGCTTGTAGTTCCAGAGCAATAGTCTGATTTGGCACTTATTTCGCAAATAAATGAATATGAATATGAATACAAGTCAATGCTTGCTAGCGCTGCTGTGTAAATCAGCTCTATGAAGATGTGGTCGTATTGCAGAACCTTTTTTCTGGATGGGAATTAATCAAATGGCATCTCCCGCTCTGAGCGGAATGGGAGAGAGTGTCAGACTCTCACTGACTAAAACTCACCTATTTTCCTTTAAATGCCTTTTGCGTTTCAGTGCTGCGATAAGTATTTCGAACAATTCCGCAACACTACGGAACCCTGGACTTTCTAGTAGCTTCAACTGCGTGATACTGATAGTCAAGGAGTAAGTCATCATCTGCCTAGCCTTTTCCCAGCTGTATTGGGGTCGCCTTCCAGTCAAGTCGGATTTAGCTGAATACTAGTATTTTACGAGGAGCGGCTGCCTACCAGACCTCCACAACCCATTAACTGGGTAACACGGTATCGGTACTTCATGGCAAGACTGGAGTCAGATTTACTGGCTTCTGACTATCCGTAACGACTGCCAAAGATATACAAATGACAGCCAAGACCAACGGCTTAACGTGCTTTCCGAGGCACGGAGGAAACTCGGTATGTTAAGACGGTCACCCATCCACAGACCAACCTTGGCATGCGTTGCTTAACCTTGAAGATCGACCCGTGCGGCTGTTATTATCTAGCCACGAGCTCCTCTCACGAGTCAAGGAGTAAGTATCCCACGCAAAGGTGCACTGTTGGGATCATAGTATCTGAAATGTCGGGCTAGTCCTTTCGGTCTTCGCCTTAGTCTGCCACGTTTTAGCCTATTTCTCGTCTGACATGCGGCAGACATTATTAAGTCGCATTTTATTCACACAGTGATCTACCATCTGTCAACGAAATACGTTTGTCAATATCATCATCTGAGTAAAGTTTGAGAATCGCTGTTCCAAAGCTTTAACGCTATCTGTTTGCTGAGATAAACACAAGTGTGGGTTGGTTCTTGACTAATGGAATCATTTCGATTGATTTACATAGGCATTCTTACTTCTTGTCGCCAAATGGTTCTAAATGGAAAGCTTGTGTTTAAAACCAGGGCAAGTGCGAGTCGGACTCTCACACGAGGGTTCCGTACCATAAACCGAAATGAACACATTTCTTGCATGGGAGCCTTATTTAATTTAATTTTTATTATTTGTAGCTATAACAGCTCGTCGCTAAATAATAACAGCCGTACGGGTCGATCTTCGAGGTTAAGCAACGCTTACCTAGGTTGGTCTGTGGATGGGTGACCGTGCGGATGGAAATCTGACTCAAGTCTTGCCATGAAGTACCGTGTTACCCAGTTAATGGGTTGTGGAGGTCTGGTAGGCAGCCGCTCCTCGTAAAATACTGGAATTCAGCTAAATCCGGCTTGACTGGAAGCCGACCCCAATATTGTTGGGAAAAGGCTAGGCATTTGATGTTGCTATAACGGCAGTAGAAATACACTCCTTGAAAATTCCAACTGCCTATCTATTACGGTTCTTGAGATAAGTACTGCCCGCTGACAGACAGACGGACGGACAGCGGAGGCTTAATAACAGGGTTCTGTTGGTTACCCCTCTGTTATGGAATCCTAAAAATAACACAAAGTTTTGTAGAAATTAACACAAAATAATTTAAAAATCATTTAATATCCACACTCATTAACATATAAGCCTTAGGTGTACCTAATACAAAAATAAATAAATATTACTTCTACTTAATATTTAGTTTTATTTTCTAATACCTTCTTAAAGGAAAAATCCTGGTAACATACTCAAAGCTCAATAGGCTTTTAAGCAAAAAGGAAGAGCGAATGTATTTCTAAAATCAAGCGCTGAAGGTTGACAATAGAAATGACTGTACAATAATAGTAACTACGCACTTATTTGTCTATCTTATAGTGGTATTTACAGAGTGTAACGAGAAGGAACAGTCATTTGGCTCCTGTACGTCTACCATGAGTTCTATCAATCTACACTCGCCTGCGACTGTAGTTAAAAAATGTATGAAAACTTTTTAAAAACAAGTTTCTAATTTATTTGTTCAATTGTTAACTAAAGTTTTACTTGCAACTTGCTTGCTTGTTAGTTAACAAATAAATTAGAAACTGCTTTTTTTCTAGTTTTCATATATTGACCACAGTCGCTAGCGAGTATAGATTGATATAACTCATGGTAGACGTACAGATAATAAAAAATTAAGAACTTTCTTCAAGGAAGACCAATTAAGTCGTAGACAATTTCCCTTTAATAAAAATTGTAGCTCTCATACTAATTTCTATAATAAGTTTGTATGGGAATTAAAATTTTTAGGGTTCAGTAGTAAACAACAAGGAACCCTCATAGCTTGGCCAAGTGACCAAGTCCATCGTCAGTACACCCGCGGATTTTTTAAATTGATTTTTCTTGAAGGAAAAGTTATTCATGGGGAGAATTCCTACTTTCCGTTACACTCTGCATTTAGTCATAAACTAGCTGATGCGCACGGCTTCGCACGCGTTTTCGTTGAAAGCTCCCAGACGGCTTATTTTTTCCGACACCTCCAACAAATATCATTATATTTTAGCCAATGTAAACAAAAACTTGACAAATTATATACTAAAACCTTCCTCGAGAACCACTCTATCCATTGGTACTCACTTCAACATCATGAAAAAAATCGGTGCAGAAGTTCTTTATTTTATCGCGAATAGACAAATGCGGCGGAGGACTTTGTTTATGATAATTATGTACCTAGTGATAGAAAAGGAAAAGAGTCTTCGTGTAAGCTCTAGGACTTTTTAAATAATAAATTGATAAAAGCAATTTGTAAATAGATTAACGTCAGCGCCCAAGTTTTTAGATGTATCCATTAAAAAAACAAAGAATCTTTTTTATTAAGTCCAAAAACAAGAGCGTGCCTATTTTGGGAGATACAACTCAGAATTCAAGGAATTTAACAAAACTGAAACAAGAAAAAGACGATTTCAAGGAATCGATCCCAGAATAGCACGGTCGGCAGTTTGGCTTTATAATCATGGCCTATGATGGCGAACATTTGATTCTTGAGTTGGAAATTGCACAAAATATATCATTAGTAACTTCAAATTAGCTGTTTGTGATGTCCTTGATAATCAATAAATTTATACAAAGTTCTTCCGGTACTGACTGACAGTACTGTGGTGACCAGGTTTAATAGTCTTTGGTGGTAACTGACTGGCAACTTACAGCCGAAACTGCTGTACCCCTATTCTGTTACAACATTTTAGTATCACGACAGCGGAATCCGAGGTGAGTATCAAATTACGTCAAACGTAAGACCTTTCTGCTGTTTGCAATAAAGCTCACTTTGTGAGGTTTGTCACTTAGGTGAAGCTCGACATCGAAATGGTTAATTACAGAATAGACTAGCTGGTGGTAGGAAGCTCAAATTTGACATGTCCTTAGCGAGTGTAGGGGAGCATTAAGAGAAATTCCCGAAATTCCTACGGGAACTAGAAAAACGGGATATGCGCGTACGAAGTCGCGGAAAAAAGATAGTATAAATTAATCTGCTTGTCTTTGCCCAACTACGTTGTGATCGGCTTTCAGTCAAACCGGATTCAGCTGAATAGCAATAGGTATTTTACGCGGAGCGGCTGCCTACCAGACCTCCACAACCCATTAACTGGGTAACACGGTACTTCATGGCAAGACTGGAGTCAGATTTACTGGCTTCTGACTATCTGTAACGACTGCCAAAGATCTACAAATGACAGCCGGTTTACTCTTTGGACTTTGTAAGGAAAAAGTCATAATTCGAGGGTTGGCTCTCGCCTGTTCCCTCCTCCAATGTTGGACCGATTTAAAAGATATTTCCCAAACTGAATAAGAAGGATGTATAGATACTGTCCCTATGTTTTTCTTTTTTAATTAATTGTAGTTGCCAAATTTGTACATTAGGGCTCTGTTGACAGCGGTTTATCAGACAATTTTGAGCATTTTTTGAGAGTTCTAGTGCTTATACGGTTAATATATCATCGAAAAGGAAAATATAAAACTTTTTACTTACAAAGTCTCTCCGCCCGCGTTTCCTCTTAACGTGCTTTCCCAACATAGTCAACTGCTAAACATGGCCTCAACGAAACATGAGGAAATGCCAGCAGTCGCTAGGTTAGGCAAACAAACGATTACTCAATACAAATACTAGGTAATACTGTACTAGAACAGATCATTTTTCTATAAATACTCTGTTGATTTTACGATGATTGTGGCGTCAATTTCATTCATAATGTTCCTATGCTTGAATGCTTGTTTTAAAATTGTGAGATATAGGTATAGGTGTTTTTTTTATTCATAAAGAAATACATAAACCACCTTCACAAATCACTTCAAAATACAGTATTTTTCGAATTTTCGTTACATTCTAATTAATTATACCTATTAGGTACATAATGAAACCATACTGACACCTCAGGGTAGTATTTTTTTAATTGCTAAGGCTAGACAATGACGACACAGCACTTGGAGAATCAACCCTCACATAGTTCCCGTACGGTGTGCTGATAGTTTGAGGACCTGCGGCTGCTGCATACGGGTTGATAACCAGGTTTATATTCTTATTATCTGTTGCTGAAGCTGCGGCTGTGCCATCTCTGTTCCAACCGGCTGTGAAAAATAAAAATTTGTCATATTGCCATCTAGTAGTGAGTAGCTGAACTAAGTTATGTAATTGCATGGTAGTGCCATCTAGCGATTGTCATCAAACGCAAAGTAGAAATGAAATAGAGAAAGGTGTAATTTATGTTTTTGAAACAATCCTATATTTGCAACATAAAGTATTCAAATTCAAGAGATTAATTCAATATTGACTTCAATATTGTATGATTCCATGCATTTTAAAAACAATTTAAGAAAATGGTGTATGTAGCGCCATCCAGCAGATAACGCTAAAACTACAATGCCTTGAAGTTCTTGAACGTTAAAATAATTGCACTATTGGATCATAGATGTTGCAAGTCATCCATATTGAGTAAAAAATTCAGCTATTTGATCACAGATGTCACCAAGGACTTTGTAACAAAAAAAAACGGCTTGTGAAACTGCTTGCATTTACATGTATGTTGTGTTACCAATTATGTAATCATGAGTAGATGTCGCCAATTTCAAAATATGATATAGATACATCGATTCAATCTTAATAAATTGCGGCTGTTAATTTCGTTTGTAACTGTTCTTACTTCGACTGTCACAAATTTATCAGAAAAGTGACTCGCTTCGTGTTCCTAGCCGCCTTTTAACTTTAATCTATCTGTACAAAACGTCACATAGGACGCACATCTATGTTTTGAGTCGCATAACAAAATGTTATCAACTCTTATTTCATGGGTGTGCGTGCAACTAACATGGTCTTATCTAAACTTTCACTGATTCCATTTTTACTATACGAAGGCAACTAGTATCGTCATGCGTCATCGAAAAAACCTACTTTTTTTTTGTAGAATCACTTTCTCGGTTTATTACCGTAACACTTCTAGGAATGGTGATAATAAGTAGGTAAAAAACTCGCGGCTCTGCTGCACGGCCTGCGAAACGCCTATACATATTTAATATAGACTTTTATTTCTTATGCATCACACAGGTGACAGAAAAGTTTTTTTTCCCCCATAAAGGTATTTTGCAACTTGACGTGGAAACTGAAAAAGAAGCTCAAAGGATCAAGAAGAAAAACTAGACGGAATGATAGAGGTATATCCGCATGTGCAATGTGCTTAGGTTCTTTCGCAATTAAGAATACGAATATTGAAACAAAATGTGTTGACGATATCAAAACATAGAAGGGTAGAAACTGCGTCCCAGATATTTGTGAAATATAGATCCAGTGCGCCTAAGGAACTCATTAAAACATACATGTGGTACGTTCATGAACACCAGTGCAGGAGATAAAATATGAAAAGAAGTTGCCAGCTATATCAGCCAGAGCTGAGCATAGAAGACCGAAGTAAGACAAGACGAAATAAAAACTAAAAAACGATGAAAGACCTCAAATGCAATAGCAAGACAAACAGAACAGAATCCTAGATATTAAAAAGGTGCAAAATTGAAAATTCATAGAAGATGACAATGTATGTAACATAGCTTCAGGTACTGGCAAAGACAGCAAAAATTTCAAGTTTTAAGAAATTCAAACTTCTTATAGAACAGAACATCACAGGGTGAAAAGACAAGCTTTCAGTGGTGACCAAACCGCATGTAACCACTTACTGCTCCACTCTTCTTCTAGAACTTTAAATTTAGAATTCTTCTGGTTGCGTCTGTGGGTGCTGCCCCGATGTAGAACCCCATCGGCTTGAATCCTCCGGGGGTCTGATAGGGCGGGGGTCCGAAGTAGAACCCGTTGCCCACGGGAGGCGCTACCGCTGGGGCTATATGGGCCACAGGACCCACAGGGGCATGTGGTGGTGCCCCTACTGGGGGTATGGGTACTTGCTTCCAATCTGATACTATGGTAGAACAAGTTTTAGTATATATCTTAGAATTTAGTATATGCCGAACCTATCACAACCACGCTTTAAAGATTTCTTTGCTTTCTAGTCATATTGATCTGCAGCTGAAGCCTGAGAAAAGGCCATAGATAGATCTCGCTACGCAATTACTTTGCACCAAAAATTTGTAATTCTGCTTCTAAACCCTTGCATCAAAGGTTGATTGATGCCTTTTGGTAGATATCCTGTACTATGTTCACTTATTTTTTCAAATTAAATAAATTATTACGAATAATCCTAACGATTCCAGGACATGCGTGAATATTTGCTCAGCACAATGTGACAGATATCAGTAATCGACTTTCTTCAAGAAACTTGTCGCAGTTTAGGAACCATGAATTCAATGCTGGTCTAGGTGGAAATAATGAAGGATGTTCTTACATATAGCGCCATGCTCGTCATGAACTTCAGGATGCCCTCCGTTGTGTATGTGCAGGTGAATCTCCTTCTGGTGGGGAGCTTCCCAGCCGTGGCTGCTGCTATGGCTGCCGTGCGCCTTGCTGGCGAAGAGGGCGCCCACCTGGAATGAGACGGAGAGGTTTAGTTAGAATTATTTATGTAAGTTGTAGCAAACCGTCCTAATCGCCGCGTCATTAATATACCTCAACGCTTACGCGACTATGATTTGGGATCGGGATGCGTATAACGAAATACACTCGGCTCACGCGACGCTCTGATTGGTCCCCGCGGTTCGCCGCCCGACTGGACGTTTTTATGCTTGACGTTACGGATTCACGCGCGCTTTTGGATCTCTTGATGTGTGGGAGAAGTTCCGTAACTGTGTTAAAACCTTTCTGATTGTGATTCGAGTTCTAGTATCTAAATCTATGTTTTACTCTAGCCGGCCACATCGATTACCAATAAAAAAAACTCTCACTAAGATTGTTTATGTGTTTAATTCAGTGCTCAATGCGAAAAAGTAGATTAGAAATATAAACTATGACCCGTGCCCACTTCGTTGGCAAGTATTTTCGGGTTAACAATTATATAGCTAGCTAGCTTTCTATTGGTAAAAGAATTTTCAAAATCGGTTCAGTAGATCCAGAGATTATCCCCTACAAACTCAAAAACTCAAACACTATTCCTCTTTATAATATTAGTATAGATGAAAAAAGGAAGAAAGAAAGGAAGAAATAAATAAAAATTATCTAGCATATAGACGAAACACGCCCGGTACGCAGAAACAATAAATTGAATGCCAAAAACTAAGCGTGTGTTTCACGTCTGCACTAAAAGGTCTATTTGCTGTCAGATGCTGTCTGACGCTGAGCTTCTATCAGCCGTACGGGTCTATCTTCAAAGTCATGCAACCCTTGCCGATGTCGATCCACGGATGGGTGACTATCTTAACATACCGATTGATTTGTAGATCTTTGACAGACGTTACGAGTCATCATCTGAAAATCCATGTCCAATGTTGTGGCAGTTCCCTATACTTCCGGCCGTCGCTCGTTCGATGGTTGGGACCGCCGAGTCATGGAATGCGGTGATTTGGTGAAATCACAGAGGCTGCGGAGAGGGAGAGGGAGGCCGTGACCACTCTCCCGTGCCGCAGCAGGCGAACCGGGCGTCGGCGGAGGGCGGACAACGCCCTCTTCCAGCCCCCGTAGAAAGGTCCGGAGGGACGTTGGACTCGGGGTCGTCCGCCGCCCCCAATCCAGCAGAACCCGAGACGGTGGCGCGTATTGTTCCAGACGCGCTCCTACTGGACGTTGCGGGGGGCGGGAGGTGGCCCGCATACGCGGACACTAGCCGGGGATTATGGAAGGCGTACTAGCTCTCACAATCCTCGGTCAAGTGTGAGATGGAACACCGGGGTGGTTTTTAGTCAGTAAGAGTCTGACAGACCCCTTCGCCCGCCCCAGGCGAGGGACATCCATGAGGATTTTCCACCCCGGCAACAAAAAAAAAAAGTTCCTTATACTTAATTAATAATAATAAAAATCCGCAAGGCAGTTTTGTGGCGAACTGTTGGGCATCCACGGGCCTGATCTCACGGGAGAAGTTTTGTTCCTCATTTCCGGCTTGCCTTTATTGGTTGGCTGGAGTGAAGACTGACGAGGCACAGAGCTCCCACATCTTTCATGCGTTAATCGGCCGGTCTGAGTGGAGATTCGCAAGAGCAAACGTGCTCGGGAGAAGGATGTATAATCCAGTAAGATGCTGGTAGGGATCTTGACCGTACTTCTGGAATTGTCCTGGTAGCCGCTCTCTACTCCTCTAGCACCTCAGAATATGCTGAACCCTTGACGCTACGTCACTTTGTGCTATCGACCGTTTTCGGGGGGGCCATTTAGTGAGTGTCCAAGTCACCCCCTGCCATTTTAAAGCCGATTTAATTGACAGTGGTCAGGCAGGGGCCAATAGTTCTTCCATAGTAAACGATTATTAGTCCACTAAACCAGCCAAACCTATAGCGTTTCATCTTTTGTTTTCATATTCTGCAATAGTCCTGCTCCAACCGGGGATTGTCCTTGGGTATACTTTCACACTGCATACAGGGATAATCGTCGGTTGGTGTCCCATTCCATTTGAAATGTCTAACGGGGCCTCTGCAAGTTGGCTTCAGCCCTTCGTACGCCTACCAAAGGACCGGGTCTCCAGAAATCAGCAAAATAAAAAACAAAAAAAAGATAATAATAAATCCAATCTTCAATCGATCTAAGCGAAAGTTTACCAAGCCCTTTATCTACATAAATCTAAATAACAACATAAGTGAAAGGCCTTTCAAATTACATCACGAACATAATAATTACCACAAATATGAACTACTTCTCTAGTAGATAGTTCCGTCTTTTTAACCAGCACGTGCAACGCAGACGGACAAATCCTACTAATATTATAAATGCGAAAGTTGTGAGGATGGATGGATGGATGTTACTCTTTCACGTCAGAACGCCTGAAAGGATCTTCATGAAATTTAGCACAGAGGTAGATTATAGTTGAGCTCCTCAAAGTTCTGAGTTGAGCTGCACGATAACTGGCAAATGCTTGCACTGTCTGGACAGACCCACTTAAACCTGCGTGGTGCTTTCCTCAAAAGGCCACCTCAGACGTTAACCTACATGGTTTTTTATATATTATTGGCGATTGTATGGACTTCAAAAGAGACTATGACCTCAGAGTTTGTTTCGGCTAGGAAATTCCGGCCTCATCTAGAGTAATACGTCAAAAACAGATGACCTGTAAAAGAGTTACTCGTAACCTATTTGCAAAATAAATATCATTTATCATAGTCTGGAATAACACATAGGCTACTTTTAATCCTAGCAGTATGTTCCCTAGAGGGATAACGCGTACGAAGTCGCTGGCAACCTAGTTACTCGATAATTATAAGGATGGGATGGATGGAATCATGAAGTGACTCCTTCCGCTCTGGAGGCAGTGTCAGACTCTTAGTAACTAAAGCCCATCCGTGTTCTTCTAATTACTATTATTTATTTAGAACAAAACAACTTTTAGTAGGTACGAGATATTAGTAGCACTATGTTAGTTCATCATCATCATCTGCCTAGCCTTTTCCCAAATATATTGGGGTCGGCTTCCAGTCAAGACGGATTTAGCTGAATACCAGTACTTTACGAGGAGCGGCTGCCTACCAGACCTCCACAACCCGTTACTTCATGGCAAGACTGGAGTCAGATTTACTGGTTTCTGACTATCCGTAACGACTGCCAAAGATCTAAAAATGACAGCCGGGACCAACGGCTTAACGTGCTTTCCGAGGCACGGAGGAAACTCGGTATGTTAAGATGGTCACCCATCCACAGACCAACCTAGGCAAGCGTTGCTTAACCTTGAAGATCGACTCGTGCGGCTGTTATTATCTAGCCACGAGCTCCTCAGTCGCACTATGTTAGTTCATTATACAATATGACATACAATCCCCCTTGCGGAATAATTATCAGGTAAGTAAATTAATTGAATTGTATAAAATTTAAATTGGAATGCATATTTGAATTGATTTAACAATGTCAATAAATAAAATAAAATTGTTAATGCCCTTTGTGTTCCAGGGCCGCGGTAACTCTTACAGGAGATGTTCCAAAATGTATGGACCCTGGGCCAGGTCCTTGTATACTTAAAAATAGAGAAATATGTTTAAAACAGTTCTCAACTGTCCAATTTCTTTAAAATGGCTTTGTTTGCTGGTAAAATAAAAGAAATTACACTTGAAATTGCAACACGCAACAAAAACCCGTCATGGCGGTAAGCTGTCATTTTGATTGATTAATGACGTTTGACATTTATTTCTGACATATTTATTTACCGGCAATGAGACGAAAGTGACTGAAGTGACATTGTTATGACAGCTGACAGTTATTTTTCTACGATCTGTTACTAAATCGGTGCGACGCCATGTTGAAAATCGATAAAAGTAATTTAATTGATAAAGTAATTTAAGTTAATTGATATTTATAAACATCAATTAACTTAACTATCACAACAGTAATCATTTAAATGAATTAAATGTATTTTTCCCGAATTCTACGGATTTTTCTCTTTTTTATGAGGCCTGGCCCATTTTGAAACATTTCCTTTCACAATTTGTAACAAATTCCGCATTTGTCCACCTGCGTTGCTTATCTGCATAACATACTAGGATCTACAGTTTCAGTATTATTATCTTCTTTCTACGAGTACCTACAACGCGTCTATTAAAATAGATGCAAGCCCGCTCTTATCATCTTTTTAGGGTTCGTACCCAAAGTTCTTTTTAAGGTACCGTTGCTTACCGCAACGGAGCCCTATTACTGAGCCTCCGCTGTCCTGTGCTCCGCTGTGTGTGAGATTGTGTATTTATATTGCCGCTATAACAACAAATAATAAAATTAAGGTTTATGGTACGGAAACCTTCGTGTGCGAGTCCGACTCGCACTTGGCCGGATATTTATGGAAATAATACAATAAATTTATCTTATTTATTTAGAAAGAGTACTTACCTAAATAAAGTGCAGTTTCAGAAAAAAAAGAGTACCTAAGTAAGTACCTTCTCTTTCACTTTTAGCAAAAAACATTTCGTTGTTTTTAGAAATAATTAAAGGACTTATAGACAATTTCAATGAAACCATCGGTCTTCTCCGCCATTTTGCAATTGTAACCGAAAATAATCTTTCATTTTTCACTCAAATAGCAGGATAAGAGTTAAACTTTAATTCAAAGTTAGCGTCAAAATGAAAACAGTATTTTAGCGTACTCCATTACTTTGGTAGACATTAAAGTACACCTTCACAAAGTAGAGTACAATAGGGAAGATGCAAATAAAGAATTTATGAGAATGTTGTCAGTTAAATGATAAAAAAGTATAAAATAAAGGCCATTGCAACTTTTTTATTTTAGTTAATATCGGTTTTTAATAAAAATAATGAATTAAAGTAACGTGAAACGGAACGCATTCAAAAACAAAAAACAGCGTTTAGTGACGTCTCTGCTGTTATGCCAACGAAAAGGCAACCTTATGTCTTTGAGTAAGGACAGTTCTTGACCAGTGATAGACACGAGTGACGTCATCGTCCGTTTTCGCGCGAACCTTTAAACTGTCGGTTTAAAAACGCAATTTTGGCAATAAATTAAAGCGTTTTCATTTCTTATTTATGTGGTGGTCTATTCTAGACGGAGTTCTTTAAAATTAAAGCAAAAATGGAAATATTGCATGTTCCTTATTCATTAGATAAGAGAACGGTTGGCAACCCTACCAATTGATAACTTCATTTTGGTTTGGTTCGTTGAGAAAGTTAATCAAATCTTCGTAGGTATTCATTTAAATACCTAGGTGAAAGGTATCATTATTTTTTCGCCTGCATAATTTGCACGTGAAGCTAGGTGAAGCGACGATCTTCGCAAGGCTGGTAGCAGCTGGATGAGAGTTGCCGAAGATCGAGTCAAATAGCGTGCATTAGGAGAGGCCTATGTCCAGCAGTGGACTGCCATAGGCTGATGATAATGATAATGATAATATTCACCTGCCCATGTTTCATTATGCAATCAAACCTGAGTAAGTGAGAACTGGGTAAGTTACTTATATATAAAGCTGAAGTGTTTGTTTGTTTGTTTGCTTGAACGCGCTAATCAAGTCAAGTACTACTGGTCCGATTTGAAAAATTCTTTCAGTGATAGCCTATTTATCGAGGAAGGCTATAGGCTGTATATCATTACGCTAAGACCAACAGGAGCAGAGCAGTAATGAAAATTGTGACGCAGACGAAGTTGCGCGGGTCAACTAGTTACTAATATTACTAATATACTAATACTAATATGTATATAAAGCTGAAGTGTTTGTTTGCTTGAACGCGCTAATCTCAGGAACTACTGGTCCGATTTGAAAAATTCTTTAAGTGTTAGATAGCCCATTTATCGAGGAAGGCTATAGGCTATATATCATCGCGCTAAGACCAATAGGAGCGGAGCAGTAATGAAAATTGTGACGCAGACGAAGTTGCGCGGGTCAACTAGTCTATGATACTCAATGCATGTACCTCGGGCAACAGCTGTCCAACGTTCAAAAGGGCCTCAGGCTGTAGGTACAATGTATGTAGGTAGATGTCTACAATAGTATATCAATGTCACTTTCGTTTTCTATAGCGAAGAAAGTTATGAGTACTGTTAGGTATTCGTTGAGATGTAAAAAAACCTATTACAAAGATCATTTAAATAAATGACGCGTTTCGACTGTCCATTGAAATGATTCTGGGAATATTAGAATTTCTTGTAGGCCAGTAAGTATAAGTTACATATCATAATACGGACGCGAATTCATGCTATTACCTACCTATCTAAGTATACTAATAGTAACTGAACCGGCAAACGTTGTTTTGCAATATAAAAAAAAATAAGTAGTTACCCTATGCTACAACCTTTTCTCAGACCTACAAAAAATTTCATAACGATCCGTCAAGCCGTTACGGAGGAGTTCGATAACAAACACACTGTGACACGAGATTTCTATTATTAGAGAAAGATGAAGAGTTTGTTTGTTAGGTTGAACGCGATAATCCCAGGAACTACTGGTTCGAATTGAAAAATAAGTTGAGTGTTAGATAGCCCAGTTACCAAGGAAAGTTATAGGTTATATAAAATCACGCTACGACCAATAGGAGCCGAGTATTAGTGAAAAATGTGACGCAGACGAAGTTGCGCGGGCTAGCTAGTAATATTATAAGTAAATGCAAAAGAAACCTTGTTTGTTTGTCTGTCTGTATGTTATGTCTTCAAAACTCAATGGCTGAACGAAGTCGAAACTTGGAACTCAGATAGATATGCCCTAGGAGGGGATAGGACATAGGTAGGAGCCCTACATTTCATACCAGGAGTGTCTTTCGGAATAATTTTCAACTTTTACGCAGGCAAAGCCAATAGCAGAAGCTAGTCAATTACTAAACTACAAAATAAAGATGGACATTGTGACACAATCCAATTGTTTCACGAAATCAGCAAAGCGTAACACCCAATACTATACCTATCTCTTTCAACCTCTTCCGAATCTGCATCTGTGTCCCTTTCTTCAATCCGGTTGAAATGTAACTTTCTCTCTGAAGAATGTGCAAATATGTGTGCTGTGTTATAATCTGTTGTTGTTTATTTTGACAGATGACAGTTAATGACCTTGAATTGTGGGTCAAAGACAAAGTAGATCTTCCATAAGCTAAATCCAGCTTGACTGGAAGCCGACCCCGATATAGTTGGGACAAGGCTAGGCAGATGATGATGATGTAATAGCAGACTTGAGGCCCTGGATGGCGACACATTTCGAATGACGTTTTGTGGTTTTAATTTAAATTAAACAATTCGTTTTCGACGAAAAAATTAAAAACACGTTAGCATCACTATTACCATTGCGTTTATATTATTTTCATCGAAATCCAATTTTTCAAATTAAATTAAATCGTAATTTGAGCCAGGTGCCAAGTTAACGCTTACGGGATACACGCAGGCAAGTCAATTTGTAGGTAGAATGCACAGATAATTTAAAATTCCTTTCTAAATCATGTACTGAGTCTATGGTATCCGTTTGCGCCTATGTGTTTTAATACTTTTACATACTGCACCTATGTAGGTATGTCCCATGAGGACAACATGCCACATTTTAAACCGCTATCCCATCGGCAATTTAAACACTTTGCAATTATACATTATTTTGTTATTTTAGTTTGTCAATGTTCAATGTTCGTTGGTGCTTCAGAGTGTTTACTATGTAAAGCAAAGCAAACTGAGCGCAAGGTCATTGCACTTGACACTGTGCCACTAAAGCCCAAACCAACTGTACACAGCCAAAGTCACTTCGGAAGTTCGGACAAACATAAGAATAGCACCCCACGCGAACGCAAAAAATCTTTTGGAATACTTTCATTGTACGTAAAGCTAAGGAGTGGAATTCCTTACCGGAGTCTGTGTTTCCTGATAGCTACAACGGGGTCTTTAAGTTAAGAGTAAATAGGTTACTTCTAAGCAAGCGTGTTCCATTGCTGACCACATCTTCTCTTTCGAACAGGTGCGATTGTCTTCATCATCATCATATCTGCCGAAAGAGGTCCAGTGCTGGACATAGGCCTACTCCAAATGTTGCCAAAACAACCGGTCCTGTGCGCCTCGCATCCATCGGCTACCCTCGACGCGGTCTGAGGTCCACCTTGTGGGAGATGTTCCAACGCTGCGTCTTCCGGTTCGCGGCCCCATCGACCATCTGTTCTGCGAGCAATGTGCCCTGCCCACTGCCACTTCAGTTTAGCGATCCTACGGGCTATGTTGGTAGCCTTGGTGCTTTCCTGATTCGATCATAGGCCTCCCCATTATGGCAAACGGGTTTGCTATAATCGCCACGCTTGGCAGGCGGGTTGGCGATTGCAGTGTATGATGCTGAGTTTTACCGAGAACGCTGCTGCCCATTCTCTGGTGAGTCCCTTAGTCGCCTCTTACGACACCCACGGGAAGTGATGGGATGGTATTATTCTTTTACGGCACTGGCTGACACCATAGGCTATATATTAACCCGAAAAATACTGCCCAACGAAGTGGACATGGGTCAGCTAGTAATAAAAAAAGATAACACTACCTTAGCAGCTCCCGCGACCAGCAGCAGCTTCAATATGACCAGCGTCACGATCAGCGTCTTCACTCCGACCACAGCGGCCACCACAGCCCACGTAGACGCTGCCCCGATCTGGAACACCAGCGGGATCAGCGCCGCCATCATCTTCTTCATTGGACGGCCGAAGGTTCGCCCTGGAAATGGAGAAAATGAAAATGAGTTAGTGATAGGTACTTGTAAAAACATATGGGAAATCATCAAATGACTCCTCCCGCTCTGGGTGAAGCAGGAGGGAGTGTCAGACTCTTACTGACTAAAACCCATCCGTGTTCCTCCTAGTGCCCTTTGCGTTCCAAGGCTACGATACCTCTTTCGAACAGAATCCGCAGCCCTAGCGGGCCCCGTCTTCCACGCTGACATCTCTTTGAGGCGCGCTGGGATTGCAGCGCGCCGCCGACCCGGGCCTAGTTCTGATCAGAAGGCGAGCCACCCACTGCTCGCCGTCCGCAGGCCCGCGCCTACGGCGGCCGGGAATCATCCTGCGACTCCCGACGCCTGGGGCGTCTTCTTCTCATAGTGCTCCCCTACACTCCCCAAGGAACCTACTTACATGCGCATCAACTGTCTACGGCCAGTAGTTTCAGCTGTGCGTTGTCTTTCAGTCAGTCACCAGTAACGGAAGAATGTTATATATTAGGATGCACGTACGGGTCGATCCGTGGATGGGTGATCAACTGATCATACATCCGTGCCTCGGAAAGCACTTTAAGCTGTTGGTCCCGACTATCATTTGAAGATCTCTGACAGTAATCACGGATTAATCCAACTTGACTGAAGACTGTCTTGCCAAGGGGTACCGTGCAGTACTGGATTAACCACGTAGCAAGAGAAGCAACTGCTGGGAGCCCTTTTTTTTTTTTTTTTTATTTTTTTTTTTTTTTTAGCATGGGAAATCATCAAATGACTCCTTCCGCTCTGGGCGGAGCGGAAGGGAGTGTCAGACTCTTACTGACTAAAACCCATCCATGTTCCTCCCAGTGCCCTTTGCGTTCCAGGGACGCGGCGTCTCTTTCGAACGGATTCCGCACCCCGGCAGGCACTGGCCCTAGCGGGCCCCGTCTTCCTTGCTGACAGCTCCTTGAGGCGCGCGTGGAACACAGCGCGCCGCCAACCCAACTGCTGGGAGCCCTACACTTACAAAAACTTGTCGCTGAAAACCTCACAAACGAGTCTTCCTAACACCTACTATAGGGATCGTGCACGGCGTTGACCATCTAGTGTCGCATATTTGAAGTTTTAAGGGCCAGAATACTTGACATTGACGCTTCTGTGCTGCCACCTGTGGTTCCTGCACGCTCAGTTTAGAGGAACGTGCGCGAAGAAGACTGTGCCATCTCGTAGCTATTTCGACTTTTGTATTTGAAACATACTTGACAGTTATAGTTTCTGCACGCTCCCTATACTGCGACCAGCGTTTTCTGCGAATGAAGTCACTAATTTGGTCATGGTATGGTATTTATGGGTATACTTATATACTTCGCGCAAAAGACTCGTTTTGTATCTTTTATTTCATGCTACCATACCGTTTTAACTATTACCGGCTATAATTGTTTAGATTGGATATATTTTTAGATTTATTAGGCCTCTTGATAAATTTGGCACAAGCCCCATCATCATTATCATCATAAAGGGTGGCCACAATCGCCACGCTTGGCAGGCGGGTTGGCGATCGCAGTGTATGGTGCTGCGTTTTACAGAGAACGCTGCTGCCCATTCTCTGGTGACACAGGCCCCCCTCCAGCCGGCTCTGGTACCGTGATACCGAGTTACTGGGACATGGAGGTCAGATAGGCAGTGGCTCCATGTAAAATACTGGTATTCAGCTACATCCGGTTTGCCTGGAAGCCGACCTCAACAGAGTATGGTAAAGGCAGGCCGAGTGAGTATCTGGCACCCATATCTACAAAACTGTGACCAATTCTTTATGAATAACAAGATAATAATAGGTAGATACCCGAAAATTCGTATGGTATTGAACAAGTTAACGATATGGGGGTTACGCTCTATTATTTATCGAAGGTAAGTAGAGATCTTAACGGTGTCTCAGTAACATTCGAAGAATTGTTCAAAACGAACGAACTGATATAAGACTACTTGACCCGCGCAACTTCGTTTGCGTCACAATTTTCATTAGTGCTCCGCTCTTATCGGTCTTAGCGTGATGATACGTGTGACCAGTAGTTCCTGAGATTAGCGCGTTCAAGCAAACAAACAATCTCTTCAGCTTGATATATTAGTATAGATTTAATTATATTAAGTGATATACCTATTATTAACTGATATATTATACTTTTACTACTCGTAAAATAATCAGGAGGTTTCAGAATTAAGAAGGCGCTTTGAACTTAGGGCCCATTCTTCTAATTTTTAATCTGACAAATCATCATGTATTTATTTATTACTAGTTGCCTCTGTCTTAGATATGAACTGTTAAAACAGTCGTGAAGTTTCCTGAAATTATAAATTTTTCTGCGTTTTATTTACAAATACAAATTTGTATTTACACCTCTTAATATTACAAAAATGGGCAATCTCTTACGCAAAACCTTTGGATGATCTGAACGAAAACTGATAGATTTAGGGCAGTCATTGTACAAACGTCATTTGTGATCATTTTCGTTCGAGATACTAGGTGCTATTATTGCTCAAACTTTAAACAACCATGGCCATCAATAGCATGTCACTTTACATGTTTTGCAACAAAATCCTAATGCAACGAAGATTGAAATCAAACATTCTAATAGTTACGAAAAGGGCTTGAAGGTGAATGTTTTCGGCACTGCGCTCTGATTAATTCCTTAACAAGCCCACATCTCTGGATACGGAATAGTGGATTTGACTAGATTTTTTTAAAATTACATTTCTAAAAATCTAGAGAGCAGAATCTAAAAAAAAATGGCTGTTAGTGTTGTCAGGAGTAGTAGCACTTAATAATAAATAGATACGTTAGGTATTTCATTATTCCGTATCCGAAAGGTATTCAACGAAATCCTATTACTAAGCCTTCACTGTCCGTCCGTCCGTCTGTCTATCAGCGGACTGTATCTCAAGAACCGGAATAGGTAGACAGTTGAAATTTTCAAAGAGTGTGTATTTCTATTGCTGCTATACCAAAAAAAAATAATAGGCTCCCATACAATAAACGTGTTTTTTTTTTCGGTTTATGGTACGGAACCCTTCGTGTGAGAAGAAGAGACTGAGAGTCTAACTCGACTCGCACTTGGCCAGTTTTTGTTTGTTTTTGATCAACTTGGCAGGGACACACTGCCGTGCCCCCAGATGATGAATAATTAATTTGATCCCAAAATTAATTAGGTATTTATTTTTCTAGTTGCAAAATTCATAATGACAAGGCAAAACAGGTATGGGAAGAAAGTGGTCCGTTCGCATGCTGTAACACATCCAAACCGGTTGCACGATGAACGTTCTACTGCCGCATGCCTACGACAGCGATCGTTTTAGACTCGTTCGTCTGTCGAACTAAGAATACCTAGCTCATTCATAGACAAAAGGCCGGCTTTTGAATTGAGAATTGAATTTAGGGTGCCCTGCTTCAACCAGAGCGGGAGGAGTCATTTGATGATTTGTCATCCTTAAAAAAAAAGGTACCTTTCCATTACAGCGGAGCGAGGCAGCGGAGCGGAGCGGGGCGGAGCGGAGAAACGGAATAAATTTAACCAATGGAATTGCATAAAATCTCCGCACCGTGCGTGACTCACTGACATTTTGACTGACATGATTGGTTAATATTTCTCCGTTTTTCCGGTCCGCTGCCTCGCCACCCTTAACCTTTGATGGCGCGTTTACATTGAATACGGCAACCGTATTCGATTAAGTTGTCGGTTTACCGGATTCAGCGACCGCATTCAGCCGAACAAAGTTGTCGGTTTACCGGGTTTGGCGACCGCATTCAGCCGAACAATGAGTGGCGCGATTCAACAAATCAGCCGTTTTCAGTCACCGAAAACGGTCTGCGGCCGAATACGGCAAACCAAATACCTGATTACACTAGGCATTGACCGACGACTTCATGTAATTGAGCCATACTGCTAATTTCGTTAGGATTTCAAACTAGTCTGTTTTTTATCCCGGAGACTAAATTGACAAGTGCAAATTTCAAATCTGACTAAAATGCTATAGTAATCTATGACAGTTTGCCATTTGAACTTGTAGTCTCCGGGATTAAAACAGACCTTAGTGTCGTAATCTGACTAGGAATTTCTCCTGTATTGTGGGTGCGTTCAATCATTGTAACTCACATACACATGCAGACCCCAAGTGGAGTAGAGTATGGACTCCATTTTCTGCATTTATACTCACATTCGGTTCGTTGTGCGCATTTTTTTTTATTAATATCAAATTTAGCCAGCCTAGCTCCGCCCAGAAGCTCAGAAGTTTCCTGAGAGCTTCACAGGCTTCGCGGAGCGACTTCACCGTTCCGAGTATTTGTTGACGTTGGGTTACTACGGTCTCGCATTCCAGGATGACGTGGGCGGCTGATTCTTTGACGTCAAAGCAGCCCCTGCAGAGTGGGCTGTTCGTAGCGCTGATGTTAAAGAGATTTTTGTTTAGGGGGCAATGGCCCGTAATAATCCCTATTATTGTTTTAAATTTAGGCTGAGTAGTCGTTTTGTTAGTCGCGGATGAAGACTTGGCATTGCCATTTTTACTGCCTGCAGTCTGCAGTCCGTGACCATTTGTTTTTATAAAGTTCAGTTGATCTGTGGCGAATCTAGTGACGAAACTGGGAGAAAGGTCCCCACTCCTAACTGGGAGAAACTCCCCAATCTTAACTGGGAGAAAGGTCTCCACTCCTAACTGGAACTGGAAGAAAGGTCCCCACTCCTAACTGAGAGAAAGGTCCCCACTCCTAACTGCGAGAAAGGTCCCCACTCCTAACTGCGAGAAAGGTCCCCACTCTTAACTGGGAGAAAGGTCCCCACTCATACCTGCGAGAAAGGTCTCGCAGTTAGGAGTGGGCACTGCTAGAACCGGAACTACTATACGTAGGTCATTCAAATATTTATTCCGTGCGGGAATCGAGTCTGCGACAAGGAGCGCAGCAGCCAATCGCTCAGCCACTGTGCTCAGCTCAGATCAGCCATATATTAGTATAAGATATAGATTTGTGTCGATGTAGACTTGCTATATTTAGAGGTTGCACTATGTCAATATGACAAGGTGAAGAGTCTCAACCATATTTGAAGGAAAACAAACATTATATGATGGCGAGTATTTGCACGGTTTTGACCGTGATGGTAGCGTCAGCAATCGGGGTCATAAGTTCGAATCGCGTGCTGGTCAATTTAACGGTAGCAGTGGCGGGGTTTTGGAAAAACATTATATCAGTGTCACAGGTTCGATTTCCGAATGGAAAAGACATTTGTATGAATAACAATTAGTTTTTTTTTTTCGGATCCTGGTGTTTGAATCCGCAAACCCCAGCCGCCGCAACAAAAGAAGACGGCACCGGACTTCGAGAGTCGCAGAGCGATTCCGCCCACCGTCCGGGTGGCTCGCCGTAGGATCAGGGGGGCTTCTATCTAAGCCCGAAGTCTGTAGTTTCGGGTTTAGTTGCTAGCGAAAACTCGGAAACTCGGTATCACCTACGGACTTACGATTAGTCCCGAACCCGAACTAAGAATAATAAACAACACGATTTTACAGTAACTGTCAAATCGAGTTGTCATTAATTCTTAGTGTTTAAGTGATACGGAGTAGAATACGCCCGCAACTAAGCCCGAAACGACGGACTTCGGGCTTAGGGAGTAGCCCCCCAGGCCCGGGTCGATGACTGCACGTTCTGTTCCACGCACACGTCAGCCAAGTAGACGGGGCTCGTACTTTTTTTTTTCCATCCGTGTTCCTCCTGGTGCCCTTTGCATTTCAAGGCTACGGTACCTCTTTCGAATAGATTCCGCAGAAGGCCAGAGTGCCTGCCAGAGTTGTGGAATTGTTCGAAAGACTCACCGCGGTTCTAGAAAGTGAAGGGCATTAGTAGGAGGAGCAGAATATAAACAATAGAACATACAGGTTTTAGTCAGTAAGAGTCTGATACGAGCAGAAGAAGTAATCTGATTTTTTTGACGAGAAATCTTCTTTAGCGGCGGTAAAAAATGTTTAACTCGCGTCAGGACACGTGACCCTGATCGAAAATGCGTGAGACAGTGACAGACCTGATCGAAAATTCAAAGCACGTATTCAAGTTTTCACTTTTCCCTGCCGTGTGCAACACGTTATTTTTTTTTCTTTTGTTTGAGATGTGTTTGCTCTTGACTCTAGTGCTTGCTTAGTACCGCACGCGGGGTCTGCTCACCCAGTATCTACTCTAGCAGGGTTGATCTAATTGATCTTAGAAGTGAGGGCTAGTGTGGAATGAAACAACTTATATTGAACCTTATCGACAGGAACTTTATCTAAACGGCGGAGAATGTTAACACCGACTTCTAATTTGACGCCAACGCCATCTAGTTACGCATTTTACAACTTTTCGCCAAAAAATATTGAACTTACTTAGATCTTGGTGAGCGGATTTCGAACACGCATGGTTCTTAACACTAGTCTAGGTCAAAGACTAGACTTTGTCCCTGTCGGACAAAGTCTACGATGGAGCGAGCTTACCCAAAAGGAGCCTGTTCACTCTAACTTTAAAGAGATGAAGGTTCTAAGCGTTCGGAAGCCCAAACGCAGGCAGAGAGTTCCAGTCTTTTGCTGTGCGCATTAAAAAGTCGTTTGGAAACGCTTAGTGATGATTTCCCATCCTTAAAAAAAAATTTGAAGCTTTCACTACTTTACAAATACAAATACAAATATTTTATTGGATCAAGAAACAATTTTACAAAATATTGTGTTCGTTAACAACCGCATTAGTACAAGAATACTGTGTCGCGGTCATTAGCGCCCACCTCCAAGAGGGAGACGACAGCGTTACAGGCATTCAAAAGTATAAACAAAAAAGAAATACACACACACTCACATGCATAAATAATAAATAATAAATACACACACACACTCACATGCATAAATAATAAATAATATATTATTTATGCATGTGAGTGTGTGTGTGTTAGCGTGAATGTAAGTGTAGTGTATGTGTGTTATGCACTAGAGTTTGTCAGTTTATATAATTTGGAAGGCAGTGGGAATTAATGGAATATTATTATTTATTTTTTAGTATTTTTACAAGATCCTTCATAAGTCAGGGAACCGAGCCACTTACGTGTAATTTATTTACACTCACGTAAAGTAAGGGGGTAAGTATTCAAAACATCATTTATTTTGTTGTACAAAATTGGACTTATAAAGTAGTATTGTCGTCTAACTATCAAAACACTTTACACAACGTTCATCAAAAGTATCAAAACATGCAAAGTCGCTTGTCTCATTTGGTATGAGACAAGCGTATTTGCAATACACTTGATTTATTCTTCAGATAGATTGTTGACAAAAATATTCGGCGCTCGTTTGTTTTATGTTTTTTATTTGTAATGGGTTTGCTCTTGACTCTAGTCTAGGTCAGAGATGTCAGAGATGTCAGAGACGAAAATCTGCGATGGCGGACGTATGGATTTTCTACGTTTCCCCCCTAATCTGTATGATACAATGTTTGTAGATAATATCGAGCTGTTTGGGGTTGAAATTCTCGGGTCATGAGGTCCGAGTGCTTGTAACTTGTTTTAAAGATGTCTCAAGACGCTTAGTTGACACTTCGCGTGACCCAAGGGCTGGCTTTTACCTCGGACAGAGGGTAATCACTGCGCCATTGCCATACAACGTGGCAATGCCGAGCAATGCCGACAGAGATGCGGATACATTTTTGATGGTATATTTTAGGGTTATATAATTAGGTGTTTTTATTTCTAGTCATCATCATCATCTGCCTAGCCTTTTCCCAACTATATTGGGGTCGGCTTCCAGTCAAACCGGATTCAGCTGAATACCAGTGTTTTACGTGGAGCGGCTGCCTACCAGACCTCCACAACCCATTAACTGGGTAACACGGTACGTCTTGGCAAGACTGGAGTCAGATTTACTGGCTTCTGACAATCCGTAACGACTGCCAAAGATCTACAAATGACAGCCGGGACCAACGGCTTAACGTGCTTTCCGAGGCACGGAGGAAACTCGGTATGTTAAGATGTGTGTTTTTATTTCTAGTGTACCTATGTTATTAGCTAAGTATTTATCAAAACAGTTATACTTTCTACTATTATAAATGCGAAAGTAACTCTGTGTTTATCTGTCGCGCTTTCACGCCAAAACTGCCGAACCGATTTAAAATATGTTTGGTGCATAGATAGACTAGAGCCTGAGAAAGGACCGGGATCACGCGGGAGAAGCCGCTGGCAGAAGCTAGGCTTATACTTACTAATATATGTATAAAGTTGAAGAGTTTGTTTGTTTGCTTGAACGCGCTAATCTCGGAAACTACTGGTCCGATTTGAAAAAATCTTTCAGTGTTAGATAGCCCATTTATCGAGGAAAGCTATAGGCTATATCATCACTCTAAGACAAATAGGAGCGGAGCAGTAATGAAAATTGTGACGCAGACGAAGTTGCGCGGGTCAACTAGTATAATTATTTAATGTAGGTAGATCATGACCAGATTAGGATATTAGAAGACACTTTTAATCCTGGCAGCAGGTACGTTCCTATGCAATAATTTGGACTCTCTCGCGGACGAAACTGCTGACAAATCGTGTCTTCGTATAACACCTGCTTTCCACAAACGTTAATCGACCAGTACCCCTATTCTGTAGCAACATTTTCGTGTCTCGACAGCGGAATTCGAGGTGAGTATCAAATTACGTCAAACGTAAGACCTTTATGTTGTGTGCAACAAAGCTCACTTTGTGAGGTTTGTCACTCAGTTGAAGCTCGATATCGAAATGGTTACTTACAGACTAGCAGGAAACTCTCCGATCCACTGACCTTAATGTGTTAAACGTAAAAACGTTAAACTCAGAGTAAATTAAAGATAATCGCTTAGATATTGCCATTACGACGTTTTTGTTTTATGCCATTTGTTCCGTTCCGAGTTATAATGATAGAAAACATTGATGGTTGAGTGGAAGATTTTACCCTCGATTTTTAATCGTTTTGGGAAGACCATTCATTGTGCGTACTACCATCAGGTGGGATGGTGGTCAAACGTGTGCCTATCAATAGTAAAAAAAATAATTGAACAGGCATTTGAGTACCTACGATTTAAGTTTTGAACATTCTTTACCCTCTTTGACAGTTTCCGATAAAGAAACCGGCTTTTAATAGAATAGAATAGTATAGTATAGAATATAATAAAATAGAGTGGAAACGGGTCGATCTTCAAGGTTAAGCAACGCTTGCCAGGGTTGGTCTGTGGATGGGTGACCATCTTAACATAACGAGTTTCCTCCGTGCCTCGGAAAGCACGTTAAGCCGTTAGTCCCGGCTGTCATTTGTACATCTTTGGCAGTCGTTACGAGTTGTCAGAAGCCAGTAAATCTGACTCCAGTCTTGCCATGAAGTACCGTGTTACCGTTGGTCCCGGCTGTCATTTGTCCATCTTTGGCAGTCGTTACGTATTGTCAGAAGCCAGTAAATCTGACTCCAGTCTTGCCCTGAAGTACCGTGTTACCCAGTTAAGGGTGTTCTCTCGAAAAAGCTTGAAATAGCGTGCAGATGAAGCAGTTGTTACTTTTTTAAAATATGTATTAGTTTTATTTAAAAAAATTAAAAACACGGGTAGCGGAGTGGCGCGCCGAGGTGTAGTTAGCTCCGTTTGTATGCACAAGGTCATTGGCAAATATACAAGCCTTAATGGGTTGTGGAGGTCTGGTAAGCAGCCGCTCCACGTAAAACACTGGTATTCAGCTAAATCCGGCTTGACTGGCAGCCGACTCCAATATAGTTGGGAAAAGGCTAGGCAGATGATGATGAGAGTGGAAAAGAATAGGATACAACAACACAACAACATAGGGCGACACAATGGGCGGCCCTTATCGCTAAAAGCGTTTTTAAATATAACAATATGTACTAGATCCAACAAAATAAAAATATCATAAGTTATCAGATTTTTGATTGAAAGTTTCAATATCACGAATCAGCTGACCACGCCACGGGGTCAATGACCGCTGGGATCTAATGTTACTTTAATATCTCGTTATTTTTAATTTATTCCATTGTCTATTTTTAATAAGTTTTAAACTTTTTTACACCGCAATTTAATATGACAGTAAAAGCGTAAACAAAACGAAAATTAACGACTTCTCTCTGATGTTATTAAGATTGGTTACGTTTTAACAACTTTTAAATAAAGAGAATGATTAAAAATATTCGCTTTCTACACTCACACATCTTTTATTTTAATTATAATTTTTTGTTTTTTTTTTCAGTTTATTTCTTAAGAAGCCATTGCAACGGGACTAACCCCGAAATTGCGAAAAAAATCATACATTTTGTCGAGTTATGCGTACCTACATAAATGTATGGGAGAGTATATTTTTTTTTCACGATTTTAGTGTTTAAGGTGAATATACGGGTTGCTCATTGCCATTTTCCCGCGAGATGGCGCTGAAGTCAACATTTTCAGTTTTATTTTGTTTCGAGTGTAATTGGAACAATATTAAGTCGCAGAAATAATGGTGCGACAATCGGATATTCCACTTTATCGAAATTAGTCAAAATACGGCATAAAAACCCTTCTGATTCGCCATACTTCAAATCATACTTTCAATCATGTCTATGTGTGTGTAAACGGTACTATAAGCGAGTTAGATACCTATTATTTTCGTGAGGTATGGCGAATCAGAAGGTTTTTTATTTTGACTAATTTCGATAAAGTGGAATATCCGATTGTCGCACCATTATTTCTGCGACTTAATATTGTTCCAATTACACTCGAAACAAAATAAAACTGAAAATGTTGACTTCAGCGCCATCTCGCGGGAAAATGGCAATGAGCAACCCGTAAAGAAAAAGAGTTTATTTGCATAATGATGAGTACAATGACCCCTTAAGATGTATTGCGTTTATTCTCTGAAACCTCTTTCATTGTTCCAACCATGTTTATTTAAGTTCTAAATCTCAGAGAGTAATTGACAAGTGAAAATGGCAAACTGACGTAGATTTCAATAGCATTTAAGTCAGGGCAGCTTGGTCTCAGACCTTAGCCTGTTCCGTCAGGAACGAATTTATTTTAAAAAAAAAGCATTTAAGTCAGTTTTGACATTTCAAGTTGTCACATTTAATTTAAGTGACACATTTTAAAAGCACTTTTAAAAGCATTTATAAGCGATAAGTCACAATAAATGACATTCTCGCTGGTAAAAATATGATTCAAATAGCAATGATTGCAATGATAAGAATAAGTGGGTAAAATTAAAAAAATTATCGAGCCCTTTATACGAGCTGCGGTAACGAAACCATAGCGACTTTTAATTCGATGCCAACGCCATCTAGTTTCTTTTTGGGAACTTTATATCGATGGTGTCTGTAGTGTGTGATGACAGGTATTCACATATTACGTAAGAATATTTTTTGCTTGTTTTTGACCCCCTCTCCCGATATAAGTATACGAAAAAAATAATAATAGGCTGATCCCCTCCCTCTCTTTTTAATATTTATTACTGAAGAACCTAAAGGAAGAAATGAATACCTACACGTTTGGTATGTTTATTATTCAAAGTAATAATTTTTAGGAATGTCTATTTGTATCTGCAAAGGTACTAATAATTTTTATTTTTTGGTAGTAATAAGTTTGGTTTTAATCATACATACCTACATAACATTTTTGTGATACGTAAGAACTATCAAGGCCCTCCCACGCCCTTGTAAGGAAAAATAAAACAGAAATACTAATACTAATATTTATAATCCTGAAGAGTTTGTTTGTTTGCTTGAACGCGCTAATCTCAGGAACTACTGGTCCGATTTAAAAAATTCGTTAAAAGTTAGATAGCCCATTTATCGAGGTAGGCTATAGGCTAATAAATCGGACCAGTAGTTCCTGAGATAACAAACAAACTCTTCAGCTTTATATATTAGTATAAAGTATAGATATCTATACTAATACTCCGACTCACACTTGGCTGGTTTTTTAAGTCGATTTAGTATTATATTCAGACTACGACTGCTGGAGAGATGCCTCGCCCGAGAGAATAATAACCTTTTTTATAGTTGATCACATAATCTCTAAATTGGATTCAGCTCTCACTCAAACTAATCCAATCTGTTTCACCTCGGTAAAGATATTTATAGGTACTCGTAAGTACTGTGATCTTACCGCTCTGGAGAAATTGCCCTCCATTACAATCGATTTATTATTGATTGCTTCAGCGTTTAAATAAAAAATGTCAGGAAAAATATTTTTTAACACTTTGGTATTACGAATTTTGATGCTACCGCAGTATTGAAAACGTTTCAAAACACGATGTTCGCGCTCGAATACGATGTAGCTGCCATAACAATCAATAGGGAACATGCAATATTTCCATTTTTGCTTTAATTTTAAAGAACTCCATCTAGAATAGACCACCACATAAATAAAAAATGAAAACGCTTTAATTTATTGCCAAAATTGCGTTTTGAAACCGACAGTTTAAAGGTTCGCTCGAAAACGGACGATGACGTCACTCGTGTTTATCACTGGTCAAGAACTGTCCTAACTCAAAGACATAAGGTTGCCTTTTCTTTGGCATAACAGCAGATACGTCACCAAACGCTGATTGTCGTTTTTAAATACGTTCCTTTTCACGTTACTTTAATTCATTACTTTTGTTAAAAATCGATACTAACCAAAATAAAAACGTTGCAATGGTCTTTATTTTATACTTTTTTATCATTTTACTGACAAAATTCTCATAAATTCTGTATTTGCATTTCCTATTATAATACCCTAAAAGCTTGCATTTATGGGACAGGTTTTATCACTGTTGAGTAATTGGTCCAGTCTCCATACAAATTTGCCCTTGGTCCTTTATACTTTTAAAGTATTTTGATTTCCAAGACCGTATTCTACAATATAAAAAACTGGCCAAGTGTGAGTCGGACTTGCCTGCAAAGGGTTCCGAACGAATTTTTTTTTTACAAATTATTTTTACACTATACACTTCTAATAGACTTTCCTGTAATCTTCAGGTAAAGATCTTATATCTCGATTTCTTTCAAAAAAGGCAAAAATGGTATATTTTTGCATTTCTTATGAACTATGGTTTAGGGGAGGTCAGCTCAAAGCGACCATTGTAACTTTGGGATGAGTTCGTGGAGTTCTTGGGCACACTCACCGAAGTACAATCTGTAGAAGACCGACAAGCAGGCAACCTTACGGCGATGAGCCAAGCTATGTAGCTTGGCATCCACCAGTTTTACGTCGCCGATGAGCCTCTTAGCTCTGCGTTCCACCGAGTCAAGCGCGGCAAGCTGATACTTAGCTGAGCCATCCCAAAGGTGGCTACAATACTCCATGCAGGACCGGACTTGTGCTTTGTAAAGGGTTTAAATCTGTCCAGGCCTAAAGTATCGCTTCACCCTATTTAGGATTCCCAGCTTCTTGGCCGCAGTTTGGACTTTGTACTCGATGGTGGTGCCGAAGTTGAGACTGGATGTCAACTCCATGCCTAGGAGCTCGAGCCGATCAGTCGCAGGAACATATGCACCCCGAAAAGTAGGAGCTTGGTCAAAACGACTCCTTTTTGCGGTCAATTACGAAAACTTGTCAAAAAACCGCTTTACCAAGTGGCTGCCTAAAGCGGCCATGGGGGTAGGGGCAATGTGGCCGCCCCAGAAGTACACATTTGTTTTTTGTTGAAAAATATATTGCTTGGCAAAATAAAAATACCAAAAATAGGTATTTAAAATTTTTATTTATTATTATTTAAGACTTTTATAAAATAACTAGCTGATCCGGAAAACGGAAAATTTTACCAAATAAAAAATAAATAAAACAATAGCCTACCTATACCTAACCTATTCTCAGACCTACCTACTGTATATTTTTCATTTATTTTGGTTAGTACAGTAGTTTAATCCACGAGCTCGCCACGAAAAGTGCCGTCGCACTTTTCGTCCCATATTAAGGCTCTTACGAATTCGTTATTTTTTTTAAATATTCCTAAACATGATCTATCTCAAAATCTAATGAACCGTAATCTAATGTACCTACACAAACACCGAGACAGAGTGTGTATTTCTATAGCCGCTATAACAACAAACAATAAAAATTAAGGTTTATAGAAAGACGAACAAAAGAAAACCATTCGTATGCAAGTCCGACTTGAACTTGGCAGGTTTTTGTATAGATAGATATTCCGATCTACAAACCTAATTGTCCTTCTGAACAAACTATAACCTCTCCCAGCAAGGGCTACCAGCAGACCTGTACCCCTATTCTGTAACAACATTTACGTGTCTCGACAGCGGAATCCGAGGTGAGTATAAACATAAGACCTCTATGCTGGAGCAATAAAGTTCACTTTGTGAGCTATCTCACTCAGGTGAAGCTCGATATCGAAATGGATACTTACAGAATAGCCTTGCAGCGCGGATATCTATGATTTCCAGTTCGTAATTTGTATGTGTGTCAGTTCTTCACAAAACAATGTTCAAAAATTTAAATTACCAACAAGAATGACCAGTGTGGTGTTTAGCAGAAATACGTTAATTAAGTATTAATTTGATACTTTGTATGCTCCAGTGTTTTGAGGAGTTTGTTGCTGAATACTAGCACAGCCGCACGAGTCGATCTTCAAGGCTCTTTTGTTAAGGGTGCTCTCTCGAAAAGGCTTAAAAATAGCGTGCAGATGAAGCAGTTTTTCTTCGGCATTTACTGAGAAATTACATCTGAAAAAAATAGGTAGTAATCTACATAATATTGCACGTAACTTGGTTTAGCCAGAATGAATGTATTGGTATCACATAATAGGAAAAAAAATCACCAAATCAACTCTAAATCGTAGAGATGAAACCATTTTACTCCTTCATTTTTTAACAAAAGACTAAAAAAATAATATCTACTGCTGTGCAACACAAATGAAAATAACTTGGTTTTGTTACTTTTTAAAATATGTATTTGTTTAATTATAAAAATTAAAAACACGGGTAGCGGAGTGGCGCGCCGAGGTGTAGTTAGCTCCGTTTGTAGGCACAAGGTCATTGGCAAATATACAAGCCTAAAGATGAGAATTCATAAAATAACTCCTTCCGCTCTGGGCGAAGCGGCAAATAGTGTCAGACTCTTACTGATTAAAACCCATCCGTGTTCCTCCTAGTGCCCTTTGCGATCCAGGGCTACGGTGCCTCTTTCGAACAAATACCGCAACCCGAGCAGGCACAATCTTCAAATAGCTTTGAAGATTGTGCCTGCCCTGACGCTTGGCCCAAAGAATCGTACCTATATTAAAGTAAAAGGATCAATTCGTATTATTTTTTTCACTTTTTAAAGTTATTTTTTGTCGGCGGTTTTTTCAATTTTTAATTAAAGGAGATGTTTCAAAATGGGCCAGGTCTATGTACATTACCTCTTAAAAAGGAGAAAAATCCGTAGAATTCGGGAAAAATACATTTAATTCATTTAAATGTTTACTGTCGTGGTAGTTAATTGATGTTTATAAATTACTTTTATCGATTTTCAACATGGCGTCGCACCGATTTAGTTACAGATCATAGAGAAATAACTGTCAGCTGTCATAACAATGTCACTTCAGTCCCTTTCGTCTCGTTGGCAATAAATAAAGAAATAAATGTCAAACGTCATTAATCATCAATCAAAATGACAGCTTACCGCCATGACGGGTTTTTGTTGCGTGTTGTAATTTCAAGTGTAATTTATTTTGTTTTACCAGTAAAAAAAGCCATTTTAAAGAAATTGGACAGTTGAGAACTGTTTTAAATATATTTCTCTATTTTTAAGTATAGTGTACAAGGACATGGCCCAGGGTCCATACATTTTGGAACAACTTCTTTAAAACCCATAGAAATTGAATAACCACTCTGTATCTAAACTATTTTTTCAACAAGCAATATGAAATGCCCCACTCCAAAAAAATAAAATATTCTTTAAATATTCTGTATGGATCATAAATGTAATAATGTTTAAACGATCATGATGAGTGCTCTAGCTCGGCGCAAAGATATCGACAAAAAGGAGTTGTTCCAAAATGTATGGACCCTGGGCCATGTCCTTGTACACTATACTTAAAAATAGAGAAATATATTTAAAACAGTTCTCAACTGTCCAATTTCTTTAAAATGGCTTTGTTTGCTGGTAAAAAAAAAAAAATTACACTTGAAATTACAACACGCAACAAAAACCCGTCATGGCGGTAAGCTGTCATTTTGATTGATGATTAATGACGTTTGACATTTATTTCTTTATTTATTGCCAACGAGACGAAAGTGACTGAAGTGACATTGTTATGACAGCTGACAGTTATTTCTCTATGATCTGTAACTAAATCGGTGCGACGCCATGTTGAAAATCGATAAAAGTAATTTATAAACATCAATTAACTACCACGACAGTAAACATTTAAATGAATTAAATGTATTTTTCCCGAATTCTACGGATTTTTCTCCTTTTTAAGAGGTAAAGTACATAGACCTGGCCCATTTTGAAACATCTCCTTTGTTCTCACTCACTATGGATGAAATGGCGACAGTCACTTGCGACCCACGGATGTCCCTCAAGATGAAAGAGAAAGTTCTTGTCGTACTGTATCTATTAGAATGTTGGGCTGCGAAAAAGACGGATGAGAAAAGATTGCTGGTAACGGAGGTGAGAATGTTGTGATGGATGTGTGGAGTGACGAGATTGGATAAAGGAGAAATGAGTACCTACATTAGAGGTACTTTAAAAGTGGCGCCAGTAACGGAAAAGTTAAAAGGGAATCTCTTGTCTTGGTATGGTCATGTGAAGAGGAGGGATGAAACGCATAGGCAACTATGAAAGAGTCATGAAGATAAATATGAATGTGGATGGATAGAGAGGGAGAGGATTGCAAAGAAAACATGGATGGATTGTGTGATGAGTGATATGAAAGAAAAGGGAGTTAGTGATAGCGTGACGGCTGATAACACAGACTGGAAGAAAAAAACGCGTTGCTTCGACCCCAAGTAACATGGGATTAGGGCAGGAAGATGATGATGATGTCTCTCTCAACTCACTTTCGGTAAGTTCTTGATTAAATTTTTAAACCTATAGGTATTTTGCAATGTACTTTAAGTTCATTAAATTCAGTTCATCACTTGGAAATTATTCCAAGAATGAATACTTGCCACTTTATACGAAATATTGAGGAGTAAACAATTGTAAATTGTCGGCTCGAATTCGATGCCGTGCCTGACACATCTGCTTGAATGACTTTGAAACGTTTACCGTCCATTGTCTGTCATCTTTATGTAACCGGCCTTTCGGTTCCGATGACAGCTGAAGTTTGACAAGCTATTTTCACTGCTTCATTTATGTCGAGTTGAATATGTCACCGGAAAAGTGCAAACTCCGTAAGATTTTAATAAATCCTTACTAGATTATAATTTATCGTTATATTATGAACGATAACTTTGAATGAGTATAATAAATCCCATTCAAATTCAATAGTTTCAACATATCAGTGTCTTATTGAGAAAAATGAGAACAAATCTATACAGCAAAAATAATCAGGAAAGAAAGTTGGGTCGCAGATTAAGACCCATTAAGGTGAATGCTCCAGGGTAGCCCGCGAAATTCAAAAATTTTTATGTTTTTTGCAATTTGCCGGTCAGTGTGAAGCTGTATGTGGACCAAATGCGATCCGCGACCGTAACGCGTATTTATCTAAAGAATTATAACCATTTTAATCATCAATATAGCCCTCTAAGTTCATGTAGTTCGAAAGAATGAATATTTCAGAAATAATCATTCTTTCGAACTACATGAGCTTCACACTGACCGGCAAATTGCAAAAAACATAAAAAAATTGAATTTCGCGGGCTACCCTGGAGCATCCACCTTAACGTGACGCATTATTATTAATGTATTCAAAATATCATTGAGGCGATAGATACCAAGAATCTTGAGGAGGAAAACCTAATTCATAGATACTAGTATTCTACGTCTTCTTGCAACTATACGACTCAGACCGCAACTATGCAATAAAACCTTTTGATTTTTTGTTGCACTTTCGTGATATTTGTTGGTATAGTTTTTATTTACAAATAAGTTCTGCCATTATTATTAATGTTTGTTTTTCTTTCCAACTTGACAGCTGGCCACCTCCAAGTGCGCCCACGCGTTCCGTCATTTGTGACATTCACAAATGATTTTCGAGCACTGGGCCTTTGGGCGTGGGTCGATTTTATCGTTAATTATTATAGACTGCGTATATTTTATGTAATTGTATTTCTTTCTATTTTTTTTTTCATCATTTATATATTTTATCTGTATCTATTATATTTAGTATGTGTTACGTAAAAACTGCGTCCGTGGCATCACAGGCCCTATCATAAAATCAGCGCTGTGTTATTTATTTTTAAATTTCGCAGCCTTTGCTGAGTTCATGTAGTTCGAAAGAATGATTATTTCTGAAATATTCATTCTTTCGAACTACATGAACTTAGAAGGCTATATTGATGATTAAAATGGTTATAATTCTTTAGATAAATACGCGTTACGGTCGCGGATCGCATTTGGTTCACATACAGCTTCACAGTGACCGGCAAATTGCAAAAAACATAAAAATATTTGAATTTCGCGGGCTACCCTGGAGCATCCACCTTAACGAGATGCGTTATAAAGAATTAAAGATTTCGTCGCGCGATGAGTGATTCCTGTGCTTGCGCGATGATTTGCAACCCTCAATTAGGACACTAAAGAAATGTGTGTTTCATCTCGTAGTCGTGAATTAGGGTGATGCCTTAACGTATCCAGGATATCTTTTTTTTTTTAAGGATGGGAAATCATCAAATGACTCCTCCCGCTCTGGGTGAAGCAGGAGGCAGTGTCAGACTCTTACTGACTAAAACCCATCCGTGTTTCTCCTAGTGCCCTTTGTGTTCCAGGGCGGTACCTCTTTCGAACAGATTCCGCAGCCCCAGCAGACACTTTTTTTTTTACTATAGATAGGCACGCGTTTGACCACTGTCTCACCTGATGGTAAGCGATGATGTGGTCGAAGATGGAGCACGCTTGCCTAGAAGTAACCTATTCACTCTTGATTTAGAGACTCCCAGGTTGCAGCTATCAGGAAACACCACAGAAATATAAAAATGTTTCTTATATCAATGGGAAACACAGTCTCCGGCAGGGAATTCCACTCCTTAACTGTACGCATTATGAATGTGTTGTTACCATAACGTTTTGTGCGTATGGGTGGGATATCCACCGTGTACCGATGGCGCATCGCCGTTCGTCTTGTGGTCCGATGATGGAACGGGCTTGGCGGAATTAAATTATGCAATTCCGTCGCACATTCCCCAAAATGCAACCGGTAAAAAACCGACAGGCTAGCAACTCGTCGTCGATGTTCAAGATTTTGGAGCTTTGTCGCGACGAGCCTCTCATTGCCGATGATCCTCTTGGCTCATTTCTCAATTGACTTGCCCTAGCGGGCCCCGTCTTTTGCTGACAGTTCTTTGAGGCGCGCAGAGACCGCAGCGCGCCATCGACCCGGGCCTGGTTCTGATCAGACGGCGAGCTACCCAGTGCTCGCCGTCATCCAGGATATCTGCCAGTGAATTCGGTGTTCCTATAGTTTGCCTCCGTATTTTGGCGACGCCTGTGCACTCAAGGAGCACGTGCGATACCGTTTCCTCCTCCTCCATGCATGCTCTGCCCCCGAAGAGTCATTCTACGTTTTGCCGGTAGAGCCTAACGACTAATATATAAATCTGAAAGTTTGTTTGTTTGCTTGAACGCGCTAATCTCAGGAACTACTGGTCCGATTTGAAAAATGCTTTCAATGTTAGATAGCCCATTTATTGAGGAAGTCTATAGGCTATATATCATCACGCTAGAACCAATAGGAGCGGAGTAGTAATGAAAATTGTGACGCAGACGAAGTTGCGCGGGTCAACTAGTCTATACTTCTATATCTATACTAATATATAAAGCTAAAGAGTTTGTTTGTTTGTTTACTTGAACGCGCTAATCTCAGGAACTACAGGTCCGATTTGAAAAATTATTTCAGTGTTAGATAGCCTATTTATCGAGGAAGGCTATAGGCTATATATCATCACGCTAAGACCAAAAGGAGCGGAGCAGTAATCTATACCTAATATATAAAGCTGAAGAGTCTGTTTGTTTGTTTACTTGAACGCGCTAATCTCAGGAACTACTGGTCCGATTTGAAAAATTATTTCAGTGTTAGATAGCCTATTTATCGAGGAAGGCTATAGGCTATATATCATGACGCTAAGACCAAAAGGAGCGGAGCAGTAATCTATACTTAATATATAAAGCTGAAGAGTTTGTTTGTTTGTTTACTTGAACGCGCTAATCTCAGGAACCACTGGTCCGATTTATAATAGTTTAGTTAGTAGTACACTGCTTCAATCTGGAGCATACCTGTCATAGTTTATCTTGCCCCTGTAGTTCTGAAGTGGGGTATAATCAAGGAGTCGCATTTCTTTGTATGACAAAAGCTTTGACCTTATTGTAACCGAATATTGTAGTCTCAGATTCGGATCTTACACTGCTCCAGATGGAAGCAGTGTACAATCACTAACGGATCAAATGACATTTGAACATCTAGTGACATCCCGTTACTTTCGATTCTAATTTTTATTATTAGGGTGTTCGTGAGAAGGCGACATTCTCTCCATAGTTAATTTTAGTACAGTAGGACGCATACAACTAATAAAAAACTTTTTTACTTAAAAATATAACCGACTTCCATAAACTACTAAAAAATAACATTAATTTTGGAAGTCGGTGTTATTGGTTTTGTATCTTCGTTTTTAGGGTTCCGTACCCAAAAGGTATCCAACGGAACCCTATTATTAAGCCTCCGCTGTCCGTCCGTCCGTCTGTCTGTCAGCGGGCTGTATCTCAGGAACCGTAATAGTTAGACAGTTGAAATTTTATCAGATTGTGTATTTCTATGGCCGCTATAACAACAAATAATAAAAATTAAGGTTTATGGTACGCAACCCTTCGTGTGCGAGTCCAACTCGCACTTGGCCGGTTCTTTGGAAGTCGGTTAACAAGCAGTAGGTATGAGTAGGTAGCCAACCCAGCAGTCGACTGTACATATAAAGGTACTTCACTATTCACAAAAAAACTGGCCAAGTGCGTGTCGGACTCGCGCACCAAGGCGAGGGTTCCGATCGAGTGTTGATTTTTTCCGAGTATGCATGCTCTACATACTTACGGAAGTTTATAAATTTTGAATACACTCTCATTACTCTGACAAAAATATACTCAGCAGGCAAAATTGAAGGACAAACTTAACTTTGTTGTTGAAAAAATGTTCTTCCATACATCAATGTACGTCTTGGTCTTGACAGACAGACAAAAAGGTGTCTACGGATTCTATAAGGGTTCCGTTTTTGCCGACTGAGGTAGGAAACCCTAAAAAGATGCATTGTAAGAAAGTACAATACTTTTCAACGTCATAAAAGCGAGCTTTTAATTCGAACTAAAAGGACTGGCTGGCATTTTTTAATTCTTGGGTACCAGATCTCATTATTCGAATAATGAATGCAGGCAATTCTGAATTATGTCAGTAGTTCAGTACCCGGAAACTTTGAAAGGGATTTTCACTTTATTTAACATTTAAGAATTTCAAATTTATAAACAGTATTAGTTGTAAAAGATTGATAATGTCTTTGAAACCAATAATGTGGCATTCAAGTGAAAATACCATTCAACGTTTTGTTTCTATTCGCCCCTGCTTTTCTATTTACCCCGTTGTACGGTACTGCCCGCTGACTAACAGACGGACGGACAGCGGAGGCTTAGTAATAGGGTTCCGTTGTGGTTATAATACCTTTCAGGTACAAAACCCTAAAGATAAGAATCCATTTTTTTTTGCGATTAGTAATAATACGTAAATGAACCCCAATAAATTATAAAGCTTGATACATTCGATCTGCTAATCGTAAGTAAAATATTTTGGTCACATTGCGGAATCCTTGTCACTTGGGATTTCCCAAATTAAAAAGTAAAGTCATTGACTGTTTTGGAAATGAAGGGCGCTTCGAATTTGGGCAATGCTGTATCAGGCACGCCTGCCTCACTAGAAAAAGTAAAAATAAAACAACCGAATTAAGATACTCCACCTTTTTTAAGTCGGTAAAAAATTTAATTTAGGAGTAGGTTGTCTGGAAATAATATTTATATCTAAATTGAATGATATTAGTTAGAAATTTAAAATAATTATTTTATCTACTTATTTTTTTATTTTTTTACTATTGATAGGCACGCATTTGACCACTATCTCACCTGATGGTAAGCGATGATGTGGTCGAAGATGGAGCACGCTTGCCTAGAAATAACCTATTCACTCTTGACTTAAAGACTGCCAGGTTGTAGATATCAGGAAACACAGACTCCGGCAGGGAATTCCGCTCCTTAGCTGTACGCATTATGAATGTGTTCCCAAAACGTTATGTACCGGTGGCGCATCGCCGTTCGTCTTGTGGTCCGATGATGGAACGGGCTTTACCAATTTTTTACCAATAGCTAGGTCACCTAGTCACACCCGACCCATGGACCGACTGTAAATTAAATATAATTAACACATGGGGTCGGGGCATAGCGACTCGACCATAGGTGTGTAAATTAATTATATCCTTTTGATAAAAACAATATGTCGAGTTTTTACAATGGTGATAAATTTGTACAGATTTTACTAACAGCTGAGAATTGATTAGGTCTATGAAATAAATAACGAAAAATTTAAATAGGAACGTAACTAGGACGTACCTACAAAACAAACTTACCGATAGATGTGTCAAGACTTCTCCCGTCGTTCATTTCCATTTTCCCACCAAAATTTTCACTTTGGTTATTTCTAGTATCTAAATAACTAAAATTAACATTTTTGGTATTTATATCATCACTAACTAGGCTGTTTGCGTCCACGCCATGTCCATAACTGGGTCGCAAAATAAAAAGTAAAAACAAACAAATGTAAGTCAAACGACCGCACATTTTCACTTTTTTTAGTAGCAAAATATGAAAACACGGTATAAACCACTTTATTATTTCTTTTAAATCCATTATTTATTTATTTTGACGTGTTTATGAGCGTATTTTGGTAAAATACACGCGCGACGAAATAAAAGGTACGTCAAACGACATTTCGCGCCAATCGCTTGGACCGAACTAAGCGCGCGAAGAGGTCGGTAACCCATTTCTTCTTTCACCTAAAGACGTTGGCACACTGCGGTACCAACAAGAAAATAAATCAACTTCGTCACGACTTTCGTTTTTTACGCATTGAAATTCATGTCCTGTCCGATTTTAACTTAAAATGTGCAACCATCGAGAACGATTTTACGAAAACGGGAGAAAATGCGTGAATTTCCTTCGAGAAAGTTTTTTTTTGGGTCACGACTCGCGTTCGTTTTAGGCCTTATTTGTAACAATGACGAAGACGGAAGCGTATTGTTTTACCTTACAATTATTCTAAGGTTTTTACTTAGTCTTCATGTCAATCATTAGTCAAATATTTTGTTTGGCAGTTTTGAGGAACAATTACGAAATGTTAACGTAACCATTTTCTGTGGTGAAAATATTGTTACTCATAATTAGTAGACATAACAGTCTGGTCGAGGCTTTATAGAAGGGGCATACTTTCAATATAAATTACGAGAGGCTAATTGACACTTCCGGCATCCTTATTCGAATGAATAGCTAACTTCTAGACTAGCGTGATTCATCTAATTTGACCAAATCATCGCCCCTTTTATGAGATTGTGGTCAAATGCGAAAATTAAATTCACTAATAGGTAGCTACCTATTTAAATCAATAAAATTTACTCTACCTAAAGGCTGAATCTATAAAGTGTGGGCTTTCAGGGCCAAATTCAAAACTATGAGGCATATCGAAAAACACTGGAGGAGCTCTTGACTGGATTATAATAGCTGCACGGGTCGATCTTCAAGGTTAAGCAACGCTTGCCAAGGTTGGCCAGTATAGTTGGGAAAAGGCTAGGCAGATGATGATGATGATGATGACTGAAAGGAGTCTCCGGAGCCCGATTTTGATAAAAATTAAACCGGCTTCATTGGATTTTTTAAAAATCGCTGTTTCTAACCAGAAATCGAACCGGTTGGTTATGAAAATAAAAAACAACAACCGGTACTATTACACTATTCGAAAGTGTAGCTAATAAGGATCTTTGGGAATTAATAAATAATACATAGCAAACTAAAGGAAAGACCTCATTTTAGACAACCCGACACAAATAAAATTTACATTCCAAAAAAAATATAATTCATAAATAAATATACAATTATAAAATTAAAAAAAAAAAAAAATTGTGTCGGTTGGCTGTTGATGAGATGCAGCTAGATAACTCGCGTTTGACAATTCATCACAATAATTCTCGAGAATTGAGAAACTCCGTTACCTACATAAAGTTTTTGGAGGAACTGAACAGAGGTTTTAAAAGCCAATGGAAACAAAAACCTGTGTATGTAAAAAAACCATACTAGCAAATTAACAAGGGAAAGTCACAGGAAAGCAAAATACGCAATTTCTTTTACCTGGATGACATATTTTATTCTGTTGCTGTCTGCAAACACAGCTGACGCCCGTTGCAAACTGTGACAGGACACTATTCCCCCGCCCATGAACTATTTACACCAAGCGAACACCTCCCTGCAGGGCCTACCTTCCGTGGTCCACTTGGAAGTCCCTGAACCGCCTCAGGATGCAAGTAGGAAGGTGTAATTACAACCTCGCAAATTCGGGCTATCGTGACGGATCAACTGCAGGGTGTGGATGTGGAGCTGAGTTACAACCATGCTCCACCTCTTATCTTGCCCTCTGTGCCCCAAAACATGCACCAAAGGAAACCTATGTGCTGCCACCAGTGCAGTGATACCGTGGAGGTGGCAATGTTTTGAGCCACCAAAATCTAAAAACAAACCTGTCGTGCTAGCAACACGAAGAAGGTCGACATATTTTGTTCATCTATTTTGATTTAAAACCTATTTCCATGGGACCAAACGAAAAGTATATCCTTTCATGCCTTTCACATAAAAAAATTCAAACGAATTGAGAACATCCTCCTTTTTTTTGAAGTCGGTTAACAAACACATATTTCCGCAGAACTTATTCTTGTTTTGACCAAAATTGAAACGACCAATCAATCGTATCCTTGATTTGTGGTGAATTATATGATTACCGGTATAGTTGTGTGAGTGTGGCGACACAGGTCACACAGGTTCCGATACAAATTTCGTCGCATAGCATTTCCACGTGTTTTTTTTTCTGTTCCGTGCATATTTCCTTTGAAATGACAGTTTGGCAACCTGCTTCAAAACCTACCTATTATTGATGACCTAGAGTCAAAGTTAAAGTCAAGTTTCCGAAAATATTTTCGGAATCCACCGCCTTTCAAATCAGAACACAACTCGACAGCTCTTAATCCACATGTTAACCTTAATTAAACCAATTTCGCTTCCATAGGTAATTAGGAACAATTCTAATAACACAGTTTTATCTTGTAACACATCTTGAATTATCTGCAGACAGATCTAAACATCACCAAGCGTTAAGAACATTAAAACAAACGCAGCAATTTAGGTAAAATTGTGTTAGAAATGTTGGAGAATTTTTGCTCACTTGCTCTTCTAAAAGAGGTCGTGACTTAGTATTCACACCCGCACAGGTCGATCTGCCCGCAGCAGGAGACAGTGGACATACGGCAGAGATCTGCCTTGCTTGGGTGGAGCACCGCTGCCGTGTCCTCGCCGAGGCGATTGGCGGCGGCGATCTCTCAGCAAGGAGGCATGGGAAGCAGTCACCTCCTTCTGTGAAGAAGTAACGCAAGCAAAGAAGGAGGCGGGCCATGTGAAGGAGAGTCAAACGCCCCAGCCACCGCAGCAGAAGAAGTCGCACCGGCCACGGCGAGCGATGGGTGGCTCGCCGTCCGATAAGGACCAAGCCCGGGTTGACGGCACGTTTTGTTCCACGCGCGACTCAAAGAGATGTCAACGTAGTAGATGGGACCCGCTAGGGCCAGCGCCTGTCAGTGTTGCGGAATTGGTTTGAAAGAGCCACCCAAGCCAGCCAAGAGGAACACGGATGGGTTTTATATTCAGTAACAGTCAGACACTCCCTTCCGCTCCGCCCAGGGCAGATGGATCCATTTGATGATTGCCCAAAGGGGTCGATCAACAAAGTTAAGCAATGCTTGTCGAGGCCGGGTGTTATTGTAGATCTTTGACAGTCGTTACAGATAGTCAGAAGCCATGCAGTAAATCTGATACCAGTCCTTCCAAGAAGTACACTACCCTAGTTACTAGTTTGTTGGAGATCAGATAGGCAGTCGCCTTAGGTACTGGCTATTCAGTTGAATCCGGTTTGACTGGAAGCCGACCCCAATATAGTTGAGAAAAGGGTAGGCAGATGAGGAACCTGCCTAGATTTTTCCAAACCATTTTGCCACAACCCAGGAACTGGGTAACACGGTACCCCTTGGCAAGACTGGTGTTGGATTTCTTGACTACCATTAAGGTAAGAGATGTTCCTCAAAGAAGAGTTTTGGCCGAAGGGTGTCGTGTAACGAAGTCGTCCAGCTGCGCGACAGTAGTCAGCGGAACACGACGCCGTCATTTCATGTGCAGTTCTAGTTTGTAGTTTTAATTTATTTATTGTAATTTAATTTGTTTTTGTTTTATGTTTCTGTATTTTATTTTATGAGCCCCAGATGCCTGAAATGAAGGACAATTAAATTAAATTTAAAGGCTAGGCAGATGATGATGAGTAAGGCATCTGACCATTCGCCAGTTCAACATCATCATATCAGCCGAAAGATGTCCATGATGGCACCGGACACCATACGCTGGTCGGTATTGGATGAAGCTCTGCAAACGGGTAGACTCTGATTAGGACATCATCATCATTTCAGCCGAAAGACTTTCACTACTGGACATAGGCCTCCCCCAAGATGGGGTTTGCCATAATCGCCAAACTTGGCAGGCGGGTTGGCGATTGCAGTGTATGGTATTGAGTTTTGCAGAGAATGCTGCTGCCCATTCTGTGGCGAGTTCCTTTAGTCGCCATCGTGATGGGATGGTATTATTTTTTATTTTTTTGTTTTTTCTATTGATAGGCACGCGCTTGACCACTATATCACCTGATGGTAAGTGAAGATGTGGTCGAAGATGGAGCACGCTTGCATAAAAGTAACTTATTCACTCTTGACTTAAAGACTCCCAGGTTGTAGCTATCAGGAAACACAGACTCCGGCAGGGAATACCACTCCTTAGCTGAGAATCCTTTTACGGCACCGGCCGACACCATACGGCACACCATTCGCCAGTTCCGTCTTCTCATTCATGAAGATAAATAAATCATGACATGACTGTGTTGAGGAGAAATGGCAGCTAGTAGCGAAAATGTCACTTAGCCTCACTTAGCATAGTTTATTTATTTACATTTGTGTTTGTAACATTCTTCCTAATTTGTGGCTACGACTGCGATTTCTTTTACCCTATGTCCTAAGTATGGCGGCCGGTGCCGTAAAAGAATTCTCAGCTAAGGAGTGGAATTCCCTGCCGGAGTCTGTGTTTCCTCATTTCCTGATAGCTACAACCTGGGAGTCTTTAAGTCAAGTGTGAATAGGTTACTTCTAGGCAAGCGTGCTCCATCATCGACCACATCTTCACTTACCATCAGGTGAGATAGTGGTCAAGCGCGTGCCTAGCAATAGAAAAAAAAAAGAATAATACCATCCCATCACTTCCCGTGGGTGTCGTAAGTGGCGACTAAGGGACTCGTCACAGAATGAGCAGCAGCATTCTCTGCAAAACTCAACACAATACACTGCGATCGCTAACCCGCCTGCCAAGCGTGACGATTATGGCAAACCCCCCCATCTTGGGGGAGGCCTATGCCCAGTAGTAGACGTCTTTTGGCTGAAATGATGATAATGTCCTAATCATGCTCTACCCGTGTGCAAAGCTTCATCCAATACCGACCAGCGTTTGAGGCCACTGCAACCAGTGGCGACCCTAGACGACACGGAGGGTAGCCGATTCCAACACTTCGGTTGCGGTAGAAATCGACCAAAAACCGGTCAGATGCGAGATGGACCCTCACACGAAGGGTTCTGTACCATAAACCAATAGAAAACCGTTTCTTGTATTGCCCCTTTTAATTTGTTTTATTTATTTATAATTTGTTGTTACTTATGGCGGCAATAGAAATATACCTCTGAAATAAAATGTAAGTAATTGGGGTATGGGAACCTATTTGGCCTGAGGTGCGTAACGTTAAAATTCGCCAACTCCCATGTTATTTGGTAGGTCTGATACTATATAGATAACTAGCTGACCCGCGCCCACATCGTTGGGCGGTATTTTTCGGGTTAATATAGCCTATGACACTCACAAATAACGTTGCTTTCTATTGGTAAAAGAATTTTCAAAATCAGTTCAGCAGATCCAGAGATTACCCCCTACAACCTCACATACTCACTAACTTTACCTCTTTAAAATATTAGTATGGATTATGAAAATTTACATTATCTTTCGCCTGAATAAAGGTATTATTCGTGGGTGAGCACTGAGCATAGAAAGCACACGAAAGATTTGTTTTTGAAGTTATGATTCAGCACTACCTAAAAATATGCTAACGCCGACACTGTGTGCAGCAAACTTTAAATTGGCGTTATAGCAAGTGCTTTTTTCAGTAGTCTAGGAAAAATATGAATGAGGAAAAATATAAATATTGGTCCTACAGTTCCGAAAGTTATTAGTTTACTTTATGAAATTTCCACTTCTTTTCGAATCTATGTAAAGCTGATGAGTTAGTTTGTTTGCTTAAACGTGCTAATCTCAAGTACTACCGGTATCATCACATCATTTATCGAGGAAGGCTATAGGCTTCGCAACTTCGTCTGCGTCACCATTTTCATTACTGCTCCGCTCCTACCGGTCTTAGCGTGATGATATACATAGCCTATAGCCTTCCTCGATAAATGGGCTATCTAACACTGAAATAATTTTTCAAATCGGACCAGTAGTTCCTGAGATTAGTGCGTTCAAGTAAACAAACAAACTCTTCAGCTTTAGTATAGATAGATGTATCTATGATCCCGACTTTTCCTGCTCGAGTTCCAATCGCCTTGCCTCTAAAGACAAAAATATTTGGAGGTGAGCCGAGCCGGTTTTCAATACCTACCACAAGTCTTTATTGGCACTCAGGTATCAGCTGATTGTTTTGACGTAGGTCCTTTTACGATACAGGTTAATAATAAACTTCCTCCTTTCTAAAAGTAGGTATAAAAACATACGTAAGAAGTAATCGGATAAAATTCGGAAGATAAAAATGAAACGGTTTGTCCTTATATTCTAAAAATTTCCATTACGTTTTATCTTATCTTATTGGTTGCTCAGCGTGCAATGCGCGGGGTTTCTCTGGTGGATAGAATTCGCAATGAAGTCATTCGCCGGAGAACTAAAGTCTCCGACATTGCGCGTAGGATCAGCATGCTGAAGTGGAAATGGGCCGGCCATGTCTGTAGACGGACAGACGGTCGTGGAGCAGCTAGTCTATTCTGTAAGTAACCATTTCGATATCGAGCTTCACCTGAGTGAGATAGCACACAAAGTGAACTTTATGACACACAACATAAAGGTCTTATCTTTATACTCACTTCGGATTCCGCTGTCGAGATCCGAAAATGTTGTTACAGAATAGGGGTACTGATATGTGTTAGAGTGGAGACCGCGTATGGGCAAACGTTGTGTTGTGTGGGATGTCCTGCGGCACGATGGACCGATGATTTGAAGAAGGTGTCTGGCAGCGGATGGATGCGGACTGGTCAAGAGCGGGGTGGTTGGCGCTCTCCGAGGGCTTACGTTCAGCAGAGGACGGCAAATGGCTTTTAAGATGAATAATCTAATCCTTTTATCTTTTCTTATAGCGTTTTCCGTGATGAATCTTTTAGTTTAGGAGGATACTATTAAATTTTTAGTATTATTACTGTTCAAATAACAGCCTGTTAGCTCGTGGCTAAATAATAACAGCCGCACGGGTCGATCTTGAAGGTTAAGAACGCTTGCCAAGGTTGGTCTGTGGATGGGTCTTAACATAACGAGTTTCCTCCGTGCCCCGGAAAGCACGTATAGCCGTTGGTCCCGGCTGTCATTTGTAGATCTTTGGCAGTCGTCACGGATTGTCAGAAGCCAGTAAATCTGACTCCAGTCTTGCCAAGATGTACCGTGTTACCCAGTTAGTGGGTTGTGGAGGTCTGGTAGGCAGCCGCTCCACGTAAAACACTGGTATTCAGCTGAATTCGGTTTGACTGGAAGCCGACCCCAATGTAGTTGGGAAAAGGCTAGGCAGATGAGATGATGACTGTTCAAATAACCAAGTTTCCCTCTTTCGTTTTGTGACATTCCTAAGTTTATTTTTCTGTCAGTTTCTAACTGTCTTAAATCACAATCTGTGATGAAGACATAATTTATAGGTCATAATAATATAGGAGTGATGGTGATGATAGATGATATTAGGGGTGAACAAAAAAAGTAAACTTTAAAAAAAAAATCGAACACTTAAAAACAAATCACTTTTCAAGCAGTCTCATGCAGTTCGTGGCATGAAATCATGAAATCTGTGATTGAAGTAAATTAAATGCCACTAACTGTGACAATCTGCTTGTCACAGTTAAAATGACAAATTAAAAAGTCACTTATTTGAAAGTTTTAGTGCGAAAAACTTTGATTGCGCAATGTAGGATTTGTCTGAGGTCAGGTCTTATTGTAAGTAGATGTAGCGGTTAAAATGCCGCTTAAGCTCTTCAAGGAAAGTTTGTTTGGTCACAGGCAGCCGATGGATGCGAGGCGCACAGGACCGGTTGTTGTGGCGACACTTGGGCGACGCCTATGTTCAGAAGTGTACGTCTTTCGGCTGATATGATGATGAAAAAGATTCCAAGAACAGCTCACTAAACACACAAGATTTCACCCAAAAATTTACTCATTGTGAGTTATTATTTGTTTAAATTATCAAAGGTTTGTTACTCCGAGAAAGAGGAAAGCGCAAGTGATATTCTCATACTTACCAACGAATATTTATGAACATTAACTCGACGTTGCGTGTCACTTGGTCACGGTTGGACACGGCTGAGAGTATTGCTCTCTTGGAGTCTTTGACAGCTAACTGTCGTTTATTTAAATTAGGGATCGGTGGGTGTTAGGAAAATAGGTAGTAATGGTTCCTTTACACTTAGTCATCAGCTCAGTTCGGGAGGCGAATTCGTCGAGCCGAAGACGCCAACAGCGTCTGTAAATTTGGCTGGGAACTCAGTGACGTGTGCAGGTGGTGAAAGCCATGGTTGCGGAATTTGATCGAAAGACTAACCGTGGCCCTGGAACACAAAGGGTACCTATTTGCAGGATCACGGGTGGGTTTTATTCAGTAACATCATTACGTTCTTAAGATTTGCGTAAAAATCAGTGACTAACAACAGCCGCACAGGTCGATCTTTAAGTTAAGGTTAAGCAACGCTTGCCAAGGTTGGTCTGTGGATGGGTGACCATCTTAACATACCGAGTTTCCTCCGTGCCTCGGAAAGCACGTTAAGCCGTTGGTCCCGGCTGTCATTTGTAGATCTTTGGCAGTCGTTACGGATAGTCAGAAGCCAGTAAATCTGACTCCAGTCTTGCCATGAAGTACCGTGTTACTGGTCTGGTAGGCAGCCGCTCCTCGTAAAACACTGGTATTCAGCTGAATCCGGTTTGACTGGAAGCCGACCCCAATATAGTTGGGAAAAGGCTAGGCAGATGATGACTTTTTGAAATGTAGGGTCACACTAACGCGTTAATTTATGACACTGTATTATGCATGATCTGACACCAAAATTATGTAAAGACATACAAAATAACGGCATAGATACAGGTATCCAAGCTGAACGGACAGCGAAACCGATGCGTGATTGGCTTACGTGCAGATCTTGATAATGAGAATATTAGTTCGTTAACCTGAAGCTTGAGGTTGATGGGTTCATAAATCTTTACTGTTATGTTTGCGTTTGATTTCATCACCAGGAAGACAAATCGCTCTTTTCATGAAAATGATAAAAATATTATTATTAGTGATTGACAGCACGGCTGGCGCAGTGTTTGAGCGAATGACAGCTGTCGCTGCGTGTCGCGGATCCCATTCCAGCACGGATCAAATATTTGTATGGCCGACACATAGTTGTTCCGGGTCTGGCTGTTTGCGTGTGTGAATTTAAATGTTTGTAAACGTAACCAGGATACAGGTGAAATTCCTAGTGTGGGGCAATGCTCTTTATACAAAAAACTAGTTGACACGCGCAACTGCGTTTGCGCCACAATTTTCATTACTGCTCCGCATCTATTGATCTTAGCGTGATAATATATAGCCTTCCTCGATAAATGGGCTATCTAACACTGAAAGAATTTTTAAAATTTGACCAGTAGTTCCTGAGATTAGCGCGTTCAAGCAAGCAAACAAACATAATTCATTAGTATAGATAAGCATACTAAAAATATTCTACTTTCTATTAATAATATAATTAATGTTAAAGTCTGTAGGCATGTCTGGACTTTTGTTCATTAATCATACCTCAATTTCTAGACCTTGTTTATTATATTTATGGTCTAGACAGATTTGGAAGGAAATTGGCACCCGAGTAAACTTCTCCTCTCTGGATATGGGAAGACCCTATATTTTCACCCCTGGGTGGCGTAGTAGGTTGATACCTTTTTTTTACGTTCGGGCGAATTCGCTTGCTAAAGTTAGTCTACAACTAGTACTTAAACATTCCAGTCACCATCATCACCATATCTGCCAATTGCCATCCACTGCTGAATGTAAGCCTCTGTCTCTCTGGCCTAAGAGCGCCAACCATCTCGGTCTTGACCAGTCCGCATCCATCCGCTGCCAGCCACCTTCTTCAAATCATCGGTCCATCGTGCCGCAGCCCGCAGGGCGGCCATCACTGCGTTGCCCATTCGCGGTCTCCACTCTAACACATGTCTGCTCCATCGATCGTCTGTCCATCTACAGACATGGCCGGCCCACTTCCACTTCAGCATGCTGATTCTACGCGCAAAGTCGCTGAATATTCAAGTAGGTAGGTACCTACAAACAATTGAGCTGAAGAAAATATAGCGAAGCTTACCCTCCAAAAGTTATAGATATTCTCAATAGCCTTATCTAACAAAAAGTAAATATACCAAAATCAAAGTTCTAAGGTTAATTCACCGCAGTAAAAGACGCTTGATTACGCACGCAACCACAGTAATTTATAACCTTCGCTTGACACTGTGATGACACCGTAAAACATGATAAAAGTAAAAGCCGTAACTCAGATGTCACGCTTGTGAATTTAACAAGGCATTTGACTACATGAAGCATAAAATATAAAATCGAAATGGAACATGACCAAAGTAGTAATGGGTAAATTTGTTATTTACCATAGTAATTATTTCTTTCGATCCTACTTTGGCCTTGTCTTAGACTTCTGAAGGAGTCCTACAAGGATCTCTACTCGGTCCTATGTTTTTACGCCCCTGGAGGACTTTCTCAGGGATATATACTAGGTCCTATATTTTTACGCCGCACTGCATGCCTTCCTCTAGGAGTTTACATTAGGTCCTATATTTTCATGAGTAGTTGCATGCCTTTTCCTTAGTTTCCTAGGGTTCTATTCTCTGCCAGGGTTGATTGCAGAATTTGTTCGAAAGAGTTACTGCGGCCCTGGAACGCTAAGGGCGGGAGGAACACGGGTAGGATTGTCAGTAAGAGTCTGACACTCAGATCCCGCTCCGCCCAGAGCGGAAGGAGTCATTCGAAGATTTCTTATCCAAAAAAAGGGTTTCATTGTAGGTCCCATATTTTCACGCCACTTACAGTGCTTGCCTTGTCCTGAGAGAGGTCCCCATGGATTTATACTAAATCTTATATTTTTACGCCACGCCACGCTGCATCCATTTTTCTTGAAGAGTCCTCTAGGGTCAGAGGCAGGGGAGGGTACCTATGCTAGGTAATATAATATATACTTTCACTACCCACTAGTTATGAAACTAATTATTCTAGCCAGCTCGTTAATCAGCGACTAACTTTCATATGTAACACTGGCATTTAAATGCGTTTTAGTCACGCAGCCATCTTTCGTGAGTTGTCGTTCGAAATCACGATTTCACTGTAGATTTTCAGAGTTCCGTACATATAGGATTACGGACGGAACCCTAGTTGACATTTTTAAGGTGTGGAGTCTGTACCTACGAAATTGCCGTTTGTTTTTCGGGTCCAATTGATCTATTTTAACTGCGTTTGGACTTGATATTTGAAATTCAATAAACTTTATAGAATGTTATTCTTTTTGTCAATTATATTTATTGGTATCTTTGTTTTGTTTTAACTGTTATATCGAAATATGTATAACTATGAACTCGTTAAAGTGTTATTTTAGTGAGTTCCAATGCGGAAACCATGCTTCTCAAAGAGAACTCAATATCAATGACTGATAAATATTTATTATTATATTACATTTATATTTAGTAGTATATTATTTTTTATTATATTTACTTTTTATTTCTCTTCAAAGTTAGAGTGAACAGGCTCCTTCTGGGTAAGCTCGCTCCATCGTAGATTTTGTCTCTGTCATCTCTGACATAGACTAGAGTCAAGAGCAAACGCATTACAAATAAAAAAAAAAATTGGCACTACTATTGCCCGAATTTGCATTATCGGTTGAATCACTTGTGTGGGAAATATTACCCGGCAACCACCTGGAGATGTTGGTGTATACTAATCTTTTTCTTATAAGTAAAAATTAATCCCTATTTCCCTTGGTTACGGCATCTCGCGTGTTACGGCTGGGCCGATTTCGCTAATTCTTTTTTTTTTTTGTTGTTTGTTATTGTCAGGAGGTTTTTATAAAAAAAAAACTATTTACAAAAAAATAAAGCCAACTTCCAAAAACAAAACACTATAAAGTAAAAAATAACTTCAATTTCGGAAGTCGGTGTTTTTGGTTGTTTCGTTTTTGAACACCGACTTCCGAAATTAAAGTACCTAATTTTTTCACAAACACAGCTGCCGGCGTGATGTTATGTTATGAACTGGTGTAATCAATCAACAGACATGCGATTTCAGAAATCCCTATCCTTTGCTATCATTTATTGAAGAGTTCCGTTGCCTGCCTCCGAAGTTCTTCATCAGATCTTTACCAAATTTAAATGTCCAAGAAAATGCTCTTCCAAACAAAAAAAAGCATCATCTAAATCGGTTAACAATTGGCGAAAATATCGCTGAACAAACATTTTTCATGGGATCCCATCATCAGATCCTGACTTATACCTTCCATCATCAGCTCAGCAACATGAGATGATGATAACCAGGCACAAATATCTGAATTGCGATAGAAAGTTTATGAAAAACATTGAATGTGCCACCAAACAATGACCACCTCAGGAGTAGACTTTCGAATAAAAAATGTTTTTTTTAAATCGGTCCAGAATTGGCGGAGAAATCGGTGAACATACATTCAGTCAAAAAAGTATCGGGAATGGATGATTTGTTTATGGTTCCAAATTCAAATTTTTGTAGTTGTTAGATTGGCACAACTGTTTTCCATTTTGGCGCGGAGTTTGAGTTGCATCTGTTATTTATATTAAATACAGTGCTGGTTTTAGTAATATCATATATAGTGTGTATTGCGAATTTCATAATGGACAAAAATATCGAACAAAGAGTTTGTCTTAAATTTTGCATCGCCAATGGAATTTCGTGTTCGGAGTCACTGAAAATGTTACAGAAGGCTTACGGTGAATCGACTTTATCAAAAACTCGTGCTTATGAGTGGTTCAAAGCGTTCAAAAGCGGTCGAGATGTGATGGAAGATTTGCCTCGCTCTGGTAGGCCGTCAACGTCTGCAACTGAAGTTAACATCGCAAAAGTGAAGGAAATAGTGACTGAAAATCCCCATTCAACTCTGAGAGAGATAGCCGCCGAACTTTCTGTATCTCACGAGTCGATCCGTACCATTTTAACTAATCATTTGGGAATTGGGTATGAAACATGTTGCTGCTCGGCTAGTCCCAAAAGATCTGAATTTTCTCCAAAAACTCAATCGCATGAAAGTCGCTGAGGACATGCTAGAACGAGTCAGTTCGGACCCAACATTCATGAAACGCATTGTTACTGGTGACGAGATGTGGGTTTACGAGTTTGACATGCAAACTAGTCAACAAGCTTCGGAGTGGCGCCTTCCAACTGAACCGAAACCGAAAAAACCACGCCAAAGTCGATCAAAAGTCAAAGTCATGTTGACTGTTTTCTTTGACTATCGCGGTGTTGTGCACTCTGAATTCTTACCGGAAGGTCTAACGGTAAATAAAGAATATTATTTGAGCGTTATGCGGCGTTTAAGAGAGCAAATTCGACGAAAAAGGTCAGATTTGTGGAAAGAAAATTCTTGGATTTTGCACCACGACAATGCGCCTTCGCACAAGGCTATCATTGTGAACGAATTTTTAACCAAACACTCAACAAATACCATCCAGCAACCACCATATTCACCAGATATGGCTCCTGCTGACTTTTTTCTTTTTCCTAAACTCAAATTACCACTTCGTGGCACCCGTTTTCAATCGATAGAAGACATAAAGGAGAATTCGCGGCGAGAACTGAACTCAATTCCGGAAGCAGCGTTTAAAAAATGTTTTGATGAATGGATTATTCGTTGGCGCAAGTGTATCGTTTCTAAAGGAGCATACTTTGAAGGTGATAAAATAAATTTGGATGAATAACAGACATTTTGTGTATTATTGATCTTTTCCCGGTACTTTCTTGACAGAGTAGTACATAAAAAAAGCACATACAGCCGAACATAGGACCTCCTCCTTTTTGAAGAAGTCGGTTAAAAAATATAAAGTTACAGTTGACGGGAGAGTAGCCGCGGTATTTGTAAACATAGGTTACAGTAGTGTGTAAGATGTTACAATGGTTATTTTATAGTTTCTCTATGTTTTGCCATTTGGCGTACACATACATAAACATTTATATGGGAGGACAATTATGTACTTTTTTTTTTTTTTTTTTTTTAACTAATAATAGGCACGCGCTTGACCACCATCTCACCTGATGGTAAGCGATGATGTGGTCGAAGATGGAGCACGCCTGCCTAGAAGCAACCTATTCACTCTTGACTTAAAGACTCCCAGGTTGTAGCTATCGGGAAACACAGACTCCGGCAGGGAATTCCACTCCTTAGCTGTACGCATTATGAATGTGTTCCCAAAACGTTTTGTGCGTGTGGGTGGGATGTCCACCATGTACCGGTGGCGCATCGCCGTTCGTCTTGTGGTCCGATGATGGAACGGGCTTGGCGGAATTAAATTATGCAATTCCGTCGCACATTCCCCAAAATGCAACCGGTAGAAAACCGACAGGCTAGCAACTCGTCGTCGATGCTCAAGACTTTGGAGCTTCGTCGCGACGAGCCTCTCATTGCCAATGATCCTCTTGGCTCGTTTCTCAATTGACTCAAGGGCATCAAGCTGGTATCTCGCAGATCCGTCCCAAAGATGTGAGCAGTATTCCATACACGATCGAACTTGCGCTTGATAGAGTTTGAGCAGCTGTTCCGGCGTGAAGTACCGTCTCACCTTTGATAGGATCCCCAACTTCTTTGCAGCCACTTGAGCTTTTGCCTCTATGTAAGGGCCAAAATTGAGAGTAGATGTTAATGTAACCCCAAGAAGCTCAAGTTGGTCGGTTATCGGCACGGTTGCACCTCGGAAAGATGGAGCTGGGTGGAATTGGCTCCTTTTGGCGGAAAATAGACACGCTTGGGTCTCAGCAGCATTGAACTTGACCAGATTGGCATCGCCCCATTCAGAGACAGCCTGTAAGGACACATTCAAGCGCTCAACCATAGCCTCCCGAAGAGACCGGATCTGCGACCCACCAGCTCGTGCGTCGGACACGTATCTCTCAGCAACAGTGCTGTCGTCTGCATACCCAAAGGTACCGGGTTTAAGAAGATCATTAATATGCAGCAAGAACAGTGTTGCCGAAAGCACCGACCCCTGAGGAACCCCGGCATTAATATCCAGCAGTCCAGACGAGCAGCCATCTATGACCACTCGGATAGACCGATCCCTCAGGAAATCTGCAATCCAATCACACAAACCGGCGGGCAGACCGAAGGAAGGAAGCTTACTAATAAGGCTATCGTGCCAGACCCTGTCGAAAGCCTTCGAGATGTCAAGGGAGACCGCTAGTGCCTCCCCGTGCTTTTCTATGGCTTCACTCCAGATGTGAATGGCATACGCTAGAAGATCCCCAGTTGACCGATTTCGGCGGAACCCGTATTGTCGGTCACTAAGGATATCATTTCCTTCTAGGTACGCCAGGAGCTTATGATTCAGCACGCGTTCCATAGTCTTACAGAGTATGGACGTTACCGAGATGGGTCTATAATTCGACGGGTCAGCTCGACTACCCTTCTTGGGCACGGGTTGCACGTTAGCTTGCTTCCAAGCCTTCGGCACCTTTCCAGTCTCAAACGAAAGGCGAAATAGGCGTGTCAAGATCGGAGACAACTCAGGCGCACAAGTTTTCAGAACAATTGCCGGTATCCCGTCGGGGCCACTAGCCTTGTTCACGTCTAGGTTACGCAGCACCCCACGGACGTCCTTCTGATGAATGCGAATGTTCGACATGCTCGACTCGCATCCACCAGGAGAAGCAGGGAGCCTCGCGCCACCGGGATCCAGACGCGAAGATTGCGCAAACAAGGAAGCAAACAAGTTCGCTTTCTCCTCAGCGGAGTGGGCCAGCGTCCCGTCGGGTCTCAGCAGTGGTGGTAGTGAGGGGCGGCAGAAGTTCGATTCGACCGACTTAGCCAGGGACCAAAAAGCCTTACTACCTGCTGGGTATGAAGCAAGTTTGTTCCCTATTCGGCTGATGTGGTCAAACCGTGCCCTCCGCAACACCTTCTTGCAGGACTTGGCAGCCCTGTTAAGGCTCTCTTCTTCCGAGTCACCTCTTAATTAAATTATCACAATTTAGTATTATCAATGTCAATTTTAAGATAAAATAAAATGTAATTTAATGAAATGCAATAGGCAATGTCAATATTAAACGAAATGTAGATAGTAATGTCAAAAAAGATAATTATAATGTCAAAGACTCCAGTAATAATGCTTAACCTCCCGACCTCCCGGAGAGCAATAATTTCTCCGGTTTTTCTAAAAATTAAATGCAATCGTCGCTCAGTCGTCGCTAGTAACTTCGATTTTGCATGTAAATTTTTTTATGATTTTATGGTGAAAAACCGACAAATATTAGATGCTGCTCGAAAACTAAAAAAATATAAATTAAAAAAATAATTAATGTTATTCTTTTAGTCTAACCCCCCTCCAAAATTTCTTAAACATACAAATTCTCCCGGGTTGGTCCTTTCGAGAGTTGGCAACCCTAGATACAGAGGATATTTCAATAAAATAGTACCAAAAACTAAAATAAATAAAACAACAAAACGTACATATTTAACAAATATTTATTTAAATATAAATTACAACGAAAATTTGATAATAGTTTTTAACTAACCTAAATAACTTAATTATTGTAGTCTTGACCCATTCAATGTGATAAAAAATAGTCACCATTTTGAAAAAATAAATTGAATGTGCGCAAATCAATAAAATAATTTGGTACCACGAGGTGTCCTGTGATTTTAGCATAAAAATCATGTTTTTTATTGTAATTATATTTAGAAGTTTAACAAAAGTAAGGGTATAACGTAACACAGGCCGATTGTAACACTGAAAGGGGTCAATCCTTATCATCGAATTTATTCAACACGTATCATAAATAATAAAATATATAATAATAAAATCGTCCCCGTTTTCAAGGCTGAAAACAAAATGCACAACATTATAATTTCCAACCAATTTTAAATTATACATATTTTTTGAAACTCGAAAGTGTAAATTTTAATTATTTTTTAAACTTTGGTCAATATATACATAGAAAATATTCATACATTTAGTTAATAGTGACAAGAAACGATTACACATTTCTTTAGAGTCAGATATTAATATTTAAGATAGGTAATATTTAAGTTTCATTCACTGATATTTCACACGAAATAAGTGATTTTGTAGAGTTATATGAGCTTAAGTGATATGAATGCAGAGTTGCAGAGTTAACGTACACACATGACTATTTCGTGACAGTTGTTCAATGTTTGACACACCAATGACAGCTGTCAAATGGAACAGATAATAAATGTTTTTTTTTTCAGAGATGGAACACACAGCCTTTAAGAGCCAAGTTAGTTTGGAATATTGTGACATTGAACGACTGTAGTTTTTTTTTAATTATTGAAAAACAGTGATATGAATGACTAACATTAAATATATTAAAATTAACAGTCAAGCATTTTTTAAACACCTAGTGTGTTGCAAATCATATCAACAACCTTAAGGAAAACTGTTGAGATTTCATTAAATCTGCAGTGTTTTATAACTCTGCAGGGTACCATTCAAACTGTGTTATTTATAAGTATAATTGCAAAGTTTCCACGCTTTACATGGCATACTAACGCCCAGCTTCTAGAACGGAAATATATTCGACAAATCCTCAATCGCGCGTTAACATTGATGGTTGATAGAATACTCAATCAATCACTTGTATTTTGTGACGCGTCAATAATTCCTTTCCAGAAACCGAGGGTAAAGCCCGGTGCAGACTAGATACTTTTACCATCGCAATTGGCGACTTTATCGCATGTCCGAAGCGAGATTTTCATTTCTAAAGCACCAAAAGTAATTACTCAAAATGCTATGAAATATCCCTGTATTTGCAAAGACTCTTGATATTGGATACTAAAAGTATGGCGTTTACACCGGGCGAGCGATATTATGATAGATTTACAAGGCTGGCCACACAAGAATGATAAATCGTGCTTTACAGTTCCTTGTTTGTATAAGCAACACTCATTTTGTAGTGCACTGCGTTTATTTCCAAAATATCTTCATACATACATATACCATAGCATCTTTCAGCAGTTCAAGGTCTATCTAAAGATGAGCAATCAATTAGGTTCGAACCCGTTTGTAGGGTTTCCCTCCATCTATAGCCCATCAAAATAGACTGACAATCAATCGGATTTTAGGTTTAAACCCATCTGTGGCCCTATTGCGAGTTTTTTAACGTTCTCGATCGCGTTAGAGTAAACGTCAATTTGTATTGAAACTGAATAAGCGCCGTCTGGTGACAATAACGGTAAACCTTTTTTTTTTCTATACAATTTGACATAAGCGAACTTTTACATTAACGCGATCGAGTGCGTTATAAAACTTACACTAAGCCCTCTGTAACTATAAACCAGGATTCAGCTCGATTATTGGGTTTAAACCCACCTCTACACCCTTAGAAATAATTTGGAAACCAACGCACATTTTTCTCGCGAGCATTGCAACTATAGTCTGTTTTTTAATCCCGGAGACTGACATGCAAATGGCAAACTGACATAGATTACAATAGAATTAAAGTCAGTTTTGACATTTGCACTTGTCAATTTAGTCTCTGGGATTAAAAAAACAGACTATAGTCGCTTACACTGCCATAATTATCAATGTGTGGCTAACCTTATATTAAAAAAACTCAATGCGCTAAATAAGAGCTCCTTGCGCTAATACTCAATGACGCCAAGCTCATAAGATCAAGCCAAGCCCGCATTAGGGCATACATTTATGATAAAGCATCAAATTCCCGCCATAAAAAACAAAATGGCTGATTGTATCGGTTTTATTCACCTAGATAGCCCGAACGGTAAGAAAGAGTCTGAAAGAGCTTCAATTGATTTCGAATTATTCAAACACTCGTAAAAATCCTTAATAGGAACTAAAATATATTTCACATAATATTATACCCTAGTGCCGACTGGCTTAACCATAGGAAAAAGAAAAAATACTTCGTGTACAAACGAAATTTGTATCAGGGTGTACAATAAGTCCAACATTGCTTTAAAAAAAAACTTCGCATATTATTGGGAGAACAATCCAGCTTCCGATATGTCGACTGATCACCGCCAACAGAAAACTGTAAAGCCAGAGGCATCTCTGACACTTCAGGATCCCATAGACAAGCCTGCACCTCCCCCAACAACACAGACTTTTGTCTATGCACGAAGTATATCCTCTTTGTAAAATTAAAGTTTTTAAACATTGTGTTAATTACATCTGTTGAGTTGAATTACCGTTCCATGTGTTGTTATCGTCGTCGGGGGCCCTGTCGGAGGGTAGGCGGTGGATGTTGCCGCGGCGGCGGGGCCCCGGGGCCCCGGGGGCCGCGGGGGACGCCGGCGGGATGGGGCCCGGGGAAGGGGAGCGGGTCGCCGTGGGCGGGGAGGCGGGGGGAGGGAACAGGCGTGAACGAAGCCATGTGAAAAAGTTTTGGGAAGGTTCCAGGATAATGGTGGTGAAGAGTTGAGTGAAGAAAGCTGTGGAAGAGAAAAAAAAATGTACTTTATTTTTAAAACTTCATGCATAAACGACAACAGCGGACTTCATTCGTAAGGCATTACGTAAGTTTGCAAATAGGTTAAAAATAACACACTTTAATTATGCTTATTGGTCCTGTCTACAGTGCAAGTCAATAATGAAATCTACGCAATATCGCAGACATTTACGGTGACCCACTTTTCGACCTTATTTCTTGTTAAAAATTACAGCTTTGATTAAAGCGAGAGACACACTGATCCCACGTACGCAACTTCTGCAACGCATTATGATATCTGGACTCTTGATTTTATATAAAAAACAATGCAATAGACACATTTATGGTCAGGGTGTGTTATTTTTTTCAAAATCAACCGGTTAGATTCCTGGGTACACTACAATGAAGCAGTTAGTTTTCACCAAAATGCGGCTTGAGGCTCTTTTCAGTGTTTTTCGATATTCCTCATAGTTTCAGATTTGGCCATGAAGGCATATTTTAAAAATTCACTCTATATACTCTATACAAATATATAAAACTGAAGTCTGTTTGCAATTTGTAAAAAACAGCTTAAAAAAAAAAACATATAGATTGTCTGTGTGTCTATTGTTCCGACTACTCTCTGAAACGTCTAGACAAATTTTAGCGGGACTTTCACTGTCGATAGCTGATGTTATACGGAGTAACTTTTCTTTTTATCAAAGATCCGCAAAAAGTCTATAACATTCCCATTTGCGCTATGTTACGAACTAAAAGCTGGACATGACAAGGTTAGGAAAAGGCAAGCAGGTAGCAAGTCTAGGCAGATGGACTCACTAATAAGGCTGGACACAGCTGATGGCGTGGCTACTGCAGCTGCTGCTCGGCTCGGCAGTGCTAGGAAAGCATTTCAAAGTGCTAGTTGTAAGGAATCACTATATTACACCGATACAACTATAATATTCACTAATAAGGGTACTTTATTACTGATAGGTCTATAGGGAGCGTGCAGAAATGTTACTGTCAAGTATGTTTCAAGTAAAAAATTCGAAATAGCTACGCTAGATGGCACAGTCTTCTTCGCGCACGTACCCCTAAACTGAGCGTGCAGGAACCACAGGTGGCAGCACAGAAGCGTCCATGCCAAGTATTCTGACCCTTAAAACTTCGAATATGCTACACTAGATGGCATAGTCAACGTGCACGGTCCCTATACTCATTGCTAAAGCTATGTTAGTCACTTATAAGGCTATATTACCACTGTTGAAGCTATGATATTCACTGATAAGACTATGATGCTGATGCAATTAAACCAGTTATAAAACTATGATACTGATTGCTAAGGTTATTTAGCTGAGCTATACTCACTGATAAGGCAATGTTAATCACTGTTAGGGCTAAAATAATTACTGCTAAGGGTACGAAAACCGGTTACAAGGATATGATATTTACTAATAAGGTTCTTACGCTGCGATACTCACTAATAAGGGTACAATTATCACCGATAGAAATATAATCAAAGGTCGGAATTAGGTAGAGTTATTTTTGTACTTACACTGATTACAACAGCGAAAGAATAAAGTGGATATGCCTCAAATCCCGAGATTAATTTTAAAGGGCAGATAAATCCCGTGATTTATTAAATAAAAAAGTTATTTACTTTTATATAATTTAAACCACTGCACGCGCGACGTTGCCAAATTCACATCAACAACATCGAACATCCGAAGTTGCAAAATTCCAATGCGCACACGCGCGATGTTGCCACATTTAAAAATCGCACAACATAGCTTGTGAGAACAAAAGAAAACAATAGCGGAAATGCGGAGCACTCCCCGCTTCACGAAATGTACTAGATCCCGGGAAGATACATAATAAAATCAACATTTCGATGCAAGTAGGGTCTGTGACCAACATTATGTAACCCACTTGACTATTAGCGAATATTAGTCAAGTGGGTTAGCTAATGTTGGTCATAGACTGTACATAGACAACTCTACCTAATTCCGACCTCTGGTAATACAAACTGATAAGGCTATGTTACTCACTGATAAGACCACGATATTCACTAATAAGGCTAGGATTATCACTGATAGGGGTATAATACTCACTGCTAAGGCTACGAAACCCGGTTATAAGTCTATGATAAGGCTATAAGGCTGTGATACTCACTGATAAGGCTGGACACAGCGGCGGGCCTGGCTACAGTGGCGGCGGAGCGGCGAGGCAGTACCAGGAGAGCAGCGGATGGAGCAAGCTGCAGCCCGCGCAGACTTGCGTCAGCCTCCGTCAGCTCTTGGCGAGGGAATGCGGTCCATAGAGCGAAGTTTGATGTCGACAACTAAAAATTAATAAATACATTACTACGAGATTGGAAACTTTTTTAGCCCTATCTCATGTCCTAGCAAATACTGTCCATCCCAGGTTGTCTGGAAGAAATCGCGGAATCGCTAAGGCCGCCCATTGTATGTGTTTAGTTTAAAATTTTACTTTTTGTTCATTCTTTTGGTATACAATAAAGTGCATCTATTACTAATATATAAAGCTGAAGTGTTTGTTAGTTTGCTTGAACGCGCTTATCTCAGAAACTAATGGTCTGATTTGAAATTTTGTCAGTGTTAGATAGCCCATTAATCGAGGAAGGCTATAGGCTATATATCATCCCGCATCCCGCGAAAATTGTGACGCAGACGAAGTTGCGCGGGTCGACTAGTAATAAATAAATAAAACAACAGTTTATTGGTCAGATAGGGGCCAGAGTACTGTGTAAGTACTGAAGAAACAGAATGTTTTAATACTTAATTTTGTGCAGTTCGGCTAATCTTAGAAGCTTTATTACTCCATCGCCAATTAAGGTATTTAAAAAATAATTTCATGATTGTTTACAAGGGATAAGGGTTTTATTGGGTCCAGTAGTAGTACCTACTAATGGCCAAGGATGATCTGTGGATGGGTGACCATCTTAACATACCGAGTTCCCTCCGTGCCTCGGAAAGCATTGGTCCCGGCTATCATTTGTAGATCTTTGGTAGTCGTTACGGATAGTCAGAAGCCAGTAAATCTGACTCCAGTCTTGCCCTGAAGTACCGTGTTACCCAGTTAATGGGTTGTGGAGGTCTGGTAGGCAGCCGCTCCACGTAAAACACTGGTATTCAGCTGAATTTTGACTGGAAGCCGACCCCAATGTAGTTGGGAAAAGGCTAGGCAGATGAGATGAGATGTACATTCAGTCAAAAAAGTATCGGGAATGGATGATTTTTTTATGGTTCCAAATTCAAATTTTTGTTTTTTTGTAGTTGTTAGATTGGCACAACTGTTTTCCATTTTGGCGCGGAGTTTGAGTTGCATCTGTTATTTATATTAAATACAGTGCTGGTTTTAGTAATATCATATATAGTGTGTATTACGAATTTCATAATGGACAAAAATATCGAACAAAGAGTTTGTCTTAAATTTTGCATCGCCAATGGAATTTCGTGTTCGGAGTCACTGAAAATGTTACAGAAGGCTTACGGTGAATCGACTTTATCAAAAACTCGTGCTTATGAGTGGTTCAAAGCGTTCAAAAGCGGTCGAGATGTGATGGAAGATTTGCCTCGCTCTGGTAGGCCGTCAACGTCTGCAACTGAAGTTAACATCGCAAAAGTGAAGGAAATAGTGACTGAAAATCCCCATTCAACTCTGAGAGAGATAGCCGCCGAACTTTCTGTATCTCACGAGTCGATCCGTACCATTTTAACTAATCATTTGGGTATGAAACATGTTGCTGCTCGGCTAGTCCCAAAAGATCTGAATTTTCTCCAAAAACTCAATCGCATGAAAGTCGCTGAGGACATGCTAGAACGAGTCAGTTCGGACCCAACATTCATGAAACGCATTGTTACTGGTGACGAGACGTGGGTTTACGAGTTTGACATGCAAACTAGTCAACAAGCTTCGGAGTGGCGCCTTCCATCTGAACCGAAACCGAAAAAACCACGCCAAAGTCGATCAAAAGTCAAAGTCATGTTGACTGTTTTCTTTGACTATCGCGGTGTTGTGCACTCTGAATTCTTACCGGAAGGTCTAACGGTAAATAAAGAATATTATTTGAGCGTTATGCGGCGTTTAAGAGAGCAAATTCGACGAAAAAGGCCAGATTTGTGGAAACAAAATTCTTGGATTTTGCACCACGACAATGCGCCTTCGCACAAGGCTATCATTGTGAACGAATTTTTAACCAAACACTCAACAAATACCATCCAGCAACCACCATATTCACCAGATATGGCTCCTGCTGACTTTTTTCTTTTTCCTAAACTCAAATTACCACTTCGTGGCACCCGTTTCAATCGATAGAAGACATAAAGGAGAATTCGCGGCGAGAACTGAACTCAATTCCGGAAGCAGCGTTTAAAAAATGTTTTGATGAATGGATTATTCGTTGGCGCAAGTGTATCGTTTCTAAAGGAGCATACTTTGAAGGTGATAAAATAAATTTGGATGAATAACAGACATTTTGTGTATTATTGATCTTTTCCCGGTACTTTCTTGACAGAGTAGTATGATAGTCTGAAAGATGGGTTTATGGGTCTTTGTAACCCGAAATAAATGATACATCTCATCATCTCTTCATCTCATCTTCTTCTTTCTTTCTTTACATTATCTACTATATAAAAATAAGTTGGGTTTTCCTTCCTGACGCTATAACTCCAGAACGCACGAACCGATTTCCACGGTTTTGCATTCGTTGGAAAGGTCTCGGGCTCCGTGAGGTTTATAGCAAAGAAAATTCAGGAATAGGGTAGGTAGGGTAGGTAAGGTAGGTAGGGTAGGTAGGGTAGGAAGGGTAGGTAGGGTAGGTAGGTATAGTAGCCAGTTGACGGGAGCGAAGCCGCGTGGGTCAGCTAGTTATTAATAAAATAACAAGAAGTGGCCTAAAAAGGGCACTTTAGTAGAACCATATTAAAACCATAATATTAACCATACAACAATCCGTCAAATTTCATTTCACCTTTATCACTAACGCATAAGGTTCAAGGTTGATTGGGAAAATTTGACAGTGACGAGTAGCGTGATGTGCTTTGTGATTCTGCTAAAGTGGCCTTTTTAGACCCGCAGGTCTTTATAATAAGTCTTAAATTACCCGTAGATTGTCAGAGACATACTGCTGTACATCGCGCAGTGTGCCGTTGGCGTTGAAGTGCGCCGTGTGCGAAGTTCCGTCGGGTAACTTGAACTGAATGCGCGCCCTGCCACCGCTGTCACCTGATGCTAGAAAAAGGGAACTGCTTAATGGAATTTTGACAAGGTTACCTAAAAAGAAAGATGTCGTGTCGAGGCTAAAGAATAACAGACGCACGGGTCGATCTTCAAGGTTAAGCAACGCTTGCCAAGGTTGGTCTGTGGATGGGTGACCATCTTAACATACCGAGTTTCCGCGTGAAAGCACGTTAAGCCGTTGGTCCCGGCTGTCATTTGTAGATCTTTAGCAGTCGTGACGGATAGTCAGAAGCCAGTAAAAATCTGACTCCAATCTTGCGTACCGTGTTACCCAGCTAATGGGTTGTGGAGGTCTGGTAGGCAGTCGCTCCACGTAAAATACTGGTATTCAACTGAATCCGGTTTGACTGGAAGCCGACCCCAATATAATTAGGAAAAGGCTAGGCAGATGATGATAGAAAGAAAGATGTCGTCAATTTGGCAGAAAATGACTGTACCACAACATATTCACGATGCCATTTTTGTCTTTCTACAAAAACGACTCACTTAATGTACCCGACATAAACGACCTCCAAGCACGATTTTATTTTTTTAAATAATTCATTAAGATGGAAGCGCCAGGTTAGCCTGCAAAATTAATATTTTTTGATTTTTGCAATTTGCCGGTCAGCGTGAAGCTGTGTGTGGAACAAAATACGATTTGCGGCCGTAACGCGAATTTATCTAAAGATTTATAACCATTTTAATCATCAATATAGCCCTCTAAATTCATTAAGCCCTATTGAATGGTTGTCATCACATCAAAAATATTTGAATTTCGCGGGCTACCCTGGCGCTTCCACCTTAAGGTGGATGCTCCAGGGTAGCCCGCGAAATTCAAATATTTTATATAAATAAATATTTATTTATGCTTAATGAATTTAGAGGGCTATATTGATGATTAAAATGGTTATAATTCTTGAGATAAATACGCGTTACGGTCGCGAATCGTATTTGGTCCACATACAGCTTCACACTGACCGGCAAATTGCAAAAAACATAAAAATATTTGAACTTCGCGGGCTAACCTGGCGCTTCCACCTTAAGATAATATGTACAATAAAATAAAAATTGCATTAGACTTATGAAATACCCAGCTTATAATGTTTACGTATCAAAACAATGACACCGTTCATTCCGCGCTGGTCTTGGAACACAAAGCTCGTCCTGCGCTCGCTCATCCTGGATGTTTCAAAATACGTCATGCTTTATGATAATAAATAATATTTTTATTTTTTAATTCCAAGTGTTCAAAAATAATTTAAAAAATATGTAGTAGTCCTTGGATAGAAGGGGGCTGCCGTTTTGAAATACGATTAAAATGACAAAAAAAAAAAACGGACATCTGACGTCAATGAACCCGATTGAAAATTTAGATATGCTCTCCAGTAGTTGATGGATGCGACACGCGCAGGACTGGACGTTGTGGCGACGCTTGGGGGAGGCCTATGTGCTGCTGCGGACGTCTTTGATGATGATGATTATGATGATGCTCCCCAGTTGCAGTATAAGTCTGGGTGATCTCCGGCTGGTCTCTGGCGCGTCTCTCTGCTCTGTCCTGCGCTATTGTTCCAGGATGTGGCGAGCTAGCTTGTTATACATAAAGGGCTACAGGCACATACTGGCTGTGGGCTGCACCGACTGCTGAGGCTGGGTGCTCTGCGGCTGGTCTCTGGCGCGTCTCTCTGCTCTGTCCTGCGCTATTGTTCCAGGATGTGGCGAGTTAGCTTGTTATACATAAAGGGCTACAGGCACATACTGGCTGTGGGCTGCACCGACTGCTGAGGCTGGGTGCTCTGAGGCTGGTCTCTGGCGCGTCTCTCTTGCTGTCCTGCGCTATTGTTCCAGGATGTGGCGAGTTAGCTTGTTATACATAAAGGGCTACAGGCACATACTGGCTGTGGGCTGCACCGACTGCTGAGGCTGGGTGCTCTGCAGCTGGTCTCTGGCGCGTCTCTCTGCTCTGTCCTGCGCTATTGTTCCAGGATGTGGCGAGTTAGCTTGTTATACATAAAGGGCTACAGGCACATACTGGCTGTGGGCTGCACCGACTGCTGAGGCTGGGTGCTCGGCGGCTGGTCTCTGGCGCGTCTCTCTGCTCTGTCCTGCGCTATTGTTCCAGGATGTGGCGAGTTAGCTTGTTATACATAAAGGGCTACAGGCACATACTGGCTGTGGGCTGCACCGACTGCTGAGGCTGGGTGCTCTGCGGCTGGTCTCTGGCGCGTCTCTCTGCTCTGTCCTGCGCTATTGTTCCAGGATGTGGCGAGCTAGCTTGTTATACATAAAGGGCTACAGGCACATACTGGCTGTGGGCTGCACCGACTGCTGAGGCTGGGTGCTCTGAGGCTGGTCTCTGGCGCGTCTCTCTGCTCTGTCCTGCGCTATTGTTCCAGGATGTGGCGAGCTAGCTTGTTATACATAAAGGGCTACAGGCACATACTGGCTGTGGGCTGCACCGACTGCTGAGGCTGGGTGCTCTGAGGCTGGTCTCTGGCGCGTCTCTCTGCTCTGTCCTGCGCTATTGTTCCAGGATGTGGCGAGCTAGCTTGTTATACATAAAGGGCTACAGGCACATACTGGCTGTGGGCTGCACCGACTGCTGAGGCTGGGTGCTCTGAGGCTGGTCTCTGGCGCGTCTCTCTGCTCTGTCCTGCGCTATTGTTCCAGGATGTGGCGAGCTAGCTTGTTATACATAAAGGGCTACAGGCACATACTGGCTGTGGGCTGCACCGACTGCTGAGGCTGGGTGCTCTGAGGCTGGTCTCTGGCGCGTCTCTCTGCTCTGTCCTGCGCTATTGTTCCAGGATGTGGCGAGCTAGCTTGTTATACATAAAGGGCTACAGGCACATACTGGCTGTGGGCTGCACCGACTGCTGAGGCTGGGTGCTCTGCGGCTGGTCTCTGGCGCGTCTCTCTGCTCTGTCCTGCGCTATTTGTTCCAGGATGCGCTGGCGAGCTAAGTTGTTCTCCATCTTTTCACGGCGGCGTTCCTCCTAAAACAAAAATAAGAACCATTAATATGGCAAGCAAGTCCTATGTGTAAAACTAACCAGCCGATTGCGAGGCGGACTCGCCTACCGGGGGTTCCATACATTTTTGTAGATACATATTACTTTAAATTAAAACTATTTTTTATGATTTAATTACAAATGTATAGTTTCAGACTTTTTCCTATACTTGTAGTATAAGACGGTATTACTTGCTAAATTTCATAGTTCTAGGTCAACGGGAAATACCCTATACATTTTGATTCCCTTGAGAGTGTAGAAATATTCGTTTTTTTCCACTGTTTCAAGGGACTCTAGACCTGAGTATGTAGTCTGTCACTGTACTTGTTAAAATAAAATAAATAAATATGGTTTTAATTTCAACTCCCACGCGTTCCCGAGATAAAGGGTCTTGACAGATAGACGGACGGACATCAAAGTGATCCTACAAGGTATCCGTTTTTTCCTTTTGAGGTACGGATCCTTAAAAATAAGTAATAACTATAGCCAAGGACCTCGAACAAAGCCTGAAAAGGTAACGTAGTTAGGTCAAGCAAAAAGTCGAACTTTTGATAAGATTGGAGTTCTGCGGAGAATGGGCAGTAGCGATCTCAGTAAAACGCAACACCATATACTGCGATCGCCTTTGGTGGAAGCCTATGTCCAGCAGTGAACGTCTTTCGGCTGTTATGATGATAAAGATGATGATGATGATTCTACTATAGTGGCCCTTTTTAGACCCGCTGTTAACCCACTCAACACCCGTAAGTTCCTTTCGGGACAAAATCGCTTCAACCGTGAGAATCAATAAGTCCCTTTCGGGACAAGCCGACGCTCGCGCGATTTAAACGTTATTTGTAGGCGGCTTGCGTTTATTTTCCACTTGGCCCAATAGGGACTTACGGATTCTGACGGTTGAAAACGATTTTGAACGAACGATTCCGATGGATGCTGACTGGAGCAGATTTAAACATAATGAGGATTGTTTATACAAGTATATCTCACCTGTATCTGTTTAAGCTCCTGGTCTGCCTGCCATCTCTTAAGCTCAGCGACTCCCTTCCCAGCCTGCCGACGCTCGATCTCTTTCTCTTTCTCCAACTAGAAGACGAAAAGAGAAGGTAGACTGTTAGAACTGAAGGTGTAAGTAGGAGTTTTTGCGGTTGTAATGGCAAGTTGTGCTGTTATACCAGATAGACTTATGGGTGATAATTTGTCAGGGGTCTGTATTTTGAAGTAATAACATCTGCCCACGGCTTCCCCTGCGTTTAAAGTCATTTCTTAGGGAGTTTAGCGGGGAAAATGTAGCCTTAGTTCAGGCCATGGTTTATAACTGTGCCATATTAAACCAACACCAATCTGACAGAATTTACACACTTGTATTAATTGTTTAGATTGGCCTGCTTATCACGTAATTTTACCACGATAAGATTCTTTCAGAGTTTCTTCTTTCTGAACTTTGAAAGGGAACATCAAACTAATTTTAGTTTTAAAATATTTGACACTAGCCGACCCGTGCCCGTTGGGCGGTGTTTTTCGGGTAAATATATAGCCCATGACACTGACAAATAACGTGGCTTTCTATTGGTAAAAGAATATACAAAACTAGTTCTGTAGATCCAGAGATTACCCCCTACAATCTCACAAACTTACCTCTTTATAATATAGTAGTATCGATTTATGGGCTACTGTCTAAGTTCGAAGTCTGTAGTTTCAGGCTTAGTTGCGGGCGTATTCCACTTCGAATCACCTACAGACTTACGATTAGTCCCGAACCGAGAATGAATGAAAAAATTAATTCTTAGTGGTTAGGTGATATACAGCAGAATACGCCCGCAACTACGGACTTCGGGCTTAGAGAGTAGCCCCAATGAGTGTCTTTCATTCTTAAACTACTCAAAAATTAACAAAGGTAACAAATTACTTCATGCTTTCATTCTGAAATCACACTACATCTAATAACGGTAAAGTTCACAACAGTCTAAATGGAACTAATGAAAATTGCACTCCAGGATTTGAATAGATAAATAAATAAGTAAGTAATAATCAGAGGTCGGAATTTGGTAGAGTTATACATGTACTTGCATCGAAATGTTGATATTAATATGGATCTTCCCGGGATCTAGTAGGTACATTTCGTGAAGCGGGGAGTGCTCCGCATTTCCGCATATTGTTTTCTTTAGTTCTCACAAGCTATGTTGTGCGAACTACAAATGTGGCAACATCGCGCGTGTGCGCATTGGAATTTTGCAACTTCATGTAAAAGTTTTTATTTAATAAATCACGGATTTTTTCTGCTCTTTAAAATTAATCTCGGGATTTGAGGTATATCCACTTTATTCTGCAGCTATATAAAATCAACGTAAGTGCATAAATAACTACCTAATTCCGACCTCCGGTAATAATAGCTACCTAACTTATAAAAGTACAAATATAAAACATGCAACAGACATTAATCGAACTTCTTCCTTTAAATTATTTATTAGGCTCGCCTTTGGCCACTATCTCACCTGATGGTAAGCGATGATGTGATGAGGATGGAGCATGCTTTCCTAGAAGTAACCTATTCACTCTTGACTTAAAGACCCCCAGGTTGTAACTATCAGGAAACAGACTCCACTCCTTAGCTGTACGCACAATGGCATTATTCCCAGTACGTTTAAGTCATAAGGATATCTCTCCAAGCGCCCTCCACCTTAAAACTGTATTGATAAGACTCCCTACCTCTTTCTCTTTTTCTGCTTTTTCCCTTCTTCGAGCCTCTATCAACTCCTTCGCACGCTCCATCTTTTCTTCAATACTGCCTACACTTTCCTGTAATATTATTGTGGAGCTAAAGGAAAATAGATACTAAAAAATTTCGCTAAGTTGTATCAAATTATTTAAGAAACATGCAAAAACAACCGCGAAAATATGCAATCTGCACCTTTAGAACTTTAGAGGTATGCGGTACAGAGAGTAAAGTCCCGCAAACCGCCATTGAAAAGGGAGGATCCTTCGAGCAGGCGGTTGTTCTACCTGGCGGGCTACTGTCCGATAGTTGATATTCGGGCTGATGTATATGTTCAAATCTCACTGTACCAGGTTTCAATGTTGGGATCGCATCATGTGTCGCCGGTTGAAGCTGAGTACCAGTACTGTACAAGGAGCAACTGCTTATTTGGCCTCCCCAACCCAATAATTGGGTAACACCACGCTGCAAGACTGGTTGTCAACTGCTCTCGTCTTTAGTTGAAAAAATAATGTAGATTGAAAAATCGAAGTGTTTTTGTTTTGACGTGTTGTCTTAAAAATCGATGAACGCCGGCTGCGCGCAAGAAGTCACGTTCCGCAAGCGAGAGCGCGATACAAGCGATAGAGAGGCACGATCGCCCTAAGCGATCGGCTTGTTTGTTAAGAGTTCAATGTTTTTGACGTTATCACGTAAAATTATCGTCCGTATACCAACGGACTTTATAGACAAACAATTTTTTTTATTTATAAAATCGAAGACACGGTTAAATCGTGCACCTTGATTTTATAATACATCAATTAAAAACAATCCCGCTTTTCATAAAAATAGTAAATTTAAAAAGCATTTATAATAATACAAAATGAGGTATTTAAAATGAAAGTGCAAGCTACATATTAACGACACGAATTACCAATAATGATTTACGATGTGCGAGGACAATCTTGGCTGCATCTTCTCTATTCTGTTCTAAATAAATGTATAGTGGAGCAAACTTATCTGGCCCGGTTCGGAAATTACTGAACATTTACCGAATCTATCCTTTTTAACCGACTTCTTAAAAAAGGAGGATAGAACCTCCAAAAACAAAACACTACAAGTAAAAATTACTTTAATTTCGGAAGTCGGTGTTCAAAAACGAAACAACCAAAAACACCGACTTCCGAAATTAAAGTTATTTTTTACTTTGTAGTGTTTTGTTTTTGGAAGTCAGTTTAATTTTTTGTAAAAAAGTTTTCACTGATAGCGGTACCTTACAGCGCGCCAAAACTAAAACCACGGATTCTTACAGAAAGCTGTCATTCTTAGGCACTTGTCTCACCGCCGGCGATCAGCGAGTAGCGAGTAAAGCTTGAAACTCGAAACGAGTTGGCGAGCAGCGAGTAGCGAGTGAAAAGTTTCCATTAGTTTGACGCTCAGCTTTCAGCGAGTTCTTTTGTACGAAGGGCACTCGAAACACTCGCTCCAGCCCGCACTGTAGGTAGAAATTACCGCTATTTGGTGAGTTCTGACCGCCAAGCGAGCATCGCCGAGCGATTGTCGCTGCGCGAGTACAATCTTTGACAGCTCTTGTCGCTGCGATCAACTAGACGTAAGAGCCGCTCGCCGGCAGTGTGAACAGCCAGCTATCGACTATGAATGTATGTCTCTTTTACTCAAACGATATCTATATCTTTTGTCCCTTTCCATAGCGAGTAAATAGCCGATAGCCATTCACTTCCTCGCCCTTAAGTGGGCAGATAAGTAAGGGCTTAAAGAACCACTTATTGGGTCCCATTAGGTATTGAATGCTAGGCCACAGCACGGCCGACCGAAACGAAGGTGGAGAAAACTTGACACTTACCGGAGGGACCCACAATATCAAAGGATAGACGTATGTGGGAGAAAGAGAGAGAGGCCTTAACTGGGTAACAGACGTGCGAGCAAGTACGCGTACTTGGGGCTCGACGAACTTTTTCACTCGTGTGTTTCCGTAAGCACGCGTACTTAAAACCCGCCGAGTAAGTTAGTTGGCGATCCAAAGAACTGGTTTGTAATTTTGCTCGTAGCTCGCCTCTCGTACGTCTGTCAGCGCCGCGAGCCATTACTTTGTTTTGTGACACGTTCGAGTGCTTTACAAAAATTACTCATTTTCGAAGCTATTCACACTAATAATGAACAGAAATCTTTTCTTTGCTTCTCTCACACAAGTATCCTGTCTGGCTATAATAAAATATTACTCCTGAATAAGACAAGTCCCTCCATTGACAACATCGCGGTCCCCTTGGTACCAGAGTAATGAGCAAGCTTTCACGTGAGTCACCGACGACGAGCCGAGTGAGTACGCGATCTTAAAAACCGCGTACTATAAGTTCGTACGTCTATCACCCAGTTTAGCCCACCAGTGGGATATAACGGATTAAAAAGGTTGATAGACAGACAGCACCGCCATGACTGACCAGATAAGCTTGCTACAAACCGATCAGTCAAAAGCTTATATATATGCTAAACATGCTCAAAGCTAAGAAATAATAATAAACGTAAGAAAAATCAAAACTTTTCGTTATGAAAATTACCTTTATTATATCATCAGCATTCTTGAAAACCTTCATATTTCAATATGGTGTCTTTTTAGGATATTTAGGCCCAGGTTTCACAAAAGAAAAATATGACAAAAATATGTGTTATGTAGCTGTGATTGGTGCATGAGTTTTCAACAGCCATTCTCATCACTAGACTTGCTTTTATTTTGTGAAGGGTCAATATTTTTTTTTTTTTTTTCAGAAACCTGGGTTTAGAGTCACACCGAGACGCAACGAGAAACCGAAATCGCCGGAGAATTCGAAAAAACATTTTTTTTTTATTTTTTTTTATTAGTAATGGGTTTGCTCTTGACTCTAGTCTATGTCAGAGATGACAGAGACAAAGTCTACGATGGAGCGAGCCTACCCAGAAGGAGCCTGTTCACTCTAACTAATAACTCTAAATTCGAACAAACACGAACTAACTTTCTGTGCAGTTTCATAACTACTTTTATTTTTATTTTTTTAGTTTTAAATCTATCTTTTCTGTAACTTATATGGTGTACAAGAGTATTTTGTTCTATTATTTAAACACTAACATTAATAATAGTAGTTTTTGAAACTGCACATAGTTAGATATATTAATAGGTACCTAAACTTACGTTTTTCCTAAGCTTAGTTATAAACTCACATATTATTATATTATAAACACGAGTGTGAGTTACACGAGTGTGAGTTTACCCAAGCCACAATACCTAATAATGTGCATTTTCATACACCTAGTTTATCCAATCTCTCTCCTCACCCTATTAGATCGGCCAACGCCTGTCAATAAGATATAACCTCCATAATTTAAACTTAACTAAATGAGAGCAGACAAAGTTCAATTGGTCCTCACGTAATAACCAGATGAGGTATATTTTCCCTCTTCATCTGCCTAGCCTTTTCCCAACTATATTGGGGTCGGCTTCCAGTCAAACCGGGTTCAGCCGAATACCAGTATTTTACGTGAAGCGGCTGCCTACCAGACCTCCACCACCCATGAAATGGGTAACACGGTATTTCTTGACAAGACTGGAGTCAGATCTACTGACTTCTGACAGTCCGTAACGACTGCCAAAGATCTACAAATGACAGCCGGGACCAACGGCTTAACGTGCTTTCCGAGGCACGGAGGAAACTCTGTATGTTAAGATGGTCACCCATCCACAGACCAACCTTGGCAAGCGTTGCTTAACCTTGATGATCGATCTGTGCGGCTGTTATTCTTTAGCCACGAGCACCACAGGCATATTTTGCCCTCTTGTTGATTTATAAACACGCCCATGATAGCTTGCAAATCGAAAATTGTTCACAGTTATTTTTAACTAATTTAATTTTAATATGTATTGTTCCATAACGACGAGGAGCTCGTAGCTAGATAATAACAGCCACACGGGTCGATCTTCAAGGTTGAGCAACGCTTGCCACGGATGATCTGTGGATGGGTGACCATCTTAACATACCGTTCTTTCCGTGCCTCGGAAAGCACGTTAAGCCGTTGGTCCCGGCTGTCATTTGTAGATCTTTGGTAGTCGTTACGGATAGTCAGAAGCAAGTAAATCTGACTCTAGTCTTGCCATGAAGTAGGTACCGTGTTACCCAGTTAATGGGTTGTGGAGGTCTGGTAGGCAGCCGCTCCTCGTAAAATACTGGTATTCAGCTAAATCCGGTTTAACCGGAAGTCGACCCTAATATATGTAGTTTTGGGAAAAGGCTAGGCAGATGATTTATTTTTCCATAACCTTCACTCTTCACAACCGAGCAAATTTAGAAACAAGCAAGTTCAACTGATACTAATTAGCATGGAGAATATACCTGGTAGGCTTGTTTACTTATCTGTTCATGGCTATCTGGCAAATAGGTATGAACATACCTGATCATACCTATTTGTCAAAATAGCCCACTACATCGTCTACATCGATTTGAACCAATGAAAACTGGTATCGAAAGAAAGATAATTTAATAAAGAAAATTATCGTAGCTTGCCTGCAAAAAAACTAATAATAAAAAAACCGGCCAAGTGCGAGTCGGACTCGCACACGAAGGGTTCCGTACCATGAACCTTATTTTTTATTTTTTTTGTTATAGCGGCAATAGAAATACACAATCTGTGAAAATTTCAAGTGTCTACCTGTTACGGTTCTTGAGATACAGCCCGCTGACAGACAGACAGACGGACGGACTGACAGCGGAGGCTTAGTAATAGGGTTCCGTTGGATACCCTTTAGGCACTGAACCCTAAAAAGTAGCAATGAACAATTTTCGATTGTCGTCTCATCTGGTTACCACGTGGGTGAAGGTCGATGTTCCACCATCTCCCCTACCAATATTATATCACTATCTTACAGCGAGCGTTGCGTCTGGGTGAGCTTATCCATAATAATACCGAAAAACAAAATTAAATTCTTATCGTCACTGCAAAATTCGGCATCAACAAATTTCGTTCCGCAAACCAACCTGAACATTTTCCACGGTAACCTCATGCACGCTGGTCGTGATTTGGCCCAGGGTAGGCGTGGGGGCCTGGCTGGGGCCCGGTTCGTCGGCCTTCGGGGACCGACGCACGCAGACGTCATCGTCACAGATCATGTCCTCCGGAGTTAGGTTCTTGGTCTCCGTTGTGGTTGCGGAGCTGGTCTTTTGCATCTTTGCTGCAGGGGAGCCTGTTGCTGTGGAATGAGGGTGCCGGATTTTTACTTGCTGTTCTTTTGCAGGTTAAGCTTTGAGGACCTCAGTTGGTTAGCTGGACTTTTGTAGCGGGCATGAATGGAATGTTGGTAATTTTGGGCAGAAAGATATTGGCGATTTTGTGTACAACTGAGGGTCATTTTTACGAAATATTTTGAGCAATGATGTGGGTCGTTTGACCATAACCAATTTGTGTAATTTTAAGCATAATTAGAGGACATTTTGGGGACATTATGGACCACTTTTCGTCACCCTCCCGGCTAACTGTCCTAACTAGCAATTGATGTTTTTCCAGGGCAACCGTTTTTCGGTCGGGCGTTACAGTCAAATTACTGTAGTTGCGTTAGCTGTGGCTTTATCAATGAATTAAAAAGTTTTTTATATAGCTCTTGGCTTATTCTTTAAGTTAGTAGTCGCCCTAAAGCCCTAAGGTATCTATTTATTTATTTATATTAATTTGAAGCAGATACGTCTCTCTGTGAGAACTTTGTATCACAACTTGTGTCTGTTACGACGCGGTTATTTGGTATAAAATATAAATAAAAGTCTATTAATATGATATTTATTTAATAAAAGTAATAATAAATTTTGTTTGTAAGCTTAAAAAGTTACAAGTTACGTAGGAGTTACAAAATATAATGTTTTAAGTAACATTTTTGGCAATTTAGCTGAGTACTAAATATGTTTAAAACTATAAGAACCCTTAATGACATGAATTGAAAGTTAACCTTATTTCAAATAAATTGTATTTATTTTATATTTCAAGCCTATACTTGTGCTTATAACTATTAATGCACTTTAATGCTTAGAATACATTTTGTTTCTAAGAACTATAGGTCTTAGAATTTGTAGTTACTTACTTTAATATCACAATCACAGTCTTTGCAAAAATATTAGTCTTTAATTGGACTTACTTCACCTAGGATTAAAGCATTAGTTAACAGTCTTATTTATTGAACATAGGAACTAGAAATCAAATCAATGATTATTTTATAGGTAAACAACGTCTTAATAGTAACGTAAGAGCTAAATTCTCTAAACAACCAGCTAGTAAAATCAACAGTAATTAGTGAGAAAGTGATGTATAAAATGATACATGCTCCGGCAACTTAATGACTGGGGTATCTCCTGTTGTTAGAGACAACAAGTCATTATATGTTTCTATTGAAATTTTGGGCGGTGTCGGATTAAGAAGTCCTATTTCCTCTCTTAAGAATACAGAGACCTGTCTCCTAAGAGAAAGAGAACGTGGAATCTCTTCACCGTGGCTATTCTTGAAAAAAATCTTTTCGGGCTCAGTTTTCTTGACAGAAAATTCCATCATTTCAGTCCAGTTCAAGCATCGGCCCTCATCATCTTTACGGATAGAAAGCATCCTTAGGTCGGCTGAAAGGTTTTTAAAATCGAGGAAATCAGTGTATGTGAGAACATTCACTACGTACGGTATATTTCTCCGTGCCAATCTAAAAATTGGAGGCAATTGGCTCGGTACAAAAATATCCCCACATGTTTTCAAAGCATGGCCGATGGTGCTGTGTACGGAGTCTCCTTCGCTTTGTCCATGACATGGCACGGAGAACCGTAAAGTGATTTCCTGGATATTTGTGGTATTGTTTATGACATACAGTAAGGTCGATGCCACAATTGAATTTTTGTTCTGTCCACTGCATCCATCAGCAAACAGATAAACAATCTTAATGTCTCTTGCGTCACTCTTCTTGAGAAAGTCATACAGTGAAGTCGAAATTTCTGACGACCCTCTTTTGCTTGCTCCTTCATGCCATGTATAACACGAACAGGCTCCAGAAGTCATATCGTAAATTGTGAAATTGTACGCTGAAAGACGACGTTTATAAAAAACAGCATTTTCATTGCTTATAGGCAAGCTTATGACTTGTTGGAGGTCAAATGTAGCACATTGTATTGTGGCTGGGTTCTGCTGTGATGCTATTTTACTTCTCTTGTTGATACTTCGTATACTTTTCGTAAATCTTTAATTTCTCTTCCTCAGACCCTTTTAAATATGTCATGCATAAACTACACTGATCTTTTTTTGGGCGGTGGAACGACAAGTTTTTGGATTTAAAAACCCTTCTGTATGACGAAAAACTGGGTATTACGGAACAATTTTTATTCTCTTCTTTAAACATGTGGTACATCTTGGGTAGTGTCAGATCACAATGTAGGTATTCTCTAGAGGAATTTTCCCTGCAGTAATGAGATTCAACCTTCGGGAATCTCTCAATATGCTGTTCGATAATTTTTCGAATTATAGAATCATTTTCAATTAAGGATTCTCTACGCCCTTAATACTATGGCAATAAGCTTCATATTCGTTAAAAAGCTTTGATCTATACGACGTAAGTCAAAATTAAATGTATGAACATCTTAGAAAAAAATCTAGCTAAGTGTCCTATGTACATACTTCAATAATTTTGAATCGGGACGAAAAATAAAAGTCTTTCTAACTGTAGTATGTTCATACGACAGGTAGAGAGAATATTTTTTCCCTCCTTTTGCACTTACGCAAAACCAAATACGTGATTATCTCCTAAACGGTAAACGACACAGATACGACGATTAAAGAGAACTTATTCGAAATATAGCTATGAACACGTAGGTAATGTCAGTGCAGATACGTCAGTTTGTGAGATACGACAGTTAGCGGGGAGGGCGACGTTTTGTCTGGCAGTCATCTGATATTAGGCCAATAAATCAGTGTAAAATATTTTTTTAGTACTTAATATGCATTTTCTTAGTTTTCCTTGAATTTGTAAGTGTTCAATAAAGAGTAAATCTATCTATTTAACCTTTTAAGCGCCACAACAAAGTGCCCAACACGCCACCTTCAGCTACAGCCGACAAGCAAACTACATTTAAAAAAAAAATTAAAGAAAAAATCAAAGAATTATAACCATTTTAATCATCAATATAGCCCTCTAAGTTCATGTAGTTCGAAAGAATGAATATTTCAGAAATAATCATTCTTTCGAACTACATGAACTTAGAGGGCTATATTAATTCTTTAGATAAATACGCGTTACGGTCGCGGATCGCATTTGGTCCACATACAGCTTCACACTGACCGGCAAATTGCAAAAAACATAAAAATATTTGAATTTAGCGGGCTACCCTGGAGCATCCACCTTAAGTAAAAATTAAATACACTAAATCAACTTTTCTGTGATTACGTTTCGAGTAATCTTTTATTGAAAAATATGGAACGAAAAGCAATGATTGGTGTTCAATAAGATGTTTGGATCCGTATTTTTTTGTTTAGATATTTGCGCTGAATTCGTGCTTGGCGTGGGAGGGACGCCGATGCGTTTACGTTCTGGTGGTCACAAGGTTAAAAATGTGCTTTCGTCTTCCATTGTCAAGGCTCACTAACCTGACTCAGTCTCCGTCTCCGCCTTCGCTTCATCCTTAGCCGCCTGCTGTGACATAGCAGCCGCCTCAGTCTGTACGAAGCTCACAGTTTGCCTTATGTTCTGCTGGAAGCCGGTCAGCGAGCTTGTGGGGGGCTGACTGATGAGGGGTTGAGTAGCGGGGGCTTGAGTCGTGGAGAGTGGGCTGGTGGGGGTCTGACTGGTGAGGGGTTGAGTAGCGGGGGGCTGGGTCGTGGTGGCCTGGGTAGTGGGGGTCTGCACGAGGGTGCTGGAAGACGTGGATGGCTCCACGGCGAGATTTGATGACACGGACGGCTCCTTGTCTTTGACTGGATCGGAAAGACAAATAAAATATTAGATCAAACGTTACTAATTCAACTTTATTCAAGATCATTAAAAATAAATAGACAGGTATTTATTTTTAATGATCTTGAATAAAGTTGCCATAATAGTTCTATACTGTTGAGAAATGTGTGAAAAGTTGAGCTTTAGTTTATAAATAGGCAACACTGTCTGTATTTACAGTACTCTGTGTCTATGATACGTTTCCGTCTCCGGTACTTTTGTAGTCTATGGTTTCCGGGCTAACTAAGTTTTCTTGCTGTAAGAATAAGTGTAAAGTGTTTTACATTAATAAATACTGCAAATAGAAAATAGTGTGTTATCATTAAGAAGCTCCGAATCGAACATATACCTAAAGATTACAGGAAAACCAATAGCAAATCTGTAGTGTTGAAATAACATGTTAAAAATATGAAATTGGTTCAGAACCCTTTGCACGATAGTCCGACTCGCAGTTGGCCAGTTTTTAGTAGTAGTAGTTCGTAAATGGCAGTATTTTTTTTTATGGGTTTGGTCTTGAATCTTGTCTATGTCAGAGATGACAGAGACAAAGTCTACGACGGAGCGAGCTTACCCAGAAGGAGCATGTTTACTCTACTCGTATTATTTATTATTCACTAGCTGTCCCGCGCGGCTTCGCTCCCGTCAACTGGCTACCCTACCTACCTATCTCCTTACCTCCCTAACTACCTACCCTACCTACTACCTACTTTTTTTTTAATATTTCAATACTTATGCTATTCCGGATAAAGACTAATCCAAAAACACTAAAATCATGAAAATCGGTCCAGCCGATCTCGAGTTATAAGTGTTGTAACAAACCCGGCTTTGTTTTATATATATAGATATTTAAATGCCGCTATAGTGTGATACCTCCCCTAACCCAGTGTGGTGTAATGGGTACACTCACAGTGCTCCTCGAGGATCCTGTCTATCCTGGTGGCCAGGTTGCTAGGTGGTACTCCAGCGCAGACCACGTCCAAGGGTGTGCCGTTCCGGCCTATGAAGAACAGCGAAGGAACAGGCACGAATTGATCTGGTTGCGGAGTTAGGAAAGTATTGCGTAGTATGTATATTATAATATAACCTTATTAATTCCTTGAAAAATAAAAAAAATCCCGGCCAAGTGCGAGTTGGACTCGCACACGAAGGGATCCGTACCATAAACCTTATTTTTTTTTTAATTTTTTGTTATAGCGGCAATAGAAATACACAATCTGTGAACATTTCAGCTCTCTACCTATTACGGGTTCTTGAGATACAGCCCGCTGACAGACGGACAGACAGACGGACGGACGGACGGACGGACAGCGGAGGCTTAGTACTAAGGTTCCGTTGATTACCCTTCGGGTACGGAACCCTAAAAATTGTGGCTATAATTTCAGTTGAAATATTCGATAAAGGGGTTCAAACTTTGTTCAATTTTTTTTTTTCTATTGATAGGCACGCGCTTGACCACCATCTCACCTGTTGGTAAGCGATGATGTGGTCGAAGATGGAGCACGCTTGCTTAGAAGTAGCCTATTCACTCTTGACTTAAAGACTCCCAGGTTGTAGCTATCAGGAAACACAGACTCCGGGCATAGTGCGCCATCGCCATTTTGATTTTTTTTTTCTAAGTTGCGGCTCGTGATCTAACATGCATATCGTCGCCTTACGAGTGAAAACCTCGGGAATCCAATATTGCTCAAATTTATTTAAATGCATTTCTAGAAAGAAAACCTCGCAACGCACATCATTATCAGACTAATTTGTTCATTCGATACTCGTAGCGCCATCTATGACAGTAAATGAGAACCTCTTAAATACTTGCATCTGTCAGTTTGGTGTGAATATACCTTGCAACGAACGTGTTTCGAGTCTATTCTGCTGTAACTGTATAATTTAGTGTTAAATTTGCGGATTAAACCATATTAATTAATAAAAAAGCATAAAAGTCGACGTACAAAAGTATTACAGCACACAGTGTTTTCTTCCTCCTGAAAAGTAACTTCTTTTACACTTACGAAGTTTTCACTCTAAGACGTCGATATATGGGTTGAAGACACTTAATCAAACAAAAAATGTTAGCATCATGGTGCGTTAGTGTCACGTTGCCAAGATATTTGAAGGTAAAATCATCACGTGACAATCATGACTATCATTTATCAAAATGGCGACGGGGAGCTACACCAAATCCCATAGAAAAAGGTTCGAACCCCTTTAACTTACAATATTATTATGTTTTTTCACTAAATAAGCGTTTTCGGCATTTATGACAATCTCTTCCACCTCAATTTTCGTCGTTTGCAAAGGATACAAATCTGCGCAAAGTGCAGATAGTTAGCAGAGCCACTCTTCAGCTTGACGGCGAGAAAGTTTCCCTGATCGGACAAGCGCGTTAACACTGCAGCGTCGTCGATGGTGGCCGCCATCTCCGTTGAAAGGTCTTCGTCTCCTGGGGACGAAGGAAATAAAGAACTTGTCAATAAGGGCTCAAGTAACAATCTGGAATAATCTGGGTGAAATTGTGGAAGGGAATTTTATGTACGAGCATCTAGGCGCACGTGGAATAATCTGGGTGAAATTGTGGAAGGGAATTTTATGTACGAGCATCTAGGCGCACGAGGAATAATCTGGGTGAAATTGTGGAAGGGAATTTTATGTACGAGCATCTAGGCGCACGCGGAATAATCTGGGTGAAAGTGTGGAAGGGAATTTTATGTACGAGCATCTAGGCGCACGTGGAATAATCTGGGTGAAATTGTGGAAGGGAATTTTATGTACGAGCATCTAGGCGCACGTGGAATAATCTGGGTGAAAGTGTGGAAATGAATTTTATGTACGAGCATCTAGGCGCACGGTAGTACGCGAGTTCCGGCCTTTAGCACGCATTGTGTGTTTCGAGCCGTATTTACCTCCCTCATAACTTTGCTTGTAATGAATCACACAATTTAACAACAACGTCGATTTTACAATCTACGAGTATACTCTATATCTATACTAACAGGTATATAAAGCTGAAGAGTTTGTTTGATTAATTGAACGCGCTGTTCTCAGGAACTACTGCTCCGATTTGAAAAATTCTTTCAGTGTTAGATAGCCCATTTATCGAGGAAGCACCATATACACGCTAAGAACAATAGGAGCGGAGCAGACGAAGTAACACGGGTCAACTTGCCAAGTTACATGACACATGTTAGAATCATGGACTATTCTGTAGTTCTAAAATGCTTGGCCTATTATTGATCTCACTACTTATTTTAGGCCTAATTTTAATATGTCATACATAATTCATAATGGTCGATCACTGGTCGGTCAATGGTCTCGTGATAGAATCGTGGTAGAAAGACATTTTCTATTAGAAAGAGCCATTATTAGAAAACCCGTTAGTAGAAATGATTTTCGAAAAACCACTACTAAATTTTATTCATTTGTCATTATGTACGAGATTACCATTCTATGCCATTTCTTTCAATGGAGTGACAGTGGTTGAACATTGGAAAGTCATAATGACGCTTTTATATTAGTAGATTACCAAACTTGTCAAAATCAACAATTATGAAATCAATGATAGACCATTCTGACACTATTGTAATAGCAGACTTGAGGCCCTGGTCGATCTTTGAGGTTAAGCAGCTTTGAGGGTAACGGGTGGCCATCCATTACATTTGGAGACTCCTCCGTGCCTCGGAAAGCACGTTAAGCCGTTGGTCCCGGCTGTCATTTGTAGATCTGTGACTGCCTGCACGTTCATCATCTGTCTAACCTCTTCCCAACCATATTGGGGTCAGCTTACGGATTAGCGGACGGATAACGGACGGATTTAGCTGAATACCAGTATTCTACGTAGAGCGGCTGCGACCTCCACAACCCATTAAATGGGTAACACGGTACATCATGGCAACTATGTCAAGACTGGAGTCAGGTTTACTGGCTTCTGACTATCCGTAACGACTGCCAAAGATCTACAAATGACAGCCGGGACCAACGGCTTAACGTGCTTTCCGAGGCACAGAGGAAACTCGGTATGTTAAGATGGTCACCCATCCACAGACCAACCTTGGCAAGCGTTGCTTAACCTTGAAGATCGACCCGTGCGGCTGTTATTATCTAGCCACGAAAATAAAACTAAGCAGGTTAATGTCTTCTGGAGTGGCGAACGCGTACCGGAAGACGCAACGTTGGAAGGTCTCCCACAAGGTGGACCGATGACCTGGTGAAAGTCGTGGGTAGCCGATAAATGCGAGACGTGCAGGACCGGTCGTTGTGGCGACGCTTGGGGGAAGCCTATGTCCAGCAGTGGACGTCTTTCGACTGATATTATGATGATGAGGTTAACGTCTTTAATTTCTCCCCTTATTTCTTCGCAACGGATTGCGTTCCGGTGTTCAATAGAAAGAGCGATATAGCCGTGATGTTATGTTTAGCAAATCTTTGAACAAAAATAAACAAACATTTGCTATTCAATTCTAGATTACGATTAGTCACAGTATTGGCATAACATCTTGTTTATATTTAATCTAGATTTAACTTAATATATGCGTGACACAGAGTTCTCAATGACAAACAAAAGTTATTTTAATGCCGTGGGTGGCAATGGATACATGATTGTAATATCTAAGTTAGGAGATCACAGTGGCGTAGCTATGGGGGAGGGGTGATGCGGAACAGGGTGTTTTACTAAAAAAATCTAATTAGTTCATCTGGCTAGGTCAAAGATATAAGAATACTTCTAGGTGAAATTGTACCAAATTTACCAAGCCAGATGACGTCACACGTGTCTTCAACTCTCTGTATCCTCTTTATTTTTTGTTGACGTAAAAAAAGAAAAAATACGTGTCGAATATTTTATGAAAATCTATCAGACGGACTAATTAGTTTTTTTTTAGTAAAATACCCCGTTGAGTATTGTTTGAATGAGATACCGCGGCCCTGGTACGCAAAGGGCATTTGGAGGAAAACGGGTAGGTTTTGTTCAGTAAAAGTCTCGACACACCCTCTGTTGGGAACGCAACCAACAAACACCTACAGCACGCACAGGCGACGTGAACGACCTACGTGCCAGCGTCATCGACGAGCGAGCGATCTCGGAGCCCTCCGCGATGGACGAATGCTCACTATACTATTTTAATGTTTGTCCAGGACAAACTGTTGTAAACGTAACTAAAATATACGAGCCTACATTTAAATACAGACCGCTTTTCAGTTATCCACCAAGAGCTATTCGAACACCCTCCGCTCCACCCAGAGCGGAAAGAGACATTTAATGTTTTCCCATCCAAGAAAAATGGGGGGAGGGATCTCTTGGTCAAAGGAGATGTTCCAAAATGTATGGACCCTGGGCCAGGTCCTTGTACACTATACTTAAAAATAGAGAAATTAATTTAAAACAGTTCTCAACTGTCCAATTTCTTTAAAATGGCTTTGTTTGCTGGTAAAACTAAAGAAATAACACTTGAAATTGCAACACGCAACAAAAACCCGCCATGGCGGTAAGCTGTCATTTTGATTGATTAATGACGTTTGACATTTATTTCTGACATATTTATTTACCGGCAACGAGACGAAAGTGACTGAAGTGACATTGTTATGACAGCTGACAGTTATTTTTCTACGATCTGTAACTAAATCGGTGCGACGCCATGTTGAAAATCGATAAAAGTAATTTATAAACATCAATTAACTACCACAACAGTAAACATTTAAATGAATTAAATGTATTTTTCCCGAATTCTACGGATTTTTATCTTTTTTATGAGGTAATGTACATAGAACTGGCCCATTTTGAAACATCTCCTTTTGTAAGGAGTATTGAACCTACAGCTACTAGGTTGTGCAGGTCAGGTAGGCGGTCTCTTTTTATTTTACTAATGATAGGCACACGTTTGACCACTATCTCACCTAATGGTAAACGATGATGTGGTCGAAGATGGAGCACGCTTGCCTAGAAGTAACCTATTCACTCTTGACTTAAAGACTCCCAGGTTGTAGCTATCAGGAAACACAGACTCTGGCAGGGAATTCCACTCCTTAGCTGTACGCATTATGAATGTGTTCCCAAAACGTTTTGTGCGTGTGGGTGGGATGTCCACCATGTACCGGTGGCGCATCGCCGTTCGTCTTGTGGTCCGATGATGGAACGGGCTTGGCGGAATTAAATTATGCAATTCCGTCGCACATTCCCCAAAATGCAACCGGTAGAAAACCGACTGGTTAGCAACTCGTCGTCGATGCTCAAGACTGTTCAAGACTGTGGAACTTCGTCGCGACGAGCTTCTCATTGCCGATGATCCTCTTGGCTCGTTTCTCAATTGACTCAAGGGCTGGAGATTGTCTCTCCATGTAAAATACTGGTACTCAGGTGCACCAGGTTAGACGGGAAGCCGACTCCAACATACTTGGGAAAAGCCTGGCTGGGATGTAACATAACATTGAGCATGTATTCCTCGAAGGGTTAAGCAGAAGTGTACACCATCATTTCGCTAGCTATCTTTCAGCCCTTGTCATAATAGGATGGGCATGAACCCACTCTGCCCGACCCAGGAATCAAAGCTAGGATCTCATGCTCAGTAGTAACGCTTGTGACTACAACCCAGAGAGGCAGTAATACCGGTATGGAATAATACCAGAATTAACTGCAGAAGGGAGTGTCAGACTCTTACTGATTCAAACCCATTCGTGATCCTCGAAACGCCCTTTGCTTTCCAGGGGGTCTACTCTCTAAGTCCGAAGTCCGTAACTCTGTAGATTCGGCTTTAGTTTCAGGCGTTTTCTACTCCATATCACCAGAATGAATGACACGATTTGACAGTAACTGTCAAATAGGGTTGTCATTCATTCTTAGTGGTCAGGTGATCAATACAAGGAGTAGAAAAGCCCGTAACTACAGACTTCAAGCTTAAGAGAGTAACCCCCAAGGCCGCGAGGACACTTCCGAACAAATTCCGCAAAAGAATAAAGAGGGCCTATTTAACTTTCAGCCAGATATGTTACCCGGAAGTGGTGGAACAATCTCTAAATCTGGTTTGACGTCATTACTTTTATCTAAAATCCGTAAACATTTGTGCAATATCTTATCGGAAATCAATTAATCCAGAGGTTGTAACTTGTAAGTCTCGCATTATGAATATATTAACCTAAACAATTTGAAAAACACCAGTCACACCACCATTTTGGGAATACATACCTACTTTGACTGTGTCAAATCTTACCATCAGCGGGTCTAAAGTCTGTTTGACTAAATTGACAAGTGAAAATGGTAAACTGACATAGATTTCAATAGCATTGAAGTCAGTTTTGACATATGAAGTTGTCAATTTCGTCTCAGAGATTAAAAAACAGACATTAAAAAGTTCATTTGAGCAGAATCATTACAATCATAATCACACAACAATCTATCAAATTGCATTTTCATCTTTATCGCTAAAACATTAGGTTCAAGGTTGATTGGGGAAATTTGACAGTGACGGGCAACGTGATGTGCTTTCTGGTTTTGCTAAAGTGGCCTTTTTAGAACCGCAGATGAAACTGTGACTCAATACATAAAGGATCAAAATTCAACAACATAAAACATATGCTTCGATTGTAGTCATCATCTGCCTAGCCTTTTCCCAACTATATTGGGGTTGGCTTCCAGTCAAACCGGATTCAGCTGAATACCAGTATTTTTACATGAAGCGGCTGCCTACCAGACCTCCACAACCCACTAAACAACACGGTATTTCTTGGCACGACTGGAGTCAGATTTACTGGCTGCTGACTATCCGTAACGACTGCCAAAGTTCTACAAATGACAGCCGGGACCAACAGCTTAACGTGCTTTCCGAGGCACGGAGGAAACTCGGTATGTTAAGATGGTCACCCATCCACAGACCAACCTTGGCAAGCGTTGCTTAACATTGAAGATCGACCTGTGCGGCTGTTATTCTTTAGCCACGAGCTCCTCCTTGATGCTTCGATTGTAGTAAATTGCTGTATTGAGATCTTTTTGGGGGTCCGTAACTCAAAAGGAAAATTTTAATTGATTTATCTCGGGAACGCGTGGAGGTATCGAGTTGAAATTAAAACCATATACTCAAGTCTACGGTCAACGTAAAAAAAAGATGCGGTCGTTTTTGTCGCAAAAAACGTATATTTCATCACTCAAGGTAATCAAAATTTTATAGTATAGGGTATCTCCCGTTGACCTAGAACTATGAAATTTAGCAAGTAATACCGTCTTATACTACAAGTATAGGGAAACGTCTGAAAACTATACATTTATAAACTTTTGGACTATTTGTCTGAATGAATAAATTGATTGACGTTAAGCCGTTGGTCCCGGCTGTCATTTGTAGATCTTTGGCAGTCGTTACGGGTTGTCAGAAGCCAGTAAATCTGACTCCAGTCTTGCCAAGAAGTACAGTGTTACCCAGTTAATGGGTTGTGGAGGTCTGGTAGGCAGCCGCTCCACGTAAAACAAATCTGGTTTGACTGGAAGCCGACCCCAATATAGTTGGGAAAAGGCTAGGCAGATGAATAAATTGATTGATTAATTAAATCACAAACAATATAGTCTTTATTTAAAGTACGTAATCAATCACAGAGATTAATAACGGAATGTGCGGTCGCAATAAACCACTAATTGGATTCAAAATCTATGTATAGATATATAATTTGTACGGAACCCTCGGTGGGCGATTCCGACTCGCACTTGTCCGGTTTTTATTTAGGGTTCCGTAGCCAAAGGCTATTATGTACTAAGCCTCCGCTGTACGTCCGTCCGTCTGCCCGTCAGCGGGTTGTATCTCATGAACCGTAATAGATAGACATTTGAAATTTTCCGTGTGTATTTCTATTGCCGCTATAAGAACATAATATAATAAAAAAGTATTTAAATGTAAGCACATAGTATTAAATCTGGGTTTAATTTTAGCCCAAAATAATCTCCAAGTAGTGTACAAAGTTAATAATATACCAAATTACATGTTTAACTGTAACTTTAACCAATAAAATCGTTTTTTGTCACGGCCAGTGGTGCCAATTGCCAATTCTCGTACAATGATGCTGCAACATGGCATTTTGCCAGATGAATAGGTACACTCAAGAACGGAAATGTATAAAAAAATCATAAAATTCAAATGCATGTTCCTCATTGAGTATAAAAAACCAGCCAAGTGCGAGTCGGACTCCCACACGAAGAGTTCCATGACCGTACCATACCAACTTTAATTTTTACTATTTTTTGTTAAAGCGGCAATAGAAATACACAATTTGCGGATATTCCAACTTTCTGTTAAGGTTCTTGAGATACAGCCCGCTGACAGACAGATAGACGGACGGACAGCGGAAGCTTAGTAATAGGGTTTCGTAAGTTACCCTTTGGGTACAGAACCCTAAAGATACAGCTTACCAGAAAAATAATACAGCCTACTACCTGGGGTCTTTCAATGGCCTTTTCACAAGGCGTTTTTTTAACGAGCAGAGGTGAACATGGTACTCTAGGCAAGCTTGCTTCATCATCAACTGAGACACAGACAGACTGAGACAAACGCGAGCTTATCAATATCAATACCTAGCACTTCGCCCGCGACTTCGTTCGCACGGGTTTATTATTGAAAATTTCGTAGGGATCTCTATTTTTTTCTAATTATAAACATAGCATATGACACTCACAAATAACGTGGCTTTCTATTGGTAAAAGAATTTTTAAAATCGGTTCAGAAGATCCAGAGATAACCCCCCACAACCTCACAAACTTTACCTCTTTATAATATTTTGTTACAGCACTTCGCCCGCGACTTTGTCCGCGCTGCAAATTTCTAAGGATCCCTGTTTTTTTTCTAGACAAATTATAAAACCTTCCTCGAGAAAAACCACTCTATCCATTGGTGAAATCAGCATGAAAATCGATGCAGTAAGTAGTTTTTGAGTTTATCGCGAACAGATAGATAGTCGCGGTGGAGGACTTTGTTTTATAATAAAACTAGCGGACGTCTCGCGGTTTCACCCGCGTAGTTCCCGTTCCCGTGGGAGTACGGGAATAAAATACAGCCTATGTTACTCCTTGATAATGTAGCTATCCATTGCTAAAAGAATTATTCAAATCGGTCCAGTAGTTTTTACCGGACTGCGAAAGAAGACGGGTTATGTTTTTCGAGTGTATGTATGTTTGTATGGATATTAATTTGGTACGCCCTGGACCCTAAACGGCTTGTCGTATTTTTATGTGAGTGGTATCAATAGATTCGTCTTAGTCGTCAGAGTGACACTGGGTATATCAAAATAAAAAAAAAAAAACAAAATGGCCGATTTTTGGCGCCATATTATGCCTTCATTTTTTTTTAATTTTCAAAACCTATCGAGTGGGGTATCAAGATAAAGGGCTCGAGGAGACGATTCACGACTAAATAGTAGGCAGTCTGATGCAGTTCAATCACTGATCTGATGCCACCAACTGCATCAGACTGCTTGAAAAGCGACTTGTTTCGGACTTTTTAGTAGTTTTTAGCGGTCGAGTTTTTAAGTTTATTCGTTACATACAAAAATACAAATATTTCCTCTTAAAATATTAGTATAGATTTGTAGTGATTAGTAAAGATATAAAATGAATTGTGTACAATATTGTAGTTGAGTGTACAGTTGGCAATGTAGCGTGTGACATACGGGCTGAGTCACTAACAGCCAACAGGTGGGGATCGCTGTTTATTTGTGAAGTTGTTAACTCTGCTACGTTATGACGGGTCGTTTGTACTAATAAGGTAAATGTTGAATTTTAATGTTTTGAAAAATAAATAGTAGGTTCTTAATTTAAGTTTTTAAGTTGAGTGATACAAGTTTTAATTGTCATGGAATAACAATTAATGAGATGCAGGTTGGTATGCATCTGTATTTGGAAAAAGCGGCCAAGTGCGAGTCGGACTCTCACACGAAGAGTTCCGTACCATAAACCGAAAAAGAACGTTTCTTGTATGGGAGCACCCTTTAATTTTTAGGGTTCCGTACCCAAAGGGTTACCAACGGAACCCTATTACTAAGCCTCCGCTGTCCGTCTGTCGATCTGTTTTTCTGTCAGCGGGCTGTATATCAAGAACCGTAATAGGAAGACCGTGCAAGTATAGCATAGTGCCGCTAAAACACAAATACCTAATAAAAATAAAGATTTATGGTACGGAACCCTTCGTGTGCGAGTGACTCGCACTTGGCCGGTTTTTATTATTTTGTTGTTAAAGCGGCAATAGAAATACACACTCTAGGAAAATTTCAATTGTCTACTTATTACGGTTCATCATATTCTGACCGCTGGCAGACAGACGGACGGACGGACAGCGGAGGCTTAGTAATAGGGTTCCGTTGGTTACACTTTGAGTACGGAACCCAAAAAGGAACTAAGGTCAAGTTACCAAGATCATGTATGTGTGACTCATATACATATATTCTTGTTTCATGTTATTGTTTTTCAAAGAAACATCAGCTTACCTGCCTAATAGGGATCGTAATAATAGGATCCGTCCTAATAGCACAGAAGTGTCAATGTCAAATATGTTTTAGTTATAAGTTTCGCAAATGCAGCGCTAGATGGCGCAGTTTACTTCGTGCACGTTCCCTTAGGCTCAAGTCACACCGTGATGGCAGCGATTTGGCGAGCAGTTTCAGTGTCATATAATTTTCAACTTTATCTTTATTACAATAGAACATATTATCTCGCGAGTCGTCGGAATGCGGAATTTTTAAGTTTCTCAAGCGATCAAGCGATACTATGTGTTACAGTAATGAGGATAAAGTTCAAAATTATATGACACTGAAACTGCTCGACGCTTTACTGCCATCTCGGTGTGATTTGAGCCTTACACGGAGCGTGCAAGAATTATAGGTGGCCGCGTTAATGTCAAGTATTCTTTAACGTTAAAGTTTCGAATATGCAACACTAGATGGCGTAGCAACGCCATGCACGTTTCATATAAATATACACACTTAAAAGTAAATTAAAATGTGGGTTTTATCAATGGGATCCTTTTGGCTCATCAGATGTTAGGTGTGCAGCTCATGGCTCGATAATAACAGCCGCACGGGCCGATCCCCAAGGTTAAGCTACGCTTGCCAAGGTTCTTCTGTTGATGGTGACCATCTTAACATAACGAGTTTACTCCGTGCCTCGAAAAGCACGTTAAGCCGTTGGTCACTAAAGGGTTGTGGAGGTCTGGTAGGCAGCCGGTCCATGTAAAACACTGGTATTCAGCTAAATGTGGCTCGACTGGAAGCCGACCCCAATCATCATCTGCCTAGCCTTTTATCAACTATATTGGGGTCGGCTTCCAGTCATGCCGGAGTTATTTTACTGATTTTAATGCTTATAATTCTGAAAATACATAATTCTTACGCCCGCGAATCATACTTTAATCAACATTATAATCTAATACTAACTTCCAAATTGCAAAAAACGTAAGCAAATTTGAATTTCGCGGGCTACCGTGGAGGTTCGTTAGTCGACTTTCATTCATAATAAATTCATAACACTACATCTTTTAAACTACACCATTGTCTTATCTCACAACTAACTAAACCGCGCAACTTCGTCTGCGTCATATTTTTCATTAATGCTCCGCTCTTATTGGTTGTAGCGTGATGATATATAGCTTAGTCTTCCTCGATAAATAGGCTATCCAACACTAAAATCATTTTTCAATTTAAACCAACAGTACCTGAGGTTAGCGCGTTCAACCAAACAATACGCGCATATCCCATTTTTTCTGGTTTCCGTAAGAATTTCAGGAAATCCTTTCTTACTGCTAGCCTACACTCCCCAAGGAACCTACATGCCAAATTTCAGCTATCTACGATTAGTAGTTTCGGCTGTGCGTTGTCTGTCAGTCAGTCATGAGTAACAGAAGATTTTTTTTTTTTTACGGGCCTGTTGGTAAGCGATAATGTGGTCGAAGATGTAGCAAGCCTGCCTAGAAGTAACCTATTCACTCTTGACTTAAAGACTCCCAGGTTGTAGCTATCAGGAAATACAGACTCCGGCAGGGAATTCCACTCCTTAGCTGTACGCATTATGTATGTGTTCCCAAAACGTTTTGTGCGTATGGGTGGGATGTGATGTGGCGCATCGCCGTTCGTCTTGTGGTCCGATGATGGAACGTGCTTGGCAAAATTAAATTAAATTTTATATGTTAAGAATCATGGCATAGTCTAAGTTTAAGGAAGCAACTTGTACTTTTGTTGTTTGTATTTGGATACACTATGATCAGTTTTCACAATTGCTGAAAACCATTTAGCTAGTAGTTTAGTGACAATAATTAATAATGCACTGTTTAGATAGCAATAAAACTGAATAATTCATTATTGAATGGTGTTTTTCTTTTTTTAATCACACACCACCATTGCTTCATAAAACAATGCAATAAAATGTTAGAACATATGCGGGCCGTAGACGTTCTCACCAAACCCACGCCCCGTACCCTGTTCTAGTCTTAAGCAGGCTAGTTCAAACTGTTTGATCAAATAAAAATACCAAATTTCGTATTTCTTCATGCCATTTCACCACTCATTTTTAATAAATTTTTCCTATAGACAGTTGATAAGTCTTCGAACTAGCCTGTGCGCTAAGTTCAAAATGTCAAAGCAAGTGTGGATCTTATGAATAATGTGTTTTGTCAAGCACCGAGACTGAGTTTGAATTTTGAAATATCCATATAGGTAGTTGCAGTGGCGTGCTGTAGGTGCAAGCCAGCAAGACTCCCTAGTCACTATACACGGTGCCATTTTAGTCTCTCTAGACTCTTATATAATTTATATTATAAAATACTAACTCAGCTGTTTAATTTGAATTATTTTTATAATTTTATATTTCGATGTTATGATGATATAAGAAATAAACACGTAACAATTTAATATCACTTAGCACAGTATTCAGTAGTGGGTCGGCATGATAGCGATGAGTTGTATTATGGTGTTTTTTTTTAACCAGTTTTTACCTATGCTGGTCTATGCTGGCTTGCACCTACGGCACGCCACTGTAGTTGTAACAAATGAAGTGTAGTTTTCAAACAAACTAGTTTGCAAGAGCCCTCCTACAGGGGAACTACACAAACTAGGTGTCCGTAGCCTTTCTCTCGGCTTACTCAGTCAGCTCCCGTCTCCAAACATTGAATTGGAAGCTGGTAAACTAAAAGGGTAAATTAGTTTACCAAGGAGCCGGGAACTAGAATGAGTGCTCCCGGTTACGAACTAATATGCGCAAGTCCATTTACAAGCAAAACTCCTCAAGCCACCAGGCTTCTCAAGTCAGGCAAAGTGGATAATCCAATAAAAATTTGTCAGTGGCAACACTGATTGGAATCCAAGCAGAGATTTGCCGCAGTGACAGAATTTATCATTTCAGTAGTGTTCCATTGATAAAACCACCAATAAAAATAACAAGAATTTTCAAGTCAATATATATGCGAAACCATTTGCATACAAAACGACCGATAACAGTACCATACAGTATTGACTAGTCAGGAATTTCAGATACAATGCACATTAAAATGATGATTCACCTACTACAGTTACAAGTATCGACACATTTACTTCTACGATTGGTTTACGAAAACATTCATAGCGCATATGTACCGATAATAATTAAGAATATGACGTCAAAATGTTTGCCATCGTTAACCTCACAAACTTGACATAGGATTTGACCTACATTTTAAGCAACAAAAACTGCAGAAATACTCCATTTTTCTTATCAATCACGTTACAAAAGTCTTAAAATGAGAATGCAAAAGAAAAAAAAAGAATTACCTTCGACGAAGACCACGAAAATTGCATTTTTTTGCTTTGATAAATTAACCGCTTCCGCGATACTGCCGCCATACCAATGCATGGTGGTGAGACCGATGCGGTAGTTTTTTAGTTCAGTTACAAACTACGAGTATTAAATATTTCTATTTTAGACGAATTCACAGTGTTTGGTTTTCTACAAAAATATTACAGCGACATGACACAACAAATTTTGACAGCTGACGTGTTTATTTTTGTTCTTTTTTCTTGCCGTTGCGAAAGTACGTTTGGAAGTCACAATCGCACGAAATACCACTATAAAATTGTTACGAAACAAATTAATTTTAAGATGTTTTTAAATTTCATTAATTGTACATGATCGAAATGTAAGAATACTGCAGTTGAGCAATTTGTAAGAAAATTATGTGCTCTATTAACAATGCTTAATTTGCAATGTTCTGAACGTGACCGTGAAAATGTTACTAGACTGCTGAATTGCGAAACTATTCGTATTGCAGTATTTCCATTTGAGAATTGAACCGTGCAAATTAGCCGGGTTATAGTTGAAGCGAGTTGAATGATTTATTAAATTGTCTATGATTCGTTCCATGTGACCTTGGAAATAGCTACTCGGTACTAGATGGCGCTGCAAGTTTCATAATTTTATCGTTTAGAAACTTAACAAGTGCTATTGGATAATAGATGGTGTACTTAGGTGAATTAGTAAATCCTTCCTAACAGCTCAATACCGTGGTTCGATTCTCTGGCTGGACAAAAAGTTAGTAGAATTTTCGCTTTGGTACAGCTACTTTGGGTTGATAGTGGGGTGGACGGTGATAAAGTGAGATATCAAAATAAACCCATAACAAATAGAAATAATGAATACCTACAGCTAAGCCTTGTATTTTCGAAATTAAGATTTTAAAAGTTCTCTTACATTTAAACGTAGTTAATGTACCTATAACTAGTACCTATGTTAGGCAGCACAATAAAATGTCTTTGGACTCTTGTCAGTTGTAATAAATTGTAGGTACCTAACGCTTACCCAGTAGGCAACCGAATCGAGAACGAATTGAAGGCAGGTAACCAGCAAGCGTTTGCTTGCTGGTTGTGAATAATATGAGAAAAAAAAAAGAATAATAAGGATATTGTTCGTTAGATCTGGTTGGGGTCGGGCAGTCGATTCAGCGTACCATCGATATAGTGTAGGTACTTACTATCGATACAACGTGTTATTGATACGGTATACTGTCGATACAACGTATTATCGACATGGTATAATGTCGATACAACCATAGATGATACACTATTAACTAGCTAGATACAACGTAGGTACTATCGATTTGGTGAACACGTGAAAAAAGTCTGCACTCGACTTGACAAATTTGTGTTTGTTCTACGAAAACTGAGACGAATAGCCAGTAAAGAAACAGCCCTCCATGCTTATCATGGCTATGTGGTATCAGTGCTTGGTTACGGCCTTGTGATATGGGGAAATTCAGTAGATGCGAACAAAGCATTCATTGCACAACAAAAAGTGTGTCAGAGCTGTAAACGGAGCAGAATATTTAGAGCATTGTAAGCCATTATTTAAAGAACTAAAAATTCTTCTACTGCATTGCCTATATATTTTTGAAATTTGTATGTTTGTTAACACATTTCTAAAAGAGTGAAAAGCAGAAGTCCAAATTAATTACTTGCACCTAGCCAGAGACTACATTTGTATAGCAGGAATTCCAATTTGCATGGCAGGCAAAATCTTTAACAATTTACCCTCATGCATCAGTGTTGCCTACCAATAAATTCAGGATAACAATATTTACCTTACCTTTTAGAAAACTGCTTTTATTCAGTTAATGAATTTTTTAATTATAAATTTTGACATTATAATTTAAATAATATACTTTATGTGTGTATGTACTTACCTATTGACTTGTTATTATTTTATTTATAGTAGTAGTTTTGTTGTACTTTTTTTTAGCATTTGACATTATATAATTAGTAAATTTTTATATTTAGTTCATTCATAAATAATTGCGCATATAAAACTTGACATTGTAGAAAAATCACCTATTTTCTTAAAAAATGATTTATAATTACATTAATGGAGATATAATTTCTGATACTTGTTTTTTCATGACAAACAAGTGTACTGTACTTATATTGTAGTGGTCTCGAACTGAGCTATTTTTGGCATATCACTTAATTTGATATTTCTACACCGGCAACGGTAGTGTACGTGAAACTGGATAATGAATAAGACCTTAATGTACCATATGCTCAGAAATAAATTCTCTTTATCTTTACTGTCGATACAACGTATTGTTTTTTTCGGCCAAAGAATCAGCATTGCCATTCAACGCGGCAATGCTGCCAGTGTTCTGGGCACATTTGCCATTGACAGCGATGTGGATTATTTTTTTGATGCCCAATGATTAATTTTGTTTTTATAAGCGTTTGTGCATAATTTCGTGTAAATTATTGTATATAGTTAGTTAAGTATTTATTATAGCAGCTGTAAAAATCTATATATGTTGAAAATTAAATAAAGCCACTTGACATTATTCCACGTATTGTCGACATGGTATAATGTCGATAAGTACCTACAACGTATTATCGATTTGGTGCACTGTCGATGTAGCGTAGGATCGATTTTGGGTACTGACGATTCATTCATTCATTCGTCGATGGAACGTTTTCGATACAGCGACTATCGATATTATGAACTAGACCCGTGCGGGTCACATCGGCTGCGTTCATTCAAAGCAAACATGTAGGTATTCATTTACAAAAATGTTCATCATCATCAGCCTATAGCGGTCTACTGCCAGTCAGTTGCCACTCCAAGTGCACGCCTTTCATTTCCGGCAACTCCCATCCATTATTAGAACTATAATTAAAAAAGACAAATCCCTACCTTATGAACCTAACTTAAATTTAAAAAGAAGAAAAGACTTAGTAGCAGATGTTCCCCAAACCAAAACTAAATTTGATGGCAACCAATTTAAAAAACGGTCTGCTCAGCTTTATAACAAATGTAATAGGGAAACTTACGTATACAATTTAAAACTAAATGAATGTAAAAAAAAAAATAGCTCAATGGATAAAACCGCTTAATTATGAGGAAACAGAGGCATTATTGTTATAAATACAATATGCTAACGATTAGATTCCTAAAAAGATTAGATTCCTTTATTATTTATATTTTTTTTATAATTGTTTTAAATAAACAAGTTTGTAGTTAATACCAACTATGTATGGAAGAGCGAAGTCTCCTAATACAGGCTTTATTAGCTTTAAAGGAGGCTCCAATCACTACCTAGTAATGTAAGAAAACTTGTTAAAACTAATAAACATTTTTTCATTTTTTCATCCATTTGCTACCAGCCACCGAAGATCAACAACGTTACTCTTAGATAGATATACTTGCTTACTCTGTTTTTTTTTTGTACTTATTTATTTTGTTTTTCTTTTTAATACCTATTATGGTTCCGTAGCCAAATGGCAACAAACGGAACCCTTATGGATTCGTCATGTCTGTCTGTTTGTCTGTCCGTCCGTATGTCACAGCCACTTTTCTCCGAAACTATAAGAAATATACTGTTGAAAATTGGTAAGTAGGTGTACTGTGTGAACCGCATTAAGATTTTCTCACAAAAAGAGAAAAAAAAACAATAATTTTTTGGGTTCCCCATACTACCTACTCAAACTCAAAAAAAAATTTTCAAACCCATACGTGGGCGTATCTATGGATTGGTCTTCAAAAATAATATTGAGGTTTCTTATATATTTTTTTCTACATTTAATAGTTTGCGCGAGAGACACTTCCAAAGTGGTAAATGTGTGTCCTGTAACTTCTAAAATAAGAGAATGCCAAACTAAAATAATATTTATGATGTACATTATCAAGCAAACTGGAAGTTTGCATGATAATGTACATCGAAAAATTGGTTTGAACGAGATCTAGTAAGTAGTTTTTTTTTAATATGTCATAAATCGGAAACCGCAATTTACCTTTCATTCAATCAACTCAAATATAAAAAAAATAAGGTTTATGGTACGGAACCCTTCGTGTGCGAGTCCGACTCGCACTTGGCCGGTTTTTAAATGACTAATAAACAAAGTGATCCGTAGGTACCTAATTTAAATTACAAACAAAGTGATCCTATAAGGGTTCCGTTTTTTCCTTTCAAGGTACCTACGCAACCCTAAAAACATGTAAAGAAACAAATCACCATAACGAACTACTCGAACACCATATCCTCCTACCGGAATCCAACAAGACGTTCACAGTGACAGCCCGAGCCCGACACATCTCCATCAAAAGAATTCAAATTAACATGCCTCGTATTACGAGGCACGCGAGGCGATCAATCGCATGTCTTTAAAGCCGCAGTTCGTTTCATTAGCAATCTAATTCTGTGTCCGTTTACAATTAACGGAGCTATCAATGCTTAACGAGCAATTTTGAGGATTTGAGGGCTGTGTTTTGAAGACAAACATACCTAAATTCCTAATCAGGCCTTTTCTTAACTTAGGCCCTATACAGAAAGAACGCTGACAGCCTACCAGCGCTTATAGGAACCGGTCCACGCTGGTAACCGGCGCAGGCATTTATATGAACAATCGCCGATAAGCGCCGAACGTTGCCGACCAGGGTGCTTACTCTGGAATATAATTCCGATAGATCGACATTGGTCAAACGTCAGTTGGTTGATTCAATGGTCAGGGATTGGCTAGACTCAGTGGAGTCTAGCCAATCCCTTACGTTTGACTGACAATTCCAATGTCGATCTATCGGAATTATATTCGAGAGTAAGCACCCAGTTCCGAAAATCTTCGACACGCGCCGGTCAGCGCTGGCGCCTTCACCATTTAAAATTAATAAACAACAAGCTTCAATCTGCTTGCTTTAGTATGGACCAGCGCCGATAAGCGCTGGTAGATCGGCGCCGGCTACCAGCTTTCCTTCTGTACACGGCCTTATACTGTGACAATGGCGCTCGGCGATTCCGGGTTCGGTTTGATAACGTTTTGAAATAGTCAACAAAAAGTTTGCGTTATGAGTCGACTAAGCAGTGGCATAATTACTGCAGCTACATTTATTTATTTATTTATTCACAAAATCCACAGCTCTTTAACAATTTTACTTAAAATAAACAAACCGATCTTACAGCCAATTACGAATTTACAATCTATTAACCATTGTATGCATCAGAAACAAACAGAATGGAACAGAACAGAATCAAACAGAATGACATGCTAGCACCATCTAAGCATATGTGCGTGTGTGGTGTGGTGTGAGTGGATGTGTTGTGTAGGAGTGTGTGTGAAGAGTTGAAGTGGTGTGTGGAATACCTTTAACAACAACTAGTTACATGGCGCAATGCCCCAAGGATAGGGCTATATAAGTGTCCGGACCCCCATTTGGGTACCTAATACCAATTTACGCGGCTTGATGCAAAGGCTGAATTAAAATGTTGATTTATAATTTTAAGTAGAAGGAATGAAAAAATATAGGCAGGTAAAAATAGGTCCTAAATAAGTTTATATCCTAATTCCTATCGCACGAAGTTCATAAATTCACTAACAATGAGAATTAAACAGATCCACTTAATATATATTTTTATTACCTACCTTCGCAACTAATTTTGATGCTAGCCATATAGTGAATTTTAGGCTTTTAATCCATCATTATTTGTCAGCCCTATTCCCAAGCTGTCAAAGTGATTGATGCAAATGGGCGGGAATTTTGACGTTTGTTTTGGCGCGAACAGATCGAGGCGCGTTTGTTTCAGACACAAGTATTTAGTACAATCGATGGCTAATTTATTTTTAGTGATTTTAAAATCGTGTGTCACCGTTTAGGACTTGATTTTGTAGATAGGTAGTAGAGCTAACAAAATTGGCCACTGGATTTGTCTATCTAAACTTCTATTATGAAGACGTTCTTTTGGTAAAAATCTATTTTTAGGGTTCCGTACACAAAGGGTAACCCCTATTACTAAGCCTCCGCTGTCCGTCCGTCTGTCTGTCAGCGGGTTTCTATCTCAAGAACCGTAATAGATAGACAGTCGAAATTTTCACAGATTGTGTATTTCTATTGCCGCTATAGCAACAAATAATAAAAAAATAAGGTTTTATGGTACGGAACTCTTTGTGTGCGAGTCCGACTCGCACTTGGCTGGTTTTTTAAGGTTCCGAATATCCGTAAAAAACGGAACCCTTATAGGATCACTCGGGTGTCTGTCTGTCTGCCCGTCTGTCACAGCTAGTTTTCTCCGGATCTACTGGACCAATTCTGTTGAAATTTGGTATACATATATAATTTTGTGACCCAAACACGGACGCATTGCGTAAATTATTAAATTTTGAGTATTTTCTAGTTTTTCCCCTAAAAGTGAACCCTGACGGGGTTTCACGATCAAACTAGAAAATCCAAAAAAAAATGTTTTTCTAACTGTATCGTGTCACATATCAAATAAAAGAGCATAGTGTTACAGTGAGGGTTTTAATTATAATTTATTCATAATTTTAAAATAAATAATTTTGAAGTTATTCAAGAAATTAAACCAAAAATAACCATTCCCCCCCTTATATCCGAAACCACCGAGCCTAAATTTTTGAAAAAAATGCAGAGAATAGTTCTATACCTAAATATAACAGGAAAACCTATAAGAAGTCTGTAGGGTTAACATAACATATCAAATAATTAAATTGGTTCGAAATTATTTCGCCACAGCATCTGATCCGATATAATGACCTACGTGTAGACCCATTTCCTGAATTAGTTATCCAGGTTCCGATCCTCAAAAGCAAAAATGGCAACCTTATTGTTCCTACCTATCTATTCGGTGTTCGTCTGTCTTTAAAAACACTTTCTTAGGAAAGCGTGGAGGTATCAAGATGAAGTTAATGTCAGATAAGTACGAAGGTACATTAGTCTCTTTTTTTAAGGATGGGAAATCATCAAATGACTCCTCCCGCTCTGGGTACAGCAGGAGGGAGTGTCAGACTCTTACTGACTAAAACCCATCCGTGTTCCTCCTCGTACCCTTTGCGTTCCAGGGCCGCGGCGTCTCTTTCGAACGGGTTTTTTTTTTTTTTTTCGATGTCCACTCGCAGTTTCAACCCTAGAGGTTGTCAACTACTGAACCGGACTTGCCTGTTTGGGCCTCAGAAATTTAAGGCCCCCAGCCGAGGCTACAAAATTTATATATATTAAAACTCCGCTCGCTGAGGGCACCCCCTGTGGGGTACGGACCTCGGCTCAACGGCGTCGTTTAGGGGGGTCTTTCGAACGGCTTCGGCATCCCGTACTTATATTAGTCCCTTGGAGTTGGACTTTAAAAGTATAAAGAAAGGCAGTTTTCAGGGTTTTCAAAACTCCGGAACCCTACACTGTGTATGCGTGGGTTGACACTCCCGGTAATTTTTTTATTAACTCATTACTTATTAATTTCCCAGGCCACCTTAACAAAGCAACAAATCACTGAATATACTTAGCAAGTTAAACACAACTAATAAAACGTCACAACTCAACCAAAACGTCTGTGGCACAGCTGTCAGCCATTTTTAGATTCAAAGGCGCGAAAACACACCATTTCACGTCTCATTGACGTTTCGAAACGTAATTCACACTTGCAAGTAAAATGTTGCCACAGTAATAAACTGTCGCAAGCCATGCGTGTTGCCAGCGTCGAAAACAAATTGTTTAATTGCCACGTTTATTATTAGAGTGAGGATTTCTAATTAGGGCTGTTGACAATGTTAGTTGACGTCTGACGGAGTTTTAATTATGACACTGTAGAGTTTTTTTTTGTTTGGAGTCAGTGACTCATGGTTAAGCGTTTAATTTTTTTTTTATGTTTTGTACTAGGTACGTGTGGCGTACTGAGATGAAAATTAATAGAGAAGTATGGTAGGGGAAGACATGTTGCGCTGACTCCGACATAATTGGAACTAAAAACCGGCCAAGTGCGAGCCGGACTCGCACACGAAGGGTTCCGTACCATAAACCTCAATTTTTATTATTTTTTGTAATAGCGGCAATAGAAATGCACAATCTGTGAAAATTTCAACTGTCTAACCTATAACGGTTCTCGAGATAGGGTTCCATTGGTTACCCTTTGGGTAAGGAACCCTAAAAAGAGAATGGTGTTTAGTCAGAGAAAATAGATTACCTACTTACTAGGATTTTTTCTGCAGCTGGGCCAGTCTTCTAGCGCAGTGGCAAAGTATTTTTTTAATAAGGGGATAACGGATTTTAGCACAATGGTAGAGTGCTATCCTACTACGGTGATCGTGACTTCGAAATGTTTTCAACTAACTTCTGCCAGTGACTTCGCCCGCGGGGTATTCGGAAATTATCCTAAGAGAGTAAACACCTGAGATGAAAAGTATCTAAGTATACTATGACCTATTTCATCCAGAACATGGTCTATCCGCGTGCCATGGTACATCCAAATCCGTTCAGCCGTTAAGACGTGTTGAGGTAACAAAAAACTTTAACAAAAAATAAAACCGACTTCCATAAACAAAACACTTATTATTTTATTTTACGTTAAAGTTATTTTATACTTTGTAGTGTTTTGTATTTTGGAAATCGGTTTTATTTTTTATAAAAAAGTTTTTATTTTTTACTTTTTGGTAGTACCTGCGTACCACTAGAAAGTGAAACCACAGACACAGCGTACCGGCGTGATGTTATTTTATGAACTGGTGTAAACAATCAACAGGCATGCGATTTCAGAAATTCCGATCCATCTGCTATCATTGATTGAAGAGTTCCGTTGCCTACCTCCGAAGTTCTTCATCAGATCTTCACCAAATTAAAATGGGACCAATCCGGAAAAATACTCTTCAAACAAAAAAAAAAAAAATCATCCAAATCGGTTAAAAATTGGCGAAAATATCGCTGAACAAACATTTTTCATGGGATCCCATTATCTGATCCTTACTTACTACTCTGTCAAGAAAGTACCGGGAAAAGATCAATAATACACAAAATGTCTATTATTCATCCAAATTTATTTTATCACCTTCAAAGTATGCTCCTTTAGAAACGATACACTTGCGCCAACGAATAATCCATTCATCAAAACATTTTTTAAACGCTGCTTCCGGAATTGAGTTCAGTTCTCGCCGCGAATTCTCCTTTATGTCTTCTATCGATTGAAAACGGGTGCCACGAAGTGGTAATTTGAGTTTAGGAAAAAGAAAAAAGTCAGCAGGAGCCATATCTGGTGAATATGGTGGTTGCTGGATGGTATTTGTTGAGTGTTTGGTTAAAAATTCGTTCACAATGATAGCCTTGTGCGAAGGCGCATTGTCGTGGTGCAAAATCCAAGAATTTTCTTTCCACAAATCTGGCCTTTTTCGTCGAATTTGCTCTCTTAAACGCCGCATAACGCTCAAATAATATTCTTTATTTACCGTTAGACCTTCCGGTAAGAATTCAGAGTGCACAACACCGCGATAGTCAAAGAAAACAGTCAACATGACTTTGACTTTTGATCGACTTTGGCGTGGTTTTTTCGGTTTCGGTTCAGTTGGATGGCGCCACTCCGAAGCTTGTTGACTAGTTTGCATGTCAAACTCGTAAACCCACGTCTCGTCACCAGTAACAATGCGTTTCATGAATGTTGGGTCCGAACTGACTCGTTCTAGCATGTCCTCAGCGACTTTCATGCAATTGAGTTTTTGGAGAAAATTCAGATCTTTTGGGACTAGCCGAGCAGCAACATGTTTCATACCCAAATGATTAGTTAAAATGGTACGGATCGACTCGTGAGATACAGAAAGTTCGGCGGCTATCTCTCTCAGAGTTGAATGGGGATTTTCAGTCACTATTTCCTTCACTTTTGCGATGTTAACTTCAGTTGCAGACGTTGACGGCCTACCAGAGCGAGGCAAATCTTCCATCACATCTCGACCGCTTTTGAACGCTTTGAACCACTCATAAAGCACGAGTTTTTGATAAAGTCGATTCACCGTAAGCCTTCTGTAACATTTTCAGTGACTCCGAACACGAAATGCCATTGGCGATGCAAAATTTAAGACAAACTCTTTGTTCGTTATTTTTGTCCATTATGAAATTCGCAATACACACTATATATGATATTACTAAAACCAGCACTGTATTTAATATAAATAACAGATGCAACTCAAACTCCGCGCCAAAATGGAAAACAGTTGTGCCAATCTAACAACTGCAAAAAAAACAAAAATTTGAATATGGAACCATAAACAAATCATCCGTTCCCGATACTTTTTTGACTGAATGTATACCTTCCATCATCAGCTCAACAACATGAGATGATGATTATCAGGCACAAATATCTGAATTGCGTTAGAAAGTTTATGAAAAACAGTATATGTGCCTATAAAATTTAAGGGTTTCTCTCGATTTTCATGGGATTCAATCATCAGATTCTGACTTGGTGAGAATGGGACCAACCCAGGAGTATAGGCTTTCGAATAAAAAAAAAAATAATTCCAGAATTGGCGAAGAAATCTAAAAGAAAAAAAAAGATACCGCCGAACAAAGAACCTCCTCCTTTTTGAAGAAGTCGGTTAAAAAGATAAACAGATAGACATTTATACTTAAAAGGATGAATTACGGATGATGATCTGTCTAGGTATATTCATAAGAGCAGTGGTTGCCCGGTGGTAACAAACGTGACTTACGAGTGAGTTCAAATTCTAACACTCTCAAACAAAACTATATTGCGGGCCATACACGTTCCGAAAATTTCAAACAGGTTGGTTCGAACTCTTTGATCAAATTGATCAATTGATCAAACAGTTAACTCTGTAGTCTTTTGGTTCTGGTGCGGATTGGTTGATGTTACAATACATATTGCAACATCAATAACAATTTTTTACATCCACCAATCCGCTCCGTGGCCGCGTGCTTGACAATAGGACAAAGTACCTCTTTTCTAGGTACCTACTCAGTTGTTAGTATCGGACAGCACCTGGCAGTAATTTGCTAGAGACAGACGACAAACGAATTTTTAACGTTTTCCTTTGATACTTTGTAGTAAATAGCTACATATGTTCCCCTAGAATGAACTGGTGACAGCGTTACCGGCAATAAATTCCAGCTTATGACACATTTGTCTTAATGGATGCCAGACAGTTCAAACTGTTTGAGCTGTAAGCTTTAAGGCCTATGTGCCTCGAGTTTTGCGGGCAGCGGAGCTGCGGCGGCGGCGGCGGCGGTGTGGGAGCGGGGTGGGCAACGTAGACCTGTTTTTGAAACCAGACCGGGCAGATCGCGCGGCACTATAGCGGCGTAGTGTTGTGTTAGTGGTTGTGTCGTCGAGATATTTGTTTTTATTCGCGAACGTCATGTCTGAACAACGGCGACAGCATTGTTTTGATTCAGTCTTAACGCTCGATTTATTGTGGGCAAAAGAAGAAAATAAATTGCACAACACTGCAATGCAGACGCACGGGCGGTCACTGCTCGACTGGCGCGCATTACTCGTTGCCCGCCCTCGCGGCGCTGCCACGCTGCTCTTTTCGAGGGTCGGTCCATTTAATTTTACACATTAGATCCCGCCGCTCCTGCGCCACCGCCGCAGCCACCCCGCTGCCCACAAAACTCGAGGCAGAGGCCTAAGTGACGCTTTGGAAGTACTTTCATTGTGCGTACAACTAAGGAGCGGTTTTACCTGCCGGAGTCTGTTTCCTGATAGCTACAACCTGGATGTCTTTAATCTATGAGTGAACAGGTTATATCAGGTTCTAGACACGTTACCACGGTTTGAGATTGTGGTTAAACGCGAGAGTTCTAGGCAAGCGTGCGTTATCGTTGAACACAGCATCAGGTGAGATTGTGGTCAAACGCGAGAGTTCTAGGCAAGCGTGCGTCATCGTTGACCACAACATCAGGTGAGATTGTGGTCAAACGCGAGAGTTCTAGGCAAGCGTGCGTTATCGTTGACCGCATAGCATCATGTGAGATTGTGGTCAAACGCGAGGGTTCTAGGCAAGCGTGCGTTATCGTTGACCACAGCATCAGGTGAGATTGTGGTCAAACGCGAGAGTTCTAGGCAAGCGTGCGTTATCGTTGACCACAGCATCAAGTGAAATTGTGGTCAAACGCGAGAGTTCTAGGCAAGCGTGCGTTATCGTTGACCACAGCATCAAGTGAAATTGTGGTCAAAGGCGAGAGTTCTAGTCAAGCGTGCGTTATCGTTGACCACAACATCAGGTGAGATTGTGGTCAAACGCGAGAGTTCTAGGCAAACGTGCCTCATCGTTGACCACAGCATCAGGTGAGATGGTGGGCAAACGCGAGCCAGTCTATTTTTTTTAAACAAATAATTTACTTCATCATCATATCAGCCGAAAGACGTCCAAAGCTGGGCATAGGCCTCCCCAAAGTGTCGCCAAAACGACCGGTCCTGCGTGTCTCGCATCCATCGGCTACCCGCGACCTTCACCAGGTCATCGGTCCAACTTATGGGAAGCCTTCTAACGTTGCGTCCTCCGGTACGCGGTCGCCACTCCAGAACTTTTCGGTCCCATCGACCTTCTGTGAGCAATGTGCCCTGCCCACTGCCACTTTAGTTTGGCGATCCTTCGGAATAAATTACTTAGGTTTATATTTTACGATTTTGAAGCCGAGTTATGTTCAGCTTCCAGTAGTTATAATTATTATTCATAGGATGCAGTGAATACCAGTATTTTACACGGAGCGACCTATCTGACATCCACTGCTCAGTAATAAACAAGAACAATTATAATCATGTGGGAGTACGTGTATTCTTTGGCAAACTGAACGCAATATTACGTTAGATAGTATTCAGGTTACATCTGGAGTAGTTTACTACACGGACCTTGTAGAAACCAGAGCATATTTCCGTGCGTTCAAGCGATTTTGCCATACCTATTACTGGAATTAAAAGTAGCTAAAAATTAATGACCCATTAGTTTTAGTGTTAATATATAATCTGTGGTGGTCCACCTGTTTTATATGTCCCTTGGTGCCTATTGGCCCAGCTCTATTCTGCCTCCTGCTGGATAAGGAGGGAAGTGAAAATTATCTATATTTTTTTCCTGCTCCTTCGCTGTACTTTTCTGATTAATTTCGTTGTGGGATCCAAGACAGTTGAATCGTTTCTCCGGGAATCGTCGGGCTTCATTGTCTCGGCGTTATTCTGGTAGTGGCCACTGTTGATTCTGGTGTGCAGGAGTTGCAGTGCTTGAGAATGTGTGGCGGGCTTGTCCCAAAAAAAAAGTCCACTGCACTGAGCAGTGGACTAAAGGACTAAAAAGTCTTAAAAAGCCCTAGTAGGCTGTATTATTTTTCAGGTAAGCTGTATTTTTAGGGTTCCGTACCCAAAGGGTAACTTCCAAAACCCTATTACTAAGCCTCCACTGTCCTTTTTCCGTCTGTCTGCCAGCGGGTTGTATCTCATGAACCGTAACAGGTAGACAGTTGAAATTTTCACAGATTGTGTATTTCTATTGCCGCTATAAAAACAATAATAAAAATTTAGCTTTATGGTACAGAACTCTTCGTGTGCGAGTGCGGCACTTGGCCGGTTTATTTTTGATGATCTTAGTAGGTAACACGGTAATTATACATCAAAATTAAATTTACTGGCTCATATGGGTATCTACCCATAAGGGATAATATCACCCTTTACAAATCCACCCTCACCATAGTGTAAGCCTGATTTAAAAGATCGATTGAATTTAAACAACGCATGGGGTGACTCCAACAATTGTTGACCCTTTGTTTTTTGCGCTCGATTTAATTTGTCGCTTGTGATGTGAGTAACGCACTTGACTTGAATCAGCGTGACGCTACGGATGAAAGAAAAATTGGTCTTTATTGCGAAATGTCTTGAGATTGAGAGAAAAACATACAAATCGAAATATTGGATTAACAATTGAAATAAGCAAAAATGTTCATAAAATAAAAACCACCAAACCAAACTGAATTAATTTTTTGAGGGAACTAATGGCCAGTATTCCGCATCGAATTAAAAAAGAATCACAGAAATCGGATCAGAAACCTCGAAGTAATCGATGTACATACATAAAAAAATATCCACCGAATAGAAAACTTCCTCCTTTTTTGGAAGTTGGTTAAAACGGAACATAGTTTGTTTGGAGTTCTGTAATTTAAAGAATTAGGTGGAATGAGAATAACTAAAAATCATTGAAACAATTTTTCAAGGATAATAAGCAAATAATTTGTACCAGAAGACGTCGACTCGTCTTACGCCTCCCTCATAATTGACAAGTCCTTTCACTGTGCGTCTCGCACCCACAGCATTACCAGGAAGTAACTCCACCTAGTGGGAGAACATCTAACGTGGCAACCAAGGGGTATTGTAGTTAGGGTAGGTTAGGGTGGGTAGGTTGGGTAGGCTCGGGAGGAAGCACGGCTCCCTGTCTTTTCGGGCGACGCAGGTGCTCTCGGGGCATGGCTGCTTCGGGAAGTACCTGTGTCGCATGACAAGGAAGCCGGACTCTCGGTGCCATCACTGCACCGACTGTCGGGAGGACACATCGCAGCACACACTGGCAGAGTGTGCTGCATGGGAGGAGCAGCGCCGTGCCCTCGTATCCGAAGTGGGACCCGACCTGTCGCTGCCGGCCGTCGCTCGTTCGATGGTCGGGAGCGCCGAGTCATGGAATGCGGTGATCTCCTTCTGCGAAATCGTAATTTCGCAGAAGAGGGCTACGGAGAGGGAGAGGGAGGCCGTGGCCACTCTCCCGTGCCTTAGCAGGCGAACCGGGCGTCGGCGGAGGGCGGACAACGCCGTCTTCCAGCCCCCGTAGAAAGGTCCGGAGGGACGGTGGACTCGGGGTCGTCCGCCGCCCCCAATCCAGCAGGACCCGAGACGGTGGCGCGTATTGTTCCAGACGCGCCCCTACTGGACGTTGCGGGGGGACCTTGCTCCTCCCGTTGGCCTGAGGTGGCCCGTACGCGGGCAATAGCCGGGGATTATGGAAGGCGTAGCTCTCACAATCCTCGGTCAAGTGAAAGATGGAACACCGGGGTGGTTTTTAGTCAGTAAGAGTCTGATAGACCCCTTCGCCCGCCCCAGGCGAGGGACATCCATGAGGATTTTCCACCCCGGCAAAAAAAAAAAGGGGTAGGTTGGGTCTCCGAAGCTCGCATAGAGAAAATTTTAAATTATTTTATGTGAAGGAAGTTTATGTAAAGATTACAGGAAAAATAAAAGATGACTATTTATGAAATCATTAACGAAAATTATATTAGTTCCACTAGCGGTCAAAGGATGGCGCTGATTTAAAACTGCAATAAACATCTCAGTGACGAATTCTTGACGAATATAGGCCTAGCTAATGAAAATTTAAAAAAAATCACGTTTTATATGATGGTAAGGAACCCTCGGTGCGCGAGTACGACTTGCTCTTGACCGGTTTTTTGGATAGGAAATCATCAAATAACTTCTCCCGCTCTGGCCGGAGTTGGGGGAGAGTCAGACTCTTACTGCCCGTGTTTCTTCAAATGCCCTTTGCGTTCCAGGGCCACGGTAAAGCCTACACCACTCGCAAAGTTGATCGAAGTTGAGCGAATACGATAGTGTAGAGGAGCACTTCGCTTCGCCTCGTGCAACTCCGCCTCGCCACGGGCGATTTCCAGTCGTTGTCGGTTTTTGCGCCCGAGTCAAAGGACTCGAAGTGACTCGAAGCATCCACGAAGCGTCTTACTACACCACTCGGCTCACTTCAGTTCGCGTCGAGTCGTGATAAATACGCACGTATTTAAAGTACACGAGAGTAAAAATTGCAACGACAGCTGCCACTTGAACGTTATCCATGATGCCTATCGTGCAGGCGCCGGGCGACAGAGCTCCTCGCGAGGTTGCACGAGTGTGTAGTCACGTAATTCGGACTTCGGTCGACTTCGTAGAGTACTTCGTCCAAATAACTTCGCGAGTAGTCTAGTGGAGACTTTACTCTTGCGATAAATTCTGCAACCACCTTACAAATATACTAGGTACTAAGTATAGACCACACAGCACCCGCCTTGTGTTTGCGAATAGAATTCTAATTCGAACTGTTATTGATGGCGTGACTGACAATGAATCGACGCTCAAGCGCACCTCAACCCGCTCATTATCGAATTACATATTGATCACGGAAATTACTGCATAGAACTACTAAGGGAAAGCCTTGGAAGAGAGTACAATTTCGACACGCTTTTTTTTAAGTATAACCTCATATTTCAGGATAACTTTAACATAGGTATTGAAGTGAGAACTCAAGCTGCTCCGCAGTATTTTATATTCAAATTTAAAACACATATTGTAAATCAAGTTTTATTTTCACACCAAGTTTCCCGCCAAATCAACCAATTTTATTGTGCAAAAGCTGAAATGAAACAGCTCTCCCCAACGAGGGTTCCTGAACAAAAACTTCGACCATCAATTACATACCGATCTTCCGTTCTCAGAAAGCAAGTTAAGACCATCTGATTGTCTAGTAGTTACGGAAAGTCGAAAGCCAGAAAATCTGACATCAGTCTTGACAAATGATAACTTTTTCCACAGTTATTGAGTTGTGGAGGTCAGACAGGTAGTAGCTCCATATAAAATAGTAGCTGTACTTATCTGGTAAGAATAGATTTCGACCCAAATACTGTTTTGAAATGGCTATGCGAGCTCGTGACTAGATAATAACAGCCGCACGGGTCGATCGTCAAGGTTAAGCAACGCTTGCCAAGGTTGGTCTGTGGATGGGTGACCATCTTAACATAGCGAGTTTCCTCCGTGCCTCGGAAAGCACGTTAAGCCGTTGGTCCCAGCTGTCATTTGTAGATCTTTGGCAGTCGTTACGGATTGTCAGAAGCCAGTTAATCTGACTCCAGTTTTGCCATGAAATACCGTGTTACCCAGTTACAGGGTTGTGGAGGTCAGGTAGGCAGCTGCTTCGTGTAAAATACTGGTATTCGGCTAAATCCGGTTTGACTGGAAGCCGACCCCAATATAGTGTGGAAAAGGCTAGGCAGATTATGATGATGACTGTTGAAAAGGCTGGCAGATTGATAGAAAATGTACGTTACCTACCTGACCTGACCACAGGAGCGTAGTCGCAAAAGAATAAGTTTCAAACATAAAATCCTACCATCCAATGATGACACGTCTACCATACTCCTCAGTCTACATGACAAAACAAACAGAACCCCACAGTTTGCGGCACAAATAACACGTATTGAGCTATGAGCCATGAGCACCCATCAATTATAGCCTCATGAGTGCCGCCGAGTGGACTGAGAGGGGGTTGGTCGCCAATGTGGGGGTTGTTTGGACCAATGTTTCCAGTGGCATTGTTTTCAGTAAGGAGTCGATTTTGAATATGAGGCATATACTTTTCTGCCCGGTCTGCATGACCTCAGAACCCGTCACCTCAATGACAAAGCTATCCAGGGGGCTACCGTGGCGCTTAGGTTCAGAGGAAATGAACCATTTGAATCGTGCACAAGTTTGCGTGTAGTAGTTGGCCTATAAGTATGTGAAATAAAATACTTACTTACACCTGTATTCACAAACAATACTTATCTCTGTAAAGTAGCAACGCTATGCGAAATAAAGCATTTCTCACGGCGTTGCATATGGCAAGCCATAAACAATATTCAAACGACCCTTGACTAAGCAAACGCACTGCGTTGAATAGAGCTCTGTGATTGGTTCGTTTGTGTTGCGTAGTTCACTTCGCTGCTTGACCTTTATTTCTAGGTCTTCATCTATCAGTGGTAACATATCATGGTAACACATCTTTGGAAAACCTGTACCGTCGTCTAAATTCATCCAAACTATAATAATCAAAAGGATTTTGGAAACCCCGTATCACTTTTCTACAATTTATTGTGCTTCTCTCATTGATATAATTATCAAGTAGTCTTCACTAATATAATCCATTGTAAAAGGCCGCTATTAAAATGGAAAATTATCACAAACAGTAAAATCTAACCCCGAAAAATATTTCTCGTAACACATAATAGACCACAGAGAATCAAGAGACACTAGCTATACGTTGCTTAAAACAGCTAGCAGGCTACCTTAGCTGTGCGTTCATTCTAAGGGACGCATAGTGCTAGCCGCCACTTAAGTATTGTCTATGAATAAGTTTTAGGGGCCCTGTGCGCTCGCGCGCAATGTGAGACCTCATAGTAACGTTTGTGAATACGGGTGTTAGTCTTTTCTACTAAGACGAAATAAGGAATTAAAAATAACTTTTGACAGTGCCACTGTAGGAAGTAAATACAAGATAAAAGAAACATTCAAGAGCACTGTCGATTAATAACAAAGATTTTTTTAATTTTAATCATAATCGAGCTTTATTACCAAATAGTCGACCCGCGCAACTACGTCTGCTCCGCTTTTATTGGTGGTATAAAGCCTATAGCCTACCTCGATAAATAGGCTATCTAACACTGAAAGAATTTTTCAAATCTGGTGGGCTACTCTCTAAGCCCGAAGTTCGTAATTTCTGGCTTAGTTGCGGGCGTATTCTACTCCGAATCACCTAACCACTAAGAATTAATGACAACATGGTTTGTCAGTTACTGTCAAATCGTGTTGTCATTCATTCTTAGTTCTGATTCGGGACTATTTGTACCTAAGTCCGTAGGTGATACGGAGTAGAATATACCCCGAAACTACGGCTTAGAGAGTAGCCCCCCAGACCGGTAGTTCCTGAGATTAGCGCGTTCAAGCAAACAAACTCTTCAGCTTTAGAAGTATAGATAAAAAAAGTCTTTCATCTAATGAAAATTATTCTCCCAGACTAAAAACATTGGCCCAAACATTCGCCCCAATAATGACAGATCAATATTAATTCGATAATATGCTACAATTTGCCGGTAATTGCCACATACACCCCACTGTTACGAGGTACCCATTAGTTTCATTATACGTTCCTAATGTTTACTTTTTCAAGTGTATGTTTGTTTTTTGGTTGATAAGTTTATAATCTACCAATATCTACTACTACTAACTTCTTTCTGCCAGTATTTTTGTACCTATGGTTGGACTTCAGAATTGAAACCAGAGAAAAGTATCTTTACTTATATTTAAAGCTCAAGAGTTGGTTTGTTTTACTTGAACGCGCTAATTTCAGGAACTACTGGTCCGATTTGAAAAATTATTTCAGTGTTAGATAGCCCATTTATTGAGGAAGGCTATAGGCTAATATATCTAATATATCATCCCGGTAAGACCAATAGGAGCGGAGCAGACGAAGTTGCGCGGGCCAACAAGTACCTAAATAAATTGTTCATGGTAGTACTTAGTAATTCAGCACCGGAAATTTTACTTCTTCATGATTCTGGTCTCCTGGTAGCTTGTGGGTCGTCACTGCACTGCTCATAATTCCCGCTCCGGAAGTTATCCGTCAGGATTCTGGTCTGCTGGTGATTTCAGTCTTTACCGCTCATCCATCCAGCCATCTCCGAATTTCCGCTTTCTCCTCAGTTTCCGGTAATCGGGAATATGCATGAAAAACATATTTATCATCTATACAGTTTAATTAAAAATATACAAATATTAACAGTGAAAATAGAATCAAAATTACTCGAAAAACGAAGGAGATATAATTATTTTAAACAAATATATCTGTCCCTCTCGCTAAAACGCTGTTTTCGATAGCAGCTGTATAGGCGTCATAGACGATGACGTAAAAGTTTTCATCGGACTTCTTTTTCAAATTGTAATCTTTGAAGCTTTATAACTTCATCGCTGATGAAGGTATTTAAAAAATAAGTTCACTATTGTTTACTAGAGCTAATAAGTATTTCATTTTGCAAATAAAAAAGTCGCATGCATATTCCCTATTCTTGCCATACATTGTTTACATAAATATGAATTCGATGTCGCTAGTGATATACCTAGATAGCAGCTCAAGTAAATTTTCCATAGGTTCTTAATTATAAGCTGGAAAGCGTCGGCTATTGCCCAGCTTTGGGACAACACAGGCTAACTATAAAAACAATATGACGACTTGAAGAGTTCATTTTCATTTGCGTAGTAAATTAAACAGTGCTCAGAGATATCAAATACAGCTGTGTTATAAAGCAGTTTAATTTAGGGCCAACTGATTGTACCTAAGTTTCAAGCAGTCAAAATATTCATCTAAAAAACGTTGAGCATCCCATAACATTCGGTATTTTATTTTCACACGTCGCAACACTAAATTAAATTAGCGTAAAACCATCTCAACCGCAACACTAAATAATTTGTAAACACATCTTCAAAAATATTCCAATCATTTTTTTCTTGTCTTCAAAATGGCGTCGCATCGTTTCGTTTCGCGCCATAAATCCTGACGTTATTAATTATCCCATTAGTGAAGATGGCCAGTTTGGGATGAGCTCTTGATATGTTGTTAAAGATTATTTATAGGAGACCACCCTTAATGGTGGTTTTGTTACTTTGAAAGTACGATGAGTGAATGAAAATATTGTGGCATTAGATTCTTTTGTAAATTAATGGATGGGAAACGACTGTCATTTGAGCTTTCTGTGGTTGATAAGCAGGCCATATTTTTGGTAGGTTTTTTTTTGTCGATGGCCATTCGCAGTTTCAGCCCTAGAGGGTTGTCAACTACTAAACCGGACTTGCCTGTGTGGGCCTCAAATGAATTTAAGGCCCCCAGCCGAGTCTACTTTTGGTAGGTAGTACACCAAATTCTAGATCTAGTGATGTGTTTACGCGAGTATAAGAAACATAGACATAGACCATTAAAGCAGAGGCTTGATACATTCGAAATGGGGTGCTGGAGGCGGATTCTGAGAATCCTTTCGCCCACCAAACGCACGAAAGTGTCAATCCTCTCACAACTGAAGATTAGAGCGTCTACCTACAACTTGATATCAACGTGTAGGCAAACTCTGCTAGAATTGATCATCGATTCATCGTTAGGAATACACGGAGTGAAAAAGACCCAGAGGCCGCTCACCAAGTAGATGGCCCAGCTCAAAGAAGCTGAAACTTTTTGAGTGTTTGACAAACCTTCACAAAATAATCCTTAAAGAAGTCAACCATAAAATATAACCAAAACATAATCAGATTACAATTCAAAATACCTACCCACTTCCCCAACCACTTGAATCTCAAAGATTGTCAACATTTAAGATCAAAGCCAAGCAGAGGGTAGCTCAAGACATACTGGTCGATTTTAATGGGTCGTGTCATTTTGCGAGCGTGCGTTAAGTAAAACGGAACGCGGCCGGAAGCCACGCCCCTTCCGCCGCGCTGTCATCGTGACAGCGCGCCAAATTACATGCCACAGATTATGTTGTGGTTTCAAGTTTGCGGAAAAGAGGTTTGAAATCTAGTTGTCTGCTATATTTTGGTTTTTGAACCACTATGTGTCCCTATATCACCGGATAATTGCAAACTCCGTCATATCATAAAATATCTTGAGAAATTGTAAACTCTCGTTAAAGTGTCAATTATGAACATTTCTTCTCGATTTTTGATACGATTCTCGCCACGGGTGTTTTGGTAGCACGTGTGTCTAGAGTTTTTTTTTTAGCTTTCCGTGTGATTGTGGTTACTTTTGGATCTTGTTATAGTTTAGTTGTGTTGTTCTTGTGTTCGTAAACAGGTGTGTATAGTGTTTGTCGAATTTTATATTTGTTCCGTCCAAAATGGATAGGAATAAACCTCCTGATCCTGACCCTCCCGACATCCCAGCTTCCCTAACCCCTTTTCCTCCGACCCCGAACCCATTATCGCAATTTGCTGATGTTGTTTGTAGTGTCTCTGAGATGGATGTGTCACAATCCCAACAAAATTCACGCAAACGCCCCGTCCACGAAGAGTCTATTACCCCATCACCTCCAAGCAAACAGCAAAAAAGCCAAATAGGCCGTTTAAAGTATTCGGTTATGGATAAAGCCCCTTACATAGTCCACGTTTCTCGCATTGAAACAAATTTAAATTCAGGCACCACACTCCACCCCGTAAATTTTGGCAAATTTTTAATTATAAACAACATAGCAAATGTAGTCCGTGGTGGAGTAAATAGAGTAGGTAGGAATCGCGTTTCTGTAGAGTTCACATCCCCTCAGGATGCTAACTCTTTCCTAGTTAACAGTCTGCTGACAAAACACAGTTACACTGCATCAATTCCTACTTACAATATCACAAGGATGGGTGTTGTCACCGGTGTTCCCTGTGATATTACTGAAGAGGAGGCCATAACGTATCTATCTGTACCTTCAGGATGTGGAAAAATTTTAAAAGTGCGTCGCATAAATAGGAAAGTGCAGAGAGAAGGTATAACGGAATGGAAACCAACTGAAACATGCGTTATTACATTCGACGGTCAAGTTTTACCAAAGAGGATTTTCTGTTGCTACACATCTCTTCCTGTAGAGCAATATATATATCCAACTGTCCAGTGCCGTAAATGTTGCAGATTCGGACATATCGCAAATTTATGCAGGTCAAAACCACGCTGCAGTAGATGTGGCCACGATCACCCCGGTGATGGTTGCAACATCTCTGAGAGCGAGGCATTTTGTGTTCTCTGTTCGGGGAATCACTTTGCTAATAGCAAGTCATGCCCCGAGCATGGTAGGCAGAAGGCCATCAAAACCGTTATGGCAGAAAAATGCATTTCGTATGCTGATGCTAGCAAAGTAGTTCCGTTGACATCAAGCAACTATGCTAACATCACTAGAACCCCTGTCTCTCACAGAAAAACTGTAACTCTAATGCCCAAGACCCATGCCCCACTTTCCCAATCCTACGACAAAGCTGCCCATCAACATATAGTTAGTGTTCCCCAACCTTCACAGCCTAATGGCTGTGCGCTAAATAATAACCATGTCCCCCCCAGTAATACTGAATCTGTTATTGATATTTTAATAAAACTTATACCAGTTATTATCTCTTCATCTTCCAGTAATTCAAGATCACCGTCCAACGTTGCCGATCAACTTATTTCCCTTCTCTTACATTTTAAAAATGGCGTCTCGCCAAGTATTCCTTCAGTGGAATGTGAGGAGCGTGTGGCATAAAAAGCACGACCTCATATTCCTTTTCAACAAGTACAAGCCATTGGTTTGTTCCATTGCTGAGACTTGGCTCACCCCAAATCTCAGCTTCCGCATGCCACATTACAACATCCTTAGATGTGATAGACCCGATGGGTACGGAGGGTCGGCTCTATTCATTAATAATCATGTCCCATTTTCCCCCATTTCATTGCCCTCACTCCAGGATAATTTGAGCATTACAGCAGGAAAGGTAGAGGGCATCACCGTGCTTTCAATTTATATTGCCCACCCTCACCCTGATTTTTTAGTTATTTTAAAAAACATTTTTTCTAATGTCCATGGTCCGTTACTCGTCATGGGTGATTTTAACTGTCATCACTACAGATGGGGATCGGAACGCTGTGATGCCTTCGGCGTGGCTCTGGTGGAGATTTTAGATGACCTAGACCTATGCGTTTTGAACAATGGTTGTCCAACTCGTAGGACCCCTCCAGGGCAGCAGAAGAGTTGTGTCGACCTCACATTCTGTTCGGTTGATCTGGCAACATCAGCTCACTGGGAATGTACATCCTTGTCGCATGGTAGCGACCATTACCCTATTGTTATATCTTTAGCCAACAAGACTTATTTAGAAAAAACTTCTCCTCCACTTTTGAAATATAACCTGTCCAAACCAGATTGGACAAAATTTGTTTCACTATTGGAGGACAAAATTGACAATCTTCCAAATTTAAATTCATTTTTACCAGATACTACTGGTCACTGCCATGCCAAGAGCTGCTATGAGAGCTTTGTTTCAGCTGTTACCTCCAGTGCGGATTCTTGCTTTCCTTTAAAAAACAGTGCACGTAATAAAATCCCTTCACCTCCCTGGTGGGACCCAGAATGCACTTCTGTTGTGAGAGCAAGGAATGAGGCCGAGTTATGTTACAATGCGGCTATGAATACCGAAAATCTCTTGACATTCCTACAGAGTAATGCCAGAGCCAAACGTCTTCTTCGCAAGAAGAAACGTGCTGGTTGGGTAAAATACTGCACCGCCTTATCCCCCTCAACTCCAATCTCAGCAGTCTGGAAAAGTATCAACAGATTTAGGCGAGGGTGTTCCCCTTCAATCTCTTCACCCATAGCTAGGGAAACTGCTGAACGTTTTTTCGACAAAATTGCACCACCATATGTCCCACTCCCATCTGAATGTGAAAATGCTCCCCTTCCTAATGTTACAAACGATCCTCTTGATGCCCCATTCACCTTGCGTGAACTAAATGTGGTTCTCAGTCATGTCCGGGATTCAGCCCCTGGTATTGACGGTGTGCCATATTCTTTCATTCGTCATGCAGGTGAAAAGGCTAAACTTTACTTTCTGGAAATAATAAATTTTTGTTATAGTCATGGTTGGGTTCCGGACCAGTGGAAGTTACAAATTATTATTCCATTAGTGAAACCTGGCAAACATCCGGATGATCCGAATGGCCTTAGGCCAATTGCCTTATCTTCAGTCCTAGCCAAACTAATGGAACACCTTATTAAAAATCGTCTGGAGTGGATGGTAGAATCAAAAAACTTACTGCCGAATTTCCAATTTGGTTTTAGGAAAGGACTTAGCACAATGGACAGTGTCGGTGTCCTGATTACGGATATTCGTCTGGCCTTTTCAAAAAACCAATCCGTAGTCGCCTCTTTCCTCGACATTTCCTCTGCATATGACAACGTACTTCTTCCCCTTCTCAGGCAGAAATTGCAACAGCTGAGTCTTCCGGCCAAGATGATACAATGTATATGTGGTCTCCTTGTGTCCCGGTCGTTGGTTCTGAGAGTTCAGGGAGAGGAATTTGACGAGCGGCAGACGTGGAAGGGCCTCCCTCAGGGCTCTGTGCTCAGTCCGTTATTATATAATCTGTATACGGCCGATATTGGGTCCTGCCTTAATAATAATTGTCAGATCTTGCAATACGCCGATGACATAGTTTTGTATGTGACAGATTCCTCTATCGTTAACGCCGCCGATTCTCTATGCCTCTCTTTGGACTCTTTGAACCAGTGGCTTTTAAGCCATGGCCTGTCCCTTTCCGCTCCCAAAAGTTCGGCAGTAGTTTTCTCTCGGAAAAGACAGATCCCCCAGATTTCAGTGAGCATTTTAGACCATAACATTCCTATAGTTAATAAAGTAAAATTTTTAGGCGTTTTTTTAGACTCAAAATTATCAGGTAAACCACACATAAATTTCTTAGTCCAAAAATCTGAAAGAGTCATTTCAATTTTAAAAGCTCTTGCGGGTGTTTGGTGGGGAGCTCACCCCTACACCATGAAATTAGTGTACAATGCTTTAGTCCGTAGCGTTTTGGATTATGGAACATACCACCTGATTCCATGTAATAAAGGTGCTTTGGCGGGACTGGATAGGGTTCAGTCCAAGTGTCTTCGGATTATCTCTGGATGTATGAAGTCCTCTCCCATTAACGCATTGCAGGTTGAGTGCGCTGAACCTCCCCTGGCCCTAAGGCGGCAATATCTGGCCTCCCGTTTTTTGTCTAGACTTATTTCCAGAACATCCCATCCCCTCATACCAAGATTACGTGAGCTAGATAGTTTATGCAGTAGCTCAATCTATTGGAGGAATAAAGAAATTCCAATAATTTTAAAATCGTTTCGACAAATCCAAAATCTAGAGTGTCCGATTTCTCAGTGTCCTAAACTTCCTCTTTATAACTTTACTTACGAAGTTATCTGCTTCACACCAAAAATCGTTTATGATATTGGCATCTCCAAAAAATCCTCAGCAGCGAATTCGGCCTTCAATGCGGTGGTGGGCGAGCGATGGAATGGTTACCAACTATTTTTCACAGATGCTTCAAAATTTAAGGATGCTACTAACACTGGAGCTGCGGTTTATTATCAAAGCTCTAGAATAATTTTACAGTTTAAATGCCCTAAAGAGTCTTCCGTATTTACTGGTGAGTGTGTGGCTATACTAGAAGCTTGTCGTTTTATAGAGTCGCACTCTAACATTGAGAAGGCTGTTATTTTCACAGATTCTCTTAGCTGTTTGCAGGCCTTAGCTCAAAATCCCTTTAAAAGCAAGTTACACTCTCCTCTTATTTTAAAAATTAAAAAATCCTTGTTGTCCTGTGCTAACTGTCGAAAGGATGTTCAGTTAGTTTGGATACCTAGCCATTGTGGTATTAAGGGTAACGAATGTGTAGATGCCCTGGCTAAAGATGCGTGCACATCTGCTACGGCTGACCTGTCACATAATACACATCAATGTTATGACCTGCTGTCCCTCCCAAAACTGAATCTCCGATGTTCCTGGCAGGAGCAATGGAACGAGTCTAGCAAGAAAAAAGGCAGGTTTTTCTATGCTGTCCAACCTACTATAAATCCGAAACCCTGGTTCTTTGGTTTCAGGAAGGTCTCCAAAACCGTTGTATCTACTCTCTGCAGAATCCGTTTAGGTTTTTGCTGCACCCCTGTTTTTCTTCAAAAAATTCGCATACGCGACTCCTCCCTCTGTGAGTGTGGACTGGAAGAAGGTACTTTAGATCATATTTTTTTTGAATGCTCAAATAACGTCCCCCCCCTTGATTTATATAGTCGTCTCCCTAAATTTAAGGTCCCTCTCCCAATTAATTTCCCTTCTCTTTTAACATTTTCCTCTCCAGACCTACTTGTGGCGCTGATGGCTTTCATCCGTCACAATAACATAAAACTATGAGTCGAACATAACTTCAAATCATTGTCTAAGGAAGTGGCATGTTATATATTTAATGTTTTAACAATTATAATAATATTTAAGTATTTTATTCTTTGTTTGTTTCAGTCCCGTACTAACCCAACAAGTAATCAACTGTATTGATTGAAGAATCCAATTTGTCTCTACAGGAATCGTTTTCTCCTACATAGTCAATAATATAATGCACACTTGCTCTCCAACTCACTTTGGACATTGGCAGAATAGTCGACATCGGCTTTGCTTGCCATATATAAAAATAGAATAGAATAGAACATTTCTTCTCGTACCTACCCAAGTACTTACCTTTTTTTTTTAAGGATGGGAAATCATCAAATGACTCCTTCCGCTCTGGGCGGAGCGGAAGGGAGTGTCAGACTCTTACTGACTAAAACCCATCCGTGTTCCTCCTACTGCCCTTTGCGTTCCAGGGTATGGTGCCTCTTTCGAACGGATTTCGCACCCCGGCAGGCACTGGCCCTAGCGGGCCCCGTCTCCCTTGCTGACAGCTCTTTGATGCGCGCGTGGAATACAGCGCGCCGCCGACACGGGCCTAGTTTTGATCGGACGGCGAGCCGCCCAATGCTCGCCGTCCGCAGGCCCGCGCCTACGGTGGTTGGAAATCGCCCTGCGACTCCCGACGCCCTAAGTACCTACATATTATATTTAAGCAAGTATATTGAATTTATCTTGTCATGTTTATCGTCAAATAATTTTTGGAACATGGACATCGTTTCCATTTGGAAACTATTATGAAAAGATGTTTGTATCTATTTATCTAACAAATTCTCTAACTTCCTATTTAAGGGTTCAGCCACACTGCCCACACTACAACCAATCCTATAATTTATTTTTATGAGTAGGCTAAATACATACATGAAAACCACAGCCAACTCAGGAACTAGATAAATTGATTTCTTTCATTTGATGTAAGCTTTTAGTAAGGTATCAACTCTAAAATTTTAATAAATACATTATCCTCCTTTTGAACTGATTTTTCAGTACCACATACATATAGTACATCATAAAATATGTTCGTATGACTCGATTTCGTCAATCAGTTATTTTCATTCATTCCATAAAAATTAGAATTTGAGACATTAAAATCTAACCATGTGAAAAAGTAGGTATTTTCGTCATATACATTGTTTTTTTTAAAGTTCACTATAGTTTTTATGCAAAATAATCCCATTTAAAATTAACAAATATAATGAAGTAAACAAACAACATATTAAAATGAAATATTTAGGTAAATAAATGTTTTATTGTGGCTCTACCTTTACAAACATTTCTCCAACTTTCCCCCATCCCCATCAGTGTATTGTGGTAACTTGGGGGACTCGTACAGTTCGTACTCGTATAGTCGTACCAACTCGTACTCGTGCCTAAGTGGCGAGACGGCCATGTATAAATCAATAAGCTGTTAAGATCTGTTTAGCTCTTCATATTTTATTTATTCAGTGTGCATAAAATGTTGTTGTTCAGTTTTATAGCAAATTATACAACCTGTAACAGAATAAACGCAATCTCTCTTAGGGGGTTATTGTACTAATCACTATGAACAATTCTAAATAGGGAAGATATGCGTCATATTCGCGCAAAACGGCCATCGTTCAGCATAATGCTGGTAAGTAGGTAATTGGGCAAAGACGCGAGCATTAGTTAGCCACTGATTGATAGCTTCTGTTAATAGTCAGTTAGATCATCATCATTATCATAACAGCCGAAAGATGTCCACTGCTGGACATAGGCCGCCCCCAAGTGTGTGGAACAACCGGTATGATGCGTCAATTAGATAAAGTTACCTAATTAGTTTGAAGTAACTTGGTGCCTGTCTTGTTAACGAACTTGTTGAGAAGCATGGCGTAATTGGCTTATTTTTAGTCTAGGTACTCAGCAAAATCACAGGGTTACCTACTTACATAAAAAAAAAACTACCCAAGTGCGAGTCGGACTCGCGTGCAAAGGCTTCCAAACTAATTTAATTTTTTATGTTAACTCTACAGGCTTCTTATAGGTTTTCCTGTAATCTTTAGGTATAGGATTATTACCTGCATTTTTTTTAATTTTAGAAGAAGAAGAATAGTAAAGAAGAGAAGAGAGAGAGAGAGAGAGAGATAGAGTAAGAAGAGTATTTTCGGAGATAAGGAGGGGAATGGTCATTTTTTTGGTCTAATTTCTTGAATGGGGGAGGGAAGTTGCTCGCGTCCGTAGGATTTACCATCTATTCCTAGACCCACCCTACACGTCTCCCCCGGGTGGTGCAAAACTAGCAACAACGCCGAATCTCGGGCGGCGGTTACTAACCCGACTCTGCAAGGTCATTGCCAGCAGACAGCAGTGAAGGTAGGAAATGACCTTCTCAACCCGTAAACAACTATAATTTTACTCAGGAACGGGGGTCTTGGCTTAACTGCCCGGGCCGCGAGGAAGAAAACCTCTTCAAAAATTACCCAAATCCAATGGTGGGAAACGTGCCAACTGGATGCATGGCTGTATGGATGAACAGCATTAGCGCCAACCTCTACGGACCTGGCAAACGTAGTTGTATTCTGCCTTCTTAGGGAATGGCGTCACCCCTAAGTGACCTGTTACTTCGTCCAATACTCGTGGGAACAAAATGAATAAAAATCCACAAAATAAAACAAACAAAACCCCTACTATGATCCAACAAACTTTACACAAGAGCATGTTCATTAGAACACGCAGCAACTCTGTCGGTGCTATACCAAAAGACGTAAGTGCTCATGATATAACATTAAATCTAGAAAACAAAAATAAATCTGAAGTTTCTGAAGAAAATAAGAGAGTCTGGCAACAAGATCGAATACCTCACGCAAAAAGAAAAAGAACGGAAACTAACTCACCGCAGACAGAAAATGCAAAGAAAAAGTCAAACACTATTTCATATGCAATACCTACTCAAAATCACTTTGAAATACTAGGCGATGAAGAAGAAAAAACAGACAACATAGAAATAGCAAAGCCGCCCAAACCGGAACCGATCTTTGTAACTGGTATCTTGGACATCACCTCCCTTAAAGATTTTTTACTAAAAATAACAACAGCAGAAAGCTATACTATGACCACACTAAGGTCAGGACACATTGTTAAAATAGTTCCAACCAGTATAGAAGTCTACAAATCAATAAGAGATAGATTTATCACAGACAACATCAGTCATTACACCTACAAGTTAAAATGTGAAAGGCCTTATAGAGTCATACTGCGAGGCCTTCACACCTCAGAAATCTCCGATGCACTCAATCAACATGGACATGAAGTTAGACAAGTGGTCAACGTACGTCACCGGATCTCAAAAGAACCTCGACCAAATTACGCCAACGGGTTGGTCTCACGACGACTGGAGCTGGAAATCTTTCTAAATACAGAAAAAAATGACGTAATATTAATATCTGAAACCAGGTTTACGAACAAAAGCTTCTTTTCAATCAGAGGGTATGCAACTTATTATACTAACCACCCTTCAGGAAATGCGCACGGAGGCACGGCAATACTCATAAGAGCACACATGAAACACCATCCACTTGAACCCTTCGTAACAGATAAGATACATGCCACAGCAATTAAAATTAAGGATGAAAACTCGGATATTAGTCTCGCCGCAGTCTATTGTCCCCCTAAACACCAAACATCAACCGAAGACTTCAAACACTTCTTCTCCACACTCGGACATCGCTTTATAAGTGGAGGAGACTGGAACGCCAAACACCTATTCTGGGGCTTGAGGTTAATCACAACCAGAGGTAGACAACTCTACCAAGCTGTGAAAGACCTTAACCTCGATTGTATATCCACCGGCGAACCCACCTACTGGCCGGCTGATCCTCAAAACAATCCCTGACCTGCTGGACTTCTTTGTCTCCAAAAATATCGCACTCAGCAATACCAGTGTGGAATCCAATTTCGATCTGATCTCCGACCACTCTGCGGCTCTTCTTAACGTACACAGTAAGATCATTCTAACAGAAGTACCATCCAAAATTTATATTAAACACACAAACTGGGGAAAATATCAAGATATCATCTCCACGGAGACGCAGCTCAAAATATCTCTGAAATCAGTCGATGATGTAGAGCAGGCTATAGAAGGATTAAATCTTTTGATATATGACGCAGCGATCAGATCCACACCCCTTCGCAAAACGAAAATTGCAAAAGTATGCTATCCTGCAATCATCAAGGACAAGATAAGTGAAAGACGTGAACTCCGGAGGATTTGGCACGAGACGCACTACCCTAAAGATAAGACAGCATTTAATAAAGCTTCCCAACAACTAAAACTACTAATCAAGGAAATGAAAAACGAGAACCTACAATCTTACCTCGCAAAACTCTCTCCAACTAGTGACACAAACTACTGCTTGTGGAAGGCTACCAAAAATCTAAAGCGCCCGAAGCAGCAAGCAACACCACTAAAAACACAGATGGCAACTGGGCTCGGTCCGACTGTGAGAAAGCGGATACCTACGCACATCACCTTCAAAAAGTTTTCGAACCACTACCCAGTAACAATCAACATCATGACAATTAAATAGAGAAATACCTGAGTTCACCTACACAAATGTGATTACCACTAAAACATATCACGCCGAACAAACTGAAACAGGAAATCCTAAAACTCCAAGAAGGAAAGTGCCCGGGCTACGACCAAATTGACGCTACCTTATTAAAACATCTTCCAAAGAAAGGAGTACTGCTTATACTTGCTATCTTTAACGCATGTCTAAGAGTGTCCCATTATCCCGGCCAGTGGAAAATCGCACAGGTAGTGATGATCTTGAAACCAGGTAAACCAGCCCAAGAAGCATCATCATACAGACCGATAAGTCTCCTACCAGTTATTGGAAAGTTAATGGAAAAAATCATACTAAACAGAATGCAAGAACACCTAAGCGAAATAATACCAAGTCACCAGATTTAGAGGAGGACACGGGACCATTGAGCAAGTGCACCGGCTAGTAGACGTCATTGGCAGGGCACTGGAAAACAAACAATACTGCTGTGCAATTTTCCTAGACATTAGCCAGGCATTCGACAAAGTATGGCATAGAGGGCTGCTCTAGAAAATCAAAACCTTGCTACCACACTCCTTCTTTCCAATTCTAAAATCTTACCTAGAGAACAGATGCTACGAAGTGAGACAAAATTCCGACACGTCACAAATGTACGAGATCAAATCCGGTGGGCCACAGGGTAGTATATTGGGACCAGTCCTATATCTTATTTTCACAGCAGATCTACCCACTGTCAGCTTCACCACCACAGCGACCTACGCAGATGATACCGCAGTTCTTTCGGTTCATGAAAATCATGATACTGCATCTGAAAGCTTCAATCACACCTGACTCTTATCGAAACATGGTTCAATCAGTGGCGCATTAAAGCCAACACAAATAAGTCTGTCCAGGTTACGTTCGCACTCAGAAGGAAAACCTGCCCACCTGTGAAACTTTACAATAAAGACGTCCCTCAGCAAGAAGATGCCAAATACCTAGGTATGCATCTAGATCGCCGTCTTACCTGGCGCAAACACATCTGGACTAAAAGGAAACAACTAGACTGCAAACTTCGCAGTATGTACTGGCTCATCGGACGTAAATCTCAGTTGACAGACGTCAGTAAAATACACACACACACACATACAGTAAAGCCATACTGGTGCCTATATGGACGTACGGCATTCAGCTCTGGGGCTCAGCCAGCAATAGCAACATTGAAATACTGGAAAGATTTCAGAGCAAGACTATGCGAGCTATGTACAACATCCCACAAAACATATGCAATAAATATGTGAATCGAGACTTCAACCTACCAACAGTTAAACAAGAAATTGAATCATACAGTAGGAAATATCAAGCAAAATTGGACCAACATATAAACACATTAGCTGCTGACTTACGGAGGGAGGGCAGTTTAAAATACACTCGCCTTAAGAGAAATAGTATACCGGTTCTTGAGTTAAGATTCGCAGACAAATGATGAGATTAGCATCACTGGATGTATAACTCAGCTAAAGACAATTTGACAAGGGAAACCTGACAAAGTATTAAATTATTGTTTAGAAAAACAGATTGCTAAGTTGCATGATACAAAAAAAAAAAAAAAATTCTTGAATAACTTCAAAACTATGTATGGTCCATACTAAAAAAATACTTATTTACGTAACGCGTCCGTGTTTGGGTCACAAAATTCCATATGTATACCAAATTTCAACAGTTTCGGTCTTGTAGTTCCGGAGAAAACTGGCTGTGACAGACGGACAGACAGAAAGATAGACAGACACCCGAGTGATCCTATAAGGGTTCCGTTTTTACGGATGTTCAGAACCCTAAAAAACACTTATGCAGTGTTAGTTTTCGTCTAAATTGGGCCCGAGACTATTTTTAGTACTTACCCGTATTTAAAAAAAAAGACGACCTCATTTAAGGAAACTTACTGTTAGAGCTAACAAAGTGCCAATTCTACTAACTTTTAAACAACTTTCTCATTCGCATCTCATTCGCATCATCATCTGCCTAGCCTTTTCCCAACTATATTGGGGTCGGCTTCCAGTCAAATAGAATTTAGCGGAATACCAGTATTTTACGACGAGCGGCTGCCTACCAGACCTCCACAACCCATTAACTGGGTAACACTGTACTTCTTGGCAAGACTGGAGTCCGATTTACTGGCTTCTGACTATCCGTAACGACTGCCAAAGATCTACAAATGACAGCCGGGACCAACGGCTTAACGTGCTTTCCGACGCACGGAGGAAACTCGGTATGTTAAGATGGTCACCCATCCACAGACCAACCTTGGCAAGCGTTGCTTAACCTTGAAGATCGACCCGTGCAGCTGTTATTATCTAGCCATGTTCTGTTTACATAAGTTTTAATGGTAAGAAAATTAAACAAAAAGTTTTTCAAGCTCGTTTCGCTCTGTTTTTTCCAGCCGCTCCTCGTAAAATACTGGTTTTCTGCTAAATCCCGCTTGACTGGAAGCCGACCCCAATATAGTTGGGAAAAGGCTAGGCAGATGATGATACTTACGTAAACAATTTATTTGTTATTTTTATAGTTTTCATTTATAATTTGTTATTTTCAATGATTTAATTTTATTTTGAAATTTTTAATTATACTATTTAAATTGAACTGCTTGATATTTTAAATTCAATGTGTTTTTTTAAATTTAGATTTGTTATTATCATTTAATTTTCGTTATTGATTATATTATACAAGTACTGTGCACACCTATACGTGACAAATTCACCGCTAAACTGTTAATATAATATGTCAATTGTAATGATTTAGTGAATAAGTCGTTGGTGTGTCAATAAATAAATAAATAAACAGAAGAAATAATTTTGACTAACCCAGGAAAGCTCAAGGACAGGCGAGCTTGAAAATATTTGCATCCTGCTTGAACTATATTTGGTAAGAGCCGGTCCTAAACTGCGCGGGCTACTAACCATCTGGCTTGCGATAGCCCCGCAATCCAGGACCGTGGGGGCCTGTGTAGACTAAGGCCCAGGCAGGCAAACGCCGCCTCGAAAGTATGGCCACGAAGACAGGGTCAGCCCAGTCTTCGTAAAACTGTTCTCTGTTAGTTAACATCGCAACTATAGGAATCTCTTAATTGTTTACGTTTTTATCGCAGTCTTTAGTGCCGCAACACAGAGTATCATCTAGAAGAAATCCTAATCTGAACCTCAGTTTACGCACCGGAGCGCACCACTCAAATGGTATATATACCAAATAGATTTTTTGACTGTACCTACTCATTTAGATATCTAAGTAGTGACTGCTGTAACTGTGTGCAACATATCTATACTTAATATTTAAAGCAGAAGAGTTTGTTTACTTGAACGCGCTAACCTCAGGAACTACTGGTCCGATTTGAAAAATTCTTTCAGTGTTAGATAGCCCATTTATCGAGGCAGGCTATAGCCTATATATCATCACGCTAAGACCAATAGGAGCGGAGCAGTCATGAAAACTGTGACGCAGATGAACTTGCACGGGCCAACTGGTAATAATAATAATAGCCTTTATTTAACAATCTTTCTTATAATATAGTTACAATAATTTACATGTTTGACACCGGTACGTAAAGATTGTCTGGCGAAATAGGGTATATATTCTAAACCAGACACAGTGCTACTGCCAGAGTCCCTTTGGGCTAGGTACTTTCGTGCCATTTAAGGAGTCTACACACCAAACCCGCCGACCCGCCGACACAGCCCGGCGGCTTGGTGTCGGCGACCCAAACCCGCCAACCCGCCAACATGTGTCATGGGGCTGTGTCGGTGAGTTAGTCGGCGGCAAGAAATCAGTACAACTTTTTTAGTTAGTGATTGCAGTGTGTACGAACGTGACGTGTTGTTTTTCTCGAATATTGCAGCCTACATTAAACATGGATACTGATGCTGATCTAATAATAGCAGCATGTGGAATAATTTTAGCTGGGTCCCTGAAGAGAAAACGACAGTGTTGGGTTAGACCAAGCTTAATGAGTCGGCGGGCAACTGAGCGTGCGCGTACGCAAGTCGCCGGCCATGCCGCCGACTTGCACGCGCGGGTACGAGTCGCCGACATGATTCTTGAAGCAAAGTCGCCGACACCAAGCCTGTGTCGGCGGGTCGGCGAGTTTGGTGTGTAGACTCCTTTATGCTCAACCAACTACATCTGGCTATACAACGTTGATACGACAGAGGGGCTTTCCTTGAAACTGCCTATACTAGGTACCATTTTCAAGCTCTGTACCAAAAATAAATTAATTAGGAGCAGTAGTTTAGTCGCAAATGATTTTTAAAGTTTTTGCACTGTTTGAACACGATGTATCTTTTCTAACAGCTGAATATCGTCTAAGCATAGGTCATGCACCTTACAACGATGAATCTACGATGCGTTGTTGCCGCTCTGACGCATGTCGAAGGACATTCACTAAAAATTGGCAATGCAAACAAGGAAGCAATCAATACACACACACTTGCACTTTCACTACGAAAGCGACGAACGTAGCGCATTTGAATGAAACAGAACTAGGTCAGTTAGTTGCATCCTTGTTTTTTTGCGATCGGTAAGTGGGGCCTGCTGCTCAGTGACGCCGACGCTGTCGTTTCGGAACGTAGGGTTTGTGGAATTCGCGCGCAAAGAATTGTGATTTTATTTTGTTATTGTGAGAGGACACGTAACTTGGGATTATTATTATTTAGTATTTGTGTTTTTTTTTTGTGATTGACTGTTTTTTATGGTGATAGGACACGTAACTTGGGATTATTATTATTTAGTATTAGTATCTCCGGACCTCACTCCCATGGATTTCTTTTTGTGGGGGTACATTAAGGGTGAAGTGTATGCCTCAGAGGTAAATACAATTGATGAGTTAAAAAATAGGATTATTTTAGCATTTCACAAATTAAAGCGCTTAGCGACGGACAGTGATCTAATTAGAAAAATAAATAACAATATTCTCCGTCGGTATAATTTGTGCATCAATGTGAATGGAGGACACATCGAAAATTTTAAAATTTTGTGTGTTTGTTTTTGTGCGCGTACTTCGAAACGTTACCTAACATAAAAGCCAGTGCGAGCGGAGGCCTAAGTCGCCGGCCGCCACCCCGGCCCGGCCCCCACCGAGCACACGAGATACCGCACACCGCGCTCCGGCGCGCGCGCGACGTTGCCGCTTTGTTACCTAGCGGTATCTAAGGTCAGTGTCTTTTTTTTACAAAGGGTGGTTGCGTTTTATTCGGATTTGCAAGCTATTTAGTTTGTTTGAAAAAAATATTTTCTCATTTATGGCGCTTTTTGTTTTTGTACCGTATCGAATTAATACTGTACACGTATAGTATACGTAGTTTAATTTAATGCCCCTCTGTCGTATAAACTCTGTATATCATATACGCTGCATTGGTCTTAGCGTGATGATATATAGCCTATAGTGTGTGTGTAAGTGACATGAAGATAAAAGTTACGTGTTTTTACAGCTCCGCTCCGCTCCTTTCGTCTCTGCTCCAGTCAGCTTTATGTGGATGCTTGTACCGCTCATCAGCTACTTTCAGCTACTGCAAGGTGCAGTTGGTTGGTGCGAAAGTACTTACCTAGCCCAAACGGACTCTGGCAGTAGCACTGTGTCTGGTTTAGAAACGGTTTAGTACCTACTTATTTAGAAAATTGATAAGTCTACCTCTGCATACCCTAGGTATGCAGAGGTAGACGTAAAATTGTATACTTATCTACCAAATATTGTAAAAGAATTATTTGAAAAGAGTAACTATGGAGTTTCTTGTCCATTCTTCTCCATAAGAATCTACTTTTCCGAATGGACAGTAGAGTCACTTCAGAATTTTTGTATAGGTATTTGAAATGTGAATGACGTTCAAAAGTGCCGTTTAATGGCCTAATTGGAATAAACGTTTTGACTTTGACTTTGACTTTGAACACCCTATTTCGCCAGACAATCTTTACGTACCGTTGTCAAACATGTAAATTATTGTAACTACATATATTATAAGAAAGATTGTTAAATAAAGGCTATTATTATTATTACTAGTTGACCCGCGCAAGTTCATCTGCGTCACAATTTTCATTACTGCTCCGCTCCTATTGGTCTTAGCGTGATGATATAATATAACCTCGATAAATGGGCTATCTAACACTGAAAGAAATTTTCAAATCGGACTAGTAGTTCCTCAGATCAGCGCGTTCAAGTAAACAAACAAACAACAAACAAACAAACAAACTCTTCAGCTTTATATATTAGTATAAATTTTCATGTTTTTCACTTTCTCGCGTCCCTAGAGACCCCGTCCTTTGTGTACGAGGGGCCGAAGCCAACTCGCAGAGACCTCTGTAGACATTTCAAATGGAATGGGACACTAACCTACGATTATCCCTGTATGCACTGTGAAAGTGCAAGGACAATCCCCGGTTGGAGCAGGACTATTGCAGAATATGGAAACAAACGATAAAACGCTATGGGTTTGGCTGGTTTAGTGGACTGATAATCGTTTACTATGGAAGAACTATTGGCCCATGCCTGACCATTGACAATTAAAACGGCTTTAAAATGGCAAATCTTTATTATTATTATTATTTCGCCAGATTGCCAGGCTCCTTCTGGATAAGCTTGCTCCATCGTATATCGTCAAGGTCAAACCCATATCAGTAAAAAAATATATTTTTAAAGTGGCCAACCTGGTTCTGCAATAGACTATGGTGCTTCCAGATTAGCCACTTGTTTGTCTTCCTGGGAAAACAGGAGAGATGAATCCCGGAGGGATCGCCCGGGTCCACATGCTACATTTCTGTCAATAATAATTTAAAAAAACCGTCCAAGTGCGAGTCAGACTCACACGAAGGGTTCCCTACCATAAGCCGAAAAAAACATGTTTCTTGTATGCTGAACCCTTTTATTTTTATTATTCGTTGTTATAGTGGCAATAAATATACACACTCTGTGAAAATTTCAACTGTCTAGGTATCTATAACGGTTCTTGAGATACAGCCCGCTGATAGACATACGAACGGACAGCAGAGGCTTAGTAATAGCGTGGGTTCCGTTGGTTACCCTTTGGGTATGGAACACAGTACTAGTGTGGAGCCCCACACTAGTTCTGTGTTTGTGTCTATGAGACGATACCACATTTAGTCAGATTGTTTCTACAACCGCCAACCTGGTTCCGCAATCATCTGCCTAGCCTTTTCCCAACTATATTGGGGTCGGCTTCCAGTCAAACCAGATTCAGCTGAATACCAGTGTTTTACGTGGAGCGGCTGCCTACCAGACCTCCACAACCCATTAACTGGGTAACACGGTACTTCTTGGCAAGACTGGAGTCAGATTTACTGGCTTCTGACAATCCGTAACGACTGCTAAAGATCTACAAATGACAGCCGGGACCAACTGCTTAACGTGCTTTCCGAGGCACGGAGGAAACTCGGTATATTATGATGGTCACCCATCCACAGACCAACCTTGGTAAGCGTTGCTTAACCTTAAAGATCGACCCGTGTGGCTGTTATTATTTAGCCACGAGCTCCTCAACCCGCAAAGCCAACCTGGTTCCGCAATAGGTTCAGGTATTTCAAGATTGGCCACTAGTTTGTATTCCTGGGAAAACCAGAGTGAAGAATTGTGAAGGGGCCGGCCGGGTTATCTTCCACTGTCTACATTTCTGACAATCGTATCTTCATACTATACTAATCTATCTAGACATATAATTAAATCGTAGACCAACCGTGTCTGTAAGTAAATTGAATATTTTTTGCATAAAAATTACATAGAAAGTTAGGAAAAAGATATAAAACACAAATATATGCTATTTTGAAATGTTTGTCTGTTTGTCTGTGCGTTTGGGGCATCACGAAAAAAACACAGATTAGGTTCCAAATTCAGGTACTTAAAAATATTAAGTGATAGCCCGAGTAACATTTAGCGCTTATTTCATCAAAATCGACCTACAAAATCAAAAGAATGAATTTTTAAGTTTAGTAAGAAACTTCCTAAACTTCTTTCCTGGTGCTATGCCATCTATTGAAAAAGATAAACTGCACGAAAGCATCTATAAAACACCAAAACAAAAAGTTGAGTTATAGTGTGTAAATTTTAATACGTGGCAAAATAAAAGTGAACATTAACGTATTCTGATTAGGCAAAGCGCCATCTATTGAGAATAATAAAATGCACGAAAGCAAGAATATTGCACTAAAACACATTGAACTTGGAACTTTTACCGACCATTGTACACTAGTTTTTATAAGCGTTTTTACTGTGCTTGTGTACAATATAATGTGAGGTGTACAATAAAGTATATAATAAATAAATAAATAAATAAAACTGAACATTTTTATTATAAAATAAAACTGAACATTTTTATTATAAAATAAAACAGTAAGTTTTTAAAACTGCCGTGTAAAGTAGGAATACCTGACTTTTATGATAAGAAGAAACTTCATCGAGCGTTAAAATATATATAATCCTAATACATAAAATACGCCGTAAGAAGCACTAAGAGAGGATTCCTCCGTTACTGAGCCAGACAACGCACCGCCGAAACTACTGATAGTAGAAAGCTGAATTTTTTGAAGGCGAGCAATCAAAGAGTATTTCTCGAAATTCCTACAACAGGAAAAAACGGTATATGCACGTACGAAGTCGCGGGCAAAAGCAAGTATCATCATGTATATCATAATCAGGGTTGGAAAGGCTTGAAAAAGGGGATGAAATTTTTGTATGGAAGAAGAAGAAGAATAGAATAGAATACAATTTATTTAGCACATTCATGAAACACGCGTACAAAACAAACATAGATAATAAAAAAAGGTAAGCCAAAAAACTAGTGTGTGTCTCACGGCTGCACTGAAAAGGTCCATTTCAGCGATATGACAGACTGACTAATTTTGTGTGACGCTGATTTTCAAATGAACCTTACAAAGGACGAGTGACAGTTAATTTTCATTTGTGACAAATGTACATGGTTATTATTATCGAAAAAGTGAATACATATAAATAAAATAAAAGAGATGAAAATATGTTACATATGTGTAGGTATGATTGTTTGTGCGTGTAATGCGTCCATAAATACGACGAATTATACGAGAATCAACAATAAACGTACTTCACTAAAAACCTGTTTCTAATATTTCGATGCGACATTGTAATATTCATTTCCAGGCACGATACACTCACACAGCCGCAGACCGCTGAACGCGGCAGACATACTACCGTCATTAAGTAGGTACAATGTACATTTTCAAAATAACCATAGTACTTAATAAACGGCAAAATTGTGGCGCAACAGGAAGAAATATGAGTATCGTGAGCAAATACAGACTACCCACACACCTATAACTTTTTAGACTTGATGACACCAAAAAGAAGACAGGCCAGATGCAACTTGCGCCTCGACTTCATTTTTAGAATAAAGTGTCTGTTTAAAAATGGGGTGACTTGACTTCTAGGGGGAACCGAATAACAGAAACGAGCACAATCATTTTGAACTCTCTGTATGGGAGGTAGTTACGTTGAAGATATAACTGTAACCTTTGTATTTAGGCACTTGATATAAAATAAGTAAACACATGTTCAAGCGTTTTTTAATTTGTATCTTAACAATAATTTTTTTTTTTTTTTGTATCCTGCAACTTAGCAATCTGTTTTTCTAAACAATAATCTAATACTTTGTCAGGTTTCCCTTGTCAAATTGTCTTTAGCTGAGTTATACTCAAGTATAACAATAAAAATGGCTACCATAATTAAGTATTCCATGCGGACGAAGTCGCGGGCAAAGTAATATTATAATTAACAAAAAACAGAGTTCAAGTGCCTATTCTTTTAGAAGGTCACTTGTTATCTGACTGACTCTCAGAGCAGTCTTATCATAGCGAGTCTTGATAGCCAGCGTTCAGCTTCACATTTCTCAATCGGAAAGCGAGGACGTTCGTGTTTCTGCTGATAACTACAAATTTGTATATCTTCGAAAAATTGTGAATATTATGTGCATCATGCAGTTTTTATTGGTCTTGGTGGCCTTCTTCGTCGGAGCGGTGAACTCCTGGGGTAAGTAGAAGAGCGTCTTTTTACAAACATTCTACAACTTGTGTATGATTTGCCTAGCCTTTTCACAACTACTGTTGCGGTCGGCTTCCAGTTATTTTTTTAAATTTTTTACTATTGATAGCCACGCGTTTGACCACTATCTTACCTGATCATAAGCGCTAATGTGGTCACGCTTGCCTAGAAGTAACCTATTCACTCTTGACTTAAAGGCTCTCACGTTGTAGCTATCAGGAAGCGTTTTCAGCGTCAAAGATCTACAAATTCTGCCCAATCTAATCTAGGGATTCCAAACGTCTCCTGCCGGAGGCATTACGCGGGGGTCGTGCGGTCCATGGCCCTTTATGGGGCGCCGGTGTGGGCGCCTACTTTGCCGACCTACCCGTTACCTCTACGCGTCCCAGAGGGTCATGTCCATCCGGCTGGCCTGGGGATACCGCTCGGTCTCTGGCGAGCCTCCTTGCTGGACTGCCGCCATGGCATCTGGAGGCGAGAGCACTCGCGCTCATTTATAAATGGCGCGTGGAGGCGCAACGCCATTTACGAATGGCGCGTGGAGGCGCAACGCCAGAGCGAGACTCCTCTGCCGCAGCAAATCGCAGCAAGGCGGGACGGAGTTCCGGCGGGATCTCATGGTAGTATGGAGACAACGACTGTCGCAAACCAGCGCTGGGCACGCCACAATCCAGGCGGCGATCCCTCTTTGAGGAGTGGCTAGAGCGGCGCCACGGCGTCCTTACCTTCCACTTGACGCAAGTATTCACCGGACACGGTTGTTTCGGGAGATACCTGTTTCGAATTCGGCGGGAGGATACGCCCAGGTGTCAACACTGCGAGGATCGCCCAGAGGACACAGTTCGACCCTGGTTCAAGCCATGGGCTGCCTGGCTCAAGGTCTGGAGCGAGGAGGCATGGGAAGCGGTCACCTCCTTCTGCGAAACAGTAAGCCGAACAGCGAAGGAGGAAGCCGAACGCGTGAGAGAGAGAGAAACCTCACACCCCAGCCACCGCAACAGAAGAAGGCGCGTTGTGTTCCACGCGCGCTTCAAAGAGCTATCAGCATAGAAGACGGGGCTCGCTAGGGCCAGTGCCTGCCGGGGCTGCGGAATTTGTTCGAAAGTGTCACCGCAGCCCTGGAACGCAAAGGGCATTAGGAGGAACACAGGTAGGTTTTAGTCAGTAAGAGTCTGACACTCCCTCCTGCTTCGTCCAGAGCAGGAGGAGTCATTTGATGATTTCCCATCCTTAAAGCTATGTCTGCCAGATAAATAGACACAATAGAAAATGTATTGTTTGTCTGTCACAGGTGACCGACGCGGCAGTGAATGTGTTAAAAAAGGGACATATTTTGTAAATGTTGTGTTTCATAATAAAAATCCGTTCCTGGTTACTAGTGAGAGCTTGACAGACAACGCACAGCCGAAAAAACTGGTCGTAGAAAGCTCAAATTAAGCATGTAGGTGAGTGAAGGGGAGCACTAAGAGAGGATTTTTTGAAATTCCTAGTTCCTACGGGAACGACGGGTAAAAATTAGACATGCGCGTACGAAGTCGCTGGCAAAAGCTAATTGTTTTATAAAGCTCAACTTCGAAATAATAAAATGGTAAAAAATATCGTGCTTCTCGATTTATCGCCTATACGGGGTTCATCAATAAGTAGAAGTTAAATATTTACTTTTGTTACAGACGTAGCCACAACCTCAGGAGATGATACAATAAACTTTTATACAAACGAAATCCTGACGAGCACCATACGTATCACGTCCCGAAACATATCAGCGCTAACTTACAATGAGGTCCACAACATGATGCTGTACGTCGACCAGCAGGACAACAACGACTCTATATGTGGTTACGACTTTACTAGCAAAGAAAACAAATGCTTCACCCAAGGGAGCGGTAGACACATTCATGATTTCGCTTTCGACCCGGTCACACAGCGGGTCTTCTTTACTGATACTAAAGACAGGAGCGTCAGTTGGATTTCATTAAGACGAGGATCTGAGAACAACGTAAATCTTTTGCTCAAGATGGATGACGGGATCCCCCGCGATATAGTCGTGGATACTTGTGACGGGTAAGTGATCTTTGGCAGTGGTAACGGATTGTCAGAAGCCAGTAAATCTGACTCCAGTCGTGCCATGAAGTACCGTGTTACCCAGTTAATGGGTTGTGGAGGTCTGGTAGGCAGCCTCTCCACGTAAAATACTGGTATTCAGCTAAATCCTGCTTGACTGGAAGCCGACCCCAATATAATTGGGAAAAGGTTAGGCAGATGAGTTGTGACGGGTAAGTCACCAATGATTTTATTTTTATTACTAGCGACCGGCCCCGGCTTCGCACGGGTGCAAATTATATACTAAAACATTCCTCGAGAACCACTCTACCTATTAAAAAAAACCCGCATCAAAATCCGTGGCGAAGTTTTAAAATCTGAGCAGACAGACAGCGGAAGCGTCTTTTTTTTATACTATGTAGTGATTATATTAGGGAAAACAAACTATTGTACGTAATAATTGTATAATACTTAAGTATACAATTATGTAGGTCAACGTACGTTTCCACATATTACAAGTATAATTTACTTACCTACAGTTAATGTGGGTGAAAGCTGGGGCTAATTAAATATTATACCAAAATTATTAGGTAATCGGTTTTAAGGTCGGTACATACCTGATGGAAATACTGGTATTCAGCTAAATCCGGCTTGACTGGAAGCCGACCCCAATATAGTTGGGAAAAGGCTAGGAAGATGATGATACCTGATGGAAAATGCGTCGAGCATATCGTCGGTGGCGTCTATTCGCATAAACGCATTAACGCATCATCCGTCAGATATGTACCGACCCTTAAGTGTATTCACTAATTCTTTTTTAAATGCATTATGAAACACCGCAAATATGTCTTTTATAACAAAATGTTGGTTGTAAATGTTGACTAATCTGTGGAAGCATATGTACGACTAGTGGTCGTAGCAAAGAGTGAGTAAGTGCGTGCCTCTCGTCCTCTCGTCTTATTACAGTTCTGGGCACGATATAATAGTACATTGTTATCTTAGGGCTGAAAGTAACTGATTTAGTCCCGAGACTGAGTTTGGCGCCCGAACGTAGCGAAGGCGCCAATATTTCGAGGGACTAAATAAGTCTTTCAGCTGAAGAAAAAACAAAAAACCCCAAAACAAAACTCTAAACACTGCGCTTTTCATTGCGAATACAAGGAAAGTATAAATACAAACAATTAGCTAAAGAAAAAAATTATATCTAACTCTGGTGAGCTCATGGTATACGTAAAAAAGTATTAAAAAACTTTACAACTCGAAAAAACAAATATAGATAGGCTTTCCCGTTTAGGTATTTTGTTTTTTTTCTGTGACCGGCCAGCTATTAAGCCATTATTTTCCATTTTTATCATTGAAAAACATTAATAATAAGGCGTTTGTCCCGGCTGTCATTTGTAGATATTTGGCAGTCGTTACGGATTGTCAGTAGCCAGTAACTCTGACTCCAGTCTTGCCAAGAAATACCATGATATACAGTTAATGGGTTGTGGAGGTCTGGTAGGCAGCCGCTCCACCCTGCTGGGGCTGCGGAATCTGTTCGCAAGAGGTACCGTAGCCCTGGAACGCAAAGGGCACTAGGAGGAACACGGATGGGTTTCAATCAGTAAGAGTCTGACACTCCCTCTTGCTTTACACAGAGGCTGGCCCAGGCTTAAAAAAAAAGGCACCCGCTCCATGTAAAACACTGGTATTCAGCTGAATCTGGTTTGACTGGAAGCCGACCCCAATATAGTTGGGAAAAGGCTAGGCAGATGATGATGATGATGATGATCATTGAAAAAATTTAAAATATTTTCCCCAAACGTTTAAAGAAAATTATAATAAAGTTGTATAAAAATATAATCTTAAGTTAATGCTCATCTTTACGTTATTTCAATTTTACATCGCGCTGTAATTGTCTGGCTTTATGGCTGTCAGTTGAAAACGATACTGCCTAGGGCTGAAAAGTAATACTTTCAATCCGCTTCTCAGGCAACTTAAGGCCTACTTTCCGAGTATGAGTAATGAAAAATATATTATTCACGAGTTCAGAGCAATCAAACCTGTTGTGTATCAGTCCATGGAGCATCATGGTTATCAATTTAAATTTCTGCAATGACTGCTTGTATGGCAGACGCCCCACAAGTGACATTGAAACTGCAGTGTTTTAAAAACAAATATGCTGAATTATTTTCAGTGCCTGATCATATTTTTCATATTATACACGCATAGGTATTCTACTTGTGGTCGTACCTACTAAAAAGTTGAAAAGGTAAAATTAGACTGGTAAAATTAGTGACTGGTCATTTGAAATCGCATGACGATCTCCTGATAGATTTGGAAAGCTTTGGCCAATATCTTTTCGATGTGTAAATTAAGGTGGAGTTTGCAATCCAAAAGTACAGTACAGTAGTCCCAGATCATAAATTTATTTTGAGTTTCTTTAAGAAGGAGTCATGAAAAAGGTAAATGAAGGTCATTCATCAGCGATCTTGGTGGATGTTAAGAGGCACCAGAGTATCTTAAGATACACTGCACTTCGGACATTCTCAGTAACACAATATCGATTCCCGATGAGTTCTTCCCTTCCCCTTTTCATCCCGCTCGTTCAAATATTTCTAGCTTGTATATACTATATGGTATTTAATACATACATACTTTTTATTTATGCTCGTAGCTAGATAATAACAGCCGCACGGGTCGATTTTCAAGGTTAAGCAACGCTTGGCAAGGTTGGTCTGTGGATGGGTGACCATCTTAACACACCGAGTATCCTCCGTGCCTCGGAAAGCACGTTAAGCCGTTGGTCCCGGATGTCATTTGTAGATCTTTGGCAGACGTTTCGGATAGTCAGAAGCCACTAAATCTGACTTCAGTCTTGCAATGAAGTACCATGTTACCCAGTTAATGGGTTGTGGAGGTCTGGTAGGCAGCCGCTCCACGTAAAATACTCGTATTCAGCTAAATCCGGCTTGGCTGGAAGCTGACCCCAATATAGTTGGGAAAAGGCTAGGCAGATGATGACTTAGTTTGTATAAAATATGTTAATACTACAAACTATATAAAATAAGTTAATACTACAAGACAGTCACCACAAGTTTCCTTTTTTACAGATATATTTACTGGCTCAACACAAACCTGACAACGCCTACGATAGAGAGGGTTCGACTTAATGGCACTGAGAGAGATCTTTATCAGACTCTTAAAGCAATATATCGAGACGCAGCTTTGAAATTCGAGCCAAGCAGCTTGGTTATTGACCAACCAAGACGGCGGCTGTACTGGTTAGAACCTGTGTCGAAGACTGAATACCGAGTGTTTAGCAGCGCACTGAATAAAACGGAGAAACGCAAAACTTTTGTCACTCAATACGTGAATCCAAAGTTCAAAGAAGATCCAGCAAATACTTTAACTGTTTCTAAAAAAATTGTTTTCCGTTTGGATTGTGTTATTAGAAAAGTTATGACATAAACACACAAAGAAATTTAAAATAATTATTTTTTTCAAATAAAAAAATGCCTGTTAGTATGGTAGCTAATTATGAAATTAAAGATCAAATTCTTGGTTGTGAGGCTCTGGGTCTGGTTGAAATTATTAGAGAGTGTAATGGGCCATTTTGTGTTCACGGGACGAAAGTTAATGACGAATCCGCTTGCAAGTGCGCACCTGGTTACACTGGTGAGAGATGCGATGTATCTATTTGTGAAAACTTCTGTCTGCAAGGCAACTGTAGCGTCAATGTTGAGGGGCTTCTAGAGTGCAGGTAATCATATTCTCTACGTGCTTTCGGTCCTTTTTAGTCAGTTATGTAAGACTAGCTGTTCATTTTGTACACAATTTATGCTGAGGAGTAATCCTCAGCATCTCCCATCAGCCTTAGTCAACATTTTATGTGATTTTGACTAAGGTGTAGAGTTTGTGAAGTTTGGGCTTGTAGAGTTCACCGTAGGCGCGGGTCTGCGGACGGCGAGCATTGGGTAGCTCGCCGTCTGATCTGAACCAGGCCCGGGTCGGCGGCGCGCTGCGATCCCAACGCGCCTCAAGGAGATGTAAGCACAGAAGACGGGGCCCGCTAGGGCCAGTGCCTGCTGGGGCTGCGGACTTCGTTCGAAAGAGGCACCGTACCCTGAAACGCAAAGGGCACTAGTAGGAACACGGATGGGTTTTAGTCAGTAAGAGTCTGACACTCCCTCTTGCTTCAACCAGAGCGGGAGGAGTCATTTGATGATTTCCCAGCCCTAAAAAAAAAAAGGCTGATTATGCTTATGGTATTCGAGCATACCTTTATTAGTTTATGAAACGATCCAGCATACAATCTCAAAGCAAAGTAGTTATTTAACAATGAACTGAGGCGCTAGGCAAAGTGCCAAACTATTAGCGAATACGATTACCGGAATGCCAAAATACAAGGGATTAATCACATTTCGACAGCGTTTGTCAAATCCCATACATTTTTGACGTTCTGACAATCGCTTTCGCCAAGCTACCGTTGGAAGAATATCTGGAGGAGCTCGTGGCTACATAATAAAAGCCGCACGGGTCGATCTTCAAGGTTAAGCAACGCTTGCCAAGGTTGGTCTGTGGATGGGTGACCATCTTAACATACCGAGTTTCCTCCGTGCGTCGGAAAGCACGTTAAGCCGTTGGTCCCAGCTGCCATTTGTAGATCTTTGACAGTCGTTACGGATTGTCAGAAGCCAGTAAATCTGACTCCAGTCTTGCCATGAAGTAACGTGTTACCTAGATAATGGGTTGTGGAGGTCTGGTAGGCAGCCGCTCCTCGTAAAATATTGGTATTCAGCTAAATCCGGCCTGAATGGAAGCCGACCCCAATATAGTTAGGAAAAGGCTAGGCAGATGATGATGATGACCGCTGGAAGAATATCACTTGTCTAAAGCCTCTGGTCTGGACTTGGACTGCGAAGGTACACAAAGTAACTCCTTTACGGCAAATAGCGCCACCACTCATTATGGGTATAATGACAGTTTAGTTGTGGGCCACCAGTGCCTAATTTTTACAAAGAAATACAACGACTTCGAAATAAAAAAGCCTGCCAAGTGTGATTCGGACTGGCACTTAAAAGGTTCCGTACCATAAACCTTAATTTTTATTATTTGATATTATAGCGGCAATAGAAAGACACAATCTGTGAAAATTTCAAGTGTCTTCCTATTACGGTTATTGAGATACAACCTGCTGTCAGACAGACGGTCTGACGGACGGACGGATGGACAGTGGAGGCAAATTAATAGGGTTCCGTTGGTTACCCTTTGGGTACGGATCGATAAAAACCACTACAAAGTATAAAATAACTTTAATTTCGGAAGTCGGTGACAGAAAACGAAGAGGCAACCTAAAACAACTACTTCCGAAATTAAAAGTATTTTAATAGTTACATAATTTTTATAAAATTACAATTATGAACTTTGTCTTAATAAATAAATAAACGATTACTGTTATTATTTCAGGTGTAAGGCTGGATATTCCGGTGAGAGGTGCCATATCTCAATCTGTGAAAACTTTTGTTTGCGTGGCAACTGTAGCGTCAATGAAGAAGGCCTCCGGGTGTGCAGGTAAAACTAATTCTTCTCATTATGAATCCTCAGCTCTGTGCGGACTGGAAGGGAGTAGCAGACTCTTACTGATTAAAACCCATCCATGTTCCTCCTAATGTCCTTTGTGTTCCAGGGCCGCGGTGACTGTCGAATGTTCCGCAACCCTGTATGCACTCTTGGCTCAATGATGTAGGATATTTTAAGAAAAATTACCTATATATCTATTTGTCTCCGCGAGTCTCCTTGCTTCACACCTCTTTCAATAAGAAATAATGGTCAGGTGTTGACGTTGCGCGGGTGTAGGTAGTAGTTTGTAATATTTATAAAAATTCTAGAATGGATAGGTCTACTTATTCAATAATTGTTTTAAACTCATATTTATGTGTCTTATATTTTTGTATTTTTATTTATTTTATTGTGAACAGTGTCTTTATAATTGTGCCTTAAAAAATCACTACATAGTATAAAACAAAGTCGCTTCCCGCATCTGTCTGTCCCTATGTATGCTTAGATCTTTAAAACTATGCAACTGATTTTGATGCGGGTTTTTTCATAAATAGAGTAGTTCTCGAGAAAAGATTTAATATATAATTTGTCAAGGTTTTGTGTAAATTGGCTGGTATTTATGATGATAGTTTCTAAAGAGGTCGGAAAAAAATTACCTAAAAAAATATTTACATCGGCATTATTTCAGATGTGACGCTGGTAACACCGGGGAGAGATGCGAGCTCAACGCGTGTCAAGGATACTGCTTAAACAACGGCGAGTGTTTGCTGACAGAGGAGGATGAGCCTGTCTGTCAATGTGGTGAAGGCTACCAGGGCGACAGGTGCGAAGCAGCGGTGCATCATGAATCTATAACCATTCTCGTGAACCAGGGAGAGCAGTCGACCAATTACTCCTGTATGTGTACCAACCAAGTTTTCATTAAGGCTCCTCTGAAGGAGCAGTAATGAAGAAGTTAGATAAATGACGTTTTTTTTTTTTTAATTTTGTAATTTATTTTCAGTGTCTATTTTTGTACTATATTTTTGTTCTCATTTAAAACATCAGACTGCCAATTTTACTCATTATAAAGCAACGTTCGCATTCGCATCTCAATCGTAACCTGTCAAAAAATGAAGGGAAATCGAGGCTTTATGTCAGTTTGCCTAGTTTCATAATGTTTTTTCATACTATAGGGAGCTTGTAGAAACTATAGGTGGCAACACAGAAATGTCACTGTCAAGTATGTTTCAAGTATAAAACTCGAAATAGCTACACTAGATGGCACAGTCTTCTTCGCGCACGTTCCCCTAAACTGAGCGCACAGGAACCACAGGTGGCAGCACAGAAGCGTCAATGCCAAGTATTCTGACCCTGAAAACTTCGAATATGCGACATTAGATGGCATAGTCAACGCCGTGCACGGTCTCTATATTTAACGACGCAATGTAATAAAATATACAACGTTTAACAGAATAAACGCGAGACCTCTTAAGGGGTTATTGTATTCATCATTATGAACAACTTTTACTATCGGACCAATCTCGAGATCACGAAAAGAAAATCAGCTGTTCAGTACATTTTGTCGAGTTATGCGGACATAAATAAATGTATGGGGCGGTAGACATTTTTTTCGCGATAGCTACTACCTGGGAGTCTTTAAGTCAAGAGTGAATAGGTTACTTCTAGGCAAGCGTGCTCCATCTTCAACCACATCATCGCTTACCATCAGGTGAGATGGTGGTCAAGCGCGTGCCTATTAATAGTAAAAAAAAAAAAAAAAAAAAATCAGTGTTGGTCCCGTAGTGAAAGTTGTTCATAATGAAGAGCTGTATTGAGTTTATTCTGTTACAGATTGTAGATGAAAACTAATACATTACTGGTTTTTATTTATCCATCATAAAGTGACTGAGAACCATTTCTTTAGTTTTGTATTCTAGTTAAAATGAGTCCCTTTTCTTGGTATGGTCTATGGTCATGTGAAGAGGAGGGATGAAACGCATGTAACTAGAAGAGTTATGAATATAAATGTGGATGGATGGAGAGGGTGAGGAACGCCAAAGAAAAGATGGATGGATTATTTATTTATTTATTAAAACTTTATGCACAAGTAAAACAACACTGTACAAAGAAAGAAAAGGGAGTTAGTGATAGCGTGACGGCTGATAGGACAGAATGGAAAAAAAACGTGTTGCGCCGACCCCAAGTAACATGGGATAAGGGCAGGGAGATGAAGAGTATTCTAACGCACATGAAGAGCAGTGACATTGACCTCACGATTGAGAGGAGCAAAAAGAGAAGCAGGCACAAAATTGGCCCGAGTGGAGCCGTCGTGTTCAGCGGCAGTTGCCTTCGTTGCGGAATATTTTCATGAGTCACCGCGGCCCTGGAACGCGGCGGGCACTAGTAGGAACACGAATGGGTTTTAGTCAGTAAGAGTCTGACACTCCCTTCTGCTCCAGCCAGAGCGGAAGGAGTCATTTAATGATTTACAATCCTTTAAAAAAAAATGTTTTTTTCTAAAAACCCGACCGCTAAAAACAAATAAAAAGTTCGAAACAATTCGCTTTTTAAGCAGTCTGATGCATTTTAGTGAGTTACGTTTTTGGAATCGTCTCCTCGAGCCCTTTATCTTGATACCCCATTCGATAGGTTTTGAAAATTAAAAATTTATTGAAGGCATAATTAATTATTACATGGCGCCAAGAATCGGCCATTTTAATTTTAAAAAGTATACCCAGTGTCACTCTCATAATTAATACGAATCTAACGACACCTTTGAAGCTAAAATCCATCAGGCCGTTTAGGCTACAGAGCGAGCCAATCATTTGAATTTGGCGCCAAAAATTCGCCATTTTGCTTCTTTTTTTTAATTTTGATATACGCTGTGTCACTCTCACAGTACATACGTACCTAACAATACCTCTCAAGCTAAAATCCATCGAGCTGTTCAAGCTGCAGACCGTGCCAAACATTTGAATTTGGCGCCAAAAATCCGCCATTTTGTTGTTTTATTTTGATATACCCAGTGTCACTCTCACACAAGTCTCACAGTAAATACGAATCTAACGACACCTTTCAAGATAAAATCCATAGAGCCCCATAGAGCCGGGCCGGATTTAGGCTCTAGGGCGTGCCAAAGAAATAATAATAATTTATTTATTGATAAAAAGAGATTGTAGTACAATAGTTTCCTTACAATACAATGAGGTGGTTTTGTACGATTGTCTTAAATCTGGTGGGTGATGCACTGTCCTCCTAGCTAGGTACCTGTAGTAAGGAGTAACAGCCCCAATCCCCTTTGCATTTGGTTACAATTTTTACACTGTACACTGTGCTTTATTTGAGCCTATTCTAAGCTGTAAGTATTTAATAGAAATATACTTACATCATCATCATCATCTGCCTAGCCTTTTCCCATCTATTTTGGGGTCGGCTTCCAGTCAAGCCGGATTTAGCTGAATACTAGTATTTTACGTGGAGCGGCTGCCTACCAGACCTCCACAACCCATTAACTGGGTAACACGGTACCTACTACACGGCAAGACTGGAGTCAGATTTACTGGGTCCTGACTATACGTAACGACTGCCAAAGATCTACATATGACAGCCGGGACCAACGGCTTAACGTGCTTTCCGAGGCACGGAGGAAACTCGGTATGTTAGATGGTCACACATCCACAGACCAACCTTGGCAAGCGTTACTTAACCTTGAAGATCGACCCGTGTGGCTGTAATTATCTAGCCACGAGCTCAGAAATATACATACATACATAGGTACATACACTCGAAAAACATAACCCTCCTTTCGCTGGCAAAAAAATGTGTCTATTGTGACTATTTGTCTGGCAGACAATGAGCAAATGTTGTACAGTCAGAATGAAAAACCTTAGGTAGGGTTATATTTTATTGTAAAATTTAGGGAATTGTTGCAAAAAGATAAAGTTTACAACAAAAGTTCTTTACCCTTTTTAATCGACTTCAAAAAAGGAGGAGGTTCTCAATTCGGTTGTATTTTTTTTTTATGTTTGTTACCTCATAACTCCGTCATTTATGAACCGATTTGAAAAAAAATTTGTTTCATTTGAAAGGGTATACTTTTCGATTGGTCCCATTGTCACCATGTCAGAATCTGATGATGGGATCCCACGAAAATCGAGGGCAACCCTCAAATTTTATAGGCATATACAATGTTTTTCATGAATTTTCTAACGCAATTCAGATATTTGTGACTGGTAATCTAAAAATCTAAAATATTGCTGAGCTGATAATGAAAGGTATCAATTAGGATCTGATGATGAGATCCCATGAAAAATGTTTGTTCAGCGATACTTTAGCCAATGGTCAGCCGATTTGGATGATTCTTTTTTTGTTTGAATGAGTATTTTCCTGGACTGGTCCCGTTTCAGTTTGGTGAAGATCTGACGAAGAACTTCGGAGGTAGGCAACGGAACTCTTCAATAAATGATAGCAAAGGGATCGGGATTGCTAAAATCGCATGTTTTTTTAGTGTTTACACCAGTTCTTAACATAACATTGCGCCGGTACGCTGTTAATGAGTACGCAGGTACCTAGGTACCACTAAAAAGTGAAAAATAAAAACTTTTTTACAAAAAATACAACCGACTTCCAAGAAAGAAAAAAACTTTAATTTCGGAAGTCGGTGTCAAAAAACGAAAAAATAACCAAAAACACCGACACCGACTTCCGAAATTAAAGTTTTTTTCTTTCTTGGAAGTCGGTTGTATTTTTTGTAAAAAAGTTTTTTTTATCAATCGTGTGTAAGAGACAGCAATATTTGTAATGATAGTTTTTGTTTTGTCGTGTTTGTGCGTCAATTTGCGTGCAACATGCCAAAAGTTGACAACAAACCGACCCGTGAGAGATCACTCATTAATGTTTATTTAATTTATATCTATTAATAATTTATCCGTGACCGCAAAGTGAAATTGGTATAATTAAATTATGTTTCTGTCGTTACATTGCCTCTAAAAAAGGATTCGGGTGAAACACCTCTCAAAAATATTAATAATAATGAAATTCCTGTTTCGACCGGACCGGACGAAACACAGCGGCCGAAACGCCTACTAAACCAAAAATTCACTCTGTTTATAGACACTGTACCTATACCTAACATTTCATAAATAATATTTCAATTCTATAGATATGATTGCCAATCAAAAATTGTTCATTGATACTACTTTTTTTTTCGTGTTGGCAAAGCGAACAAAATTTGAAAAGAAATACCTATCTTTCAACTGGTTACCTATCACCAGGGTGAAGTTCGGTGTTCCACCGTCTCGTCTCTTAGATTATGATACCTAAGTAGGAAATGATAGGTTTATTTTAAATCTATATACGTAGATAGGTAGGTACGCATTCCTCAAGTGCCGTTTTTTTTTAATAATTAAGACTTAGAAAAAGCTTATGTTCAGACACAAGGAAAGCCTTGCAACGAATGTATTTTCTTGCAAAGAAATGTTTTTGATTGGTTTCAATTTGATAAAAAATATGTCTCATCTGGTTATCACATGGGTGAAGTTCGATGTTTCACCGTCTCCTAGATTATCAGGAATTATTCACTTAACAACAGTAATTTTGTCTCAGCCGCACTCGATTTAAACCCTTCTTAGCTCTGCTTACCCCCTTAGGAATACTGATTTAATCACAAATACGACTTCCCTTTAGCAACTGTCAAAATTGTCAAAAGACCTCCATTTTCGGGGGAAAAGCCCGCGAAATCGCACCGCCGCGCCGCGCCGTTACAAAAATATAAATACTGTACAAAAAAAACGATTAACCAACGTTGTGCTCTATTTCTTAAGCCATAAAATTCACTAACTAATCTAAAAACTGCATATTTATTTTGGTTCTGCACCAGTAACAATATCAACTTCATTACACGGGAAAATGCAACATAGCTGTTAAAACATAAACTTCAATTTCCTATGCCTCACAAATAAAATGTATCATAGACTTTTCTATTCCGCCAATAAAAATACAAACACAATTTTCCTCTACAGTAAAACTAATTTCTCAACCCTTAAGGTTGAATTTCTTTCAGCTCAGATGTAAGAATAAGTTTGCAATCAAAATGTGACATTAGTAACGGTTTTTAAGAGCACTCATAGTGATGTGAGATGACATTCGGATCCGCGTTACGAAATGGTTTTTATTATAATTTTGTTGATATCCGTAGGGATGTAGCAGTGTTTGTTGAAAATATTTGCAATTCATATTTTCTTGATGTTTTGAATATTTTATTAGTGCTAGTGATTTGGTTGGGGTGTAAGTTTTGGTGGTGAGTGGAAAATGTTGCTATTCTATGATGCAACCTCCCACGCGTCGCTAAAAAAGTATAAAATATTTTGTAGAGGAATCAATGCTGCATTTTTGCATTAGCTTTTATTAGAAACTAGTTGACCCGCGCATTTCATTACCGCTCCGCTCCTATTGGTCTTAGCGTGATGATAATAGCCTATAGCCTTCCTCGATCAATAGGCTATCTAACACTGAAAATCGGACCAGTAGTTCCTGAGATTAGCGCGTTCAAGTAAACAAACAAACATACTCTTCAGCTTTATATATTAGTGTAGATTTATTTTATTAGAATGGCGAGCAGTGGTGACTCGGTGGTAATGGCTGCGACTTACGAGTCGTAGGTCGTAGATTCGAACCCAGGCAGGCGTTTTAATAAAATAAATAAATAAATAAATATTTTTTATTTCAGACATTCTTGGTCCATAATATTGTTAGTAGACAAAGACTTAAAAACTATGTTAGGTACATTTAAAAAAACTAAATTAATTTAAGTATTTGCCGCCCTCAGGGGCCCCGGGCACACGCACTTGTGCTTGAACCCAGTGCCCCAGAAGGGGGCTGTCCAGCTTGTGGCTGAGCACGTTCAGGATAGTGTTGGCGCTCCCACGCGTGCGGAACATCAGCGAAGCGATACGGCGCCGCAGCACAGTGTGAAACCCGTCTGTGTGCGCGTGCGCAAACATCGCAGACGCACTACAATAGCGTGGGAGCCCCACCAGCACCCTGAACGCGTTATTATATTGTATTCGGAGAGCGTTGATGGCACGCCACCAACGCATACCACCACGCACGCACCACTGCTTTCAAAACGGTGAAGGAAGACATCGTGAGGAAACTGGCATGTCCTAGAACCAAAAATTCGAAGAAATGTGACATCTACCAATCCGCACTGGGCCCGCGTGGTGGATTACGGCCCACTCTCTCTCACCGAGAGGAGGCCTGTGTCCCAGCAGTTGGAACATTATAGGCTGATTATGCTTATGCTTATGCTTTTATTTGAAAGGTTTAGGTTAAATAAAGGTAAACAGACTTGATCCGGCTTTTTACTCAAACGTATAAGTACCTATTTATTAATCGGATAAAGTAGGTAATGCTTAAACTAATTAAGTAATTGTTATTGTTGCATTTACATTTGTTTTTAGTTACATTTTATTCTAAAACTGTGTTTAAAAATAAAAAGACACATCAACCTTTATTTATCTATCTAAGCCTCTCTAGACCTACACCTTTTTTAGGCTTTTTTAGGGTTCTACTAAGCCTCTGCCGTCCGTCCGTCCGTACTTCCGTCCATCCGTGCGTCCGTCCCGTCCGTCTGTCAGCGGGCCGTATATCTAGAATCGTAATAGGTAGACGGTTGAAATTTTCACTGATTGTGTATTTCTATTGCCGCTACAATAACAAATACTTAATAAAAATTAAGAATTATGGTACAGAACCTTTCGTGTCAAGTCCGACTCGCAGTTGTCTGGTTTTTTATTTTTCATTATTCTAAGTATTTCTTGTTGGTCCTTTTCATGTTCATGGGCTAAATGAACTAAAATGTGGGGACCAGAAAATTTCGACATTGCGGCAGACCCAGGCAAAGATAGCTTGAGGAGCTAGATTCCTACCGACAGGATTGATCCACACTTGCCCAAAACCGAGAGAAATGGATAGAAGAACAAGCTTAGCCAGCTTGCCCAGCGATGGGACAGAACAGGCTAAAAAAAAGGAAAAATATTTTTGACGTGATAACGTCTTATTTATTTATTTATTTATTAAAACTTGATGCACTAGTAAAAATACTGTACAAAGGCGGACTTAATGCCTTAGGCATTTTCTACCAGTCGACCTTAGGATGGTGCAGAGACAACTTGGCAGGTGCAACTAAAAGGAAAGACAAACGGAGTGGAAAAGAAATACAATCATAAATACATACATACATATAAAAAAAAATAACGACGTTTAGAAAAACCAATTAAACGAATTAACGCTGTGATGATTCCACCAACTTCTTGCGAATGTACTCACGTGCCTTCACCTTAAAGGACAACTGACTGGTTGCCGTCCTGATGTTTAGAGGGAGCGCATTCCAAAGGAAGATTGCTTGGACAAAGAAAGACGAGTGGATAAATCCAGAACGGTGTATGGGACAGCGTAGAAGGAGATTATTAGTAGAGCGAAGATTTTTACTGTGCGCAGAGCAAATGAATTGAATTTGTGAAGTTAGATAAGAGGGAGAAGAAGGATTATTAAGAAAGGAAAACAGACTAGTCAAGGCCCTCAGCGCTCTGCGCTGACGAATGGGTAACCATTTTAATAATGAACGATGCGCGGACACATGATCATACTTACGGAGATTGAAAACGAATCGAATGCAGTTATTTAGAAGGCGGTCAAGTTTATTGAGGAGATCTGCATTCAGGTCATAGTAGCACACATCACCATAATCAATCATGGGAAAAATTAGGGAATGTACAAGCATTGCCTTTATGTGAGCTGGGAGAAGGTTTTTCAAACGATAAAGCGACCGCAACGTTCCGGTAACTTTTTGACTGACACTCGTGACCTGCTTTCGCCAGTCAAGACAGGTGTCGACGTGCAGACCAAGATCCTTAACCTCGGAACCAAACGGAATGACTGTGTTGTCATAGATTACGGGTGGTACAGTTAAGCCATTCAGCTTTCTCAAGCTATAGGGACTCCCAATTATGATAGCCTGACACTTTAATGGGTTAACCGCCACCCCAAACCGGTCTGACCAGCTCTTAATCATCTTTAAATCTCGGTTGAGCTCCTCGATTGCATCCGATAAATTATCAACACCTGCCTGACAATACAGCTGAAGATCGTCAGCATAGAGATGATACGCACACTGAAGCACAGTGGTTATAAGATTAATAAAGACGAAAAACAAAAGAGGAGATAAAATACCGCCTTGAGGGACGCCAGCAGCGAGTTCACACCACCCGGACGAAGAGTCTCCAGCACGAACCGACTGCCGACGCCCCCGAAGATAAGAGGAAAACCATTCAAGCGCTTCGGGAGAGACCATGAGATATGAGAGGATAGACAGGAGAACTTCGTGACTGACGGTATTAAACGCGTTGGAGAAGTCGATCAACACCAAAGCAGTAACTTTAGTGTCTTCCATCCCCCGCCTAATATCGTCAGTCACTTATCAATCGTTGAACGCCGGCTGTACGCATGAAATAGTGTCACGTTCCGCCTGAGCGAGCGTGCAAGCGTGAGCGCGAAATAAGCGATAGAAAGGCACGATCGACCTAAGAATTCAATTGTTTTCATAAGACGTTGTCACGTAAAATTATCCTCCGTGAACCGACTTTACAGACAAGCAATTTTTATTACAAAGAAAGACAGTAACACACTACCTACCATACCAATTTCTATTTCTAAACCTACCTTTATTAGGTAAGCGGTTAGGTACTTCGCCCGCGACTTCGCTCGCGCGATTTTAGTTGGTACTCGACGAACTTCATCTCCCTTACTTGTTAATAGACTAAACGTGGGGCAGTTCGCCCAAATCACAACATTTTTCCGAAAGGTCCGATTTGAATAACTTAAACTGTAATTTACATTTTCATAACCAACCTTAATTGTTAAACAATTTCAAGAGATAAGGATTAATATCATGATACTAAAATCGTTTCTCCGTGCCTCGGAAAGCACGTTAAGCTGTTGGTCCCGGCTGTCATTTGTGGATCTTTGGCAGTCGTTACGGATAGACAGAAGCCAGTAAATCTGACTCCAGTCTTGCCATGAAGTACCGTGTTACCCAGTTAATGGGTTGTGGAGGTCTGTTAGGCAGCCGCTCCACGTAAAACACTGGTATTCAGCTGAATCAGGTTTGACTGGAGGCCGACCCCAATGTAATTGGGAAAAGGCTAGGCAGATGATGATGATGACTAAAATCACCACTATTTGATTTGACCTGGATTTTGATTGAATAATTTGAACAAAAAGCATAATTGTGACTTAACCATAGTATAGGTATAATAGTTAGATATATACTCTCGCGGATTTTTTTTGTAGATATTGATATCCTCTACTCAGACCAACAAATTGTTGGTCTGAGGTCCTCTATAAAACTGTTGTAAGTACCTACATCACTTTGCTCTATTGTCAATAGTTACCGCAGCGTACGCGATACCTATAAGGATCTATTTTGGTATTTTTTCACACCTTGGGTTACATTGTCGAAGTTTTCATACGGATCCCTAACTTTTTTGAAAATATTCCTTAGCCCATAGTTCATCAGGGATACCTAGGTAATGTAGGATTCTAATGGTGAAAGATTTTTTTTCAAATCGGTACAGTAATTTCGGAGCCTATTCAATTCAAACAAACAAACAAATCCTTCCTCTTTATAATATTAGTGTAGATGTATGTAGTGGAGAAATGGTCTGTTGATTTGTTAATAGGTACCTACCTATAGTAGGTATTAGAGATACTCTCAGTTCTCTCTACTCAGTTTTTTTTTTTTAAACTACCGCCGCTCAAGAAAGATCGTTTTTGTTTTGCTCCTTTATTTCTTTTACGAAAAATTAGTAAAAAGTGTTTGTTTACATACTTATATTATACCGTTGCGTTGCTAGTAAAGTGGACTTTTGAATAGTGAAAACTGGACAGCAATACGAACACGGAGTGCAAAGTAATAGGTAAAAAACTTTTAACATTTTTACTAAACGGCTCCGAACCCGGACCTACCCCAACCCGCAGAGCGCTCGATACTCCTCGCACTTACCGCGCCTCAACCCCGCCGTCGCCTGCGCTTGCTGTGAATCAACCTTTGTGACAAAGTACTACATCGCACTAAGTTCGCTTATACTCGCGACACGACACTACGTTTAAGCTATCTCGCGAGCGTCGTTTGGCGCTCGATGCGAAACGGGAAGACAACATAAATATTGAAATGCCACGCGTTGAGCGTTCCCCTCCGGCGGGTTCTGCTAAGCAGAGTGTTCTTCAAGTGTCTGCGCCCGGTTTGGCCTCTACCGCCCCTGGTGCTAGCGGTAATGGTGGTAATATTACAGAAGCAAATAGTAATGTCTCTGTAAGATCAAAGCGTCCGCGACTGAACGACTCGCCTAAAAACGACGGCGCATACTTGGAAACTCCCGAAGATGGCTCAACCAGCCCGGATTCGGCTGTTCAATCCCTGAAACTGGATAGAGCAACAATTTCTGAGCTTCGCAAAGAAATGGAGTCCTTGTTGACTGTGCATCTACAGGCCTCGCTCAAATCCTACTTCGAAAGTGAGTTTCTTGAATTGAAAAAAACACTGCAAGGATTAGAGGCATCAGTCGAGTTAATGAGCAAGGATTACGATGTTATCAAGATCGAATTGGACCAGAACAAAAGCGTCATTAACCAGTTGAAAAAGGAAAATGAAGAGTTAAAAAACAGTGTGTCTGACCTATCCGTGAGAGTTAACATTATGGAGCAATATTCTCGCCAAGATAACTTAGAAATAAACGGCATTCCCGAAAATATGGCTGAAAATCTGTTGAGTACCCTGGTGCAACTGGGAAAAACTGTATCGTGCAGTATTGAAGCTGCCGACGTATCTTCAGTATCTCGCGTCAGGAAACTCGACTCACAGAATAGTCACCCGCGCTCAATCATCGTTAAATTGAAAAACACAAGAAAGCGGGACGAGGTTCTAGCGTCGGTAACCAAATTTAACCGTGCACACGTTTCCGATAAACTCAACTCGAGCCATTTAGGGTACGGCGGCACTAAACAACCCGTCTTCGTCTCCGAACATCTGTCATCCCTCAATAAAGCCATACATGCACAGGCTAGAAAAATGGCGCGTGAGAAGGGCTATAAATATGTTTGGGTTCGCGATGGCCGAGTGTTAGTCCGTAAGGATGATGGAGCACGGCCCATACAGATAAAAAGCCTACACGCTGCAACATTAATGTAAAAAAAATAAAACCAAGAAGTAGGAACCCGTGAGAAAATTACTAAAATTCACAGTGTACTATCAGAATCTCCGTGGAATGCGAACAAAACTAAATGAAATTAATATTGCTGTTAATGTAAATAAATATGATATGATTATAGTGACTGAGTCTTGGCTTAATGATAACATCAAAGACGGGGAGCTTTTTGACGCCCGCTATAATATTTACAGAAGAGATAGGGCGTCTAGTGCGCTTACAGGAAGAGAAGGAGGTGGCGTTCTTGTTGCTATATCCAAGGCATATGACTCAGCGCGGGCTTGTCAGTGGGAAACTACTGCAGAAGACCTCTGGGTTCGAGTAAAAGTGAATGAGGGAAAGAAAATAAACATTTGCGCTGTTTACCTACCACCCCCTGTGTCACAGCAGCATCTAGATATGTTTCTCAGTTCAGTCACGAGTGTTAATGAAACTACTGGCGAGGAAATCATAGTAATCGGCGATTTTAATCTCGGCTTCATTGAATGGAACCAGGACCCAAAACATCCTCACGCAACTTGTACTATGCCGTCAAATTACAATAATAACCTAGGGTATTCTCTAATTGATTGTATGTCTTTAAACAATATGTCACAATATAATGTTATTAAAAATACTAATAATAGATCACTAGACTTAGTGTTTTCAAATATGCTAAGTGCGGTGGTCAGAAAGTCTGCTTCACCTATCTGTAGAGAAGATTGTCACCACCCCCCTTTAGATATAGATTTTATATTAAATACGTATGTACCACTAAAACATGTAACGATAGCTAAATTTAATTTTAAGGTAGCTGATTACGAACTTATTAACAAAAAATTAAGAGAAATAGATTGGAAAGAGCAACTGGAGTCATGTGAAAATGTTAACCTAATGACTGAGGTCCTTTATGCCACCGTTCGCAAAATCATAAATGACAATATTCCCAAAATTCGGAATATAAGCAAAAGTTTTCCTCCATGGTATTCCAAAACTTTAGTGAAAATTCTCAATGAAAAAGAAAAGCTCAGACAACGTTTTAAGAAATATGGTAATCCGCGTGATGAGATCGAGTACAGAATTATCGACGAGAGAGCAAGGTTGATAATTAAGAGTTGCTATAAAAAATACGTCTACTTTGTTGAGAATAGCATAAAGTCGAACCCTAAAGCGTTTTGGTCCTTTGTAAAATCGAAAAATTCTAAAACTAGCTCTATACCGTCAGAAATGACATTAAACGAAACAGTGGCCACAACTGGCAACGACATATGCAAACTCTTCGCTAAACAATTCTCGTCTACGTTTTCTGTTGCTAGCAGAAAAACTGGACCACCAACGAATACCCAAGTATTTCCTCAATTCATTCTCAGTAAAATCGTTTTTGCTGAGAGGGAAGTTCTTAAAGCACTGAACCAAATTGATGTTACTAAAGGCGCTGGTCCAGACGGGTTGCCCCCGCTCTTTATTAAAAAATGTGCTCATAATTTGGCATATCCTCTCACCTTAATATTTAACAAATCTATTAAAACATCTACATTCCCAACAGAATGGAAAAAAGCTAACGTTGTGCCAATTTTCAAAAAAGGCGATAGTGCAGACGTAAAGAATTACAGACCAATTTCTATCTTGTCCATTTTCTCAAAGTTGTTTGAATGTATGATCTGCCCCATCTTAACATCCCATGTTAAAACACAACTTTCCACTCAACAGCATGGTTTCTGTAGCAACAAATCCACGGTGACCAACTTAGTCTCGTACGTGGACGAGATCTGTATGGGCATCGATTCTGGCCAACAGATCGATGCTCTGTATACTGACTTCAGCAGCGCATTCGATAAGGTTGACCATGAAATCCTGCTGCTAAAGCTGCACAGTTTCGGCATACACGGTCCGCTGCTGGGGTGGCTTCGATCATATTTATGCGAGCGGACACAAAGAGTGGTGGTAAACGGCTATCAATCTCAGGAGTATTTTGCAACCTCCGGTGTGCCCCAGGGTTCTCATACCGGGCCAATTCTCTTTATTTTGTTCATAAACGACATAGTTAATTGCATTAAACATAGCCAGTGTTCCTTATTTGCCGATGACCTTAAAATTTTTCGCCAAATAAAAACTCATGAAGACATCATTCTGTTGCAATCCGACCTAAACTCGTTGCAAGAGTGGTGTGTGGTGAATGGGATGGCTTTGAATGCTAATAAATGTTATCACATAACATTCACGCGGAAAAAGCACCCCTTACCATCAACTTACTCCCTCAGTGGAACAGCACTACAAAAAGTTCCAAACATACGGGATCTAGGTGTAGTTCTTAGCGGCGATCTCTCATTTACTACGCACATGAATAACATCATCAAAAAAGCAATGAAAATGATCGGATTTATCACCAGAGTTGGCAAAGAGTTTAAGGGGACCTTTGCTTTGAAAGTGCTTTATAATACGAGTACCTATGTGCGCAGTCTCGTTGAATATGCCTCTCCCGTCTGGAGTCCGGCCTATAATGTACACATAGACAGACTTGAACGCGTTCAAAAAAAGTTTACCAGGTACTTGCGGTTTAAAGACAATAAATGTCCTTACAGAGCGGATTACACAGAACGGCTAAAATACTTCGAGTTGGACTCATTGAAACGACGAAGAACTCTTAACGATCTAATAATACTTTATAAAATTGTAAATGGGTTAACATCAACTCCAGATCTCCTAGACAAAATCAACATAGACGTACCTCGCCATTCTCAACTGCGATCCACGCGTACCACTAGAACTTTTGTCACAAAACCATGCCGCACAAACTTGGGTCGACATGCTCCCCTAAATAGAATGTTGGGTTGCTACAATAGAACCTGCTCTACCGACAGCGGTATCGATATATTCTTTGACAGTCTCCCAAAATTCAAAAGCAAAATTATTAATATAGATTTGTGATCGGCTGCCTATTATTAGTGTTTATTTATCTCAAACAAACATATATATATAATTTACTAATGATTAAATTTACAATTTAATCTAATTTAATTATTTTTAATTTGATAATAATTCATATAATTAGTTAATAAGTCCTCGTTTCACTTTTTTTTTGTATTCCCTGTTTAATGTTTGCCGTTTTGTTTTTGACATTCGTATCTTTGACATCTGTATTTTGTGACATCTTTTTATCTGTTATTAATCGAATATTATTAAGTATACAATCCAAATGTATTGATTATTCTATTTCCTTTTTTTTTTTTTTTTTTTTTTTTTATAATAATCATGTAGATATGTACCTATATTTTTGCTAATTATTTTATAATGGAATGATTTAATTTAATTATTCATGCAAATTCTGTAAATTAATTATAAATTGTAAATCTTTAATTGAGAATGCTGTGCAGACCTATAAGTGATATATTTACACAGAATTGAAGATTTGTGATTGCCAGTTATTGTTATACTTAATTGTAAATATGTCGTTGGTGTGCCTTACTTAATAAATAAATAAATAAATACTCTGGAACGATACCTACTGCGTGTTTCTGTGGCATAGACATCGTGAGCAAATACGCAGGAAAAAGCTCCACTGAAAATCAATAAGATGAAAGATGAGTCAGTTTGCTGGTAGGTACGTAATTCTGGCTCACAGAGGACTTCGAATGTATAGGTAGGTTAGATGACGGGAGTTACACGACCAAATCGTCCTATCTGGCAATCCGAGGGATTATTAAAAAAGGAAAATTTTAAATTTCGAACTACATAATTATGTTTAAAACTTTTTACTATAATGGAAACCTATTTTCGGGACTTAAGTCTCACACCCCAAATCACGCCTAACCAAACAAACAACACACAAAATAAAACCTACCGCTGTCCTAATTACCAACTATAACTAAATTACAAAACAATTCAATGAGACGTAAACTACAACTAATGAGATTAAAAAAATAATGCTGGCTGAACGCATCATTTACACATAGACAATGAACAAACGAAAATTACCGCGAAAAAAAAAGACAGCGTTTCAAACTTCGAACCCATTCAAACGACCAATCATGGTGCCGGAATTTGATTGCGGGGCGTGACAGTTCTCATTACTTACAGAACAACTGTGACGACGAACTGAGAGAAATATATCTATCTCAGTCTTTTGTATACTGATTGAAGAGAGATGAGTAGTTAGGGAGCAATTTGCGCGGATCGTTGAGCAATCTACAGCGTGTTTTAATATTTAATTTTATAGCCATATTAAGTTTGTTATGAATAAGTTTATTGTATTATGCCGGATTTATGTGGGGGGCGCGTTAATGGCGTGTTCCCGGATCGTATTAACGTTTGGAAGTGTTATTTGTTCAGATTATACGTTGGACTTGAATGTCATTTTGATTCGATTAGAGGTTGATTTTGGCGCGAATGTCATTTATTGGGATTCGTTAGGGTAGCAGTCTCTAGAGATAGTTTAGTTTGGGAATTAGTTGCAGCTATGCTTGGGAAAATAAATTGGTGTTGATTTTTAGTTTGTAAAATGCTTAGATCTCATATAATAAAATATCTATTTTTTTTTCTCTTGGGTTTTACTCATACTTACATTGTATGTTGTTGTGGTTGTTGTCTATCTGTGTGTGCCAAATATACATGTTTTCTTTCTTTCTCTTCTATAGTTAAGTTTTTAGTCTGGCAACAAATAGGTCTAAGTACATAGGTACCTATAACTGAATGCCATAGGCCTTTCTATTGTACCTATATCATGAGTAAGTATACCTAACGGTTTAATTTCAATTTGAAAATCCAACAATATTTAACGTACCTACCTACCTATGCCTACCAATAGTAAAAAAATAATAATTAAGTAACTTTTCACTCCACATAAAAATTATTTAGGCATTTAATGATCAAGTTGCAGGCTAGGTTCTACTATCTAAATAAAAAAATAATCACAGCATCTATGATGCTAAATAAGGATCCTTTGCAACTATTCAAATCAATACAATAGGCATAGGATATGACTAATCTATAAGGAAGGGACTGGCTTCAATGAATGCAGAAACAATGACAATATAGATACCTACTAATGATCACTTTAGAAGACCGTAAAGGAAATGGCCTTGCGACGCCATCGATCTTTCTACAGCCAGTCTTCACTACATATAGGATACTAGCGGACGTCACGCGTTTTCACCCGCGTAGTTCCCGTTCCCGTAGGATTATGGAGATAAAATATAACCTATGTTACTTCCTGATAATGTAGCTATCCATCGCTGAAAGAATTTTTCAAATCGGTCCTGTAGTTTTTAAGATTATTCGTTATATAAATAAAAACAAATGTTTCCTTTATAATATTATTACGAGTACAAGTGGTATAGACAAGGCCCCCGCCGCGTCTGTCTACCCATCTGTCTGTTTTTACCGATAAACTACCGAACGTATTTCATTTGTGAAAAAACAATGAACGGAGGGATTCACGGGAAAAGTAAAAATAAGTTACATAAATGTTGTTCATTAGAGGAGCTCGTGGCTAAATAATAACAGCCGCATAGGTTGATCTTCAAGGTTTGTGACCCGGTGGTCGTGGGTTCGATTCCCACGGGAAGCATACTTTGTTAAGTTGTTTCCAGTTTGGTTAGGACATTGCAGGCTTGAATCACCTGATAAAAAGATGATTCCATGCTTCGGAAGGCACGTACAAGCCGGTGGTACTGGCCGCCAAATGGTGGTCATCAAATAAACCATGTCAGAGGCTCTTGAGGCGGTTTAGGAACTCTGACACCAGGGTATGTGGGGTCGTTAGACCTTACTGCCCACACGAGAAGAAGAAGAAGCAACGCTTACTGAGGTTGGTCTTTGGATGGGTGACCATCTCATCATACGTTTACACTGAAAGCCGACTCCATCATACTTAGTTGGAAAAAGGCTTGGCTGATTATATCTCTCTCTTCAACTGGTCCCATTTTGGTGTTCTTCTTATTCTTTTTTTTTTTATTTGTAATGGGTTTGCTCTTGATTCTAGTCTATGTCAGAGATGACAGAGACAAAGTCTACGATGGAGCGAGCCTACCCAGAAGGAGCCCTATCACTCTAACTTTGAAGAGATTAGGGTTGTAAGACTTGTAAGCTTTCGGAAACACAGACGCAGGCAGAGAGTTCCACTCCTTTGCTGTACGCATTATAAAAGACGTTTGAAAACGCTTAGTGCGAATTGGCGGAATAGCTACAAGGTAGGGATGGTAAGATGCAGTGCGCCTGGATGTCCGATGGTAGAAGGGGGCCGGTGGGATGAGGTCGTGGAGTTCTTGGGCACACTCACCGAAGTACAATCTGTAGAAGACCGACAAGCAGGCAACCTTATGGCGATGAGCCAAGCTATGTAGCTTGGCATCCACCAGTTTTACGTCGCCGATGAGCCTCTCTCTTTATATCTAGGTAAACACCATTTACCTAAGGGAATTGTAAAGTCTGATCTACTAAATACAAACTCAAAGGCTTTGCCCTTGTTAGTATTTCACTGTCTCTTTTAAAGCACATCACAAAAATTTCAAATTATTTTCGACCACCAAAATCTTCGCAGTCAGGTCTCGTATAAAGTTCTCACAAACGAAACTATATCTAAGTTTTAAATGAGCTTCCCAAATGTCTTCACGAACTGAATGCGTTATTGCAGCGACTATAAATTTTAGAACAATACCTCATTCACTCATATCGGAACATTAACGTCCGATGCTGGAGTTAGGACATAAGGATTCTAATGCCGATAATATGAGCCGTGAGGAAAATCATTTATTGGGTTTAAGTCGTAAAGAGAGGCGAAGTGATTCATATTTAATGTAAGATGTGGCTTTGTTTAGGACTCTGTCTGGAATGAACTTTAACCGGAAGATAGTATACGAGCACATTTACAGGTTTTGGATACCTCTATACTTATGTTGTAGTTTTCAAAAATATGTGTGATAGATAAACTTATTGGGATTTTTCATTGGATTTTTTCAGTTTCAGCCCGGAGACATAGGTAGGTAATAGGTTATTATAATGAGACATCTTTTGTATAAATAACTAGTTGACCCGCGCAACTTCGTTTGCGTCACAATATCCATAACTGCTCCTTTCCTATTGGTCTTAGCTGATATAGATTAGCCTATAGCCTTCCACAATAAATGGGCTATCTAACACTGAAAGAATTTTTCAAATCGGATCAGTAGTTACTGAGATTAACGCGTTCAAGCAAACAAACAAATAAACTCTTTAGCTTTATATATGTATTAGTAAGTATAGATAGATACGGTTGGCGCAGTGTCGCGGGTTCGATTCTCGCACGTAACAAATATTTGTATGGCCTACAGATAATTCCGGCTCAGGCTGTTTGTGAAGGTATGTGAGTTTGTATGTTTGTAAACGCACCTACGATACAGGAGAAATTCCTAGTGTGGGGCAACGTTTTGTTTTGTTTCTTTCTGCTTATTAAAAAAAAAAGAAAATTTTTAAAAAAGAAGCAGAAAGAAAAGTTAAGTTCTTAAGGGGTATCAAAAATCTATCCGTATCGCTGTTAATGGAAAAGTGTCTGATATAAATGAAGCTTTCACTCAAACTTGAATTAGTATTCATTCTGAATGTTCCCGTATTGTGTTCGTTTAATTTGTAACAATAAACTTCTATAGAGCCCTCCAATCGCTTGAAATTCTATGATAAGTCTATGTCCTGGGTTGCAGAATTTGTTCGAAATAGTCACCGCGGTCCGTAAAAGCAAAAATGGCATTAGGAGGAACGCGTATGAGTTTAGTCAGTAAAAATCTGACACTCCCTTCCGCTTCAAGTGAAAAGGGTTATTTAATGATTTTCCATCCTTAAAAAAATATCAATGTAGTTTTAGCATAGGTAGAAAATAATGCTATTTTTCGGTTTGCGTCAAAAATGCCATGCCCATTCAAAAATTATTGAATGGATTTTCTCCCTATATATATATAGTTTCATTAAAGTCCTGTCATAGGTTTCATCTTCAAAATACATTTAATTTTTATAAAAAAAGGAACTCAATATCCTTTTCGAAATGACAATAATCTAACCACAAAGATCATAGCAACTCTTATTAGTGACACAAGAAGCCATCAAATCGCGAACTACCCACACGAATCGTAAATTATCTTGTATACATCAGCGGTGTACCGAATAGCCACAATCAATTTAGACGGGGTGGTGAAGTGGCGGAGTGGTGGGGGGAGGGGACAAATTGCTCGGTAATGACCACCGCGCCGGCCAAGTGGCGGTGCTGGCTTTAGACGAGGGAGAGTAAGATGGATAGTGGCATAACGACTAAGATAGTGTTATCTAAAAAATTGTTTCCAGTTTATTTTAAATCTTTAAATAAACCAGAGGGTTGGATCGTTATTTGCCCAAAAACTAGCATTTGCAATCAACTTAACAATGCTGCCAGTCTTCTGGGCACGTTTCCAGATGATGTGGAGGAATACCTTGATCTCTGAGTTTATCTTGCTGTTGTAGTTATATACGAGTATGTGTACCATGTACCTAGTTAGGTTAAGTAGATACGTGCATATTTTGTTATTTTAATTTTAAATAAATGTTATTAGAAATCATAACGATAGTAGTTGTTGGAAAAGAAATAAAAACATAAAAATTACACCCTTGGCAAAAAAATAGCATAAGTAACGGTAATGTCTATAACAGCTCATAATAGCTTTTACAACGAAACTCTAAAAACGCGATTTTTCAAGTCCTCAAAAAGCCTCATGGTAGTTTCGAAGACGTTTGACATCAGAAAGGACAATAAATCCTTAAATAACTCGTATGTCTGACTTCGTCAGCAGCTAAAATATCAGACACTAGCTTTCCCGCGCAACTTCGTCTGCGTCACAATTTTCTTTACTGCTCCGCTCCTTTTAGTCTTAGCGTGATGATATCTAGCCTATAGCCTTCTTCGATAAATGGGCTATCTAACAGTGAAAGAATTTTTCAAATCGGGTCAGTAGTTCCAGAGATTAGCGCGTTCAAGTAAACAAACAAACAAACTCTTCAGCTTTATATTAGTATAGATAATACATTTTGGTCAATTAGCCCTTAACTTGTCCCTAGCATGATAATTTCCAAAACAACGAATAAATATTCAACGTATCGCGCTTGGAATAAGGACTCTTCATTTTCAAAAGCTTTGCGATGCAGGAACCACAAGAACCCATTCTAAGCTGACATAGCACGCGATACAGATTCGCGGTTATATTCCCCTGAGGAATACACGGAGATATACCTACGCAAATATACTCGTACTTGACATTGATAGACATTGAATTAAGTGCGCAAACTGATGTAGCTCCAGGGAATTAAAGCGAGATTTTATTTAAATTATTAGTTTTTCGATGTTATGCCATCTCGGGAAGTAATGTTCCGAATACAAAAAAAAACTTTTGCAATGCTGCTATGGAGTACCTATTGCTAAATGTCATAAGCTACTTAATATCCTAAAAAAATCTTCTAGGCTTTCGGCTATCTTAAAAAATCTATGCTGTCTACATACCTAACATAAAAATAATTAGGAACTAAACTTTTAAATGATGATAACCGTAGTAAAACAGTATCTTGTCCGGAGTTGTCCATTAGTACCTACCTTGTCATATAAGTAGTTCCATCTAAAACATTGACCTAGCTTATGTACTCCTATCCTTCAAAATAACCTCAACAAAAAATCCAACTATAAAACTTTTCTATAAAAAATACCGTCCAAAATCAAAAGTGGAAAGTAAGTAATCCGCTGACACCCAAACGGGGCACAAAACAATGAAATTTATACCCCGTGCTGACACCAGCAAAACATTCTGATCACCACCAATTACTACAGCACACAGCCTCCACAAATATTCTAACGTATACTCCCTCTAACGCACATTAAACCACCTTGCTATCCTTTTCGCTCGACACGCTAAAGTGGTCTTAATCATTTGCTCGACAAATCCACAATGTCGCATGTTTATGTACGGCTTTTTGGTGTTGCACTTTAATGTGAAGTGATAGAGTTCAAATTGCAGTGTTAATTGGTTGGTTGTAAGTGAGAAACAAAAGTGAACTTTAAAGTGGTTATAGTAGAAGCGGTTTTGTGGTTTCCGGCGTCAAATAATACGCTCGTTAGCAATATAGTTAGAAGATAATGACAAAAGTATTATGACGCTAGCAATAAAGCTTACATTCCCTCGTCAGTGGTTAGTACTAATAAAATAAAATAACGTTTTGACTACACCCCGTATGTAGGCGGGGCGACTGAGTAAGCGCGCGAGTCTCGCGGTGTACAGACGTGTGGACCGGACACTGCTAAACGTTTAGCGACTTTTTAGATTTTAAAGTTTTATTAAGGACTTTATTTACTATTAAATAATTAAATAAAAATAAACAGTATTTTTGCCAATGAGCCAATTGAAGTGTGGTATCGTTAAATTCGGTATTGTGGGTTTATGACACTAAAATTATGATCTGAAACTATGGTGCGATATTATATTTTTAATTAAAATGTTAAGCTGGCATAGAACAGTGAAGAATTAAGTTTTCCAAAAGAAAATTGGACTCGTATCCGAACGTGCCGACAAAAATATGCAATATTACGCAACGTAGGTAGCTAAAGAAAAGACTGTTTATTTGTGATTTTAAAAACAAAAGTGACTTCGAATAACAGTGAGTGACAATCATGGAATCAGAAATAGAAATAGGGGAGACACAGACCCAAAAAAAAGTACCCAAACCATTTTCAATTGAATCGATAATTGGAGACCGAAAATCACCAGAAATCGATATAGAGAACAATATATCGGAAAATTCTAGAAATTCAGAAGAAGAAGAAAATGAACGATTGGACGGATTTAATCAGATGCGATATTACGCGCCATTTTTACAACAAAATGGCTTCCCGTTCCTATTAGGGTATCCAGAGCCGTGGTTGTCGAGGGTGCTAGGGTCTGGTGCTGGAGTGCCTGTGAGGGAAAATAGAGAGGAAGAGAAGCGGGACAGTCCTGTCAGTGTGGGCAGTGAAGCAGAGAGTGATGGTGGTGAAGAAACGAATCCAGGTTGGTAGAACATAAATGTTACAATTTGAAATGGTAACCTTCTTCATTTTGTTGGATGCAAGTCTTTGGTAGATTCTATAAGCAAGATATGTAGATTATTAAGGTAGTCTTGACTTTGCATCCAAAAAAACTACTTAATAAAAATCTTAAATTCACTTGCCTGGGCTGTACCTAGACAACGCACAGCCAATGCTAGGTCTTCTAAGGATGTGCAAAATATAACTGTAGGTAATAACGAATGTGAACTCTGAAGATTGAGTCAATTGAGAACCCTTGAATCAATTGAGAAAGAAGCCAAGAGGATCGTCGGCAATGATAGGCTCATCGAGTCGAAGCTCCAAAGTCTTGAGCATCGACGACGAGTTGCTAGCCTATCGGTTTTCTACCGGTTGCATTTTGGGGAATGTGCGACGGAATTGCATAGTTTAATTCCGCCAAGCCCGTTCCATCATCGGACCACAAGACGAATGGCGATGCGCCTCCGGTACGTGGTAGACATCCCACTCACATGCACAAAACGTTTTGGGAACACTGTCATAATGTGTATAGCTAAGGAGCGGAATTCCCTGCCAGAGTCTGTGTTTCCTGATAGCTACAGCCTGGGAGGCTTTAAGTCAAGAGTGAATAGGTTACTTCTAGGCAAGCGTGCTACATCTTCGACCACATCATCGCTTACCATCAGGTTTTATATGCACTCGTTTAACCAGTATCTCAGTGGTTAAATAAGTGCCTATAACAGTTAAAAAAAATAAAAATCAATCTTCTAAAGGGGATAAATCGCTATATCTTTAAAAACTCTCTCTCCGTCGTCGGAAAATAAAGGTCTGCTTCTGATTAAAAATTAATAACTTTTTTATTTCTGAATATTATGTTCTACAATTTTGCACAAATATAGAATAATTTATATGGCTTCAAATGGAATGTAATTTATTATGATTGAATTTAAAACCATACATAAAAAATAAAACAAATTCAAAATTATCAAAAATGTCCAATATTTGTTTTTTAACAATTAATACTATTATTTTAATGTTTACAAATACCAAATATCATATAGTACATCAAAATACAAATCAATTGAAATAATATATATATTTTTTAATGTGATTAAAACTGAACACAGATTAACTAATTAATTGTAATGTTTACTAAATGTTACGTTATTTATACTTGATGAATTTTGGGATCTAAAATTAATTCGTTCACTTTCAATAGATCTAAGGTGTCTTCCTCAAGTTCCTTCACGTTTTTAGTAAACGGTTTTCTAATGCTGTTTATGTAAGGATCTGAAGTATAAAGAAGAGTATGAAATACATCCTCGTTTGTAGCAGATCTTGAACATTTTCTAGCATGATGTAGACGAAATGTTTTACAATCCTTATTACGAGGTTCTTGTGCATCTTCCGAAAGTTGACCAATAGGAAGTACTGCAAAATTCTTTATGACACTTTCACCATGAATCAAAATTTTGTGAACTGAAGATTACATGTAGTACCGTTCATAATTGCTCACATAGATCCTGGCAGTCAAATTTTTCATCATTTATCATCACACCCGATGAAAGAGCTTACAGAATTATGTAAAGTCGTTTAATCAAATTTATATCCACTCCTGTTTCAGCAGAGCAGCTTGCAAGTGTTGAAGTGGAAATAATATTTTTGTTTTTTTTTCCTGCTCCTTCGCTGTACTTTTTTGATTAATTTCGTTGTGGGATCCAAGACAGTTGGATCGTTTCTCCGGGACTCGTCGGGTTTCATTGGCTCGGCGTTTTTCTGGTGGTCGCCACTGTTGATTCTGGCTTTCAGGAGTTGCAGTGTTTGGGAATGTGTGGCGGGCTTGTCCCAACCAAAAAAAAAATCAGCTGCTTGCATTGTGAAAAAATCTTCTGCCAGTATTACCGTCTTTAGAATTACCACTTACTTGTCTCAATTTGTCGATGATCAATCCCAGCTCTTCACGGTAACGCCTTTGTTCCAGGGTTTTCTTCTCTTGCTTTAATCATTTCTTTTCTTCGCTTTTGGCTAACCATGTTTGGAAAGACAGATTATAGGAAGTATGTAAAATAATTTCCATACAACGAATCCAGGCGTGCAAAGTAGACAGTCCGTATTGATAAGAATCTTCATTTTCAGGCCTAACAGTCACTTTAGTCATATCGTTCATTTGGCGTGGAGTAGCTCCACATATTGTACATGTAGAACCCGAAGGCGTATCTGTTAATACCTGAGCTACTTTGTCATCTATCATTGTAAGAAAGAGATCATGCTTCTCTTGCACTCCCTCACCTTCTTTGTTAATTAATGATGAACCTATAGAATTTATTTGACCTTTTATTTCATACACAACAGCTTTAGTTTTCTCGAGAGTTTCTTTGCAAAATTCTATTAATATAGGCCGGCAAAAACGCACACATAAAGGTACCGGATTTTGCCTGACAACATCACCTGTAAGCTCGTTAATTAACTTAATAGGCACCAAAGAAGTGATAAATAAATTTAAATCAGAAATTAGTTCAGACTCTTCTGGCAGTTTCTGTTTGTACTGGCTTTGACCGGATGAGCCATCACAGCCCCATTTACTGTATAGAAGTAAGTTATTCAATCCATTCCTATGCACTGAATCTATTGTCAATATTCTAGCTGCAGTGTGATCTAATAAATCTTGAAGTCTTACTATTTTTGCACTTGTGTCTGTAATTTCTATAGCTGAAGATGGTGGATAAGTTTTAACTTCTTGCACTTTGTAATATGGTGGAAACACAAAACATTTTCGTTCGTCCGTTCGTTAAATTTCTCAAGTACAAATATTGTGCTTTCGTTAAATCCAAGTCAATAAATACGCTCAAGGCTTTTTCATCCGTTAACATTTTTGTCTGCCTTGCGTCTTCTATGAAACTCGAGAATAAGGTCTTATTTTCACTGTCAGTAAACCTTAATGTTTCCACAAGTTTAGCTTCTGTTCCTTCTTCTATCGAACGTAATCTTTGAAGATATGCATTATAGACGTGTTCAAATCCATATTCATTTAGTAATATTGTATTTTTTCTTCTTTTACTGGATTCTAACAAGTCTGGATAAGATACGCACTGTCTCTCACGTTTTCCAGAAGAAGTAGATGGTGTGGAGACGGTTGTAACGTCTTCAGAGTTCGGCAAAGTTACTGAATATTCTGATTCCAAGTAATTACTGTTTTTCATTAAAAATGTTTCCTTTTTCCGTGAAGATTCTGACCATCGTTTATTAAAAGCGGGAATAATATGGCTTTGAAAATCACTGAGGGTAAAACATAAGTTGTCTTCAGATACATGATAATTATCTTTTAAGACTGTTGATAGTTCCTCAAATGATTTTCCTCCTTCGATAAACGAAAGTATTATTTCACATTTAGAACACTTGAAAATAGAAATTTTGAAGAATCAACAAAACGCGTAGTTTTATTGTATTCGTAACAATTACACTTCTGTTAATTCACCACTATCCTATTATTTACAATGAAATGAAACAACTATATAAAATATACTATATGAAATATGAGGGTTGTGTGCATCTTGTTGATTAATATTTTCACACGCAACATGAGTGCAAAAAAGATAAACGCTCTAATATTAAATGATAAATTACAAAACCTACCGCAAACTATTGATGGAAACAGCAACATTTCAAACCGCAATAGATAGCGAGCGGTTTCCGTTATCTCACTTTTGTCACATTCATATTAATTACTCCAAAAACCACAAATATCCGTAGCTTTTTTATTTAATTATGTTTATGGATAGTTAGGCTACAAATCGTCATTAAATGTAAAGCAGGGATAAACGTGGGCAACTGTCAAAAGTCTCGATGAAATTTAAAAAATCCTTTTTTTTTTCACTATATTTTATTTTGCAATTATTTTAAGGTAAACGTTAACATAATATTAAATACATATTAGTTGTTTCACATTTTTCAAAAGACGAGGTCTCCAGAAATATATAATACATTATACCTTTTCCAGTAACGTATAACAATTAAATCAATTTGAAAGTGATGAAGTGAACGGGCCTAACATGGACGTCCGTCAAAACTATAAAGTTTGTGGTGTTGTAAAAAAATCGTTTCATTTTATATGTATATTTTTTTGATACTATAGTCTAGTTTGGTCCTTAACCTTTTGAGTAAAATAAAAAAGCATGCCAGTAGCGACATTGACAAAAACCATTTTAAATCATCAGTTGTTCTACGATTTTCCACAGTGTCGCGTCTATCTGTCTCACCGAAAGCGGTAAACTCCAAAACTACTGAACGGATTTTCATATCATCGTCATCATCATAACAACCGAAAGATGTCCACTGCTGGACATAGGCCTTCCCCAAAGGGGAGGGTTTGCAACAATCGCCACGCTTGGCAGGCGGGTTGGCGATCGCAGTGTATGGTGTTGCGTTTTACAGAGAACGCTGCTGCCCATTCTCTGGCGAGTCCCTTAGTCACCTCTTACGACACCCACGGGAAGTCATGGGATGGTATTATTCTTTTACGGCACCCTGCGGCATCGGCATAATCTACATGTGGTTTTCACTAATTGAGGGTTTTGGTATAGGTATGAGGTTGAAATATTACGATGATTGAGATTTCAGAAAAACCATGCTGACTAAGAGCTTATATCCTCTGCTGCCCTTTAGAACCCGGTTGGGCCGACTTGGACCGCTAGTACCTACCTAAAGGATAAAAATTCCTCGGTATGAAAGTCCGTCTATTTTGGCGAACGTGTAAATTGTAAATATTTAAATAAAATCCTCTGTAGCTCCAAAATATGACGAGTTATCTCACGGAAACTGACATAGTGGGGAAACAAATTAGCACCAACTTGTCTAAAAGTAACGAAAGATGTGGATAAAGATAAGATTGAATAGGCTTTTGGTTTCATTTGATCGAAAGGTGGTAAAAAACGAGTTTTTTATTATTCTACTAGGTGACCCGCGTAACTTCTTCTGCTCCATTTCTATTGGTCTTAGCGTGATGGTATATAGCCTATAGCCTTCCTCGATAAATGGGCTATCTAACACTGAAATATTTTTTCAAATCGGACTTTCTGAGTTCAGCGCGTTCAACCAAACAAACAAACTCTTCAGCTTTATTGTTTTAGTATAGATTTCTAGAAATGTTATCGGATAACGCACTGTAACCCAAGTGCCCACCACGTATTCAAAGGTTCAAGGAGAATTGTCCGTTCCCAATTCACCAGCTTTGGCATCCTCATAGCTAAAAGCACACGGAAATAATAACAAGGAGTTCTTTAGGATTTTAGTTATTAAGAAACGGACATAGTCTGTCATCCCTAAGGCATAGAGTTTCCATCATAAAAGTGCTTAGAACGAGGGTTCTTATCGCACTAGTGCTATAATTTTAGTTTTCCGTACTCCGTATTTAGAAAAAGTTTTGCCTACGCAAAATTACTTCGCTTCTCTTTTTAACTTGACAATTTAATCCTAAAAACGTGTGAAGCTTGTGATGAATTTTTATGTCTCTGTCTATCGATGGGAAACTTTCCTAATTTTTGTTCGTTTAAATTAATTTATTTTTGGAAAACTTACAGCTATACAGAACATCTGCCTAGCCTTTTCCCAACTATATTGCGGTCGGCTTCCAGTCAAACCGGATTCAGCTCAATACCAGTGTTTTACGTGGAGCAGCTGCCTACCAGACCTCCACAACCCATTAACTGGGTAACACGGTACTTCATGGCAAGACTGGAGTCTTTATTTACTGGCTTCTGACAATCCGTAACGACTGCTAAAGATCTACAAATGACAGCCGGGACCAAAGGCTTAACGTGCTTTCCGAGGCACGGAGGAAACTCGTTATGTTAAGATGGTCACCCATCCATATCAGCCGAAAGACGTTCACTGCTGAATATAGGCCTCCCCCAAAGGTTTGCCATAATCGCCACGCTTGGCAGGCGGGTTGGCGATCGCAGTGTATGCTGTTGCGTTTTACAGAGAAAGCTGCTGCCTTTTTCCTGGCGAGTCCCTTAGTCGCCTCTTACGACACCGACTGGAAGTGATGGGATGGTATTTTTCTTTTACGGCATCATACGGCACCGGCCGACACCACACGGCTGATGACAGAAGTCATGTTCCGCAGGAAACTTATTGTCCGGGATAAGAATAAGCTTAAATAGTATTTCGCGGTGTAGCTTTGAACCAATGAAAACCTTCATTAAATTTTCATTTACACGAAAAAAATTGGTTGTCTGTAAAGTCGGTTTACGGACGATAATTTTACGTGATAACGTCATAAGAAAACAATTGATTTCTTAGAAAACAAGCCAAACGCTTAGGCCGATCGTGCGTCTCTATCGCTTGTTCCGCGCTCTCGCTTGCACGCTCGGCTCAGGCGGAACGTGCAAGGAAACCAAAATGTTTCTTAATAGATTTGGACCCTCACCTTTTCACTTTTCATGGAGACATATATCAAGTGGCAGATGACAAATAGCCCTACACTTCGGCACTCTTCGCCGCGATTCGGCTATTACGAACACACCTTGGATATTACGAAACTGTGTGCTTCTTTCTTCACAATGTCTCGCTGCAAGCTTTGTATTAAACTATTGAGATTCTTATTTTCATTTTTCTTTAACGTTACATCAATTACTCACAATAAGTGCCATGGTAGAAATATATCAGAATCCTAGTTTTGTAATTTTTGCCTATCGCGAGAGAACATGCTCTTTGAGAGAAGGAGAGGTCTAGCTTTGAAATGGATAGTCTCCTTCCTCAGACCTACTTTGGCAAGCTTGTTTATCCTTTGATTGATCCATACGCCTTTTACTTAGTCACCCACGAAAACTTCCTGAAATATGGGCAGTGTTTATTCTGTACTATATAAAGAAAAAAGTAATTCCTCTGTTTTTTCCACAGACAATTATGTCACTAGAGCGAAATGTATTTTTGACCTCTCGTCATCATCATCATCTGCCTAGCCTTTTTCCCAACTATATTGGGGTCGGCTTCCAGTCAAACCGGATTCAGCTGAATACCAGTTTTTTACGTGGAGCGGCTGCCTACCAGACCTCCACAACCCATTAACTGGGTAATACGGTACTTCTTGGCAGGACTGGAGTCAGATTTACTGGCTTCTGACAATCCGTAACGACTGCCAAAGATCTACAAATGACAGCCGGGACCAACGGCTTAACGTGCTTCGAGGCACGGAGGAAACTGATGGTCACCCATCCACAGACCAACCTTGGCAAGCGTTGCTTAGCCTTGAAGATCGACCCGTGCGGCTATTATTATTTAGCCACGAGTTCCTATTTTAACCTCTAGTATAACTGTATATTCGTTTCGGTATAAAGATTATGAATAGCTGTGTGATTGTGATTGTGGGTGCTTAGTGCGCTTGAGTCTTTAACATTACATTGCATGTAACTGGACAGGCTCGGTTCCATTGTGTCAAGTTCAATTTACAAAGTAGTGCAGAGAGGTGGCTGAAGCAAATATGAGATATTAACTCTCATCTCGAAATCAATCAATACCTAATTAATTATGAGGAGCCCTACCAGAGGCAAACTATGGTGAACCATAATATCTATACGTTCTTGAATTAATGAGATCTTTGATTTTATTTGATTCTGGTGGATGCCAAGCTACATAGCTTGGCTCATCACCGTAAGGTTGCCTGCTTGTCGGTCTTCTACAGATTGTACTTCGGTGAGTGTGCCCAAGAACTCCACGACCTCATCCCACCGGCCCCCTTCTACCATCGGACATCCAGACGCACTGCATCTTACCATCCCTACCTTGTGGCTATTCCACCAATTCGCACTAAGCGTTTTCAAACGTCTTTTATAATGCGCACAGCAAAGGAGTGGAACTCTCTGCCTGCGTCTGTGTTTCCAAAAGCTTACAACCCTAATCTCTTCAAAGTTAGAGTGAACAGGCTCCTTCTGGGTAGGCTCGCTCCATCGTAGACTTTGTCTCTGTCATGTCTGACATAGACTAGAGTCAAGAGCAAACTCATTGCAAATAAAAAAAATAATATTTCATTAACAAAAAATCCAGCGAACTCAGTATCAAATTGGTTGTTTTCAAGATGATACAAAATGATCCCTACTCTGTTATCCAATTTCTCATCAAATTGTCTGAAACGAATGTCCTCAGCTAACAATTCTTTTCCCTACAATTCATAGGCACTCGAACCAATTCACACACATTCCCCTAAACGTAGAAAATCAACAAAATAAACCAATTAGAAATGGCTGCTTGAGATTTAAAAGATGATTTCACGCCACTCGAATGCATCTGTAGCGTGAAATTGTCGCGTATCCGAACGCATTTGAGCTATTTAGCTTTTGGCGCGAATTGCCCAGGTGACATCTGTCAAGCTTTTACTCTTTTTATTTGAACTTCATATTATTATGGCCAGTTCTCGTACATAATAAGCTTTGCAATTCAAGTCGCAATATCACCTCGGCGACAATCAATTTCAAAAACTAGTCAAAATGGGAAATTAGAAAAGTTGCGACTGCGATGAATGCAAACGCTCCTTAAAATAGAAATATGAAAACTCACAACAAACCTATAATTTGTTTTCAAATGAAAACAAATTGATTAAATTGTACAATTGCTTTTTGTTAGAGGTATTTGTTGAATTCCTGATCATAATTCGTATTACAAAATTATTTTCACTGAACGTAATCACTATTGTTGAATGCCAAAGCTAGCGCAGAAAGCTTTTATCTAAAATACTTTTACTAACTATTAACACGAAATTCTAGTTGAGCTGATTAAGCTTTTAAATAGTACAGGTCCTAAAACAGTGCCTTGAAGAGTTCCTAACAAAAATTGTAATAATTATATCAACCATCTTACCGCTCTGCTAAAATGTCAATCATTTGTTTTTTTAGTTATTTATGGAAGACACGAGCGTTACCTATGCAGTCAAATGCTTTAGTTAAGTCCATTTACACAGTACTTGCAGAAATAAATTATTTAGCCATTGTTTCTTTTTTGTAATCATTTCAATCATGTGACGAAAGTTGTTCTATCAATCTTAGAAGTTCTTGAAAATTTTAAAATGGTAAAATTCTATTTTTAGTGTTTAGATGTAATCTCAAAGTATAACGAAAATTATTTGATTGAATGTAAGATACACTACTGCTGACGCTGAGTATTATAAGCTGCTTTTTAACCGAATAAATAGGAGGAGGGGTTTCTCAAGTAGACGTTCAACAAAAAATATTGTGATCAGACAGTGCAGCGAAAATCCGTGGAAGTAACTAGTATTTCGTGTTTTTATTAATAAACTTTTTGAACTTCGGCAATTGTTGAGATCACTCACTAATAAATATAATGAGTGATCTCGACAACTCCCTACACTAAAAGATTGTTTACACGTTCTGGGTTGTTGGGTAATGAATTGTGTTTGATACCGTACCCAAAGGGTAACCAACCCTATACTAAGCCTCCGCTGTCCGTCTATCCATCAGTCCGTCCGTCCGTCTGTCTGTCAGTGAACTATATCTCATGAACCGTAATAGAGAGACCTAGACAGTTGAAATTTTCACAAATTGTGTATTCTGTTACTGTGTTTCTGTGTTTCGTTATTTGCTATAACAACAAATAATAAAAAAATTAAAACGGGGTCCCATACAAGACATGTTTTTTTTCGGCTAATGGTACGGAACCCTTCGTGTACAAGTCCGATCTGCACTTGGCCGGTTTTTTTTTTATCAGGAGGAAACCTCTAAATAGCACCTGGAACCAAAAGGGAAAGACCAGTGAATGTCAGATTCTTTCCACACTAAAACCACTCCGTAGATCACTACCAGGATCCCGCAGTGACCTCTTATAAAACTACCCTGAATCTCCGCTGTGCAAGTACTATTAGGACACATCTCTGGGGTATTATAAGTACTTATCTAAAGTCTGTTTTTTAATCTCAGAGACTAAATTGACAAGTGAAAATGGCAAACTGACATAGATTTTCAATAGCATTTAAGTCAATTTTGACATTTGAAGTTGTCAATTTAGTCTCCGAGATTAAAAAACAGACATTAGGGAACTGTGACAGCTTTTTGACTTGACTATGGCCAAAGAGTAAAAACACAAAACGCCGCGCCGCTGCCGATTCCGTCGGGACTTGTGGCAAGGAACTGAGGGTAAAAAAACCCGGCCAAGTGCGAGCGGCAATACAAATATACAATCACAGTGAAAATTTACTGTCTACCTATTATGATTTCTGAGATACAACAGACCGCTGACAAACAGACGGACGGAAAGACAGCGGAGGCTTTTTAATAGGGTCCCGTTGGTTACCCTATGGGTACGGAACCCTAAAAATACAATGGCAGTCAAAAGTATGGCACTTTTCTGTGAATCTAGTTGTATGCGGAACAGGGTAGAAAGTCCCGTAAACCTGCATTGAAAAGGGACCTAAAAACTCCGGTTTTGAGTCTAGTGTTCAAGTGCCCAATGGTTGATTTCGGGCTATTTTTTTTATTTGAGATGGGTTTGCTCTTGACTGAGTCTAGGTTAGAGGTAACAGAGACAAAGTCGAGGACGAGAGGTTTGTCAAATAACGCTAGAGCATTTTGAACATCCCTAGACAAGACAACAAACATTATTTATCAAATATTAACGCTCAAACAACACAGTAAACAATAAATCAAGAGTTTTAAGCCACAACGATTCCTAATTCATCATTCATTCGAGGAAAACTGCCAAAGTGACAGAGTGAAAATTTAAACTGAAATAAAACGTGACCGCCATTTTGAACGGACTCTTTAACGTAATCGATACATCTGATTCGACTAAAATGCATTCGACTTCACAACCGATTTAACTCGCCGCTCGAATTTCAATTTAAAATTCAAATCGCGAACGCGCGGGACTTTATGCGTCTACAAAGTTTGCTTATGCAGTTGTGTTGTCTATTCCCCGTTCAAATCGTTCTTTTTTGACAGCAAATACAAGATGGCGGATTTTACGATTCATTTGGCGCTCTCGATAACTGTCAATCGTTGTTCGGTTGTAAGGAATAAGTTTATTTATTTGCTAAAGGGATCCTTTATCGTGGTTTTCATGGAAACTGGTGGAGCGGTCGGTATTTTAGAAATGAGTACGTGTTTGTTAGCACGTACTTGTTATAGTAATAGGTATTTTATTGTGATTTTGAAGAAGTTATAACTTGATTCTTAGAAAGTATCTATGCTTGCGGTGGTTTTTAGAAGCAGACGTTGTGGGTTTACGCGGCTAGCACACCAATGAGAAATCAGCCTAGTCTTTTCCCGAGTGGGCTTCCAGTTTTGTCGGATGCAGCTGAACACCCGAATTTTACACAGAGCGACTGCCTAACTGAACTCCACCAGGAACAAAGTCTCTCGATTATTCAACATCCTCCTTCGCAATACTGGTTTCAGAATAACTGGTAACACGATGCCTGACAATACTAGCGGTGGTTTTCTTAGTTGTTCATATAAGTACTTCTAAACTTAATCCTAATATTTAAAATTCTTCTGTTACTAAATTAGTGACTGACAGCCGAAACTACTGGTCGAAGAAAGCTGAAATTTGGCATGTAGCTTTCCTACACTCCGTAGAGGAGTATTAAGCTATTTTAACGTGAACGAAGCCGCGGCAAAAGCTAATCTATACTTTTATACTTATCTTAATATATAAAATTCTACCGTTACTGACTGATTGAGCGACTGAGTGACTGACAGACAAAGCACAGCCGAAAATACTGGTCGTAGAAAGCGAAATTCTTACTGGAACGGGAAAACCGGGATATGCGCGTACGAAGTCGCAAGCAAAAGCTAGTAATATTATATATGTGAAGAATTTGTTTCTTTGGTTAAACGCGCTAATATCAGGAACCACTGGTTCGAATTGAAAAAATATTTTAGTGTTGGATAGCCTATTTATCGAACAAGTCTAGGTTACACGGGCTAGACATCACGCTACGGCCAATAGGAGCTGAGCATCAACGAAAAATGTGCGCGGGTCAGCTAGTCTTAGTATAGGTAACTTCTACAAATCCAGTTTCTTCTGGATCAAATAACAGTCCTCAAAAAAACACATCCCTATCTGTCCAAATCGTGTTTTTTTCCGTCAAAGTCAATCTCTCCCCAAGTATTGCGCAGTCATAACCCGAGGGTCGAATGCTCGTAGCGATAAAAAGTGACGGCCGAACGAAGCCGAGTCGAGCCGAGTCAGCGACACGCCCAGTAGTGGACAAATGTAATGATTAGATGGCGAGGGTGACGAAAGGGACTGGTAAATTTTGGCTTGAGGTGGTTTTGGAGATTTTTGTGATTTGAGGCTCTATATCGGATTCTTCCTACATTGTTTATTGACTTGCATCACATCAGTCGGAAACAAAATCGATTTATCTAGTCTATTTTGTCCCAAACTTGGACCAAGGCCTCCCTAGAAAGATAGAAAGAAAAATGTTTATTTGGGAGTTGGGACTCGCACAAAACAGACAGATGTAAAATTAATTAAAACTAACAGTAGTCTATTACTTAATAAATAATAATTTTAGTCTTTTTGAGGCCAAAAAGGGCATAGGCTGCGAAATTCGCCTCCCTTTTCACAAATAAAAGACAGAGCCCTTTGCTCCGAGTATGTCGGGCCAGTCCTTTCGGAAGGAGTGCCTTCGCCAGGTGTTTTTGGTTTTGTTTCTTTGTTTTTAACACCGACTTACGAAATGAAAGTTATTTTATACTTTGCAGTGTTTTATTTAGAACTCGGCAATTTTTTTTTTTTTTTTTAAAGTTTTTTTTATTTTTCATTCCTTTCTAGTGCTGATACTTGGACGACGTTATCGTCTACGCAGACATTGAAATGAGCAAAAATGCTCATAAAATAAAAACTACGGAGTCAAACCGAATTATGTATTACCAAATGGCAGGTTTGCCATCGAAATAATCACAGAAATCGGACCAGCAACTTCGGAGTAATCGGTGTACGTAAATAAATTAAAAAACGCCAACCGAATTGAGAACCTCCTCCGTTTCTGGAAGTCGGTTAAAAATACTGAAAAAAAACTTAGCATAAGTACGACAAAACCTTTGAATTACTTAATATCCTAAATAATTTACGGATTAATGAGAATGAGAAATGTTTTAAGCTAAAAACAGCCAGTAACTACGTAATAATTGCAAAATAAAAATTCATAATCGCCTAAAACGGAACGACATCGACGCCAGTAATAAAATCGACTAAACGATCGACCATAAAGTTCCTGCCGCCATTACGGCAATAAGCGCGGAAATGGGGTGACCAATGACTAATAGTCCTAGTACAATAGTGACAGAAACGGAGGTTTTTTTTTATTGGTTTTCGCTCTTTTTGTGTCAATTGATTTTTGAAAATTATTGGTTCTATACGAATAATAATTAGCTAAATCCGGTTTGACTGGAAGTCGACCCCAATATAGTTGGGAAAAGGCTAGGTAGATGATGATGATGATGATTGGTTCTATACGAATCTGATAGAATTATAGAAAATGGGAATTTGCAGTAGGTACCGCAAATATGCAGATATAAAAATTTAAATATTGCAATCTTGAAAACACTTGCATGTTTATGTAATAGTAGCTTATGCACCGAGGGGATAAAGCAGTGTTTTATGTCACGGGCGAGGGAGTTTAGAGTTTAATACAAGAATCCTGAATGCATTGAGGTTTTCAAGCTAGCCCAAGACAGACACCTTTATCCCTTAGGAGCATACTCTTCTTTTCACACCTACTGCGAGAAAATTGTTCGCAATTCATGAAGAGAGGTGGCTGGCTGCGAGCGGTTCCCGTCGGTCTCCAAGTTGAGTTCCAATTTCAAATCACATTATTAACCTTCGGGTAACAATATTGTATTGAGTTTCATCATAACAACCAATGTAAGTCATTCATTATTGCCGGGCAATAATGACTTACTTTAGATTGAATTTAAATGACATGTAATCGGATGTTTTCGTGCATTTGGTAAAAAAAAATCTTATAGCCAGCAGCTTTCATCGGTCATGGTCTAACGCTAGAATTACGGTTAAATTAACTGCGTTTTTAAATAATATTGCTATTTTACAATGTTTTATTGCTATCAATGAATAAATGTTGCGGAAATTATTGGTGCCTTAGGTTTTTGTCCTCTACCAGAAATTACAGTTAAATGGGTAAATAGAAGTAAAAGTTTGTATTAAATTACTTTCTAAAAACCTCCTGCCAGATACCTGACTCATCATCATCATATCAGCCGAAAGACGTCCACTGCTGCACATAGACCTCCCTCAAGTGTCGCCACAACAACCGGTCCTGAGCGTCTCGCATCCATCGGCTACCCGCGAGCTTCACCAGGTTATCGGTCTACCTTGTAGGATTCCAACGCTGCGTCTTCCGGTACGCGGTCGCCACTCCAGAACTTTTCGGCCCTATCGACCATCTGTTCTGCAAGCAATGTGCCCTGCCCACTGCCACTTCAGTTTGGCGATTTTTCGGGCTATATCGGTAACCTTGGTTCTCTTGCGGATATCATAATTACTGATTCGATCACGCAAGGAAACTCCGAGCATTGCCTAACTCCTTAATCGGGAAAATAATGCGTTATGTTTATTTTAAGAATCTTCTGACTAAACTCCCTTTCCTTCCCCAGGAAACGACTCAGAGCCCGACCCAGAAGACTCAAGCACAGACACAGCGCGGGAGAGCAAGGCGCGCAGAAGAAGAACTGCCTTCACCTCGGAACAGCTGCTGGAGTTGGAGAGAGAGTTCCACGCGAAGAAGTACCTGAGTCTCACGGAGAGGTCGCAGATAGCGAGCGCCTTGAAGCTAAGTGAAGTACAGGTTAGTAAAACCTATGAGTAAAACCTACATAATCCTAAGGACAACTTCTTCAATAGGCAGATACATTTTGGTTTCCGTACCCAAAAATCATCTTCGGAAGTATGCGTAACAGAGAGTAAAGTTCCGCAACGGGGGTCCGTTGAAATGGGAGGGTCGTCCAACCAGGCAGATGCTGTGCCTGGCGGGCTACTGCCCGATAGTTGATATTTGGGCTGATGTAATTTGTTCAAATCGCATGGTAAACTTTCCTTGCACGATGCAGGATTTTAGTTCGCTGCTAGTTGGATAAATGGCGTTGCGGTTCTTTTTTGCTGCGATGTTGAATTGCTTCGTTGGTTTTTCTTGTGGCGGCATTGTTGCCGCTACGCATCCAACCCTTTTACTGGAGTCCGTCCGTCCGTCTGTCTGTCATGAACTGGCGGGCTGTCATGAACCGTATAGATAGAACAAATACCTAATAAAATACCGGCTAAGTGCGAGTGCAATTCTCGTATTCAGAAGGCTTTCGTAACATCGTACAAGATTTAATACTGTTTAACGGGTATTTAAAAAGTACATAGTTACCTCTTCAAGCGCTAGTCCGAATCTTACTTTTATCTGAAGAATAAATATGGCTGTTTGGCATATTTTCTTTACAAACGCTGTTAAGCCACTATTTTTATTCCTCAGGTTAAAGTTACCTGATCAATGAAAAATCAACCCTTAGATAAATATAGTCGTTACTGTACTCAATGATCACAAATACATTTTTTTTTGTATTTATTATTATAATCAACTTGAATTAACATTAAACCACATAAACAAGTTATTGGTCACTGAAAAGATTTGGCAAACAGTTAGATAGATATGTACTTAGATGAAACATTAATTTAGTATCAAATAAGAAAAGACTTCACACCACAAAACTAAAAACACACCACACACTGAAACAGATTATCTAAATAATCAAAACAATAGTTCCATGAACAAAAATGTTTCCCGAAACGCAAGATTTGTAGATTCGGCCTATTAGAGTTACGGGACTTGGCTAGCCTCGGGTTCTTCTAACAGCGAAAGTGAATTGTGTGCATAATTATTATCGCTTGCCTCAGCATATGGGAATATCCGGCAGCTCAAGTAGGCTAGAGCTAGACCCTGCTTGAATAATTAAAAAACAAACTGTTTCCTTTCCACAGGTAAAAATATGGTTCCAAAATCGTCGCGCAAAATGGAAACGCGTGAAAGCCGGCCTCGCTTCCGGCAGTCACTCAAGCAAAAACGGATCCGGCACAAAAATAGTCGTCCCAATACCGGTGCACGTCAACCGGTTCGCGATCCGGACACAACATCATCAAATGGAGAAGCAGAACCTTCAATACAGGCTGGAAAGACAGCAGCCTTTGCCGGGCAGTCTTTTGCAATCACAGACTTCGGCTTTCTTAAGTGCAACGAAAGTAGATCCGATTAATCGACTAGAGAGAGAACCGATTGTCAATGGGCGCAGCTCTATGTTCGACGTGTCTATGCCTGGAAGAATGGCGGGAATGGGTCAAGTGAATTTGAGACATTTTCAAAATGGAAGGCCGAGCTAATTTTCGGTTGGATGGATTTGTTTTTGGACCATGGTTTTTTTGGAGCTTGCTGGTTGAACTGCGGCTGGTTTCATTAGTTTTGAATGAGGAGGAGGAATTTTCAATCCAAAAACCATTTTAAGTAACGCTGGTTCTAACGCTCTTAAGTGAATGAGAGGCAAAAGCGTTTGACAGCTGTCAGTTTCAGTATAGTGACAGCTCTTGAATTCAGTAAAGATGATGTGATTGCGTTCAGTATCTAGTGCTATTCTGCAAAAATCTGATTGTGATAACTTAGGTGGAGCTGGAGTGAGCATGAAGTGTACTGTCATTTTTCTGTCACAGCTCAACCAGTCGATTTTATAAAAATGTTGAAGTGACGGATTGGGTGAAGTGAGCTGTTATTTGATCTTGACTACATGGATTGACAGCTCACTTCGTGATCACTCATCTAAGCCTTCACCTCGACATGTTTACAGAACCGCACGGCTGTTCGTGCTTACTCCACCCTTAGTTTTCACCGACAGATTTTCACAGAATTATTTCGTTGGTTTTCACCAACGAAATAATTTTGCCCTAAAATGATCAACTAAGTATCTTCAACACCTGTCTTTGAAAATAAACATGGTTACAATACAACCTGTAGCATAATAAACTCAATACCTCTTAAGGGGTCATTGAACTCCTCATTATGAACAGCTGTCACTTTGGAATCAACACAAAAAATAATCGACGACGCGAAAAAAAAATCGACTCCTCATACATTTCTGTGCGCCTCATCATCTATATTGGGGTCGACTTCCAGTCAAGCCGGATTTAGCTGAATATCAGTATTTTACGCGGAGCGGCTGCCTACCAGACCTCCACAACCCATTAACTGGGTAACCCACGCGCACGAAACGTTTTGGGAACACATTCATAATGCGTACAGCTAAGGAGTGGAATTCCGTGCCGGAGTCTCTGTTTCCTGATAGCTACAACCTGGGAGTCTTTAAGTCAAGAGTGAATAGGTTACTTCTAAGCAAGCGTGCTCCATCTTCGACCACATCATCGCTTACCATCAGGTGAGATGGTGGTCAAGCGCGTGCCTATCAATAGTAATGGCAAGACTGGAGTCTAGATTTACTGGCTTCTGACTATTCGTAACGACTGCCAAAGATCTACAAATGACAGCCGGGACCAACGGCTTAACGTGCTTTCTGAGGCACGAAGGAAACTCGGTATGTTAAGATGATCACCCATCCACAGACCAACCTCGGCAAGCGTTGCTTAACCTTGAAGATCGACCCGTGCGGCTGTTATTATCTAGCCACGACAAAATGTAGATTTTTTTTCGCGATTTCGGGATTGGTCCCATAGTAGAAGCTGTTCATAATTATGAGTACAATGACCCCTTAAGAAGTATTGCGTTTTTTTTCTGTTACACGTAGTATCTTAAAAAAAAATACGTAATACGTGAGGACTTTTTACTGGCTTACTGGTGACTACCGTTTCCTATTTTGTTTGTCTTTATTAGCTCTAAGTCCTCCATGTACCTACTAAATAAATAAATAATAATTATATAAATTTATTTTTTACTACTTAGCTGAATCCAGTCGCAGTCAATGCAGTAAAGTTCCAGAAACCAAGTAGAATTAGATGTAATGTAACATGTATAATATTTAATACTAAAATATAAAAGCAATGCCTATAATGTCAAATTATTATCGATAATATTAAAGAATGTGTGATCATCAAGCCTTTGTGATTTTATTTACCACTAGATAATCTTCTTTTTCTCTCTTGGGCAGTAAGGTCTAACGACCCCACACACCCCACACACCCCACACACCCCACACACCACACACACACACTACTTGTAAAATCATTTGCCTATAGCCTTTTCCCAACTAGGTATATTGGGGTCGGATTCCTGTCAAACCAGATTCAGCTAAATACCAGTATTCTACGTGGAGCGGCTGCCTACCAGACTTCCACAATCCAGTAACTGGGTAACACGGTACTTCTTGGTAAGCATGGAGTCCGATTTTTTGGCTTCTGACTATCCGTAATGACTGCCAAAGCGTTTGCGTCAAACTAGCAAGTAGGTACTTACTAATGCCAATTTGATCAAAATTTCATGGGGTTTTAAGGTATTTATTTTATTAAAAAAAAAAAAAAAATTAAAATTCATTTATTTCAGGCCATGAAACCCATAGACAATTAATACAATAATTTTGATAAATAACAATAGCTCACATTAATTATTATGAATTTACATTTAAATTTCAGAAACATTATACCCATATTATTCAATTGATTAATGTCAATAGATATAATTATAATAGATTAAAATTAATTAATTAATTATGAGATAAACGAATTATTTTTCTAGAATATCTGCCAATGAAACTCATCAAAATCGGTCCAGCAGGTAGCCGTTGTAAAGTATGTTTGCTTGTAAAAGGCCTAATCATCTGGAAGTGCTGAGCCTATTACGAAAAACCTTTTTTAATTATTTCTTATGGGTTTGCTCTTTACTCTAGTCTATGTCAGAGATGACAGAGACACCCTTTCGGTAATATGTCAGTTCACGAGAAAAAAACCGCAGGAATTAACTAGTACCTTACCTATAGCCATAGCTAAAAGCAAGTCATTTAACAATTCATTCAATCTGTCTTTCCATATAATATTTTGTTTAATAGGGACAAATTTCTAAAAATATACAAGGAAACATCCTATATTTGTACTACAACTCTCAGGGGGCGTGTCTGGCAAATATTTCTGTAAACAGACAACACCTGTTATCGAAATTCAACCTTATGTTAACAGACTAAGGTATAATACTACCTTTACAAATTTATGGAACAGATATATTATTTTCAGAATACGATCTGATAAGATCTATCCCGAGCACAACATTCAATACTGAACCTTATATCGATGATTTTTATGTCTAATTTCAAATATAAAGCAGTCCATATTTTTTACTGTTTACCTGAATCAGACTTTACAACAAGACCGTAAGGTTTATTTTGCTTTGATTTAGGGTCGTGTTTTCAATATTGTCATACGCAGACTGCGATTGCCCTTTGGCTTTGTCAATAGATTGGTGATTTATTTATTTTGGCAATTGTGAAGTTCTAATAGTGATTTTGTACTTTCTAAGTTTATCTTGGACATAAATAATATTATAGGAAAATATGAAGATTATTTTGGAGTTCACACGAGGTTTTAAACGTTGATTCCGTTGGTTACCCTTTTGGTACGGACTACGGTATCCTAAAAAGTGCATTTTTAACTTTCTAATGTTATAGTAATTATTGTTTTTTTGTAGAGTTCTGAACATCCGTAAGAAACGGACCCTTATTGTATCACTCGGGTGTCTGTCTGTCTGTCACAGTCACAGCCAATTTTCTCCGAATCTACTGTACAGATTCTGTTCAAATATCGTATTCGTATACATTTATTTGCACTTTTGTGACCCAAACACGGACGCGTTACGAAAAAAAAAAAAATTTGAGTATAGTTCACTTTTGGGGGAGAAAAACTAGAACATTTTAATAAAAAATGTTTATTAAACTGTTTCGTGTGACACTTATCAAATTAAAGGGATGATATTATATTTTTTCATAATTTTAAAATGAATAGTTTTTAAGTTAAGTATTTAGAAATTAGACGAAAAAACTCCTTATCTCCGAAACTACTGAGCCAAAAATTTAAAAAATAAATTAAAAAAATTAAGAATTTTTTTTCAATTTTTTTTTTTTTTCAATTATTAGCTGTTTTTCTTTACTTCTAGATTACAGGAAAACCTATAAGAAATCTATAGTTAAAAACATGTTACAAAAATTAAATTGGGTCGGAGCCTTTTGCACGCGTGTTCGACTTGCACTTGCCAGTTTTGTTTTCCTTCGGGACTGATAATTATGGAAGCCTACACTGTTCTTGGAGGGACAAGCACTTTGCTACAAGTACTAGGTACTCGTATGTACCTACTTGGTTGTCGCCGAGACGTCTCCGTAACGTAACCACTCTGAAAAAGTAATGGATAACAATCAAACACGCTCCATCCCATTCATCCATTAATATTTAATTCAACAACAAACTTTTTTACAAAAAGTACAACCGACTTCCATAAACAAAACACTACAAGGTAGAAAATAACCTCGGAAGAAAGAAAAGAACTTTTAATTTCGGAAGTCCGTGTTTTTGGCTTCCTCGTTCTTCGTCAGATCTTCACCAAATTGAAAATACTCTTCTAAACAAAAAATAATCATCCAAATCGGCTGTCAATTGGCGAAAATATCGCTGAACAAACATATTTCATGGGATCTCATCATCAGATATTAATTTATACCTTCCATCATCAGCTCAGCAACATGAGATGATGATTACCAGGCACAAATATCTGAATTGCGTTAGAAAGTTAATGAAAAATATTGTATGTGCCTATATTTGAGGGTTGCTCTCGATTTTCATGGGATCCTATCATCAGATTCTGACATGGTGACAATGGGACTAATCGAGAAGTATAACCCTTTCAGATGAAACAAGAATTTTTCAAATCAGTTCATAAATGACGGAGTTATGAGGTAATAAATATATTAAAAAAAAATTACCCGAATTGAGAACCTCCTCCTTTTTTGAAGTCGGTTAAAAATTACTAATAGGTCGTTTAATAGCAATATAAACGACAGATGTGCAGTTAATAGCTGTATACCGAGCTAATCTGAGGGCGTGGCCGACCGGCATAGCAGTGAGCGCCATAAATCAATAGCTACCCCATGCCTAGTCTTTTCCCTGTTGACTACTAGTATTTGACAGGGAGCGAGTGCTTATGACCACAACAACCCCTAGTAATACGATGCCCCTATTACCTTGTAAATAGATTGTTGTGAATACCAAGAACCGAGACCATGGGTATCGGGAACCAAGGTTACCAACATAGCCCGAAGGATCGTCAAACTAAAGTAGCGGTGGGCAGGACACATTGCTCGTAGAACAGATGATCGATACAGCCGAAAAGTTCTGGACTGGCGACCGCGTACCGGAAGACGCAACGTTGGCGCGGTCTCCCACAAGGTGGACCGATGACCTGGTGAAGGTCGCGGGTAGCCGATGGATGCGAGACACGCAGGACCGGTCGTTGTGGCGTCGCTTCGGGGCGGCCTATGTCCAGCAGTGGACGTCTTTCGGCTGAAATGATGATGACGATGTCCCTTGATAAATCTAGCTAGATGGTCATTTTCCTGAGTCATCATATCATATCAGCCGAAAGACGTCCAGAGACGCCACAACATCCGGTCCTGTATCGTCACAACGACCAGTCCTGATCGTCCCGCATCCATCGGCTACCCGCGAACCTCACCAGATGGACCGAGGCCGCGCCAACTTTGCGTCTTTCGGTACGCGGATCGCCACTCCAGAACTTCCTGGGTGTAAACATATTTTCACTTTTCCTGGGTGTAAACATATTTTCGCTTTTCCTGGGTGTAAACATATTTTCACTTTTCCTGGGAGCAAAAATATTTTCACTTTTCCTGGGTCTAAATATATTTTGCAATTTTCCTGGGTACCTACTGACATATTTTCACTTACCTACCCAACTTGCCAAGAGCCTTTGGATCTTTACGCCCTTAGGTACTCCCGTACAGTAGTTAGAGGAAAAATCTATTTTCTTTTTAAAAAGCCCAGTAAGTAATCGAATTCCGACGGGAAGTAATCAAAGTATGTAAAATACGGTGACCCATCCAAAGACCGAACTCGGCCAGCGTTGCTTAACCTTGAAGATCGCCAACCCTAATTTCTTAGTAAAATCAAATTTCGATGGGTGAAGGAGGCAAACAAAGTATTTAATCGACGGTCACCCATCCACAGACCGACCTCGGCAAGTGTTGCTTAACCTTGAACAGCGACAGATGTGCAACTAATAGCTGTATAGCTCGCTAATCTGAGGGCGTGGCTGCCGTAGGGCGGCGGGAGTGAGCTACTGAGCACAATAACAGTGACACAATATGCGACATTGTATTTTTAATCGGGAGTTGAACTTGTCAGTGAGATATGGGTAGTTGTCAGCTGCTTGTTTTGAAGTCAAAATGTGTGGTAATGACGTCACGCAGTTGTAAAAGACAAATATACTACCGTCATCGTCACAAAAAAAAAAAAACAAAATAAATATTTCTATCACTGGAAAATTGTAATTCTTTAAAAGTAGTATACTGTGCGTACCACAGAACAGTTTCTGTTCCGTGGTGCATGCTATATAGACCAGGGTCGATAATTTTTGAAACCAAAAAAAATTACAGTAGGATGAAACCCATTAGAAAAGGAGGGGAATATGATAAAAATGAAAGGAAAAATAAATTACGGTCGATTCGAGTTCGGGAAGTGGGAGGGGGTGAGTTTTTAAGGGTAAAAAATGTTTTTTCTTGATTTCCGGCAAAGCTATGAGTCCTATGGAAAAAATTAAACGGCAAAGTTGTAGGTAATAAAAAGATCTACAACTTTTGTTTCCACAATTATTTCACATAACCTCAAAATTTAGGTGAAAAGTTCAAATAACCAAGATTTTGGTTTTTTGTTTTTATCTTTTTCTACGAAATTTGGTGAAAACTTACCTTGTTATGTCCTAAAGACACTGTAATTTTTTTGATTTGAAATATTTATTTTTTCACCTTATTTTGACTTGACATCGAAAAAACACCCTAATTTTCAATCGAAAATTCTCGCGTCAAAATATCAGCTTTTTCCAAAAAGTCTGGGGGCTTTTTGTTCGGAGAAATCTCTACTTTCTGATGGTGTAAAAAAAATATACATTACTATAGTAAATGTGCTCAGAAAATGCAAAAAAATGAAAATAACTCAAATTCGAATTTTTTTTTTTAATCATTATGTTCTATTTTGAGCTATTCATTAAAATTTACACTTTAATTACTCAAAAAACGTAAGATTTCATGTTACATTGATAAACGAAAAAAGTGGGTTTTTATCATATTCCCCTCCTTTTATAATGGGTTTCATCCTACTGTAATTTTTTTTCATTTTTTACCATTTTTGAAGGCTTCAGCCCTGGTCTAATATTGTATACTTTGCACAATATCCTAATATATCCTACTATAATCTTTACTTAATATATGAAGCTTGTTTGTTTGTTTGTTTGAACGCGCTAATCTCAGTAACTACTGGTCCGATTTGAAAAAATTCTTTCAGTGTTAGATAGCCCATTTATCGAGGAAGGCTATAGGCTATATATCATCACGCTAAGACCAATAGGAGCGGAGCAGTAATGAAAATTGTGACGCAGACGAAGTTGCGTGGGTCAACTCGTAATTATTATAATTGCGAAAGTTTGTGTGGATGGATGTTTGTGACAATTTCACGTCAGATTCAAATTCAAATTCAAATTCAAAGCATTTTATTTCAAATAAACCATTCACAGGCACTTTTGAAACGTCAAGGTCGGTCAGTCAACAACATGGAAGCTATTTGCACGTTCCAAAGCGTAGATCTCTATGGAGAAGAACGCGCAAGAAACTCCACGGACACTCTTTTAAATCATGTTCTGTTTTACAAAATTCCAAGTTACATATACCTGTTGCTTCTGCATGTGAGGACAATGCAAAGGAAAAAAAAGGGCTTATTATAAGAATTTAAAATTTAAAGATTAAATTGAGCCAATGGCAGTTAAGACATGACCAGTCTCAACCGACGGCGCCCGTTCATGAACATGACGCGTGTATCGGCACCATTCAGCTCAACCATTTCGAAGGGAACCGAATGATCCAACCCACGCGCTGCCATCAGCGAGATATTGAGTGAGCATGACATGCTCTCAACCACCATGCTCGTTCATGTCCAACAAGTAAAACTATAACTAATCACATAAAAATGTTAATGGCTTCATGGTACTCACATTTGCAAAATTTGAAAAATATGCTTCTACTTTTACACAAAACTATGGTTGTCAATGACCAAATAATGAAAAATAAATTAATAAAGACAACGATTAAGTTCTTACATCAAAAATAATAAATAAGTAATTATAATAATAATAATATAGTATATAATTATTATAACAATAATATATAAAAAAAAGAGAGCGAGCATCTCTTCCAAATATAAAAACCTAAAAAGTGGACCTAAGCTGCTGTGACTGTGGAGCAGGACCAGCATTTAGCCAAGCGTTTTTATCGAGGATATAATCTTCCAGTTTATAATACGCTTGTCTACATAGTGTGCGTTTTATGCATGCTTTAAATTTTCTCTCCAGAATATCAACTGGTATTTTATTATAAAATTTAACACAGTACCCCATAAAAGAAGTGTGTACTTTGGCCAATCTGAATCGGGGTTGATCTAATTTGTTCCTATTTCTAGTATTAAAATTATGCCTGTCACTAATCTTGCTAAAGAGATGAAGATTTTTCCGAACATACATAATATTTTCGTAAATGTATTGACAAGGTACCGTCATGATGTTGATATCCTTCATGAAGATCCTTTCAGAACGCCTGAAAGGATCTTCATGGCACAGGGGTAGATGAGTCTGGAAAAACACAAAGGATATTTTATTTTCGTCATTCGCGCGAGCGGACCCGCGGGTGACAGCTAGTATTATATAAGTTCTTCCAACTTAACAGACAGTTGTGTTGCTGGGGAGTTTGTTGGCCACTTCTTCTCCACAACTAAAACACTAGGAAGTGGTGACGGGCGGGCGTTTTGGAGGACTGTCTTTATGTCAAACGTTTAAAAAGTGCTAGCTCTCAGCCTAATTTCAATTTATGACTTGAATTTTGGTTTTTGACTAAGTAATAATTTCCTGAATGCCAAGAAATACCCTATTGTCTAAAGCTCCTTACTAAATACGTATAGGATACGTAAAACTAAAACCTTACCTAACCCTGGCTGGCGGAGCGTGACGAAGAAATGGACTAGCTCTCCAGCGCTTCATCTTCCCAACATTGGTGCAGCGATTAGGTTTGTAAAACTGACCATTTAAGTACCAGTAAGGCCGAGAGCAAAATAGTAAAGTCCAACGATGCGCAAGCCGATTGGCAAACATTTTAATAGATCCACGCGAGCGGAGCCATGAGCACAGCCAATGTGAAAAACACTACAAAGTAAAAAATAACTTTAATTTCGGAAGTCGGTGTTCAAAAACGAAAGAACCAAAAACACCGACTTCCGAAATTAAAGTTATTTTTTACTTTGTAGTGTTTTGATTTTGGAAGTCAGTTTTTTTTTTGTTAAAAAGTTTACTGGTGTAAACAATCAACAGACATACGATTAAGTACAGAAATCCCGATACATTTGCTATCATTTATTGAAGAGCTCCGTTGCCTACCTCCGAAGTTCTTCATCAGATCTTCACCAATTCGCTCGAAGAGCTTAATGGTGTGGCACATGATCTTGATACCACGGTAGCTACTACAATCCTGTACGCTACCTTTGCCTTTGTATACAGGGATAATCAGGCTAAATCGCCACTGGTTCGGCATTTCCTTGGTGATCAGGATGCGGTTAAAAAGATCCGTCAGAAGGTCCACGCCATGTGGGCCCATCGCCTTCCACACCTCAATTGGCACATTGTCAGGCCCGACCGCTTTCCGGTTCTTCATGTGGCGAAGAGCAATGCGGGTTTCGTCGGGGGAAATAGGGGAAATAAGTCCAAGGTTAGGAGGCGGTTCGGGAGGAAGTTTATGGGGATGCTGTTTGTTAGACAGCTCCGCGAAGTATGTACACCATCTCTCCTTAACAGAGGGGGCATCGTAGAGCAGCTTACCCTGGGCGTCCCTTACACAGAGACATTTGCTAATGTCCCGTGCAGCTTTCTCCCGGGCACGCGCCAGCTTAAAAATAAGCTTTTGCCCCTCCGCAGTTTCCAGCTTGCCAGCCAGCCAGCTCAAGGGTCGTTTGAGTAATGTTTATAAATTGAAAGGCTTCCCATATGCAATGCAGTGAGAAATGCCTTACTTCGCATAGCGTTGCTACTTTACTGAGAAAAGTATTGTTTGTGAATACGGGTGTTACAATTGCTGGATGCGAGACGTAGGTATATTTTAGCTGAATTGATGATGAAAGATTTGTACACTACCAATAGCGTCGAACTCTCTGACTGCTTGTCAAAGGCTTCCATTCTTTCCGCCGTTCCTAAGAACGACATCCAAGTTTTCCCGCCATCGCGCGCCTTGTTTGTGGTCTACCACGGCCCCGTTCTGCGATTTTAAGGCACCAATTTATTATTATTAGTTATTTGCACAACAATAAAAATGAGCGACTGCGCCTGAGCTAGGCCAAGCCTGTATTTCACAATCTATATAACTATCTACTAGTTGACCTGCGCAACTTCATCTGCTCCGCTCCTGTGGATTTTACCGTGATTTTATATAGCCTTTCACGATAAATGGACTTTCTAACACTGAAATATTTTTTCAAATTGGACCAGTAGTTCCTGAGATTAGCGCGTTCAAGCATGTCTTGACATGGCGGTTTCGTCACGATGTTTTCCTTCACCGTTTTGAGAGCAGTGGTGATGAAATAATTTACATAAAGTAAAGCGCCTGCCTGGGTTCGAACCTACGACCTACAACTCGTAAGTCGCAGCTATTACCACCGGGCCACCACGAAAAAAAAAAGAAACATCTATGCGAAGTCAGGGCGGCCCACTAGTTAACTAGTTTGAGGTAAAAATAACCTATTCACACTAAAAATTAAAACAGGCGTGAACATAACATAACGGTAGCTAAAACTATTTGACAGTAACAGTTTCACTTGACAAGGGTTTTTTTTCTAAAATCCCTTTTAATTCACCACCCCAGTAAACAGGGACAATTAATAAGGTCACAAAAGATGAATTAAAGTGCCTCCGCCCCAAAACAGTTAGCCATTCTGTCAATTTGAAGGGGCGTGACGAGAGAATGACGTTTTGTAAAGAGTCACCGATGAGGGATGACGGGAGAGATTTTGTTAAATTATTGCTAGATCCAGCCAGATGGATCGAACGGTCTACTAAATTGAGTTTTGATAAAAGAGAAATCAGTTTTTATCTAAACTAATTTATAAAGCTGAAGAGTTTGTTTGTTTGCTTGAACGAGCTAATCTCAGGAACTACCTACTGGTCCAATTTGAAAAATTCTTTCAGTGTTAGATAGCCCATTTTTCGAGGAAGACTATAGGCTATATATCATCACGCTACTAGGAGCAGAGCAGACGAAGTTGCGCAGGTCGACTAGTTGTAGATACTTCTGTGGGCCTAGCACGGATATTTTGAGGTATAGTAACGTTAACGTAGGAAAGTGAATTTTTAATGTGTAAAATAACAACCCTATAGTATTTTGGTTTAATTTTATGGGACACTTCAATTCAATAGTCGGTTAGGTATTTTTAGGGTTCCGTACCCAAAGAGTAACCAACCGGAACCCTATTACTAAGCCTTCGCTGTCCGTCTGTCAGTCAGCGGGTTGTATCTCAAGAACCGTAATGGTAGACAGTTGAAATTTTCACAGGTTTTGTATTTCTATTGCCGCTTAAACAACAAAATAGTTTATGGTACGGGACCATCCGTGTGAGAGTTCGACTCGCACTTGGCCGGTTTTTTTGTTGTTAGCTTCCATTGTGTCCCGCAAGGTGTACCGATGACCTGGTGAGGGTCGCGGGTAGCCGGTGGATGCGAGACGCGCAGGACCGGCCGTTGTGGCGACACGCGCGGGGAGACCACCGTCCAGCAGTGGATGTCTTTCAGCTGATGTGATGATGATGTGAGGAGCTCGTGGCTAAATAATAACAGCCGCACGGGTCGATCTTTAAGGTTAAGCAACGCTTGCCAAGGTTGGTCTGTGGATGGGTGACCTTCTAAACATACCGAGTTTCCTCGGTGCCTCAAAGCCGTTGGTCCCGGCTGTCATTTGTAGATCTTTGGCAGTCGTTACGGATAGTCAGAAGCCAGTAAACCTGACTCCAGTCTTGCCATGAAGTATCGTGTTACCCAGTTAAGAGGCAGCCGCTCCTCGTACAATACTGGTATTCAGCTAAATCCAGCTTGACTGGAAGCCGACCCCAATATAGTTGGGAAAAGGCTAGGCAGGTAGTGGTGGTGCTCATTTAATAAGTATTAAATAGATTATGCTGCTTCCCAAAAAATTACGTAGGTATCGACCAGACTTCAAATATTGCCAATCGGCCTCATCTTTGGAAAACATCAATACTTACGACTTTATACAACTCTGCAGCTATGATAATGCGTCTCTGGCACCCCAATACCTACACATTACACATCGCCCACGCCCCCTATCTGTCTGTGTATCGAAATATAGTCACTTTTATAAGTAACTAGCTTCTGCTAGCGGCTTCGCCCGCGTGCTCCCTAGGGAACATACCTACTCCCGGGATAAAAAGTAGCCTATGTCTTTTCTCGGGCTCTAGGCTTTCGGAGGCACGGAGGAAACTCGGTATTTTACGATGGTCACCCATCCACAGACCAACCTTGGCAAGCGTTGCTTAACCTTGCTTTGCGACCCGTGCGGCTTGTATTATCTAGCCAGGAGCTCCTCAAAATCTATACTAATATAATATAAAGCTGAAGAGTTTGTTTGTTTGCTTAAACGCGCTAATCTCAGGAACTGCTGTTCCGATTTCAAAAATTCTTTCAGTGTTAGATAGCCCATTTATCGAGGAAGCCTATAGGCTATATATCATCACGGTAAAATCAAAGTGTGTCAATCACGGTGTTCAAAAACGAAAGAACCAAAAACACCGACTTCCGAAATTAAAGTTATTTTTTACTTTGTAGTGTTTTGATTTTGGAAGTCAGTTTTTTTTTTTTTGTTAAAAAGTTTACTGGTGTAAACAATCAACAGACATACGATTAAGTACAGAAATCCCGATACATTTGCTATCATTTATTGAAGAGTTCCGTTGCCTACCTCCGAAGTTCTTCATCAGATCTTCACCAAATTTGAAAAAAAAAGATACATACAGCCGAACATAGAACCTCCTCCTTTTTGAAGAAGTTGGTTAAAAATAGATAACATTTCTAAAAGTTAAAAAAGCCTCCCTCTGACGTCCAGCAGACGGGACGAACGTCGCAGTTTAGGCCGACCGCAGTAGGACGTTCTCATCATATTAGCGAGTCAAACTTACCCAGTGATCGCCCAAGACAGACAGGTTTGGGAAGAGAAAGGGGAGACCTTTGCCCAGCAGTGGAACAAACACAACACTAACAACCAAAATAAAATTGGGGTGTAACTGAATGTGCCCGTTCCGAATCAGCTGGACCGTCTGTTTTTTCGGTCCGTATGAGGCAGTGGTTCTTAACACATTCATTGTCGCGGCGGTCACCAGTGACTAACAAACAATACATTTTCTATTGTGTCTATTTGTCTGGCAGAACCTGAAGTGGTCCGCGAAGCCATTATATAATTATATTCAATACTAGTTGACCCGCGCAACTTCGTCTGCGTCACAATTTTCATTACTGCTCCGCTCCTATTGATTTTACCGTGATGATATATAGCCTATAGGCTTCCTCGATAAATGGGCTATCTAACACTGAAATAATTTTTGAAATCGGAACAGCAGTTCTTGAAATTAGCGCGTTTAAACAAACAAACAAACTCTTCAGCTTTATATTATATTAGTATAGATTTTGAGGAGCTCCTGGCTAGATAATACAAGCCGCACGGGTCGCAAAGCAAGGTTAAGCAACGCTTGCCAAGGTTGGTCTGTGGATGGGTGACCATCTTAAAATACCGAGTTTCCTCCGTGCCTCCGAAAGCCTAGAGCCCGAGAAAAGACAGGCTACTTTTTATCCCGGGAGTAGGTATGTTCCCTAGGGAGCACGCGGGCGAAGCCGCTAGCAGAAGTTAGTTGCTTATAAAAGTGACTATATTTCGATACACAGACAGATAGGGGGCGTGGTCGATGTGTAATGTGTAGGTATTGGGGTGCCAGAGACGCATTATCATAGCTGCAGAGTTGTATAAAGTCGTAAGTATTGATGTTTTCCAAAGATGAGGCCGATTGGCAATATTTGAAGTCTGGTCGATACCTACGTAATTTTTTGGGAAGCAGCATAATCTATTTAATACTTATTAAATGAGCACCACCACTACCTGCCTAGCCTTTTCCCAACTATATTGGGGTCGGCTTCCAGTCAAGCCGGATTTAGCTGAATACCAGTATTGTACGAGGAGCGGCTGCCTCTTAACTGGGTAACACGATACTTCATGGCAAGACTGGAGTCAGGTTTACTGGCTTCTGACTATCCGTAACGACTGCCAAAGATCTACAAATGACAGCCGGGACCAACGGCTTTGAGGCACCGAGGAAACTCGGTATGTTTAGAAGGTCACCCATCCACAGACCAACCTCGGCAAGCGTTGCTTAACCTTGAAGATCGACCCGTGCGACTGTTATTATCTAGCCAAGAGCTCCTCACGTCATCATCATATCAGCCGACATCCACTGCTGTACGGTGGTCTCCCCGCGCGTGTCGCCACAACGACCGGTCCTGCGCGTCTCGCACCAGGTCATCGGTCCACCTGTGGGACACATTGTAAGCTAACAACAAAAAAACCGGCCAAGTGCGAGTCTAACTCTCACACGAATGGTCCCGTCCATAAACTATTTGTTATTAAAGCGGCAATAGAAATATAAAAACTGTTAAGATTTCAACTGTCTACCATTAATGTTCTTGAGATACAACCCGCTGACTGACAGACGGACGGACGGACGGACAGACGGACAGCGAAGGCTTAGTAATAGGGTTCCGGTTGGTTACTCTTTGGGTACGGAACCCTAAAAATACCTAACCGACTATTGAATTGAAGTGTCCCATAAAATTTAACCAAAATACTATAGGGTTGTTATTTTACACATTAAAAATTCACTTTCCTACGTTAACGTTACTATACCTCAAAATATCCGTGCTAGGCCCACAGAAGTATCTACAACTAGACGACCCGCGCAACTTCGTCTGCTCTGCTCCTAGTAGCGTGATGATAATATAGCCTATAGTCTTCCTCGAAAAATGGGCTATCTAACACTGAAAGAATTTTTCAAATTGGACCAGTAGGTAGTTCCTGAGATTAGCACGTTCAAGCAAACAAACAAAACAAACAAACTTTTCAGCTTTATACATTAGTATAGATAAAAATTGATTTCTCGTACCTATATCAAAACTCCAAATCAGCTTTAGTTTAGAAGACCGTTCGGTCCATCTGGCTGGATCTAGCAATAATTTAACAAAATCTCTCCCGTCATCCCTCATCGGTGACTCTTTACAAAACGTCATTCGCTCGTCACGCCCCTTCAAATTGACAGAATGGCTAACTGTTTTGGGGCGGAGGCACTTTAATTCATCTTTTGTGACCTTATTAATTGTCCCTGTTTACTGGGGTGGTGAATTAAAGGGATTTTAGAAAAAAACCCTTGTCAAGTGAAACTGTTACTGTCAAATAGTTTTAGCTACCGTTATGTTATGTTCACGCCTGTTTTAATTTTTAGTGTGAATAGGTTATTTTTACCTCAAACTAGTTAACTAGTGGGCCGCCCTGGCTTCGCATAGATGTATCTTTTTTTTTATGTGGTGGCCCGGTGGTAATAGCTGCGACTTACGAGTTGTAGGTCGTAGGTTCGAACCCAAGCAGGCGCTTTACTTTGTGTAAATTATTTCATCACCACTGCTCTCAAAACGGTGAAGGAAAACATCATGAGGAAACCGGCATGTCCTAGAACTAAAAATTCGAAGACATGTGACATCTACCAACCCGCACTGGGCCCGCGTGCTGGATTACGGCCCACTCCCTCTCACCGAGAGGAGGCCTGTGTCCCAGCAGTGGGAACATTATAGGCTGATTATTATGCTTCTTTCATACAATCCTTGCCCGGACAATTACGGTAACAACTTTGACGACACGGTTTTAGCAGTGGTTGAAGGATTGACTGCAGAGCTGCGGGTTCGATTCCCGCACGGTACAAATATTTATATGGCAATAAAGATAGTTGTTACGGGTCCGATTGTTTGTGTATGTAAGTTATGTTTGTTAACGCAACCACGATACTAGGAGTAAATTCCTAGTGCGGGGCAACGTATTTAAAAACAAAAAAAAACTATAAAAGAATTTTGCAATTTGGATCCGTCGTTACAAGGTTATGCGCGTACTGCATACATTTCAGCGATTAATTTTTACTAACATCTGTCTATATTAAAAATATATAAAGCTGAACAATTTGTTTGTTTGTTTGCTTGAACGCGCTAATCTCAGGAACCGATTTGAAAAAATATTTCAGTGTTAGAAAGCCCATTTGTCGTGAAAGGCTATATAAAATCACAGTAAAATCAACAGGAGCGGAGCAGACGAAGTTGCGCGGGTCAACTAGTAGATAGTTATATACAATGTGAAATACAGGCTTGGCCTAGCTCAGGCGCAGTCGCTCATTTTTATTGTTGTGCAAATAACAATATTTCAATTATAATACTGTATAACTTGTACCAATTTCTTAAACAAAATAAATTATTATTATTATATTATTATTATTCGCCTTTTGGATGAAGCGGAAACACAAAATTGCTGCCTTAAAATGGCAGAACGGGGCCGTGGTAGACCACAAACAAGGCGATGGCGGGAAAACTTGGATGTCGTTCTTAGGAACGGCGGAAGGAATGGAAGCCTTTGACAAGCAGTCAGAGAGTTTGACGCTATAGGTAGTGTACAAATCTTTCATCATTATTTCAGCTAAAATATACCTACGTCTCGCATCCAGCAATTGTAACACCCGTATTCACAAAGAATACTTTTCTCAGTAGAGTAGCAACGCTATGCGAAGTAAGGCATTTCTCACTGCATTGCACATGGTAAGCCTTTCAATTCATAAACAATACTCAAACGACCCTTGACTAAGCAAACGCACAGCGTTAGAAAGAGCTCTGTGATTGGTTCTTTAGTGTTAGCGTAGTACACTTCGCTGCTTGACGTTCCTTCCCAGGTCTAAATTTATCAGTGGCAAGAGTATAAAAAGTACCACATCTTTGAAAAACCTGTAGCGTCGCCTAAATTCATCCGAACTGTAATAATCAAAAGGATTTTGGAAATCCCCCTAACACTTTTCTGGTATTTATTGTGCTTCTCTCATTGATACAATTATCAAATTCTTCTTCACTACAGTAATCCATTGTAAAAGGACGCTATTAAAATGAAAAATCATCACAAACAGTAAAATCCAACCCCGAAAAAATATCTCGTAATCATAATAGACCACAAAGAATCGAGAGACACTAGCTACTAACTATGCGTTGCTTAAAACAGCTAGCAGGCTAACTTAGCTGTGCGTTCATTCTAAGGGACGCATAGTGCTAGCCGTCACTCAAGTATTGTCTATGAATAGTTTTAGAGGCCCTGTGCACTCGCGCGCACTGTGAGACCTCATAGTAACGTTTGTGAATACGGTTTGACTGGAAGCCGACCCCAATATAGTTGGGAAAAGGCTAGGCAGATGATGCATATGCAGCCACGAGCTCCTCATTCTCAATGAAAGATATACAATTTAAATTGATTTAAATAAATATTTAAATTAAATCAGTTCGATAACAGACAATTAATTAGCTCAGCGCAGCTCACAGCTCAACGCTACAGCTCAACACTCACCCACCCCACGTCATGGAAATGGGGGTGTTATCCACGCGGCGTTTAAATCAATTTCCATGTCCTATTTGTTATGCAGATGCCCGTTTGTGTAAACGATACCCCCTCGCTAGGGAGGGGACGTGTTGTCGATAGTTTTGTGAAATTAATATTGTTTTGTTTACTGAATATGATTTTCTTCTTCAATCGTTAGAATTTTGTAACGCTGTAGACTGCTTTACATAATAACCTTGGTTTTCTTAAAGCAAGATTCCCCGTTTTTTTTATTTGAAAAACCAAAAAAACAGGTTAAAGGTTAAAAACTAAGAGAGATAGAGTAAGTAAGATAAATGTAGGTATGAGTATTCAAGAAAGTGAATTCTGTCAAAGGAGAAGTAAACATCCAAGTTACAAACCTAACTCTATATTTAAAACTTAACAAGTTATGTTAAGTTGTGTTGTTAGTTATGTTTTTGTTGTGTTTTTATTTGTATAATGCCAATAAACAAAATTTATTTTCATTATTTTCTTTCTTTTCTTTTTCTTTCTTTCTTTTCTTTGTCTTTCTTTTCCTTGTCTTTCTTTTCCTTCTTATTTCTCTTTTCTTTCTTTTCTTTCCTTTCTTTCTTATCTTTATTTACTTTTTTCTTTCTCTTCTTACCTTTTTTCTTTTCTTTCTTTCTTTCTATCTGATCCCTATTGAAGTTGTTTCACAGTACCAACAGTGGCTGCCACCTTACAAAATTCTAAGTGACGATGAAAATGAAGAAACAATGAAGTTGTGTACGCACGAAAGCTATCAGTGTTGTCAACTAAATGCCCTGTAATCTGAACATCCCGACAGTTTGCATTTTTATTTTAACCGACTTCTTCAAAAAGGAGGAGGTTCTGTGTTCGGCTGTATGTATGTCTTTTTATTATTTTTTATGTTCACCGATTTCTCCGCCAATTGTGGACCGATTTACAAAATTATTCTTTTATTCGAAAGCCTATACTTACTCCAGAGGTGGTCCCATTGTCACCAAGTTAGAATCTGATGATGGGATCCCATGAAAATCGAGGAAAACCCTCAAATTTTATAGGCACATACAATGATTTTCATATACTTTCTAACGCAACTCAGATATTTGTGCCTGATTATCATCATTTCATGTTTTTGCGCTGATGGTATAAGTTAGGATCTGATGACGGGATCCCATGAAAAATGTTTGTTCAGCGATATTCTCGCTAATTGTCAACCGATTTATATGATTCTGTTTTTGTTTGGAAGAGTATTTTCCCGGACTGGTCAGGTAGGCTGTAGGCAACGGAACTCTTCAATAAATGATAGCAAATGGATCGGGATTGCTGAAAACGCAAGTCTGTTTATTGTTTACACCAGTTCATAACATCACATCACGCCAATATGTTGTAAAGAGGTATGCAGGACATGCAGGTATCACAATAAAGAGAAAAATAAAAACACTTTACAAAAAAAACAACCGACTTCCAAAAACAAAACACTACAGAGTATAAAATAACTTTAATTTCGGAAGTCGGTGTATTTGGTTGTTTTTTCGTTTTTGGTAGTCAGTTGATTTTTTTTTTGTAAAAAAGCCTTTACAAATGTTTTATAACACCCACTTATGTTTTAGTAAGTAGGTAGGTACGAACATAAAAAACCGCATCAAAATCGGTTCACCTGTTTAAAAGCTACGGTGCCAAAGACAGACACACAGACACTCATAGCGGTCAAACTTATAACACCCCTCTTTTTTGGTTGGGGGTTAAAAAGGGACAAGACTATTGCCTTCAAATGTTCACAAATCGAGAGGCCGTGCTTGTCAATTTTCTTGTAGATGTCGATAACGTTGACGCACGTCAATTCACATCACTACCCCGGAAAGCGAGCACGCGATGCATAAAATTCATAGCCGTGTTCCCCCGCCGCGTTACAAAGATCTCAAACATGACTGATAAGTCACTTACGAGAAGAATCTACGAGTGTCATTATATTGTGTAAGTAGGAATTTATAGGATTAATCTAATTTATCTATGACTAGCTTTTGACGCGCATATCCCATTTTTTCCCGTTCCCGTAGGAATTTTGGGAATCCTCTCTTAGCCGAAACGGACGGAAGAATTCGGTCAGTAACGAAAGAATTTTACGAGTACCTATATCTATACTTCTCTCATATAAAAAGTTGAAGTTAAGTTAGTTTGTTCGTTTTTTTGCTTGGACGCACTAATCTCAGGAAGTACTGGTCCGATTTGGATAATCAGTGTTAGATAGCGCATTTATCGAGGAAGACTATAGGCTATATATCATCACGCAAAGACCAATAGGAGCGGAGCAGACAAAGTTGCGCGGGTCTACTAGTAATATATAAAGGTAAAGAGCTTTTTTGTTTGTTTTTTGCTTGGATGCTCTAATCTCAGGAACTACTGGTCCGTTTTGAATAATCAGTGTTAGATAGCCCATTTATTGAAAAAGGCTATAGGCTATATATCATCACGCTAAGACCAATAGGAGCGGAGCAGACGATCGATGGTCTATTAATATTAGGATATTTTTGCTGTTGCCACAGTGATCTAGTTAGTCCTTATTTTTTGGCATCCTACATTCCATAATACTTCCTGAACCATTGCGTACCACATGCTAGTCCCGCATACTTACGGCGGATGCGCCACGGTAGCCCGCGAAATTCAAATTTTCTCACGTTTTTTGCAATTTGCAAGTTAGTAGGTATTAGGTTATTCTACTCTGTCAAGAAAGTACCGGGAAAAGATCAATAATACACAAAATGTCTGTTATTCATCCAAATTTATTTTATCACCTTCAAAGTATGCTCCTTTAGAAACGATACACTTGCGCCAACGAATAATCCATTCATCAAAACATTTTTTAAACGCTGCTTCCGGAATTGAGTTCAGTTCTCGCCGCGAATTCTCCTTTATGTCTTCTATCGATTGAAAACGGGTGCCACGAAGTGGTAATTTAAGTTTAGGAAAAAGAAAAAAGTCAGCAGGAGTCATATCTGGTGAATATGGTGGTTGCTGGATGGTATTTGTTGAGTGTTTGGTTAAAAATTCGTTCACAATGATGGCCTTGTGCGAAGGCGCATTGTCGTGGTGCAAAATCCAAGAATTTTCTTTCCACAAATCTGGCCTTTTTCGTCGAATTTGCTCTCTTAAACGCCGCATAACGCTCAAATAATATTCTTTCTTCTCCGAAGCTTGTTGACTAGTTTGACATGCAAACTAGTCAACAAGCTTCGGAGTGGCGCCTTCCAACTGAACCGAAACCGAAAAAACCACGCCAAAGTCGATCAAAAGTCAAAGTCATGTTGACTGTTTTCTTTGACTATCGCGGTGTTGTGCACTCTGAATTCTTACCGGAAGGTCTAACGGTAAATAAAGCGAGCGGTCAAATTAAAAAAAAAAAATCGTCAAAAGTTGATAACTATTCGATTTTATTTTACTGTTGTTTAAACGCTAGCATTATTCTCACGATTTTGGAAACATGTATAATATTACAACCGTTTGGCGCCATCTATTATCCTTTCTGCATACTAAACAGCGTAACCATAGACCAAATAAATCATAATACATTTTTTTCTGACATAATCTGTATTGTTCGATTTTTTCTCAACGCCAATGGCGATAAAGGCGCCAACATTATTTTTTTAATAAAATTAATATTAAAGAGTTATTGTAACAGTTTTTTGTCAAATCCGGCGGGATTAATAGAAGGATCTCTTAGAAATGTTGATAAAAAACAATGGCGCCGAGAGAAGACGTGGTTGGAATGGAAATGGAATAGGGATTATTGAATACGTAATGCGGAATGATCATTGTATTGTTATAATGGCTCTCATCTGCATTTTCTTGTTGGCACATTAAGACAACGACATACGCCAACGAACTTGAGAAAATAAAACGCGCGCCCGTTTCACATCCGCGCGACCCACAATTCAGTAGTATTTTGTACTTTCCTTATTATTCTGTGACTTTAAAAAAATTGCCATAGGTATACCAAAATGTAGATACCTAGATAAAGCAAATTTCAATAAAATAAGCCATACCGACAACATAAAAACGACAATCGCCCCAAAATCGGTTTTAGGCCGATTGTCGTTTTAATGGCCATGTTAGACATAACTTTATAAATTAATTACACTATGTTGAACGATTAAAACTCAAAATTTTCAAAGATCAAATTATTGACAAAATAGTCTACAAGTAATAGGTATACATTTTTTTTAAATTACAAGTAGCCGTTTAGACGTGATTCTCATTTTAAAATCAGTTACTGAGGGATATCTGCGCCTTAAACTGGGAACATCCGAGGTATGTATCAACTTATTGGTTCGTAGATACTTGGTCTCTAAATCGTAATCCTTAATATTACAGATAATTACTTAACTACTGAGAATTGAGACAATTTGAGGAGCTCGTGGCTAAAGAATAACAGCCGCACAGGTCGATCTTCAAGGTTAAGCAACGCTTGCCGAGGTTGGTCTGTGGATGGGTGACCATCTTAACATACCGAGTTTCCTCCGTGCCTCGGAAAGCACGTTAAGCTGTTGGTCCCGGCTGTCATTTGTAGAACTTTGGCAGTCGTTACGGATCGTCAGAAGCCAGTAAATCTGACTCTAGTCTTGCCAAGAAATACCGTGTCACCCATTTAATGGGTTGTGGAGGTCTGGTAGGCAGCCGTTTCACGTAAAATACTGGTATTCAGCTGAATCAGGTTTGTATGAAAACCGACCCCAATGTAGTTGGGAAAAGGCTAGGCTGATGATGATGATGATGACTTAATTACGGCGAAAGTAAGTTTGTTTGTTTGTTACGCTTTCTCATCTAAATCGCTGAACCGATATTGATATAAGGATAGATTAGACCCTGGAGATCTAGGTTATTTACTACTTTAGTGACGCGATTGAAGCCGCAGGAAAAAGCTAGTGTGAGATAAACTTAAAGCTTAGAGCCATTTTAGACTTTCCATAGATTCCTATGAAAAGTTGAACTTTAAGGAAACACCACCACGGCTTCGCAAGGGTGCAAATTATTCTTACTTCTCCTATTATTATTACTCCTAATTTAAATGGAAATCGTAATAACCCGTCAGCTAGGCCGTTTATAACAGGTCACAGCTAGTTACAGGCCCTAGCTGTGAATGCGTACGCGTGCTGCTCGAGGTATGACGTACTTTAGGTTATACCTAATTTGACATTGTCGTACACATAGAACAGATAAAGGCTGTTCTTTGGTCATGCAGGTGGTTTGAAAAGATAATTACGTATTTGGAAAAGATTAAATAACCATAGAGCTTCTTGCTATTGACGAACAATTAATTGGAACTGTCTTCTGACGCCTCACACGTAACGTAGGCCACACTACTAGTATCGTATCGTAGCCATACGACCTCTTCGGAAGCTGATGCAGCGGACGAGAGATGTGCCATGATCTCTGGAACACACACCCGCGGAGCAGAAGGGAGTGTCAGACTCTTACTTACTAAAACCCATCCGTGTTTCTCCTAATGTCCTTTACAATACAGGTTCGCGGTGATTCTTTCAAACAAGTTCCGCAACCCTAGCAGTAATTCGTAACCCTGGCCCACTTTATCCTTCGAAACTTTATCACTCCAGCAGAGCATCGATCCCAGGATACGAGCTACAGCGGCCAATCTTTTTTTGTTTTTTTTTTTATTTGTAATGAGTTTGCTCTTAACTCTAGTCTATGTCAGAGATGACAGAGACAAAGTCTACAATGGAGCGAGCCTACCCAGAAGGAGCCTGTTCACTCTAACTTTGAAGAGATTAGGGTTGTAAGCTTTCGGAAACACAGACGCAGGCAGAGAGTTCCACTCCTTTGCTGTGCGCATTATAAAAGACCTTTGAAAACGCTTAGTGCGAATTGGTGAAATAGCCACAAGGTAGGGATGGTAAGATGCAGTGCGTCTGGATGTCCGATGGTAGAAGGGGGCCGGTGGGATGAGGTCATGGAGTTCTTGGGCACACTCACCGAAGTACAATCTGTAGAAGACCGACAAGCAGGCAACCTTACGGCGATGAGCCAAGCTATGTAGCTTGGCATCCACCAGTTTTACGTCGCCGATGAGCCTGGAAATCTTTTTACCGATTGCCAGTCCAACTTGGCTGCTGTAGAAACAATCAGGTAACAGAGTCAGTTCGGAGCCCCTGGCATCTATGCTGTAATTTAGGCAGACTTGACTGCTTATCTATATCTATATATCTATACTTCTATACCAATATATAAAGCTGAAGAGTTTGTTTGTTTACTTGAACGCGCTAATCTCAGGAACTACTGGTCCGATTTGAAAAATTCATTTAGTTTTTGATAGCCCATTTATCAAGGAAGGGTATAGGCGTTATATCATCACACTAAGACCAACAGGAGCGGAGCAGTAATGAAAATTGTGACGCAGACGAAGTATAGTTGTCTTTTACAATTTTGGCTGCATGTCTAGTACTAGAAAACCTGTAGGTATCGGACATAACCCGCTGCGCACAACCGAGTAGAAAGGAATGTTGAAGTGCGATCAAGTTATTTAAAAGGCAATTCAGTAACAACCCAAAATTAAATATTTTCAACACAACGCCCAATTTACTTAAAATTCAAACAATTACTGTTTTAAATAATCAAAGGCGGCCATCGAGTCACGCGTAATAAACTAATCTGATTCATTAGAAATTCTGTGTTGCAACGAACCTTCTTTGCGGCGCCGCCATAGACAATGCGCTGTAGTCTATGCCCCTATTTCTTTTTAATTTCTTTACAGCGCCGCCGATCATGCGTTCGGTGAATATTGTGAATAATCGACAAGAGTGCGTGAGTTACATTTTGATCGATTCGGCTTAGCAAGGAAAACCGCCATGTTGAATTTTTCGATTATCTGTCATTGTGTTTATGGTTACTTCAGGTTTGTTGTAAGCGGAAGGTCAGAAACAAAGTTTGCTTGCAGAAATCAATCACATTAGGCACAAATTATCAGCAGTGTGTTTCTGTAAACATATCACCGTGTACCTAGGCTTTGGTGAAGTGATCTGTCAATCCATACAAACAAGATAGAAGGACCAAATGACAGTTCACTTCTCAGCTCACTACGCCTGAGTTTCCACGTTGAGATGTTGACAGAATTGATCAGCTGTTTCTCTGAGTGAACATAAATCTATATCTATACTAATATATAAAGAAGAGTTTGTTTGTTAACTTGAATGCGCTAATCTCAGGAACTGCTAGTCCGATTTGAAAAATTCTTTCAGTGTTAGATAGCCCGTTTATCGAGGAAGGCTGTAAGCTATTTATCATCACGCAAAGACCAATAGGAGCGGAGCAGACAAAGTTGCGCGGGTCTACTAGTAATATATAAAGGTGAAGAGCTTTTTTGTTTGGTTTTGCTTGGACGCTCTAATCTCAGGAACTACTGGTCCGTTTTGAATAATCATAGGCTATATATCATCACGATAAGACCAATAGAACCGGAGCAGTAATGAAATTGTGACGCAGACGAAGTTGCGTGGGTCAACTAGTACTGATATATAAAGCTGAAGAGTTTGTTTGTTTGTTTGCTTTAACGCGCTAATCTCGGGAACTACCTACTGGTCCAATTTGAAAAATTCTTTCAGTGTTAGATAACCCATTTATAGAGGAAGGCTATAGGCTATATATCATCACGCTAAGACCAATAGTAGTGGAGCAGTAATGAAAATTGTGACGCAAACGAAGTTGCGCGGGTCAACTAGTAATAAAATAAATTTAATAGGTAAACGGTGAGCTTAATGCTCTAGGAATGCCCTACCACTCAACTAAAGAAATAACCTCTTAACCACCCTTAAGAGGTTATCTCTTTAAGTAAATCATTACCATCACCATCATTTCAGCTGAAAGAGGTCCACTGCCAGACATGGTTATCAACTTATCACCTTGTCTGACATATATCATCGTATCTACAAACTAACAGCAAACTAATCTTTGAATGTCACCTCGCCCTGAAGAGTATATCGCTGTCTAACAGAATTACCCTTCAGTAGACCTAATCTACAGTGGATCCCTAGGCAATGATGCCGCAGACGAACTTGCAAGGAGAGGTTCAGAGATGGTAGTGCTAGGCCTGTTCTAGTCCTTCCCCTACCTTTCTCGCAGTTTCGTACATGGATTGGCCAGTGGTCGACTACACTTCACAACAAAAAAAAGTCACGGCTGCAGACTGAAGGACGCGAACCGTCCTGTGCGACTCGCAGATCCATTTCACCAGGTCTTGATGGTCTTCTTGATCTTCTGGTACGCTGTCGCCTCTTTCAACCTCATCAACTATTTGTCCCGCGAGCACTGCCTACCACATACGTTTGGTGATTCTTTGGATTATGTCGGTATCCTAGGTTCTCCTGCGGATAACTTTATTTCTGATCCAATCACGCAAGGAAACTCCTCCAGCATAGTCCTTTCCATGCCCTTTGGGAGACTTAAAGCCTTCTGATGAGGCATGGAAACCTCTCATAGTGAGGTGAAACAAGCACCAGTAGATCTCAGACCAGAGTCACTACTGAGTAGCCACGAGCCACGAGCCCTTCTTTTTTGTAAGCATTAACAGGAAAGTTTAGAAAGTCATTAATATTGTCGTCACTGTTGACGATCGTCGTGTGCGATACGGCTCACCTTGTAAACAATCATTTGCCGACGACGAGAGCTTTAGGAATAACAAGTATGACAACCCTATGGATTGGCATTTCGTGGCTAATTAATAACAGCTGCGATCTTCGAGGTTGAGCCACGCTTGCCGAGGACGATCCGTGAATGGGTCATCATGCATAACATATAGAGACTCTGTACCTCGGAAAGCAAATTAAGCCTTTCGTCCCGGCTATCATTCGAAGATTTCAGTCGTGTATTGTCAGTCGTTACGGAGAGAAGACAGAAAACCTGTCACCAGTCTTGCAAAGGAGTGTAATGTAACTCAGTAGTCGTTTGCTAATTCTTTTAAGCTCTAAAGCTCACGACCACTAAGAGAATAATAACTGATTTAAACCACCCATTATTATAAAAAGATTTAAACCCATCCAGTACCACTGTTGAGGAAGCTCAGTCCCAAACCCTCATTCAAACGCAGAAATCGTTTAAACAAAACAAAACCATTTAAAAAGGGCTACCAAACTCCTTAGTATGAACTGCTCGAACGTCAGATAGCATCCGTCTTTGATGCACATACAAAGTTACACCCAACGTCAGTGAAGTGACAGTTAAGGAATAACAACCCTATGTCCTTTGCATTGGACGTGAAAAAAGTTACCGCTCATTGTCTATGGTTCGCGCGTTTTTGCTGCAGAGTAAAAACGACCAGTTTGTGTTGAGCTATGAGAAATGAGAAATTCTGCTGGAAGCTAGAGGAAAATTGTTTTACAACCTGTTTAGATTTGAGAAAATTATTTGGCGATTTCGCTCTCGCCGATGAACGAGGTCTACGATGTGTCTAACGAGTGGGCCCGGGCTTTTTTTTTTTTTTTTTTTATTGGGACAAGCCCGCCACACATTCCCAACCACTGCAACTCCTGAAAGCCAGAATCAACAGTAGCGACCACCAGAAAAACGCCGAGCCAATGAAACCCGACGAGTCCCGGAGAAACGATTCAACTGTCTTGGATACTGCAACGAAATTAATCAGAAAAGTATAGCGGAGGAGTAGGAAGGAAGAGGGCCCTGGCTTGTTTATTCTTGCTTTGAAGGTAGGCGGTTTACAAATGATAGAAAATACAGATGCTGGTAGAAAATTCCACACCCAATGGTCCAAACCAAAATTAATACAAAATTAGCGCTCCATGTTCCATGCTCCATGTAGAGCTGATTTTTCAGTCGTCAGATATTTTTCATCTGTGGTATAAAAATGACTCTTTGACATATTTTAAAAATCTATACTTTAATATCTAACGCTGAAGAGTTTGTTCGTTTGTTAGTTTTCTGGAACGCGCTAATCTCTGGAACTACTGGTCTGATTTGTAAATTTATTTAATTGTTAGATAGCCCATTTACTAAGGAAGGTTAAAGGCTATCATCACGCTAAGACCAATAAGAGCGGAGCAGACGAAGTTGCGCGGTTGAACTAGTTTTTTATAACTAAGTACTTGTAATAGCTGAAAACCGGTATATAGAAATATAATAAAAAAAACATATGTATTAACCGGTATGTTTTATTACTCAGACAAAATATATGTGACTATTTAAAAATTTGCCTTACTGAACCATTAAATTCTTTAGGTAGGTAAGTCCCATCTTTTCACATTGCTTACCTCACGCCAGCAGCTACAGTCTAGGTTTTCAAAACGGAAATCAATAAAAAACCGCGCCAAAACTAACAGTTCAAAACAAGATGGCGCACTTAAAATGGCCGCCGCGCGCGTATTTATGTTATGGTAATTGATTAATTGGAATCGAGCGGTCGTCGGCGCGACAAAGTGCAGTTTTGTGCCGATCAAATAAAACGTACCTTGATTGAATTTATTTTCCGATCGCTTCACACAATACGTTCATGGGAAGACGTCTTGGGAAGACGTTTCTGTACGATTTCCCGCCGATTTTGCTGTTTGTGTGTTTGTACGATTGGGATCTGCTGATTTTTGCGGAGATTGTGTTTGACACTTGAGTTTTTGGCGAAACCGATATTTATTTAATTTTAGGTTTCCAAGAATAAATATGCACGGATTTTTTGTCAAATTTTTACGAGAAAAGAAGTCACTATCTTATTCTATTTCAGGGGATTTTTGTGCTTTAGACACGAGTACGAGCAGGGAAGTCTACAAAATAAGCTAAACATGGTATATATGTATAAAAAAGTGGTTTTCACTTCTAATACCGTTCCTTTTTTAACCCTCTTTCGACAGCTCTATTCAAAACAATACGCCACTCAAATCAAGAAAAAATTCCAAAATCATACTTCAAAACACATCAAAGAAATGACGTCACAAAAAATGATAAGCATTGCCAACATGACAGCCGCGTACAAATCAATTAGAGGCGCGTTCATTTCAAATGCATTACGAATGCAACGCGCTGTGCGACGACTCCTTTATGCTGCCGACGGGACGCGCGACGCATAAAATGAACGCACATTGAAGGGGCCGCAATTAAAAATCGTAGAGGTTGGTTTCACTGTTGATATGATTATGAAATTCGAAAAGGAGGTGTGTACCTACTTATACACATAATTTTCAAAGTTTTTTTCCAACTTATGTTGGGGCCAGCTTCCAGTCTAAACGGATATACCTACTCATAGCTGAGTACCAGTATTTTATATGAAACAGCTGCCTATCTAACCAACACAACCCAGTACCTAACTGGGTACCTAATACGATACTCCATAGCAAGACTGGTGTTAGATTGTTTCGCTTCTGACTCGTAACGGCTGTCAAAGACGTTAAGTGAACGCGCTTAAAAATGTCAACCGGGGTGTCCTTTGTAAACCTTTGACAGTCGTTACGAGTCCTCAGAGGCCTGAATGACTTAGAAACAGCTTTAAGAAGGGACGTTACAAATTAAAAAACTTGTTTACGGAAGTCAGATAGTCAAAAACGTATCAAAATGCTGTTAAATTAGACGTATTTTTGACAGCTTGCGACTGTGACGTGAATGCAAAGCTCATCTGCCTAGCCTTTTCCCAACTATATTGGGGTCGGCTTCCAGTCAATCCAAATTCAACTGAATACCAGTATTTTACGAGGAGCGGCTGCCTACTTAGGGTAGGTACTTCTTGGCAGGACTGGAGTCAGATTTACTGGCTTCTGACAATCCGTAACGACTGCCAAAGATCTACAAATAACGTGCTTTCCGAGGCACGGAGGAAACTCGGTACGTTAAGAGGGGCACCCATCCTCAGACCAACCTTGGCAAGCGTTGCTTAACCTTGAAAATCGACCCGTGCGCCTGTTATTATTTATCCATGTAAAAGGACTGGCCTTAGGACGAAGTAACAGCGGTATCTATTTCCAAAATGGATTGACAAGTTTTGTCGAAATGTCACGAGGTTTAGTCACGCAAACATTGGGGACTTTGACAATCGATAACGTTAGCAGAATGTCACTCTGACAAGACACCTTAGCACTTGAGAAATTCTATCGCGCCAGTCAGGTACGCGAGACGAGCTTATGGCATAGGAATATTGATTAATTACATGCTTATGCGTGTGGTCAATTGCAGGCTTATCCACACCTATACATAACAGCGCAGGGGTTTCATAGATTGAATATCCGTTTGATACGGTTTTGATACTCGAAACTGTGCAAGCGATTTCGCAAGCGAAAAAAGGAAATTAATTAATTTCTTAAAGTTATTCAATAAAAAAGAGAAATCCTTACTAATATTATGTTTGCTAAAGTGAATTTGTTTGTCTACTTTTTTTTTTGCGAAAATCTATATTAATGCAAGCGATGCCTCGAGAAAACAAAAATACTAAGCGGTTTTTTTTATCTAGCTGTAGTAATTAGGTTTGTCGAAGGTTTTAACAAAGTAGCAACACTCATCATCATCATCATCATATCAGCCGGAAGACGTCCACTGCTGGACATAGGCCGTCCAGCTGTGGACGTCTGCCATAATCGCCACACTTGGCAGGCGGGTTGGCGATCGCAGTGTTTGGTGTTGCGTTTTACAGAGAACGCTGCTGCCCATTCTCTGGTGAGTCCCCTTAGTCGCCTCTTACGACACCAACGGGAAGGATGGGATGGTATTATTCTTTTACAGCACCATACGGCACCGGCCGACACCATACGGCGTAGCAACACTAAAAGCAAATACAAAAATACTGAGCTTAACGCCTATGCGTTAATATTTTTTTTAAAGCTATCCAAGGAGGCTAGTTACCTATGTAACAAGCTTTTCGTTAATTCCTCAACGACTTTGTTACGTTGTTGACTAACAGAAGTAACGGAGATGTATCGGTATTTCGGGGAGAGCCCCTTACGAAGCAGTTTTATCCCGGGAAATAGCTAAATTTTGGTACTTTCAGAAAATTTTGAACTCACACTGGGAAAGCTCAAGACAAAAGATGGAATACGGTAACCCAAACAGTAAAACCAACCCTTAAAGTTCAGGATGTCAATAAAAAACAGATAATCTAAAATAGCGTCTATTTTTATAGCTTACAGGTGCTGACATTAAAGTCAACACGAAATTATTTATTGTTAATCTTTATGTCCCCTATTTAAAAAACTCTAAAATCTGACACCGGTTTCTTCTATACGTTTAGGTAAAGTTGTGGCTTCTGAGTCATAGGTAGGTACGTGAAGGATATCCTGTGTCATCTAGACATCCAGTCATCCATCAAACTCACAAATTGGACAGACAGACACATATACATACCTATAAGTACAAGAACTATTGGCGCAAGCATCAAAGTTAGATCCTGTAAATTTTTATTTAATTCAATTTGACCAATAGAAGGTTTTGTTGAATTTAGAACTTTACAGTTTTTTTTTATTGCGTTGCAAATATAGTGTGAGGCTGCGGATACCGCAGTACCTACTGCGGACACGGAATTATTTATCTATTGCTGCATTTTTATGTTCCCTATTTAAATAGGTATTAAAATGTATTAAATCTGACAACGGTTTTGACAATCCTTTTTTCTTCCAATTTTAACTTTGTCATTTTGACGGATTCTGAATTTGAATTATATTCAGAAGAAGAATACTGTCCAAACAAATGAGGTTAAAATTCGAGCAAAAAGGATTTTATTGGCAAAACTAATGCAGTATACACAATGCTGTAAAAGGTATGTTTAGGTAACTTGTAGCTTCTGAGTCACAGATACATGGAGAATTGCACAGTGTAGCACATTCTTTTTTCAAATTTTCATTCCATACCCTTCATTTGTTTTAATTTGGCAACGGAAGCGAACGTATCGATCGGTTTTACAAAAATGGAAAAAGAGCAATATCGTTCGGTGATTCGATTCCTATTTTTGGAAGGGGAAACGCACATCGAAATCAAAGAGCGCCTGGATGCTGTGTACGGTGACTCTTCTCTATCGATGGCCACCGTCAAGAATTGGTTCAACGAGTTTGCACGTGGCCGTACGTCGATTTTTGATGAACCACGTCCAGGTGCACCGAAAACAGCTGCTACGGAGGAAAACATTAAAAAAATCCATGATCTCGTATTGGCAGATCGCCGATTGAAGGTTCAGGAGCTAGCTGAGACTGTAGGCATTTCAGAAGGAACAGTGCATTATATTCTTCACGAGGAACTCGGCATGAGAAAGCTGTCGGCGCGATGGGTGCCGCGTTTACTCACACCGGAAAACAAGTGCAACCGTGGGACCACATCGGAGACGTGTTTGGCGCTGTTTAAGCGGAATCCAGCGGAGTTTTTGCGTTGTTTTGTGACCGTCGATGAAACCTGGATCCACTGGTACACACCAGAGACCAAAGAGCAATCAAAACAATGGATGCAGACCGGGGAACGTGCTCCAAAGAAGGTGAAAACTGTAAAATCGGCCGGAAAAGTTATGGCCACCGTTTTCTGGGATTCACAAGGTGTGATCTACATCGATTACCTCGAGAAGGGTAAAACAATTACAGGGCTTTACTATGCCGATTTATTGGGCCGATTCGACGCCGAATTAAAGAAAAGACGACCCCATCTGGCGAAGACAAAAGTGCTGTTTCACCACGACAACGCACCGGTTCACATGTCTGCCGTTGCCATGGCCAAATTGGTCGAATTACGCTACGAATTGCTGCCCCATCCACCGTATTCTCCAGATTTGGCCCCTTGTGACTTCTTTCTGTTTCCTAATCTGAAAAAATCTCTCGCTGGGAATAGATATCGATCAAATGAGGAGGTCATCGCCGCCACGGAGGCCTATTTTGCAGAGTTTGACAAAAACTATTTTTCGGACGGGTTTAAAAAGTTGGAGCATCGCTGGGCTAAGTGTATCGAACTAAAAGGAGACTATGTTGAAAAATAAATTGCCACTTTTCCAAAATTTTCGTTTACTTTTTGTAGGCTAAGTATTTATTGAATGACCCTCGTACTCCTATTGGCTATCTAACACTGAATGATTTTTTCAAATCGTACCAGTAGTTCCTGAGATTAGCGCGTTTAAGCAAACAAACTCTTCAGCTTTATACATTAGTAAATGTTGAGTATAGATTAAATCTGACACCAGTTTTTCTATTGGTATGTTAACGTAACTTGTGGCTTCTGAGTAACAGATACATGGAAGATTTTTTGTGTCATTCAATCCAGATATCCAGTCATCCAGTCATCCATCGAACTCACAAATAACGTATGCAATAAAGCTCACAAAGCGAGCTTTATTGCATACGTTATTTTATACTTTCTAGTATTTTGCTTGGAAGTCGGTTATATTTTTTTGTAATAAGTCTTTTATTTTTCACTTTTAAGTGGTGATACTTGGATGACGTCTTCGTCTACGCAGAAATTGAAATAAGTAATTTTTTTTTCATTTGTGATGGGTTTGCCCTTGACTCTAGTCTACGTCAGAGATGACAGAGACAAAGTCTACGATGGAGCGAGCTTACCCAGAAGGAGCCTGTTCACCCTCACTTTGAAGAGATTAGGGTTGTAAGCGTTCATAAAATAAAAACTACTGAACCAAACTGAATAAAATTCAATTTTTACGAGACCAAGTGGCAAGTACCTACCTATACCGCATCGAACTAAGAAAGAATCACAGAAATCGGATCAGAAACCTCGGAGTAGGTAATCGGTGTACATACATAAAAAAATACCCACCGAATCCCAGAGAATCTCCTCGTTTTTGGAAGTCGGTTAAAAATACTTGAATTGCCTCTCAGTACAAACCTAGAACAATGCCTACATGCGGAGTTAATCGAAATAGAATTTAGTACCTGATTTCATCACCTGTCAAATTCAACTACCCGTAGCTGTCACCCAACGTCAAAGTGTCACATACCACAGATAATACAATGTTTCGGAGCGGTTCACATACGTAAATTAATAATTTGGCTGGACTGGCCCGCGTTCCTTCACGAAATATGTACGGATAGCAGGTAAAGAGGACAATTTATTGGTTTTATTTTTATTGCTGACTTATGCGAGTTCGTATGAAGAAGCGCATAATTTTTATTTCGATGGTAAATAATGTTTAGTACCATATAAATAATGATGAAGATATGCTAAGTTTAAAAACCACTAAACTCTTTGAATAGCAACAACGCTTTGTTTCCGAAAAACTCTGATGCATTTGCTCGGTACTGATGGCGCGCAGGATAGGCCTACACGCTGGAGCAAGCGCCTAACTATTTGTATTTACTAACACTAGGCTAAGAATATTGTTACGAACAAACGTTGTGGTCTGAAATAAATTTATTATTATTTTATTATTATATATAGCCCCAAGATCACTCAACGAAACCAAAAAAGCTATAAAACTTCATCTGCTCGGTAGAACATTTAACAAGTTGGTATTTTTCAGAAAAAAAATTGTGGCACAGGATTAACCGTAACCTGAATTAGGACAGAATATTTTTATCCGATTTTAGCTCATCTTTTTTATTTTTATTTTTAATGATGGGTTAGCTCTTGACTCTAGTCTATGTCAGAGATGACAGAGACAAAGTCTACGATGGAGCGAGCCTACCCAGAAGGAGCCTGTTCACTCTAACTTTGAAGAGGCTAGGGTTGTAAGCTTTTGGAAACACAGACGCAGGCAGAGAATTCCACTCCTTTGCTGTGCGCATTATAAAAGACGTTTGGAAACGCTTAATGCGAATTGGTGGAATAGCTACAAGGTAGGGATGGTAAGATGCAGTGCGCCTGGAGACTCTGGATGTCCGATGGTAGAAGGAGGCCGGTGGGATGAGGTCGTGGAGTTCTTGGGCACACTCACCGAAGTACAATCGTTAGAAGACCGACAAGCAGGCAACCTTACGGTGATGAGCCAAGCTATGTAGCTTGGCATCCACCAGTTTTACGTCACCGATGAGCCTCTTAGCTCTGCGATCCACCGAGTCAAGCGCGGCAAGCTAATACTTAGCTGAGCCATCCCAAAGACGGCAACAATACTCCATGCAGGAAAGGACTTGTGCTTTGTAAAGGGTTAAAAGCTGTCCAGGCCTGAAGTATCGCTTCACTCTATTTAGGATGCCCAGCTTTTTGGCCGCAGTTTGGGCTTCGTACTTGATGGTGACGCTGAAGTTGAGACTGGATGTCAACTCCATGCCTATCTCGGTTATTTTTTACTTTCACATTAGCTATAAACGTTCTTTCTAGTAATCCTTAATTATTCTCAGCTGTCTCAAAAACAATTCAATTTAATTTTTTAAGGTTATGGCTCCATCGACGAACATTCGATGATTTTGCCAATGTCAAGGTAGGAGATGGTACTCAGTACGGTACTCAGTTACGATAACTGTTTAATGACAATTGATCGGTTTTTGTAGCGATGTCATCCATTATTCTCCATGCTAAAAAGGACAAAACATTTGGTTAATAATATAAGACGGCACATAATATGAATGTTAATACATCAAACACATTTAGATATACATCATCAGTACGTAAACGTAAATAAAATATTATAAATATATTTAAATAATAAAAAAATGTTACAAGAAAATTTTATTTATATTAATAAACTTAAAGAAAAAGGGCTAAAGATAAAAGGAAAGGAATGTTAATTGGGCGAGGAAAATCAGACGGGAGTAAGTCGTAAAGGGGAGTTGTTAAACGAGGACAGGAAAAAAACAAGTGCTCCAGAGTACCCTCCTCTAGACCGCATTCACACAAAGAACTGTCTTTCACGCGAATTTTAGCCAAAAAAACTGGTGTGCAAACAAATCCCAGTCGGAGACGAATTATGACAGAGGTAACCAGTTTACTTGAAAATTTAAGTTTGTTAAACCAACATTTAGAAGGAATAAGAGGTTGGATGGAGCCATAAAATTTTCCCTTCTGTAACCGAGTTTTTTGCCACTGTGCGTTCCAACATTTCGTCATCTCCGGTTTAGCAAGGCAACGTAAATCACGAGCATAACAGGATATGTGAGATTCAATCCCATTCCGAGTAGCCGATTTAGCAATCGAATCAGCATTTTCGTTTCCTATGATTCCAGAGTGGCTAGGGATCCAGGCCAATACGATATCAATGCCTAAACAGTAGCATCTATAAAGAAGTTGTTTAATCTGTAAGGTAAAGGGGCAATTATGACGAGAACGAAAAGGGGATTTTATTAAGTCTTGAAGGCAGCTAAGAGAATCCGAAAAAATAATAGATTTGTTGAGACCATGTGATTCAACATAGGAGACCGCTTCCAAAAGAGCTATAGCTTCCCCAGTATAAATGGAGCCTAATGAAGAACTACGAAAATTTAGTATTATTCTGAACTTTGGTATCCACACGGCAGAACCGACATAGCTATCATCCGACAGCTTCGAGGCGTCTGTAAATATCGTAAGCCAGTCATGCCAATCCTTTGCTAAAGTCCTATTGAATCTATCATTAGCAGCAGGGTCATGTTTCGAAATACCAAAGTTAAAGATAATTTTAGGTTGAAAGAGTAATGAATTAAAATTTACTTCAAATAAGGGGTTCAAACTAGATTGGGCTAAAGAAACGTGCATATTATTAAATTTACTGAAGCTATTAATGAGGAGAGGAGGATTTTTATGGGTCCAATAGCGGGACGTTGAGATTAACTCAAAAAGAGTACGAAGAAGAGGAAGGAGGGGTGTGATTTAATTTGGATTACTTTATAAAAAAATCTATCACAGAGATATTGTCTGCGTAAATGAAGAGGGGGTTCCAAACACTCTACTTGAAGGGCATTAATAGGGGAGCATTTCATAGCACCCGCAATGATGCGCAAGCATTTGGACTGAATCTTTTCCAGCTTAGCAAGGGCGATTTTGTTGCATGGTTCCAGAAGAAAGCTCCCATAATCAAAGTGGCTGCGAACTATAGCATTGTAGAGAATTTTTTGGGAAGTTGGATGGGCTCCCCAGCGAACTCCATAGAGGGCACGCAGAACATTAACTCCTCTTTCGCATTTCTTCGAAATGTAGTCCAAATGATAAAGGCCAGATAATTTAGAGTCAAGGATGAGGCCGAGAAATTTCACCTTATCAGAGATCAATATGGGTTCGTTTTCAACAAGTAGGTTTATAGGAGGAATATTTCGTTTTCGGGAAAAAACAACTGCGTTACATTTGGAGACAGATAAATTTAGACCATGATCGATAAGCCACTGATTTAAATACTGAAGGGCTGAATTTAAGCGAAATGAGGCATCTGAAAGGGAAGATGAACTAAAGTAAAGTGCAATGTCGTCGGCGTATTGTAAAATTTTGCAAAAACAGCTCACTGAAGACTCCAAATCGTATGTGTATAAATTATACAGGATAGGGCTTAAGACCGACCCCTGAGGTAATCCTTTCCACACTAGACGAGATGGTGAGATTGTGTTTTGATGGCGGACAGAAATAGAGCGGGACATAAGGAGATTACAAATGATGTTGACCATCCTCACAGGGATACTCAGCTGAAGCAGCTTTTGCCTGAGTATTGGAAGCTGGACATTATCATAGGCAGAGGCTATGTCTAGGAAAACACCAAGAACGCTTTCATTTTTGGAAAAAGCAATGCGGACATCCGATAAGAAGATACTGAGGCTATCTAGAGTGCCCATGCCTCTTCGAAAGCCAAATTGGGACTTGGCTAAGATGCCTTTGGTTTCTAATATCCATTCAAGTCGATTCTTTATGAGGTTTTCCATGATTTTAGCCAACACAGAGGAAAGCGCGATAGGACGATAGGAGGAAGAATCTTTTGGGTCTTTCCCAGGTTTCAAAATGGGGATAATAATTTGAGTTTTCTAGGACTCTGGGACTTGACCAGTAGCGAAAAAGGAATTGATTAGGTCGAGGAAGATTAATTTGCAATTTGAAGAGGATTTGGAAATAAAGGAATAGGGTATTCCATCAACACCCGGAGCAGAATCACGAAGATGTTCCAAGGCACATGTCAATTCTGAAAACGAAATAAGTTCATCAAATCTATCAGAGGAAGTGGGAGAAGGGGGATCTGTAGTTGGAAGGCAGTCAAAACTAGGAACAAAAGGGGGAGCTAATTTTGTAATAAAGTCCTCTAACCAAGAATTAGGGTCATTGGTTGTGACTACAGAAGACTGATTGTCACAAGCTCTGCGATAGGTTTTAATTTTTTTCCAAACAAGGGAAACTGGAGAGCGTGGAGATAGAGATTCGCAAAACTTAAGCCAGCCAGACCTTTTCTTTTTTGCCAATAACCTGCAGACTCTTGCAGAAGTCTTTTTAAAATTCAGATACTCAGGCATGTCTAAACTACACGCAAAAGTATTTTCTGCTTCTTTACGTTTGTGAACGCCATCAGAGCACTCAGCATCCCACCAAGGTGGGGAAGGTAATAGGCGGCGAGCAGAGTTCTTTAAGGGGATTGAGGAATCGGCTGCTCTCGACAAGCATTCAACAAAGTCATTATAGACAGTAAGTGAATTGGAGGACTTTATTGGGGGGAAGTTTTGAAGTTCTGAATCCAATTGGGAAGAAAAATGAGACCAGTCAGCTTGTGAAAGTAGATATTTTTGCAGGGGTTGAATAGGAGGGGAACGAGGATGAGAATTTGGAAACGAAATCAATATAGGGAAATGGTCACTCCCGTAGGAATTCGGTAGAACCGACCAGGAGAGTGATGATACTAAGGAAGGGGAAGAGAAAGTAAGGTCGGGAACACTAATGTTTTGGGTAGGCGAAACCCTACGGGTAGCAGATCCATCATTAAGGACGCAGAGGTTGCAGTCATCTAAGAGATCTAACAAAAAGCTGGAGGAGGGGTCATTACAGTGAGATCCCCAAAGGGTGTGGCGGCAATTGAAATCACCGAGTACAATCAGGGGGCTTGGGATAGAAGAAAGTATAGAGTTCAATTTAGACAAAAGATTGGCATTGGGGGGAGGGATATAGGCAGATACATAGGATATATCTAGGGCTCTAACAAACAAAACAAACAAACAAAGGAAGTACCTAAAACTATTTGACTTCTTCTGCTCTCTTCTCAGCAGATGCTGAGAAAAGAGCAGAAGAAGTCTCATAGAATAAAATCCTTTTCCTATAAATTAATCCTTGAAAAAGGATTTATTTATTTATTTATTTAATATATACTTTATTGTACACCTCATAACAAGCACAGTAAAAACGCTTATAAAAACTAGTGTACAATGGGCGGTCTTATCGCACAGGGCAATCTCTTACAGACAACCTTTGGATGGACTGAACTAAACAAGTTAGATTTAGGGCGGTCAGTGTACAAACAGGATTTTACTGAACCCTAATTTTTTTTAATAAAAATATAGCATCAAATATCTGCCAGTTAAATTCCCGTCAAAATTAGTCCAGTCATTTCAGAGATTAGTCGGAACAAACAGACAGACTGACAATTTATTTTTAATAAGTATCGATCGTAGTAAGATCATGTATGTATTTATTAAAATGCTGTTTTTTTTATATTAGAGACTTTCCAAATTTTATTTATTTATATTTAGCCATAGATGAGTAGATATTCCCAGCAACATAAATTTTTTTGTTAACGCTACCAGGGCGTCCGGTAGCCGCGGCGGCGGACAAATGTATTTATTATGATAATTACCAAACATTGTGCCTCAGCGGAAATATATCGATGGATTTATTGACGAATTATTGATTATTAATGAGCCATCATTATTTTTTATGCGTTTGGTGACAATCAATCGTTAGTACGATGCTCGAAACCTGTATTAGGATTCCTGAGTAAAACTAAAAATATTTGATTATATTTAGTCCGTCACTAAGATTATCGAAAAGTATTGGACACGTATTTTTAGGGTTTCGTACGCAAAAGGTAACCAACGGAATCCTATATATACTAAGCCTCCGCTGTCCTCGGTCCGTCCGTCCGTCCGTTTATCAGTGAGCTGTATCTCAAGAACCGTAATAGAATTAACTAATAGCATTTGGTCTACATACAGCTTCACACTGACCGGCAAATTGCAAAAAACATAAAAATATTTGAATTTCGCGGGCCACCCTGGAGCATCCACCTTAACGAAAAATTAAAAAAATGTTGCCAATATTTTTTTGAAGCTAATTAAATTATTTAGTCATCTACCATAAACAACTAACCAACGTGACAGATGACGTCATTATCAACTTATCTGACGTCACCCGTTAACAATGATAAGGTAGTACGGTCCGCAAAACAATTGACATTCACACTCGGTCCGCAATTTATGCTGATTATCATAATCATAAGCGGGTCGGAATAACTCAGGTTTGTGAGGTTAGTCATCAGGTATCTTGGTATGTAGGACAGACCTGGATGCCAATGAGGGTTTTCTGGTAAATTAACTCCACCTCCACAGTGTCTCAAGACGAAACACAACTATTCGCACAATGTATTGACGGTCCCATGCATTTATATTTACAAAGTTGCCAGGTTTGTGAGGTCCAATCTTGAGCTGTTTGAGCGGAAAGATAACACAAATAAAAGAAAACCTACGCATTTAGATTTTGAAATGCCCGTTCCAAAGCTAGAAATTTTTCGGCGGTGCTGCGTTTATATGGCTCCTTTAATTTACAATGCTTTACCAAGGTCAATTACTCAACTACCCCTCAATAAGTTTTGTGTTACGTCGCGGAAGTGGTTGTTACAGGAGTGTTTTTATTCAATAGATGAGTTCTTTCAAAAGTGTCCCTGTAAATTCTATACAATAAAGCACAGACATATTTAATTGTTTAGTAGATATATTTACATAAATTGACGAAATGTTAACTAACCTAGTAATTAATATGTTAAGTAAAAGCTTGTAATATTGCATGCTATATATTGGCCAAATGTGTGCTACTTAATATTGATAAGAACTTATACCTACCATATTAATTGATGCAATAAATAAATGAATTGAATTGAAAGTATATGACCAGTTCGTGTTGCCAGTGATGACATATGGAACTGAAACGTGGTTGCTCACAATGGGTCTCAACAGAAGGCTCAAAGTCACTCAAAGGACAAAGGAGAGGGCAATGCTTGGAGTTTCCTTGCGTGATCGAATCAGAAATGATGATATCCGCAAGAGAACCAAGGTTACCGACATAGCCCGAAGGATCGCTAAACTAAAGTGGCAGTGGACACGGCACATTGCTCGCAGTACAGATGGTCGATGGGGCCGAAAAGTTCTTCAGTGGTGACCGCGTACCGGCCAGACGCAACGTTGGGAGACCTCCCACAAGGTGGACTGATGACCTGGTGAAGGTCGCGGGTAGCCGATAGATGCGAGACACGCAGGACCGGTCATTGTGGCGACGCGCGCGTGGAGGCCTATGTCCAACAGTGGACGTCTTTCGGCTGATATGATGGTGATGCTATGAGTTCATGACCTCCACCAGTTAGCACAACATAGGCGAGAGGTCCTATTCATTGAAAAAGTGACTTTGTCATTAAAATGACGTCGAGGCCAACTTAACAAATGTCAGAAAACAAGCAATTTGATAGGTGTTTGGGACTGACGCCTGAGTGCTGCCACCTCGACATTTCAGTAAACCCTCATTCTACTATTTTTAGGGTTCCGAACCCAAAGGGTACCCAACGCAACCCTATTACTATACTTCCGCTGTCCGTCCGTCCATCCGTCCAGCGGGCTGTATACTTATTTTAAACTAGTATTTCGCCCGCGACTTCGTTCGCGCGGGTTTTAGCTGGTATTCCACGAACTTCATCTCCCCTCTACCCTCGGGTAAATTACTTACTAATAGATTAAACGTAAGGCAGTTCGCTCAAACCGCAACATTTTTCTTACTTTGAGTATTTTTATACCCGTCGTAACTTTTAAACGCAAAGTCCAATTTAAATAATTTAAAGTATAATTGACATCTACATAACCAACCATAATTATTAAACAATTTAAATAGATAAGGATTAACATCATGATACTTAAATCACTACTATTCCATTTCACCCGGGTTTTGATTGAATAATTTGAGCAAAAAGCTGTCATTGTGACTTAACCATAATAGTTAGATGACCCTCGCGAACTTTTTTGTAGATATTGACTTCTTAATTAATTTAATTTAATTACAGCGTTTTAAAACCAATTACAGTAACTAAAGCACAAAAACTACTAAATACACTCAAAAATAAAAATTAAAAACAGAAAACACAGATAAATAAAAAAAGAGCGAGTCGGACTCGCACACGAAGGGTTCCGTACATTTAAACCTTAACTTTTATTATTTGTTGTTATAGCGGCAATAGAAATAGGTACACAATCTGTGAAAATTTCAAGTGTCTACGAGTTACGGTTCTTGAGATACAGCCCGCTGACAGACAGACGGACGGACGGACAGCGGAGGCTTAGTAATAGGGTTCCGTTGGTTACCCTTGGGGTACCGAACCCTAAAAATTAAAATAGGTTAGGTACTCTGTCATACATCCCTCTCACAGTACCTTTTTGTTTCTTTTTTCAAGGATGGGAAATCATCAAATGACAAATGAATAAAGTCCGCAGCTCTCACAGTACCTGACATGCCAATAAAATCTTCGTTCATTCATCCTCAAACAGATTGTTTGTTAGATAAGAATCCAAGAGATCATTAAAGTGCAGTCAGAGTTCGAGAAATTGGAGACTTAGCACGCGCAACGGTGCGACACGGAGGTACAGCGAACAATCTGTGCTTTTTACCCCTGCTGCAATTGTATTAATAAAGAAGCAGATCAGGCGCATCAATGGTTTAACGGAGCGTCTTACAGGCTATTCTGAGCTGATCACGTGCTCGCCTTACCTCTAATGAGTTATATCCGAGGCAACCCAGTAGAACTTTGGTCGGATAGAGGTAAGGGTAATAGCCATGTATCCGCTTGTACAAAAACCTAAGGAACGCTTTCTGTACTTTTTGTAAAAGAAGCGCATATTTCTTTTCGTGTGGATTCCACACAAAATACTTTATGCGCTTACAACCAACATACAAGAGCTGGACTCTAACTTGCAACGCACAAGCGCGTTATATATTATTTTGATGGCGTGTGAGGAGCGAAAATCACGACAATTACGAAGGACAAAACCTAACCTTTGGTAGGATTGTTTGGCTACCGTAGACATGTGGTCGTGGAAGGTGAGCTTTCGGTCGAATGTGACTCCCAGATCTTTCATGGCTGTTGATTTTGTGATAGTGTCATTATTTAAATAGTATACGAAATTCTCTGGGTGGTGCACTCGACCGAAGGTCGTAGCGAAGCACTTAGAGGAGTTGAATTCCATCTTATTGTCAACGCTCCACTTGTATATCGAGTCTATGTCTTGCTGCAGTGCCAAACACACTCGGAGCTTACTTCAAGATTCAGTTTCAAGTCGTCGGCATACAGTAGACATCTTGCATGGCGAAGAACTTGAGATCATTGAACTAAAAATAATACATGGCCCCAGAATTGAGCCTTGACTCACGCCAGATCGCGTGTGATAGGTTCTAGATTCATATATGCCGAGCCTAACAAACTGCTGACGATCACGTAGACAGTTTGCGAAGAAACGGAGAAGAGACGGGAAGAATCCGAGTTTGCAAAGCTTCGCCAGCAGCGTGTCATTATTAACCCTATCAAACGCCTTCCGGAAGTCGAAGTAAAGTACGTCCACCTGACGCACGCGGTCCAAGCTGGAGGAGATATAATCAACCAGTGTCAGGAGATTAGTATTATTATTGATGTTCTCTATAAAAACCGGCCAAGTGCGAGTCGGACTCGCGCTTGAAGGGTTCCGTAAAATAAACCTTAATTTTTATTATTTGTTGTTATAGCGGCAATGGAAATACACAATCTGTGAAAATTTCAAGTTTCTACCTGTTACGGTTCTTGAGATACAGCCCGCTGACAGACAGACGAACGGACGGACGGACGAACGGACAGCGGAGGCTTAGTAATAGGGTTCCGTTGGTGTTACCCTTTGGGTACGGAACCGTAAAAATTAAGCAAATCACTTTGCTCTATTGTCAATAGATTCCGTAGCATATGTGATGTTAGGATCTTTTTGATATTTTTTTCATACATAGGGTTACATTATAGAAGTTTTCATACGGATCCCTAACTTTTTTTTAAATATCCTACAGCCTATGTTCAAAAACATTTTCAAATCACTCCAATAGTTTCGGAGCTTATTCATTTCAAAGAAACAAACAAATCTGTCCTCTTTATAATAGTAGTGTAGATGTAATGTTATCTAGATAACATTACATCTCCCTAGGGACTAATAATTTTATTTCGTTTTTTATAATATTATTATTATTATTTCATTTATTCATAAATATATACATATTATTTACATTTTTAAATATTTCTATAAAAATACAAAAAAGAACATTTAAAAATATAAAAAGTAGTAGCCCACCGGTATCGGGAACAGGGTCCAAGCTATCGGTGGTCGGGGCTCCTGAGAGAGGAACCTCCTAACGATGCTCGCCGTGTCCAGGAGTACTGCTTTCTGGATCAAGCCCTTGATCCAGCTGCCCAACGAGAGCCTCTTGAGATGTTGGTCGAGGCTCTTGGCAATTATGCCATTGCCAAGAGCCATTTTATTGTGTTTTTGAAAGAGTTTTCTACTAGGGTTTGCTCCCGGTGATTTTTCCTTACTCCCGCCCTGAGACCCTCAGGGAGGTTCGGATTCCCTGCTAAGTGGTTACAAATACTGTGTCCCCCAGTACTTTGCTTAAGATGGTGACTGTATGAATAGCTGCTTGTTTCTGTATTATATGTATGTTTATGCCTGCATCTAATTTATCACAATATCTATGTATGCTCTTAGCTACTATTTCTGTTGCTCCTATGACTACCGGTATGATTTCTGTAGGTGTGTTCCACAATCGTGTAATCTCTGTTTTGAGTAAGTGGTATTTGCTTAATTTTTCTATCTCTTCAGGCCCTATGTTATAATCTGATGGTACTGTTATGTCTATTAAAAATGTTTTATTTTCTGTTTTATTTACGTAAATTATATCCGGTCTATTATGCGTTACTGTGACATCTGTCTGAACTGGAATCTCCCACATTAATTTAGCTGTCTCATTTTCTTTTATCTGTGGTTGAGTTAAGACTTCTTGCCATCAGAGGGTAGGGGCTTCAAATTTCTGTTTTTTCGCTAATGCCCAGAATATATATTTTACAATATTGTTGTGCCGCTTGATGTAGTAAGTGCCAGCTAGTTTTTCACACCCAGAGATGATGTGCTGCGTGGTCTCATCTTTCGACAGACATAACCGACACTTACCATCAACAGGACTTTTGAAAATGTCTCTTTCGAACTGCTTGGTCATTACAGCCTGATCCTGAATAGCAAAAATTGAAGACTCTAGTGAAGATGATATCGGTTGTTTTTTTAGCCAGTTGAATGAATATTTTTTATCGATGTTTGCTTTTTCTAGTACAGCTTTACAGAATTGCCCACGTAGCGGCTTGGCCCTCCATTTCCCTATCGCTTTTTGTGTAGTTGCTATTTTTATTTCTTTATCTGAGTCTCTATTTCCTTGCAGTAACCCAATTTCTACTGCATTTGTTCTAGATTCTTTATGTATGGAGTGTTTATCTTTATCTCTATCATGTCTAACTATCACATTAATTATGTCATCCTGTTCATTATATAAGTATTGTTTGTATTTTATTATTTGTGTTTTGTGCAGAGTTTCTATGTTGGTAAGGCCTCTTCCACCTTCTTCTATTGGTAAATATAATCTAATTTTGTCTGCTTTTTGTTTTTGTGCTTTATTAATTGCTAAAATTTTCCTAGTTTTAATATCTATGTTCTTTAAATCACTATTCTTGTAATTAATAATACCAAAAGAGTAGAGCAGAACCGGTACTGCATAAGTGTTAATCGCTTTTATTTGATTCCTAGCATTTAATTGTGTGTCAGCTATTGATTTTATTCTGCCAAAATATTCTTTTTTAGTTGTTCTCTTATTCTGTTATGATCTATTTTGCCCGCCTCATTGATACCTAAATATTTATACGTCTCGTTTTTTTTCAGGTGTTCAAATCTCAATCCGCTTAGTAATGTGTGTCCTTCTCCATGTTGTTCACTAACTCTACCGGCTGTTATATGTAGATTGTTTAGATGAACATTTGTTTAATCCGAATTGCATTCCTATGTCTCGCGTAAATATTTCAGTACTATCGAGCAAAACTTTTAAACTATTTTTATTGTTTGCATAAACGTTTAAATCATCCATGTATATTAAGTGGTTGACTGATAAATTACTCTTGAGTCTATAGCCTTTTAAAATGTATTTGTTTAGTATAGTTGAAATTGGGTTTATACCTAAACAAAACAGTAGCGGTGATAATGAATCTCCTTGAAATATTCCTCGGCAAATAGTTAACTATGGGATCAGTGGTTACAGAAGCGTTCGCACCACGGGCCGTCATGATAAAATTCCATGTAGGCATGACCATCTCTAGAAAGCCTATGATAGCACCCGAGCACTTGTACAACCTCAGTACCCGAAGAAGCCATTCGTGTGAGATGCTATCAAATGCCTTCCGATAGTCTACCCATCCCATACTTAAGTTTTTCTGACACTGGTGTGCGTCTTCTAGTATGGCTTTGTTAATCATGAGGTGATCTTTGCAGCCCCTGGCGCGCCGCCTGCAGCCTCTTTGTTCGGGAGCAATAATGTCGTTAGATTCACAGTGTTTGTACAGTTCGTTGGATAAAACTGAGGTTAATAGTTTATACATAGTCGGCAAGCATGCTATTGGTCGCCAGTGTTGTCATTTTTAGGTTTCAGAATTACTTGTCCTGTTGTAAACCAATTTTCTACTGGATCTGTTTTGTGTAAGATTCTATTAAATAGTTTTTTTATATGTTCGTGGGTAGTTGTGAGATACTTTAAATAATAATTTTGTATTTTATCAATTCCAGGTGTCTTCCAGTTATGGGTTTTTCTTAAGGTGGATGCTCCAGGGTAGCCCGCGAAATTCAAATATTTTTATGTTTTTTGCAATTTGCCGGTCAGTGTGAAGCTGTATGTGGACCAAATGCGATCTGCGACCGTAACGCGTATTTATCTAAAGAATTATAACCATTTTTATCATCAATATAGCCCTCTAAGTTCATGTAGTTCGAAAGAATGAATATTTCAGAAATAATCATTAATAATTATTTAGATAAATACGCGTTACGGTCGCAGATCGCATTTGGTCCACATACAGCTTCACACTGACCGGCAAATTGCAAAAAACATAAAAATATTTGAATTTCGCGGGCTACCCTGGAGCATCCACCTTAAGGCTACTCGAACCATCTTTATATGTATTTCTTGTATGTTATCCGCCTCGTTTTTGAATCTCTCCATGTCGCGTCTTTATTGTAGGACACAGGCTTCGATAATATTGAAGACCAAAAATCTTGAATTGAATCTTTGGTTGGGATTTCTGTCGGTGCTTGTTGCTGATAACCATTAAGGGACCTGTAAAAAGAATGCTGATTTTCGCGAAATTCTTGGTTTTGGACTTTTCTGTTGTTGATGTCGTCGTATCTTTTTATCCTACCAGCAAAAGCTTTAACTTTCTGATTTAATATTTCTACTGCGTTGTCGTGGTCTTGCTCGGTGAAAATGTTATATTTGCAGTATAGACTGTCTCTTATTTGTATCATTCGTCTAGTATTAACTCCTCTTTTTATTTCTATAAGTCTCCCTAACTCTTTCCTTATCTGTTCTATTTTAGTTTTTATTTTCATTTTCCACGGTGGATCTTTTTAAGGTTTTACTATGGAGGGAGGAGTATATGGCTTTTGACCATTAGCTATAATAAGTGTTTTGGCTACCGAGTAAATAATGCCATTTAGTTCACGGAGACTATTAGTAGTTATTAGTTAATTTTTTATGTAATTGTTAAGTGTATTGAACTGATAAATGAATTTTTTGTTAAACTTTGGTTTGGGTAATAATTTTCTATCTGTTGTAGCTATTTCTTTGGTTTCTGCTAGAGTCTGTAAGAATTGAAGGATGATAGGGTCTTGACTGTCGTCTACTTCTATATGTTGTGATACTGAATCTGCATCAACTATTGATTCTGGAATTATATTTGATATTTGTGTATCAGAGGTGTTGGGATTTGTAATGATGTCAAATATATTATCTAAGGTTGGCGTTTGATGGGAGTAAGTAACTCCTTCTTGCATTGTTGTTTGTCTGTTGAAAAGATCGTTCGGCTTTTAATTTAATTTCATCTAAAAGTTGAGTGGATATGACTTTACGGATAATGATGCTACGTGCTTTATTTGAAAGGGTATTTCCAGTGAATCTATTTGCTTTGGGGTTGTGTTGGTTTCTGTCTTTAAGGTGGATGCTCCAGGGTAGCCCGCGAAATTCAAATATTTTTATGTTTTTTGCAATTTGCCGGTCAGTGTGAAGCTGTATGTGGACCAAATGCGATAAAGAATGAATATTTCAGAAATAATCATTCTTTCGAACTACATGAACTTAGAGGGCTATATTGATGATTAAAATGGTTATAATTCTTTAGATAAATACGCGTTACGGTCGCAGATCGCATTTGGTCCACATACAGCTTCACACTGACCGGCAAATTGCAAAAAACATAAAAATATTTGAATTTCGCGGGCTACCCTGGAGCATTCACCTTAAATAGTTTTTCAAATCTTTTTATGTAACCTGGACCTTCTGCTTTTGCTCTATAGTAACAGAACATTAATTCGTGTAACTCCTCTTGTGACCACTTTCGTCTAGAATCACCATTGTGTGAACTTGTCGTGGTCGCATCCGATGCACCGGGAGGACTCGTAGGACCATTTCTGTCCACGTCCCGCAAAGCATCATCGGCATCCCTGATAATTTCGGCTGTGATCTCTTCGGATTCCCCGATTCCCGCCCGCCTGTTCAGCGAAGAGCCACTGACGGTCCGCATGCTGTCACGTCCAGCGTCAGCTCCAGACGTGCCCCGGCGCTCGCCCCCGGGCAGCGGCATTAAACGTAAATTTTCATTAGTACTCTCCATATTGTTTGGGGTTTGCCATGGCCCCGTTGGTCACCTGTATGGAAACTTCGTTGCAGGTGTCCGCCTCTCACGTGAGCAAAGATGTTATACTCGGATGTAGGGTTGGCCTTCTGAGAGGCTTATTATTGCCATTATATTATTATTATTTATTATATTTTTTTATGTTGTTATTTTTTATGGGCTGATTTAATTAAATAAATCTATTGTATACATAAATGGTACACCTAAGGCTACTTACAGTACCTACTGTATTTCCTTCTCTCTTTTAAATCCATCCCAAGGTTGTCTTGTACAGTCTGTGACCAACATTATCTAACCCACTTCACTATTATTCGCTAATATCCAAGTGCTGCCGTGGTATATCTAAAATGCCGTTATCCTTTCGATCAGTGTTTGCGAATTTCCAAAGCTACTTATTCAAGGTATTGAAAATTCGCAAACACAGATCGATAGACTTTTTTTCTCAATATTAAACTCACTTCAAATTTAAAAATCGACAAGATATCGGATAACGGCGTTTTAGATATACCACGCCAGAGTGGGTTAGATAATGTTGGTCCCAGACCCTACATAGTAAATTGTTTTCAGAATTAGCATAAAAAATTAGCACTGTGATGTGAATGTGAATGAGACATGCTTGACCCTACATAATTTTAAATTAAGTCTCGCTTTTACGTTCTGAGGGCCAATTCTAGTATTTTTAAGCAACGTTCGCATTCACATCTCAGTCGCTACCTATCTGTCAAAAACATTTTTTCCCTAAATTTTAGACAGTTTGAAAAAGTCGGACTCTCACACAAAGAGTTCCGTACCACAAACCGAAAAAAACACGTTTCTTCTATGAGAGTCCACTTTAATTTTTTAATTTTAATGTCTACACACTCTGTGAGAATTTCAACTGTCTATCTATTACGGTTCTTGAGAATTGAGATACAAGACTGGCGGACGGACGGACATCCTTCAGTTTCGCAGACGTCATGCGAGTACCTACTTCGGCACAGCTCACTGACAACAATTCTAGTCTAGCCCATTAGCGAAACACAATAAAGCTATCCAACACATAATTACACACAATATCATTGTCAAACAATTAAATGTCGTCATTAACTAATTAGTATTGAAGTAATTGCAGTCATTGTGACAAATTGGACACAACAATGGCGGACGGCGCGAATGTATTTTATTCTAGTCAATATGGCCGACCAATTAGTGTTGCCAACACTGGCCTAGAGAAAAATTTCGCACAAACCCAAAAAAAATGTAGAGAACTGTAAATATTATCTAAAAAAACATCCTAAAATACCTGGTTCAATAAGAACAAACAAACATTGACAACAAACAGTTATAACATAAATTAAAGTTATACAATTAGTAATTTTAAGTGTGCTCCTTCAATTCCAGAACTGTAAAACAGAATAAAAAATACCCAATTTCTTTATTAACAATTAATATAAATTCTAATTAGATTTTGATGAATGTTTTTATTGGATGGATGTTTGTTACTCTTTCACTTCAGAATGACTGAAAGGATCTTCATGAAATTTGGCACAGAGGTAGATTATCATCAACATAATAAAGAGTTTTTATATTTCTATGTTTTTTGTATTTCTATAGTCTGCAAAAAATACATAGGCTATATTATATTCCGGGAGTATGTTCCCTAGGGATTACGCGGGTGAAGCCGGTAGCAGAAGCAAGTCCTTAATAAAAAACTGTATGCAAACCTACTTTTAAAACTTTTGGGTTGGCAACCCTACCAACAATTATGAGTCTATTGCGCGCCAAAAACGTTCCGAAACGATTGTATGCAAAACTGTTATGCATTGGAGTTGATTGATTCAGTTCTGAGTGTGCCAAAGTTATGGACTGCCTAATTTATTATTTGGCCTGTAACTGGACTAGATAACAACATTAAATATTAGTTTAAAAAAATGTCTCTGTTTATCATAGATTTTTAAACGCTCACAAATCCATACTCACGTCTTTTTACTACGGTAGGCGCCAGATTAACTTGAAATAAAGTAGGTACGTTGACCTTTCTTTAATATCCCTTCGTTGATTACTAGAGAACGTTAGGATCACGAAAGAATATTATGCCGATTCAGGACAGCTATATGTCTTTATTAGTTGACTCGCGCAACTTCGTCTGCTCCGCTCCTATTGGTCTAAGCGTGATGATAAATAGCCTATAGCCTTCCTCGCCTTTTTCGCCTTTTCGCCTACTGGTCCGATTTGAAAAATTCTTTCAGTGTTAGATAGCCCATTTATCGAGGAAGGCTATAGGCTATATATCATCACCCTAAGACTCAAAGGAGCTGAGCAGACGAAGTTGCGCGGACCGACGAAGTTAGTGGACCAGTAGTTCCTGAGATTAGCGCGTTCAAGCAAACAAACAAACTCTTCGGCCTTATATAATAGTACTAGTTGACTCGTGCAACTTCGTCTGCTCCGCTCCTTTGAGTCTTAGGGTGATGATATATAGCCTATAGCCTTCCTCGATAAATGGGCTATCTAACACTGAAAGAATTTTTCAAATCGGACCAGTAGTTCCTGAGATTAGCGCGTTCAAGCAAACAAACAAACAAATAAACGCAATACCTCTTAAGGGGTCATTGTACTCATCATTATGAATAACTTTTACTATGGGACCAATCCCGAAATCGCGAAAAAAAAATCTGTTGTTCAGTACTTTTTGTCGAGTTATGCGGACAAAAATGTATGGGAGAGGCGATTTTTTATTCGCGATTTCAGTGTTGGTCCCACAGAAATATAAAAAACAAAACTTGTTTCTCATATCTATGGTTGGTCCCGTAGTGAAAGTTGTTCATAATGATGAGTACAATAACCCCTTAAGATGTATTGCGTTTATTCTGTTACAGGTTGTATATTAAAGTATAGAGTATAAATTTCTGTTTTTAATATTAAGAAAGTCAATAAATGTAGGTATGTGGGTCAATAACCGTTATTGCACATTTATCTGGCGCCTTTTGGGATACTTTCTAACAATCACGCGAGCGAAGCCGCTGGCAAAAACTAGTGTAAGATGATGTCTTGAATTCATGAGTTCATGTCGTAACAAATCTCTAGAAGAAAAAATGTTGAGAGCCGCACTCCACCAATCGATGGCATACAAATTCCCCGATTACGATTAGAAATCGATTTTCGAGAATCGATTTTACGATATAAGGATATAGATTCTTTAATAGTTGCTAATTAAATTAAGTATTAGGTATTTTTATTGCATTTTTATGAGTGTCCCATTGTGTTCGCTCATTAGAATTCTGTGTTGGTTCAGAACCAGACTGGTTCATGCATTGTTTTAGTGTCGAGCGCAATTTTCCTTGTTGTCTAGCGCAGAATCAGTTTAAAATAAAACAAAACCGGCGAAGTGCGAGTCGGACTCTCACACGAAGGGTTCCGTACCATAAACTGAAAAAAAAACACGTTTCTTATATGGGAGCCCCTTTCACTTTTAATTTGATTCAGTTATTTTATTAAATTAAAAATAATAGGGGCATTAATTTAAAATAAAAATTAATAGGGGGCTCCCCTTTAATTTTGAATTTAATTTAGTATTTGTTCTTTATTGTCATAGCGGCAATAGAAATACAACACAATATGTAAAATTTGTTCTCTGTAAATCAAAACAGCACATACACTGCGTTCGCCAATCTGCCTGATAAGCGTGGCGATTATGGCAAACCCCCTTTGGGTGAGGCTATAGCCTATGTCCAGCAGTGGACGTCTTTCGGCTGATATGATGATGATGATGTAAAATTTCAACTGTCCTTATTACGGTTCTTGAGATACAGTCCGCTGACAAACAGGCGGTTGGACGGACGGACAGCGGAGGCTTAGTAATAGGGTTCCGTTTGTTACCCTTCGGGTACGAACCCTAAAAATATAACTAGTACTTCCCCCGCGAATTCGTCTGCTCAGATTAATTACAAACGATATTCCTCCTCTTCAACCCCTTGAGGTTAAATTTCCAAAAAAAATTACTTTGTCAGTAGTAGTTTGTAAATTACTTTTTAGCAGTCTGATGCAGTTCAATCACTGATTTGATGCCACCAACTGCATCAAACTGCTTGAAAAGCGACTTGTTTCGAACTTTTTAGTAATTTTTAGCGGTCGGGTTTTTTGAGTAAATTTTGTTTATTTCCTACATTTTAGTGAGTTACTTCTTTGGAATCGTCTCCTCGAGCCCTTTGTCTTGATAGCCCAATCGATATGTTTCGAATTTTTTTTTGTAGGCATAATTTGGCGCCAAAAATCCGCCATGTAGATTTTTTTTAATTTTGATATAACCTGTGTCACTCTTACAGTCAATACGAATCTAACGACACCTCTCAAGCTAAAATCCATCGAGCCGTTTAGGCTCTAGGGCGTCAAAGTCAAAGTCAAAAACGTTTATTTCAATTAGGCCATTAAACGGCACTTTTGAACGTCATCATTACATTTAAAATAACATAGTGACTCTACTGTCCATTCGGAAGGGTAGATTCTTATGGAGAAGAACGGACAAGAAACTCCATAGTTACTCTTTTCAAATCAATGTTTTACATGTGCTGTGGTATACAAAACTTCTGTTAATATATGTGAGGACCATGAACCTAGAGTATGCAGAGGAAGACTTATTATATTATTAAATAAGTACATGGTACTCACATATTAACAAATATTGGAACCATTAATTAGCAGAGTGTGAGTGAACAGAAAAATAAAAACCCATAAATGAAAAAGTAGGTACAAAAATAAATACATACCAACCAGTTTGATCTTGTCTTCACCATTGATTGTCCTATGGAGCAGGACCAGCATGTTTCCAAGCATTCTTATCCTGAGTGTAATCTTCTAATTTGTAATATGCTTCTTTACAAAGTGTGCTTTTAATGTAGGTTTTAAATTTTCTTTCAGTTACTTCTAATATGTCACAAGGTATTTTTTTGTAACATTTAACACAGTACCCCATGTAAGATGTGTGTACTTTAGTTAATCTATAAAATGGTTGATCTAATTTATCTTTATTTCTAGTATTAATATTATGTCTATCACTAACTTTACTAAAAAGATGACGATTTTTCCGTACATACATAATATTTTCATATATGAATTGGCAAGGGACTGTCATAATATTAATCTTTTTAAAAAGTTCCCTTAGAGAATCGCGACGACGCAGATTATAAAGGGCTCTGACAGCCCGACCCCACAGCAAAATACCGTACGACGTAATGCTGTGGAAGTACCTAAAATAGACCATACGTGCTGTTTCTACGTCTGTTAGCTGTCTTATCTTCCTAACAGCATAAGCGGCTGAGCTTAAACGCCCCGCTAGAGATGTTATATGAGGTCCCCATTGTAATTTCTCGTCTAAAGTGATTCCCAGGAAAACCGTGTGATTAATAAACTCCAGTTTTTCTTCATTCAATATGATGTCACATTCGCTACTTCTAACATTTGGTAAAGTAAATCTAATACATTTGGTTTTTTTTTCATTTAATACCAAGTTGTTTGCCGTAAACCAATTTTGGACCTGAAGAATAGAGTTATTGACGACGTCAAGATTTTGTGACCGTCGCTCTATTTTAAATATCAATGATGACATCATTGATATTTAAAATAGACGTGTCATCCGCGAATAACACCATCTTTGGGTGATTTTTAAATGTTTTTGGCAAATGATTTTGGCGTGCCAAAGAAATATACATACATACATACATACATACATACATATATATGAGGAACCGTGGCTAAATAATAACAGCCGCACGGGTCGATCTTGAAGGTTAAGCAACGCTTGCCAAGGTTGGTCTGTGGATGGGTGACCGTCTTAACATAACGAGTTTCCTCCGTGCCTCGGAAAGCACGTTAAGCCGTTGGTCCCGGCTGTCATTTGTAGATCTTTGACAGTCGTTACGGATTGTCAGAAGCCAGTAAATCTGACTCCAGTCTTGCCAAGAAATATCGTGTTACCCATTTAATGGGTTGTGGAGGTCTGGTAGGCAGCCGCTTCACCTAAAATACTGGTATTCAGCTGAATCCGTCGACTGGAAGCCGACTCCAATATAGTTGGGAAAAGGCTAGGCAGATGATGATGACATGCCACGAAATACATAACCTTCCTTCTTTCGCAGTCGAGTTAAAAGATCTTCATTTCTTAGTGCTCATCTCAATAAACCGAAGCCTTAGGGCTGGCGCACAAATGGTGGAGCTTAGCGCAGAGCATATTCTTCACTATCAAACTAGTATCGATATTGTCCTGATTGAAATCTATCTTAATATATATAAATCTCGTGTCACAATGTTTGTCCTCAATGGACTCCTAAACCACTTAACCGATTATAATAAAATTCGCACACCATGTGCAGTTCGATCCAACTTGAGAGATAGGATAGTTTAAATCTCAAATTATAGTAGGTAGGGTAGGTAGGGTAGGTAGGGTAGGTAGGGTAGGTAGGGTAGGTAGGGTAGGTAGGGTAGGTAGGGTAGGTAGGGTAGGTAGGGTAGGTAGGGTAGGTAGGGTAGGTAGGGTAGGTAGGGTAGGTAGGGTAGGTAGGGTAGGTAGGGTAGGTAGGGTAGGTAGGGTAGGTAGGGTAGGTAGGGTAGGTAGGGTAGGTAGGGTAGGTAGGGTAGGTAGGGTAGGTAGGGTAGGTAGGGTAGGTAGGGTAGGTAGGGTAGGTAGGGTAGGTAGGGTAGGTAGGGTAGGTAGGGTAGGTAGGGTAGGTAGGGTAGGTAGGGTAGGTAGGGTAGGTAGGGTAGGTAGGGTAGTAGCCAGTTGACGGGAGCGAAGCCGCGTGGGTCAGCTAGTTATGTATAAAAATCTCGTGTCACGATGTAGGTATGTTCGAGGTAAACTCTGAAACTACTGAACCGATTTTGATCAAACTTCGTAACTATCTGTTATTCGATCCAACTTAAAAGATAGGATAGTTTTATCTTAATTATTTCCCACGGGAACAGGAAAAAACCCCTGAAATCCTTCAAGAAAATTGGCACAGAGGTAGGCTACATTTATATATCCCGGGAGTATGTTCCCTAGGGATCACGCGGGCGAAGCCGCTGATAGAAGCTAGTAATATCTAAAATCAATTAACACGTAGTCGCTTCGATGCTCTTCAGGAACTATTTTTGTTTTAATTGATTTTAGATATTATTTCAATGAAATCAAAGTCGGTAATAATTTGACAGTAAAAATGCTCTGCGCTGCGGTCGTCCGTATGTGCGCCGGCCCTTATGCAAAACTTCATGTTCCTAGTTGGTAACAGGAATGGTAGGCGCCATAAAAGTGTGCAAGAACGGTCATAGACCGAAAAAAAAAAAGTACCAAAGGAGATGTTTCAAAATGGGCCAGGTCTATGTACATTACCTCATAAAAAAGAGAAAAATCCGTAGAATTCGGGAAAAATACACTTAAATCATTTAAATGTTTACTGTTGTGGTAGTTAATTGATGTTTATAAATTACTTTTATCGATTTTCAACATGGCGTCGCACCGATTTAGTTACAGATCATAGAAAAATAATTGTCAGCTGTCATAACAGTTTGAATTTTGAGCTAGTTGTTGGTGGACGTGCTGTCGATATTAACGCTTATCCGAGGCTGCTTGCTTTTAATTTGCTTTTTAAAGTATCGGTGCCTCTCTTATTATCTTGTGTGAAGTATCATATACTGTCTGCGCCATCTTGAAGACTGTAGCGCGCTGTCCCTCTCACCGGTTACTCGTCGGAGGATTCGGAAGAAATATTTTGTGATTGGAAAAAGTATCACATTTGCGGGGCGCGAACCAGCGATCGTGTGCGCAGCGAGCAGAGGCAGCGACTTAACCAACTTAGCCAACTGCGCGTGAGAATTGTGCCGTAAATTTTTGCATTGCTATCTATTATATTGTGCTTGCTGCAAAATTTTAAGAAACCTATTAATTATATCATCTTTTTTATTTTATTTTATTTACAACAACATGATGCGCTCACCGGATAACAAGGTAAGCAAATCAAATCCTGATTTGTGCATGGGTGGTGAACCGGGTACTAATGTCACCCAGAGAAAACGGAAGCAGCCTGACTGTGAGCTAACCCAGGCTATTGCCTTGTTGTCTGCTGAGTTGAAGAAGAATATTGGTGATCTCCGAGCTGATATGAATAACCAGTTCACGAATATTAATGCGAATATTGACAATCTTCGGGATGAGTTCAATACTTTGTCTGTTACTTCGGCCCAAATTCAAAATGACGTTAAGGAACTGCGTACAGAATACCTTGTTATAAAAAAAAATATGTCGCAATTGGACACAAAGCACGACGAATTATCGCTGACTATTACGGAGTTGAAGTCTACAGTTAATTTCAACTCAGATAACTATTTAGATTGCGAAAAACGTCTGAAAGATTTGGAACGAAATCTGAAAAACTCGGCAGTCTCGACTATTGAATTATTAGAAAGAAAGATCGATTCTTTGGAACAACAGGCAAGGCAGAGTAACGTTGAGATAGGAAATATGCCGGAAAGGCGCGGTGAGAATTTAATTACTATATTACAGTCTATTGGTTCCGCACTCAACATGTCTATGACATCGAAAGATATAATATCCATTCACCGTGTTCCACATGCACATTCGCAAAATAATCGTCCGAAGAATGTCATAGTAAAATTTACGTCTAAACTAATGCGTGACAATGTTCTCAGTGCATACCGACTATCTAAAGGACTGACTTCGGATCGCATAGGCCTGTCTGGTGCACCATGTCGCATTTACATGAACGAACACCTAACGCTGCGCAACAAGGAGTTGTTTCGAAAATGCCGCGCAGCCGCTATGTCAAACAAGTTCAAGTTTGTGTGGGTCAGGAATGCAACTATCTTGGTTAAGGAATCTGAAGACTCCTCCACGTACGCCATACGTACGCAAGATGACATATCCAAGAAGATTGAGCGTAATCCCATACCTACAACTGCGGCTACGGAATAAGCATGTCATACGGGTTCAGCCACCTGTCACAACTAGGTATTTCGATATGTATTTATTTGTATTTTATGTGTTTTTATGTTTTTTTCGCTCACTTTTTATCTTAATATTTTATGTAACATACTTTAAATGGTTTCAAAATACATTAGATAAGTTCCAACCCTCTAGTGGCGTTATGTATCTATTTAATTTTTGCCACACATGGATATCTCTATTTTCAATCTTTGTTGCTTTATTTACGCATACTTTTTGTAAACTATTACGGTGCTTCTCAAATGTACGTTATAAATCTTCCAATTTACCACTTATAGTTAATACTCATATGTGTACTAAATTTAAAAATGTTGGATAATCTATCAATCTACTATCAAAACTGTCGGGGGATCAGGACCAAACTGAACACATTATACATTAATATATTATCACATGCATACGATATCATCATTTTGACTGAAACTTGGTTGACGCCGGATATTTCCGATAACGAATTTATAGATTCTCGATACACAGTTTTCAGACACGATCGCGATCGAGCAATTTCAAATAAAAAAGACGGGGGTGGCGTCCTAATAGCTGTCTTCAAAGATCTTAGTCCATCTTGTTTAACACTGTCACCCCCACTAATTCTACCAGAACATCAAATAATTAAGGTCCCCCTTTATGGTTGTAAAAATCTACTTGTTTGTGCCACCTACATACCCCCAAACACCTCAGAAGAAATTTATGCAAACTTTATGAATTCGTTATCGAAATTATTTGACGATCCCTATATAGAGCACATTATCTTAACGGGCGACTTTAACCTACCTGAACTTAACTGGATCAATGCAACGTCACACATGGTGTGTGCCACTAATAACACCTATTCAGATACTAGTAGGCATCTACTAAACTTTTGCTCACGATTTGATTTGAATCAATTTAATAATCTCAATAACTGTAACGGACGTATTCTCGACCTGTTTCTCTGTAATACACATGCTGTCGCTTTCAATCCTAATATTCCTCTCTTACCTATAGACACCCACCATCCCTCATTTTATACGCAAATACCATTTAAAAAACCCTCGCGAATGCCTAAACAGTCAAATACAAAACCACTAAATTATCACAAATCTAATTACAACGAAATTAATACAGCCATCGAAAACGCTAATTGGGACATCTTACTCGATAATTTAGCACCTGATGAAGCCGTATCTATTTTTTACGAAAAGTTATACGAAATTATTAAATTACATACACCCACTCAAAACTCTAAAAACTTTAAATTCCCGCGCTGGTTCACTAAATCTCTTTTGCATTTATTTAAAATGAAATCTCGAACGTGGATTAAGTGGAAGAAATATGGAAATATTAGTGACTACGAACTATTTTCTATTTATAGAGCAAAATTCAAAAAACAGGCTGACATGTGTTATAAAAAATATATGAATTTTATAGAGGATAGCGTGGCAAATAACGTTAAAGCATTTTGGACGTACGTTTCTAATCGTAACTCCACTAACAGTATTCCAGCTACAGTTCACTATCTCCAAAAGTCTTCCAGTGACCCTACTACTACTTGTGACTTGTTTTCCACTTTTTTCCAATCCGTTTACGAACCGTCTACTTTCGATTCAAAGTCATGGGTACCCCCTCCCGCCAATCCTGACAACGATATTAATCTTTGTAATTTGCACTTTCCATTATACAAAATTCAAAAAGAACTCAAATCAGTGGATGCCTCTAAGGGTCCAGGGCCAGATGGTATTCCTTCGATCTTTTTAAAAAATACTTGTGACACATTGTGCTTTCCCCTGTTTATATTATATAATAAATGCCTTGCTTGTGGTGTATTCCCTGATGTCTGGAAACGAGCAAACATTGTTCCAATACATAAATGCGGCTCTAAAAGTGATGTATCTACATATCGTCCAATCTCGTTGCTGTCGGGGCTTTCAAAACTTTTTGAAAGATTGGTGCATAGCGTGATATACCCTATCATTCATCGTGTAATATTAAAAGAACAACATGGGTTTGTCGGAGGAAGGTCCTGTATAAGTAATCTCCTTATTTTCACAACACATCTGTTTGAAGGCTTAGACAAGGGGCAGCAAATTGATGCTGTATATACAGACTTCCAAAAGGCGTTCGATAAGGTAGATCATAAGCTTTTACTCAACAAAATCGCATTCAACGGCATTAGAGGAGATTTACTGCGTTGGTTCGTGTCGTATGTCACTAATAGGACCCAGAAAGTGGTCATTAATGGGTTTGAGTCTCATACAATTAGGGTCACTTCAGGAGTCCCCCAAGGCTCAATTTTAGGGCCCCTTCTGTTTATCTTATTCATCAACGACATCAAAGATTGCTTTAAGAATTCAAAGTTTCTACTATACGCGGACGATTTGAAAATTTACAAAAATATTGCTGTTCAAACCGACTGCTTAGATTTTCAGAAGGATCTTGACTGTTTTTCGGAATACTGCACTGTTAATAAGCTTCATCTTAGTATCTCTAAATGTTACAGCATTACGTTTACTAAGAAAAAACATGTGACGAAGTTCAATTACTCTCTTGGAAACACTGCCCTGAACAAGGTTTCATCCCTCCGTGACCTTGGCGTAAATCTAGACTCCAAGCTCCATCTTGACACCCATGTAGACAACATAGTCAATAAGGCTTATAAAATGTTTGGTTTCGTAATGAGAGCTTCGAGAGAATTTCATCGGCCTTCTACATACTTGCATCTGTACAAATCAATAATACGGCCACAACTTGAATACGCAGTACCCATTTGGAACCCTTATTACAAAAAGTACGTTGAGATCATTGAGTTGGTCCAACGTAAGTACCTACGTTCCATGCATTACAGATGCTTTAAAACCAAAACGTCATATCAGTTATTGCTTAAAAAATATAACCTCATGACCCTACAATCCCGTCGCACCCTTCTTGAAATGTTGACTCTGTTTGGTATATGCCGCAATAAATTTGATTGTACTGATCTTGTGAACAGTTTGTGCTTCCTGATCCCTCGTACTGTGATCGGTCGAGAGGTTCGTTCGAGACAACTATTTGCTACTTCATTTTGTCGAACTAACTCAGGTGCTCGCTCGCCGTTACGTCGCTTGGTTGACACCTATAATAAACAGTTTGGCTCTACGGATATCATGTATCTCAGCAAAGCTATATTTAAGCGTGAAATTACGACTATTTTAAGAGATCATAACCCGGTTAATTAGTAAGTAAGTGCTTTTTTGTTTTGTTCAGCTAACAGCTAGCTATACTGTGTAGTAATCTGTGGATAACGTCTTGAGCAGTGTATTTGTTACTTTTATTATAAGTTTTTATATTGTGTGCCTAATATGTAATATACTGCTGTTTGTTATTCCTATCAAATAAAATAAAAATAAAAAATAAAAATTAAAAAAAATGTCACTTAAGTCACTTTCGTCTCATTGCCGGAAAATAAATATGTCAGAAATAAATGTCAAACGTCATTAATCAATCAAAATGACAGCTTACCGCCATGACGGGTTTTTGTTGCGTGTTGCAATTCCAAGTGTAATTTCTTTTGTTTCAGCAAACAAAGCCATTTTAAAGAAATTGGACAGTCGAGAACTGTTTTAAATATATTTCTCTATTTTTAAGTATAGTCAAGGACATGGCCCAGGGTCCATACATTTTGGAACATCTCCCTTACCAAGCTAGATGACGTCACGCGTGTCTTCAACTCGCTGTATCCTCTTTATTTTTTGTTTACGTAAAAAAGAAAAAATACGTGTCTAATACTTTTTTAAATCTACCAGACGGACTAATTAGATATTTTTAGTAAAATTCCCTATTATTATCAATTTCATAATATCAAAAACAGAAATGAAGACATTAAGCTATCCTGAATTGGGTTCTATCGTGAATTCGTGATCCTTTAAGTTCTCTAGTAATTAAAAACGGTTCTTATTTTATTGTTCAGGTATCTACGAAGGGATAATAATAAAGGTTTATGTACTTTTTTTCAAGTTAATCTTACTCCGCAAATGGATAATCATTGTACCGTATTTTCAGGTACCTATCTGCTATTGATAGAATCATGCCAAGCTAGACAAACCATGGGAGCAAAGTCGCGGAATAAAATTTGCTACTACTATAAGTAGGTACCTACCTATTAAACTAGAAAGAAAGAAAAAACGTTTATTTGCGCCAATGCGCAATCCCAGCAGGGTCACAGTACATTCTCCATGCATAGCTCATAAACAACACATTCTCTATGACTCACCACCTCATAACAGACATCAATAAAACTATAGACAAAGATATTAATACTCAGCCAGGTGTCTATGGTCGCTGTTAGCGGTCATAAAGCCTATGATTGCTTCCGAATTAAATCAGGTATTGAATATTAATCGTTTTATGACTTCAAAGAAATTGAATGTCGTTATGGATTAGTGGGTATTCGAGGCTAGCACTTCGCACGCGACTTCGTCTGCACACATTTAGTAAAAACAAAACAATTTTCCTCTCTTCACCTTTTTAGTGTTCCGTATCAAAACGGTGAAACGGAACCTTTATGGTGTGACTAAGTCGGTCGGTCTGTCATAGCTGGATATCTCAAGAACTACTAATGCTATCTAACTGATAGCACAGGCTCCTTCTGGGTAGGCTCGCTTCAGTAGATTTTGTCTCTGTCATCTCTGACATACACTAGAGTCAAGAGCAAACGCATAAAAAAAAAAACTGAAATTTTCAATAGTTTTATATGACCTTTGCCCAACTATTTTGCAAATAAGAAAGAAATAAAAATGTGTATTTTTGCAACAGCAACTGAAAGAGGTTCTTAATAATTCGAAGTGGGGCTACTAGGGCATGAGAGGTATCATATTTTATGAAAGAGCGCTATTTTCACATTCTCATTTTTTTTCTTTTTTTTTTTAAACCGCATGGTTTTTGGACTTTTGATGAAAAATTTAAGAAATTGACCACCTTATCTCCGAAGTTTGCATAGAGAAAAATCTGAAATTATTCTATGTAATAGAAGTTTATGTAAAGATTACAAGAAAAACAAAACAATGTCTCTAAACGCGCTTTTTCAGAAATCATTAACAAAAATTACAATAGTTCCACTATCGGTCAAGAGATGGCGCTGATCTAAAACTGCAATATACACCGCAGTGTTACAATTCTCCGACGAATATAGGCCTCGTCGATGAAAATTTGAAAAAAAAATCGTTTTACGGAACCCTCGGCATCGGTGCGTGAGTCTGACTCTCTCTTGACCGGTTTTTAAATGTTGTAGCTGGTCATTCCGTAAACATGTCGAAATGAAAACTTGGGTGAAGTGATCACGAAGTAAGCAGCCTGTCGATTCTGTAAATATGTCGAAGTGAACGCTTGGGTGATGTGATTACGAAGCGAGCTTTCAATCCATGTAACCAAGGTGGAGTGACAGCTCACTTGGTGATCACTTAACTAAGTTCACGTAGCCCTATAGAATGACTTTTTCATGAAATAACCATTCTAAAGGGCTTCATGAACTTAAAGGACTATATTGATGATTAAAATGGTTATAGTTCTTTAGATGAATACGCGTTACGGCCGCGAATCGTATTTTGTTCAACATACAGCTTCATACTGGCAAATTGCAAAAAAACATAAAAATGTTTGAATTTGCGGGCTACCCTGGCGCATCCACCTTAAGCTGAGATAGGGCTAATAATTAATTTTGCTGCCCCAAAGAGGGGAGGGGGTTGCCATAATCACCACGCTTGGCAGGCGGGTTGCGATCGCAGTGTTTGGTGTTGCGTTTTACAGAGAACGCTGCTGCCCATTCTCTGGTGAGTGCCTTAGTCGCCTCTTACGACACCCACGGGAAGTGATGGGATGGTTTTATTCTTTTATGGCACCATACGACACATAAGCACTATTTACACTCAAAGTCATATCTTACCGAGTTACCGGAAAGAAGTTATTTGTAGAAAAACTAGAATCTTTGTGGTTCTAAATCTAAAATAAGTTGGTCAGCCAAAGCGCAGCCTGGCACTTGTTTTGGCAAGGATGTCGCGTTGTAACACAGAACAGAAAAATAAACCTGTATTTTCTGTTCCGTGCGTTGTAACCATCTTATGAATTCCTTCTTTCCGGTAACTCTATAAGGTAGGACTTTGAGCGGCCAGCTCTCGCGTAATATTAAAAAGGGCACACGGCGGTTTTTTTATAACGCTCCAACGACGCGACGCAAGCGCAACGCGATGCGTGCGGACAGATATGAAAACCACATGGTTTTGCGTGCAGATCATGGTCACGATATCGCAATAACGTGTGTAAATGCTGATTAGGTACCTTTAGAAAACACCTACCAATGGAAACGTTTTAGAGATGAGTAATGACTTCTTGGTAATTACGACATAATTAATTCACTATTTCGTCGTCTTGCGCCCCATCACCACCTGTATCTATAGTTCGCGTCACGCTTGTTTACCTCTCCGAAGTACGTCGCAATTCATTGCGCAGGATGTCAATTTGGTAAAAAACATAGGACAGCGCATGCGCGCCTGCCAAGATGGCGCGTGTAATGGCGTCTCATTCGCTCGTATACGTTCGATGTATAAATGTGTCCCGCTTGCTCATTGCAATACGACTGTTGATGCGAAAAGTGTTACATGTTGTTATTGTTTATTTTGATTATTTCTTACTGTTTAATTTGTGTTCTTGTGGCGTATGGGTTTGTTGTGTTACTTTTGATATTTTTATTGTTACTGGTAGCCTTTATTACATGTTTTAACGTAATACATATAAACAAAAAAAAATCTAGGAACGTAACGGTTTTTTACGCGATTGCACCTGCGCGTATGGGTTTGTTGTGTTACTTTTGATATTTTTATTGTTACTGGTAGTCTTTCTTACTTGTTTATAACATAATACGTATAAACAAATTAATATACTAGGAACGTAACACTTTTTTCCACGATTGCACCTGCGCGGTCGTCACTAAGACCTAACTTCCGAGCGGTAAAGAACCGTGGAGCATACTGAATATGTGAGGACCTTGTAGCAGCGTCAGCGAATGATGTTACCGTTGCAGAATACTGGGCCATACATTGTTTTTTTGCCTACGACACGTTAAGAAGAAAATTGATTCACGAACCCATCGTGAAGGTGTGACATTTGTGTCAAATGCCTTAGAACTATGAAATTTGGCAAGTAATACAGACTTATACTGCAAATATAGGGAAAAGTCCATCCAAAGGTTGTCTTGAAAAGATCGCTTTTATTTACATATAAGGCCACCCATTGTGTCACCCTATGTAATGTTTTCTTCATCTATCTTTTTAACCGACTTCTTCAAAAAGGAGGAGGTTCTATGTTCGGCTGTATGTAATTTTTTTATTTTTTTATGTAGGTATGTTCACCGATTTCTCCGCCAATTGTGGATCGATTTTAAAAATTCCTTCTTTATTCAAAAGCCTTTATTCCTTAGGTGGTCCCATTGACACCAAGTCAGAATCTGATGATGGGATCCCATGAAAATCGAGGGAAACCCTCAAATTTTATAGGCACACACAATGTTTTTCATGACATTTCTAACGCAATTCAGATATTTGTGCCTGGTAATCATCATCTCATATTGCTGAGCTGATGATGGAAGGTATAGTAGATAGAAGGTATCCCGTGAAAATGTTTGTTCAGCGATATTTTCGCCAATTGTTAACCGATTTGGATGCTTTTTTTTTTTGTCTCTTCAATAAATGATAGCAAATGGATCGGGATTTCTGAAATCGCATGTCTGTTGATTGTTTACACTAGTTCATATCATAACATCACGTCGGTACGCCGTGTTTTTTACTTTTTAGTGGTACGCAGGTACCGCGGCGGCGACCTCTCGCGACCGGCCTTGGTTCAATCTATGGTCCGGAGCGAGGAGGCATGGGAAGCGGTCACCTCCTTCTGCGAAGCAGTACCTAATGCTAGCAAAGGAGGAGGCCGAACGTGTGAGAGAGAGGGAAACCTCTCGTCCCAGTCGCCGCAACAGAAGAAGACGCCCCAGGCGTCGGAAACGCAGGACGATTCCCGGCCGCCGTAGGCGCGGGTCTGCGGACGGCGAGCAGTGGGTGGCTCGCCGTCTGATCAGAACTAGGCCCTGGTCGGCAGCGCGCCTCAAAGAGATGTCAGCGTGGAAGACGGGGTCCGCTAGGGCAGGTGCCTGCTGGGGCTGCGGAATCTGTTCGAAAGAGGTACCGTAGCCTTGGAACGCAAAGGGCACCAGGAGGAACACGGATAGGTTTTAGTCAGTAAGAGTCTGACACTCCCTCTTGCTTTACCTAGAGCGGGAGGTGTCATTTGACGATTCCCCATCCCTAAAAAACTGCGTACCACTAAAAAGTGAAAAATAGAAAACTTTATAACAAAAAAAATTAAACCGATTTCCAAAAACAAATACTCATCATCATCATCTGCCTAGCCTTTTCCCAACTACATTGAGGTCGGCTTCCAGTCAAACCGGATTCTGCTGAATACCAGTGTTTTACGTGGAGCGGCTGCCTACCAGACCTCCACAACCCATTAACTGGGTAACACGGTACATCTTGGCAAGACTGGAGTCAGATTTACTGGCTTCTGACAATCCGTAACGACTGCCAAAGATCTACAAATGACAGCCGGGACCAACGGCTTAACGTGCTTTCCGAGGCACGGAGGAAACTCGTTATGTTAAGATGGTCACCCATCCACAGTCCAACCCTGGCAAGCGATGCTTAACCTTGAAGATCGATTCCAAAAACAAATACTACAAAGTATAAAATAACTTTAATTTTGGAAATCGGTGTCAAAAAACCAAAAAAATACCAAAAGCACCGACTTCCAAAATTAAAGTTATTTTATACTTTGTAGTGTTTTGTTTTTGGAAGTCGATTTTATCTGTAACTTATATGGTGTACATAATAAAAAGTATTCTATTCTAAAAGTCGGAAAACGTCGAAAAAGTCGGTGTTAAAAATCGAAGATACAAAACCAAAAACACTAAGTGTTTTTTTGGAAGTCGGTTATATTTTTTTGTATTTTTTGTTTTATTTTTCATTTGTAGCTACAAAGTACGGATCCCTCGGTAGGACAACTTGACTCGCTCTTGGCCGGTTTTTTATTTTGAAGGGTGTTGTATTTTTGTGTAAAAAAGTTTTATTAGTTCCATGCGTATGTAACGCATGGAACTAATAAAACTTTTTTACACCCTCCTCTTCACATGACGATACCAACACAAGCGATTCCCTTTTAACTAGAATACTATAAGCTAAATAAATGATTTCTCAGTCACTTGATGATGGATAAAGAAAAACGAGTGATTTATTAGTTTTAATCTATATTTTATTACGGTATGCAGGAAATAATCCTATTTTTTCCACTGCACTGCCAATATGTATTTTTTATGTGTGCATCATAACATTTTAAGCTTATGACATACTAACGAGTGTGATATACAATAATTGTGTACTCAGCACACTCACAACACTGTTTAAAAGTAGTTGCAAGTTAGCTGCCTGAATACCAAATAGCTTTGTTGACTGTACATATGCAAAGTGACAAACTAACCTCGATTTCCCTATACTTTTGACAGAAAACAGAAAATTTATAGATTTGGTAATCTGTTGTTTTACATGAGAACAAAAATATGGTACAAAAATAGACACTGAAAATAAATGTGAAATTAAAAAAAAAAAACTTAGAGTAACTTTTTCATTACCGCTTCATCAGAGGACCCTTAATGAAAGCTTGGTTGGTACACATACAGGAGCAATTGGTCGACTGCTCTCCCTGGTTCACGAGAATGGTCATAGATTCATGATGTACCGCTGCTTCGCACCTGTCGCCCTTGTAGCCTTGACCGCATTGACAGACAGGCTCATCCTCCTCTGATAGGAAACACTCGCCGTTGTTTAAGCAGTATCCTTGACACGCGTTGAACTCGCATCTCTCCCCGGTGTAACCAACGTCACATCTAAAATAATGTTTTATTTTTTATCTAGTAATTTACATTATGAAGACACTCATCATCTACCTAGTCTTTTCCCAACTATATTGGAGTCAGCTTCCAGTCAAACCGGATTCAGCTGAATACCAGTATTTTCCGTGAAGCAACTTCCTACCCGACCTCCACAACCCATTAACTGGGTAACAAGGTATTTCTTGGCAACACTGGAGTCAGATTTACTGGCTTCTGGCAATCCATAACGACTGCCTAAGTTCTACAAATGACAGCCGGGACCAACAGCTTAACGTGTTTTCCGAGGCCGGAGGAAACTCGGTATGTTAAGATGGTCACCCATCCACAGACCATCCTTGGTAAGTGTTACTTAACCTTCAAGATCGACCTGTGCGGCTGCTATTCTTTAGCCACGAGCACCTCACACACATTTATGAAGACACTGTACACAATAAGTGCATGCTGCGGTCGCCTATAATTGGAGGCGCACCCTTGTATTTGTCCCTGTCAGTATTATAGTGTACTAGTTGACCCACGCAACTCCTCTGCGTCACAATTATCATTACTGCTCCGCTCCTATTGGTCTTAGCGTAATGATATATACCCTATAACCTTCCTTGATAAATGGGCTATCCAACACTGAAAACATTTTTCAAACCGGACTAGTAGTTCCTGAGATTAGCGCGTTCAAGTAAACAAACAAACAAACAAACTCTTCAGCTTTATATATTAGTATAAAAGTATAGATAGGCTCACATTTGACCACAATATGATGGAAAGGGGTGATGTGGTCGGTGATGGAGCAAGTTTGCCTTTGCAAAAATTATTTCAGTGTTAGATAGCCCATTTATCGAGGAAGCATATAGGCTATATATCATCACGCTAAGACCAATAGGAGCGGAGCAGTAATGAAAATTGTGACGCAGACGAATTTGCGCGGGTCAACTAGTTTGAAATAAAATGCTTTGAATCTTGTGTACAGAATTGCCGAATTCGTATGAAAGAGTCACCGCGGCCCGGGAACGCAAAGGAACACGGATGGGTTTTAGTCAGTAAGAGTCTGACACTCCCTTTCACTCCATCCAAAGCGGAAGGAGTCATTATGAGAAGAATTAGTTTTACCTGCACACCCGGAGGCCTTCTTCATTGACGCTACAGTTGCCATGCAAACAAAAGTTTTCACAGATTGAGATATGGCACCTCTCACCGGAATATCCAGCCTTACACCTGAAATAATAACAGTTATTGTTTATTTATTTATTTACCCAAAGTCCATAATTTTGAGTCACAAAAATTATGTAACTAACTATGTTAGCACAGACATATTACAAAAGGCGTTAAAGTATAAAATACTTTTAATTTCAGAAGTATGTGTTTTAGGTTATCTCTTCGTTTTCTGTCACCGACTTCCGAAATTAAAGTTAATTTATACTTTGTAGTATTTTTTAAGGTTCCGGACCCAAAGGGTAACCAACGGAACTCTATTAGTCAGTCTGTCTGTCAGCGAGCTATATCTCAAGAACCGTAATAGGGTAGACACTTGACATTTTCACAGATTGTATCTTTTTATTACCGCTATAATAAAAAATAATACAAATTAAGGTTAATGGTACGGAACCTTGCGAGTGCCAGTCCGAATCACACTTGGCTAGCTTTTTTATTTCGAAGTCGTTGTATCTCTTTGTAAAAAATTAGGCACTGGTGGCCTACTACTAAATTTTCATTATACCCATAATGAGTGGTGGAGCTATTTGCAGTAAAGGAGTTACTTTGTGTATCTTTGCAGTCCAAGTCCAGACCAGTTCATTGTTAAATAACTACTTTGCTTTGGAATTGACTTAAACTAGATATTATTTCACTTTACTACTTTTTTTTTTGTAACAGATTTGCTCTTGACTCTAGTCTATGTCAGAGATGACAGAGACAAAGTCTACGATGGAGCGAGCCTACCCAGAAGAAGCCTGTTCACTCTAACTTTGAAGAGATTAGGGTTGTAAGCTTTTGGAAACACAGACGCAGGCAGAGATTTCCACTCCTTTGCTGTGCGCATTATAAAAGACGTTTGAAAACGCTTAGTGCGAATTGGTGGAATAGCAACAAGGTAAGTACTACATTTTAAGTCGTGGAGGTCACTGGTTTATCTTTGAAGTTCAACGTCCAATGCAAATTCAATATAGCTTTAACTAAAGCCCAACGCAAAAAGAGTGATTAAGATCAATTCATAAACTAATGAAGTTATGCCCAAATAGATAACCCAAAAACCATGGTTGACTTGTACATAATTATCTGCGTACTCCTTCACAGCGTACCGGCGTGATGTTATGTTATGAACTGGTGTAAACTATAAACAGACATGCGATTTCAGCAATCGCGGGAGATCAGCTCTCATTTATTGGAGAGTTCCGTTACATAGGTCCGAAGTTCTTCATCACATCTTCACCAAATTCAATAGGACCAGTCCGGAAAAATACTCTTTCAAACAAAAAATATTCCTCAATATCGGTTGACAACTGGCGAAAATTAATCATCTGCCTAGCCATTTTTTCCAACTATATTGGGGTCGGCTTCCAGTCAAACCGGATTTAGCTGAATACCAGTATTTTACGCGGAGCGGCTGCTTACCAGACCTCCACAACCTATTAACTGGGTAACACGGTACCTACTCTTAACTGGCTTCTGACTATCCGTAACGACTGCCAAAGATCTACAAATGACAGCCGGGACCAGCGGCTTAACGTGCTTTCTGAGGCACGGAGGAAACTCGCTATGTTAGGATGGCCACCCATCCACAGACGAGCTCCTCAATTGGCGATAATTAATAATCCCACAAAAACATGACTAATGCTGTCTAGACGAGACCATGGCACGCACTGTCAAAAAGTTATCAGATCTCATGTAGAGCCGCTTCTAACTCTACCTTTTTTTTTTTTATAACGGGGGAAATCCTCATGGATGTCTTCCGCCCTGGGGCGGGCGGAGGGGTCTGTCAGACTCTTACTGACTAAAACCACCCCGGTGCTCACTCTACCTGCCCTAACTTCACAAACGCTACAGCTTAGTCAAAATCAAATATTATTTTGACTAATGCGTAGAGTTTAAGAAAGCTGATGTGATACGGAGTAACTTAAATTGTGAACAAAATCAGCAGCTAGTCTTATAAAACTGAGCAAAAAGGGTCGAAGGAACGTAGAGAATATGATAGAGTTTTACTCCTATTCATAGAAATATAAAAAACAAGTAATTTTCATGCGGTTTGACTGTTAACAAATAAATATGCATGATATACACTTTAATCATCTATACAGTTTATCTAAAATGTTCACCGATTTCTCCGCCAATTCTGGTCCGATTTTAAAGATATTATTTTTATTATAAAGCCTTTACTCTTGAGGTGGTTCCATTGTCACCAAGTCAGAATCTGATGATGGGATCCCATGAAAATCGAGGGAAACCCTCAAATTTTATAAGCACAAACACGGTTTTTCATAAACTTTCTAACGCAATTCAGATATTTGTGCCTGGTAATCATCATCTCATGTTACTGAGCTGATGACGGAAGGTATAAGTCAGGATCTGATGATTTGATCCCATGAAAAAGGTTTGTTCAGCGATATTTTCGCTAATTGTTAACCGATTTGGATGATTCGTTTTTTGTTCTGAAGAGTATTTTCTCGGACTGGTCCCATTTAAATTATGTAGTGAAGATCTCATAATGAACTTCGGAGCTAGCAACGGAACTCTTCAATAAATGATAGCAAATGGATCGGGATTTCCGTAATCGCATGTCTGTTTATTGTTTACACCAGTTCATAACATAATATCACGCCGCCGCGCTGGCACGCTGTGTTTGTAAATTAAAAAACTTTTTAACAAAAAAATAAAACCGACTTCCTAAAAAATAACTTTAATTTCGGATGTCGATGTTTTTGGTTATTTCGTTTTTGAACACCGACTTCCGAAAATAAAGTTATTTTTTACTTTGTAGTGTTTTGTTTTTTATCTTTCTATGTTATGTGTGTGTATAAACCTTTAAATAAATTACCTGCACTCTGGAAGCCCCTCAACATTGATGCTACAGGTGCCTTGCAGACAGAAGTTTTCACAAATAGATGCATCGCATCTCTCGCCAGAGTAACCAGGTGCGCACTTGCAAGCGGATTCGTCATCAACTTTCATCCCGTGAACACAAAATAGCCCGTCACACTGTCCAAAAATTTCAACCTGACCCAGAGCCTCACAACCATGAATTTGATCTTTAATTTCATAATTAGCTACCATACTGATTGGCATCTTTTTATCTGAATATATCATTTTTGATTTAAGTATATCAAATTTCTTTGTATATGTCATAACTTTTCTTGTAACATGATCCAAACGGAAAACAATTTTTTTAGAAACAGTTAAAGTATTTGCTGGATCTTCTTTAAGCTTTGGAGCCATGTTGACAGTGATAAAAGTTTTGAGTTCCTTCCTTTTATTCAGTACGGTAAACACTCGGTATTCAGTCTGCGACACAGGTTCTAACCAGTACAGCCGCCGATTTGGTTGGTCAATAACCAAGCTGCTTGGTTCGAATTTCAAAGTTGCGTTGGCATATATTGTAGTAAGAGTCTGATAAAGTTCTCTATCAGTGCCATTAAGTCGAGCCCTCTCTATCGTAGGCGTTGTCAAGTTTGTGTTGAGCCAATAAATATACCTGGTAAATAAAATGTAAAAATAATGTTTTTTTTTTCATTAGTTGGATAACAGAAATCCTTAGTGTTAGTTTATATCTATACTAATATATAAAGCTGAAGAGTTTGTTTGTTTGTTTGCTTGAACGCGCTAATCTCAGGAACTCCTGGTCCGATTTGAAATATTCTTTCAGTGTTAGATAGCCCATTTATCGAGGAAGGCTATAGACTATATATCATCACGCTAAGACCAATAGGAGCGCAGCAGTAATGAAAATTGTGACGCAAACGAAGTTGTGCGGGTCAACTACTTTACATTTAAATACAAACTAAGTATGTATTATATAACATAGAAAGCCAACAACAAGCAAGCAAACAACAAGCTAGAAATATATGAACAAGCGGGATGAAAAGGGGAAGGGAAGAACTCATGGGGAATCGAGATTATGTTACTGAGAATGTCTGAAGTGCAGTGTATGTTAAAATACTCTGGTGCCTCTTAATATCCACCAAGATCGCTAATGAATTACCGTTATTTATTTTTTTACCCGACTGCGAAAGAAGGAGGGTTATGTTTTTCGAGTGTATGTATGTACCTATGTATATTTCTTCGGCACGCCCTAGAGCCTAAACGACTTGATGGATTTTAGCTTGAGAGGTGTTGTTAGATTCGTTAAATTACTGTGAGAGTGACACTGGGTATATAAAAATTAAAATGGCCGATTTTCGGTGCCATATTATGCCTTCAAAATTTTTTTTTATCAACACCTATCGAGTAAGATATCAAGATAGGGCTCGAGGAGACGATTCCAAAAATAGATTAACTAATTACTGTATCAGAAATAAACTAAAATTAATGTAAATACGTTAACTTTACCAAAAACAAAAAAAAATATTAACTACAATTATCGTCTCTGTGATGAGTATGCCTATCAAAGGACCGGGTCTCCAGGGACCCGAGAAATTAAAAAACATTTAAATAAAATATTGTTGACTTACCCGTCGCAACTGTCCACGACTATATCGCGGGGGATCCCATCATCCATCTTGAGCAAAAGATTTACGTTGTTCTCAGATCCTCGTCTTAATGAAATCCAACTGACGCTCCTGTCTTTAGTATCAGTAAAGAAGACCCGCTGTGTGACCGGGTCGAAAGCGAGATCATGAATGTGTCTACCGCTCCCTTGGGTGAAGCATTTGTTTTCTTTGCTAGTAAAGTCGTAACCACATATAGACTCGTTGTTGTTCTGCTTGTCGACGTACAGCATCATGTTGTGGACCTCATTGTAAGTTAGCGCTGATATGTTTCGGGACGTGATACGTATGGTGCTCGTTAGGATTTCGTTTGTATAAAAGTTTATTGTATCATCTCCTGAGGTTGTGGCTAAGTCTGAAACAAAAGTAAATACTTAAGCTCTACTTATTGATGAACCCCGTATAGCCGTTAAATCGAGAAGCACGATATTTTTCACCAGTTTATTATTTCCAAGTTGAGTTTTATAAAGTAACAAGCTCTTGGCCGCGACTTCGTAGGCGCATGTTTTCCCGTTTCCGTAGGAATTTCGAGAAATCCTCCCTTATTGCTCCCCTACACTTCCCATGGAACCTACATGCCAAATTTGAGCTCTCTACGACCAGTAGTTTCGGCTGTGCGTTATCTGTCATTCACACATTCAGTTGTCAGTCACCAGTAACGGAAAAAAATTATGTAGTACGATTTTAGAAAATGTATACCTTGGCAAGAAATTTGGAGTTGTTTTTGATGAAATTTTGGCAACACTGAGGAATTCCGTCAGACGCACGACTTGGAATGGATAAGAAAGAAGACTCCTCTATGTCTGGAATGGACTATTAAAAAAAAAAATAAAGCAATTGTTGATTGAAAAATGTTATTATACGACAGATGAATTTCTGAATGAAAATTAACGTAAACTTATTTATTTGACTATAGAAACATTTGACTATTGTGAACTAATGTAATTTATTGTTATTTATTTATGCATTGACTGTAGAAATTACTTCATATTGTGACATTTATAATTTTTATTTATTTATTTTTGACATATGATTTGTAATGAGACATAATTGTTATACTTAATATTGACTGTTTTGGTTTATCTTTATTCGCATGCAATTATATTTGTACGCTTCTTAGCATAACATAGCGAACTATGAACTAATTAAAGAACTGTATTTACTACCTATGTTACACAAATAAAAAATTTGAATTTGTCTGGAAAACATGTAATCCTTTAGTCTCGGCTGTCATTTGTAGATCTTTGATAATAGGCTTGTCAACTGAAGATATATGTAGTTAGTCCGTCAGTTAGATTATCAAAAAATATTTGACCCATTTCTTTTCTTTTGTTACGTAAACCAAAATTGGCGAAGATACGACGCTTTTTAAAGTCTCAATACGTCACGCCGTGGTATAATTTTTAGTGCGTTCTGACGTCACGAGCGCCCACTCCCAAGTTTTGATGCGTTTTATCTTTGTCAATATTCATTGATTTACAAAAAAATTAAATTAAAAATTTAAAAAACCCCCGATAAAAAAAAAACTTTGAAAAGTAAAAAAATTATACGTAAATTAAATGGATCGATACGTATTATTTTTTACTTTTTAATTTTTTTATTAAATTTTTATTTCATGTTTTTAAACTTAATTGACCTAATAGGGACCAATAGAAACTAGAAAACCTATGACTAATATAATCATGTTCTTACAATGTCATTGAAGTTTGTAACAGAATACCAAATTTCACATCGATCAGACCAAGAGAGTATAAGCTGATTAAATGCCTTCATCAACTAGAAAAGGGCTGTTGATCTTCAAACGGCTCAACCAATTTTGATAAACTTGTCTAAGAACCACCGCTAGAAAACCTGCTTTCAAATAAAAAAACCGCTTCCAAATCAGTTCACCCGTTTAAGAGCTACGGTGCCATAGACAGACACACAGACAGATACACAGACAGACACACATAGTGGTCAAACTTATAACACCCCTCTTTTTGGTTAGGTGTTAAAAACAATAAATACGTGTCCATTTTTTTTCTATACTCTAACTCACGGACTAAATAGATTTGCAATTTATTGATCGTGGAAACTAGCCTATTTTTACAGGTATTCAGAAGGCAAGAAAACGCTTCTTGATAGCTACAACCTAAGAGTCTTTAAGACAAGAGTGAATAGGTTACTTCTAGGCAAGCATGTGCTCCATCTTCGACCACATCATCACTTACCATCAGGTGAGATGGTGGTCAAACGCGTGCCTATCAATAGTAAAAAAAAACTGGACTCCGACGCCAACAGTAGTTGGTAAAAGGCTAGAATATAAAAATCAACAAAGTACCTAGCTCATACACAAGTTTTAGAAAAACAAAATAAATCACTGGGAATCAAAAAAATAGTACCTACACATCGCTGTCAATGGCAAAAGTGTCCAGCGGGTCTAAAAAGGCCACTTTAGCATAATCATAATATTAACCACACAACAATCTGTCAAATTTAATTTTCATCTTTATCGCTAACGCATTAGGTTCAAGGTTGATTGTGAAAATTTGACAGTGACAGCGTGATGTGCTTTCTGATTCTGCTAAAGTGGCCTTTTTAGACACGCAGAATACTGGCAGCATTGCCATTCAACGCGGATTCTTGGGCCGATTAAAAGCCCAGCCCTTATACGGGCTTTTATACGCGTGTGTACATAATGCCGTGATTATTAGTCTAATAATTTGAAATTATGTGTGTAAAGTTTGAGTAATAAATAGTACCTGTAAAGTTTTAGAATGTTTGTAAGAAGACGCTCTTCTACTTACCCCAGGAGTGCACCGCTCCGACGTAAAAGGCCACGAAGACCAACAAAAACTGCATGATGCACATAGTATTCACAATATTCGAAGATAAAATAATTTTTAGATATCAGCAGAAACAGATGATGGTCTTCACTTTCCGATTGCTCTTAAAATTGTGAAGCAAAAAGCAGGCAAGCAAGACTCGTTGTGATAAGACTGCTCGGGGAGTCAGTCAGTTTTATAACTCAGATAATAAGTGACCTTCTTAAAGAATAGGCACTTACACTCTGTTTTTTATTAAATTATAATATTACTAGCTATTGCCCGCGACTTCGTCCACATGAAATATTGGATACTTCCTTTAAAAAAGAGAAAAATAAAATTTAAAAAACGTTTATTTTCAGGCGTCGAAGGCCTATAGCGTGTTAGTATTACCAAAAAAACATAAAAATCGGCCAAGTGCGAAGGGTTCCGTACCATAAACTTTATTTTTTATTATTTGTTGTTATAGCGGCTATAGAAATACACAATCTGTGAAAAATTCAGCTCTCTACCTATTACGGTTCTTGAGATACAGCCCGCTGACAGACTGACAGATGGATGGACGGACGGATGAACGGATGGACAGACGGACGGACAGCGGAGACTTAGTAATAGGGTTCCGTTGGTTACCCTTCGGGTACGTAACCCTAGAATCTGTGTTAGTAACAATAACACTTAGAAACACATGAGTACAAACGAACACAACAAAAAACATAGCATCCAATTAAATAGAGGAAGATTTATCAAGTCCCATGTCTAACATGTAGCTTGATAGACCTAACCATTGTGACCATTGTAGATCCCTCTAACCTGTCAGCAAAACCCTTCAGAATGCTATAGCTGCTTCGCCTCACTCTGCACAACACTGTTGCCACTTTTTTGCGTATGATCGCGAAATAATCGTCAGAGTGCGCATTAGCGAACACTGACGCACTGGTGGAAGCCTCAACAGCGCCCTGAAGGCATTGTTGTATTGAATGCGTAGTGCGCTGTCTGCTTATTGGGTATGATGAGCCCACAGACTGCTGGTGTAGAATATTTGATAAAACGCCTAAAAAGTGTTATTTTAACCGGTACTGAACAACTAGCAAACCTGCGTGCCAGCCCTGCTCTCTCTTTCCAAATCCAAGTCATCTTTAAGTTCCTCCATAACAATATGGTCCAAATATTTAGTCTGTGCAAAGGTGAGCCGTTCAGTTCCACGGGAGGGACAATTGAGGGACTTTTATTTCTTCCTCTAAACACCAACAGCTCACTCTTTGTAGGATTATATTTCAGCCCATGCTGCTCGGCGTATCTTTCACAAATGGTGAGTAATTTCCTAATTCCATCGATTGTAGGGCTCAGCAGCACCATATCTCTAACTAAAATTATTTAAACATCAGCATATAGACGGAGTTACCGTCTATATGACACCCAACATGAGTGCTGCTGAGCTCAACAAGCAAGTTTTTCTTTTTAACATACAGTTGGCTCATCGCCGTAAGGTTGCCTGCTTGTCGGTCTTCTACAGATTGTACTTCGGTGAGTGTGCCCCAGAAGTTCACGACCTCATCCCACCGGCCCCCTTCTACCATCGGATATCAAGACGCACTGCATCTTACCATCCCTACCAATTCGCACTAAGCGTTTCCAAACGTCTTTTATAATGCGCACAGCAAAGGTGTGGAACTCTCTGCCTGCGTCAGTATTTCCAAACGCTTACAACCCTAATCTCTTCAAAGTTAGAGTGAATAGACTCCTGCTGGATAAGCTCGCTCCATCGTAGACTTTGTCTCTATCATCTCTGACCTAGACTAGAGTCGCAAACTCATAAGAAATAAAAAAAAAAACAATCTCGGGAAAATAAGAACTCCCTCCCTGCCTAACACCACCTTCGAGTTTGTACGGATCCGACACTGCATTCGACCATTTCACAAAGTTCCTCTGCTTATTATACCAGATAGAGATAATATTGATACCAATGCAGCAGGAGCTCCCGCTTCCCGAAACTTCTCCTATAAAACCTCATATAAAACCAGGTCGAAAGCTTTGGAAAGGTCCTGGAAACCAGCATAGGTACACTGGTGTTTATCTGTCCGTATAATATTTGACAGTCTGCTTTAACGTAAGTTTTGCACTGTCAGTAGAGAGCCCCGCACGAAAACCAAACTGACTTTGGGTAGCCATTTTTTTGTTACAATTCTTTCAAAAACGCTTTTTTTAAGGATGGGAAATCATCAAATGACTCCTCCCGCTATGGGTGAAGCAGAAGGGAGTGTCAGACTCTTACTGACTGAAACCCATCCGTGTTCCTCCTAGTGCCCGCCGCGTTCGCGGTGACCCTTTCAAACAAATTCCGCAACTTCAAAGACGCTTGAAACACAAAAGTGCCTAAATACAAAGGTTATAGTTATCTTCAACAGTAACGGCCTCCCATACAAAATTTCATCCCCTATTTCAAGCCCCTCAAGCCCTTTTCTCGCGACAAGAGGTTGCCTATGTCCTGTAACATCAAAATCGGTTCAGCGGTTTAGGTCTGAAAGCGTTACAAACAGACAGATTTCGCATTTATATATATTAGTAGGTATAGTTTGAAGACATACGATTGTCAGTAATGTGGAATGTGGAAGATAACCCGGCCGACCCCTCCGCAATTCTTCACTCTGGTTTTCCCAGGAATACAATCTAGTGGGCAATCAGGAAATACTTGAACCTATTGCGGAATCAGGTTGGCGGCTGTAGAAACAATCTGACTAAAGGTGCTTTTCCGCCAGAGATGAGCTATGCAGCTATGCTGCGAGAATGTTAAATGTAACCGTTTCTACTGATGCTAAGCTATGTAGCTGTGCGAGGAAGATGCGCAGCTTGAGGTATGCGATGTATAGACACTTGACAATAGGGAAGTCACGAGACAATAGCAATAGCTATACACCTCGCGACCATCCATAGCTCGCATCCATAGCATAAATCCACAGCACGCATCCTACCATATAAAAAAAACGTATCTTAGTTGAATCAGTTTCCACCAGTGCTAAGCTATGTGGGCCGATGAATATGATTGGTGGATATCAATCGCATCCACAGTAGCGTTGCATAGCTCATCTCTGGTGGAAAAGCAGCCTATATGTGATATTGTATCGTAGACCCATTACAAACACAATGCTAGTGTGGGGCTCCACACTAACTCTGTGTTCCTAACGGTAACCAACGGACCTGCCGGGGTGTGGAAACCGTTCGACAGAGGCACCGTACCCTGGAACGCAAAGGGCACTAGGAGGAACATGGATGGGTTTTAGTCAGTAAGAGTCTACACTTCCTTCCGCTCCGCCCAGAGCGGAAGGAGTCATTTGATGATTTCCCATCATTAAATAAAAGGGTCCCCAACGGAACCCACGCTCCGATTGACGTCATACTCAACGCCGGCTGTCGCTGAAAACCAGCGCTGTGGCTCTGTCTCGCACACGAGTCCCAGCATTATGCTGAGCGATGGCCGTTTTGCGCGAATGTGACGTATATCTTCCCAATTTTTATAACTTAGTTTTATTTATTTTTTTGGTACGCGTCATGCTTGGCGCAACGCTTTTTCTTTCTTTCTATCACATAGCCTCCGCTGTCCGTTCGTCTGTCTGTCAGCGGGCTATATCTCAAGATCCGTAATAGGTAGACAGTTGAAGTTTTCACAGAGTGTGTATTTTTATTGCCACTATAACAACAAATAATAAAAATTACAAGGGGCATACAAGAAACATGTTTTTCGGCTTATGGTACGGAACCCTTCGTGTGAGAGTCTGACTCGCACTTGGACGGTTTTATTAAATTATTATCAACAGAAATGTGGCCTGTGGAAGATAACCCGGCCGATCCCTCCAGAATTAATCACTCTGGTTTTCCCAGGAACACAAACAAGTGCCCAATCTAGTCTATTGCGGAACCAGGTTGGCCGTTTTAAAAAAAAATTGTTTAAAAAAAATTCTTTAAAACGACTCCAGTCTTAGATGACCGAGACAAAGTATATGATAGAGCGAGCTTACCCAAAAGGAGCCGGCACTTCCATTTTTACACCCTATAAAACACCCTAGGGTGGATACTCGGAAACGTACTATATGTCCGAGAATCCACCCAGAGCCAGAGTAGACAGATGGAATCTGTATCGAAATCGTTTTCTTTTTTTTTAGAGTGGATTCTCGGACAAACGTTTCTGAGTATCCACCCTAGGGTGGATTCTATTGGGTGTCAAAATGGAAATGCCGGAAGGAGCCTGGCAATCTGGCGAAATGGGATATCCTAAACCCCACACAGTGTTACTGCTAGAGTCCCGTTGGAATTTCGTGCCATTTATGCTCTACCAACTGCACCTTGCAGTAGCTGAAAGTAGCTATGACATAGCGGTTCCAGTATCCACATAAAGCTGACTGGAGTAGAGAGGAAAGGAGCGGAGCGAAGCTGTAAACACTTAGCATTTATCATCGTATACTTGTTTTCTCATGGGTCGCCATTTTAAATGATACAATATCTCGGTATGCGTAGGTCATAGAGATAAGAAACAATTAACTGTTTTTTTATATTTCTGTGGCGTAGGTTTACCCTAGTCTCTTCAAAGTTAGAGTGAACAGGCTCCTTCTGCGTAAGCTCGCTCCATCGTAGACTTTGTCTCTGTCATCTCCGACATAGACTAGAGTCAAGAGCAAACCCATTACAAATAAAAAAAAGGTTATCCAAATTCGATTTGTATTTATTTTTACCCGACTGCGTCTGAAGGAGGGTTATGATTTTATTTATTTGTTGCACACAATGTACACGCAGTTGCAGCAGTCACTGCTTATCTAAATGAGTAGGTACAGTCAACAATGCTATTTGGTGAACAGGCAAAAATATTATTTTATGCCACTGCACTGCCCATATTTATTTCTAATGTGTGCTTATATTTTTATAAGATTTTGACATACTTACGAGTCATCATCTGCCTAGCCTCTTCCCAACTATATTGGGGTCGCTTCCAGTCAAACCGGATTTAGCTGAATACCAGTATTTTACGTGGAGCGGCTGGCTACCAGACCTCCACAACCCATTAACTGGCTAACACTGTACTTCGTGGCCAGACTGGAGTCAGATTAACTGGCTTCTGACTATCCGTAACGACTGCCAAAGATCTACAAATGATAGCCGGAACCAACGGCTTAACGTGCTTTCCGAGGCACGGAGGGAACTCGGTATGTTAAGATGGTCACCCATCCACAGACCAACCTTGGCAAGCGTTGCTTAACCTTGAAGATCGACCCGTGCCGCTGTTATTATCTAGCCACGAGCTCCTCGATACTTACAAGTGTGTTGTACAATAATTGTCTACTCAGCACAGTCACAACATTGTTTAAAAGTAGTTGCAAGTTAGCTGCCTGCATACCCAATTACTTTGTTGACTGTACATTACCCTGTAAGGGCACAGCAAGCGTCTGTGTTTCCAAACGCTTACAATCCTAACCTCTTCAAAGTTAGAGTGAACAGGCTCCTTCTGGGTAAGCTCGCTCCATCGTCGACTTTGTCTCTGTCATCTCTTACATAGACTAGAGTCAAGAGCAAACACATACCAAATAAAAAAAACTGGCCAAGTGCAAGTCGGACTCGCGTGGAAAGGGTCCGAAATGACAGCAAATGGATCGGGATTTCTGAAATCGCATGTCTGTTGATTATTTACACCAGTTCATAGCATACAATCACGCCTGTACGCTGTGTTTGTGGTTTAACTTTTTAGCGCAGCCTGTACCGCTAACAAGTGAAAAATAAAAAACGCTTTACAAAAAAATAAATCCGTATTCCAAAAACTATACTACAAAGTATAAAATAACTTTAATTTCGGAAGTTCGGTTATTGACAATAAACCAAAAAAATACCATTAACACCGACTTCCGAATTTACGATTTTTTTTAACAAGTTGTTTTTACAATATAGACTTTTTATAGATTCTGCTATAATCTTTAGGTATAGATCTATTATCTCCATTTTTTTTTCAAAATTTTAGGCTCAGTAGTTTCGGAAAGAAATAAAAGGAGGAATGGTCATTTTTCGCACAATTTCTTGAATATCATCAAAACCATTTATTTTAAAATTATGAAAAAATCATAATTAAAACCCTCACAGTAAGCCCTTTCATTTGATATGTCACACGATATTGTACAAAAAACTTCTTTTTTTTTTCTAGTTTGACCCCCGAAAGTGACACCTACACTATATTAATAATAATATTTCTTTATTGACATAATAGGATACAAAAAACTTGTTTGAAGCCTCTGACTCCTAAACTAGGTGTAGGTACCTGTATGTCAGGAGCCAGCGCCCTCTCCCGCTTTATTTGGCTTAGATAGTAATGTCAACACAGAAATAGACAAACATGCAAGAAATACAATTGCAAAAAAAAAAAAAAATTAAGAATAAATAATTAATGAGTGAGTGAGTGGAACAAAAATATATCATTGAAAAGAATTCATAGTATTATTATCTATTACCTAAATTACATTTAATTTCTATTATATCGTGCTGTGTGTGTATATGTATGTGTGTGTGTGTGTGTGTGTGTGTGTGTGTATGTCGGAGTTGTGTACGTGTGCGTGTGTACCTATTCTTGTTTGTGTATGAGTAGGTGTATGTATATTCTATAAATATGTTCATTTGTAAAATTAGATTAATTATTTATTATTTTCTCAACATCCTCATAACCAAGAGAAAAGAGCCAGTTCTTTACTTTAGGTTTGCATTCGTGTAGTGATAGCGGATATATATTTAAAATTCTATTAATTTTGTTGTATAAATATACAGAAAGAAAAGCGTTTTGGTGTCTTGCAAAAGCCGAGCGACATTTAGCAGATTCAATTACATTTGTTCGCTTATTTCGAATTTTACCTGGGTCATATGGGGTAGATACGTGTTTTTTTGTAATTATCTGAAAAATAAAAAGTTGTCTTACTGTGAAAACCCGGCACAACTCGTACAATGTCTTCGTGGGAAATCTGTATGGTTTGAATGTCATTGTTTTTAGCAAGGACCGTTGCGCTCTTTCCAGGCGTAAGAGGTACGTTTTACATGCCCCTCCCCAAACCCCAATACAGTAACCAATAACCGATTGAGCCAATGCATAATAAACTGTACGGAGATGATTGCTGTCAGCAATCTTCTCCGTCACTAAAAATTTAATAATATTTTTTCACGTAACACGTCCGTGTTTTAGTCACAAAAATCCATAAGTTTTGGTTTCGGCCGAAACAGAGATTAAGGCCGATAGTTCGGTTTCGGTTTAGAAATATAGAAAGTTCATCGAAATCGGTTTAATAGCTTGACTTTTAAATCAAAATAGCTGGAATTCATTTACTTCGATGACGATCGTATTTTGTCATCAAAGTAAACGAAATTGTGTATTTTGCTTACGCGCGACTTTCCGGTGGTATTGTTGGTAAACAACCACTAAAAAAACAAAAAAAAAAAAATACGACCTCCTCCTTGAGAATCTCCTCCTTTTTTTGAAGTCGGTTAAAAATGAAAAATATAAAACTTTTATACAACAATAAAAAATCTTTAATGCAATAATAGCTTTTTATAAGAGTATTGATTTGTTTAAGTCAGGATTTAAACATAGGATACAATTTTTTAACCGACTTCTTCAAAAAGGAGGAGGTTTTTTTTATGTATGTTCATCGATTTTTCCGCCAACTCTGGACCGATTTTAAAAATTATTTGTTTATTCGAAAGCCTATACTTCTGAGGTGGTCCTATTGTCACAATCGAGGGAAACCCTCAAATTTTATAAGCACACTCAATGTTTTTCATAAACTTTCTAACGCAATTCAGATATTTGTGCCTGGTAATCATCATCTCATGTTACTGAGCTGACGATGGAAGGTATAAATAAGTCAGGATCTGATGAAAAAAGTTTGTTCAGCGATATTTTTGCCAATTGTTAAACGATTTGGATGATTCTTCTTTTGTTTGGAAGAGTATTTTCTCAGACTGGTCCCATTTAAATTTGGTGAAGATCTGATGAAGAACTTCGGAGGTAGGCAACGAAACTCTTCAATAAATGATAGCAAATGGATCGGGATTTCTGAAATCGCGTAGCTGTTGATTGTTAACACCAGTTCATAACATAACATCATGCCGGCACGCTGTGTTTGTGGTACTTTTTAAAAAGGTAAAAAGTACCATTCGGTGGCAATTTTTTTTTTAATATTATGTATGTTCACCGATTACTCCGAGGTTTCTCATCCGATTTGTGTGATTTTTTTTTCGTTCGATGCGGCATGCTTGCCGTTTGGTCCCGTAAAATTTGATTCAGTTTGGTTCAGCAGTTTGTATTTTATGTGCATTTTTGCTTATTTCATTTTTTCGTATATGAAGACGTCGACCAAGTATCACCACTTATAAGGGAAAAATAAAAAACTTTTTTACAAAAACAATAACCGTGACTTCCAAAAAAACACTGCGATGTATAAAATAACCTTAATTTCGGAAGTCGGTGTTTTTGGTTTTGTATCTTCGTTTTTTAACACCGACTTCGAAATTAGGGTTATTTTATAGATTGCAGTGTTTTTTTGGAAGTCGGATAGTAAAAGTTTTTTATTATTATTTTATTTATTTAGTTTTATTATATTTGCAAGGCATGTTTTCTTATTCTAATATATTGAAGGCCAATTACAAATTCTCACTTACAGTAAAAACGAACAAATGGAGAAAAACAATGAGCTATAGGCACTGACACTACATATATGTACATCCAAAAAGAATTTCAATGTTTATCGAAGATTCATACAAAATACTCCTAGTTAACAATATCATCATCTCCCTGCCCTTATCCCATGTTACTTGGGGTCGGCGCAACTCGTTTTATTCTTCCATTCTGTTCTATCAGTGGTCACTCTATCACTAACTCCCTTTTCTTTCATATCGATCCTCACACAATCCATCCATCTTTTTTTTGGCCTTCGTCTCCCTCTCCATCCATCCACATTTATGTTCATAACTCTTCTAGTTATATGCGTTTCATCCCTCCTCTTCACATGACCATACCAAGACAAGAGATTCCCTTTTAACTTTTCCGTCACTGGCGCCACTTTTAAAGGGCTTGTGTTTAAACACTGCCCAAAAAAGTACCTATTTTACTACCAAAAAAGTTCTAAACGGTTACCTAAACAGATAAATGGTCACCAAATAATATTCGAGAAGTAGCGCTCGCCGGCCGCTACCGCGGCACCGCTCGCTTCGCTCGCTCGGCTCGCGCGCGGTTGGTCACAATTCTAACCTAACATAACCTATTTTATCCAGTTTGTAACCCCAAGCCTACATTTTATGGCAATCACAGTTGAGTTGGATAGAATTTGGTGACCGTTGATCCATTTTGGTGCCTAGGCTTAGAGTCTTAAAAATATTATTTTTGGTGACCGTCTAAATTATACCCCTTTTAAAGTGCCTCTAATGTACTCATTTCTCACTCGTATTTTCATCCGTCTTTTTCGCAGCCCAACATTCTGATCCATAAGTTACGACAGGTCTTAACACGGAGGGGTGCATGCAGAAAACCTCCTCGTGTGCCTGACGGCTGTTGGTTCCTTACGAATACGTTCGGGGGAAAGAGCAGTTGTCGGGCCGGTGCACCCTGGGCACGGGCAATAGTCTCTCCATGTCGGAGGGGCTATTGTTTGTGGCGAATTTCTGCGGGAGGGGGAGCATTATGCTCCACGATGTTTCCTCCTCGTGTCCCTCTGTTTCACAGAGGGCACTGTGAAGGAACGTCAGAAGATGGGGTCGCTCCTATCCGATCGACAGTCGTCGATTGGTAAGCGATGTGACCAATGCCGCTGCGGTGCAGGCGCACCAACGCGGCAGCCGCTCTCTCCTCACGGAGCAATCCTGTCGAGAGAGCTTCCGGCGGGTCCGCTGAGTCGGGTTGGCCGGACAGTGGGCGGAGGCATGTATAATGCCGCCGTCGGGGGGCTTGGCTTAACCGCCCGGCCCAGAGGAAGGCTACCTCTAAGATAAAAAACCACCTAATCCCAAGCTCTGAAGCGCGGTGAGGGGATGAATGGCTGGAGGGGGTCCAGTCGCTAGCGCTTCCCCTGTAGGGTACTTGCCGACCCTCTACAGTATTGAGGCTTACCCTTGGCATGGGGCACTGCCGGGGTGGACATGTATTTCCTCCACTACTCGTGGGAACTGTATATGGAAGTTCAATCACAGAAAAAAAATGATGACGGGCCAGTTTTGGCGGTGATAGAAGAGCCGTCTGCCGGAAGCGGCAGCGAGAGCCGAGGAGGCTCACGCGCCACCTCAAAATTTTGGGGGAAGCGTTCGCGTGGTGAGGGCTTAAACCCTTCATCAAGCGAGGAAGAACTGTCGGCCGCAAAGGTGTCGACAGCAAAGAGAGGTGGTCGCGCAGCTATGCCGCAGCGCGACCAAAGGGGTCGATTCCTTCGGCCTGCCACGCCAATTCCAGCGGTTCGCCTGGATCGGCCGCCCGTGGTAGAGAGCGACGAGACCACGCTCGCTGACCTGAGCGGAGATTCCGCTGCGTCCCCGTCCCCGCTATTGCTGGAGAGCAATAAAGCGGAGGCAAATGCTGCAAAGCGGGCACAGCGAAAGGCGGTCGCGGCGGACGAGGTCGGTGAGATGGCTCGTCAGGCTCGAGAGCAGCGGGCCGCCCAGGCAGCTGCCGGGGAGGTATTAACGGCGGCGGCACTCAGTCGTCAAGTTCTTGACGGCGTGGACGTTGTCCTGAAAGTTGCCACAAAATCGGGTAGCTTGAAGGGCACATTCACGCGCGCCCTTAAAGAGGCGGCTGAGAGTATAAAGGAGGCGGTAGAGGTCCTCCTTGAACGAACAAGCTCTGAGGAGACGGCGAAGCTGTGGGAGGAGAATAGCCGCCTCCGAGCCGAGCTGGAGGACCTCAAAAGGGAGGTTGCCGCTCAAAGGGAAGCCCAGCTGCTGAACCATGCGGCTCTCGCAGCTGCCGGCTCCCCGGCAGTTGCGGCCCCGCCGTCGACCCCGCCGTTGGCCCCGCTCGCGCCGTCGGCCCCTGCCTCTGCACTTGCGCCTGATGCGGAGGTCGAAAAGATCGTCCGCATTTGCATGCAACAGTGTGGGAGCATGATGAATGCCCGCCTGGAGGCCTTAGAGTCGAGGCTGCTCCCGGCCAAGAACCTCCGGCCACCGTTAGCGGCGGATAAAAGGAGGATGGAGGAGGCCGCAAGGCCAGGGCCATCAACTGCGACGGCCAAAGCTGTAAAGGGGGGCAAAAAGCGCACGGAGGGTCCAAAGAAGCCTGCGGACGCACCCTCTTCCAGTTCAATTGCGACCCCGGCGACCGCGTCCGGCCCCACCTCAGAGGCTTGGACAACGGTCGTCAAAAAGGGCCGCAAGAAGAAAGCATCCAGTGAGTCCAAGCCCGCGCCCAAGAAGAAGAAGCGGAGGTCTCGGAAGGGTAGGGTCCCACACTCCGCGGCTGTAGTAATCACACTGCAGCCCGGAGCCATCGAGAGGGGCCTTACCTACAAGGAGGTCCTCACGCAGGTGAGGGCCAACGTCGCGTTCCCCGACTTGGGAACCCCGACCGGCTTTAGAATGAAGTCGGCGGTTACGGGGGCGCGGCTGTTCGAGGTGTCGGGTCCTGATGGCAGCCAGAAGGCGGACGTCCTGGCCGCCAAATTGAGGGAGGTCCTCAATGGAGAGGACGTTCGAGTGTCCAGGCCCGTGAAGACCGCTGAATTGCGCGTTGATGGCCTGGACGACTCGACGACCCCGGAGGAGGTCGTGGCGGCCGTCGCTCGAAGCGGGGGATGTCCGCCGGGTGACGTGCGGGCGGGCGAGATTCGCGCCGACGCTGCCGGGCTCGGCATCATCTGGATAAAGTGCCCGGTAGCGGCGGCGAAAAAGATCGCCGACAGCGGGCGTCTTCTCTCCCACCCCACGGTGGCAGCACGGGTGAAGCTGCTGCAACCCAGGGCTATGCGGTGTTACCGATGCCTTGACGTTGGGCACGTCAGGGCACGTTGCACCGCCGCAATTGACCGCAGCGAACTATGTTATCGCTGCGGTAAGCTCGGCCACAAGGTGGCCCAATGCTCCGCGACGCCAAACTGCAGCCTCTGTACCGCTGCAGGGAGGCCCGCGGAGCACATTGTGGGTGGCAAGGCCTGTGGCGCGCCCGCCCCCAAGACGGGCAAGAAGAAGAAGAAGAAAAAGAAGGGAGCAAACAAGGCTGCCGGGGACTCTTTACATCCCCCGCAGCCTGGTTGCTCTTCGGCCGACTCCCGGCCTGAGAATGGCACCGAAGGAATGGATTGTGCGTAATGGCACAATTCCATTTCCTCCAGGGCAATATCAACCACTCTGCCAGGGCTCAGGATCTTTTACTCCAGAGCATGGCAGAGTGGTCGATTCATGTGGCTGTGGTCGCCGAACCGTACTACGTCCCCCCCCGAGATAACTGGGTGGGTGACCTGGACGACTCGGTGGCCATTATTGGCGAGGCTCTTGCCGACCCGTCCCGAGGTCACGGCTGGGTGGCCGCCCTCGCGAACGGCATCGGCACTATTGGAGTGTATTTCTCGCCCAACAAGAGCCTCGCCGACTTCGAGAGCTTCCTTGTCGAGTTAGGTGCCGTCGTGAACCGGTACCTCCCACGCCCAGTGCTGTTGCTCGGGGATCTCAATGCCAAGTCTGTGGCGTGGGGATCCCCGGTCACCGATGCCAAGGGTGAGGTGCTGGAGGAGTGGGCGGTCACGACCGGCTTGACCGTCCTTAATCGGGGCTCGGAGTACACGTGTGTGCGGCAGCGGGGCGGTTCTATAGTGGACGTCTCGTTTGCTAGCCCTACTGTCGCTCTAGCCGTGTCCGCGACTGGCATGTCGCCGTGGAGGTGGAGACGTTATCGGATCACCGATACATCCGTTTTGACGTCTCCCCCCAGACCGCGGGCGGCCGTAGTCCATCGGCCCCGCGAACGGATGGTCCGCGCTGGGCGCGCAAGCGCCTCGACAGGGAGCTTCTCGAGGAGGCCGCTATTGTGCAGGCCTGGATCCGGGAGTCGGCGACGACCGAACCCGTCGACGTCGAAGAGGGGGCGCAGTGGTTCCACGGGGCAATGACGCAAATCAGCGACGCGTCCATGCCCCGGGTCCACACACAACCCAAAAGGCGCCAGGTGTACTGGTGGTCCGCCGAGATCGAGCAGTTGCGCGTCTCGTGCGTGCGAGTCCGGCGCCGGTACACCCGATACCGAAGAAGACGTCGTCGGGTGCCTGACGAAGAATCCGCGCTGTATGAAGTGTACCGCGCGGCTAAGGAGGCTCTGCGGCTTGCTATCGGCGAGGCGAAGACGCGTGCCAGGGAGGAGATGTTGGAGACTCTCAACGGGGATCCGTGGGGGCGTCCATACCGCTCGGTCCGAGGCAAACTCGGACCTTGGGCGCCTCCGCTTACGGAGAGTCTCGAACCTGAGCTGCTGGAGGACGTAGTCGCAGCCCTCTTCCCGGCACGAGCGGAGCATACTCCGCCGCCGATGGTTCTGCCTACAGCCGCAGAGCCTGAAGAGAACGCCAGCGTCCCAGAGGTGACAGAAGCAGAGTTGAGGGCGGCCGTGATGCGGCTCCGGGCGAAAAACACTGCCCCGGGGCCCGATGGGATTCACGGCTGCGTGTTGGCTCTCGCTCTAAAGGAGCTGGAGCCCCAACTGAGGGGACTCTACTCAGCGTGCCTGGAGCAGGGCCAGTTTCCCGTTCAGTGGAAATCAGGTCGTTTGGTCCTGCTCAGAAAGGCGGGGCGCCCTGCGGACTCGCCGTCCGCGTACCGGCCCATAGTGCTGCTGGACGAGGTGGGAAAGTTGTTCGAGCGGATAATCGCCGCCCGCCTCGTCGGCCACTTGTGCGGAGAGGGGCCGGACCTGGCCGAATGCCAGTTCGGGTTTCGGCATGGGCGCTCCACTATCACGGCGATATCGCGAGTGAGAGTCCTGGCGGAGGAAGCAGTGTCCCGGGGCGGGGTGATGTTGGCGGTGTCCTTAGACATCTCCAACGCCTTCAACACCCTGCCCTGGAGTTGTATTCGGGAGGCACTGCGCTATCATCGAGAGCCTACCTACCTCCGCCGCGTCATTGGGGCTTATTTGACGGACCGGTGTGTCACCTATCTGGGACGTGATGGCAGACACCAGCACCCCATGTCGTGCGGCGTTCCGCAGGGCTCGGTCTTGGGCCCACCCCTGTGGAACATCGGTTACGACTGGGTACTGAGGGGCGAGCTCCCGCCGGGAGTGGACCTGACGTGTTACGCTGACGACACGCTGGTCACTGCCCGGGGGAGCTCGTACAGGGAGGCAGCGTTGCTGGCGACGGCCGCGGTCTCACAAGTGGTGAGCCACATACGGCGCCTTGGCCTGGAGGTAGCCCTCAACAAGTCGGAGGCCATAGCCTTTCATGGCCCCCGGCGGGCGCCGCCAGCGGGATCACACATAGTTGTTGGGGGGGCCCGTATCGCTGTCGAGTCCACCATGAAGTACCTGGGATTGGTTCTCGACAGCCGGTGGGATTTCGGCCCCCATTTCCGGCGGCTGGCGCCCAAGTTGTTGGGCGCGGCTGGGGCGCTGTCAACGCTGCTTCCCAATCTGGGGGACCCGAGCACCGCCTGCAGGCGGTTGTACGTGGGGATCGTGCGATCAATGGCCTTGTATGGGGCCCCGATCTGGGCGGCTGACCTGACGGCCGGCACCATCACTGTTCTGCGGAAGCCGCAGAGGGTGATGGCCGTCAGAGTCATCAGGGGCTATCGCACAATCTCCTACGAGGCGGCTTGCGTACTGGCCGGATCTCCGCCCTGGGACCTGGAGGCAAAAGTCCTCGCGTCACTGCACCGGTGGCGTGAGGAGGCGCGGGCGCGCGGCGAGTGACTGATGCAGCAGCACATTAAGCTGCGTCAGTCGCAGCTGCGTGAGGTTCTGGTGGCGGAATGGCGGAACAGGCTCTCACGCCCTTCCGCCGGCCTCGTCACTATCGAGGCCATCCGGCCAGTGCTCGAGCTGTGGCTCGGGAGAAGGCACGGCTCCTTGACATTTCGTGTGACGCAGGTCCTCTCGGGGCATGGCTGCTTCGGGAGGTTCTTGTGTCGCATAGGCAGGGAGCCGGACGCTCGGTGTCACCACTGCGTCGACTGTCGGGAGGACACGGCGCGGCATACGCTGGCAGAGTGTGCCGCTTGGGAGGAGCCGCGCCGTGCCCTCATCTCTGTGGTAGGCAGTGATCTCTCGCTGTCGGCTGTAGTTCGTGCTATGGTCGACGGCGAGGAGTCCTGGGACGCGGTGGTCTCCTTCTGCGAAACAGTTATCGCGCAGAAGGAGGCTGCGGAAAGGGAGAGGGAAATCTCAACCTCTCTCCCAGCCCGCAGCAGGCGCACCGGGCGTCGGAGGAGGGTATACGCTGCCCTCTTCCGGCCCCCCTAACTGGGTCTAGGGGCGGCGGAATTGGGGATGTCCGTCGCCCCCCATTCATTCGGCCCCGAGGTGGCGGCGCGTGGTGTTCCCGTGCGCCCCTCTTTGACGTCGTGGGGGGAGTCAAACACCTCACTCCCCCCGCTGACCCGAGGTGGCCCGCAGAGACGGGCTGGCACCAGCCGGGGATTACGGAAGTCGCATTAGTTCTCGCGATCTCCGGTTGGTGAGAGATGGAGCACCGGGGTGGTTTTAGTCAGTAAGAGTCTGACAGACCCCTCCGCCCGCCCCAGGGCGGAGGACATCCATGAGGATTTCCCCCCGTCACAAAAAAAAAAAAGGTCTTAACACGGACTTATATATTTTCCCTTTTAATTTGAGGGGCATCCGAGGGTCACATGTTGTTCCAGTGACCTGCCGCCATTTCATCCATCCTGAGTTGATCCGGTGCGTTACGTCTCGGTCTATATCGCCATCTCCCTGGACAAGCGACCCGAGATAGAAGTCGGAGCAAATCGGTATAGGCGTTCCGGTGAGAGCTATAGGTATCGGACTGGAGAGACCGCCGAAATCCTAGTTAATAATAGTAGGTACAATATTCAAAATTCTCTTACGTTAACGTTAATATCCGCCAAAACATTCCTGTTAGGCTGAGGAGCTCGTGGCTAAATAATAACAGCCGCACGGGTCGATCTTTAAGGTTAAGCAACGTTTGCTAAGGTTGGTCTGTGGATGGGTGACCATCTTAATATACCGAGTTTCCTCCGTGCCTCAGAAAGCACGTTAAGCCGTTGGTCCCGGCTGTCATTTGTTGATCTTTGGCAGTCGTTACGGATAGTCAGAAGCCAGTAAATCTGACTCCAGTCTTGCCAAGAAGTACCGTGTTACCCAGTTAATGGGTTGTGGAGGTCTGGTAGGCAGCCGCTCCACGTAAAACACTGGTATTCAGCTAAATCTGGTTTGACTGGAAGCCGACCCCAATATAGTTGGGAAAAGGCTAGGCAGATTCCTGCTAGGCCCTCAGGTAGAAATAATTTGATTTTACGGCGTTCATTCTTATCATGAGTATGATTGGCAAAGAGGTACCTAGTAGGCACCTATTTCAAATTACATTACAGCCCATTGTCTCGCAACAGATTACTAGGAACCCGTCTATTGTCTACGTTTCATAGATTTTCACGTATCTATTATATTTGAGTTTTGATGATAGAGTCTACGTTTTGGTAAAAGACACTAGAAGAACTGTTATTCTATTACTATACTATTCAAAGTTAGAGTGAACTGTGGCTTAGTGTAAATTTTCTAACGCACTCGATCGCGTTAACGTAAATGTTCGCTTATGTCAAATTGTATAGAAAAAAAAAAGGTTTTCCATTACTGTCACCAGGCGGCGCTTACCCAGTTTCAATACAAAAAGACGTTTACGCTAACGCAATCGAGAACGTTAAAAAACTCGCACTAAGGCCACATGCTCCTTCTGGGTAAGCTCGCTCCATCGTAGACTAAGTCTCTGTCATCTCTGACATAGACTAGAGACAAGAGCAAACCCATCACAAATTAAATATAAAAATATCGATTGCGATTATCGGTTACTAAACCTACATGCCAAATTTCAGCTTTGTACGAACAGTAGGTTTGGCTGTTCGTTGTCTGTCAGTCAGTCACACAGTAATGGAAGTATTTATATACTGTACTAGTTGACTCACGCAACTTCGTCTGCGTCACAATTTTCATTACTGCTCCGCTCCTATTGGTATTAGCGTGATGATATATATATGTTGCCTTCCTCGATTAATGGGCTATCTAACACTGAAATAATTTTTCAAATCGGACCAGTAGTTCCTGAAATTAGCGCGTTCAAGTAAACAAACAAACTATTCAGCTTTATATATTAGTATAGATATATAATACGAGTATATTAGTATAGATTGATGATCACGTGATATTAAGACAGCGTTTGTCAGTCCCATATATAGTTATTTTGACAATCAGGGTGCCAGTTCCACTAATATTTAAGCAACGTTTACATTCGCGAATCAGTCGCAAACTGTCAAGGATGTTTGTAGTTCGCGACTGACATACGAATGTGAAAGTTGGTCAATTATCAGGTTGTCAGGATTGAAGCTATAAAAGTGCTGGTAGAACTGTTACTTGTAAGACTGAAAGCTGACCCCAACGTAGTTAGGAAAATAGAGTAGAATTTTCTTTAATGAAGTAACACAACTCCACTGTTAGTAAAACTTAAGACTATGTTAGTAAACACTGACAACAACAAAACAAAAAAAAACAGGCCAAGTGCGAGTCGGATTGCACACGCCTTCGTGTGCAAGTCCGACTCGCACTTGGCCTGTTTTTTTTTTAAATTAAGGTTTATGCTACGGAACCCTTGTTCCGTAGCATAAACCTTAATTTAAAACAGTGGAGGCTTAGTTATAGGGCTCCGTTGATTACCCTTCAGGTAAGGAACCCTAAAAATGCTATATGTAGGCCTGACGGAAACTGCTTTGGAGAGATTTTTTATTTGTAATGGGTTTGCTCTTGACTCTAGTCTATGTCAGAGATGACAGAGACAAAGTCTACGATGGAGCGAGCCGACCCAGAAGGAGCCTGTTCACTCTAACTTTGAAGAGATCAGGGTTGTAAGCTTTTGGAAACACAGACGCAGGCAGAGAGTTCCACTCCTTTGCTGTGCGCATTATAAAAGACGTTTGAAAACGCTCAGTGCGAATTGGTGGAATAGCCACAAGGTAGGGATGGTAAGATGCAGTGCGTCTGGATGTCCGATGGTAGATGGGGGCCGGTGGGATGAGGTCGTGGAGTTCTTGGGCACACTCACCGAAGTACAAGCTGTAGAAGATTTTTACAACCAACTTAAATTCTGTTTTTATTTAATCCTGGAGACTAAATGGACAAGTACAAATGGCAAACTGACATAGATTACAGTTAGCATTTATATCAGTTTTGACTTTTGCACTTATCAATTTGGTCTCCGGGATTAAAAAACAGACTATAGGTTTGTTGTAAAAATCCCTCCAAAGCAGTTCTCGTCAGGCCTTGCAAAATTAAAAGACAATAGCCGCCTTCCCACATGTGGGACAGCGGGGCCTGACGGGTTAGGCTCAAGTCAAACCGAGATGGCAGCGAAGCGGCGAGCAGTTTCAGTGTCATATAATTTTAAACTTAATCCTCATCACAGTAACACATAGTATCGCTTGATCGCTTGAGAAACTTGAAAAGGTCGCGCGGCCGCCCGCGGCGCCGCGAGCTTTCCGACGACTCCCGCGATAATATGTGTTATAGTGACGAAGATAAAGTTTAAAATTATATGACACCGAAACTGCTCGCCGCTTCGCTGCCATCTCGGTGTGACTTGACCCTTAAGAGTCGTTTAAAAGTCGTATCTGACGAATGGCAAGTCCCACCCATTTTACAAAACCCATTATGCTAAACATATAAATTATAATTTAAATAGTAAATCCTTATCTGACCGGATGTAGCAAGTGTGAACAGATCAATTTCAAATAGTCAATGAAAACCGATGACTTGTCAAAAAACGAAAACAATAGAGCATAGACAATCGCGCCAAAATTACCAAACAAACGCTCTATGGTTGGCCGTGATATTATCGGTGGGGTATCGGGTAAGCGTGAGAGGATCATAATAAAGGGTTCTGTATATTTGAATCACGTGAGGTGACCGTGGCTAAATAATAACAGCTGCGCTGGTCGATCTTCAAGGATATAACGCTTGCCGAGGTCAATCTGTGGATGTTTGATCTTAGGGTAGCCCGCGAAATTCAAATATTTTTATGTTTTTTGCAATTTGCCGGTCAGTGTGAAGCTGTATGTGGACCAAATACGATCCGCGACCGTAACGCGTATTTATCTAAAGAATTATAACCATTTTAATCATCAATATAGCCCTCTAAGTTCATGTAGCTCGAAAGAATGAATATTTCAGAAATAATCATTCTGTTTTTCGTAATTTCGCGGGCTACCCTGGAGCATTCACCTTAACATACCCAGACTCTTTCCGTGCCTCAAAAACCACGTTAGGCCGTTGATCCCGGCTGTCATTTATTGATTATTGACAGTCGTTAAGGTGGTCAGTGGCCTGAAAATCTGGCAGCAGTGTTACCAAGAAGTACCTACCCAGTTAGTATTTTTACGAATTTATATAGGTAGGTATCAGGCAGTCGCTCCATGTAAAACATCAGTTATTGTTCTTAAGGTGGATGCGCCAGGGTAGCCCGCGAAATTCAAGCCCTGTAGAATGACTTTTTCATGAAATATCCATTCTATAGGGCTTCATGAACTTGATGATTAAAATGGCTATAATTCTTTAGATGAATACGCGTTACGGCCGCGAATCGTATTTTGTTCAACATACAGCTTCACACTGATCGGCAAAGTGCAAAAAAACATAAAAATATTTTAATTTCGCAACCACCTTAAGTTTCCTTTTATTTGTATGTGCTACATTGTGCGTATTAGTTTGTGCCAAATAATTTTATTTCTTTCTTTCTTTTCAGTACTCAGCTACAACTGACAAGACTGGAACCCGCCCCCAATTCAGTTGCGAAAAGACTAGGCAGGTCGACAGTGCTAAAAAGAATTAAAGAAAAAAATAATGTAAGGCTCCCTAGATTATTTTTTCTTAATTTTTTATTTAACCTTTCTAACTTACTAGACTCAAATAACTAGAAGGATCTCCTAAACAACACATTAAATAATAAAGTGGATAGGAAAGTGACAGTACAATATGTAAATAACATCATTTAGTGTATCGCTGCGTCATTCAACCAATTTGTTGCGCGGCCATCTTGTGTGGATTGTTGCACAGCGGTGCTGTGAAGTTGACTCAGTGCTACATTTTTTTTTTTTTGGCGCCACGATTATGATTATTTGTGAAATAGTAGGCGATTTTTATTATTTATCAAATAAGATTTTCGCTAATCATAATAGCCTCACGGGTCGATCTTCCAAGTTATTCCCAGGTCGGTCGGTGGATGGGTGACCAACTAACTATCCTAACATATGGAGATGCCGCCGTGCCTCGGAAAGAACGTTAAGCCGTTGGTTCCCGGCCGTTACACGTAGTCAGATGTCAGAAAATCTCGCGGGTATCGTGTGTAGGGTTGCCAGGTTTCAAACTGAAAAGCCGGACAGACCAGCCAGTTTAGCCGGACATTTGGGTGAAAAGGCCGGACACCCTTAATTTTTTAGTCTTTCTACCTATAACACGACAATTTTTTAAAATGTAAAACAAGGTTTTTGTCATCATTTACCATAAAGTTTACCTAAAATTCAAATGGAACAACAATAAGCTTGAATGAATCAGTCTTCTTATTATTAATTATTCAATAATCGTAACTGTATTTATTTCTGTAAAGCAAGCGAAACAAGGTGAGGTAGGCGGAGAGGAAATCAATACATGACAAAATGCGAAAAAGCTCAAATTCAAAAAGCCGGACAGGCCGGACACCTAATTTGGCCGGATACACAACCAAAAGGCTAACTATGTCCGGCTTTATCCGGACGCTTGGCAACGCCAATAGTGTCTATATCCTTGCCCTGTGCGATAAGACCGCCCATTGTACACTAGTTTTTACAAGCGTTTTTCCTGTGCTTGTTATGAGGTGTACAATAAAGTATATAAAAATATATGTCACCAGGTGAACGCAGATGCCGTAAGATCAAACACCAACATCACGTGAAAACAAAACATCGCAAACAAACATAAAAATAAATAGGATATAGATATAGGAGCGGAGCAGACGAGTTGCGCGGGTCAACTAGTTCATAAATAAAAGTGGGGTTCATAAACATGAAATAAGCGAATACTAATCGCTGTAAAACATATATTGTTTACAAACTACCAGAAATATAACAAAAACAGCTTCGTCGTCTTTATTTTTATTTATTTATTATTAATTGTCAAGTAACATAGACTCATTATTATTAATTGTCAAGTAACATAGACTCATTATTAGCACAAAATTATTTTACAAAGAACAACACAAAACAATTAAATTAAAATATTTATACATATACCTTATTATTATTAGTCAAAACAATAATTATAGTTTCCTAAGAGGCACTGGAACTGCTGTGGCACATGTCTGCCACAGCAATGCCGAACATGAGGGCAGTCTAGCCTGTTGGCGATCATTGCAAACACAAACAAAACTACTACAAAAATAAATTATAGAAGTTCGTAAATACCACCTCAACAGCTATACTGCGCACATACGATATTACTACTATAGCGGTATAGGTACGTACATCTTTCTTACATTCATATTATAGTAAAAAATAACAATAACGGTACATGGTGGACATCCCACCCACACGCAAAAACGTTTTGGGAACATATTCATAATATGTACAGCTAAGGAGTGGAATTCCCTGCCGGAGTCTCTGTTAGCCGAAAGCTACAACCTGGGAGTCTTTAAGTCAAGAGTGAATAGGTTACTTCTAGGCAAGCGTGCTCCATCTTCGACCACATCATCGCTTACCATCAGGTGAGATAGTGGTCAAACGCGTGCCTATCAATAGTAAAAAAATAAATAAATACAATGTTTACATAATACCAAAGGGTTTTCAGTGATTTTTCCATTATACCTACTTATACATCAAGAACTTGCGGCCGGGCAACAGCAGGCTCTCGGATGTCTCTACTCTGCATATTGATACCGAGATCCTCATGTCTTGACCATAGCCTTCGTTTTAATTTATTCACATAAAAAGTATGCCACAACTCCCTATTACTTCTTACTACGACTATAAAATTTGACATTAGTACGGGATGGAAATACAGCACAAAAACAGCGAATGCGCTTATCTCTGACAAATACATAATTGTTAAAAGATTAGGAAAAAATGAGAAGTCACTTATAATAAATATTAAAATGGCGATGTACATACGACGACGCTTGTTACTATCGGTAGGTGAGCTTGAGTCGGAACTGCGACGTAGTAAACATACAATAATTATAATAAAAAGCAAATTGTTTAGTATGAATGGTAACAAAATCAGGCCCCTTAAAACATCCAATGATGAAATAAAACTAAGAATGAGAGTTGTTACTAAAGGCACTATCCAACCGAAGACACTACTTACTAAATATCTTCTCTGCATATACCCATTTAATACTTTAACAAAGTCCACGTAAAACATATGGCTTATAATAACCAACCAATGACCTCTCACTGACATTAAATAATAAGATATAACATACAAAGTTTCATTATAAATCGGAGGTTTTGGTATGTCATGAATGCTATCGAGAAAATCGAAAATATCAAAAAACAAACATAATAAAAATTGTGCCAATATCAGGTTGAGGCACACGTAATTCCTGTAATTGCGAAACTTCTTAATAATACACCATGATGTCACTCCGTATATCAATGCAGGTATTATCACCACATAAATAAGGCAACCTAAAGTAAAAAGAACTGTTTCTTCTTCCATTTTCAAAATCACTCACTGGCGCACTTTTGTTTTATGCAAATATTTGTGAACAGCTTGACACTTAACACAGCGCTGACGTTTATACAGATGTTGCCTCCAGAACAACCTGTCGACGGGATTAGTTTTAAGTTGTATCCAAAACGTTTTAAATAAATTATTGTAACTATCTCATTGGTTCCGCGGTGTTGAGAGACTGCTCAGCCGAGAGGACGGGCAGTGTTATTGGGTGTTTCTTCTTCGTAGTTCCTGCGCCTTACCACTTTTAGTACACGACGAAATATTGACACGTTGCACTACCGGGACCTTAATACAGTTGTTGCTTCGATAACAGTCGATGGGGCTATAGTTATTTATATTCGAACAAGCAGTATTACATAGCTTAGTTTTCGTTCCAGATTTTCCTGTTTGTCAATATGATAAACAGGAAAATCTGGAATTCGCTATGGTAAAATACGTCTCGCCAAAGGGAATTAAGTTCAGGCAACTTAATTTTAATTATTTATGCGCTTCGAACAACGGTACAGTTTATTTTGTTACCTTATATTTATTGTAAGTAGTACACAAACAAGGATAACACAAACAATAAGTAGGTGTCTGAGGCAGGATGTGCAGAGAACTATAAGGCAAGAAATAAGCTACCTCACCATTCTCTCCACATTGTGCCTCAGAATAAGGGTGTAAGGACTCTCCATCGCTGATTTCAGGAAGCTATTGTCACTGACTCGCGTCCTACGCATCAGTGATGCGACTTCTTTGCGAATTACTTACTGCATGGATACCGCCATTTCGGTTCTGAGCATCATGAGGTTCATGCATTACAAAACGGGGCAGTTTCAACAGCATCCTAAAGACGTAATTAAATTGGACGCGATTGGTTATTAGTTGACCTATACACACGCCGCGTACACACTCCTTACAAAACTTCTTAAACCGGATGATTTCGACTTGGTCCGCAACGAGAATCTACGGGCCAATATGATGCCTCGTGTTAACACACATATCTAATTGTGGAACATAAAAATAAACAGTAACGGATAGATCATATCAAACCAAACCAACAAGATCAAACGGTTTATAGGAGGTCGTCATTTATACAACAAGGAAGATTTAATAGCTCTGCAGGAGACATGGATTCTTCCTCATGATCTAGACTTATCACTACATCACTACATATTATAAAACAAAGTCTCCCGCCGCGTCTGTCTATCTGTTCACGATAAACTCAAAAACTGCTACACCGGTTTTCATGCTGTTTTCACCAATGGATAGAGTGGATCTCGAGGAATGATTAAGTATGTAATTTGTCTAGAAAAAAAAATAACAATCCTTAAAAAAATTGCAGCACGGCCGAAGTGCTAGTTACAGATATGGTTTTAGACTTATGTATAATAGGCTAGGTTCCACCAAAAATAAATTGCAAGTCTATTTAGTCCATCAATTAGAATATTAAAATATAATTTGACATGTATTTTTTGTTTTTGTAAATCAATGAATATTGACAAAGATAAAACGCATCAAAACTCGGGAGTGGGGGCTTGTGACGTCAGAAAGCACTAAAAATTATACCACGGCGTGACGTATTGAGAATTTTAAAAGCGTCGTATCTTCGGCAATTTTGGTTTACGTAAAAAAAAAAAAAAATGGTCAATATTTTTTTTTTGATAATCTAATGGCGGACTAATTAGTTTTATCAGTGGACAACCCTATTCAATATAATCTAATTAAGGTACCTACCTGAGGTATTGTGTTCGTGTAACGTATACGTGCATAGGTTATAGTGATAAGTAAATAAATAAGCTAGATCAAAAAAAAAACTAATATTCGACTCCACATCACGCCCTGCGATCACCATATTGAAATTGGAACGCTCAGCCATATAGACAATGACGATGGTATCGATGGTCGTTTAGCATACTACATCGTTTAGTTTGGCAAAGGTATCGGTCATACGGCCGAGAGCCTTTTTTGTTAAACAATTAATAATAATTGTATGCTGTTATGGAACTATGGAACGGCTGTTTTTTTTAATGGCGCCCTGAAATATATGGGTGTGCTTCCGTTAGTTGGGTTATTTTGATTATTTTAAGTGGCATTGGGCCAGACTAGTAGACTAGACTGTATATAGGGTTGCCATCTTTTTTTGCGCAAATAAAGTAAATTGTTCATGAAAAGTAGTAAAAAAAACGTACATTGTGCCAAAATTAAGTCATCATCTGCCTAGCCTTTTCCCAACTATATTGGGGTCGGCTTCCAGTCAAGCCGGATTTAGCTGAATACCAGTATTTTACGAGGAGCGGCTGCCTACCAGACCTCCACAACCCATTAACTGGGTAACACGGTACTTCGTGGCAAGACTGGAGTCAGATTTACTGGCTTCTGACTATCCGTAACGACTGCCAAAGATCTAAAAATGACAGCCGGGACCAACGGCTTAACGTGCTTTCCGAGGCACGGAATAAACTCGGTATATTAAGATGGTCACCCATCCACAGACCAACCTTGACAAGCGTTGCTTACCTTGAAGTAAGCAACGCTTTTAAGTATGATTTATTTTACTACATTATTTTGAAAAACATGTTTTTCGGTACTTTTAGCAACTTTTAACAAATAATTCATTAATTATTTTCATTTTTAGGGTTCCGCACCCAAAGGGTAACCAAAGGAACCCTATTACTAAGCCTCCGCTGTCCGTCCGTCCATCTGTCTATCAGTCAACGGGCTGTATCTCAAGAACCGTAATAGGTAGACAGTTGAAATTCACAGTGTGTATTTCAATTGCCGCTATAACAACAAATAATGAAAATTAAAAACAAAAACTGAAAAAGCAAAACCTTTAGTAAGTACCTACTACGTCTCTGATCGTGTGGTTCTGTTTTATTTTATTTTACAGTTTTAGGAAAACTTAGGTACCAAGAAAAATAAGGCCAATTAAAAGTATTCATTGACGCAAAAATACTTACAACCAACCTTTTTTTGCAATAATGTGAAATGAATTCCTGAGAAGCCAAATGATGCGAAATAAAGTATCTTCGCGTACTTTATTGTACTCATAAAGTATAGAGTACAAATTACCCGAAATAACGTACAATACTTTATAATAAAGTACGGGTGGCAACCCTAACTGTATACCTAGTCACTTACGGCGAGTGTTTTATCCCTACACTAGAAAGTTTTAAGTAGAATAGAATAAAATACTCTTTACTATGTACACTATTTAAGTTACAGACACAATACATGAGGAAAATATGAATAAAATACTCTATATTATGTACACCATATTATAAGTTACAGAAAAAATAGATGAGGAAAATATGTCATAGGGTGACACAATGGACAGACTTCGCTAGAAGCGATCTTTTCAAGACGACCTTTGGATGGATTTTAAAGAGAAAAAGGAAAGACAGTTCCGTGGGTTTAGGTGTGCTATTTAAACATAAGATAGAGGAGGAGCTCGTGGCTACAGAATAACAGCCACACGGGTCGATCTTTAAGGTTAAAAAATTAAAATTAAATAAAACTTTATTTCAGACTATACAAAGCAAAGCAAAGCTTGCCAAGGTTGGTCTGTGGATGGGTGATAATCTTAACATACCGAGTTTCCTCCGTGCCTCGGAAAGCACTTTAAGCTGTTGGCCCCGGCTGTCATTTGTAGAACTTTGGCAGTCATTACGGATTGTCAGAAACCAGTCAATCTGACTCCAGTCTTGCCAAGAAATACCGTGTTACCCATTTCAGCTGGATCCGGCTTGACTGGAAGCCAACCCCAATATAGTTAGTTGGGAAAAGGCTAGGCAGATGATTTAAACATAAGATAAATATACAACGTTGATACGACAGAGGGGCTTTCCTTGAAACTGCCTATACTAGGTACCATTTTCAAGCTCTGTACCAAAAATAAATTAATTAGGAGCAGTAGTTTAGTCGCAAATGATTTTTAAAGTTTTTGCACGGTTTGAACACGATGTATCTTTTCTAACAGCTGAATATCGTCTAAGCATAGGTCATGCACCTTACAACGATGAATCTACGATGCGTTGTTGCCGCTCTGACGCATGTCGAAGGACATTCACTAAAAATTGGCAATGCAAACAAGGAAGCAATCAATACACACACACTTGCACTTTCACTACGAAAGCGACGAACGTAGCGCATTTGAATGAAACAGAACTAGGTCAGTTAGTTGCATCCTTGTTTTTTTGCGATCGGTAAGTGGGGCCTGCTCAGTGACGCCGACGCTGTCGTTTCGGAACGTAGGGTTTGTGGAATTCGCGCGCAAAGAATTGTGATTTTATTTTGTTATTGTGAGAGGACACGTAACTTGGGATTATTATTATTTAGTATCTATTTGTGTTTTTTTTTGTGATTGACTGTTTTTTATGGTGATAGGACACGTAACTTGGGATTATTATTATTTAGTATTAGTATCTCCGGACCTCACTCCCATGGATTTCTTTTTGTGGGGGTACATTAAGGGTGAAGTGTATGCCTCAGAGGTAAATACAATTGATGAGTTAAAAAATAGGATTATTTTAGCATTTCACAAATTAAAGTGCTTAGCGACGGACAGTGATCTAATTAGAAAAATAAATAACAATATTCTCCGTCGGTATAATTTGTGCATCAATGTAAATGGAGGACACATCGAAAATTTTAAAATTTTGTGTGTTTGTTTTTGTGCGCGTACTTCGAAACGTTACCTAACATAAAAGCCAGTGCGAGCGGAGGCCTAAGTCGCCGGCCGCCACCCCGGCCCGGCCCCCACCGAGCACACGAGATACCGCACACCGCGCTCCGGCGCGCGCGCGACGTTGCCGCTTTGTTACCTAGCGGTATCTAAGGTCAGTGTCTTTTTTTTACAAAGGGTGGTTGCGTTTTATTCGGATTTGCAAGCTATTTAAAAAAAAAAAAAAAAAAAAAGTCAATATAATAATATAATATAATATTCCACACAACTATCACACAACGCCATCTAGTCCCAAGCTAAGCAGAGCTTGTGTTATGGGTACTAGACAACTGATAAACATACTTGTATATTTCTAAATACATACATATTATAGATAAACTACACCCAGACACAGAACAAATGATCATGCTCATCACACAAACATTTGTCCTGGGTGGGAATCGAACCCACAACCTCTGGCATAGCAGTCAGGGTCACTAACCACTAGACCAACAGGCCAGTCACATTTAGTTTGTTTGAAAAAAATATTTTCTCATTTATGGTGCTTTTTGTTTTTGTACCGTATCGAATTAATACTGTACACGTATAGTATACGTAGTTTAATTTAATGCCCCTCTGTCGTATCAACTCTGTATACTGTAATAATTTTGAAACAAAAGCAGGGAACTCGAGTTAAAACGATTAGAGAGTGAGGTAGTGTTTTTGACCAAAAATTTTAAAAGTGGACCTAGATTGAGCATGCCTTACCGGCACGGGCAAGGTATTCCATAACTGCACCACCAACAGTAAAAGATTTGTCATAAAAACTGCTGGAATCGGCATCTATAGTCTCAAGTTTAGATAGTGGTCAAACGCGTGCCTATCAATAGTAAAAAAAAAATACATAAGCAAGTGAAGTTTAAATAAAGTTAAACAATCTTGATGTGCGTGTTTTTTTTTTATTTAAAAACTCAGTTTTATTATAAAATACGACTCGAAAAGTCGTATTTTATAATTAAACTGAGTCCCCCGAAGCGATGACGCTTGGCCCAAAGAATCGTACCGATATTAAATTCATAGGATCAATACGTATTTATTTTTTCACTTTTAAAAGTTTTTTTTTTTGCGGGAATTTTAAAATTTTTATTTCTTGCTTTTTTAAATTTATTTACCGAATAACTTCTACTACGAAACCTATGATCTCATCATCTTCCTTCCCTTACCCCATGTTACTTGGGGTCGGCGCAACACGTTTTTACTTCCACTTTGTTCTATCAGCCGTCAATCTATCGCTAACTCCCTTTTCTTTCATATTGCTTCTCACTCAATCGACCCATTCACATATGATCTACACTCACCTGAACGGCTCTACATCCTACAACGTATACCAAAATATCATATCGGTAGAACGAGTGAAAGTAGCTTTGCAACTCTCACCGATGTATTCACTCATTTCTCTTTTCTGCTTCATTATCAGACCCTGATCATTGCGATCATTGAACCTATTCACTGCGACCGTTTAAATGAATACGTCTTTATCTTTTGCCGCTATAATAACAACTAGATTCCGTACCATAAAAACTAAGGTTTATGGTACGGAACCCTTCGAGTGCGAGTCCGACTCGAACTTGGCTGATTTTTGTGTTTTCCCTAAGGTCGGTTTTAAAAGAAACGGAACCCCTATAGGATCACTCGGGTGTCTGTCCGTCCATCACAGCCAATTTTCTCCGCATCTACTGAACCGATTCTGTTGTTTGGGCCACATATGAACTTCTGTGATCCAAACACGGACGCCTTAGGCATTTTGAGTGATCATTTTTGGGGAGACAAACTAGAAAATTAAAAAAGATTTCCGCTTGATAACAAATGAAAAGGCGTACTGTGAGGGTTTTAATTTTTTTTTTTTTCGATATTTTTAATAAAAAGTTTTGAAGTTATTCAAGAAATTACTGAACTGAAGTTATGGTTTTAACCCCCCCGACCCAAAAAGAGGGGTGTTATAAGTTTGACCGCTATGTGTGTCTGTGTGTTTGTCTGTGGCACCGTAGCTCTTAAACGGGTGAACCTTTTGGTTGCGGTTTTTTTTTTATTTGAAAGCAGGTTTTCTACCGATAGTTCTTAGACAAGTTTTATCAAACAAAATCGGTTGAGCCGTTTGAAGATCATCAGCATTTTTCAAGTTGATAAAGGCATTTAACCAGCTTTTACGGGTCTGATTGATGCGAAATTTGGTATTCAGTTACTTCAATGACATAGCATAAACATGGTTATATTGATCTGATGCTAAATCATAACCTGAGATCTGCAGAATACCCAAGTCCTCACTAAGTTATAGCAGAAGTATCGTGTTTGAACTTTGAACTCACTGGAATGGTTTTAACGAACAGATTATGTTTAGATCAGTAACCTCAACCTGATGCAGAAGCATGTCTTGAAATCTGTAGGATACCTAACTCCTCACTTACTTACAGCAGACCTTCCGTTTTCGTATTCATTTAAACGGTCGCAATGAATAGGTTCAATGATCGCAATGATCAGGGTCTGATAATGAAGCAGAAAAGAGAAATGAGTGAATACATCGGTGAGAGATGCGAAGTTACTTTCACTCGTTCTACCGATATGATTATTTTGGTATACGTTGTAGGATGTAGTGCCGTTCAGGTGAGTGTAGATCATATGTGGATGGATGGCTTGTGTGAAAAGCAATATGAAAGAAAAGGGAGTTAGTGATAAATTGATGGCTGATAGAACAAAGTGGAATTAAAAACGTGTTGCGCCGACCCCAAGTAACATGGGGTAAGTAAGGGAAGGAAGATGATGAGGGTTTCGTAGTAGTAGTTATTCGGTAAATCTACTATATAAAAATAAGTCGGGTTTTCCTTCCTGACGCTATAACTCCAGAACGCACGAACCGATTTCCACGGTTTTGCATTCGTTGGAAAGGTCTCGGGCTCCGTGAGGTTTATAGCAAAGAAAATTCAGGAGTAGGGTAGGTAGGGTAGGTAGGGTAGGTAGGGTAGGTAGGGTAGGTAGGGTAGGTAGGGTAGGTAGGGTAGGTAGGGTAGGTAGGGTAGGTAGGGTAGGTAGGGTAGGTAGGGTAGGTAGGGTAGGTAGGGTAGGTAGGGTAGGTAGGGTAGGTAGGGTAGGTAGGGTAGGTAGGGTAGGTAGGGTAGGTAGGGTAGGTAGGGTAGGTAGGGTAGGTAGGGTAGGTAGGGTAGGTAGGGTAGGTAGGGTAGGTAGGGTAGGTAGGGTAGGTAGGGTAGGTAGGGTAGGTAGGGTAGGTAGGGTAGGTAGGGTAGGTAGGGTAGGTAGGGTAGGTAGGGTAGGTAGGGTAGGTAGGGTAGGTAGGGTAGGTAGGGTAGGTAGGGTAGGTAGGGTAGGTAGGGTAGGTAGGGTAGGTAGGGTAGGTAGGGTAGGTAGGGTAGGTAGGGTAGGTAGGGTAGGTAGGGTAGGTAGGGTAGGTAGGGTAGGTAGGGTAGGTAGGGTAGGTAGGGTAGGTAGGGTAGGTAGGGTAGGTAGGGTAGGTAGGGTAGGTAGGGTAGGTAGGGTAGGTAGGGTAGGTAGGGTAGGTAGGGTAGGTAGGGTAGGTAGGGTAGGTAGGGTAGGTAGGGTAGGTAGGGTAGGTAGGGTAGGTAGGGTAGGTAGGGTAGGTAGGGTAGGTAGGGTAGGTAGGGTAGGTAGGGTAGGTAGGGTAGGTAGGGTAGGTAGGGTAGGTAGGGTAGGTAGGGTAGGTAGGGTAGGTAGGGTAGGTAGGGTGGGTTAGGGTAGGGTTTTTTTTTTTTTTTTTTTTTCTATTGATAGGCACGCGTTTGACCACTATCTCACCAGCCTGATGGTAAGCGAGGATGTGGTCGAAGATGGAGCACGCTTGCCTAGAAATAACCTATTCACTCTTGATTTAAAGACTCCCAGGTTGTAGCTATCAGGAAACACAGACTCCGGCAGGGAATTCCACTCCTTAGCTGTACGCACTATGAATGTGTTCCCAAAACGTTTTGTGCGTATGGGTGGGATGTCCACCATGTACCGGTGGCGCATCGCCGTTCGTCTTGTGGTCCGATGATGGAACGGGCTTGGCGGAATTAAATTATGCAATTCCGTCGCACATTCCCCAAAATGCAACCGGTAAAAAACCGACAGGCTAGCAACTCGTCGTCGATGTTCAAGACTTTGGAGCTTCGACGCGACGAGCCTCTCATTGCCGATGATCCTCTTGGCTCGTTTCTCAGTTGACTCAAGGGCATCAAGCTGGTATTTGGCAGATCCGTCCCAAAGATGAGCATAATTCCATACATGATCGAACTTGCGCTTGATAGAGTTTGAGCAGCTGTTCCGGCGTGAAGTACCGTCTCACCTTTGCCAGAATCCCCAACTTCTTTGCAGCCACTTGAGCTTTTGCCTCTATGTAAGGGCCAAAATTGAGAGTAGATGTTAATGTAACCCCAAGAAGCTCAAGATGGTCGGTTATCGGCACGGTTTCACCGCGGAAAGATGGAGCTGGGCGGAATTGGCTCCTTTTGGCGGAAAAAAGACACGCTTGGGTCTTAGCAGCATTGAACTTGACCAGATTGGCATCGCCCCATTCAGAGACAGCCTGTAAGGACACGTTCAAGCGCTCAACCATTGCCTCCCGGAGGAGAGACCGGATCTGCGACCCACCAGCTCGTGCGTCGGACACGTATCTCTCAGCAACAGTGCTGTCGTCTGCATACCCAAAGGTACCGGGTTTAAGCAGATCATTAATATGCAGCAAGAATAGTGTTGCCGAAAGCACCCACCCCTGAGGAACCCCGGCATTAATATCCAGCAGCCATCTATGACCACTCGGATAGACCGATCCCTCAGGAAATCTGCGATCCAATCACACAAACCGGCGGGCAGACCGAAGGAAGGAAGCTTACTAATAAGGCTATCGTGTCAGACCCTGTCGAAGGCCTTCGAGATGTCAAGGGAGACCGCCAGTGCCTCCCCGTGCTTCTCTATGGCCTCACTCCAGATGTGAATGGCATACGCTAGAAGATCCCCAGTTGACCGATTTCAGCGAAACCCGTACTGCCGGTCACTAAGGATATCATTCGCTTCTAGGTACGCCAGAAGCTTATGATTCAGTACGCGTTCCATAGTCTTACAGAGTATGGACGTTACCGAGATGGGTCTATAATTCGACGGGTCAGCTCGACTACCCTTCTTGGGCACGGGCTGCACGTTAGCTTGCTTCCAAGCCTTCGGCACTTTTCCAGTCTCGAACGAAAGGCGAAATAGGCGTGTCAAGATAGGAGACAGCTCAGACACACAAGTCTTCAGAACAATTGCCGGTATCCCGTCGGGACCACTAGCCTTGTTCACGTCTAGGTTACGCAGTACCCTGCGGACGTCCTTCTGATGAATGCGAATGTTCGACGTACTCGACTCGCATTCACCAGGAGAGGCGGAGGGCGTTGCGCCACCAGGATCCAGACGTGAAGATTCCGCAAACAAAGAAGCAAACAAGTTCGCTTTCTCCTCAGCGGAGTGGGCCAGCGTCCCGTCGGGTCTCAGCAGTGGTGGTAGTGAGGGGCGGCAGAAGTTCGATTCGACCGACTTAGCCAGGGACCAAAAAGCCTTACTACCTGCCGGGTATGAAGCAAGTTTGTTCCCTATTCGGCTAATGTGGTCAAACCGAGCCCTCCGCAATACCTTCTTGCAGGACTTAGCAGCCCTGTTGAAGGCTCTCTTCTTCTGACTCACGTCATTTGCTTTGCGCGTACGAGCGTCGACCCATGCTAGGTACGCCGCGTGCTTAAGCGCATCAGCGCGATTGCACTCGGCACCAAACCAAGGACGAGCTTCGCCAGATATTGCCATGTTAGAGAACGGAATGTAGTACTCCATTCCCCTCCGCAACACATCCGTCACGGCGTCCGCGCACGACGTAGCATCAGTGGAATAAAAGCAAGTAGGCTGCCAAGGGTAACATGCGAAGAAAGATCGCATGCCATCCCAATCTGCTGACTTGTATCGCCATACCCGCCGGGTGCCTCTTGGGCTAGGATCGGGCGGAGAGTAGACAGACACAGACTTCACCAGACAGTGGTCGGAACTACCCAGTGGTGATGAAATCGACACCGAATAGCGGTCTGGATCTGTTGTCAGCAAAAGGTCCAAGCAATTGGCAGTGTGCGAATCAACATCCGGCACCCTCGTTGCCCCCTGGACCAGCTGGGTAAGGGTAAGATTTAACGCAAGCGCTAGCTTTCGCGTCTCTCGTCCAGCATGGTCTGTGCACTGGTATGGGAAGAGCCACTCCTGATGGTGGGCATTGAAGTCCCCCAGTAACACCAATTGGGCAGAAGGGTACCGCTGCTGAGCCGCATCCGCCGCCTCACTCAGGTGCTGTGTAAGCCCAGTTGTCTCCAAATCACCGCTGTGCGAACGGTAGACGCATGCGTAGACAATTTTGTCTAGACCTGTGTCCACTATAGCCCACAGCGTTGAGAACCTAGAGTCTTCAAGGTAGCGGAGACGCCGATAGCAGATGTCGTCCCGGGCGTACATGCATACGCCAGCGCGGGGTCTGAAGCGGTGCTCCAGGGTAAACCCTGGGTAAGACAGGTATGACACGTCCGACGGACATCCGATCTGCGTCTCCGACAGGAACAAGAGCGCTGGTTTCTCGGTCTCAAGGTGGTGATGGACTGCGGCGAGATTTGAGTGCAGACCTCGTATATTAGAGAGGTGCACTTTATGCGAAAGGACGTGCTGCCGCTGTACAGCTTTACTCTTTTTATTCCTGTTCATAAAAGTGATGGAGGTTGAGGAGAAGGAAGTGAAATGAGGTTCCAAGCTGCTTACCTTCAGGCACGCCCTGACAGGACGACATCTTTGGGGGACTAGTCTGGAGACTGCGGGGACGCCCGAGCCCCCCCGGGAATGTCCATCGGGCCCTTACATCTGGTCGCCAACCAGCACGATGGTGCATTCCGGGATTTTTCGTCAGATGGCGGGGCAGCCTTTCATGTGTGGCTAGCACACTATTTGGGCCCCCAACTATCTGCGATCGGCCAGCGGCGCACCGTGCCTCGGATCCCGCTACCCTCCAAGACTAGTCTCCCGATACGCCCATGCCAGGGCTAGCCTGGCTGGTCTGCCTGCATTGGAACAACTATTTCGACCCAACTCCTCTGAATTGGCTACACAGAGCATCGTCCCGGAACACAGCTAAGCCGCTTGGCGGTACGTCTTTGCCCAGTGGGTGGTCACAAGCCATCGGCCGAAGCCTACCACCAGTTAGTGTCACCTGATTAGCACCACCCGGGGACCACGTGTAGGGTCTAACATTGGGTATTCTCCTACGGACGCCGGTGACTCGGTCCCCAATTTAATATCCCGAATTTAATATCGGTACGATTCTTTGGGCCAAGCGTCATCGCTTCGGGGGACTCACTTTAATTATAAATACGACTTTTTGATTCATGTTTTATAATTAAACTGAGTTTTTAAATAAAAAAAAAAAACACTCATCAAGATTGTTTAACTTAATTTAAACTTACACTTGCTTATGTATTTTTTTTTTATTATTGATAGGCACGCGTTTGACCACTATCTAAACTTGAGACTAGAAATGCCGATTCCACCAGTTTTTACGACAAATCTTTTACTGTTGGTGGTGCGGTTATGGAATGCCGTGCCCGTGTCGGGAAGGCGTGCTCAATCTAGGTCAACTTTTAAAACATTGGTCAAAAAACACTACCTCACTCTGTAATCGTTTTTACTAGAGTTCCATGCTTTGGTTTCAAAATGATTATGGTATATTTAAACATAATATTTATCTTCTGTTTAAATCATCTGCCTAGCCTTTTCCCAACTAACTATATCGGGGTCGGCTTCCAGTCAAACCGGATTCACCTGAAATGGGTAACACGGTATTTCTTGGCAAGCTGGAGTCAGGTTTACTGGCTTCTGACAATCCATAACGACTGCCAAAGTTCTACAAATGACAGCAGGGACAAACAGCTTAACGTGCTTTCCGAGGCACGGAGGAAACTCGGTATGTTAAGATGGTCACCCATCCACAAACCAACCTTGGCAAGCTTTGCTTTGCTTTGTATAGTCTGAAATAAAGTTTTATTTATTTTTAATTTTGTAACCTTAAAGATCGACCCGTGTGGCTGTTATTCTTTAGCCACAAGCTCCTCTTCTATCTTATGTTTAAATAGTACACCTAAACCCACGGTCTTTCCTTTTTCTCTTTAAAATCCATCCAAAGGTCGTCTTGAAAAGATCGCTTGTAGCGAAGGCTGTCCATTGTGTCACCCTATGACATATTTTCCTCATCTATTTTTTCTGTAACTTATAATATGGTGTACATAGCAAAGAGTACTTTATTCTATTCTACTTAAAACTTTCTAGTGTAGGGATAAAAACACTCTTGCCGAAGTGCGGAATTTGTTCGGAAGAGACGCCGCGGCCCTGGAGCGCGGTGGGCACTGGGAGGAACACGGATGGGTTTTAGTTAGTAAGAGTCTGACACTCCCTTCCGCTCCGCCCAGAGCGGAAGGAGTCATTTGATGATTTCCCATCCTTAAAAAAAATCCGGCTTGACTGGAAGCCGACCCCAATATAGCTGGGAAAAGTCTAGGCAGATGATAATGATGATTTATACATAAGATAGAGGAGGAGCTCGTGGCTAAAGAATAACAGCCGCACAGATCGATCTGCAAAGTTAAGCAACGCTTGCTAAGGTTGGTCTGTGGATGGGTGACCATCTTAACATACCGAGTTTCCTCCGTGCCTCGGAAAGCACGTTAAGCTGTTGGTCCCGGCTGTCATTTGTAGAACTTTGGCAGTCGTTATGGATTGTCAGAAGCCAGTAAACCTGACTCCAGCTTGCCAAGAAATACCGTGTTACCCATTTCAGCTGAATCCGGTTTGACTGGAAGCCGACCCCAATATAGTTAGTTGGGAAAAGGCTAGGCAGATGATTTAAACATAAGATAAATATTATGTTTAAATATACCGTAATAATTTTGAAACCAAAGCATGGAACTCTAGTAAAAACGATTACAGAGTGAGGTAGTGTTTTTTGACCAAAGTTTTAAAAGTTGACCTAGATTGAGCACGCCTTCCCGACGCGGGCACGGCATTCCATAACCGCACCACCTGAACAGTAAAAGATTTGTCATAAAAACTGGTGGAATCGGCATTTCTAGTCTCAGGATTAGATAGTGGTCAAACGCGTGCCTATCAATAGTAAAAAAAATACATAAGCAAGTGTAAGTTTAAATAAAGTTAAACAATCTTGATGTGTTTTTTTTTTATTTAAAAACTCAGTTTAATTATAAAACATGAATCAAAAAGTCGTATTTATAATTAAAGTGAGTCCCCCGAAGCGATGACGCTTGGCCCAAAGAATCGTACCTATATTAAATTCAAAGGATCAACAACGTATTATTTTTTCACTTTTAAAAGTTATTTTTTTGTCTGGGATTTTTAACTTTATTCAGCTGATGCAATTCGATGTCATAGAAAAAACTGAGAGCCCTCACATAGTTTTCCTGTTGACTTTGATTGATCCTCATGTTCGTGGTCGTAGTTATCGCTTGACATCTGGTTTACAGCAATTATGTCTTCCATTTGCCGTTTTATATCGTCAAATATGGTGCGCATTTCATTGTTATTCAGCCTTCCTGTCAAAGTTCTAAACATCGAACTGTCATATGTAAGATATAGGTTCGAGTCCAATAGGTATGCATGTAAATGTGTCATGATGTCTAGATACAATAAGTTGGCAAAGTTTTCTACTCGCCAATTGAATAGATTTGAACTATTATTAAACTTAAAGGTAGGCAGGCATAGCATAATATTTGTATTGTCAATTTCTGTCAAGTTGTTTCTTATATCATAAATTAAATCAAAGTAGTCATTTGTTGTTTTGAAGTCATCTTCTCCAATTAATATTATACAAAAATCGTTCTTAGTATATTCTTTAAGCATGTTTTTTATTCCTTTGTGTAGTTGTTGGGTTCCGCAGTTTGGTAATGATAGATATTATAACTGTGTATTTTTTCCTTCGCAATCGATAATACTTTATTACATTTTGTAGCGAAATAAAAGAGGTTATCGCATAAAACACGTATCACATAATTTTGCTTTTTTGAAAACAAAAGAAATCAAATGTAAGTATAAAAAATAGAAAAACAGTCAAATAAAAAATACACTAAAACATATTTTCGTACTCGTGAATAAAAATTTTAATTTTGAAGCAAAAAAAATACGAAAGAAATCGGTCACGGTTTTAAATTTGTTAGCAAAAACTACCTTTAAGTAAGTGAACTTCTACACCTTCAGATAGTGATTGCAATCAGTACTGAGATTTGGAAGCACCTCAAGTTACAAATACCTAGGAGTTGACTTTGCAACTCCTAGACAATATGCAAATAGGAAATAACCAGGAAAAACAAATTAATAATTAGTAAGAAATGCAAAGTAATAACATCAACAAAATTTAAATATCTATTTTTAAATAAAGTGCGTGGATATCCCGGAGATCGATGGATCGATGTTCAACTGGATCACGTTTTCTAATAGAACTCTGAACTATGTTGTATTGCTCACGGTTACTAGGAAAGAATCTCCTTTATTACGGGAGGTAGACCGTGGACCGTGGATTGTAGACCTTGGACCGTAGATCGTAGACTGAAGACCGATAACCGAAGACCGAAGACTGATACCGTCGGCTGCGATCGGTATCTATAGCAAATAACGAAATATGAGCGACGTAATTCTCGAACAGAAATTCTAATAAAGAAAGGAAATATTTACGTACCGGTCTTGTGTTTAAATAAATAAACCTTCTGATGTTTTTGATGTTTTTGAACTCACTTCTGGGACAAGAGACAAATTTATTAAATACTGAAAAAAACATCAAATCCAAAAAAGAAAGAACAAAAGCGAGAAATACATACCTTGAAGAAATTTTATATAAAAAACTTAGTACATCGAAACTGGGTAGGTACTTTATGATCAATTTACAATAAGTATTCAATTCACTTGATTCAAGATAAAATTGTCATTTAAAATCCAAACGTTCACCAGATACTCAAAATATATTTTTGACCAATTTTCCTTTGACATTTTTTAAGGAATCGGAACTTGAATTCTTTTTGTTCAGAAGAAAAAATACTGTCCACAACAAAAGAGGTTAAATCAAGAACAAAGAGTTTAAAACAGATAAAACTATTATGCAGTATACACAATGCTGCAATTTGTTGAAACTGATGATTCAAATATTATTTTGTTTGCGTTGTTTGTGTTGCACTGTAGTTGTGGTATTCGTTTCTGGTTCATTTAAAACTATTGATTTGCTGTGTTCGTCTACATTTTCATTTACTGATGATTTTTTAACTTTGAGGATCTACATGTCATGTTTTTAAAATGTGCATTTTTCTCAAGCAACTCCTGATTAATACGCTACGTCCCAGGTTCAATCAAAGGTGATGTTCCAAAATGTATGGACCCTGGGCCAGGTCCTTGTACACTATACAATAAAAATAGATAAATATATTTAAAACAGTTCTCAACTGTCCAATTTCTTTAAAATGGCTTTGTTTGCTGGTAAAACAAAATAAATTACACTTGAAATTGCAACACGCAACAAAAACCTGTCATGGCGGTAAGCTGTCATTTTGATTGATTAATGACGTTTGGCATTTATTTCTGACATATTTATTTACCGGCAACGAGATGAAAGTGACTGAAGTGACATTGTTATGACAGCTGACAGTAATTATTTTTCTATGATCTGTAACTAAATCGGTGCGACGCCATGTTGATAATCGATAAAAGTAATTTATAAACATCAATTAACTACCACAACAGTAAACATTTAAATGAATTAAATGTATTTTTCCCGAATTCTACGGATTTTTCTCTTTTTTATGAGGTAATGTACATAGACCTGGCCCATTTTGAAACATCTCCTTTTCTAAGTTCCAGGATGAATTCTCAAAATTTTCAGATCAGTCCCAGGATTGATCTTCAATAACTTTCCCAAGTCCAGGTTTAATTTCCAAAATTTTGTCATAATCGAAAATTCTTCAAAAATCTTCTAAGTCCAGACGTATTCTTTAAGTGTTTCAGGAAAATTTTCAATGGCAATTTATTTTTGGTGGAACCTAGCCTGTTATACATAAGTCTAAAACCATATCTGTAACTAGCACTTCGCCCGCGACTTCGGTTGTGCTGCAATTTTCTTAAGAATTCCAATTTTTTTTTTTCGAGACAAATAACATACTTAAACCTTCCTAGAGAACCACTCTATTCATTGGTGAAAACAGCATTGAAATCGGTGCAGCAGTTTTTGAGTTTATCGTGAACAGATAGACAGACGCGGCGGGAGATTTTGTTTTATAATATGTAGTGATATAGTGATAAGTCTAGATCATGAGGGAGAACTCATGTCTCCTGCAGAGCTATTAAAACTTCCTTGTTGTATAAATGACGACCTCCTTCTATAAACCGTTTGATCTTGTTGGTTTGGTTTGATATGATCTATCCATTACTGTTTATTTTTATGTTCCACAATTAGATATGTGTGTTACCACGAGGCATCATATTGGCCCGTAGATTCTCGTTGCGGACCAAGTCGATATCATCCGGTTTAAGGTGAATTTTACGGGTTGCTCATTGCCATTTTCCCGCGAGATGGCACTGAAGTCAACATTTTCAGTTTTATTTTGTTTCGAGTGTAATTGGAACAATATTAAGTCGCAGAAATAATGGTGCGACAATCGGATATTCCACTTTATCGAAATTAGTCAAAATACGGCATAAAAACCCTTCTGATTCGCCATACTTCAAATCATACTTTCAATCATGTCTATGTGTGTGTAAACGGTACTATAAGCGAGTTAGATATTATTTTCGTGAAGTATGGCGAATCAGAAGGGTTTTTATGCCGCATTTTGACTAATTTCGATAAAGTGGAATATCCGATTGTCGCACCATTATTTCTGCGACTTAATATTGTTCCAATTACACTCGAAACAAAATAAAACTGAAAATGTTGACTTCAGCGCCATCTCGCGGGAAAATGGCAATGAGCAACCCGTAACATTCACCTTAAGACGTTTCGTTAGGAGTGTGTACGCGGCGTGTGTATAGGTCAACTAATAACCAATCGCGTCCAATTTAATTGTCTTTAGGATGCGGTTGGTTGATGTTGAGAGATGTTGGGAGATGTTTGCTCACTACCAAAATGGCGGTATCCATGCAGTAAGTAATTCGCGAAGACGTCGCATCACTGATGCGTAGGACGCGAGTCAGTGACAATAGCTTCCTGAAATCAGCGATGGAGAGTCCTTACACCCTTATCCTGAGGCACTATGTGGAGAGAATGGTGAGGTAGCTTATTCCTTGCGTTATAGTTCTCTGCACGTCCTGCCTCAGACACCTACTTATTGTTTGTGTTATCCTTGTTTGTGTACTAAGTACTAACAATAAATCTAAGGTAACAAAATAAACCATACTGTTTATCGAAGCGAATAAATAATTAAAACTAAATTACCTGAACTTAATTCCCTTTGGCGAGACGTATTTCGCCATAGCGACTTCCAGATTTTCCTGTTTGTCATATTGACAAACAGGAAAATCTGGAACGAAAACTAAGTTATGTAATAATGTATGTGTGTGTAGTGTGAATATAATTCAACTTGTTCGAATATAAATAACTACAGCTCCATCGACTGCTATCGAAGCAACAACTGTATTAAGGTCCCGGTATGGCAAAGTGTTAATATTTCGTCGTGGACTAAAAGTGGTCAGGCGCAGGAACTACGAAGAAGAAACACCCAATAACACTGCCCGTCCTCTCGGCTGAGCAGTCTCTCAATACCGCGGAACCAATGACATAGTTACAATAATTTATTTAAAACGTTTTGGCTAAAACTTAAAACTGAAATCCAGTCGACAGCTGTTCTGGAGGGAACATCTGTATAAACGTCAGCGCTGTGTTAAGTGTCAAGCTGTTCACAAATATTTGCATAAAACAAAGGTGCATCAATCAAGACTGCGCCAGTGAGTGATTTTGAAAATGGAAGAAGAAACAGTTCTTTTTACTTTAGGTTGCCTTTTTTATATGGTGATATTAACTGCATTGATATACGGAGTGACATCTTGGTGGATTATTAAGCAGTTTCGCAATTACAGGAATCACGTGTGCCTCAACCTGATATTGGCACAATTTTTATTCTGTTTTCTTTTTGATATTTTCGATTATCTCGAAAGCATTCATGTCATACCAAGAACTCCGATTTATAATGAAATTTTGAATGTTATATCTTATTATTTAATGTCAGTGAGAGGTCATTGGTTGGTTATTATAAGCCATATGTTTTACGTGGACTTTGTTAAAGTATTAAATGGGTATATGCAGAGAAGATATTTAGTAAGTAGTGTCTTCGGTTGGGTAGTGCCTTTAGTAACAACTCTCATTCTTAGTTTTATTTTATCGTTGGATGTTTTAAGGGGCCTGATTTTGTTACCATTCATACTAAACAATTTGCTTTTTATTATAATTATTGTACGTTTACTACGTCGCAGTTCCGACTCAAGCTCACCTACCGATAGTAACATGCGTCGTCGTATGTACATCGCCATTTTAATATTTATTATAAGTGACTTCTCATTTTTTCCTAATCTTTTAACAATGATGTATTTGTCAGAGATAAGCGCATTCGCTGTTTTTGTGCTGTATTTCCATCCCATACTAATGTCAATTTTTATAGTCGTAGTAAGAAGTAATAGGGAGTTGTGGCATACTTTTTATGTAAATAAATTAAACCGAAGGCTATGGTCAAGACATGCGGATCCCGGTATCAATATGCAGAGAAGAGACATCCGAGAGCCTGCTGATACCCGGCCGCAAGTTCTTGATGTATAGGTAGGTATAATAGAAAAATCACTGAAAATCCTTTGGTATTATGTGATCACTTTTAGCGATAAGGCCGCCCATTGTGTCACCCTATGTAATGTTTTCTTCGTCTATCTTTTATGTAACTTATATGGTGACTGGTGTACATAATAAAGAGTATTCTATTCTATTATGTAAACATTGTATTTATTTATTTTTTTACTATTGTTAGGCACGTGTTTGACCACTATCTCACCTGATGGTAAGCGATGATGCGGTCGAAGATAGAGCACGCTTGCCTAGAAGTAACCTATTCACTCTTGACTTAAAGACTCCCAGGTTGTAGCTATCAGGAAACACAGACTCCGTCAGGGAATTCCACTCCTTAGCTGTCTGTACGCATTGTGAATGTGTTCCCAAAACGTTTTGTGCGTGTGGGTGAGATGTCCACCAATGTACCGTTATTGTTATTTTTACTATAATATGAATGTAAGTAAGATGACTACACCGCTATAGTAATAATATCGCATGTGCGCAGTATAGCTGTTAAGGTGGTATTTACGAACTTTTAAATAAATTATTTTTGTAGTAGTTTTGTTTGTGTTTGCAATGATCGCCAACAGGCTAGACTGCCCTCATGTTCGGCATTGCTGTGGCAGACATGTGCCACAGCAGTTCCAGTGCCTCTTAGGAAACTATAATTATTGTTTTGACTAATAATAATAATAATGTATATGTATAAATATTTTAATTTAATGTGTGTTTTGTATTGTTCTTTGTAAAATAAATTTGTGCTAATAATGAGTCTATGTTACTTGACAATTAATAATAAATAAATAGTCCCTCATGACGAGAACCTCGTGAAGTCAGAGAAAGATAAGCAAACGAAGTATCTTGACTTGGCTCGCGAGGTTGTCGACATGTGGGATGTGAACACAGCAGTTATTGTGCCGATAATCGTGACGGCCAATGGCATTATTGCCAAGAGCCTCGACCAACATCTCAAGAGGCTCTCGTTGGGCAGCTGGATCAAGGGCTTGATCCAGAAAGCAGTACTCCTGGACACGGCGCGCATCGTTAGGAGGTTCCTCTCTCAGAAGCCCTGACCACCGGTAGCTTGGACCCTGTTCCCGATACCGGTGGGTTACTATTTTTTATATTTTTAAATGTTTTTTGTATTTTTTATAGAAATATTTAAAAATGTAATTTGTATGTATATATTAATGAATAAATGGAATAAATAAAAATAAAGACGACGAAGCTGTTTTTGTTATATTTCTGGTAGTTAGTAAACGATATAATTATGTTTTATTCGCTTATTCCATGTTTATGAACCCACTTTTATTTATGAACTAGTTGACCCGCGCAACTCGTCTGCTCCGCTCCTATATCTATATCCTATTTATTTTATGTTTGTTTGCGATGTTCTGTTTTCACACCAGTTTCAATGAAAGATTTTAAGGTTTTACTGATGGTTTTCTGGTAAATAACGGGGGCATTGGCAAGGCCGTAGGGTATTTTACAGTATTCATATTGACCTTCAGGGGTGATGAAGGCAGTTTTGTGCCTGGAGTCCTCACTGACCTTGAGTTGGTGGAAACCTGAGACCATATCAAGTGCACTGAACCATTTGGCTGTACCTAACATGTCGACATGATCATTAATCAACGGGAGCGGATGTCTTATTTTAACTGTAATTTGATTTAGGGCTCTATAATCAACTACCATCCTATCTGAACCGTCTTTCTTTTTCACAAGCAAGATGGGGCTAGCATATTCCGATTCTGATTCACGAATTATGGTTTTTCAAATCAAATCTTTAACTATGGCACGAACGCGTATTTTCTCATCATACGACAGTTTGTACGGACGGTAATAAATTGGAATATCACTAGTCAATTTAATTTGCATTTCACTATCCTTAACTGTGGTGGTAGCTATACCAGTTAAAAGTAATCAGAATATTTTCTTAACACGTTTAACAACCGTTTCCTATCCTGCCCGGTAACATGAGTCGATACGTTTTTGAAGTCCAATGATGGATCTATTTGCGTAATATTATTCACGAAATCACTACTATGAATACCTAATACACTGCGAATCACCAGTACGAATGTACCACAGAAATATTAAAAACAGTTGTTGTTTATTATATCTATCTTGTTTCTTATATCTATGGAATGTACGCAACACCATTCCTATTTAAGACGTCGGTACCTACAATTACGGGCACGTTTAAATGGCTCTTATCCACAGCATAAAAATCAACCTCTAACGTAATATTATTTAATAGGGTATTTTACTAAAAAAATCTAATTAGTCCGTCTGATAGATTTTTTAAAAATATTCGACACGTACGTACGACGGGTGACGTCATTTGGCTTGGTAAAAATGCACCAAATTTACGAAGCCAGATGACGTCACGCGTGTCTTCTACTCGCTGTATCTCCTTTATTTTTTGTTTACGTGAAAAAAAGAAAAAATACGTGTCCAATATTTTTTGAAAATCTATCAGACGGACTAATTTTTTTTTTTTAGTAAAATACCCTATTGCATCGGTAATGTAACCATAGACTTTGCTAAAACTTCCATTCCACCTAAGCCTCGTAGTAATTGGTGAACCAGTTTTACTCGTCATGAAAAGTGCTTAATTAAATCAGAAATTATTAAAGAAACGCCTGAACCGCTGTCAATCAAGTACATCGACAGGTATATTCGAAATAACGCCAGTAATGACATCATAATTTTTACGTCTACCCTCATTTTCGCGACAAGAATTAACGGAACTACTATTCCTGACACGTTCCTTAGCAAAACACCGACTTCCCGCATGACCTATCTTTTTGCAGAAACCGCACTTGTCGGGACGAGTTTTCATTGAAGGGCTATTCGTATTATTTTCAGAAACATTACTTTGTGAATCTAATTTAGGTCGTTTGGGACAGTTTTCGCGTTTGTGACCTACTTCGCTACACTGAAAACGACGTACCTTAGAAGTTTCGAAAGGTTTACGTTTGAACTGGCTATTACCGTTACGATTGGAGGCACTAGGAGCACTAGGTTTCTTATTAGAAATAGGCACACTACATTTTACAAAGCTGGACAAGTCATCCACTATGCTTTCGGGAGTTCATTTACCTGAGACCTGTGGGTCAGTAATACCACGTATAATAATTGCCGTTAGTAAATCACTGCTTAACCCCTTAACGATACGTAATTTCAGTAAAGATTTACGGGCATATTCAGCATAGGTAGAATACTTATCCGACTCGGTACACATAATATTGTACAGAATGTTCGCGACATCGACAGACCGTGGCACAATGTTTTTAACTCTAATTTGAAACTAGGCCATGTACGCGTGGTGCTAGTCCACTCACTAACCCAAGTACGGGCCTCCCCCTTAAGGAACGACCTACACGAGCAAGGCATTCACCATCCTCCCAACGATTAAGCGACTGTGCTTTATCAACTTCATCGTACCACGTGTCGACATCATCAACACTCGGATCAAAATCAGAGACAAAATATTGGTTTGATCTCGCGTCAAGAAAGCGTTCAGCTACGCTTTTGGCGTCACTCTCCGTCGGCAATGGTGTGGCCGCAAACTCTTGGGTCGTGGCGGTAAATGCTGAGGGTGCGCAGGTAAGTGTTGTGGCGGGCTCCACATCTGGCGGTGACGTTCTTGGCACGGCCAGAGCATGGTAGGACCCCGGACTCGCCGCCGAAGCACGTCGCAACTCGTTCCCACGCGTTCTTTCTTCCAGGTCTTGAAGCCTCCTCAAAACCTCGTTTAAACTATTAGGAGGCGAGGGAGTTCGTACACGACGTCTCCCTTTCCTCTTGCTATCAGAAGGCATTGTTTCTCTGCCCTACTTAACCTCAAAACTACCGCTATAGAGCACACTAAGTAAAACCATTTCAAAAAAAGAATCAGAGATGGTTGTTCAGCAGGTAAAGCCTTCGAATCCCACTTGTGATCTAATAAATAAAACTTTAAAAACATTAAAAAAAATATTTTTAATAATAAGTGCAAAAATAACATTAACAATAAATTATATGAAAATAATCTAAACACGAATAGGCAGAGAAACAATGTTGACAAGTCTGCGACCGCTGACAAAATGGACGATTCTGCTTTTTTTTATGTGTGGCCTCTCGCAGGTCAACCTAGGAGGTTGTCGACTGCTTAACCGGACTTACCTGTGGTGGCCTTAATAAAAATATGAAAGCCTCCAGCCAGGGCTTATTTTAAACTTACAAACTAAGCGACTACACGCTAAGGGCACCCCCTGTGGGGTACGGACCTCGGCCCCGAAGGCCCTCGGAGGACAGCAGGCAGCTAGGGACGGGCTGGATCGAACATTGATTATTTAGGGGCGAATTTAAAACTACAGGCTCAGCGGCGCGGGCCGGCTCGAGCAAGGGTCGGGGTGGACATTGTAGAGAAAATTGCGACGGGTTTCGGCGGCGAGGGCGGAAGGACGGCGGTTGTGTTTTAATGGTACTTGTTGCTTTACAACTTTCCTGTAAGAGAGTGGAAGAGTCATCTGGGGTGGTTAAGGTGTGCCGCGGACGGCGGATCTTTGCGATGCGGGAGGGTTCGTATCGGGCGGCCGATGCGATAAGAGGGTTGCGGTGTTAGACAGCAGTATCGAAGAACGCTTTGTAATGCGTTTCATGAACTGAGCTGTATGGTGGGCAGTTTGAGATCTACGTGGAGAGTCTCATTGCGGACATAGTAGGGAGCTCCCGTGATTTTGCGGAGGAAACGGTTTTGGAGCGTCTGCATCCTATGGAGGTGACGAGGCTTTGCGTGTGCGAAGACAGCGCAAGCGTACGTCATGATGGGACGGATGACCGTGCAAATTGCGACTGTACACAGTCGCAATTTGCACTTGAGTGACAATTTGCTGCGGGCAGTCGTGATAAAGTGAAGCAACCCTGGGCGAAGGCGGCGCGTTATCGGGCCTGCCTTATGTGCTCAGCGAAGGTGAGGTGTCTGTCCAGAATGACCCCCAAGTATTTGGCTTGCTTTTTCCAAGGGATCGGCTTGCCATACATGGTGATCGGACGGGGTGAAGGGGGCTTATGCCGCGGTTTCGAAAACAGAACCACTTGACTGTTATCGGGGTTTACCTCTATTCTCCACTTTCTGAACCATCTGCCCAAGATGTTTGCGTAAGTGTGGAGAGTGCAACCGGGCCGAGTGAGTCAGGGCGCGACCGGTATAGTACATGGCCGTGTCGTCAGCGAAAAGGGCCAACTGGGCCTTGTTACTCTTGGGGATATCGCTGTTAAACAGCGTAAAGTTCGTTCTTGACAGAGTAGTAAGTCTGAAACCATATCTGTAACTAGCACTTCGGCCGCGACTTCGGCCGCGCTGCAATTTTCTTAAGAATTCCTATTTTTTTTTCGAGACAAATTACATACTTAAACCTTCCTCGAGAACCACTCTATCCATTGGTGAAAACAGCATGAAAATCGGTGCAGTAGTTTTTGAGTTTATCGTGAACAGATAGACAGACGCGGCGGGAGATTTTGTTTTATAATATGTAGTGATAATTCTAGATCATGAGGAAGAACCCATGTCTCCTGCAGAGCTATTAAATCTTACTTGTTGTATAAATGACGACCTCCTTCTATAAACCGTTTGATCTTTTTGGTTTGGTTTGATATGATCTATCCATTACTGTTTATTTTTATGTTCCACAATTAGATATGTGTGTTACCACGAGGCATCATATTGGCCCGTAGATTCTCGTTGCGGACCAAGTCGAAATCATCCGGTTTAAGGTGAATGTTACGGGTTGCTCATTGCCATTTTCCCGCGAGATCGCGCTGAAGTCAACATTTTCAGTTTTATTTTGTTTCGAGTGTAATTGGAACAATATTAAGTCGCAGAAATAATGGTGCGACAATCGGATATTCCACTTTATCGAAATTAGTCAAAATACGGCATAAAAACCCTTCTGATTCGCCATACTTCACGAAAATAATATCTAACTCGCTTATAGTACCGTTTACACACACATAGACATGATTGAAAGTATGATTTGAAGTATGGCGAATTACGAAAGACGTTTCGTTAGGAGTGTGTACGCGGCGTGTGTATAGGTCAACTAATAACCAATCGCGTCCAATTTAATTGTCTTTAGGATGCGGTTGAAACTGCCCCGTTTTGTAATGCATGGGAGATGTTTGCTCAGAACCGAAATGGCGGCATCCATGCTGTAAGTAATTCGCAAAGAAGTCGCATCACTGATGCGTAGGACGCGAGTCAGTGACAATAGCTTCCTGAAATCAGCGATGGAGAGTCCTTACACCCTTATTCTGAGGCACTATGTGGAGAGAATGGGGTAGCTTATTCCTTGCTTTATAGTACTCTGCACATCCTGCCTCAGACACCTACTTATTGTTTGTGTTATCCTTGTTTGTGTACTACTTACAATAAATATAAGGTAACAAAATAAACCATACTGTTTATCGAAGCGAATAAATAATTAAAACTAAATTACCTGAACTTAATTCCCTTTGGCGAGACGTATTTCGCCATAGCGACTTCCAGATTTTCCTGTTTATCATATTGACAAACAGGAAAATCTGGAACGAAAACTAAGTTATGTAATAATGTATGTGTGTGTAGTGTTAATATAATTTAACTTGTTCGGATATAAATAACTACAGCTCCATCGACTGCTATCGAAGCAACAACTGTATTAAGGTCCCGGTAGTGCAAAGTGTCAATATTTCGTCGTGGACTAAAAGTGGTCAGGCGCAGGAACTACGAAGAAGAAACACCCAATAACACTGCCCGTCCTCTCGGCTGAGCAGTCTCTCAATACCGCGGAACCAATGACATAGTTACAATAATTTATTTAAAACGTTTTGGCTAAATTTTAAAACTGAAATCCAGTCGACAGCTGTTCTGGAGGCAACATCTGTATAAACGTCAGCGCTGTGTTAAGTGTCAAGCAGTTCACAAATATTTGCATAAAACAAAGGTGCATCAATCAAGACTGCGCCAGTGAGTGATTTTGAAAATGGAAGAAGAAACAGTTCTTTTTACTTTAGGTTGCCTTTTTTATATGGTGATAATAACTGCATTGATATACGGAGTGACATCTTGGTGGATTATTAAGCAGTTTCGCAATTACAGGAATCACGTGTGCCTCAACCTGATATTGGCACAATTTTTATTCTGTTTTCTTTTTGATATTTTCGATTATCTCGAAAGCATTCATGTCATACCAAGAGCTCCGATTTATAATGAAATTTTGAATGTTATATCTTATTATTTAATGTCAGTGAGAGGTCATTGGTTGGTTATTATAAGCCATATGTTTTACGTGGACTTTGTTAAAGTATTAAATGGGTATATGCAGAGAAGATATTTAGTAAGTAGTGTCTTCGGTTGGATAGTGCCTTTAGTAACAACTCTCATTCTTAGTTTTATTTTATCATTGGATGTTTTAAGGGGTCTGATTTTGTTACCATTCATACTAAACAATTTGCTTTTTATTATAATTATTGTACGTTTACTACGTCGCAGTTCCGACTCAAGCTCACCTACCGATAGTAACAAGCGTCGTCGTATGTACATCGCCATTTTAATATTTATTATAAGTGACTTCTCATTTTTTCCTAATCTTTTAACAATGATGTATTTGTCAGAAATAAGCGCATTCGCTGTTTTTGTGCTGTATTTCCATCCCATACTAATGTCAATTTTTAAAGTCGTAGTAAGAAGTAATAGGGAGTTGTGGTATACTTTTTATGTAAATAAATTAAAACGAAGGCTATGGTCAAGACATGCGGATCACGGTATCAATATGCAGATAAGAGACATCCGAGAGCCTGCTGATACCCGGCCGCAAGTTCTTGATGTATAGGTAGGTATAATAGAAAAATCACTGATAACCCTTTGGTATTATGTGATCGCTTTCAGCGATAAGGCCGCCCATTGTGTCACCCTATGTAATTTTTTCTTCGTCTATCTTTTATGTAACTTATATGGTGACTGGTGTACATAATAAAGAGTATTCTATTCTATTATGTAAACATTGTATTTATTTATTTTTTTACTATTGTTAGGCACGCGTTTGACCACTATCTCACCTGATAGTAAGCGATGATGTGGTCGAAGATGGAGCACGCTTGCCTAGAAGTAACCTATTCACTCTTGACTTAAAGACTCCCAGGTTGTAGCTATCGGAAAACACAGACTCCGGCAGGGAATTCCACTCCTTAGCTGTACGCATTGTGAATGTGTTCCCAAAACGTTTTGTGCGTGTGGGTGAGATGTCCACCAATGTACCATTATTGTTATTTTTACTATAATATGAATGTAAGTAAGATGACTACACCGCTATAGTAATAATATCGCATGTGCGCAGTATAGCTGTTAAGGTGGTATTTACGAACTTTTAAATAAATTATTTTTGTAGTAGTTTTGTTTGTGTTTGCAATGATCGCCAACAGGCTAGACTGCCCTCATGTTCGGCATTGCTGTGGCAGACATGTGCCACAGCAGTTCCAGTGCCTCTTAGGAAACTATAATTATTGTTTTGACTAATAATAATAATGTATATGTATAAATATTTTAATTTAATGTGTGTTTTGTATTGTTCTTTGTAAAATAAATTTGTGCTAATAATGAGTCTATGTTACTTGACAATTAATTATAAATAAATAGTCCCTCATGACGAGAACCTCGTGAAGTCAGAGAAAGATAAGCAGACGAAGTATCTTGACTTGGCTCGCGAGGTTGTCGACATGTGGGATGTGAACACAGCAGTTATTGTGCCGATAATCGTGACGGCCAATGGCATTATTGCCAAGAGCCTCGACCAACATCTCAAGAGGCTCTCGTTGGGCAGCTGGATCAAGGGCTTGATCCAGAAAGCAGTACTCCTGGACACGGCGCGCATCGTTAGGAGGTTCCTCTCTCAGAAGCCCTGACCACCGGTAGCTTGGACCCTGTTCCCGATACCGGTGGGTTACTATTTTTTATATTTTTAAATGTTTTTTGTATTTTTTATAGAAATATTTAAAAATGTAATTTGTATGTACATATATATTAATGAATAAATGGAATAAATAAAAATAAAGACGACGAAGCTGTTTTTGTTATATTTCTGGTAGTTTGTAAACGATATAATTATGTTTTATTCGCTTATTTCATGTTTATGAACCCACTTTTATTTATGAACTAGTTGACCCGCGCAACTCGTCTGCTCCACTCCTATATCTATCCTATCCTATTTATTTTATGTTTGTTTGCGATGTTTTGTTTTCACACCAGTTTCAATGAAAGATTTTAAGGTTTTACTGATGGTTTTCTGGTAAATAACGGGGGCATTGGCAAGGCCGTAGGGCATTTTACAGTATTCATAATGACCTTCAGGGGTGATGAAGGCAGTTTTGTGGATGGAGTCCTCACTGACCTTGAGTTGGTGGAAACCTGAGACCATATCTAGTGCACTGAACCATTTGGCTGTACCTAACATGTCTACATGATCATTAATCAACGGGAGCGGATGTCTTATTTTAATTGTAATTTGATTTAGGGCTCTATAATCAACCACCCTCCTACGTGAACCGTCTTTCTTTCTTGGGGCTAGCATATTCCGATTCTGATTCACGAATTATGCCTTTTTCTAACAAATCTTTAACTATGGCACGAACGCGTATTTTCTCATCATACGACAGTTTGTCATCATCATCTGCCTAGCCTTTTCCCAACTATATTGGGGTCAGCTTACAGTCAAACCGGATTCAGCTGAATACCAGTGTTTTACGTGGAGCGGCTGCCTACCAGACCTCCACAACCCATTAACTGGGTAACACGGTACTTCTTGGCAAGACTGGAGTCTTATGGCTTCTGACAACCCGTGACGACTGCCAAAGATCTACAAATGACAGCCGGGACCAACGGCTTAACGTGCTTTCCGAGGCACGGAGGAAACTCGGTGCCAAGGTTGGTCTGTGAATGGTCACCCATTCACAGACCAACCTTGGCAAGCGTAGCTTAACCTTAAAGATCAACCCGTGCGGCTGTTATTATTTAGCCACGTGCTCCTCATCATACGACAGTTTGTACGGACGGTAATAAATCGGAATATCACTAGTCAATTTAATTTGCATTTCACTATCCTTAACTGTGGTGGTATCTATACCAGTTAAAAAGTAGTCAGAATATTTTCTTAACACGTTTAACAACCGTTCCCTATCCTGCCCGGTAACATGAGTCGATATGTTTTTGAAGTCCAATGATGTATCTATTTGCGTAATATTATTCACGAAATCACTAATATAAATACCTAATACACTGCGAATCACCAGTACGAATGTACCACAGAAATATTAAAAACAGTTGTTGTTTATTATATCTATCTTGTTTCTTATATCTATGGAATGTACGCAACACCATTCCTATTTAAGACGTCGGTACCTACAATTACGGGCACGTTTAAATGGCTCTTATCCACAGCATAAAAATCAACCTCTAACGTAATATTATTTAATAGGGTATTTTACTAAAAAAAATCTAATTAGTCCGTCTGATAGATTTTTTAAAAATATTCGACACGTTTTTTTAAAAAATACGTGTCCAATATTTTTTGAAAATCTATCAGACGGACTAATTATTTTTTTTTAGTAAAATACCCTATTGCATCGGTAATGTTACCATAGACTTTGCTAAAACTTCCATTCCACCTAAGCCTCGTAGTAATTGGTGAACCGGTTTTACTCGTTATGAAAAGTGCTTAATTAAATCAGAAATTATTAAAGAAACGCCTGAACCGCTGTCAATCAGTACATCGACAGGTATATTCGAAATAACGCCAGTAAGGACATCGGATTTTTTACGTCTACCCTCATTTTCGCGACAAAAATTACCGGAACTACTCGTATTATTCCTGACACGTTCCTTAGCAAAACACCGACTTCCCGCATGACCTATCTTTTTGCAGAAACCGCACTTGTCGGGACGAGTTTTCATTGAAGGGCTATTCGTATTATTTTCAGAAACATTACTTTGTGAATCTAATTTAGGTCGTTTGGGACAGTTTTCGCGTTTGTGACCTACTTCGCTACACTAAAAACAACGTACCTTAGAAGTTTCGAAAGGTTTACGTTTGAACTGGCTATTACCGTTACGATTGGAGGCACTATGAGCACTAGGTTTCTTGTTAGAAATAGGCACACTACATTTTACAAAGCTCGACAAGTCATCCACTATGCCTTCGGGAGTTCATTTACCTGAGACCTGTGGGTCAGTAATACCACGTATAATAATTGCCGTTAGTAAATCACTGCTTAACCCCTTAACGATACGTAATTTCAGTAAAGATTTACGGACATATTCAGCATAGGTAGAATACTTATCCGACTCGGTACACATAATATTGTACAGATTGTTCGCGACATCGACAGACCGTGGCACAATGTTTTTAACTCTAATTTGAAACTAGGCCATGTACGCGTGGTGCTAGTCCACTCACTAACCCAAGTACGGGCCTCCCCCTTAAGGAACGACCTACACGAGCAAGGCATTCACCATCCTCCCAACGATTAAGCGACTGTGCTTTATCAACTTCATCGTACCACGTGTCGACATCATCAACACTCGGATCAAAATCAGAGACAAAATATTGGTTTGATCTCGCGTCAAGAAAGCGTTCAGCTACGCTTTTGGCGTCACTCTCCGTCGGCAATGGTGTGGCCGCAAACTCTTGGGTCGTGGCGGTAAATGCTGAGGGTGCGCAGGTAAGTGTTGTGGCGGGCTCCACATCTGGCGGTGACGTTCTTGGCACGGCCAGAGCATGGTAGGACCCCGGACTCGCCGCCGAAGCACGTCGCAACTCGTTCCCACGCGTTCTTTCTTCCAGGTCTTGAAGCCTCCTCAAAACCTCGTTTAAACTATTAGGAGGCGAGGGAGTTCGTACACGACGTCTCCCTTTCCTCTTGCTATCAGAAGGCATTGTTTCTCTGCCCTACTTAACCTCAAAACTACCGCTATAGAGCACACTAAGTAAAACCATTTCAAAAAAAGAATCAGAGATGGTTGTTCAGCAGGTAAAGCCTTCGAATCCCACTTGTGATCTAATAAATAAAACTTTAAAAACATTAAAAAAAATATTTTTAATAATAAGTGCAAAAATAACATTAACAATAAATTATATGAAAATAATCTAAACACGAATAGGCAGAGAAACAATGTTGACAAGTCTGCGACCGCTGACAAAATGGACGATTCTGCTTTTTTTTATGTGTGGCCTCTCGCAGGTCAACCTAGGAGGTTGTCGACTGCTTAACCGGACTTACCTGTGGTGGCCTTAATAAAAATATGAAAGCCTCCAGCCAGGGCTTATTTTAAACTTACAAACTAAGCGACTACACGCTAAGGGCACCCCCTGTGGGGTACGGACCTCGGCCCCGAAGGCCCTCGGAGGACAGCAGGCAGCTAGGGACGGGCTGGATCGAACATTGATTATTTAGGGGCGAATTTAAAACTACAGGCTCAGCGGCGCGGGCCGGCTCGAGCATGGGTCGGGGTGGACATTGAAGAGAAAATCGCGACGGGCCTCGGCGGCGAGGGCGGAAGGACGGCGGTTGTGTTTTGCACAAAAAAGGTAATAAAATTACAAACTCGTAAAGTCATGAAACTAAAGGGAGACGACTGGGGCGAACGCGAATCCAGCCTAAAAAAAGTTGTTTTGTGACTGTTGCAGAAAACATTAGAGAGCGTACAATGTATGAGCGAACGAAGCGAGCTCGAAATTTTTTAGCACCTAGTCTCGGATATCTTAGATTTGTTTCCCATCATAACAAAAATAGATGTTTAAGCCTAAGGTGGAGACGTACGGATGCTACAGTGAGCGAAGCGAGCTCGAAATTTTTTAATACGACACCTTGCTTCGGATACGTTACATTTTCTTTTTGTCACCCATACGTGTGTTTTTTGTCGAATTAAGCGTAACCCGGAGAGCTAAGGTTGCTAGGGCGAGCGAAGCAAGCCCCTTAAATTTTAATTCCATGACTCAGACACGCTAATTTTCTTCTTACCCTTACATCCATACACATGTTTTTATGTCAACTTAAGCGAAAACAGCCAAGGATGCTAGGGCGAGGGTAGCAAGCCCGAAAAAATTCTAGTTCCTTGACTCAGAAACGCAAATTTTCTTCTTATCTTGCACCTACACAAGTTTGTATGTCATCAAAAGTGAAAACCGGACAGCCTAGGATGCTGGGGTAAGCGAAGCTAACCCTAAAAATATTAATTTCCTTGACTCAGAAACGCTAGATTTTGTTATTATCACACGTTGTACGGATGTTTTTTTTTGCCAATTCAAGAGTAAACTGGAGAGCTAAGGATAAGGAGGATGATAGAGCGGGCGAAGTGGATCCAAAAAAAATTGTTCATTTTCTCGGATACGCTATATTTTCTTTGTATAAGACCCGCGCAACTTCGTCTGCGTCACAATTTTCATTACTGCTCCGCTCCTATTAGTCTTAGCGTGATGATATATAGCCTTCCTCGATAAATGGGCTATCTAACACTGAAATAATTCTTCAAATCAGACCAGTAGTTCCTGAGATTAGTGCGTCCAAGTAAACAAACAAACAAACTCTCCAGCTTTATATATTAGTATAGATAGATACTTGTTTCTTTGCAAAATATGGATGATACAACGAGTGAAGTGAGCTCGAAAATTTTAGCATCCCGCCTCGGAATATAGGTATAGATGGATAGGTAATTTTTTTTATTTACCATTTATACAATCATCGAAGTAACTTACTTGACTTTAATATAAAACTTGCATAATTGAGGATGCAAAAGTGAACTGGAAATGTTCTCAGATAGGTTGTACCTCAGAGAGGTACGATCCTCTGTTTACTATAGATACAGACATAAAAGTAATGTGTTCGATTTATGTACAGATGCCAGCACATCAAGCTATCTGAAACTGTCAAATTTTCCCAATCAATCTTGAACCTAATCGATTAAGTTGAAATCTATGAAAGATAGACAGATTGTTGTAGCTTGATCAACTTGATGTGCTGGCGTCTGTACAACTAAGAATGCAGTAGCGAGCGAAGCGAGCTCTATATTTTCAATACTCCAAAGCGGTTAATTGTAGCTTAAATGTGCGTGATTTGCCTATTTTCAGGTTAGTCAATTTGACGAGTACGATTTTCCTCGGACCGGGCCTGCCTACAATCCTGGGGCCCGGGACGATATAAATAACATTGTTGACTGATGCAGGAAAACTCAAAAATATACAGTGTAGAATGCAAGAGCGAGCGAAGCGAGCTCGAAAATTTTTGTACTCTTTATCGGATAGTTTTGATTTTCTGCCTTAATATCTAAACAGAAGTAACTTTTTGCTTTTTTTTTACAGGAGGACAAGAGAGAGCGAAGCGAACTTGGTTTTTGCACTCCTTTAGGTTTGATTTTTTATAATTACATAGAAGCTTGAAACTTTTTTGACAAATGCACCAAAGTTCAAGCACTTAAGAGTGTATACAATGCAAAACCGAGCGAAACGAGCTCCAAAATGATTGCATTCTGGATAATTTATCAACTTCATATGTAGGTTGTACTTAAGTATCTAACAGCATTCAGTAAGACCAAAGCCCTAGGCTGCCCACCGAACGCCTGTCTTGCGGCCAACCCCGCAAACTAACTTTTTGGGAAAAAATTACGATGTTTAAAGTGCTGTATCTCGACACCTATTTTACCTACAGAGGTACGATTTATGTTGAAACTGAAGCAAGTTTTGTTTAGGTAATTTAAAAATATGTGGAATTAATTTTTACCTACAGTGCACCGTTGACAAGTTAAAAATCAAAATCTAAAAAACTTTTTAACAATTAACAAAAAAAAACCGACTTTCAAAAACAAAACACTACAAAGTAAAAAGTAACTTTAATTTCGGAAGTCGGTGTTTTTGGTTATTTCGTTTTTGAACTCCGACTTCCGAAATTAAAGTTATTTTTTACTTTTTAGTGATACGCAGGTACCAAAAAAGTGAAACCACAAGCACAGCGTGTCGGCGTGATATTATGTTATGAACTGGTGTAAGCAATAATCCAAATTTAAATGGGACTAGTCCGAGAAAATATGCTACCAAACCAAAAAGAATCACCCAAATCGGTTAACAGTTGGCGAAAAAATCGCTCAGCAATCATTTTTCATGAGATTCCATCATCAGATCCTGACTTATACCTTCCATCATCAGCTCAGCAACATGAGATGATGATTACCAGGCACAAATATCTGAATTGCGTTAGAAAGAATACTATATTAGCAAAGAATTTGAAAATTTATTAACTAATATTCCTCTTAAAACTACAGTAACTCTCAACTCGTCACCCGCGCTCTCTGCTGCCTTACTTAGAAAGAATGTGAAGATATGTCTATCCGAATTTAAGTTTCAACATATAAACCCCCAGGCCATTATAAAAGCTTTTAAAGATCTTAAAATTAAATCAACAGTAAATCTTTGGGGAATGTCTGTCAAAGTCTAGATCTGTTATTGAAAGTATTGCCCCCTACTTAGCTGTCATATTTAACACTATTGTAGCCCGAGGAGTATTTCCGGATCTTATGAAACACAATAAAGTAGTTCCGTTGTTCAAATCGGGTGATAGTCAAGAAACCAATAATTATAGGCCTGTGTCAATTCAGCCAGTCCTCAGTAAGGTGTTTGAAAAGTTAATGCTTAATCAGATATTACTACACTTTAATAAAAACTCTGTTAAATATTCTGTGACCTCTCGAAGGCGTTCCACTTTTGTTGAAACTTGAGCACTATGGGATTAGAAATACAGCCCTTGAGTTCTTTAAGTCATACTACGGTGTAAACTCACTAGGGTCTGAAATGACAATGGGCGTTCCGAAAGGCTCAATATTGGGTCCATTCCTTTTTCTATGTAGTTTACATAAATTGTTTGCCCCAATTATTTCAAAATCACCCAAAGATGGTGTTATTCGCGAATGACACGTCATTTTATATTTAAAATAGAGCGACGGTCACAAAATCTTGACGTCGTCAACAACTCTACTCTTCAGGTCCAAAATTGGTTTACGGCAAACAACTTGGTATTAAATGAAAAAAAAACCAAATGTATTAGATTTACTTTACCAAATGTTAGAAGTAGCAAATGTGACATCATATTGAATGAAGAAAAACTGGAGTTTATTAATCACACGGTTTCCCTGGGTATTTTCCTCATATAACATCTCTAGCGGGGTGTCTAAGCTCAGCCGCTTATGCTGTTAGGAAGACAAGACAGCTAAAGACGTAGAAACCTCACGTTTTATTTTAGCTACTTCCACAGTATTATGTCGTACGGTATTTTGCAGTGGGGTCGGGCTGCTGACATTGAATCCATATTTATTTTACAAAATAGAGCTGTCAGAGCCCTTTATAATCTGCGTCGTCGCGATTCTCTAAGGAAACTTAAAAAAAAGATTAATATTATGACAGTCCCTTGCCAATTCAATGAAAATATTATGTATGTACGGAAAAATCGAAATCTTTTTAGTAAGGTTAGTGATAGACATAGTATTAATGATAGAAATAAAGATAAATTAGATCAACCATTTTATAGATAAGCTAAAGTACACACATCTTTCATGGGGTACTGTGTTAAATGTTACAATAAAATACCTTGTGACATATTAGAACTAAATAAAAGAAAATTTAAAACCTACGTTAAAAGCACACTTTGTAAACAAGCATATTACAAATTAGAAGATTACATTCAGGATAAGAATGCCTGGCAACATGCTGGTCCTGCTCCATAGGACAATCACTGGTGGAGACAAGATCAAACTGGTTGGTTTATGTATTTACTTTATAGTTGTACCTACTGTTTCATTCTCGGGTTTTTATTTTTCTGTTCGCTCACACTCTGCTAATTAATTGGTTCCAATATTTGTAAATAATTATGTGAGTACCATGTACTTATTTAGAAAATTAATAAGTCTACCTCTGCTTACTCTAGGTTCATGGTCCTCACATACAAAAGTTTTGAATACCAGAGCACATGTACAACATTGATTTGAAAAGAGTAACTATGGAGTTTCTTATCCGTTCTTCTCCATAAGAATCTACCCTTCCGAATGGACAGTAGAGTCACTGTTATTTTAAATGTAATGATGACGTTCAAAAGTGCCGTTTAATGGCCTAATTGAAATAAACGTTTTTGACTTTGACTTTTGACTTTAAAGTTTATGAAAAACAGTGTAAGTGCTTATAAAATTTGAGGGTTTCCCTCGATTTTCATGTAATCCCATCATCAGATTCTGACTTAGAGACAACGGGACCAAAACAGGAGTATAGGCTTTCGAATAAAAAAAGAATTGGCGGAGTTAAAATCGGTCCAGAATTGGCGGAGAAATGGGTGAACATACATAAAAAAAAGAAACATACAGCCGAACATAGAACCTCCTCCTTATTGAAGAAGTCGGTTAAAAATACAGAAGTTTTCCGAACACCAAGCAGTGTAAACCTGGGTACACTGGTGTGGGTAGGTTTCTTGGTGGTAGATTGTTTATTATGATTGAAGATGATTTTGTGCAGTTAAATAAGTGTCCAGCCTAGAATTTAGAACCGATCCCCAAACATCCTGGGGTGGGCCTCAGCCAATTCTGGGGTGGGCAAGGACCAAACCCCCACCCCTCCTATATACGCCTATGCTTAACATAATCTGTTTGTTAAAACCATTTCAGTGAGTTCAAACACGATACTTCTGCTGTAACTTAGTGAGGAGTTGGGTATTCCGCAGATCTCAGGTTATGATTCAGCATCAGGTCAATATAACCATGTTTATGCAATGTCATTGAAGTAACAAAATACCAAATTTCGTATCGATCAGACGCGTAAAAGCTGGTTAAATACCTTCATCAACTTGAAAAAAGCTGATGATCTTCAAACGGCTGAACCGATTTTGTTTGATAAAAGTTGTCGAAGAACCATCGGTAGAAAACCTGCTTTCAAATAAAAAAAACCACAACCACATCGGTTCACCAGTTTAAGAGCTACGGTGCCACAGACAAACACACAGACACACATAGCGGTCAAACTTATAACACCCCTCTTTTTTAGTCGGGGGTTAAAACTATAATTCCAGTTCAGTAATTTCTTGAATAACTTCAAAACTTTTTATTTTAAAATATGGAAAAAAAAATTAAAACCCTCACAGTACGCCTTTTCATTTGTTATCAAGCGGAAATCTGTTTTATTATTTTAATTTTCTAGTTTTTCGTACTCAAAATGTATTTATTCATGTAGGTAGGTACCTAAAGCGTCCGTGTTTGGATCACAGAAGTTCATATGTGGCCCAAACAACAGAATCGGTTCAGTAGATGCGGAGAAAATTGGCTGTGATAGACGGACAGACACCCGAGTGATCCTATAGGGGTTCCGTTTCTTTTAAAACCGACCTTAGGGAAAGCATAAAAACCGGCCAAGCCCGAATTCGCAGTCTACCTATTACGGTTCTTGAGATACAGCCCGCTTACAGACAGACGGACGGACGGACGGACAGCGGAGGCTTAGTAATAGAGTTCCGTTGGATACCCTTTGGGTACGGAACCCTAAAAAAGCATAATTAGCCTAAAATGTACCCACATATTACACGGCACAGGTCCCGCGGTTTGGCGAATGTCTGCAAAATTTTGTTTTTATAAATTGCAAAACTTACACTTAATTCCTTGTATGACGTGACTGAGGTCCGATTTTTGAGTAGGCAAGTAGGCAGTAAAAAATTTAGGCAAGTATTTGCCACATTTCGATTTGTGGCCAATAATTATTTACCAATAGATAAGATCATCTCTTTCAGAGATTTCTTTCTTTTCATTAGGTTATCTTACAAAACTTTTTGAAAATAATTAGATAATTTAATTGCACGTAACTTTAAGGGGTGGGTAGAATTCCCCGCCATAGTCTGTGTTTCCTGCGAGTTTAAAAAGGTTACTTTTGTAGAATCATAATATAAACCACACAACATAACAGCATTAGCATAGTCAGCCTATAATGTTCCCACTGCTGGGACACAGGCCTCCTCTCGGTGAGAGGGAGTGGGCCGTAATTCACGACGCGGGTCCAGTACGGGTTGGTAGATGTCACATGTCTTCGAATTTTTGGTTCTAGGACATGCCGGTTTCCTCACGATGTTTTCCTTCACCGTTTTGAGAGCAGTGGTGATGAAATAATTTACACAAAGTAAAGCGCCTGCCTGGTTAAAGGTTGATTGGGAAAATTTGACAGTGACGTGTAGCGTGATGTGCATTCTAATTCTGCTTAAGTGGCCTTTTTAGACCCCCTCATAGCTACAACTTGGGTGTCTTAAGTCAAGAGTGAATAGATCAGTACTTTTACGCAAGCGTACCACATCATCGCTTACCATCAGGTGAGATAGTGGCCAAACAGTTGTCGACTGTGACACAGTTTATATTAGTACAGTCGTCAACGTCGTTCTCTTAAGGTGAATGCTCCAGGGTAGCCCGCGAAATTCAAATATTTTTATGTTTTTTGCAATTTGCCGGTCAGTGTGAAGCTTTATGTGGACCAAATGCGATCTGCGACCGTAACGCGTATTTATCTAAAGAATTATAACCATTTTAATCATCAATATAGCCCTCTAAGTTCATGTAGTTCGAAAGAATGATTATTTCTGAAATATTCATTCTTGCACACTGACCGGCAAATTGCAAAAAACATAAACATATTTGAATTTCGCGGGCTACCCTGGAGCATTCACCTTAAGCATTAGTTATTAGAAATTGCCATTGTTTAACTGAGATAGATTAAGAGAAATTTGGTAAATTTTATGTGTTAAAAAAATAAATAAAAAAAATATGAAAAGAAAGAAAACCACAAAGTAAAATAATATTAATAAGTAATAAACATTTTGTAATATACGTTTTAATGATTTTTTATGGTTTCTATCCAAAATTATGATAATAAATAAATATATGATTAAAATATAATGCTAAAAAAAAAACCGCGAGCCTATCACTACAGCAGATACCTGAACAGTCTCTCCGACGCGTCTGTCGGTCTGTAGGTACAACTACCGAACGGTTTTCTCAAAAGGTTTTCACCAATAAGTTGACGGAGTGAGAAAGGTTTAGCTATATGCTCTGCTATGCGTACGAAGCCGGGGCGGTTTGCTCGTCAATAATAAAAATAGTGCCGTATAGTGCCGTATGGTGCCGTAATAGAATAACACCATCCCATCACTTCCCGTGGGTGTCGTAAGAGGCGGTTAAGGGACTCGCCAGAGAATGGGCAGCAGCGTTCTCTGTAAAACTAAACACCATACACTGCGATCGCCAACCCGCCTCCCAAGCGTGGCGATTATGGCAAACCCCCCCTTTGGGGCAGGCCTATGTCCAGCAGTGGACGTCTTTCGGCTGCTATGATGATGATGATGAATAACAATACCTAGTACTAAGAATCTTTTGTCTGTTTAAATTCAACCTCTGCCATTGCTAGCTAGGTACTCGCAAGATGGCCCCCGTTACATCCCTAATTCTAATAAGATACCAATCGGGATTGCAGTGATCCGCATCTTTAATTAGAAAGACAGTTAATTAATTAATTAATTAATTAATTAAAAGTACATCTAACGATGAGCTCGTTCGACTCTTAGATTTACGAGTAGACGATTAGACTCTTTGATGTTCTGTCAAGTTAGTGTTGGCGGTGAATGAATTGTCGTAGAAGCAGACGCGATTAGAGACCTTAGACGAAATCATGAGGCTAACACTCAAAAATGCTTGTTTTTAGGGACTATTGAATGAATAAATACCTAGCCTAGGTACACGACTGCGAAGGCGGGCGACGCGCCCAGCTGAAAATAATGTATTAGGTCCAACGAGAAGATCATCCTGATATCTATGTCGCAATCGGATTGTATAATCCGCCGTATTACATTACAGCTAGCTGTTATCAAAAACAGGGCCGTTTTGAAATGCGACGGTTCAACGATTCGTCGGATTGAATGAGGCTGAATAAAAAACCGCTGGAATGTATTCGGCGCCAAATATCATTCAACACGGCTAGCCATAATGTAATATAGCTAGAGAGCGGGTCATTTATCCGCCTCTTTGACAAATTTCACGGGGCTCCTTTTTCTGTGTAAAGGGTTTAATAAAGTAACCTAACCTAACCCTACCCCTACATCCCTACACCTATCCTTACATTGTGGAATAAGTACAATGAGGCTAAACGTGAGCCGCCATATTGTAGAACTTCTCGCAATGATAATCCAGCTAACCGTTAACCCGCCGCAATACAAAACGGCCCTGTTTTTGGAAACGGCTAGCCGTAATGTAATACGGCGATTTATACAATCCGACTGCGATATCTATACCTAATGTACCTAACTTACTTTACACTTACCTACGCGACATACAATAAATGTAGTTAAAGTTACCAAACAGCGGCATTTAGAACAGGGACCAAAATTATGCTTGCCAAGGAAGGAACCTATTACACTTTGCGATATGATCATGTGACCATGATCTGTTGGAGAAATGTTTTCTTTATAAAACCACTTGATGCATTTGCTTAGCGATAAGCCAGCGTTTACTGAGATTAGATCTTTAATCGGCCGTAACAAGCTGTCGGCATTCCGTCTGGCACCAACAGTTTAACTTTGTACCCCTTTTTACGATAATTACGCGAACGGAAATTTGGCACAGTTTTAATGCCTAAAAGATGCTTTGAATGTTTAAGTAAATGTTATAGTCTAATTTCGACCACTAGGCAACCACTACCTAGTGTAAATAAAAACTTAAAAGCAGTTTAGTAAAACATTCATAATCAATTTTATTTATCTATTCGCAGTCTGATTGAAAACTACTAACGCCATCTGTTGTCGAGTAGCTGAACAAAAATCTATTTATAAAATATAACCTTGTCTATGGCACTTGGCACAAGTACCCGAGTGAAGTTCAGTTTTGACAGTTGTAATGTAACAGTGGTCATCCTAGTTTTTTTATACCTCCTTGCATTTTGATACCAAAATATTAGATATTCGTAAAGTGGTATTACGTGAACAAGATGAAAATGAGAGCCCACGCACATCGGGAAAGGTGGAATGCGACCCGCTAGCGACGGTGAGTTTGACATGAGCTCCTTAGTATAATGCTAGTGCCTGTATTTTTAACTGATTAAAAAAACTGTAGTCAATTGGCTGTTAACCTTTTAACTAAAAGCGGGAGACGCGTAATTCGACGCTATGCCGTGTATAATTTTATTACTATTCGCTCGACGGCGCATACATTAGCTGGGAGGACGGTCGCCCACATTCGTATTCGGTGTATACCACTAAAACGCCTAAACTTTACTGTAATCGTTACTTATCATTCGTAATTGTTTCTTTATCTATATTAGTACAAATTTCATATTTAAACCCTTGATTGGGTGTAAACTGCTTGATAAAACACATTAACTGTATGCAAAGTTTATTATCACTACAATAGGAATCAGTGATTGTGGTTTATTAATTGTGAAAAAAAATACTTGGCTGAACGCGAAATTCCGTTGCACATCTGTGGCGCGGAAAAAAATATGCCAGGAATTTCTAAAGGTGAGTTCAGTGCTCTAATTTAAAAAATATTTTTTATTTATATCTAATTTAGAATGTAGTTATTTGAATAAGCCCATTTATTTATCAGACTTTGTTACTTTATCATCTGTATTTTTCAAGTGATTGCAGTGTTTTAGGCTATATTTATCTACACAAATTGGAACAATAAACTTGAATAATTTAATAATACTCATGTTTTCAGACTGTCCTTGTAAACAACCTAAAGTAAACTTTTTTTTTATAATAACAGCAATGAGTATAAGTAATAACAGTCTCAAGTTTTTAATTTATTTTGTCTATTGTTTTTAGTTTTATTCAAATCTATAGTCAAAACACCATTAACCTGGTTTTAATATTTCAATGAAAATATCGTTTGAGCCTACTGCTTATCTTATATTCATGATTACTATTTAATGAACTTGCAAATCATAATAAGTTTTTCAAATTGTTACCTTATTTTGTGCCAGCGCTTATGACTTTTTTAAAAACTAAGTAAAGTTTTTATTTAAGTAAGTACTAGAATTAAATAAGGTCCTTCATAAAGTAGAAAGAATAATCTAAGTCCTTGTTCTTTAAAACTTAACTATCATAAACACAAAATAATCTTATCTTGGTATTCAAATTTTTACTGATTATAACTTTCATTGTGAAAAATGACAATTTGGCGCATTTTTTATACATAGGTATTTATGAATTAGACTACTGATAAATAAAATTAGCAGTAAAGCTAAGGATTTCCATGAAACCAACATGTTTCCCAAAAGAAACATGTCGACATCATGCAATCATAGACTTAAATAATGTCTATGATTGCATGATGTCAACATGTTTCTTTTTATTTTTATTTAGCGACCATAGTGTTTCCCAAAAGTATTTTTAACTAGGTGCAAAACTATAGGTATGGAAATAATAAGTCAACTTTGATTCCCCAATCTATCATAGATAACCAATTTTAATCTTTCAGAACAGTTAATTCACAAGTTACAATGATTGGGAAATATTTTAAATATAACATTTATCTTGGAGATAACTATCAGTTACTTTATCTGGGTGTTAAACTGTTTTTAAATGTAATTATCTCTGATTAGACATTTTTTATGTAACTTTAATCTAGATGTCGTTATAACGGCTACTGAAAGTACGCACGTACGACATTTACACATACTTTTTCACTAGATATCTCGATACACGTGCATAAATAAAAACCGGGATTAGTATCTATTTAAGTCTTAACTCTCTGTGGTCCATCCATTCGTAGTTATTTCGCATCAGTGTCAAAACGACATTGATCTTTATCCTCTTAAAAATAAGGTTGCTAGTGGGTTGCTGCTTGGGCTGATGTCAGATGTACATTAACTGTGATCGGTCTGTATCTAAAGGCAAGCTCAGATCGAGAGACGTCGCGCAACTTTTGAGATAGCTATGCAATATAAAACTTTATTAACTACTCGACAAGGTACACATTTCCGTGAGAGGGTTCGTATAAACCCCGAAGCGTTGCAATGCACATTGTGCGCGATGCTTTGACGCAGTTTTTAAAATGGCAAAACAATATAGAACTTTATAATCTTCTCGATAAGGTAGGTACATATTTCCGTCAGAGTATTCGAATGAACCTCCCCCCTCACATCTTGCGTGATGAAGCGATTGTTTGGAGTTTTATTGCTGACTTAATCTTAAATGGTTATAATTCTGAAAATACATCATTCTTACGCCCGCGAATCATACTTGAATCAACATATTATAACCTAATACTAACTTGCCAATTGCAAAAACCGTAAGAAAAATTGAATTTCGCGGGCTACTCTGGCGCAACCACTTTAAGTTAAATCTCTCTGCCAGCGTCTGTGTTCCCGTCCACATATAAACCGTCTGCATTCAAATCAAGAGTGAACAGGCATCTTCTGGGCACGCTCGCTCCATCATAGACCGCATCTATCGCTTTCCATCAGGCGTGATTGTGGTCAAGAGCAAGCCCATTTTTAAATAAAAAAAACCGGCCAAGTGCGAGTCGGACTCGCACACAAAAGGTTCCGTACCATAAACCTTAATATTTATTATTTGTTGTTATAGCGGCAATACAAATACACAATCAGTGAAGATTTCAACTCTCTATCTATTACGGTTCTTTAGATACAGCCCGCTGACAGACAGACGGACGGACGAACAGCGGAGGCTAAGTAATAGGGTTCCGTTGGTTACCCTTCGGGTACGGAACCCTACATACCGGCCAAGTGCGATTCGGTCTCGCATACAAATGATTCCGTAGCATAAACCTTGATTTTTATTATTTGTTGTTAAAGCGGCAATAGAAATACACAAACTGAAAATTTCAACTGTCTACCTATTACGGTTCTTGAGATACAGCCCGCTGACAGACAGACGGGCGGACGGACAGCGGAGGCTTAGTAATAAGGTTTCTCTGGTTTCCAAAAAAAATAACGTAGTAGCGTAATTTCGATGGTGCGTACGTTGTGTGGTACTTAACTGTCTAAATAATTATTAGAATCGTACAGCGATCACCAATTAGCTACACATGGACGATGATTATGTCATCTCCTAACTGCTCGAGCTATGCGGGAACGGCAAAGTTAAATACTGTGAATTGTTTTGAATGTGTCAAATGACACCAAGTTTGTAATCCCCAAAAGGATAGGTAGTATGGTAGGCGCCAGATAAGTGTGCAATAACGGTCATTGACCCACATATATTTATTAACTTTCTTAATATCGAAACACCGGTCAAAAGCGAGTCGGACTCCCGCACCGAGGGTTTCGTACCTAGCATCATAATATTAAAAAAAAAAAAAAAAAAAGTGAAATGTTTTTAATATTTTCATCGGCGAGATCTATGTTCGTCGGAGAAATTTAACACTGCGGTGTATATTGCAGTTTTAGATCAGCGCCATCTCTTGACCGATAGTGGAACTGTCATTTTTGTTGATGATTTCTAAAAAAGTGTCTTACTTAGAGACATTGTTTTATTTTTCCTGTAATCTTTACGTAAACTTCTATGACATAGAATTATTTCAGATATTTCTGTATGCAAACTTCGAAGATAAGGGTGGGATGTTAATTTTTTTGTCAAAAGTCGAAAACCATGTGGCCTTAAAAAAGAAAAAAGGTTTGAGAATAAGCAAGAATAGCGCTTTTACATAATTATGATACCCCAATGCTCTAGTAACCCCAATCCGATTTTTTTAAGAATCCCTTTCAGTTACTATTGCAAGAGAATACACATTTTTACATTTACATTTTATTACTTTCTTATTTGCAAAATAGACATCTAAAACTATTCCAAATTTCAAGTTGATAGCATTAGTACCTAGTTCTTGAGATATCCAGCTGTGACAGACGGACAGACTCACACTATAATGGTTCCATTTTAACATTTTGATACGGAACCCTACAAAACAGAAATAAAGATGTTTTATTGATGTTTTGTTTTTAAGCTAAGGAGTGGAATTCCCTGCCGGAGTCTGTGTTTCCCGATAGCTACAACCTGGGAGTCTTTAAGTCAAGAGTGAATAGGTTACTTCTAGGCAAGCGTGCTCCATCTTCGAACACATCGTCGCTTACCATCAGGTGAGATGGTGGTCAAGCGCGTGCCTATCAATAGTAAAAAAAAAAAAAACAAATAATGGTTCATTCATTCATAATTCATTGTTCGACAAATTTCAACAGTAGATTCGGAGAAAATTTATTGTAAAAGACGGAAAGACAAAAACAGATCAAGTGCGAATCGGACTCGCACACGAAGGGTTCCGTACCATAAACCTTAATGTTTATTATTTTTTGTTATAGTGGCAACGGAAATACACAAACTGTAAATTTCAACTGTCTGTCTATTGGTTCTTGAGATACAGCCTGCTTACAGACAGACAGACGGACGGACGGACAGCGGAGGCTTAGTAATAGGGGTCCGTTGGTAACCCTTTGGGTACGGAACCCTAAAAGACGAAAAGACAAGATATAACAGTTGTGATTAGTTCCGTTTTTTCATTGGGAGGCGGACTATTTAAAATATTCAGATAATGTAAATAGATCTAGTAGACTTACGATTGGTGTAAGCTAGACGCCTTAATTACCTACTTAAATTATATATCTAAATTAGTTTTTAATTAACAATTGTCTAAGTCTAGCTACTCTCTGTACGAAGAATCGATTGTTATCACTTAATCATCATCATCTGCCTAGCCTTTTCCCAACTATATTGGGGTCGGCTTCCAGTCAAACCGGATTCAGCTGAATACCAGTGTTTTACGTGGAGCGGTTGCCTACCAGTACCCCTATTCTGTAACAACATTTTCGTGTCTCGACAGCGGAATCCGATGTGAGTATTACGTCAAACGTAAGACCTTTATGTTGTGTGCAATAAAGCTCACTTTGTGAGGTATGTCACTCAGGTGAAGCTCGATATCGAAATGGTTATTTACAGAATAGACTAGCAGAACTCCGCAACCCATTAACTGGGTAACACGGTATTTCTTGGCAAGACTGGAGTCAGATTTACTGGCTTCTGAAAATCCGTAACGACTGCCAAAGATCTGCAAATGACAACTGGGACCATAGATACAAGATTTATATATCTGTGGCCGGGGCCAACGGCTTAACGTGCTTTCCGAGACACGGAGGAAAGTGTACTTTTTCACAGTTTTTTGCTTGTTTCTCCGAAACCATTAAAAATATGTTCTTGCTCACTTCTACATAAATTATCTACATTAAATTTTCTATAAGGTGTAACTATTCATACACGAAATATTTTAAGACAATCATCTAACGGTTATAACGAATCCATTTCAACGAAAAAAAAATTTTTATGTGTGTTTTTGTTTTTACGAAATTTACATTTTCTTGAGACATCTTGCATAAAACCTTTACTCCCTATTCTATGAATGAGACGCACCGCGCCGACGACACGGCGACGGGCGATGCCCGTCATGCGCGGGCGTAATGGATGTTGAAAAAATAAGGAGCCAGTATTTATTTTGTGGGTCGTGATTTTAATTTTTTTTTTTTTTTTTTTAAATATACTTAGATAAAAAAAAATCCTTTGAAATGGCTTCGTTATAACCGTTAGATGATTGTCTTAAAATATTTAGTGTATGAATAGTTACACCTTATATACATTATGTTATTAACATTTAACTGTAGGATAAATACTTAAGGAGATAGAGGGTATCTAAAATTCCTCCTACAAATTTTCAAAACTACACGAGTTATTCACTCTGATTTCCTGTATTTTCCTGCACTATTTGTTTAGTTGGTTGAACGCGCTAATCTCATGGACTACAGCGGGTCTAAAAAGGCCACTTTAGCAGTATTAGAAACCACATCACGCTACCCGTCACTGTCAAAGGAGATGTTTCAAATTGGGCCAGGTCTATGTACATTACCTCATAAAAAAGAAAAAAATCCATAGAAATCGGGAAAAATACATTTAAGTCATTTAAATGTTAATTATTGTGGTAGTTAATTGATGTTTATAAATTACTTTTATCGATTTTCAACATGGCGTCGCACCGATTTAGTTACAGATCATAGAAAAATAACTGTCAGCTGTCATAACAGTGTCACTTCAGTGACTTTCCTCTCGTTGCCGGAAAAAAAATATGTCAGAAATAATTGTCAAATGTCATTAATCAATCAAAATGACGGCTTACGGCCATGACGGGTTTTTGTTGTGTGTTGCAATTTCAAGTGTAATTTCTTGTGCTTTACCAGCAAACAAAGCCATTTTAAAGAAATTGGACAGTTGAGAACTGTTTTAAAAGTATTTATCTATTTTTAAGTATAGTGTACAAGGACCTGGCCCAGGTTCCATACATTTTGGAACATCTCCTTTCCCAATCAACATTGAATGTAAAGCGTTAGCAATAAAGATGAAAATTAAATTTAACAGTTTGTTGTGTGATTAATATTATGATTCTAATGTCATTCCCCTCATCTGCCTAGCCTTTAACACGGTATTTCTTGGTAAGACTGGAGTCAGATTTACTTGCTTCTGAAAATCCGTAACTTCTGCCAAAGATCTACAAATGACAGCCGGGACCAACGGCTCAACGTGCTTTCCGAGGCACGGAGAAAACTCGCTATGTTAAAATGGTCACCCATCCACAGACCAACCTTGGCAAGCGTTGCTTAACCTTGAAGATCGACCCGTGCGGCTGTTATTATCTAGCCACGAGCTCCTAAATTATGATCCCCCCCTAGTTTTCGTGTTGAATAGCCCATTTATCGGGGAAAGCTCGTCATCATCATCTTCCTGCCCTTATCCCATGTTACTTGGAGTCGGCGCAACACGTTTTATTCTTCCATTCTGTTCTATCAGTCGTCACTCTATCAATAACTCCCTTTTCTTTCATATCGCTCCTCACACAATCCATCCATCTTTGGCTTTCCTCTCCCTCTCCATCCATCCACATTTATGTTCATAACTCTTCTAGTTATATGCGTTTCATCCCTCCTCTTCACATGACCATACCAAGACAAGCGATTCCCTTTCAACTTTTCCGTCACTGGCGCCACTTTTAAACTACCTCTAAGGTACTCATTTCTCACTTTATCCATTCTCGTTACTCCACACATCCATCTCAACATTCTCATCTCCGCTACATGCAATCTATTTTTAAGCGACTTCTTAAAAAAAGAGGAGGTTCTATGTTCGGCTATATGTATTTTTTTTATGTACCTATGTTCACGATTTCGCCGCCAATTCTGGACCGATTTTTAACCGATTTCTTCAAAAAGGAGGTTCTATGTTCGGTTGTATGTATGTTTTTTTTATGTATGTAGGGAATAGGCATGGAAAACATATTTATGATCCATACATTTTATCTAAAACTATACAAAAATATAATACTAACAGTGAAAATAGAATCAAAATTACTTGAAAACGGAAGGAGATAATATAATTATTTTAAACAAATATAACTGTCCCCTCTCGCGAAAACGCTGTTTTCTATGGCAGCTAAGTTTACATCGGACTTCTCTTTCTAATTGTAATCTTTGAAGCTTTATAACTTTATCGCTGATGAAGGTATTTAAAAAATAATTTCATGATTGTTTACTAGAGCTAATAAGTATTTCATTTTGCAAATAAAAAAATCGCATGCATTTTCCCTATTCTGGACCGATTTTAAAAAATCTTTTTTTAATCGAAAGCCTATACTCCTGAGGTGGTCCCATTGTCACGAAGTTAGAATCTGATGATGGGATCCCATGAAAATCGAGGGAAACCCTCAAATTTTATAAGCACGTACACTGTTTTTCATAAATTTTCTAACGCAATTCAGATATTTGTGCCTGGTCATCATCATCTCATGTTGCTGAGCTGGTGATGGGATCTCATGATAAATGTTTGTTCAGCGATATTTTCGCCAATAATTGTTAACCGATTTGGATGATTCTTTTTTGTTTGGAAGAGCATTTTCTCGGACTGGTCCCATTTAAATATGGTGAAGATCTGACGAAGAACTTCGGCGGTAGGCAACGGAACTCTTCAATAAATGATAGCAAAAGGATCGGGATTTTCTGTCGCATGTCTGTTGATGTTTACACCAGTTCATAACATAACATCACGCCGGCACGCTGTGTTTTGGAAAATAAAGAAACTTTTTTACAGAAAAATCAGTCTGTGTTTTTGGTTATTTTGTTTTTGAGCACCGACTTCCTAAATTAAAGTTATTTTTTACTATGTAGTGTTTTGTTTTTGGAAGTCGGTTTTATTTTCATCCGTCTTTTTCGCAGCCCAACATTCTGATCCATACATTACGACAGGTAAATCGGTATAGGCGTTCCGGTGAGAGCTATCTATAAGTAGGTATCGGGAAAGAATACGCTTTAAAACGTAACGCTACGACCAATACGAGCGAGTCACAATTAATGAAAATTGTGACGCAGATATTCATATTTTAACAAGACAGCTAGTTGTTAAAATATAAATATTTTATCATTAAAATCAGTTTTACATGACGTCAATAACGATTCGATATGAATGAAATAACGACTTGACAGGCAATTCTTACGATAATTCGGTAAATCAGGTTTTGCAATACAATGTTCTGGTCAAACGCATAGAAATAGTCCTGACTGGTTACGGCCATGGCAGCCAATCTCAACGGAGCCTAGCCATCGGGGCGGAACGTAATTATAGTGCAGAAATGTGTGCGCAAATACATACAGATGCACTGCCTCTTCCACCCATCACTCGCGTTATTCGACGGGACGGCAGTCCAACATGATCGAAGATACAGTACGTCTACCTTTTGATAATTTTTAAAAAACAATATCCTATTTTGTTTAGTCGTTAACTAAAGTTTTACTCGCAACGTGCTTGCTTGTAAGTTTACAAATAAATTAGAAAGTTGTTTTATTTTTTAAGTTTTCATAGTATGTCATCATCTGCCTAGCCTTTTCCCAACTATATTGGGGTCGGCTTCCCGTCAAACCGGATTTAGCTGAATACCAGTATTTTACGTGAAGCGGCTGTCTACTAGACCTCCACAACCCAGTAACTGGGTAACACGGTACATCATGGCAAGTTTTCATAGTAGGTATAGATTCATAGTAGGTCAGAACTCATGGTAGATGTACAGGCTCAGGACGAACTGCTTTTAGAAGTATGGCCGAACAGGATGTAAACTCCTACAAACCTTCATTGAAAAGGAAGGATCCTCCGATCGGACGGTTGTTGTGTCCGGTGGGCAACTGCCCGATAGTTAATATTGGGACTATTGTATCTGTGACGTAAAGTATATCTCTAAAACACTCAGATTTATTTATTTATGTAAGTACACACAATAAACTTACAAAAAGATAATTACATACAGATAAAAGAGCACAAAGACCACTACTGCTACTGCTACTGCTTATTTCGAATGAAATAAGCAGTAGCAGTAGCATTAGTATTTATCGCTTATATTGCCTTCTAGGTATTGTTAATTAAATCACAACATCAAATGAATTGTACGAATCTAGATCAGTGTTACTTAGACTGAAAACAGTCTTGAATCATAATGCTACAGTAGCAAGTGGTTTGAAGTGCTTCAACAATAAAATTGGTACACTGTACATCCTTTATGGCACGCATTCCGTCTGGTGTGGGTTTTAGAACGGACTTGAACCGTTTCAACACTTAAGGAGGTTTCTTCTATATGGCCCGTGATCGTCCAACACATTTATTAACAATAATCCGGTCAAGTGCGAGTCGGTCTCGCGTGCAAAGGGTTCCGAACCAAATTCATTTTAGAATACGCCCGCAATTAAGTCCGAAACTACGGAACCCCCCGGATCCAATGTTTCCATTGTTGTGTGTTTGTACTCTTAACATTTTATTTAAATTGAATGTATCTATGGATATTTATAATTGTAATTAAATATGATTGTAATTTATATGAAATAAATGAATTGAATTGAATTGAAAATATATAAAAAAAACTGACCACAAATAAATTAATCTGCTATTCTAAATAATCCAAATTATTTCAAGGCACGGACGTTTCTCTACTTATCCAACCAAGGAGAATTCAACTTCTGTATGAAAGTCCTCGTAAGATCTGGATGGTATCTGTAAGTCCGTCTCATCATCTGTCTAGCCTTTTCCCAACTATATTGAGGTCGGCTTCCAGTCAAGCCGGATTTAGCTGAATACCAGTGTTTTACGTGGAGCGGCTGCCTACCAGACCTCCACAACCCATTAACTGGGTAACACGGTGCTTCAATTCAAGACTGGAGTCAGATTTACTGGCTTCTGACTATCCGCAACGACTGCCAAAGATCTACCAATGACAGCCAGGACCAACGGCTTAACGTGCTTTCCGAGGCACGGAGGAAACTCGGTATGTTAAGATGGTCATCCATCCACAGACCAACCTTGGCAAGCGTTGCTTAACCTTGAAGATCGACCCGTGCGGCTGTTATTATGTAGCCACGAGCTCCTCATCTGTAAGTCCATCTGTCACAGTAAAATTGCTCCGTATCGAGACGATCGATACAGTTGACATTTGGCACACATAATTATGAACTTCTGTGGCCCAATCACGAACCCGGAACACTTGTTATGCTAAAAAAGTAATTTATTCCATTAGAAAACAAACTAAAATATAGCATCAAAAAATTCCTCCTCAACGCTGTCAGCTGGTAATGTGCCCAAGAGACTGGCGGCATTGCCACGTTGAATGGCAATGCTTAATCTTTGCCCAAAGTAAAAGCCAGCTCTTGGGTCACGGGAAGTGTCAACCAGCCGTTTCGAAATTTCTTTGAAAAGGCTGTGAACACAAGGGCCCCATGGCCCGGTTCCCATACCAACCTAATATTATAAAATGCAAAAGTAACTCTGTCTGTCTACGCTTTCACGCCTAAACCGCTGCACCAATTTTGATGAAATTGTGTACAGAGAAAGATTAGACCTTGGAAAAGGACAATAGACTTCCTTTTGTCGCGAGAACAGAGCTTGAATTGGTTAAAATTTTGTATCTTCACGAAAATCAAAACCATGAACCTGTTCTTTAGGCACTTGATAAAATATAAATAAACATATTTTCAAGCATTTTTTTAAAATTTGTATCTTAAAGTAATAAATTGCTGCCCGAAGTAACTATTCCACGCGGATAATCGTGGGCAAAAATTAGTATCTTGTAATATTGTCCTAATTACTCAAAAGGGTTAATACTCAATCATCATCATATCAGCCGAAAGACGTCCACTGCTGGACATAGGCCTCCTCCAAAAGAGGGGGTTTGCCATAATCGCCACGCTTGGCAGGCGGGATGGAGATCGCAGTGTATGGTGTTGCGTTTTACAGAGAACGCTGCTGCCCATTCTCTGGTGAGTCCCTTAGTCTCCCTCTTACGACACCCACGGGAAGTTATGGGATGGTATTATTCTTTTACGGCACCATACGGCAATACTCAATACTTCATTGTAATAGCAACGAAATCTTATAACATTCATAGTAATTGTTACTCTATTAGAAGCACCTCTGAATAAAGAAGCCCGAGCAATATGACACACAGTTAATATCTGTGTTAACCTCTTCAATTAGGCTGAATAACAACACGCCTGTGCTATGCTACGGAGCCATATATACGAGGGGGCGTTTTTAAGTTCGCGTAATGGAGGGCAAGGAGTGAAAATAAAAATACTAAATTATTTTTCTTTTTCAATATATTCACCTGCTACCCTAATACATTTTTCAGATCTTTCAATTAGCTTATGTACTACTCTGTCAAGAAAGTACCGGGAAAAGATCAATAATACACAAAATGTCTGTTATTCATCCAAATTTATTTTATCACCTTCAAAGTATGCTCCTTTAGAAACGATACACTTGCGCCAACGAATAATCCATTCATCAAAACATTTTTTAAACGCTGCTTCCGGAATTGAGTTCAGTTCTCGCCGCGAATTCTCCTTTATGTCTTCTATCGATTGAAAACGGATGCCACGAAGTGGTAATTTGAGTTTAGGAAAAAGAAAAAAGTCAGCAGGAGCCATATCTGGTGAATGTGGTGGTTGCTGGATGGTATTTGTTGAGTGTTTGGTTAAAAATTCGTTCACAATGATAGCCTTGTGCGAAGGCGCATTGTCGTGGTGCAAAAACCAAGAATTTTCTTTCCACAAATCTGGCCTTTTTCGTCGAATTTGCTCTCTTAAACGCCGCGTAACGCTCAAATAATATTTTTTATTTACCGTTAGACCTTCCGGTAAGAATTCAGAGTGCACAACACCGCGATAGTCAAAGAAAACAGTCAACATGACTTTGACTTTTGATCGACTTTGGCGGGGTTTTTTCGGTTTCGGTTCAGTTGGAAGGCGCCACTCCTAAGCTTGTTGACTAGTTTGCATGTCAAACTCGTAAACCCACGTCTCGTCACCAGTAACAATGCGTTTCATGAATGTTGGGTCCGAACTGACTCGTTCTAGCATGTCCTCAGCGACTTTCATGCGATTGAGTTTTTGGAGAAAATTCAGATCTTTTGGGACTAGCCGAGCAGCAACATGTTTCATACCCAAATGATTAGTTAAAATGGTACGGATCGACTCGTGAGATACAGAAAGTTCGGCGGCTATCTCTCTCAGAGTTGAATGGGGATTTTCAGTCACTATTTCCTTCACTTTTGCGATGTTAACTTCAGTTGCAGACGTTGACGGCATACCAGAGCGAGGCAAATCTTCCATCACATCTCGACCACTTTTGAACGCTTTGAACCACTCATAAGCACGAGTTTTTGATAAAGTCGATTCACCGTAAGCCTTCTGTAACATTTTCAGTGACTCCGAATACGAAATTCCATTGGCAATGCAAAATTTAAGACAAACTCTTTGTTCGATATTTTTGTCCATTATGAAATTCGCAATACACACTATATATGATATTACTAAAACCAGCACTGTATTTAATATAAATAACAGATGCAACTCAAACTCCGCGCCAAAATGGAAAACAGTTGTGCCAATCTAACAACTACAAAAAAACAAAAGTTTGAATTTGGAACCATAAACAAATCATCCATTCCCGATACTTTTTTGACTGAATGTATACCTTCATAAAAAAAATGTTTTGTCTTTGTCCGAAAAATAAGCTGAAACCGCGTCCTTCACTTCTTCATCAGTTGAAAATTTCTTTCCACGAAGTTCTTTTTTCAGATTTGGAAAGAGGTAATAATCACTGGGAGCCAGGTCTGGGCTGTAGGGTGGATGGTCTAAAATATCGAAGCCCACCTTATGCAGGGCAGCCAACGCAACACGGCTCTTGTGAACAGGCGCGTTGTCGTGAAGAAGAAGGACACCTTTGGTCAATTTTCCCCTCCTTTTTTCTTTAATACTTTCTTTCAACCTCTCGAGGATAGAAGCATAGTATTCTCCGGTTATAGAAACGCCTTTATCTTTATAATCGGTCAACAGAATCCCTTCCAAATCCCAAAACACTGTTGTCATGATTTTCCCAGCCGATTGTGACACTTTAAACTTCTTGGGTGGTGGTGTACCTTTTTTGTGCCACTGCATAGAGTCCTGTTTTGACTCAGGCTCATAATGATGAACCCAAGTTTCATCTCCAGTAACAATTCGACTCAATAGTCTATCCTTATCTTCGTTACAGAGGTCCAAAAACGTGCGAGAACACTCCACGCGGCGTGAGCATTCTTGGCACTCATCTTGCACTGACCTTTGTCATGCCAAGATGATCGTGTAGAATTTTGAAAATTGTTGTATCCGATACTCCAACCATTTCTGCAAGCTGTTTCTTCTTTAGTCTGGCATCTTCCAATATTATTTTTTCGACATTTTTAATGATTTCCGGAGTAGTCACCTCGATCGCCCGTCCGGGCCGCGGGTCGTCTTCAAGTGAGGTCCTGCCTTGTTTAAAAAGACAATGCCACTTGTAAACCATGGTTTTACCCGGGCAAGAGTCCCCGTAAACGGATTCCATCTCTTCCAGTATGTTTTGAACAGACTTTCCTTGCTTGGTAAGGAACTTTATTACGGCACGGTACTCGATTTTTTCCATAATGCACACTTTCTTCCCGATTGAGTTGTTTGCTTGACGATAGTTCAAAGACTAATGACCCAATTAAGACAAAACCTGGTATTTATACTAATATTGAGTGGCTGAAGTCGTGGCCACCTCGATAATGACCTATTTTTATCATCTACCCTCCCATTCCGCGAACTTAAAAACGCACCCTCGTATATGCATCTACCTACTAGTTGACCCGCGCAATTTCGTCTGCGTCACAATTTTCATTACTGCTCCGCTCCTGTTGGTCTTAGCGTGTTGATATAGCCTTTAGCCTTTCTTGATAAATGGACTATCTAACACTGTAAGAATTTTTCAAATCGGACCTGTAGTTCCTGAGATTAGCGCGTTCAAGTAAACAAGCCGCCTAGACTTTGCGAAGGTACAAATAGGGAAGATGCAACTACAGAATTTATGAGAATGTTGTTAAAAAAAGATAAAAACGTTTAAAATAAAGGCCATTGCGACGTTTTTATTTTAGTTAACAAAAAGAAAGAATTAAAGTAACGTGAAACGGAATGTATTTAAAAACAACAATCAGCGTTTAGTGACGCCACTGCTGTTATGACAACGAAAAGGCAACCTTATGTCTTTGAGTTAGGACAGTTCTTGACCAGTAAAACTGTCGGTTTGATAACGCAATTTTGGCAATAAGTTAAAGCGTTTCCATTTCTTATTTGTGTGGACCATAGAACACTATTCTAGATGGAGTTGTTTATAGTAAAAGCAAAAATGGAAATATTGCATGTTCCCGATTATAACACAAACCTTTCAGCTAGCTTTAAAAATCCGGCCAAGTGCGTGTCGGACTCTCACACGAAGGGTTCCGTTCGTACCATACGGCACCGGCCGACACCATATGGCATTATAGTACATATTGGTATAGAGGAGCTCGTGGCTAGATAATAACAGCCGCACAGGTCGATCTTCAAGGTTAAGCAACGCTTGCCAAGGTTGGTCTGTGGATGGGTGACCATCTTAACATACCGAGTTTCCTCCGTGCCTTGGAAAGCACGTTAAGCCGTTGGTCCCGGCTGTCATTTGTAGATCTTTGGCAGTCGTTACGGATAGTCAGAAGCCAGTAAATCTGACTCCAGTCTTGTCATGAAGTACCGTGTTACCCAGTTAATGGGTTGTGGAAGTCTGGTAGGCAGCCGCTCCATGTAAAATACTGGTAATCAGCTAAATCCGACTTGACTGGAAGCCGACCCCAATATAGTTGGGAAAAGGCTAGGCAGATGAGTACATATTGGTATAGATTTTGTATTTCCCTCATAGAGTTGTCACTGCGTAGTGCCAGCACTCACGATTGATACTCAATTAAGAATCACTTGGGCACAATAGCGGTCAGTTAGCAGCTGATCACTATTGAGAGGTCGGGGGTTCAAGTCCTGTCGATGAACCGTAATGGAACGTCACGCCTGTTCTGTTTGAAGAGGTAGGCAGAGCACAGAGTTGAGTCAATCAATCTGACTAGCCTTTTTAGGGTTCCGTACCAAAATGGTAAAAAGGAACCCTTACGGTGTGTCTAAGTTAGTCCGTCTGTCACAGCTGGATATCTCAAGAACTACTAATGCTATCAACTTGAAATTTGGAATAGTTTTAGATGACGTTTTTCAACTATTTTGCAAATAAGAAAGATATAAAAATGTATATATATTCTTTTTGCAACGGCGACTTAAAGGGGTTCTTAAAAATTCGAAGTGTGGCTACAGGGGCATTGTGAAAGTACACTCTTTGCACATTCTCAAACATATTTTATTTTCTTTAGAACTCATGGTTTTCGAATTTTGATTACCATTCAGAGAAAAATCTGAAATTATTATAGGTACTTATGTAAAAGAAGTGTATGTAAACACTAGTTGACCCGCGCATCTTCGTTTGCGTCACAATTTTCATTACTACTCCGCTCCTTTTGGTCTTAGCTTGATGATATATAACCTATAGCCTTCCTCGATAAATGGGCTATATAACACTGAAATAATTTTTCCAATCTGACCAGAAGTTCCCGAGATTAGCGCGTTCAAGCAAACAAACAAACTCTTCAGCTTTATATATTAGTATATAGATTACAGGAATAGCACACTGTTTCGGAATCTACAAAAAATACATTAGTTCTATTATCGGTCAAGAGATGGCGCTGATCTAAAACTACAATATACACTGCAGTATTAAAATTGTCGAATAAAGGCCTCGCCGATGAAACTTTAGAAGCAGTTCACGTTTTATATAATGGTACGGAACCCTCATTGTGTTGCCCAGTTTTCCAACTATATTGTGATCGGCTTCACGCATAATAACAGCCGCACGGGTCGCTCTTCAAGGTTAAGCAACGCTTGCCGAGGTTGGTCTGTGGGTAGGCGACCATTTTAACAAACCGAGACTCCTCCGTACCTCTGACTGCACGGTAAGCCGTTGGTCCTGGCTGCCATTTGTAGGTCTTCAGTCGTTATAAATTGACAGAAGCCAGAAAATCTGACTCCAGTCTTGCCATGAAGTACCATGTTACCCAGTTAATGGGTTGTGGAGGTAGGCAGCGCACCGCCGAAAATACTGGTGTTCAGCTGAATCAGGTTTGACTGGAAGCCGACCCCTGTATATTAGGTACCTACCCCAAAATTAAAGTTATTTTGTAGTTTGTAGTGGTTTTTTCTGGAAGTCGGTTGTTTTTAGGGTTCCGTACCTGAAAAGGAAAAACGGAACGGATCACTCTGTTGTCCGTCTGTCTGTCTGTCAAGACCGTTTATCTCGGGAAAGCGTGGAGGTATCGAATTGAAATAAAAACCATGTACTCAGGTCTATGGACTCTTGCAGCTTGAAAAAAACAAATTACTAAGTTAATGTAAAAAAAAAGATACGGTCTTTTATGCCGCAAAAAACTTATATTTCGACACTCTCAAGGGAATCAAAATGTATACCTGTGTGTAAGTGTAAGGGAAATACCCCGTTGAACCTAGAACTATGAAAGTTGGCAAGTAATACCGACTTATACTACAAGTATAGGGAAAAGTTTGAAAATTATACATAATAATATGTAATTAAATCATGAAAAAGATAAGTCTTTATTTAATTTGAAGCTTCAAAGTACGGAACCCTCGGTGGACGAATCCGAATCGCACTTGGCCGGTTATTTTTGTAATAGTTTTTTCCTACATTGACTGATACGAAAATGATATTGAAATTTAAATTCGTAGTTATGACTGAATAAAATACATTAAGTGTTAAAAGTAAAACTTATAAACAAAGCGAACAAATAAACCTTAACGGTACTACTTAAATGTGTTCCTCAAAACAAAACAACAAAATCGACCTCGAAATAATTTAACCGCTTCAAATAAAACAACAGCCTGTACATAACACGTGTAACTTCGATCCGCGCAAGGTAAAGTTGCCAAAAGATTTAACGATTTTATTAACTATTTAAATAAACTATTATTAATAATTATTCACGCAAATTCATGATAATTTATTAAATAAATAAATTATCATGAATTTGCACGAATAAATAATTCGTGCTGATATTTTATTATTTGCATACTAGTCTTGCACGTGGCGTTGCTCGCTGTATTGGAGGTTAATCGTATGGATTTTTCGAGGATTTTTCTTAGGTAACCTTGCTTGTGTCTAGGTTTTTTTCTAAGTGGGTTTTACTACTCTAACTTACTCCAGAATGAGCCAGATTTCAGCCGGTCTTATCTATACCTACTAATATTATAAAGAGGAAAGATTCGTATTTTTGTATGTAACGAATAAAATTAAAAACTACTGGACCGATTTGAATAATTCCGTCTGCAATAGATAGCTGCAATTTCTGCGAGTAACTTAGGCTTTATTTTATACCACGTTTTCCCACGGGAACGGGAACTATGCGGGTGAAACCGCGTGACCTCACCTAGTTTTTAACCAACTTCAAAAAAGGAGGAGGTTCCCATATCTATACTAATATTATAAAGAGGAGCTCGTGGCTAAATAAGAACAGCCGCACGGGACGATCTTTAAGGTTAAGCAACGCTTGCCAAGGTTGGTCTGTGGATGGGTGACCATCTTAAGGCTTGTGTATTTGCCAATGACCTTGTGCATACAAACAGAGCTAACTACACCTCGGCGCGCCACTCCGCTACCCGTGTTTTTATTTTTTTATACTAAAACAAATACATATTTTAAAAAAGTAACAAAACCAAGTTCTTTTCGTTTGTATTGCACAGCAGTAGATATTATTTTTTTAGTAATTTGTTAAAAAATGAAGGAGTAAAATGGTTTCATCTCAACGATTTGGAGTTGATTTGGTGATTTTTTTTCCTATTATGTGATACCATTACATAAATTCTGGCTAAACCAAGTTACGTGCAATATCATGTAGATTACTACCTATTTTTCTAGGTGTAATTTCTAAGTAAATGCCGACGAAAAACTGCTTCATCTGCACGCTATTTTTAAGCCTTTTCGAGAGAGCACCCTTAATTGAGTTTCCTCCGGGCCTCGAAAAGCACGTTAAGCCGTTGGTCCCGGCTGTCATTTGTAGATATTTGGCAATCGTTACGGATTGTCAGAAGCCAGTAAATCTGACTCCAGTCTTTCCAAGAAGTACCGTGTTACCCAGTTAATGGGTTGTGGAGGTCTGGTAGGCAGCCGCTTCACATAAAAGACTGGTATTCAGCTGAATCCGGTTTGACTGGAAGCCGACCCCAATATAGTTGTGAAAAGGCTAGGCAGATGATTATAAAGAGGTAAAGTTTGTGAAGTGTTTTGTAGGAGGTAATCTCTGGATCTACTGAACCGATTTTGAAAATTCTTTTATCAATAGAAAGCCACGTTATTTGTGAGTGTCATAGGCTTATATTAACCCGAAAAATACTGCCCAATGAAGTGGTTCCAACTTAACGGATAACCATTAAGCTTTAAGGTTCTTAAGTAAATATAATTTAAGATATCATTAAATTGGCGTTTCTTCACCCGGAAATCCCCAGAAAAGTCGTTTAAACGATAGCGACCGTATGTTTTCGAAACTAATAGAGGGTGTTCCAAATATCCTATAAGATTTGAATCAAATAGTACCTAAAGCTACAAGCTGGAGGAGCTCGTGGCTAGATAATAACAGCCGCACGGGTTGATCTTCAAGGTTAAGTAACGCTTGCCAAGGTTGGTCTGTGGATGGGTGGCCATCTTAACATACCGAGTTTCCTCCGTGCCTCGGAAAGCATGTTAAGCTGTTGGTCCCGGCTGTCATTTGTAGATCTTTAGCAGTCGTTACGGATAGTCAGAAGCCAGTAAATCTGACTCCAGTCTTGCCATGAAGTACCGTGTTACCCAGCTAATGGGTTGTGGAGGTCTGGTAGGCAGCCGCTCCGCGTAAAATACTGGTATTTAGCTAAATCCGGTCTAAATCTAGTCCATACTTAATGTATACTTTTCTAGGTATACTATCTATATTATACGAGTATTATATTTTACATTACAAATATAAAAGCTGAAGAGTTTGTTTGTTTGTTTGCTTGCTTGAACGCCCTAATCTCAGGAACTCCTTGTCTGATTTAAAAAATTCTTTCAGTATTAGATAGCCCATTTGTCGAGGAAGGCTATAGGCTATATACCATCACGCTAAGACCAAAACGAGCGGAGCAGTAATGAACATTGGGACGCAGACGAAGTTGCGCGAGTAATATTATAAATACGAAATTTTGAATCTTTGTTACTCAATCACGTCAGAACGGCTGAACGGATCTTGATAAAAAATGGCACAGAGGTAGATTATACCCTGGAACAACACATAGGATACTTTTTACCCCAGGAATGTGTTCCCTTGGGATAATATGCGACATTCACGTGGACGGTAGCTAGTAGTTAAATAAAGCCACTGTTTCCTTACAAACATTAATAATAAGGAATGTGCAGATCGCATATTTTTCAATGCCAATTGGAATCAATTTCAGTGTTTAAGTATATCTCAAATGTCTAACTGACTCTTATTTCATTGTATTGCGTTATTAAAACAATTTGTTTAGCTACTAGCTTAAGGCCTGTATTCATGCCAACGACCTTGTGCATCTGAACGGAGCTAGTCACCCCTCCACGCGCCACTCCGCTACCCGCATTTAATTTTTTTAATAATAAAAATAATACATGTTTTTAAAAAGTAAATAAAATAAAACATTTTCGTTTGTATTGCAAAGCAGTAAACATATTTTTTATACTCTTTTGATGAAAAATAAAGGAGTAAAATGGTTTCATCTCAACGATTTGGAGGTGATTTGGTGGTTTTTTTTTTCTTATTATGTGATATCATCTGTCTAGCCTTTTCCCAACTATATTGGGGTCGGCTTCCAGTCAAACCGGATTCAGCTGAATACCAGTGTTTTACGTGGAGCGGCTGCCTCCCAGACCTCCACAACCATTAACTGGGTAACACGGTACTTCTTGGCAAGACTGGAGTCAGATTTTACTGGCTTCTGACAACCCGTAACGACTGCCAAAGATTATAAATGACAGCCGGGACCAACGGCTTAACGTGCTTTCCGAGGCACGGAGGAAACTCGGTATGTTTACGTGTTGCCATGTAGGTAGATTACTAACTTTTTTTTTTTGATGTTATTTCTCTGTCAGTGTTGATGAAAAGCTGCTTCGTCTGCACGCTCTTTTTAAGTTTTTTTCGAGCGCAGCCTTAACATAACATAGTAACTGTGAAATGAGTACATACGGCGCCATCTCCACAAGCTAGTGTATCGCCGCGGTGTGACGTTTTTATTTAACCGACTTCCAAAAAAGGAGGAGATTCCCAATTCTGTGGGTATTTTTATTTTATATATTTATTTATTATTTGGCACACCAACAGCAATACATACACAACTATATGCTAGAAACAAATATTAAAATATTAGTTCTGGTATGCATGCCTATTATAGGTATACACAGCTTGCACCATTATGTACAGAAAATCATTAGTGTCTAAAATTAAATTAAATTAAATTAGTAGGTATCTAAAGTAAAATATTAAAAAAAAAACAAACAAATCAGAACAGACAAAACAAAAAAGTAGGTATACAAAAATTGTATATAAAAGATTGACTATAATTACTATAACTGTAACTTTGTCACTCCCGTACCTCCGAGACTGCAAATCTAAATTTATGTTATTTTTATGTATATACACCGATTACTCCGAGTTTTCTCATCCGATTTGTGTGATTCTATTTTAATTCGATAAAAATTTGATTCAGTTTGGTTCAGTAGTTTTTATTGTATGAGCATTTTTGCTTATTTCAATTACTGCATACATGAAGACGTTGTCCAAGTATCACCACTTAAAAGTGAAAATTAAAAAACTTTTTTACAAATAATAAAACCGACTTCCAAAAAAAACACTACAAAGTATATAATAACCTTAGTTTCGGAAGTCGGTGTTAATTTTTTAAGATGCAAAACCAAAAACACCGACTTCCGAAATTAAGGTTATTTATGCACATCTCTCCACACGGCGATATTATCGTCCGTGCCACTTATTTCTATAACAACTCTATGAACGTCTCTCCACACGGCGATATTATCGTCCGTGCCACTTATTTCTATAACAACTCTATGAACGTCTCTCCACACGGCGATATTATCGTCCGTGCCACTTATTTCTATAACAACTCTATGAACGTGTCTCCACACAGCGAACTTCGTTCAAAGTATGCTTCTCGTGGGAATCGAACCCACGACCACCGGGTCACAAGGCAGTTGTTCTACTCAATATTCCTGATAATGTCACCCAAGAACTGCCCATTATCCCATTATCGAGGAATGCTGTACGCTATATATCGTCACGCTAAGACCAAAAGGAGTGGAGCAGACGTAGTTGCACGGGTCAACTAGTAATCTATCTATTACTAATATATAAAGCTGAAGAGTTTGTTTGTTTACTTGAACGCGCTAATCTCAGAAACTACTGTTCCGATTTGAACATTCTTTCAGTGTTAGATAGCCCATTTATCGAGGTAGGTTATAGGCTATATATCATCACGCTAAGACCAAAAGGAGCGGAGCAGTAATGAAAATTGTGACGCAGACGAAGTTGCACGGGTCAACTAGTAATTATTATAAATGCGAAAGTTCGTGGGAATGGATGCATGAATGTTAGTTTGTTACTCTTTCACGTCAGAACGCCTGAAAGGATCTTCATGAAATTTGCCACAGAGGTAGATTATAGTCTGGAATAACACATAGGCTACTTTATCCCGGGAGTATGTTCCCTAGGGATCACGCGGGCGAAGTCGCTGGCTAAAGCTAGTAATAACATTTTTTTTTTTTTAAGTCGACACAAAAAAAAACTATTTTCGCTTACATTTTTTTTATATTACGCAACAGTAAAAAGGAGCTAGACATAATAAAACTTGATAATTAATTGCTCAAGCATTCGGACAAGTAGAGCAGGGTCTTATATTAATCTGCTGAATAAACAATTCTAAAATATAATATTCTTTCTGATTTAGCGAGTGATTGACAGATAACGCACAACCGAAACTAATTTGGCATGTTCCTTGGGGAGTTTAGGGGAGCCCTAAGAAAGTTCCCGAAATTCCTACGGGAACGGGAAAAATCGGATACGCGCGTACGAACTCGCGGGCGAAACCGAGTTTAAAATATAAAACTCAATTTTATCAACACCCTGTGTCTAACACGTGGAACAGTTGAACTTGCCTGATTATTTAAATCTAGTCAGTTATTAATTTAACCTCAATTTTAAGCTAATATGAACTCGGACCACTATTCACTATGTTAGAAATAGGCAGGGAAGTCTGATTATAAATGTATTTATTACTACTATTGTTATGCAATATGAATATTTGTTTAAATATTTTGTTTTTATAGATAGAATTTTAAACTTCTACTGTTTTTCCGTTATTAGGAACTAACTTTAGCCCGCGACTCCGTAGATGTGTGGACCTCGTATCCCGATGGTTTTAACTACAGTCCGCGGCGTCGTAGATGCGTGGACGTCGTATCCCGGTGGTTTTAAATACAGTCCGCGGCGTCGTAGGTGCGTGGACGTCGTATCTCTATGGTTTTAACTACAGCCCGCGGCGTTGTAGATGCGTGGACGTCGTATCCCGATGGTTTTAAATACAGCCCGCGGCGTCGTAGATGCGTGGACGTTGTATCCCGGTGGATTTAACTACAGCCCGCGACTTCGTAGATACGTGGACCTCGTATCCCGATGGTTTTAACTACTGCCCGCGACTTCTTAGATGCGTAGACGTTGCATCCCGGTGGTTTTAACTACTGCCCGCGACTCCGAAGATGCATGGACGTCGTATCCCGATAGTTTTAACTACTGCCCGCGTCTTCGTAGATGCGTGGATGTTGCATCCCGGTGGTTTTAACTACTGAAAGCGACTTCGTAGATGCGTAGACGTCGTGTCCCAATGGTTTTATCTACAACCCGCGACTTCGTAGATGCGTGGACGTCGTATCCCGGTGGTTTTAACTACAGCCCGCGACTCCGTAGATGCGTGGACGTCGTATCCCGATGGTTTTAACTACAGCCCACGGCGTCGTAGATGCGTGGACGTCGTATCCCGGTGGTTTTAACTACAGCCCGCGACTCCGTAGATGCGTGGACGTCGTATCCCGGTGGTTTTAACATTTTCCCATGTATTTTTTGTGCAATTCTTCCATTTTTTTTTTTCTTATGAACCACTACGATGTAAAAGAAAACTTTAAAAAATGATGAATGGCATCGGTACAGTCGTTTTCAAGTTATGGCGTGACCAAGGGAAACGGATTCATTTTCTGCTGTATTGCCAGATACAGCCATTTCATTTCCCGGACAATTCAAACCGTAAGTCTAACTGGATGCATCTGAAAATACCAGTATTTTTCTCGGAACGACTGCCTGTCTGACCTCCGCAACCCACTTACTGAGAAACAACATACCAATTGGTAAGCCTGGCAGTACCTTTCAAGTTTCGGACTATTCTATACGACTGTCGAAGATCTACATATGGCAGCAAGGACAAATGACTTAAGGTACAAGTTCGTAGTCGACTGCAGGCAGCAGCAAGCGACATCGCCGCGTCACTAGTTCACAACTGGATTCTGTGTCATCTGCCTAGCCTTTTCCCAACTATTTTGGGGTCGACTTTCAATCAAGCCGGATTTAGCTGAATACCAGTATTTTACGAGGAGCGGCTGCCTACCAGACCTCCACAACCCATTAACCGGGTAACACGGTACTTCATGGCAAGACTGGAGTCAGATTTACTGGCTTCTGACAATCCGTAACGACTGCCAAAGATCTACAAATGACAGCCGGGACCAACGGCTTTACGTGCTTTCCGAGGCACGGAGGAAACTCGGTATGTTAAGATGGTCACCCATCCACAGACCAACCTTGGCAAGCGTTGCTTAACCTTGAAGATTAGCATTCTGGTGATGCCGTGGTATCCCGCAGCGGGATGCCGTGGCACGTCGTGAGATGTCTTGATAGGCTGCCGGAATGCTACAGTTAGCATTCTGGTGATGCTGCGGTATCGCGCAGCGGGATGCCGTGGCACGTCGTGGGATGTCTTGATAGGCTGCCAAAATGCTACAGTTAGCATTCTGGTGATGCCGCGGGATCCCGCAGCGGGATGCCGTGGCACGTCGTGAGATGTCTTGATAGGCTGCCGGAATGCTACAGTTAGCATTCTGGTGATGCCGCGGGATCCCGTCACGGGCTCCTAGCGGCTAGTGTGCTCTGACCGGTGGAAAAACCCTCTGCACTTCCGTCCCGTAGACCGATCGTCTCTAGTCCCGGTTGTCAGCTGTCATTATCATTTTAGATAGTCGTTAAGTGTACTAAGAAAATTGACTCCAGGCTTGAAAAAAGTTATAGTATTACCCAGTTACTGGATTGTGGAGGCCAGATGTAGTCGCTCCATAAAATATCTTCCAATCTATCCGCATACCCTTGGATACCAGCAAGGGTATCCGGTTAAACTGAAAGTCGACCCTAATAACCCCCAAAGAAGAGTTTTGGCCGAAGGTAGCACAGCACACCTTCGTTCAATCCTCTCTTAGTGCTCCCCTACACTCCCCAAGGAACCTACATGCCAAATTTCAGGTTTCAAACTAAGCCTGAAACTACGGACTTCGGGCTTAGAGAGTAGCCCCCCTGATTCGAAGCCATTTTTAACCGACCTACAAAAAAGGAGGAGTTTCTCAATTCGGCAGGTATTTTTTTTTATGTGTGTACACCGATTACTCCCGAGGTTTCTGATCCGATTTGTGTGATTCTTTTTTAGTTCGATGCGGCTACTTCCCATTTGGTCCCGTTAAAATTTGATTCAGTATGATTCTGTAGTTTTTATTTTATGAGCATTTTTGCTTATTTCAATTTCTGCGTAGACGAAGACGTCGTCCAAGTATCACCACTTAAAAGTGATAAATAAAAACTTTTTTACAAAAAAAATATAACCGACTTCCAAAAAACACTACAAAGTATAAAATAACCTTAATTTCGGAAGTCGCTGTTAAAAAACGAAGATACAAAACTTAAAACACAGACTTTCGAAATTAAGGTTTTTAAAATTATTTGGTCATTTCAAAATGCAAAGTGAAAGAGCACCAACAGCTCTCTAAGCACCTTTGAAGTTACGACTCGCAGCGGATCCGACGGACCGCTACGGACCTGTCTGCGCTTCCGCAGGCTGATCCGCGTCCGTCCGCACAACCACACACCGTGGAATGCCGGCTTTATTCTTACTACAGGGCAAAGGCCTTATCTCATACAATAAGTTTAATAGGTGTCGGCTCGGCTAGTTTCCTTAAAATGACGTGATCTGATTGGTCGAGAGGCTGGTGGCGTGACGTATGCTAAGCTCTGACGTTTCTTACACGCGTCGACAGCCATACTAAAAACCAGACCTCATACTAGTCATGAAATTAATCGTAATCTAGGAATCTAAAAATACCGTTATTTTTTTGTATTAAATAATAATTTTATTTGACGTCAATGATACTAGGAAGCGTAGGCAACTTAACTAACTACTTATAAACACTAATTAACACGAAATTATGTACAAACGCTTATAAAAACAAAATAAATAATTGCTCATTGGGCATCAAAAAATTATCATCATCACATCGTTGTCTATGGCAAAAGTGCCCAGAACACTGGCAGCATTGCCGCGTTGAACGGCAATGCTGATTCTTTGGCCGAAAAAAAGCCCAGCCCTCTGGTCACGTGAACAGTCGACAAGTTGTTTGCTAATGTCCCGAAAGGCTCGATGCGCACTCGGACCCCATGGGCCTAGTGTTTCAACGCCAAACGGCTCAAATATGTAACTCCCAATAAAGTTATAATGTTGGATTTACTAGAAAAGTTGTAGGTACCAGTCAAAAATACTCATGAATAACGGGTTATCGAAATGACTTAATTATCTTATTTAAATTTCGAAATGGTTGTGAAAAAGCATCATGTCATGTAGTTTTAGGGTTCCGAACGTCTGTTTCAGAAACGGAACCCTTATACCGCAAGATTTGATACAACTGGAAAACAGTTTTTGTTTTTAAAATTGTTTTTTTTTTTACTATTAAAGGCACGTGTTTGACCACTATCTCACCTGTTGGTAAGCGAAGATGTGGTCGAAGATGGAGCACGCCTGCCTGGAAGTAACCTATTCAATCTTGACTTAAAGACTCCCAGGTTGTAGCTATCAGGAAACACAGACTCCGGTAGAGAATTCCACTCCTTAGCTGCCCGCACTATGAATGTGTTCCCAAAACGTTTTGTGCGTGTGAGTGGGATGTCCACCATGTACCGGTGGCGCATTCGGTTATACCGTTCGGCTTGTGGTTCGATGACGGACCAGGCTTGGCGGAATTAAATTATGCAATTCTGTCGCATATGCCCCAAAATGCAACCGGTAGAAATCCGACAGGCTAGCAACTCGTAGTCGATGCTCAAGACTTTGGAGCCTCGTCGCGACGAGCCTATCATTGCCGATGATTCTCTTGGCTCGTTTTTTTTTTATCATGCTGGTATCTGACAGACGCGGACGGACGGACGGACGGACAGCGGAGGCTTAGTAATAGGGTCCATTGGTTACACATTTGAATTAAAGCTGTCCTCACTGCTATCGTCTCAAAAGGCTTTGCATACATACTCACTATTTTATCTATCGAAATTTCTATTTCCATTTTGTATTATTAGGTATTATGAGTTTCAATCCATCAATCAATCATGAATGTCCTCCTTCATTGCAATGGACTTGGTGTATAGATATTGATTTCAAAGAAATCCAATGTTGATTACATGATCTGAAATGATAGATTTTCTTTGCTTTTATATTTTTTAAATATTATTCAACAGTCCCGCTGCTCTCTCGAGTGGAAATCCATTTTTACTGTTTTTTTTGTCGATGGCCACTCACAGTTTCAACCTCAGAGGGTTGCAACTACTAAACCGGACTTGCCTGTGTGGGCCTCAAATGAATTTAAGGCCCCCAGCCGAGGCTACAAACTTACATGCTAAACTCCGCTCGCTGAGGGCACCCCCTGTGGGGTACGGACCTCGGCTCAACGGCGTCGTTTTGGGGGGAGGGGGGGCAGTAAGGGACTGGCTGGGTCAGGCAAAAGACGGGGGGGAGTCCATTTTTACTAACCTTAAACTATCAAACTGTTATATTTTTGGGGTTGCCAACCCTTTACAAATAGCGAAATACCACTGTGCACAGTTATTCTATATATTTATATAACCAGTCATTTTCTACTCCGCTACTGTTTCTTTTCGATTAATTTCGCTAAGAGATCCAAAACGGTTGAATTTATACACTTAAACCTTCTTCATGAATCACTCCGTAGATAAATGAAAACTGTATGAAAATCTGCCGGGTAGTTTTCGAGTTTATCACGATCAGACATACAGACGCGACGGGAGGACTTAGTTTTATATATCTATAACTAGCTACTCGCCCCGGCTTCGCACGGGTGCATATTATACATACTAAAACATTCCTCGAGAATCACTAACTATTAAAAAAGCCGCATCAAAATTCGTTGCGTAGTTTTAAAGATCTAAGCGTACATAGGGACAGACAGACGGCAAAAGTGACTTTGTTTTATACTATGTAGTGTCTAGCTGACCCATGCTCACTTCGTTGGGAGGTATTTTTCGGGTTAATTATATATGAAGTCACAAATAACGTGGTTTTCTATTGGTAAAAGAATTTTTAAAATCGGTTCAGTAGATCCAGAGATTACCCCCTACAACCTCACAAACACACAAACTTTACCTCTTTATAATATTAGAATAGACTTCGCACGCGCATATTAATTTTTTTTCGCGTTTTCGTAGAATTTCGGGAAATCCTCCATTAAACACTCGCCAAGGTACTTACTGACTAAAACCCATCCGTGTTCCTCCTAGTGCCCTTTGAGTACCAGAGCTACGGTACCTCTTTCGAACAGATTCCGCAGCCCCATCAGGCACTTGCCCTAGCGGACTTTTTTGACGGAGTCTTTCGTGCTGACATATCCTTGAGGCGCGCTGCCGACCCGGGTCCCCAAGGTCCCTACATGCCAAATTTCATCTTTCTACGATCAGCAGTTTCGGCTGTGCGTTGTCTGTCAGTCACTCGGTTACGGAAGAACTTTTATTAGGATATATTGTTATGATGATAGAACGCACGGGTCGATCTTCAAGGTCAAGCAAAGCTTGCCAAGGTTGGTCTGTGCATGGGTGACCATCTTAACATACCGAGTTTCCTCCGTGCCTCGGAAAGCACGTTAAGCTGTTGGTCCCGGCTGTCATTTGTAGAACTTTGGCAGTCGTTACGGATCGTCAGAAGCCAGTAAGACTACAGTCTTGCCAAGAAATTCCGTGTTACCCAGTTAATGTGTTGTGGAGGTCTGGTAGGCAGCCGCTCTACGTAAAATACTGATATTCAGCTGAATCCGGTTTGACTGGAAGCCGACCCCAATATAGTTGGGAAAAGGCTAGGCAGATGATGATTGTTATGATGATAGAACCTAGTTTTTCCCCAGACGCTTTTTTTTTTCAACAAAAAAAGCGAGAGATATTATTAGTTAATGTCACTAGGAGGTCATTAGTTGAAGCCCCACCCACTTATCGGTGAGTGGTACAACCGAACTTCGGTTTATTTTATACCTACGAAAACTTAGTTGGAAATAACTCTAGCACGCCACACACGAGTGCATACAAACAGTCTAGTGATTTTTGTGATTGTGCATTTTTATGATACACGTTGATTAATCTATAGTGGGTTGCATCGTCAACAGTAACTGAGTGATTTTGGTGTTTTTTCTGTGTTGTCAGATAGGAAACGCGAGTGCAAAAAAATTGGAGTGAAAAAAAATTTACGAGTGAAAGAGTGATTTTTGTGATTTACAAAAGAAATATCGATTAATTTATATTTTATCGTTGAATATTTTTATTTTTATTATTGGTGTATTTCCGTGAAAAATAAAACAGTTTTTCGTCAACTTTTCAAGCGATTATGTACATATCGTCAGACGTATGAATAAATTCTTTTGTTTTGGTGCAAGCCGCGCGCCTTGAATAATTTTTATCGCCGCGAAAATCTATGATTTGAAATCGCTCAGTTCAAAATCATAGATTGAAAGTTTGAATTGTCTAACTTTCACTTGTTTTTTTTTATAATATGAGCCATCAGACCTCTTTTTTGTACAAAAAACGTTTGAATTCAGTGATTTTCTTGGTGTTTCTACGTCGGGGTAGAAAAAAAAAGTTGTTTTGAAAAATTATATCTCATAGTATATTTTGAATGATGCGTCATCCAAAATAAAGTTCGGTAGGTAATTCGAGCTACTATGTAATTTTTCAAATACTTTTTCATTTTAAGTGTCAAATTGTGAAATTGTGAAAAAATGTTATTTTAATAAAGATTTTATTGTGTCTAGTGAAAATTAACTAAGTAATATGGAACTGCGACCAAGCGCATACCAATCCGGTATAACTCAAAATGGCGGTCGACTTCATTCTTACGTAAGTTTTTCTTGTTCATTTTTACCCGACTGCTCCCGAAGGAGGGTAATGTTTTACTTAAGACTTTTCTACAAGTGCGAATTGAGATTAAGGTTGATTTAACTTTGACAAGGGGTTATTTTTCAATCGCTAGGCGTCGTTGTAAAGGCTAAAGATGGCCGGACGAGTTAACGATGCGATTTAGTCGCGCGATGATATTGATTGCTGTGCTCGCGCGATGATTTGCAAGCTTCAAAATACTCTATTAAGACATTCAATGTGACTGTTTCTAAGTTACCCTAAGCTGATAAAATTTTCGTTTTACCTATCACGCCGGAACAGCTGCTCAAACTCTATCAAGCGCAAGTTCGATCGTATGTGGAGTACTGCTCTCATCTTTGGGACGGATCTGCCAGATACCAGCTTGATGCCCTTGAGTCAATTGAGAAACGAGCCAAAAGGATCATCGGCAATGATATTCGTCACGATGAAGCTCCAAAGTTTTGAGCATCGACGACGAGTTGCTAGCCTGTCTGTTTTCCACCGGTTGCATTTTGGGGAATGTGCGACGGAATTGAATAATTTAATACCGCCAAGCTCGTTCCATCATCGGACCACAAGACGAACGGCGATGCGCCACCGGTACATGGTGGACATCCCACCCACACGCACAAAACGTTTTGGCAACACATTCATAATGCGTACAGCTAAGGAGTGGAGTTCCCTGCCGGAGTCTTTTGTTTCCTGATAGCTACAACCTGGGAGTCTTTAAGTCAAGAGTGAATAGGTTACTTCTAGGCAAGCGTGCTCCATCTTCGACCATGTCATCGCTCAACATCAGGTGAGATAGTGGTCAAACGTGTGCCTATCAATAGTAAAAAAATAACCTAAGTGTTAAGGTCGGTTCCACCATGTGTGCGTTGATGAAAAAAAATTTCCTTCAATAGCTATTTGCATTCCAGGGCTGCGACAACTCTTTCGACTGATCTCGCATGTCCGAACCAAGGACGCTACTCTCTAAGCCCGTAATTTCGGGCTTAGTTGCGGGCGTATTCTACCCGTATCACCTACGGACTTCTAGTAGGTAACTGCTTAGTCAAATAATAAAGTAATTCCCCAATCAAACATACGGAAAAGACTGACGAAACTCGAAGATAAAACTAAGTGAATTTACAATTAGTGCCGAGTACCGACCGTATACATTCAATTGCGATTTTAACTAAATAGTTTAAGTTAAGGATCATCGAAAATACAATCAATCGCTATTTGAAAACTACGATCAATTCAGTTGTTCGGTATTTTCTCAATTTTAAGCGCTCTCGCTAATCAGCAAATATATATTTTTTACTTTTTTCCGCCATTCTATTCATCATCTGCCTAGCCTTTTCCCAACTACATTGGGGTCGGCTTCCAGTCAAACCGGATTCAGCTGAATACCAGTGTTTTACGTGAAGCGGCTGCCTACCAGACCTCCACAACCCACCGGTCCCAACGGTACTTCATGGCAAGACTGGAGTCAGATTTACTGGCTTCTGACTATCCGTAACGACTGCCAAAGATCTACAAATGACAGCCGGGACCAACGGCTTAACGTGCTTTCCGAGGCACGGAGGAAACTCGTTATGTTAAGATGGTCACCCATCCACAAACCTTGGCAAGCGTTGCTTAACCTTCAAGATCGACCCGTGCGGCTGTTATTATTTAGCCAAGAGCTCCTCCGCCATTCTATTATTTTTATTTATTGCACCAATATTTAAAAATATATATACCTATAAAAAACTCTTAACTAAAAACATGCAACAATTGGCGGCCTTATCGCATTCCGTGATCTCTTGCAAGCAACCTGGAATGGATAGAGATAGCCTGAACACGAAATGGACTTGGAAATACATGTACTTCAAAGGGGAAGTTCAATATGACGGGTAGAATCAACACCGCAAGACGACGACATACGCCAACGAATTTACGGGATACGCACACTTGTTTCACACCCGCGCGACCCAAAATTCAGTAGCTTTTTGTACTTCCTCATTATTCTATGACTTAAAAAAATTGCCTTTGATCAAAATGTAGATAATTAATCGTCTTTGACATAGTGCTAATTTCATTAAAATACGCTCGGCTGTTTTGATGCGATGGTCGTTTTTATGTCCGTGGTAGACATAACTTTGCAAATTAATTACACTATGATGAACGGATAAATATCAAATTTTGCATATATCAAATTATTAAAAAATAATTTAGTTAGTAATAAGTTAGTTTAGTTAGTAGTAAGTTAATAATAAGTTAGTTAGTCTAATGTAACATATAAAAAATACGATTAGCCGTTTTGACGTGATCCTCATTTTCAAATCAAGCTACTGAGGGATATCTGCGCCTTAAAAATAGCATTAAAGTTGTTATTTACGCATGTTTACAAAGTTGAAAGAAAACAATTTATAATGCCGAAAATGTGCAATTAAATACACCATAGATCGTGCCGCAGTGCTATGCAGACTCATCGGAATCGAAAAAAAGACATTACAAATTTCCAACAAAAAAAAAAACTTCTTTTTTGTCGGAAATATAAAACCTTCTTTTTTCGGTGGAACACAATTATCACAACAAATGAGTAAATAAACTATTGTCAAAAGCCAACCAACAGTGAAGTTTGACATCTAGAAGTCCTCACGCTACACTAGCGCCTCTAGCGGCAAATTCAAACGCCCCCATTATTACCAGCCAGTGTGCATTCACCCGAAAACATACGATCCACTTCGAGCCAATAAAAATGGGTTAGTAAGACACGTGTAAGTAGAGGCTAACAACCTTGCAAGTGTATTAGCCTATTATGAGAAATTCTAACAACTATATAAATTTATTCCGTTACAGACTAATAGGGAACATGCAATATTTCCATTTTTACTTTAATTTTAAAGAACTCCCTCTAGAATAGACCGCCACATAAATAACAAATGAAAACGCTTTAATTTATTGCCAAAATTGCGTTTTTAAACCGACAGTTTAAAGGTTCGAGCGAAAACGGACGATGACGTCACTCGTGTCTATCACTAGTCAAGAACAGTCCTAACTCAAAGACATAAGGTTGTCTTTCGTTGCCATAACAGCAGAGACGTCACTAAACGCTGATTGTTGTTTTTGAATACGTTCCGTTTCACGTTACTTTAATTCATTATTTTTGTTAAAAATCGATATTAACCAAAATAAAAACGTTGCAATGGCCTTTATTTTATACTTTTTCATCATTTTACAGACAACATTGTCATCAATTCTGTATTTGCATCTTTCCTATTGAGTGACTGACAGACAACGCACAGCTGAAACTACTGGTAGAAAGATGAAGTTTGGCATGTAACCTAAATGCCAAATTCACACCTTGGGAGTGTAGGGGAGCACTAAGAGAGGATTTCCCAAAATTCCTACGGGAACGGGATATGCGCGTACGCAGTCGCAGGCAAAAAAGCAAGTAAAGATTACAAAAAGAGGTAAAGTTTTTTGAATCTACTGAACCGATTTTAAAAATAGAAAGCCACGTTATTTGTGAGTGGCTTACCCTTCAAAATAGTACCTAAATAACGTAAAATAAAGATATTTTTATGCTACATCAAGCTAGTGTTATCATTTCTCTCCATTTAACACAGTAAACCAAACTAACATACATGGTAAACCAAAATATGTCCCCCAACGAAGTGGGCACGGGTCAGCTAGTGAGAAATAAATAGGAAAAAATATACTACTATTTCTTGTCCGGCAGTGTTAGTATAAAGGTTTGTCTGAAGTTTTAATGTACAAGTGACTATGTTAAATTACGTATCACCCTAGACTATAGGGTGTCCAAAAGCTGTGCACCAGAGACAGAGCCGGCCATAACCATAGGATAAAGTTCAAAATTATATGACACTGAAACTGCTCGCCGCTTCACTGCCTTCTCGGTGTGATTTGAGCCTTAGGCTGCGTTTTCACCAGAGATGTGCGAGAATGTGTTTGTTAGGAACCAATAGAATCTATACTAATACATAAAGCTGAAGAGTTTGTTTGTTTGTTTGCTTGAACGCGCTAATCTCAGTATCTACTGGTATGATTTGAAAAATTCATTCAGTTTGTCATTCTATATCATCACGCTAAAGGTCTAGTCATACCGATATGGCAGAGAAGCGGCGAGCAGTTTCCGTGTCATATAATTTTAAACTTTATCTTCATTACTATAACACATATTATCGCGGTAGTTGTCGGAATGCTCGCGCGACCTTTTCAAGTTTCTCAAGCGATACTACTTGTTACTGTGATGAGGATTAAGTTTAAAATTATATGACACTGAACCTGCTCGCCGCTTCGCTGCCATGTCGGTGTGACTTGAGCCTAAGACTAATAGGAGCGGAGCAGTAATGAAAATTGTGACGTAGACGAAGTTGCGCGGGTCAACTAGTCGCTTCATATACCTGAGGCGATGCATCGCACGTGTCTGGTTAGGTTAGTTACGGCTGTTTCCAACGCAGCCTTAACTTCTAAACCCTGTAATTCCATAAAAAAAAACTCGTATTTTTCATCTATTTTAGTCTATTTATGGGACAAACTAATTTAAAAATCACTTTTTACCAAAAAAATAAAACCGACTTCCAAAAACAAAACACTACAAAGTAAAAATAACTTTAAATCGGAAGTCGGTGTTTTTGGTTATTTCGTTTTTGAACACCGACTTCCCTGGTACCTGCGTACCACTAAAATGTGAAAAGTGAAACTGGTGTAAACAATCAACAGACATGCGATTACAGAAATCCCGCTCCATTTGCTATCATTTATTGAAGAGTTCCGTTGCCTACCTCCGAAGTTCTTCATCAGATCTTCACAAAATTTAAATGGGACCAGTCCGAAAAAACCTCCAAACAAAAAAAGAAACATCCAAATCGGTTAACAATTGGCGAAAATATCGCTAAAAAAAATTTTTCATGGGATCCCATCATCAGATCCTGACTTTTACCTTCCATCATCAGCTCAGCAACATGAGATGATGATTACCAAGCACAAATATCTGAATTGCGTTGAAAAGTTTATGAAAAACAGTGTATGTGCTTATAAAATTTGAGGGTTTCCCTCGATTTTCATGGGATCCCATCATCAGATTCTGACTTGGTGACAATGAGACCACCTCAGGAGTATAAGCATTTGAATAAAAAAAGAATTTTTGAAATTGGTCTAGAATTGGCGGAGAAACCAGTGAACAAACATAAAAAAAGATACATACAGCCGAACATAGAACCTCCTACTTTTTGAAGAAGTCGGTTAAAAATGCGTAACTTTCCGTGATCACGTGACGAATACTTTATAAAAATGTGTCGTTTAAAAAAAAACTTGTTATTTTTTTGCGGCACATGCAGAATACGATCTTGAGGTTATTAGCCTTCGTTTACACGTGTCTTGTCTCGGTAACCCATTTTTATTGGCTCGAAGTTTTTTGTAAGATTTTGACAGAGCGATTTAGACAGAAGTTCTTGAATATCTACAATTCAAGTTTCGGAAATTCTGTCTGGTTCGAAATTTAAAAAATGCTAATCTTTACGGTAGGTACTACTGCCGTATCTATCTACCTTACTACTTAATTTTGAAATCTATGTTTATATTAAGTATTTTATTTGTCGCTTTCCAAAGTTCCGAACCTGAAGCGTTACCAATGGAACCCAGTAGGGTTCCCAATAGGGCCTCCGCTGTCCGCGGGATGTATTTCATGAACTGTAATAATAAATAGACGGTTGAAATTTTCACTGTGTGCGTATTTCTCAAAACGGTGAAGGAAAACGTGAGGAAACCGGCATGTCCTAGAACCAAAAATTCAAAGACATGTGACATCTACCAACCCGCACGGGGCCCGCGTGGTGGATTACGGCCCACTTCCTCTCACCGAGAGGAGGCCTGTGTCCCAGCAGTGGGAACATTATAGGCTGATTATGCTTATGCTATGGGTATTTCGATGCCGGCCGTACAATAAATAAAAAAAATCATATCAGCCGAAAGACGAAAGAAAGACTGCTGGACACAGGCCTTCCCCAATATTAGGAGAGTTATTGCTTTTAAAGTTGTTTATTGTCATGTGTGCTTTCATTGCCTAACAGTTTGTTGGTGTTTTACAAATAACCCTGTATATGTAAATTTAATGGTGAAAAATAAATTAATATTTAGAGTTATTTGTGTTTTACAAATAACCTAAATTTAGTATATTTATTTGTGATATCTAATTATCTTTAAACTGTTCAAAACTGTTACTCATATCAGCCGAAAGACGTCCACCGCTGGACACAGTAACCTCCCCGGGGAGGTTTGCCATAATCGCCACGCTTGGCAGGCGGGTTGGCGATCGCAGTGCATGGTGTTGAGTTTTACACAGACCGCTGCTGCCCATTCTCTGGCGAGTCCCTTAGTCGCCTTTACGACACCCACGGGAGGTGATGGGATGGTGTTATTCTTTTACGGCACCACACCATAGAGAAACTGTTACTAGGTGACTAAAAATAGAATGATGATTGGTGCCGATTCAAAATCTATCAATATCCCAGTTTTAATTATCATAATGAATGTACATTATTATGTTAAGAGCGCTTACACAATTTTTCTTGAATTTGAGCGTTTGATTCGAGTTTTGATATCTGATTATGCTTTAGATATAACACAAAAAAAAAAAAAATACTTCTAAGAAAGTTTGATAGTTGATCTTGGGAGTGTTCTAAATAAATACATTCAGTCAAAAAAGTATCGGGAATGGATGATTTGTTTATGGTTCCAAATTCAAATTTTTGTTTTTTTGTAGTTGTTAGATTGGCACAACTGTTTTCCATTTTGGCGCGGAGTTTGAGTTGCATCTGTTATTTATATTAAATACGGTGCTGGTTTTAGTAATATCATATATAGTGTGTATTGCGAATTTCATAATGGACAAAAATATCGAACAAAGAGTTTGTCTTAAATTTTGCATCGCCAATGGAATTTCGTGTTCGGAGTCACTGAAAATGTTACAGAAGGCTTACGGTGAATCGACTTTATCAAACCACTCATAAGCACGAGTTTATGAGTGGTTCAAACCGTTCAAAAGCGGTCGAGATGTGATGGAAGATTTGCCTCGCTCTGGTAGGCCGTCAACGTCTGCAACTGAAGTTAACATCGCAAAAGTGAAGGAAATAGTGACTGAAAATCCCCATTCAACTCTGAGAGAGATAGCCGCCGAACTTTCTGTATCTCAAGAGTCGATCCGTACCATTTTAACTAATCATTTGGGTATGAAACATGTTGCTGCTCGGCTAGTCCCAAAAGATCTGAATTTTCTCCAAAAACTCAATCGCATGAAAGTCGCTGAGGACATGCTAGAACGAGTCAGTTCGGACCCAACATTCATGAAACGCATTGTTACTGGTGACGAGACATGGGGTTACGAGTTTGACATGCAAACTAGTCAACAAGCTTCGGAGTGGCGCCTTCCAACTAACCGAAACCGAAGAAACCACGCCAAAGTCGATCAAAAGTCAAAGTCATGTTGACTGTTTTCTTTGACTATCGCGGTGTTGTGCACTCTGAATTCTTACCGGAAGGTCTAACGGTAAATAAAGAATATTATTTGAGCGGTATGCGGCGTTTAAGAGAGCAAATTCGACGAAAAAGGCCAGATTGGTGGAAAGAAAATTCTTGGATTTTGCACCACGACAATGCGCCTTCGCACAAGGCTATCATTGTGAACGAATTTTTAACCAAACACTCAACAAATACCATCCAGCAACCACCATATTCACCAGATATGGCTCCTGCTGACTTTTTTCTTTTTCCTAAACTCAAATTACCACTTCGTGGCACCCGTTTTCAATCGATAGAAGACATAAAGGAGAATTCGCGGCGAGAACTGAACTCCATTCCGGAAGCAGCGTTTAAAAAATGTTTTGGTGAATGGATTATTCGTTGGCGCAAGTGTATCGTTTCTAAAGGAGCATACTTTGAAGGTGATAAAATAAATTTGGATGAATAACAGACATTTTGTGTATTATTGATCTTTTCCCGGTACTTTCTTGACAGAGTAGTATATCAATTTGTTCACGTACATCAGTAAATTCTTTGTCTCCGCAAAGGGTGTTTCATAAAATTACGCTTTTGGGAATCTTTTGATGCTTTAGTACACCGAAGATATAATAATTTAATCATTTTTAAAAAACTCATGATACAACTGTACCTTCTACTTTGGAATGATCAAATCAATTTATTACGATTCATGCACTAATACACCAAAAATAATTCTGTAAAATTGAGAATTATTGACAATTTTCCGTACGAAACTATAATTTTTATCTATGAAAGTATAATCCAAATTCAAATAAAAATTATTTAATAATTAAGGAGGTATTGTTATAATGCATGAAAAAAAAAATTGGTCTATTTAAAAGTAAACTCATATTATTAAGCAATTGTTGTATACAGCGCTACAATCACTATAAATTTCGGGAAACGCGGTTTGTAGCTTTAGTCCGGGGCAAGCGATCGATTTTGTAATAGCACCCTTAAGTCTGCTTTTACGCATTTTTTATTTTCTTATCTGTTTCATATATTCCACCCAAGTTTTGAAGACTATTATTTCAAGGAAAGAATAGTCAGCCTCCGTGCCTTAACTGCCTCCGTGGTCGAGTGGTTTAGGCGTTTGCCTTGTTACCTGGTGGTCGTGGGTTCGATTTCCGCGGGAAGCATACTTTGTTTTTAAGTTGTTTCCAGTTTGGCTAGGACATTGCAGGCTTCAATTATAACCGCAATTTTAATTATAATAATAATAGCCGCACGTGTCGATCTTCAAGGTAAAGCAACGCTTGCCAAGGTCGGTCTGTGGATGGGTGACCATCTTAACATACCGAGTTTCCTCCGTGCCTCAGAAAGCACGTTAAGCCGTTGGTCCCGGCTGTCATTTGTAGATCTTTGGCAGTCGTTACGGATAGTCAGAAGCCGTAAATCTGACTCCAGTCTTGCCATGAAGTATCGTGTTACCCAGTTAATGGGTTGTGGAGGTCTGGTAGGCAGCCGCTCCTCGTAAAATACTGGTATTCAGCTAAATCCGGCTTGACTGGAAGCTGACCCCTGTTTGAATGCTTAGTGCGAGTTTTTAAAGTGCTCGATCGCGCAAACGTAAAGTTCGCTTATGTCAATGTATGAAAATAAAAGGTTTTCCGTTACTGTCACTAGACGGCGCTTATACAGTGGCCTTAGTGCGAGTTTTTTAACGTACGCGATCGCGTTAGCGTAAACGTCAATTTGTATTGAAACTTGATAAGCGCCGTCTGGTGACAGTAACGGAAAACCTTTTTTTTTTTCTATACAACTTGACATAAGCGAACGTTTACGTTAACGCGATCGAGAACGTTAAAAAACTTGGCCACTGGATTCGAACCCACGCCACGACCAGACCAGTCGAAGTCGCGGCCTTTACTACTGAGCCACTGCTAAGCATAATTTATTCTAATTTATTTCTATTATTTTATTACCATGTCTCGTGGAACCATCATTTTACGTTTTTCAATAAAATTTCAATTTCAAATCTCTTCTGGATTTCCGTGTTGACTTCATGAATTTAATCTGAAAATGTTTAAGAGAAGTATACGTTTTTCGACTACATAAAGATTTTGAAATTTTAATTAATTAGAGAAGTTAGTTGGCTCAGCGTATTTTTAATACCGCTCTATCATCAAATAATAACGTTATCAAAAAACAAAAGGAGAGATAATTGAAAAATCGGCTAAGAGCGAGTCGGATTCTCACACAAAGCGTTCCGTATCATAATCCGAAAAAAAAAACACGTTTCTTGTATCCCCCATAATTTATAATTTAATTTTATATAATTTTTTGTCATACCGGCAATCGAAATACGCACTGAAAATTTGAACTGTCTGCTTATTATGGTTCTTGAGATACAGACCGCTGACAGACAGACGGACGGTGGGACAGCGGAGGCTTAGTAGTAGGCTTCCGTTGATTACCCTTTGGGTACGGAACCCTAAAAACGGGCCTTTTTATTTTGGTACGAAGCCCTTCGTGTGCGAGTCTGACTTGCCAAATAGGCAAAGTAATGTTATAAATAAAACCAGTCAAATTGTTTTTATTTATAACATTACTTTGCCTAGTTGGCAGTTGCTTATTCGAGCTGCTTGGGGTTAAAACTCTTGGACCGTGGGGACCGAATGATCATGCGTTATTTGAAGATCTAGCTAAACGCTTAGTTGACCCAAGGACTGGCTTTTTCCTCGGTCAGAGGATAAGCATTGCCAAACAACGTGGCTTTGCCGCCAGTCTTTTGGGCTCACTTCCAGTCGACAGCGATGCGGACGAATGTTTTGACGTAATATTTTAGGGTTAACTTAAATAGATTTATTTGTATTGTAAGTATATAAATGAAGTTTGAGTCTTTTACTTTCAACACAGTTACGAAGCTGATAATTTTATGCATAAAAGTACAACTCACGAAGATTCAACTGCAAAAAAGAAATCTCGACAAAGTCTTATACTTTTATTTTTAGAATTTTTTCAAGTTGGTCAGGAAGATAATTCTCAAAAATTCAGAAAAAAAATTATAGCTCGAAAACTATGAAAAGTCGCGGAACATACATGGGAGTGATTCGGATACCCAGGCTACGAGGGATCTAAATTTTATTTTTGGACGTCAATGTTCTGGCCAGCCTGTATATTAATTAGTATAGTGCCATCACTTTGAAACAATAATAAACAAACAAATAGTGATTGTTTAAAGCCAAAAAAAAATACATATTGAAGTTTACTGTAGGTACTTTGACAATTTCTGGTTCAAAACATAATGTCGAAAACTTCACTCGATCAAAAACAAATCGGAAGAGGAGTCTAAATTCAACTATTTTTTTAAGTTTTTCTTATTTTTCTTGAAGCTTATGAAAGTTATACTTACTAAAACCATATCTAAGAAAGGTTAATAACATATAGAAGAATAATTTGTGGTTTAATTTTGCATAATAGTTTTATTTTTTTAATAATAAATTATTATGGCTTCAAGCCGTCGACGTGAGCGCACGGCTCGCTTCACGTAAAGTATGGAAATGTTAGATACCTACTTCGCTGGGTCTACCTGCCCTTAACTAAAACTCCTTGACAATAGCTTTACTAGGTTCTCAATCTATCGAGGCGATCGGTGGCGGGGATCTCTCGCGTCCGGCCCTGGTTCAAGCCATGGTCCGGAGCGAAGAGACATGGGAAGCGGTCACCTCCTTCTGCGAAGCAGTAATGCTAGCAAAGGAGGAAGCCGAACGTGTGAGAGAGAGGGAAATCTCACGCCCCAGCCGCAGCAACAGAAGAAGACGCCCCGGGCGTCGGGAGTCGCAGGGCGATTCTCGGCCACCGTAGGCGCGGGCCTGCGGACGGCGAGCATTGGGTGGTTTGCCGCCTGATCAGAACCAGGCCCGGGTTGACGGCGCGCTGTGTTCCACGCGCGCCTCAAAGAGCTGTCAGCATAAAATAAGGGGCCCGCTAGGGCCAGTGCCTGCTGGGGCTGCGGAATCTGTTTCGAAAGAGGCACCGTACCCTGGAACGCGGCGGGCACTAGGAGGAACACGGATGGGTTTTAGTCAGTAAGAGTCTGACACTCCCTCCTGCTTCACCCAAAGCGGGAGGAGTCATTTGATGATTTCCCATCCTTAAAATCAATCTAGCCTGCCAAAAACACCACACATTTTTAAGTTTTCTAACACACTGTCGCCGAAATCAGATTAAAACTTGAATTTAAACGTTTTCTAATAATTTAATACGCCAATAAACACTTAATCAAAAATAATACAATTTCCGAAGGTTACATTAACCTTCAAAAACCCAAATTTCTGTCTGTATAAATGACTTTTGGAATTGACGTATATATAACTTAACTGCGACCTCCAAACCAAACTCGTGTAACTTAGTACAGTCATCTAGAAAAGTTTTAATTCATTCAATATTCATTTATTGCAAAATAAATAATTGAATGAAATAATATATTGTGTGTAAGAAACTAATTCTAAAGAATGATTATAAGGTATTGGATGATATAACCTTTTTTAACCGACTTCTTCAAAAAGGAGGATGTTCGGCTGTATGTACGTTTTTTTTTTTTATCTATGTTCACCTATTTCTCCGGCAATTCTGGACCGATTTTTTAATTTCGGGAGTGTGTGTTCAAAAACGAAATAACCAAAAACACCAACTTCCGAAATTAAAGTTATTTTTTAATTTGCAGTGTTTTTTATTTTTTGGATCAACTGAACTGATTTTGAAAATTCTTTTACCAACAGAAAGCCACGTTATTTGTGAGCCCAACGAAGTGGGCACGGGTCAGCTAGTACGGTATAAACCTAAAAAAAAATTATTTCAAATAGCTCCATAAGGTAGATCGGTATCGGTAAAACGTGGTGAATAGAAAAAAAAAACAATAAAATGTTAAAAAAAAACAATAAAATGTTAAAAAAAACAGTAAAATGATTCAGTTTATTAGGTTTCATACCCGAAAGGTAACCAACGGAACCCTATTACTTAGCCTCCGCTGTCCGTCCGTCCGTCAGCGGGCTGTATCTCAAAAACTGTATTAGCGAGATAGTTCTAATTTTCACAGTGTCTATTTATATTGCCGCTTCAACAAATAATAAAAATTTAATGAAATTAAGCGTTAAAGGAGAATCCCATACAAGTAACGTGTTTTTTGGGTACGTAAGGGTACGGAGGCATCGCCCGGAAGATACGGTGGAGTATACGGTTGAGGTCTGCCCTGCTTGGGCGGAACACCGCCGTGTCCTCGCCGAGGCGATCGGCGGCGGCAATCTTTCGCGTCCGGCCCTGGTTCAAGCTATGGTCCGGAGCGAGGAGACATGAGAAGCGGTCACCTACTTCTGCGAAGCAGTAATGCTAGCAAAGGAGGAAGCCGAACGTGTGAGAGAAAGGGAAATCATCAAATGACTCCTCTTGCTTTGGGTGAATCAGAAGGGAGTGTCAGACTCTTACTGACTAAAACCCATCCGCGTTCCTCCTAGTGCCCTTTGCGTTCCAGGGTACGGTGCCTCTTTCGAACGAAGTCCACAACCCCAGCAGGCACTGGCCCTAGCGGGCCCCGTCTTTTGTGCTGACAGCTCTTTGAGGCGCGCGTGGAACACAGCGCGCCGTCGACCCGGGCCTGGCTCTGATCAGACGGCAAGCCACCCAATGCTCGCCGTCCGCAGGCCCGCGCCTACGGTGGCCGAGAATCGCCCTGCGACTCGCGACGCCCGGGGCGTCTTCTTTTGTAGATCTTTTGCAGTCGTTACGGATAGTCAGAAGCCAGTTAATCTGACTCCAGTCTTGCCATGAAGTATCGTGTTTCCCAGTTAATGGGTTGTGGAGGTCTGGTAGCCAGCCGCACCTCGTAAAATACTGGTATTCAGCTGAATCAGGTTTGACTGGAAGCCGACCCCAATATAGTTGTGAATAGGCTAGGATGATGAGTTAACTATGGATCAAAAACGCGCCCTTATAGAGCCTAACCAATCAGTTACCACCCTTTACTAAAAAACCGGATAACTGCGAGTCGGACTCGCCGACCGAGGGTTCCGTACAAATTTGTAGGTACAAAGTACTTTAAAATAAAGACTAAATTTTTTTATGATCGAATTACAAATGTGTGGTTTTCAGACTTTTTCCTATAGTTGTAGTATAAGAAGATATTACTTGCCAAATTTCATAGTTCAACGGGAAATACCCTATGAATTTTGATTCCATGAAAGTCTCGAGGTCTCACAGCTTCAAGGGGCTGTAGGTCTGAGTATATGGTTTTAATTTCACTCGATACCTCCACGCGTTCCCGAAATAAAGGGTCTTGACAGACAGACGGACGGACAACAAAGTGATCCTATAAGAGATTCTTACTCCGTTTTTTCCTTTTGAGGTACGGAACCCTAAAAACAACATGATCCATTACCACTCTTAACTAAGAAATAAAATTGACTTTATCAAAAAACTGGACTGCTAAAAACAACAAAAAAGTGTGAAACAAGTCGCTTCTCCAGCAATTTCATGCAGTTGGTGGCATCAGATCAGTGAATGTACTGCAACAGACTATTTGAAAAGCTAAGTTCAATCACTGATCCAATACCACCAACTGTATCAGACTGCTTGAAAAGCGACCTGTTTCGAACTTTTTAGTCGTTTTTAGCGGTCGTGTTTTTTGACAAAGTCAATTTTTTTATTTCCTACTTTATTTATACTTTGGTTCATCATCTGCCTAGCCTTGTCCCAACTATATTGGGGTCGGCTTCCAGTCAAACCGGATTCAGCTGAATACCAGTGTTTTACGTGGAGCGGCTGCCTACCAGACCTCCGCAACCCATTAACTGGGTAACACGGTACTTCTTGGCAAGACTGGAGTCAGATTTACTGGCTTCTGGCAATCCGTAACGACTGTCAAAGATCTACAAATGACAGCCGGGACCAACGGCTTAACGTGCTTTCCGAGGCACGGAGGAAACTCGGTATGTTAAGATGGTCACCCATCCACAGACCAACCTTGGCAAGCGTTGCTTAACCTTTAAGATCGACCCGTGCGGCTGTTATTATTTAGCCACGAGCTCCTATATACTTTGGTTATTATATACTTTGGTTATATTTTTGAAATCGTCTCCTCGAGCCCTTTATCTCGATACCCCACTTGATAGGTTTTGAAAATTAAAAGTTTATTGAAGGCATAATATGGCGCAAAAATCGTCCATTTTATTTTTTATATACACAGTCACAGATCACTCTCACAATTAGTATGAATCTAACGACACCTTGTAAGCTAAAATCCATCAAGCCGTTTAGGCTACAGAGCGAGCCAAACATTTGAATTTGGCGCCAAAAATCCGCAATTTTGTTTTTTTATTTTGATATAGGTACCCAGTGTGACTCTCACAGTAAATACAAATCTAACGACACCTCTCAAGCTAAAATCCATCGAGCCGTTTAGGCTCTAGGGCGTGCCAAAGAAATATACATACATACACTCGAAAAAAAAAAATAACCCTCCTCCTTTCGCAGTCGGGTAAAAAAAACATGATCCACCAACAGTTTTATTTAACCAACAACCAAAAAAAAAATAACTACATCAATTCATACCTCCAAACAGCTAATGTACAGGTTTCCGTATAATGCAAGGCTCGCTTACACGTGCCGCCTTATTCGCTCATTGACCTAAAGCCGAACTGTTTTCGACTAGAAGCGTCTGCGATCGAGTTCTGACCTTCGCCGTGCGGACGCAAGGACTTAACGGCAATTGTTTTTATAAACGATTTTTTTTTTTTTAGGTGTTTCGATAACAGCTGTGTGTGTAAAATTCTTTCGAGTAACTGACAGACAACGCACAGTTGAAACTACTGTTCGTAGAAAGCAGCTACTTAGGTTTCTTGGGGAGTGTAGGTCAGCACTTAGAGAGGATTTCCTTAATTTCCTACGGGAATGGGGAAAAACCGGGGTATGCGCGTACGAAGTCGCGAGGCAAAAGCTAGTCATCTTATCTTATCTATACTAATATATAAAGCTGAAGAGTTTGTTTGTTTGTTTACTTGAACGCGCTAACCTCAGGAACTACTGGTCCGATTTGAAAAATTATTTCAGTGTTAGATAGCCCATTTATCGAGGAAGGCTATAGGCTATATATCATCACGCTAATACCAATAGGAGCGGAGCAGTAATGAAAATTGTGACACAAACGAAGTTGCGCGATTCAACTAGTAAATATATATATAATTCTTCCATTACTGATGAGTGACTGTCAGACAACGCACAGCCGAAACTACTGCTCGTAGAAAGCTGAAGTTTGGTATGTAGGTTCCTTGGGGAGTGTAGGGGAGCACTAAGAGAGTATTTCCCGAATTTCCTACGGGAATAGGGAAAAAACGGGGTATGCACGTACGAAATCGCGAGACAAAAGCTAGTTTCTTATATGTATGGACAAGATGACCCGCGCAACTTCGTCTGCGTCACAATTTTCATTACTGCTCCGCTCCTATTGGTCTTAGCGTGATGATATATAGCCTATAGCCTTCCTCGATAAATGGGCTATCTAACACTGAAATAAAAAATCAGAACAGTAGTTCCTGAGATTAGCGCGTTCAAGCAAACAAACAAACTTTTCAGCTTTATATATTAGTACTAGTTGACCCGCGCAACTTCGTCGGCCTCACAATTTTCATTACTGCTCCGCTCCTATTGCCTTCCTCGATAAATGGGCTATCTAACACTGAAATATTTTTTCAAATCGGAACAGTAGTTCCTAAAATTAGCGCGTTCAAGCAAACAAACAAACAAACTCTTCAGCTTTATATATTAGTATAGATTGGCAATAACACTAGGAAGTGGCGAAGGGCGGGCGTTTTAGACCTAGCCTCCCCTCGGTGAGAGGGAGTGGGTCGTAATCCTCCACGCGGGCCCAGTGCGGGTTGGTAGATGTCACATGTCTTCAAATTTTTGGTTCTAGAACATGCCGGTTTCCTCACGATGTTTTCCTTCACCGTTTTGAGAATTGTAAATAAAATTATATTATATAATATAATTTTATATATATAACCTATTTAGTGGTTCTTTTTGGTCAATAACACTTAAGCTTAGTCTCCTCTTGGTTACCGTCCATGATTTGTAGTTTGGTTAGTCGCTCTTTGACCTAAAGCCGCGCTGTTTACGACTAGAAGCGTCTGCGATCGAGTTCTGACCTTAGACGCAAGGACTAACAAATACAAATATTTTTATTTGTTGAACATAGGTTGGTTAAGTACAGATCTTGTAATTATATTAGTGAACGCAATGTCTAGCCGTCATCGGCGTACAAATATTATTTTGATACAATTAATTATGCTGATTATAAAAAATGTCAAAGAGTATCAAAAAACTAATACTATTATCACAAATTATTAAATCATTCTAATTGAGGAGCTCGTGGCTAAATAATAACAACCGCACGGGTCAATCATCAAGGTTAAGCAACGCTTGCCGAGGTTGGTCTGTGGATGGGTGACCATCTTAACGTAACGATTTCCTCCGTGCCTCGGAAAGCACGTTAAGCCGTTGGTCCCGACTGTCATGATCTTTGGCAGTCGTTACGGATTGTCAGAAGCCAGTAAATCTTCACTCCAGTCTTGCCAAGAAGTACCGTGTTACCCAGTTAATGGGTTATGGAGGTCTGGTAGGCAGCCGCTTCACGTAAAACACTGGTATTCAGCTGAATCTGTTTTGACTGGAAGCCGACCCCAATATAGTTGGGAAAAGGCTAGGCAGATGGTGATGATGATTAAATCATTCTAATTCCAATTGTCAACACACAAAAAATAAAATAAAAGCTTCTCAATAATATAAAAAATAATAACGGCAATTGTTTTGTATAAATGTATTTGTATATGTTTTGTATAAACGGATTTTGTTAAATTCTTTCATGTCTTTAATCTTCGAAGGATAAGTCGGAAATACATCGATACTAGCTATTAAAGCTGTAACACGAGGAAGCGGTCTGTGGATGGGTGAGGTCTGTGGATGGGTGACCATCTTAACATAGCGAGTTTCCTCCGTGCCTCGGAAAGCACGTTAAGCCGTTGGTCCCGGCTGTCATTTGTATATCTTTGGCAGTCGTTACGGATTGTCAGAAGCCAGTAAATCTGACTCCAGTCTTGCCAAGAAGTACTTACCGTGTTACCCAGTTAATGGGTTGTGGAGGTCTGGTGGCTGTTCCACGTAAAGCACTGGTATTCAGCTGAATTGGGTTTGACTGGAAGCCGACCCCAATATAGTCGGGAAAAGGCTAGGAAGTGGCAAAGGGCGTCTGTTTTGAGACACTAAAATCTGCTCACCTTTTTCCGAACTAGAGGTCGGCTTCCAGTGGATACCTGGGAAACACGATATCCTTAGCAAGCAAGACTGGTGGTCTGGTTTCCGACTATTTGAAACGACTGTCAAAATCTGCGAATGGATAGCCAGGAGCAACGGCTTACGTGTTTTCAGTCACGGAGGAATCTCAGTATGTAGGTCACCCATCCACTGACCAACCTCGGCATGTGTCGCTTAACCTCGAAAATTGACTAGAGCGGCTGTTTTTATTTAGCCAAGAGCTTCTCCAATACGCGCTAACGATACAAAGTACTAGCTGACCGCGCAACTTCGTCTGGTGTCTTTTGGTGGTAACGTGATATAATATAATAGTCTATAACCTTCCTCAATAAATGGGCTATCCAACACTAAAATAATTTTTCAATTCGAACCAGTAGTTCCTGAGTTTAGCGCGTTCAACCAAACAAACAAACAAACTTCAGTTTTATCTCCTTCTTCTTCTAATATTTAAAAATCAAGTGTCACAGTGTTTGCTATCGAACTCCTCCGAAACGGATTTTTATGAAAATGTTTGTGTATGGTAGGTGTGAGAATAGGGTGTAGGCTATTTTTAGTGTTCCGTACCCAAAGGGTAACCAACGGAACCCAATTACTAAGCCGTCGCTGTCTGTCCGTCTGTCTGTCAGCGGGCAACAGTTGAAATTTTCACAGATTGTGTATTTCTATTGCCGCTATAACAACAAATAATAGTAATTAAGGTTTATGGTACGGAACCATTCGTCTGCGAGTCCGACTCGAACTTGGCCGGTTTTTTAATGGCAAAAAAACGTTTGCCAGGTCAGCTAGTAAAGATTCAGTATCGGTATTCATCCTACCGACTCAAGTAATACGAGTTGCGGCCTGCCATCAAATTACCATGAAAATGAACATTTTCCATTAATTATGTATTATCGTAATAGCCCTAAAGGTCGCTTGTTATCTGCGGATCCTTTTAACGATTTTGACCTCTTTGATTTGAATACTTTGAGGTCGTTTACCTACCAGTAAGTACTTAACATAGATTTTTAGGGTTAGGGCAACGGAACCCTGTAACTAAGCCTCCGCTGTCCGTCCGCCGGTCTGTCTGTCAACGGGCTGTATCTCAAGAACCGTAATAGGTGTCTACCTATTAGGCCTCTGCCTCGGGTTTTGCGGGCAGCGGAGCGGTGGCAGCGGCGGCGCGAGAGCAGGGCTGGCAACGTACACACGCGCGACACTATAGCGGCGTAGTGTTGTGTTCGCTCGATTTGTTGTGGGCAAAAAATGAAAATAAATTGCACAACACTGTAACGCAGCCGCGCGGACGGTCACCGCTCGACTGGCGCGCACCGCTCGTTGCCCGCCAACGCGCCGCAGCCGCGCCGTTCTTTTCGAGGGTCGGTCCATTTGATTATACACATTAGATCCTGCGCGCCCGCGCCGCCGCCCCGCCGCCCTGCTGCCCGCAAAACCCGAGGCAGAGGCCTTACCGTTCTTGAGATACAGCCCGTTGTAGCGGCAATAGAAATACAAAGTGTGAAATTTCAACTGTCTAGTTTAAATTTCAACACCAAATAATAAAAATAAAAATGTATGGAAATTGAGGCTTTTTGACATACCTAATGCAACTGATATGCGAATGCGAACCTTGAAAAAGAACTGGGCTAGTGCGAGTCAGACTCGCACACGAAAGGTTCCGTACCATAAACCTTAATTTCGATTATTTGTTGTTATAGCGGCAATAAAAATACACAATCTGAAAATTTGAACTGTCTGTCTTTAACGGTTCTTGAGATACAGCCCGCTGACCGACAGACGGACAGACGGACGGACAGCGGAGGCTTAGTAATAGGGTTCCGTTAGTTACCCTTTGTATTATGTAAAACTACGAGTAGTGTTAAAAGCTGCTATAGTAGGCGCCAGATCATCATCTGCCTAGCCTTTTCCCAACTATGTATATTGGGATCGGCTTCCGGATCTCCACAACCCATTAACTGGGTAACACGGTATTTCATGACAAGACTGGAGTCAGATTTACTGTCTTCTGACTATCCGTAACGACTGCCAAATATCTACAAATGACAGCCGGGCCAACAACGGCCTAACGTGCTTTTCGAGCCAGATAAATGTGCAATTGACCCATATAAATTTACCTACTGACTTTCTTAATTTCAAAAACTGGCCAAGTGCGAACCGGACTCGCGTGCAAAGGGTTCCGAACCAATTTCATTTTATTTTTTATTTTTCTAGATTGACCCCCAAAAGTGAACGCCATACTAAGAAATTATTTATTGAAGTAAGCGTCCGTGTTTGGGTCCCATAATATACCAAATTTCAACAGAATCGCTCCTGTAGCTCCGGCTGTGACAGACGGACAGACAGACACCCGAGTGATCCAATTATAAAGCTAAAAACAAAATAAAATACTTCCATAACTTTCTTATTATGTATACTCGGATTATGTACGATTTTTTATCTTTGCGGTTTAAATATACGTTGTAGGATTCTTAAAAAAATATCGCCATTTTACAATAATCCTAGGAATTTTCCGAAGGGCTGGAGAATTGGGAACCAAGGACATTTACGAGCTTATTATCAGAATCAAAACACTTCTCTTTGATCCTGATAATTTTCCATTGGAAACTTGCGAGTTGGCCTTTTTTTAGGATTCCGTACTCAAAGGGTAACCAACGGAACCCTATTACTAAGCCTCCGCTGTCCGTCCGTCTGTCTGTCAGCGGGCTGTATCTCAAGAACCGTTATAGGCAGACAGTTGAATTTTCACAGATTGTGTATTTCTATAGCCGCTATAACATCAAATAATAAAAATTAAAGTTTATGGTACGGAACCCTTCGTGAGCGAGTCCGATTTGAGCATTGGGTGGCTCGCCGTCTGATCAGAACCAGGCCCGGGTCGGTGGCGCGCTGCGATCCCCGCGCGCCTCAGAGAGATGTCAGCACGAATGACGGGGCCCGCTAGGGCAGGTGCCTGCTGGGGCTGCGAAATCTGTTGAAAGAGGTACCGTAGCTCTGGAACGCGGCGGGCACTAGGAGGAACACGGATGGGTTTTAGTCAGTAAGAGTCTGACCCTCCCACCTGCTTAACCCAGAGCGGGAGGAGTCATTTGATGATGTCCCATCCTTAAAAAGGCCCATGGAGTTTGAATGCTCATCGAGTTTTTCGGGACATCAGCAAAAAACTTCACGTGACCAGAGGGCTGGTCTTTTCTTCGGTCAAAGAATCAGCATTATGCCCATTCAACGTGGCAATACTGCCAGTGTTCTGAAAGCTTTTCCATTGACAGCGTCGTTGACGAATATTTCGATGCCCAATGTGTTCTTTCACTGTCCCCAAAATAATCTAAAATATCCAATCTAAAAACAACTTTTTTCCCAGTATTACTGGCAACATTCATATGAATACGTGTAGGTATGTATTAGTATTACAAAATGTATTTAAGTTCATGTTCTAAAATACATTAGAAATCAATAAACAGGTTCTACAAGGCCCAATTTCTAGTAAAAGTTACATTAAATACTAATAGCCTATGTCAGGGCTGACACAAATACGCTAGGAGAATTTTACTCCTCAAGCACAGATTCCGTGTCGCACCGTTGCGCGTGCTAAGTCTCCAATTGCTCGAACTCTGGTTGCACTTAATGATCTCTTGGATTTTAATCCAACAAGCGATCTGTTTGCGGATGAATGGACGAAGATTTTATTGGCATGTCAGAAGTACTGTGAGAGGGATTCATGACAGAATACAGTCTGTGACCAACATTATCTGACCCACTTGATTATTATACGCTAATAGTCAAGTGGGTTAGCTAATGTTGGTCACATACTGTACCTAACCCATTTTATTTTTTTTAAATTCATCTTTGTTTGTGTTTAGTAGTTTTTGTGCTTTAGTTACTGTAATTGGTTATAAACCGTTGTAATAAAATAAAATAAATAAATAAATAAAGTTTTCATACAAACTCACAAGTCCTTATTCTTGGTAATTAGTGATCCGATTTCACTTAAAATAAAAAATACAAACTTCTAACTAAAATATGGCGTCACAAAATATGGTAGGAGCATTTTACTCCTCAAGCTTTTCCATACAAACTCACAAGTCCTTATTCTTGGTAAATATGAACCGATTACATTTAAAATAAAAAATACGAACTCCTATCTAAAATATGGCGTCAAAAAATTCGTCCGCATCGCTGAAGGCTGGAAGTGAACCCAAAAGACTGGTGGCACTGCCACGTTGTATGCCTAGCTTCCAACGTGGCAAACCGTCGCGCAGGACCAGTCGTTGCGGTGCGCTTGGGGGAAGCCTATGTCCAGCAGTGGACGTCTTTCGGCTGATATAATGATGATGCCTTTGCTTAGCCTCTGTCCGCAAAGTATCATTAAAGTTACTCGTTGGTCGTATTGGTCGTATCGTGATGTTGAACAGCCTAAAACCTTTCTTGATTAATGTTTCATCCAATACAATTTTTTTATTTGAACCAGTAGTTCATCAACATCATCTTTCTGTCCTTATCCCATGTTACTTAAAGTCAGCTCATCATCGTCTGCCTAGCCTTTGCCCAACTACGTTGGGGTCGGCTTCCAGTCAAACCGGATTCAGCTGAATACCAGTGCTTTACGTGGAGCGGCTGCCTACCAGACCTCCACAACCCATTTACTGGGTAACACGGTACTTCTTGGCAAGACTGGAGTCAGATTTACTGGCTTCTGACGATCCGTAATGGCTGCCAAAGATCTACAAATGACAGCCGGGACCAACGGCTTAACGTGCTTTACGAGGCACGGCCTGGCGGGGCTGCCCATTACTTGAAGTCAGCACAACATGTTTTTTTCTTCCGCACGCTATCTTTAACTCCCTTTTCGTTCGTATCACTCTCCACACACAATCCGTCCATCTTGTCTTTGGTCTCCTTAAAAAAATATTGTATGTGCCATCCTTATTTTATAACACTAGTTAAATACAGAATCGCTCGCAACTATAATATCAAATTAATGTATTATGGTCAAAAATTTGCACGACTAAAGTACAGTTACACACATAAATGTATTCGTAACGACATTTTATTTATTTCGACTCATTAAAAATTGACCGGAAAAACAAGAACCAGTCTAATGTATCAACTTGTACCTATCGGTCAATGGGCTCAGTGAGAACTTTAATGGGTTCAAATTCTTTGAAGTTTCTTGGTCCTTTGGCCTCACTTATTTTTGACAGTTCAACATACACGGTGATTTTTAGGGTTCCGTACCCAGAGGGTAACCAACGGAACTCTAAGTAACTAGGCCTTTGCTGTCTGTCCGACCGTCCGTTCGTCTGTCTGTCAGCAGCCTGTCTGTGTGTGTCTACCTAAGACAGATTAAATTTAAAATCCCATACAGAAACGTGTTTTTTGTTGTTTATGGTACGAAACTCTTCGCGTGAGAATCTAACTCGCACTTGACCGGTTTTTACAGTTCAACATATACGGTGATTTTAATTCGCTTTCAGGTAATAAAAGTACGCAATTATGAAAAACTTTTACCTCGGGTAAATCTTAAAATGCGGAAACTAAAAATTCTCAAAACAAATACTAGCTGTTTAGTACATTGATGTTCGCAAAACTGCAATATGTAGTATCTATTGATTGAAAAAAAAACTATACAATTGTAATTAAATCATAAAAAATATAGTCTTTATTCAAAGTAATATGTACCTACAAATTTGTATGGAACCCTCGGTGGGCGAGTCTGACTCGCACTTTTCCGGTTTTTTTATAATGCTTTCATTTACATACAGACAGACATGATTTAGAACTTTGTATTTGAACATTTGTAACTACGTTGTTAAAAACTGCTTATGGGTGTTAATTTTTAAAAGGATTTCCTTAGTTAAGTTATATTTATATAATGTCTTAAAACCAGTTCACCTTAGATTAAAATATGTTGAAAAAATATTTTGCAACATTTTGTATAAATTACTCAAAATATCCTACTTATAATGTTCTCGGTTTAACCAGTTTCTGATTTGGGAAATTAGAAGTTTATTATCGACCAACTATAAATAAATCATTATGTCATTTAGTTAAATTAGGTAGAGTTGTCAACAGAAATGAAAAGGATTTTTGTTTTATACAGTACTCTAAAAGAAAACAGAACTTGTAATACTTACCATTAAACTAAGATAAAAATTTTATTTTCAGATGTTAAGACTATCGTTTTTTCTGTTTGTTACAGAATTAAAAAAGAAGACGGTTTTGATTTTGTGTGAATGTATATTTTTGCGACTGCGTCCGCGTAGATTTCGAATAAACAAAGGCTTAAAGCAGAAATTTCCAAAAATCTTTACGTTGTAAAATAAACCTGTATTCCAAAATTCAGCTATTTAGACTTAATACTTTTGGCTGTGCGTTGCTAGAAAGAAATATGAAATCTATACTTTAAATTAAATATAAGAATACTGCTTTTAAACCTAGGAGCTCAAGTTGTGCGTTGCTATCCGTAAATTTATTAATGAACTAGTTGACCTGCGCAACTTCGTCTGCGTTACAATTTTCATTACTGCTCCGCTCCTATTGGTCTTAGCGTGATGATATATAGCCTTCCTCGATAAATGGGCTATCTAACACTGAAAGATTTTTTCAAATCGGACCAGTGGTTCCTGAGATTAGCGCGTTCAAGTAAACAAACAGACAAACTCTTCAGCTTTATATATTATTAGTATAGATTCAAGAATTAATTTTATAAATTTTAATAAAAAGAGAAGGTTATTATTTATTTTGCCGACTGTACTTCACATCCGCCGGAATCAAGGAACGGCCAAGGTATTTTTTTATAAAATAATTTATGTCTAATTACTTACATGTTTAATGCCTATCTATAATGTAAATAATTAAACAACTTAGCATAGATGAAAATAATATTACAAGGGATTGTTATTTGCCGAAATCGTTTTTATGGTTAAAAACAAACGTTCAATTTAAACTTTCTAAGCGCTTTCTTTATTTTTCTAATATTTATATATTTCAAGAACAATATATTTTGCGAATGCGTTTCAAGTTCCTTTAAAGTCAGTTTTGTTAAGATCAATATTTTGGACTTTAATGTTTGTATTTCTATGATACGGAATCCTTTTGGTCTTAGCGTCATGTTATGCACGGAGTACCCGACGTAAACTACCTCTAGGTGCGACTACTTCTTAAAACATAATTCATTAAGATAACAGGTACAATAAAAATAAACAAGGCATTTCAATTATGAAACACCCTGTTAAGGTAAGCACGTTAAGCCTTTTCCCAACAATATTGAGGTCGTCTTCCAATCAAACCGGATTCAGCTGAATACCAGTATTTTACGTGAAGCTGCCTACCAGACCTCCACAACCCATCTGGGTAACACGGTATTTCTTGGCAAGACTGGAGTCAGATTTACTGGCTTCTGACAATCCGTAACGACTGCCAAAGTTTTACAAATGGCAGCCAGGACCACGGCCGAGCCACGGAGGAAACTGTACGAATGTTAAGATGGTCACCCATCGACCGACCAACCTTGGCAAGCGTTGTTTAACCTTGAAGATCGACCTGTGCGGCTGTTATTCTTTAGCGACGAGCTCCTCACTCACTGCAAATCGATCTGTGCGTGACTAAGCCCATAGGACTATGAGCGGGTCTTAACAGGGCCACTTTTGTAGAATCAGGAGACACATCAAGCTACCTGAAACTGTCAAACTTTCCCAATCAACCTTGAACCTAATGCCTTAACGACAAAGATGAAAATTAAATTTGACAGATTGTTGATTTTTAGACTTTACCGACCTTTACTCAAAGCCCCATTTCCCTCTTCCCCAGAGTGATATGTCAACACGCAGTACGGCCACATCGTTCCGCGCTCGCCGCGGCCACAAAGAGCGCTCCAAGAACTTCACCGAGCTGGAGAAACGAACAGTCCTCGAGCTGATCGCACGCCACCGCGACGTGTTGCGACAGGGACGCTCCAACAACGCGACCAACAGGAGTAAACAGGTACGAACAAGTAGCTAGAACTGCACACAACCGGAGAGAACAGTCCTCGAGCTGATCGCACGCCACCGCGACGTGTTGCGACAGGGACGCTCCAACAACGCGACCAACAGGAGTAAACAGGTACGAACAAGTAGCTAGAACTGCACACAACCGGAGAGAACAGTCCTCGAGCTGATCGCACGCCACCGCGACGTGTTGCGACAGGGACGCTCCAACAACGCGACCAACAGGAGTAAACAGGTACGAACAAGTAGCTAGAACTGCACACAACTGGAGAGAACAGTCCTCGAGCTGATCGCACGCCACCGCGACGTGTTGCGACAGGGACGCTCCAACAACGCGACCAACAGGAGTAAACAGGTACGAACAAGTAGCTAGAACTGCACACAACTGGAGAGGACAGTCCTCGAGCTGATCGCACGCCACCGCGACGTGTTGCGACAGGGACGCTCCAACAACGCGACCAACAGGAGTAAACAGATACGAACAAGTAGCTAGAACTGCACACAACTGGAGAGAACAGTCCTCGAGCTGATCGCACGCCACCGCGACGTGTTGCGACAGGTACGCTCCAACAACGCGACCAACAGGAGTATGCAGGTACGAACAAGTAGCTAGAACTGCACACAACTGGAGAGAACAGTCCTCGAGCTGATCGCACGCCACCGCGACGTGTTGCGACAGGGACGCTCCAACAACGCGACCAACAGGAGTAAACAGGTACGAACAAGTAGCTAGAACTGCACACAACTGGAGAGAACAGTCCTCGAGCTGATCGCACGCCACCGCAACGTGTTGCGACAGGGACGCTCCAACAACGCGACCAACAGGAGTAAACAGGTACGAACAAGTAGCTAGAACTGCACACAACTGGAGAGAACAGTCCTCGAGCTGATCGCACGCCACCGCGACGTGTTGCGACAGGGACGCTCCAACAACGCGACCAACAGGAGTAAACAGGTACGAACAAGTAGCTAGAACTGCACACAACTGGAGAGGACAGTCCTCGAGCTGATCGCACGCCACCGCGACGTGTTGCGACAGGGACGCTCCAACAACGCGACCAACAGGAGTAAACAGGTACGAACAAGTAGCTAGAACTGCACACAACTGTAGAGAACAGTCCTCGAGCTGATCGCACGCCACCGCGACGTGTTGCGACAGGGACGCTCCAACAACGCGACCAACAGGAGTAAACAGGTACGAACAACATTATCATAAGCTAGCATCGGGCGCTGGACAGCAGAACAACAGTTAACTTATAACGACCTCTATACCGCGAGATACGAACTAATAAGTCTTGGCGGCACACAAATCCATCGTCGCGCAGGTAGAGTTATCTGATTACCCGCCAGTTAACGAATCCTCCCTTTTCTATGGGGGATGAAAAAATTCCACTCTATATCTACCACTTCAAACGAAGAACTTCACAGAACCTTAAGGGTAAAATCATATATCCCTAGGGAATGTTTAGAAACCGATGAAGTGCTCGACGATGAGGCACGCTTGCCTAGAAGTAACCTATTCACTCTTGACTTAAAGACTCCCAGGTTGTAGCTATCAGGAAACACGGCATCCAACATAGTTTTTTTTTTGCTATTGATAGGCAACTACGCTTGACCACCTTCTCACCTGATGGTAAGCAATGATGTGGTCGAAGATGGAGCACGCTTGCCTAGAAGTAACCTATTCACTCTTGACTTAAAGACTCCCAGGTTGTAGCTATCAGGAAACACGGCATCCAACATAGTTTTTTTTTTGCTATTGATAGGCAACTACGCTTGACCAGCATCTCACCTGATGGTAAGCAATGATGTGGTCGAAGATTGAGCACGCTTGCCTAGAAGTAACCTATTCACTCTTGACTTAAAGACTCCCAGGTTGTAGCTATCAGGAAACACGGCATCCAACATAGTTTTTTTTTTGCTATTGATAGGCAACTACGCTTGACCACCATCTCACCTGATGGTAAGCAATGATGTGGTCGAAGATGGAGCACGCTTGCCTAGAAGTAACCTATTCACTCTTGACTTAAAGACTCCCAGGTTGTAGCTATCAGGAAACACGGCATCCAACATATTTTTTTTTTTGCTATTGATAGGCAACTACGCTTGACCACCATCTCACCTGATGGTAAGCAATGATGTGGTCGAAGATGGAGCACGCTTGCCTAGAAGTAACCTACCTATTCACTCTTGACTTAAAGACTCCCAGGTTGTAGCTATCAGGAAACACGGCATCCAACATAGTTTTTTTTTTGCTATTGATAGGCAACTACGCTTGACCACCATCTCACCTGATGGTAAGCAATGATGTGGTCGAAGATGGAGCACGCTTGCCTAGAAGTAACCTATTCACTCTTGACTTAAAGACTCCCAGGTTGTAGCTATCAGGAAACACGGCATCCAACATATTTTTTTTTTTGCTATTGATAGGCAACTACGCTTGACCAGCATCTCACCTGATGGTAAGCAATGATGTGGTCGAAGATTGAGCACGCTTGCCTAGAAGTAACCTATTCACTCTTGACTTAAAGACCCCCAGGTTGTAGCTATCAGAAAACACAGACTCCGACAGGGAATTTCAATCCTTAGCAGCAAGGCTATTCTGTAAGTAACCATTTCGATATCGAGCTTCACCTGAGTGAGATAACTCACAAAGTGAACTTTATTGCACACAGCATAGAGGTCTTAATGTTTATACTCACCTCGGATTCCGCTGTCGAGACACGTAAATGTTGTTACAGAATAGGGGTACTGGTCTGTGTCCCAGCAGTGGGACAGTACGCATAAAGAAAGTATTCTCAAAACGTTTTTTGCGTAGATAAGTGTGGGATGTCCACCTCGTAGCGTATTTATTTAAGTCGTGAGAGAGTATTGAGTTGGTAGGCCTCCCACAAGGTGGACTGATGACCTGGTGAAGGTAGCGGGTAGCCGATAATTTTAAACCAAATCAATGATGTTTTTTAAGTTCAATGTAGCCTTAATTGTTATTTTTGTCAACTTAGTAACAAAAAATACAACCGACTTCCAAAAACAAAACACTATAAGGTACAAAATAACCTCGGAAGAAAGAAAAGAACTAATTTCGGAAGTCGGTGTCAAAAAAACGAAAAAGTAACCAAAAACACCGACTTCTGAAATTAGTTCTTTTCTTGTAACAGCGTACCGGCGCAATGTTATGTTAAGAACTGGTGTACACACTAAAAAAACATGCAATTTCAGCAATCCCGATCCATTTGCTATCATATTTATTGAAGAGTTCCGTCCGTGGCCTACCTTGTTCTTCGTCAGATTTTCACCAAATTGAAAATACTCTTCTAAACAAAAAAAGAATCATCCAAATGTCAATTGGCGAAAATATCGCTGAACAAACATATTTCATGGGTTCTCATCATCAGATCCTAATTTATACCTTCCATCATCAGCTCAGCAACATGAGATGATGATTACCAGGCAAAAATATCTGAATTGCGTTAGAAAGTTAATGAAAAACATTGTATGTGCCTATAAAATATGAGGGTTGCCCTCGATTTTCATGGGATCCCATCATCAGATTCTGACTTGGTGACAATGGGACCAATCGAGAAGAAGAGAAACTCTTTCAGATGAAACAAGAATTAATCAAATCGGTTCATAAATGACGGAGTTATGAGAAAAAAATACAAGCGAATTGAGAACCTCCTCCTTTTTTTGATGTCGGTTAAAAATTAGATAATTAAAGCCCCGATTTACCTTCTAATCACAAAAAAAGATTCAGATAACAGCAGCACCTTGTTACAAGTATCTGACTCCCTGATCAGCAGTAAGTAATTAGTTAGTGCTAAAAGTAACCAAGGAACAAAATTGCAAAACAAGCGATTTTCCATAGAACTCAAATATCCCGGTGGATGCTCCAGGGTAGTAGCCCGCGAAATTCAAATATTTTTTTTATGTTTTTTGCAATTTGCCGGTCAGCTGTATGTGGACCAAATACGATCCGCGACCGTAACGCGTATTTATCTAAAGAATTATAACCATTTTAATCATCAATATAGCCCTCTAAGTTCATGTAGCTCGAAAGAATGATTATTTCAGAATTTCGCGGGCTACCCTGGAGCATTCACCTTAAAGGTTAATGTCGCTTGCACTGCAATCTTCACTCATATTATTATGAGCTACCAGGCTTTTTTTCGGATGGGAAATTATCAAATGACTCCTCCCGCTCTGGGTAAAGCAGGAGGGAGTGTCAGACTCTTACTGACTAAAACCCATCCATGTTCCTCCTAATGCTCGCCACGTTCCAGGACTACGGCATAACCCTAACAGATGAGTTTGTTATCAAACGCCTATCTATATCTATACTAATATATATAAAGCTGAAGAGTTTTTTTTGTTTGTTTGCTTGAACGCGCTAATCTCAGGAACTACTGGTCCGATTTGATAAATTATTTCAGTGTTAGATAGCCCATTTATCGAGGAAGGCTATTGGCTATATATCGCTAAGACCAATAGGAGCGGAGCAGTAATGAAAATTGTGACGCAGACGAAGTTGCGCGGGTCGACTAGTCAATCATATTTAAAAAAACATTAATGGTTATATTGTCTTTGGTTTTACTAAATTAATCATGAAATTTTGATCCCCTAACCGCAACCTATGGGAATATCATTATATTTTAGCCAATGTATTAAAAATCTTGACAAATTATACAGGGTTGTGTGATTTGTCAAGTTTTTTTATATAACTTGACAAATGTATGAAACAACAGTTTTTTTTTTTTTTTCGAGTTTTTAGGTCGGTCTCAAAGTAAAAGTTGTTTATGTGTACATTCACTGCCTAAGAGATTGTTGGTGTTTTACAAATAATCCTGTATACTAAAACCTTCCTCGAGAACCACTCTATCTATTAGTGAAAACAGCATAAAAATCGGTGCAGGAGTTTTTGAGTTTATCGCGTACAGATAGACAGACATACGCGGCGGAAAGATTTGCTTTATAATATTATGTATATAGCCTGTGTTATTCTAAATAGTCTTAATTGTTATTTTTGACAACTTAATTACAAAAACATAGATAATTACAGCCCCGATTTACCTTCTAATCACAGACAAGATTCAGATAACAGCAGTGCCTTGTTATCTGAATCTAGTCCTTGATTAGTTGAAAGTACCTACCTCATTATGTCATCTATATATCAGACCAAGGAACAAAAAACATAGCTCACAGAATAAGCAAGCTGAAGTGGCAATGGGCCGGACATTATTAGCCGTAGAACCGATGACTGTTGGTGTAGACAAGTTCCTGAGTGGAGACCGCGAATCGGCAAACGTAAAGTAGGTGGAGCGACAATGCTCGCCGTCTGATCAGAACCAGGCCCGGGTCTCCGCACGCCTCAAAGAGATGTCAGCACCGAAGACGGGGCCCGCTAGGGCAAGTGCCTGCTGGGGCTGCGGAATCTGTTCGAAAGAGGTACCGTAGCCCTGGATCGCAAAGGGCACTAGGAGGAACACGGATGGGTTTTAGCCAGTAAGAGTCTGACACTCCCTCCTGCTTCACCCAGAGCGGGAGGGGTCATTTGATGATTTCCTATCCTTCGATCTTCGCAAGGCGGCTGGTAGCAGCAAGATGAGAGTTGCTGGAGATCGAGCCAAATGGCGTGTACTTGGAGAGGCCTATGTCCAGCAGTGGACTGTTATATGGAGGAACAAAATCACCAAGCCAAGTGATTTTTCATAAAACTCAAACATGAAATTGCATTACAAGCTTTGCACCAATGAGAAAAGTTTAGGTAGTTCATCATCTGCCTAGCCTTTTCCCAACTATGTGGGGTCGGCTTCCAGTCAAGCCAGATTTAGCTGAATACCAGTATTTTACGAGGAGCGGCTGCCTACCAGACCTCCACAACCCATTACCTGGGTAACACGGTACTTCATGGCAAGACTGGAGTCAGATTTACTGGCTTCTGACGCCAAAGATCTATAAATGACAGCCGGGACCAACGGCTCAACGTGCTTTCCGAGGCACGGAGGAAACTCAGTATGTTAAGATGGTCACCCATCCACAGACCAACCTTGGCAAGCGTTGCTTAACCTAGAAGAGCGTCCTGTGCGGCTATTATTATCTAGCCACGAGCTCTTCAGAAAGGTTTAGGAAGTTAAATAAAGGAAAATAATCTCGGTGCAAATGTCCACTGTCTATTTACGGTGCACGAGGTACAGCCTGCTGACAGACAGACGGACGGACAGCGGAAGCTTAGTAGAATAGTTCCGTTGGTACGTGATACGGGGCTGCGGAGTTTGTTGGCCCTGGAACGCGGCGGGCACCAGGAGGAACACGGATGGGTTTTAGTCAGTAAGAGTCTGACACTCCCTTCCGCTCCGCCCAGAGAGGAAGGAGTCATTTGATGATTTCCCATAAAAATGGTACATGATAGGGAATCCTGTAAAATCAAGACTTAAAGAACTTCAAAATCAATTATATCGGTTAGACAGAAACCAAATTTTAATATGAATTAACACATCGCCAATCTGCCATTGAGCCATTATCTTAACCGTTGACCACCCATCTAATTGAATTCCTTACCTGTGATATGCCAACATTGTTTATAAGATATAAAGATACGATTATATGATATCAAATAATCTTTTTATCGGATAACAGTAGTTACGTAAAGATTATCACTTGATATCAGTAAGTAACTGGTTAACCAAAAACGATACATTATCGGTTCGTTATTTTGCTTCCGCGATAGCTCAAAATAAACCACGTTTTTAGGATTAAAAGGTTTTCTTTTAAATAGCTTCTACGAGTAGGTATTGTAAAGCTCCCGCTTGTAGCAATTGCGAGAGGAGTTGTTGAATCAGTTAAAAACAGATTATTTCAGAGAAGAATTATATATTTTACGTGCTTTCAACCTCAGGGCAAACAATCGAATCTCTTATAAAAAACTCACACTTCTTTATGACATCACATTCGAATTCTAACTTTATTATTCTTAATTCTTTCAAGGCTTATGTCATTGAGGTTGCACCTCCCAAAGAGGATCTCTGCATGAGCTACCCCCCGAAGAATGGAGGATAGTAAGAATGATTTTCTTGCAATCATACATTCCCAGCCTTGGAAGAGTCAAGCACCTACCTATTCCTAACCCGAAGTCCCTGCCTAAGTGGCGACTCTTCGTAGACACTTTGACACCTACTTCAATAGAAGCAGTTTCAGTCATACCCTGCGCTGGGCAATATTCTTTATATTATTATGCGCCATTTGCGCAATAGCTCAAAGCAGTTATGCTGAAACCCTGCTGCAGTAAAACGCCACAAAAACCTGCAACACATTGTCGGACGTAAACAAAATTGATGCGACAATTCACATCTATCCAGAAGGGATTGAATTGATTAGATTTACCCTAACTAATCTATGTGGTTGCTCGTCGGATGATCCTAATCTGCTAAAGTTTTTAACTTTGAACTTACTCCAGTGATTCTAATACATAAGAATTGTAATCAATTGCCTCCATAATCAGTTTAACCAATGGTGACAACTAGCCACCCTTCGCGAAGGTTATACCTCGTATGCAAAGTTAGTTTAACCGCCCATGGAGTTCTTTACTGGCGTAAAATTAATCGCGAAAACTCTACCTTCAACACCACTGGAATGAGTTCACCCTAGCTAATACTATTTAAACGCGCTCTTCACAAATCTGGGAGCGCCCTCGAAGTCGTCGATCACGTGCACGTCCTTTTTCGAATGTACATGGAAAAAAGACTTCATTCAATAACTTATTCAACCTACCAACGAAAATAATGTTTGTTTACATAAAATTGTAATTGACATCTATCTGCTTTGACATCCTACTTTTTCTATTACCATAAATATACTTTATAATAAAATGGTTTCAACCTATTTGCATTAACTACAGAACCTTATTCAATTTAATCTTTACAGGTTCTATATGAAACAATAAACTTTTTGATTAGCTTGACACAATATGACAAATTGTTTTTTATGTTGTCATGTCAACCTATGATTGAAATAGTACAAGTCAATCCTTCGGCTTTCGCTGCCATTAAAATAAATAAAAACATATGTTATGAAAACTTGAAAGTAACTAACACTATATATAGTAAATCTATCAAGTAAGATAAAGTGGAATTTCGAACAACTATAAAATCTTCAAAATAAAACGTTTCCTGACCTTATAATTGTATATAATAATTTCGTATTTCTTTCTAAAATATCTCCATATGTAAATTAAAGGTTGCTGAACTATCAAACCATTAGTGAAATGTTTTATATGATTTGATGTGTATGATTTATCTTTAGATGTATAAATATATGTGCAATATTTCCTTGATTTTTTCATCACCCTAGTTTTCTTTATTTTATTCAGGGTATGAAGAGGAAATTTATACTCATTTTGAGTAATTAACTCACGCCTATTAAGGAAATTATGTGTGTGTATGTCTGTGTGTAAAATTCTCCTATCAAATAATAAAACGTCCCTACCACTTTTATTTTCTACGCTACGGTTTGCCTTATTGGCCGAAATAAAATTTAATAATGAACATAAAACAACATTCGTCGACACATCGAGTTGTGTTCCGTATTGAACCATCTCCTTTTGATCGTCTTCCGTCGAGGCAGCTTCCTCAACTTGCAGCGCGGCGTCGGCATACTGGTCACCCTCTCCTGAATCCACTTCGACAGCATCCACATCATGGTTGTCATTGGAACTGCGCTCTGGTTCGGACCTCAGAATCTTGCTTTCTGTAAGGAGTTCAGATGTAAATATTGGAATATATACACCAGCATGTACACTTTCCTCCGTTCCGTCCAGTTCAGTTTCGTTCTTGACTAGGCTGCTCTCTCCACAGCTCTGCTCGACGTCGTCATCATTGTCATCCTTGTCATCATGGTCATCATTGTCATCATGGTTTTCGATTTGTTGATTTTCAATTTTCGTACTGGAATATAATGGTGTATTATTATCGATATTTCCATATTCCTGCTGTCCGCATTCGTCAGACACTTCAGCGATCGTATTTTCAACATAAACAAAGCACTCCAATGACCGTCGTCGTTTACAGGAAATGCATTTGCACGGAAATTCTTTTCTTATTTTGTCGCATAGCAACGAAAAATCTATACCGTCATGGTATACTGTATTATAAAAATATCTAGCAGCGCTCTGCAGAAATGCGCCCAAAATTAACGAATAATCGGCTTCTCGCCACTCGCTTTCGATAGCGACTCGCCTGAATTCGGCTACGAACTCTTCAAAACATACTCGGTCTATACCGGTATATAACATAGACATCTTTTACACATACAATCTTTCTTTCAAATATAAAAACCACTTAGCTCTTATTTCCAGGCGTCCATCCATCTAGCGCCTGAAAATCATTAGCATCTCGTCCTTTTCGAGATGAATCTATAAAATTGGGAGTTTCTTCATGCACTTTTATACTTTACGCAGTGCACACGCGTAATTTACCCGGCGCCTCCACCACTTGTAAAGCTCCCGCTTGTAGCAATTGCGAGAGGAGTTGTTGAATCAGTTAAAAACAGATTATTTCAGAGAAGAATTATATATTTTACGTGCTTTCAACCTCAGGGCAAACAATCGAATCTCTTATAAAAAACTCACACTTCTTTATGACATCACATTCGAATTCTAACTTTATTATTCTTAATTCTTTCAAGGCTTATGTCATTGAGGTTGCACCTCCCAAAGAGGATCTCTGCAGTATATAAAAGCAACCGCAAGTTTCGATCTTCAAGGTTTAACAACGCTTGCCGAGGTCGATCCCTGGATGGATCATATTAACATATCGAGATTTATCCATGTCTCGGATAACACATTAAAGTGTTGGTTCCGGGCTGTCTTTTGTACATATTTGACTATCGTTACGGGTGATCGCCAGTAATAAATAAATCTTGACGCAGAGCTAAGACTCTGCGTTCCACCGAGTCAAGCGCGGCAAGGTGGCTGCAATACTCTATGCTGGTGTGGGAGAGAGCTATATAAGATGCACCACGCTATCCTTTTTAAGGTTCCGTACCAAATGGGTAACCAACGGAACCCTGTTACTAAGCCTCCGCTATCCGTCCATCAGTCCGTCCGTTCGTCCATCCGTCCTACCTTCGTTCATCCGTCCTACCTTCGTTCATCCGTCCGTCCGTCTGTCTGTCAGGGGGCTGTATCTCAAGAACCGTAATAGGTAGGCTGTTGAAATTTTCAGAGTGTGAATTTCTATTGCAACAAATAATAAAAATTAAGGTGGATGCTCCAGGGTAGCCCGCGAAAATCAAATATTTTAATGTTTTTTGCAATTTGCCGGTCAGTGTGAAGCTGTATGTGGACCAAATGCGATCCGCGACCGTAACGCGTATTTATTTAAAGAATTATAACCATTTTAATCATCAATATAGCCCTCTAAGTTCATGTAGTTCGAAAGAATGAATCATTCTTTCGAACTACTTGAACTTCGAAACTAAAAATATTTGAATTTCGCGGGCTACCCTGGAGCATTCACCTTAAATAAAAAATTAAAGGTGGTTACGAGTCGTTTTTAGTTTATGGTACGGAACCGTTTGTGTGAGAGTCTGACTCGTACTTGCCGGTTTTTTGTTTTTTTTTCGGAACGGGAATATAATGGTTCGTTATACTAATAATACTTCAGAGCAGGGCCCGATTAAGGGGGGGGCAAATGCGTAGCGTGGTCAAATTGACGACGTTTGGGGGTTACCAGAGACATTTACTCCCCTTATTCGGCGGGGCGGGCAGGGAATATTGAGTTTGGCTGGAGCAGCTAAATATGTAGATCGGTACCTGCTGTGAGTCTTCTAAGCCTTAAATATTAAGGTGGAGATACCTGAGAGCAACTGATATGAAAATGAGAATCACGTCTAAACGGTTAGTCATAATTTTAAGGAAAAAATATATGTTAATATATAATATATGTAAATTTTGAGTTTTATTCGTTCAACAAAGTGCAATTAATTTGTAAGTATAGTTATGTCTAACACGCACATAACAACGAGAATCGGACCAAAATCGCCGGTTGTATTTTCAGGAAATTAACACTATCACATAGACAATTTAACTATTTAAATTTTGATTTACGGCAATTTTTTTTTAGTTTTACAATAATAAGGTAATACAAAAACCTTCTGAATTTGTGTTAAACGACAGCGCGTTTTGTTCCCCCAAGGTCGCTGGCGTGTGTAGTCTCCTTAAGGTCAAATTAAATAAATAAAAATAACAAAAATCCGGCCAAGTGCGAGTCGGACTCGCACACGAAGGGTCCCGTACCATAAAACTTAACTTTTATTATTTGTTGTTATAGCGGCAATAGAAATACACAATCTTCGAAAATTTCATCTCTCTACCTATTACGGTTTCTGAGATACAACCCACTGACGACAGACAGACGGACGGACGGACAGCGGAGGCTTAGTAATAGGATTCCGTTGGTAACTCTTTGGGTACGGAACCCTAAAAAGCCTGATACTTCTGTATTCCTTAATAAAATTTTAATAACAGTGTGCATGCACAATTATTCAAAATTTCAAAATTTATTTTACTACTTTAAGTGCATTTAAAACAATAAAAAATAATATATTTAAACCTTGTTTACTTAATTCTATTCTCATTTTAAAAAATAATTATGATTTAAAAATATAAATATGGAAGTTCATAACACAATCATAAATTCATAATATTGCTAAATAATTAAAAGGTTTCGTTAATAAATTGATTAAATTAATTGGGTATATTGAATTGATCAGGATTTTTATTTTTAGCAGAAACCCTCTCAATTAAACGTAAAAGGGCAAAATAGGCCTCCTCCAGAGATGACCAGTAGTCTCTGTTCTCTGCCGCTCGCGGCCATTGAATACCTGCTACTTTTATGATATCGTCTACCCAGCGTGCATTTGGTCTCCGCCTTATTCTCTGTCCTAGTGGACCTGGTTTGTAGCCCAGCTATTGTCGCTAAGCCTCGCTACTAGCCGCGCTAGGTCCAGTTAACCAACAGAAAACCAGCAAATAATGATGACGAAATAATCTCTCGAAGGTCAACTATATATTAATAATTTAGTAAACAAAATGTGCCACGAGGCAAAGTTGTCTATTCAGCAATATATAAAACTATGCGAGTGTAGAATTACTTGCTTCTGTTAAGTGTCATGTTTTATGCGCAGTTATGCGGACTAGTTAAGTGTAGAGGGTTTGCCTGGTTTTTTTCAGTGAGAAGATAGATTTGTATTTTTTTAGGTTTCCGAACAAAGAACGGAACCCTTAAGGATCTCTCGGATGTCCGTCTGTCACAACCAGTTTTCACCGGATCCACTAAACCGATTCTATTGAAATTTGGTACACATTTAGACTTCTGTGACCCAAACACAGACGTGTTACGTTAGTTATTAAATTTTTAGTTGAGGGTCAAACAGAAAATTTAAAAAAAGTTTTTTGAACAATATGTAGTGATATATCAAATGAAAGGGCTTACTGTGAGGGTTTTACTTATATTTTTAATCATTATAAAAATAATGGTTTTGAAGTTATTCAAGAAATTAGACGAAAATTATCTACGAAACTACTGAGCCTAAAGTTTAAAAAAAAATGCAGATAAAAACCTATAGATTACAGGAAAACCAATTAGAAGTCTATTGTGCAAGAAAAACATATAAAAAAAAATCGTTCGGTACCCTTTGCATGTGAGTTCGACTCGCACATGGCCAGCTTTTTTTTTAATGGAGTCTAACAAAATGACTTCTGTTTTCTCTTCTTTTAGGAAATAATCAATAAAGCTTACACGCTTATCATTTGGATTCTGCATGCATCCCAATCAAGCCTAATATATAAAAATAGCATTAGCCCGCGACATCGCACGCGCATATCCCGTTATTTCCCGTTCCCGTAGGTATTTTGGGAAATCCGTCGTAGACGTGATTTGACTCTCCTTGGTTGAATCTTTGCAGAGTTTTCTTAGGGTCAAGTCACACCGAGATGGCAGCGAAGCGGCGAGCATTTGAAGTGTCATATAATTTTAAACTTTATCTTCATAACTATAACACATATAATCGCGGGAGTCGCCGGAGTGCTCGCGGCGCCGCGGGCGGCTGTGCGACCTTTTCAAGTTTCTCAAGCGATCAAGCGATACTATGTGTTACTGTAATGAGAATTAGGTTTAAAATTATATGACACTGAACCTGCTCGCCGCTTCGTTGCCATCTCGGTGTGACTTGAGCCTTACACCATCTGACTCGGGCCGCCCTGTGATCGTCGGAAAGCAGATGCGGTATCCAACGGTAAACTAGCTTTCTCACACCAAGCGCTTCATGCAAAATCTTCTGAATGGTTGTCCCTGAGATGCCTAATAGAGCCTCTATCTCTCGATACGTCATATGACGATCTTCGTGAATTAGTTGTCTCACAGCAATGATGTTATCTTCAGTGAAGGCGGATTTTGGGCGTCCTTCGCGAGATTTGTCACTAACACTAGTATGTCCACGCTGGAATTCTAAATACCAGCGTTCGACAGTCCGCAGACATGGTGCTTCATCACTGAACACAGATGTTAGCTCTTGAAAACACTGAAGCCGTGTCAGGCCTCTTCTAAAGTTGTAGAAAATTATTGCACGAACATTTTCCTTAGAAAGATTCATTTTCGTACGTAACCTGACAGATTCCAATCGACGCTGTGACTAAACAATAGCATTAATCCTAATACTTTCAACTGTTTTGAGATTCAAAATTTAAACACATTCGAATATAGAATACCTAGTTCCAAATTCAAAATTGCCGGGAAATATGGAAACGACAGAACTTAAAAGGCATGCCTAGTATATTGGAATTATAAAGCTGAAGAGTTTTTTTCTTTGAACGCGCTAATCTCAGGAACTGCTGGTTTGAAAAGAAAAAAATCTTGTAGTGTTGGATAGCCTATTTATCGAATATAACATCATGCTACGGCCAATAGGAGCGGAGCATTTATGAAAAATGTGACGCAGACGAAGTTGCGCTGGTCAGCTATTTCTCATACATTAGTTCTTTATTGAAGTAAAAGTTTAGCAATAAAATTATTAAGATTATTTAATGGGAATTACAACCTAACAAACCTAATACTAAGCTAATTCCACAATTATAAACACCACCATAAACATTATTACGTATGATGTAATTCAATACTTTGCAAACCATTATTTTGTAATAAAACGGCTCACTGGCTGTATAACTTCACACCTGTGCCTACATCGCTAGCATTAAAAGTTATAAATGTCAAAACCTAGAAAGCACTGGCATTTCACTGGCTAGACAACTATTATAGTGAAAAAAATATTATAGTTGCCAATTAGAAGAAAATGGATCCGCAAAGCCAGTTATACAATTACGTAAGTTATTTTCATATAATTTTATCATTACACAATTTTTTGAGGTATCGTATCTCCAAAATTTGTATAGGTATCTAAAAAAATATAGTCGTACTCGCGCGTTCCGTACCACTACCATCATATAAAACGTGAAATGTTTTTAAATTTTCATCGGCGAGCCTTCGTCAGAGAATTTTAACATTGCGTTGTAGAATATTGCAGTTTTAAATAAACGCCATCTGTTAAACCGATAATGGAACTAATGTAATCTTTATTGATGATATCTGAAAAAGTGTGCTCTAAAGAGACATCGTTTTATTCTTAGATAAACTTCTATCACATAGAATGATTTCAGATTTTTCGGAACTAAGGAGATAAGGGTCACTTTTTTATATTTTTCGTCAAAAGTCGAAAACTATGTCGCCTAAAAAAACCCCTTTCAACACTATTGCAAAAAATATTCCTCTAGTTGATAAGTACCATTAAACGGAGAAATTTTAACCAATCATGAGACAAAATGTCAGTAACTCACGTGGTACGTAGATTTTATGCAATTCCATTGGATAAAATTTTCTCCGTTTTTCCGCTCCGCTGTAATGGACAGGCACCCTTAGGATTCCTTTTTATCCGACTGCGCGACGCAAAGGAGTGGTCATGTGTTTTTAACATTTTGGTACGGAACCCTAAAAACTAATGAATGTTGGGGGAAAAAAACATGCTGACTTTGATATTATTCTACTAATATAAACGCGAAAATTTGTGAGGATGGATGTTTGTTACTCTTTCACATCAGAACGCCTGAAAGGATTTTCTTAGAGGTAGATTATAGTCTGGAATAACAATACGGAATAATTTCTGAAGTTCACGCGGGCGAAGCCGCTGGCAGAAGCTATAGTATTATTATATGCTCAGCTCTCTGGGTCGGCTTCCTGCCTAACCATCTTTCTGGCAGGTTTACGACATGGTCCTCACTTCTCCTCTTAAAATGTTAAGAGGAGAAGTATTTTATATAAGTTGAGGAGCTCGTGGCTAAAGAATAACAGCTGCACGGGTCGATCTTTAAGGTTAATTAACGCTTGCCAAGGTTGGTCTGTGGATGGGTGACCATCTTAACATAACGAGTTTCCTCCGTGCCTCGGAAAGCACGTTAAGCCGTTGGTCCCGGCTGTCATTTGTAGAACTTTGGCAGTCGTTACGGGTTGTCAGAAGCCAGTAAATCTGACTCCAGTCTTGCCAAGAAGTACCGTGTTACCCACTTAATGGGTTGTGGAGGTCTGGTAGGCAGCCGCTCCACGTAAAACACTGGTATTCAGCTGAATCTGGTTTGACTGGAAGCCGACCCCAACATAGTTGGGAAAAGGCTAGGCAGATGATGATGATGATGAGATATATTTTATAATTTTTAAGAGCATAACCCAAATATTAATCGCTGTTTTTCTGCAAATCCCCAGTTGGTGTGGTCAACAATATGCGAGGAGGTGAACAAAAGGTGCGGGGGCGACCGTCCTCGCACTCCGGCGCAGGTCAAGATGTGGTACGAAAATTATAAGAAGAAGTGCAAGATGCGCGCGCACGACACCCAGGTTAGCATCACCCTCGTTAATTTAGCGTCCCACCCGTTGAATAAGCGTCATATTCGTTAATTTAGCGTCCCACTCGTTAATTTAGCGTCCCACTGGTTAATTTAGTGTCCCACTCGTTGAATTAGTGTCCCACTCGTTCAATTAGCGTCACTCGTTAATTTTGCGTCCTACCTGTTGAATAAGCGTTCGTTAATTTTGCGTCCCACTCGTTAATTTTGCGTCCCACTCGTTAATTTAGCGTCCCACTCGTTAATTTAGTGTCCCACTCGTTGATTAGCGTCACACTCGTTAATTTAGCGTCAAAGTCGTTAACTTTGCGCAAATGTGTTGCAATTTAGCGTCAATACATTCTTCTTCTTTTTATCTTGTTGGTGGTTTACCATTTTTTGGGTCATGTTTATTAATTTCATGAAAGAAAGAAAAAAAGAAAGGAATATAGGCTGCAGGGGTGTGGACATTAAGGCCACTCCAGCAAGTGGGACATAGTATCAACCGCACCACACTCATTGGGTATTTGATGGGTCAATAATCCCCCATTTAGCCAGGTTACATGTGCAGGCCTACCTGTCAATATCGCCTCTTTGCTTCGTTTAAAAAACGTGATAAGTCTAACAATTAATTTTTAACTGACGTTTTGTAGAAAAATGAAATCGTGCACGTTGGTTTTGCTTCAATAACTTGATAAGTCGGACAATTATTTTTGTTACGTTTTTTGTAAAAATAAATCGGTGACGACGGTTTCAAATCTATTTTTTTTATTTTACTATTGACAGGCACGCGTTTGACCACTATCTCACCTGTTGGTAAGCGATGATGTGGTCGAAGATATAGCTCGCCTGCTTAAAAGTAGAAGTAAACTAAAATAAAAAATAAAAAACTGGTGCCTCGAGCAGTCCCGCTCTATCCCGAGTGGGACAAGACGCGATCCTTGGGTTGTTGTGTACTTGAATACTTATAATTTTGGTGGTTTAGCTGAAAACCCAAAGCTCTAGACACTCAGATTAGCGTCACAGTCAATAGGGAGCGTGCAGAAACTATAGGTGGCAGCACAGAAATATCACTGTCAAGTATGTTTCAAGTATAAAATTCTAAATAGCTACGCTAGATGGCACAGTCTTCTTCGCGCACGTTTCCCTAAACTGAGCGTGCAGGAACCACAGGTGGCAGCACAGAAGTGTCAATGTCAAATATTCTGACCCTTAAAACTTCAAATAGGTATGCGATGCTAGATGGCATAGTCAACGCCGCGCACGATCCCTATAACTTAGCGTCAATGTAATTAAATTAGCGTCAAAAGTCGTTGCCTTAGCGTCAACTTTACCTATTAAGTCAGCGTCAACATCATTAAGCTACCGGCAATAATTCCTGTTAATGAAGATGTGGTATTAGAAATATAAGAAAAAGTGCTATATGCGCACACACATGTCACTGTAGCGTCAAAACCATAGGCAATAACTTATTAATCAAATCTGACACTTGAAGTCGAATGACGCAAAACGCGACCTTATGCTAGATAAAAATAGATATCAAATTAAAATCACAGGTTAATCCACTTAGACTTTCTTAGACAAATCACTTATCATAAAAAGGTGTCTACATACGTCATTCTTGAAATTAATATGTCTTATGCATTAGGACAACTTTTGTTACAATCTTATTGTATATAAAATTTCCATGTCACAATGTTAGTTACCGTACTCCTCCGAAACGGCTTGACCGATTCTTATGAAATTTTGTGTGCATATCGGCTACTATCTATTTTTTTTTTTTTTTTGTAGGTTAGGGTAGGTAAGGTAGGGTAGGGTAGGGTAGGTGGCGGACCACCGCCGGGTCCTCGTCGAGGCGATCGGCGGCGGCGACCTCTCGCGACCGGCCTTGGTTCAATCTATGATCCGGAGCGAGGAGGCATGGGAAGCGGTCACCTCCTTCTGCGAAGCAGTAATGCTAGCAAAGGAGGAGGCCGAACGTGTGAGAGAGAGGGAAACCTCACGTCCCAGTCGCCGCAACAGAAGGAGACGCCCCAGGCGTCGGGAGTCGCAGGGCGATTTCCGGCCGCCGTAGGCGCGGGCCTGCGGTCGGCGAGCAGTGGGTGGCTCGCCGTCTGATCAGAACTAGGCCCGGGTCGGCGGCGCGCTGCGATCCCAGCGCGCCTCAAAGAGATGTCAGCGTGGATGACGGGGCCCGCTAGGGCAGGTGCCTGCTGGGGCTGCGGAATCTGTTCGAAAGGGGTACCGTAGCCTTGGAACACAAAGGGCACCAGGAGGAACACGGATGGGTTTTAGTCAGTAAGAGTCTGACACTCCCTCTTGAAAAAAGGGTAGGATAGGGTAGGGTAGGTCGGGTAGGGTAGGTAGGGTAGCCAGTTGACGGGAGCGAAGCCGCGCGGGTCAGCTAGTTTATTTATAATGATCAAGTCCATTTCCGTATTGAAAATAAAACGAACAGTTAACAATCTTACTACCTACTTTTAAAAATGCACAAGTTTGTATAAATGTTTGTTTGTGTCTCAAATATGCCAGAACGGCTGGACGGATCCGTAAGAATGCCAGCGTCTCTGTTTCGACATCCGTCTTTTCTTTTTTTATTAATGATAGGTTTTTCTCTTGACTCTAGTCTATGTAAGAGATGACAGACAAAGTCTACGATGGAGCGAGCTTACCCAGAAGGAGCCTGTTCACTCTAACTTTGAAGAAGTTAGGGTTGTAAGCTTTTGGAAACACAGACGAAGGCAGAGTTCCACTCCTTTGCTGTGCGCATTATAATAGACGTTTGGAAAAGCTTAGTGCGAATTGGTGGAATAGCTACAAGGTAGGGATGGTAAGATGCAGTGCGTCTGGATGTCCGATGGTAGATGGGGGCCGGTGGGATGAGGTCGTGGAGTTCTTGGGCACACTCACTGAAGTACAATCTGTAGAAGACCGACAAGCAGGCAACCTTACGGCGATGAGCCAAAAAAGCAAGAGTAAACAGGTATCATCTGGGCACGCTGGCTCCAACATAGACCTCATCCATCGCTTTCCATCTGGCATGATTGTGGTCAAGAGCAGGCCCTTAGATCACAATGATAAATAAAATGACCGCTTAAGATGTATAACGTTTAATTTGTCACACGTTATATTTTCACATATCAAATTGAGGCAACTCCAGTAAGTAATTCTCGCTCCAGTGACATTTTGAGACACAGATGACATTTTGAAAACAGCTTTTTGTTACGATTTTAATCCATGTTTTCGTTGTGGTTTCAGCAATCGCAGTCGGAACCGCCCGGGCTGCTGGACGGCATGCTCTGGCAGAACATACACCCTCTAGATGTTAAAGGTACGTGGTATTATACTGATATGCCTCAAAATGCCCCAATTCAGCCCCCAAGATGACCCAAAGACCCATGCAACAAGGCACATAATCTAGGGTTTCTGGCGTGGTGTTCCCGTGCGCCCGTCTTTGACGTCGCGGGGGGAGTCAACACCCCCCTCCCCCCCCCCCCTCCCCCCTCCCCCCGCTGACCCGAGGTGCGGCACCGGCCGGGGATTACGGAAGTCGTAAGTTCCCACGATCCCCGGCGTAGGTAAGAGATGGAGCACCGGGGTGGTTTTAGTCAGTAAGAGTCTGACAGACCCTCGCCAGGGCGGAGGACATCCGTGAGGATTTCCACACGTTAATAAAAAATGATTTCTTTGGGTAGATACCGTAAGGGCGAACAAAAAAACCCTTACCCTGTGTCTGTGTCTCCGTCTGTCACACAGACGATTTTCTCTGAATCTATTGGACCGTTTCAGCAGTGCGATTCTGTTATCATCTGCCCGTGTAGGTTTATGTGAAATGAACATGAAGTTATTATTATTTTCATTATTGTTGTTATTTTGATCTTGTAATTTATATTGTGCTATAAATTCTTAAGCCTTCTACTTAAATTTGTATTTTTTCTATTACATATGTTAACACTAATTAGGGTTCCGTACCCAAAGGGTAACCAACGGAACCCTATTACTAAGCCTCCGCTGTCCGTCCGTCTGTCTGTCAGCGGGCTGTATCTCGAGAACCGTAATAGGTAGACAGTTGAAATTTTCACAGTTTATGTATTTCGATTGCCGCTATTACAACAAATAATAAAAATTGAGGTTTATGGTACGGAACCCTTCGTGTGCGAGTCCGACTCGCACTTGGCCGGTTTTTTTTTTGTTGTAAATGTTGGTTAACCAGTAATTGGCGACTGTGTAAGTCCATATCGTAAAATTCCTATATTTAATATCTTTGTACACAGAAGCTGTTGGTATACCTTTTTTAATAAATAAATAAATGAATGAAGTGGTCAATCCATACAAAAAAAAATATAATGACAGTTTACTCCATGATCACTATCATCATCTGCCTAGCCTTTTCCCAACTATATTGGGGTCGGCTTCCAGTCAAACCGGATTCAGCTGAATACCAGTATTTTACGTGGAGCGGCTGCCTACCAGACCTCCACAACCCATTAAATGGGTAACACGGTATTTATTGGCAAGACTGGAGTCAGATTTACTGGCTTCTGACAATCCGTAACGACTGCCAAAGTTCTACAAATGACAGCCGGGACCAACAGTTTAACGTGCTTTCCGAGGCACGGAGGAAACTCGGTATGTTAAGATGGTCACCCATCCACAGACCAACCTTGGCAAGCGTTGCTTAACCTTGAAGATCGATCTTTGCGGCTATTATTCTTTAGCCACGAGCTCCTCCCTCCATGATCACTATCATGGTGAGATATTGACAGAATAGACTGGCTATCGAATAACTTTTGGGTGATCAATTAGAAAAAAAAAAAACAAATACGAAAACGAAGAAGAAAAAAAATTGATTGTCTGTAAAGTCGGTTTTACGGACGATAATAGGGTATTTTACTAAAAAAAATCTAATTAGTCCGTCTGATAGATTTAAAAAAAAATTTAAAACGTATTTTTTCTTTTTTCACGTAAACAAATAATAAAGAGGAGAGGCGTGCGTGACGTCATCTGGCTTGGTAAACTTGGTACATTTTTACCAAGCCATATGACGTCACGCGTGTCTTCAACTCGCTGTATCCTCTTTATTATTTGTTTACGAGAAGAAAGAAAAAATACGTGTCGAATATTTTTTTTTAATCTATCAGACGTACTAAATAGATTTTTTTAGTAAAATACCCCATTTTACGTGATAACGTCATACGAAAACAAATGAATTCTTAACAAACAAGCCGAACGCTTAGGCCGATCGTGCCTCTCTATCGCTTGTATCGCGCTCTCGCTTGCGGAACGTGACACTTTTTCGTTCGTGCAGCCGGCGTTCATTGATTTATAAGACGTTATGACGTCACCAAAATGATCATCATCTTCCTGCCCTTATCCTATGTTACTCGGGGTCGGCGTAACACTATTCTGTCCTATCAGCTGACACGCTATCACTAACTCCGTTTTCTTTCATATCGCTCCTCACACAATCCATCCATCTTTTCTTCGGCCTTCCTCTCCCTCTCCATCCATCTACATTTATGTTCATAACACTTCTAGTTATATGCGTTTCATCCCTCCTCTTCACATGACCATACCAAGACAAGAGATTCCCTTTTAACTTTTCCGTCACTGGCGCCACTTAAGTACCTCTAATGTACTCATTTCTCACTCGTTACTCCACTCTTCCATCTCAACATTCTCATCTCCGCTATATGTAATCCTATTTTTATCCGTCTTTTTCACAGCCCAACATTCATCATCTGCCTAGCCTTTTTCCAACTATATTGGGGTCGGCTTCCAGTCAAACCGGATTTAGCTGAATACCAGTGTTTTACGTGGAGCGGCTGCCTACCAGGTCTCCACAACCCATTAACTGGGTAACACGGTACTTCATGGCAAGACTGGAGTCAGATTTATGGCTTCTGACAATCCGTAACGACTGCCAAAGATCTACAACCCAACATTAATAACAAAAAACAGTTACTAGTTGACCCACGCAACTTCGTCTGCGTCACAAATTTCATTACTGCTCCGCTCCTATTGGTCTTAGCGTAATGATATATATCCTATAGCCTTCCTCGTTAAATAGGCTATCAAACACTGAAATAATTTTTCAAATCGGACCAGTAGTTCCTGAGATTAGCGCGTTCAAGCAAACAAACGAACTCTTCAGCTTAATATAATATAGATTAGATTTACATAATAATTGAAAATAACCCCCCCTCCGTGTTTTGTTACTAATATCTCTTCTCGCAAGCGTAGCTTCTGAGCCTGGGGTTCGATTCCTAGGTTGGTCTCTCTCCGGGTATTATGGATTCCCGCCCTTGTTTGTGCACTATAAGATGTCCCGCGCCAATGGTTCGTCTCCGTTCAGATAATCGCCATCACTCAGGAAGACGTCTAGCTCAAACAAGTTGTCAAGTAATTGACGACATGGTTGGCGCAGTGGTTGAGCAATCGGCTGCTGCGCTGCGTGACCCGGGTTCGATTCCCGTACGGAAAAAATATTTATATGGCCTACAGACATGTTTGGCCGTTTGTGAACGCACCCACGATACAGAAAAAAATCCTAGTATGGGGCAAAGTTTTTATAAACTTTTTTTTTTATGTTTAAAAAAAATATCACTTTCTAACGGTGTGTCTGCCATTGTATTCCAGACGAGGACGGCGAGCCGACGACGAGCGCGGACGGAGCGCACAGCGTGAAGGATGACGACTGCGTGCCGGTCAACGTGAGTGGAATTACTACCTTTATGCTCCTTATGATATCCCATTCATAACGTTGGCCGACACACATCTCGGGCTCGATCGTGTATAATGACTACCTTTATGCTCCTTATGATATCCCATTCATAACGTTGACCGACACACATCTTGGCCTCGATCGTGTGTAATGACTACCTTTATGCTCCTTATGATATCCCATTCATAACGTTGACCGACACACATCTCGGGCTCGATCGTGTATAATGACTACCTTTATGCTCCTTATGATATCCCATTCATAACGTTGACCGACACACATCTCGGGCTCGATCGTGTATAATGACTACCTTTATGCTCCTTATGATATCCCATTCATAACGTAGGTCGACACACATCTCGGGCTCGATCGTGTATAATGACTACCTTTATGCTCCTTATGATATCCCATTCATAACGTTCTCCGACACACATCTCGGGCTCGATCGTGTATAATGACTACCTTTATGCTCCTTTTGATATCCCATTCATAACGTTCTCCGACACACATCTCGGGCTCGATCGTGTTTAAAGACTACCTTTATGCTCCTTTTGATATCCCATTCATAACGTTGACCGACACACATCTCGGGCTCGATCGTGTATAATGACTACCTTTATGCTCCTTATGATATCCCATTCATAACGTTGTCCGACACACATCTCGGGCTCGATCGTGTATAATGACTACCTTTATGCCCCTTATGATATCCCATTCATAACGTTGACCGACACACATCTCGGGCTCGATCGTGTATAATGACTACCTTTATGCTCCTTATGATATCCCATTCATAACGTAGGTCGACACACATCTCGGGCTCGATCGTGTATAATGACTACCTTTATGCTCCTTATGATATCCCATTCATGACGTTGGCCGACACACATCTCGGGCTCGATCGTGTATAATGACTACCTTTATGCTCCTTATAATATCCCATTCATAACGTTGTCCGACACACATCTCGGGCTCGATCGTGTACACATCTCGGGCTCGATCGTGTATAATGACTACCTTTATGCTCCTTATGATATCCCATTCATAACGTTGTCCGACACACATCTCGGGCTCGATTGTGTATAATGACTACCTTTATGCTCCTTATAATATCCCATTCATAACGTTGTCCGACACACATCTCGGGCTCGATCGTGTACACATCTCGGGCTCGATCGTGTATAATGACTACCTTTCTGCTCCTTATGATATCCCATTCATAACGTTGACCGACACACATCTCGGGCTCGATCGTGTATAATGACTACCTTTATGCTCCTTATGATATCCCATTCATAACGTTGGCCGACACACATCTCGGGCTCGATCGTGTATAATGACTACCTTTATGCTCCTTATGATATCCCATTCATAATGTCACATATCTCGGGTTCGATCGTGTGTAATGACTACCTTTATGCTCCTTATGATATCCCATTCATAATGTCACATATCTCGGGTTCGATCGTGTGTAATGACTACCTTTATGCTCCTTATGATATCCCATTCATAACGTTGGCCGACACACATCTCGGGCTCGATCGTGTATAATGACTACCTTTATGCTCCTTATGATATCCCATTCATAACGTTGACCGACACACATCTCGGGCTCGATCGTGTATAATGACTACCTTTATGCTCCTTATGATATCCCATTCATAACGTTGACCGACACACATCTCGGGCTCGATCGTGTATAATGACTACCTTTATGCTCCTTATGATATCCCATTCATAACGTTGGCCGACACACATCTCGGGCTCGATCGTGTATAATGACTACCTTTATGCTCCTTATGATATCCCATTCATAACGTAGGCCGACACACATCTCGGGCTCGATCGTGTATAATGACTACCTTTATGCTCCTTATGATATCCCATTCATGACGTTGGCCGACACACATCTCGGGATCGATCGTGTATAATGACTACCTTTATGCTCCTTATGATATCCCATTCATAACGTAGGTCGACACACATCTCGGGCTCGATCGTGTATAATGACTACCTTTATGCTCCTTATGATATCCCATTCATGACGTTGGCCGACACACATCTCGGGCTCGATCGTGTATAATGACTACCTTTATGCTCCTTATGATATCCCATTCATGACGTTGGCCGACACACATCTCGGGCTCGATCGTGTATAATGACTACCTTTATGCTCCTTATGATATCCCATTCATAACGTAGGTCGACACACATCTCGGGCTCGATCGTGTATAATGACTACCTTTATGCTCCTTATGATATCCCATTCATGACGTTGGCCGACACACATCTCGGGCTCGATCGTGTATAATGACTACCTTTATGCTCCTTTTGATATCCCATTCATAATGTCACATATCTCGGGCTCGATCGTGTATAATGACTACCTTTATGCTCCTTATGATATCCCATTCATAACGTAGGTCGACACACATCTTGGCCTCGATCGTGTGTAATGACTACCTTTATGCTCCTTATGATATCCCATTCATAACGTTGACCGACACACATCTTGGCCTCGATCGTGTGTAATGACTACCTTTATGCTCCTTATGATATCCCATTCATAACGTTGACCGACACACATCTTGGCCTCGATCGTGTGTAATGACTACCTTTATGCTCCTTATGATATCCCATTCATAACGTTGACCGACACACATCTCGGGCTCGATCGTGTATAATGACTACCTTTATGCTCCTTATGATATCCCATTCATAACGTTGGCCGACACACATCTCGGGCTCGATCGTGTATAATGACTACCTTTATGCTCCTTTTGATATTTCATTCATAACGTAGGCCGACACATCTTGGGGAGTCTGTGGTGGACATTTCGTTCGCTAACCCTGCTCTGTCACCGCGTGTTATTGACTGGCGCGTATTAGAGGAGGTGGAGACCTATTCCGATCACCGGTACATCCGGTTTGACGTCTCCGCCCAGACTTCAACCGCGCCAGTCCGGCAGGCCCCGAGTGGTCCGCGGTGGGCGCTGAAACAGCTGGACCGGGAGCTCCTCCTGGAAGCTTCGATCGTGCAGGCTTGGGTATCACCTCCGGACAGGCCTGCTGACATCAACGACGAAGCGGAGTGGTTCCGGGAGGCCATGTCCGATATTTGTGACGTGGCAATGCCCCGGGTTAAGCCAGGACGCGCCCGCCGCCAGGTGCACTGGTGGTCGCAAGAGCTGGCGACGCTGCGTCAGGCATGCGTTGCCGCACGGCGCCGGTACACCAGGCACCGCAGGCTCCGCATCCGCCCTCCGGATGCGCAGATCAGAGAGGCGGAGCTGTACGAGGGGTACAGAGTGGCGAAGGCCGCCCTCCGAGCTGAGATCCTGCAGGCCAAGGATTTGGCTGTCAAGGAGATGCTGGAGTCTCTGAACGGGGACCCGTGGGGAAGACCCTACAAAATGGTGCGGAATAAGCTTCGCACCTGGGCCCCCCCGTTAACGCAGAGTCTACGGCCCCAGCTGGTGGAGGACGTGGTAAGCGCTCTGTTCCCCTCGCGAGGGGAGCATACTCCCCCGCTTATGGCTCTGCCACCTGTGGCGCCTGATACGGACTACATCGGTGACGACGATGACGATGCTCCTGAGGTGACTGAGGTAGACCTAGGTTAATAGGCTGAAGGCCAAAAATACCGCCCCAGGACCCGACGGCTTACCTGGAAAAGCCTGGGTCCTGGCCTTGGAGGCTCTCGGGCCTCGACTAAGAGGGTTCCTAAGCGCATGCTTGGAGAGGGACCAGTTCCCACTTCGTTGGAAGACGGGGAAACTGGTCCTCATTAAGAAGCCGAGGCGCCCTGCGGACTCTCCGTCCGCATACCGGCCCATTGTGCTGCTCGATGAGGTGGGCAAGCTCTTTGAAAGAGTAATTGCAAACCGCCTTGTCGAGCACCTAGGGAGGGTGGGGCCGGATCTGGCGGAGAACCAGTTCGGTTTCCGCACGGGACGCTCTACGGTGGACGCCATCATGCGCGTGAGAGCCCTCTCGACGGGGGACGCAGTTTCCCGGAGCGGGGTCGTCTTGGCGGTGTCTCTAGACATCGCCAATGCCTTCAACACCCTGCCCTGGAGTTGCATCAGGGAGGCACTTCGGTATCACCGGGTGCCGACCTACCTCCGTCGCGTAGTCGAGGATTACTTGACGGACAGAGCCGTCATCTACCCCGGTCACCTGGGAGAGTGGAACCGGCGAGAGATGTCGTGCGGTGTTCCACAGGGTTCCGTTCTGGGGCCGCTTCTGTGGGACATCGGCTACGACTGGGTGCTGCGCGCCGACCTCCCTAGTGGCGTCAGCGTTGTGTGCTATGCCGACGACACGCTGGTACTGGCGCAAGGGGGATCGCACCAAGCGGCGGCTGACGCTATGACACGCGGGGTTGCGATAGTCGTTGAGAGGATCCGGCAGTTAGGTCTCGAGGTGGCCCTACACAAGTCCGAAGCCATGTGCTTTCATGGATCTCGGAACAGACCACCGTCGGGATCCCAAACTACCTTTATGCTCCTTATGATATCCCATTCATAACGTAGGTCGACACACATCTCGGGCTCGATCGTGTATAATGACTACCTTTATGCCCCTTATGATATCCCATTCATAACGTAGGTCGACACACATCTCGGGCTCGATCGTGTATAATGACTACCTTTATGCTCCTTATGATATCCCATTCATAACGTAGGTCGACACACATCTCGGGCTCGATCGTGTATAATGACTACCTTTATGCCCCTTATGATATCCCATTCATAACGTAGGTCGACACACATCTCGGGCTCGATCGTGTATAATGACTACCTTTATGCTCCTTATGATATCCCATTCATAACGTTGACCGACACACATCTCGGGCTCGATCGTGTATAATGACTACCTTTATGCTCCTTATGATATCCCATTCATAACGTTGACCGACACACATCTCGGGCTCGATCGTGTATAATGACTACCTTTATGCTCCTTATGATATCCCATTCATAACGTTGTCCGACACACATCTCGGGCTCGATCGTGTATAATGACTACCTTTATGCTCCTTATGATATCCCATTCATAACGTAGGTCGACACACATCTCGGGCTCGATCGTGTATAATGACTACCTTTATGCCCCTTATGATATCCCATTCATAACGTAGGTCGACACACATCTCGGGCTCGATCGTGTATAATGACTACCTTTATGCTCCTTATGATATCCCATTCATAACGTAGGTCGACACACATCTCGGGCTCGATCGTGTATAATGACTACCTTTATGCCCCTTATGATATCCCATTCATAACGTAGGTCGACACACATCTCGGGCTCGATCGTGTATAATGACTACCTTTATGCTCCTTATGATATCCCATTCATAACGTAGGTCGACACACATCTCGGGCTCGATCGTGTATAATGACTACCTTTATGCCCCTTATGATATCCCATTCATAACGTAGATCGACACACATCTCGGGCTCGATCGTGTATAATGACTACCTTTATGCTCCTTATGATATCCCATTCATAACGTTGACCGACACACATCTCGGGCTCGATCGTGTATAATGACTACCTTTATGCCCCTTATGATATCCCATTCATAACGTTGACCGACACACATCTCGGGCTCGATCGTGTATAATGACTACCTTTATGCTCCTTTTGATATCCCATTCATAACGTTGGCCGACACACATCTCGGGCTCGATCGTGTATAATGACTACCTTTATGCCCCTTATGATATCCCATTCATAACGTTGACCGACACACATCTCGGGCTCGATCGTGTATAATGACTACCTTTATGCTCCTTTTGATATCCCATTCATAACGTTGGCCGACACACATCTCGGGCTCGATCCGGACACGGACGTGCGTAAATGAGATCATATAAAATGTACTAATCATAATTTTTAGGGTTCCGTACCCAAAGAAACCCTACTATTACTCTGCTGTCCGTCTGTCTGTCAGCGGGCTATATCTTAAGAACCGCAATAGACAGGAAGTTTTCACCGAGAGTGTATTTCTGTTGCCGCTATAACAACAAATAATAAACATTAAATTGCAAAATAAAGGGGCCCCATACAAGAAACGTGTTTTTCACGGTTTATGGCACGGAACCCTTATCTTTGTACTCAACTGTGAACCCCAAAAATAGCATCGACTTCCCCATACATACGTTTGCACAAATGAACAAAATGTGTACAGTGCGCATACAGTACGTCTACCATGAGTTTTATCAATCTATACTCGCTAGCGAATGTAGTTAAAAAAATGTGTGAAAACTTAAAAAAAAAAACAAATTCCTAATTATTTTTTAAATTGTTAACCAACAAACAAGCAAGGTACAAGTAAAACTTTAGTTAACAACTAAAAAAATAAATAAGATACTTGTTTTTTTTTTATGTTTTCATTCATATTTTTAACTATAGTCGCTAGCGAGTATAGACTGATAAGACTCATGGTAGACGTACTGAAAAACTGATTTTTCTCCGCTATTTCAAGTTTGGTTCCACATTAAAAGATGTTTAAGTGAAATATCTCACATATTAGTTATATGGCTAACGGTTAAGTAATAACGATGCCGCTAGGGATCAAACGAACGCCACTTACGTATCGTTTCCTAGATGCGCCCTTAATAGAGTGCAAAAATTACTAAATTTACTAATAAAAATGTCCCCATCCATTCCAGATGTCAAACGGCCGACTATCAAGTACGAACGAAAGCGAAGACACGATGCCGAACGTCCTCGAGCCCCAAGTACAAATCATCCCCCAGTCGTCCCCCACGCCGCCCCCCCACAAGCTGCCCCTCACGCCCCTCCCCATGCCCTCCCTCCCCATCCTCACCAACCCGCTCCAAGCCATCGAACAAGCGAGGATACAGCAGAACTTCCTACAGAAACTAAACGAATTATCAAATACTCCCCTAAACCTGAGCAATTTGGACGAAATTAAAAGGAAAAATGGCCACGATCGGCAAGAGAAAATGGATGATCAGATCAAACATGACTGCGGGACAGCCACGGAAGAGGAACGGCTTTATTTCACAGCGAAGAGGCAGCATGCCATATGGGAACACGAAGCCAAGATGAAGATCCTCAATATGGAGTTACGGCAGAAGGAGGAAATATTTTCGCTGCAAAAACAGCTGTTCCTTATTGAACTCAGGTTGAAGATGGATTTCTTGGAAAAGGCTAGCGCTAAGTGATGGGGTGAGTTTAGTTGTAGTCTAATTATGTTTGGGTGGTGAGATTCACAATGAACACTGATTTTGTCATGCTTCGCGAAAATAATTTCATATTTTTCTATAAGACTATTAAAATATACTTTTTAACCGTCTTCTTGAAAAAAGAGGAGGTTCTATGTTCCGCTGTTTGTATTTTTTTATGTCGTATTCTCCGCCAATTGTGGACCGATTTAATTTTTTATTTTGAACGTCAACATTTAGAGCCTATGCATACGGCGTATTTTTAACGTGCCGATGACGCACGCTTTCCAAACGCTCGCTGACGGCGCTGTAGATGACCAAAACGCAGTACTGTCTGCGTCTAAAACGTGACACGCGCGTCATCTGCGCGTCGTCAGCGCGTTAAAAAAAAGTCGTGTGTCTTTACAGATCACAAAAAATAGTAAAATACTCTAGTTGTAATAACTTGATAGTTTATAAGACACACCATTCACTTATTTATTTATTAGGGACAAAAAACAGTTACATGCTTCAAATAAACAAGAAATCCTTTAAAATAATACGTAATAACAAACATGTAACCCACACCAATGTCCGCGTATTTACAAAAGAATAATAAAAGTGCAGGACTGTGGTATGAGTTCACAGATGGAAGATCTGTGATAGCTTCATATCTTGCCACGTATAACACAAACAATTCATTTCAATTTAATTCAATTCTGGCAGTCACAGATTACATATCTCTGTGACAGCTTAATATAATATAAATAAATTCAATGTAATTACATTTAATATAATTCAATGTTGTCATATTTAATATTTTCATTCAATTTTATTTAAAAATATCATATAATTATGTCTAACAATTCAACTCAAATTCAGTTTAATTCAATTTCACAACAATTTATCAATATTTTAATAATTTTAATTTAATTCACACATATACTTAAATTAATTTAGTTCAGTTCACCATTTCATGCTCCCTCGACAAAACAGCTACAGCTCTTTTTTTGAACAACTGTTCAGACAGACTAAATATGTCAACTTGGTAGATAATTAGCTGTGGCCTGTAACGATATTCTTATTTCTACTGCCTCGTTAGCCTAGCAGTCACGAGCAGCGCAACTAAGCATGAGGGCCTAGGTTCGATTCCCGGATCAGACAAAGTGACACTAGGTTTTTCCATCAGGAACACAATCCAGACACCGGACAGCAATGGGCTCGCCCCCTATTGCCCCATAGGTACAGACGACAGCACATAAAAAAAAGTTCTTTAGTAGATTTAGAACTTTATTACTAACTAGTGAACAGGCTCCTTCTGGGTAGGCTCGCTCCATCGTAGACTTTGTCTCTGTCATCTCTGACATAGACTAGAGTTAAGAGCAAACCCATTACAAATAAAAAAAAAACTACCCTTCACCCGCGACTTCGTCCACGCTGCAATTTTCTTAAGGATCCCTAATTTGTTTCTAGACAAATCATATACTAAAACCTTCCTTGAGAACCACTGTATCCATTGGTGAAAACAAAATGAAAATCGGTGCAGTTTTTGAGTTTATTGCGAACAGACAGACAGACGCGGCGGAGAACTTTGTTCTATAATATGTAGTAATAGTGAAGAATTAGGTTCAAAGTTGATTGGGAAAATTTGACAGTTCCAGATAGTTTGATGTGCTGGCGAACTCTTGAAAGAATACTGGCTTGATGTTTGTTATTCAATCATCTCTAAAATACTATTTTTTGGTTCCCCAGACAGCGCTGCATACGGAAATGACGTCATCCAACCGTTCGTTTTTAAAACAACGAGCAGAGGAAACAAGCCGCACATCCGAGTGTAATCTAGTTTTAAAAAGTGCCATCTATCGTGTAGTTACCGAATTAATTCCTTTGGTTTGAGTTTCAGTAGTCAAACTACTAAACAATCCAGTTGAAAAGATATTGTTATTTTAAAAAAATACGTTTTTTGCAATAATACTTAAAAATGGGTAAAAAGACCAATTTTTGTTCATGTGATTTGGAGGACAGCAATTGGGCCGTTTACCTTACCTCCATTGCTGTGACATTTTAAGGCCAATAGTCACGTTTGAGGCCATAGACTAGAGTCTAAGGCTTTATAAAAAAAACAACGATGAAAATAAGCAATATTATGATAGATGCCGCCTTAAAACTTAGTATTTATATGAAAAAGTGGCCTTGTAGGGCCTTTTTAAGGACTTTTAAGTTAAGGCCCAATAATAGACAATTTTAAATGAACAAAGATGTGTGTGTAGGCCATAAGTCTTAAAGGCCTCGTGGTCAAAAAAAGACTCTACTCTATGGTCTCAAAAGGCCGGGTTTCAATGTGATTACGAAGTTATTTTTGTATTCGTTATACATTTGTCTATAGCTTATTTTTTATGTTTTTTTTTTTTTTTCATTAGTCTAAGGAAAGTGCTTAAGTTCGTAAAACGCTGCGATTTTTATAGTATTATCAGTGGCAGCTCATATTATTGTAACGTTGGGTGTGTCAAATATTGGAGAATAATAAGGCTTCTTGTCGTTCAACCGCAAATAAACTCTTTTGCTATTTGGTAGCTATTTTTTGTGAGAGCCTTCTTAATTTACAAGAACTCCTTTATTTCAATTACACTTATATTAAAATTATTGACAATAAAATCTAGTCTAGCGCATGAAATAAATATTTACTGTCTAGAATGACAATCTTTCCCAGTAAACATTACAGGCGCAAAATCTCCAACATTAGACACAGCCAACTATTTAAAAGAAAATACTGCCAAAATTAGTATCGCAATACGTTATTAGTAGTACTTAGGGGGCCGCAAGTCTGTCAAATATATATTAAATATTATATCGTCGGGGGCAGTAGCTATATTCACGATATATATATTTTTGTAACGGTTTAGAAAATTTAGTATAACATGAAAAAAAATCATCGAACGTGGTAAATTGCGTCCATAGAGAATTAGAGAATATTACTAAGGAGTGGAATTCCCTGCCAGTCAGTTTCCTGATAGCTACAACCTGGGAGTCTTTAAGTCAAGATTGAATAGGTTACTTTTAGGCAAGCGTGCTCCATCTGCGACCACATCATCGCTTACCATCAGGTGAGATTGTGCTCGCGAGTCTACCAATAATAAAAAAAAAACTGAGTTATGACAGCCATAACTTGTGCTCAATGTATTTTTTGTAAAATATGATTATTGACGTCTCTAGTAGCTTCCGTGTTATATAGTCTTGATTTTGTGATCAATCGAACTGACAGATTCACAATGTTTCCATTTTCGCGGGCTTAACAAGAATGACTAGTGATGTGCAACATAAAACTGCTATTCCTTTTTTAAATTTCTTAGTCGATTTCTTGTTCGTGAGATTATAATCTGCCTGGCCTTTTTATAAATATATCGTGAATATAGCCTATGATTTGGGGACGTTTCAAGTGTCGTGTCTGTAATAATGATGGCCGTTTTGCTTACAAACTTTATTTTGATGCGATGGATCGGTTACTGAATTGAGAATTTGAAGCTGAGTAATTGTCAAACTCGGATGGTTTTGATAAGTGTACAACCTCAAATTATCAATTCAAAAACCAAGTTTTAGAATGTCAAGCGCCATTTCGTTTCAATTTGTTTTGATATCTTCAGCCCAAAATTGATTGGAAAAAAAATGTCATAGTAGTGTCTTCGAAGTTTTTTTTTTATTATTATATTCATAATAATAAAAATGTGTATGTTTTGGAATTGCTCAATATTTTAAAGAAATAATGTTTTTAAGCAAAACGGAGGTAATTAACCTAGTCTTAAAAATTGTATTCGTTGTATGGAATAGTTATAGTACTCAAGAGGTAGATTATGTTTCAGTATTTCTAGTAGGAAAATTAGAAAAAAAAAAAGATTATGGTTAGTCATTTCTATTATAAAAGACATTTTTGGTGTTGCCATTTCAGTTTTAAACTTATCTTGCCATAATTTTAGTATTAAAATATCTAAATTGTTTGCTCTATCTCTTTGAAAGAACCGCATCATAATCGGTCAAGTAATAAGTTGTGATATTAATAATGGGTTGATAATAATGAAGAAGCTTTAGCTTTTATATCTTTAGATATAAATACCCTAAATGCTTTGGGTGAGCCGTTTTGATGCGGCCGTAACTATTCCATACAATTATTATTTCGAGTCAATGACGTGCCAATAACCGAAAACCATTGTTAATAATAAATAATAATAATAGTTATTACATATATAAGATATTGTTATAATAGATTTTTAGATACGTAAAAAATTTAGACAACAAATATTGGACAGTATGATGATATTATAAATATTAATAATTTAGACAGGAAATAATAATACAGTACAAAGACTTGGTATAGAAGTCGTTACCTCAGTGCAGTGTATTGTAAATAAATAAATAAACTAGGTTTAGATGTAAAATAAAATTTTAGAAATTTTTTATACGAGGGCGACTTACACCTTCAAATTTTAATAATTTTCGCGTTCAAGCTATTTAAGTTGCCAGATTTAAAAGTTATTATTATCCACCGTCTGGCAATACAAAATTTTAAAATGTGTAAATATGATTATTATTTAATTATTAATTCGAACTTTTTTGTCAAATATGGCAATAAGATAGGTGTAAGCACCTCAAAACATGGCAATACTTTTAAAAATATTATAAAATGGCAATGCAACATTGTGATGTATTTTACGATCTCAATACAGATAAAAAAAAAGATATTTTTGTTACCTCCGACAAACCTTTTGAGTAAAATTTTTAGAAAGAAAAACTTGCAATTGTATAAAATACATTTTTTTTTATTATTCAAAGCGACTACGTTAATCTGATTAAATTGGATATTATTAAAATAAAGAATTTATTTTCTGTTTCGATGTTTTTTATTCGAACCAAAACATGTTTTGTCACATAAAATGAGTCGGCGGAATTTACGCTGCATTCGATTTAATACTAAAGTCCTATTTGTGCCACACTGCGACGCAAAATGAATTGGGCTTTAGTATGAAACCAAATTCCGCCGACTCATTTTACGCAACTCACAAAATTACGTTCGTTTGCCCTCACCCTTAGGCGCTATGTGAGCTATGTCCACCTTGTTACAATTATTTTTGTAATTATTTCAAAATCATTATATCAAACTAAGTAGATATGTGTAAGTCTGGTTAAACTACATATCTTCTTCTTCTTCTACCTGGCGTTAATCCCGGCTATTGCCAGGGTCCGCCTTCCTACTTAGCTTCCTCCACTTTGCCCGATCTTGAACATCCTTCTCAGTTAGGCCATTGGCTCTCATGTCGGACTTAACGACGTCCAACCAGCGCTTGCGAGGGCGACCACGGGACCTAGCCCCAAGAACAGCCATATTCATGCATCCCCGACCAACGTACTCCATAGGGCGGCGCATGATGTGGCCATACCATCGCAGACGACACTCTTGCAGTTTTTCCCCCACGTCACGGACACCAAGACTACCTCTGATGAAAGAGTTGCGTATGCGATCGGATCGCATTACGCCACTCATCCACCTCAGCATCTTCATCTCCGTGACGCGAAGCTCCTGGGTGTGTCTGCTTAGTGCTGGCCAACATTCACCGCCGTACAGTAGGACAGGCCGTATGATGCATTTATATATCTGCCCCTTGAGCTTCGGAGGCATTTTGCGGTCGCATACAACGCCCGTTACCTCGCGCCACTTCGCCCAAGCCGCGCCTATACGTGCTTGGACATCGTCGTCCACGTTGCCAGACTCGTGCAGCACGGATCCAAGGTACCTGAACGTATCGGACTTTCTGATCAGGTCCGAACCTATTCGGATGAACCTATTTGAATCCGTGCCGCCACAGGACATGTACTCAGTCTGGTTAAACTACATATATAGGCTGAAATTCAGCACGTTTTGAACGTCAAAAAGAGTCCATCAAAACGCAAGCGTGTGACTGACACTGGCATGGCCACCATTAGGGATTTTTATTTTGATAACACATAAAAAAGTCGACATTAGTCACCAAATTTCAGAATTAGTCCGTCACTGGTTCAAAAGTTATATCTAAGGGTTATATGTGGCCGATCTTGGGAGCGCCTACCCCATCTTGGCCCTTTTGAATCTTAAAAGCTAGCGCACCTAGCGAAGATCTGTTTGATCTTCGCTAGGTGTCCCAGCTTTTGAGATTTAGTCGCATTATTTCGCCAAGTCTCAGATTTATTCAGATCTTAGTTTCGAATGAGTTAAATTTTTAAGGTATAGTCCAAGAGCTAGATAAAAGAGTTTACGAAAACTTGCCAAGAAAAATACATTTTTATTCATTTTAGTTTTATCCATCTGAAGTGCTTAGAAATGTCAGATAGATCTCTTCTTGGACTACCTTAAAAATTGAACTCATTTTATCTTCTGGAGTAAATAATTGACTTTGCGGAATATTGCGACTAAAGGGAGAAAACAGAGGTGACCGCTTCCCGTTCTTCCTGTGCCCCTGCATACTAAATTTCATGATAATCGTTGGAGCCGTATTCGAGATTTAGATTATATATACTGTGACGTAGCCAACACTCTTCCAACACTATATTTTCGGTTACCAGAGATAAGAGATTGTCTTTGGATTTTTACGAGTGGTCGGAGGAGATTGTCTTTCCGATCCGGGGCCCGAGCCGCGAGGCCGGCCCCGGGGTCTGTTCGCATCCCTGGTGCCTGCGTGGTGAGGAGGCGCGTGTACGGCGCTCGCAATGGCGAGAGTCCGTGAGATGCTGGTAGCTGCGCTTACGGTCGTGGGTTTTGTTCCCGAATATCCGAGGTAAGAGACCACGTGGTTGGCTTTTTTGCTAGGTCCTACTCATGGTTTCGGCGGCGTGCGCTCTGGCGGGCACCCCTCCTTGAGAGTTGGAGGCGTGGGTGCTCGCCAGAGTGTACGAGTGGACGGCGCGGCGAAAGGCCCTCGGGGAGCGCCCCGTCGCGGAGGAGCGGGAGGCCGTGCGGCGCGAGGCGAGGGACGCTATCGTCGTCCATTGGACGGACGACCTCGCCTCCGCCACCTTTGGCCGCCGAACCCTGGACGCGCTCGGTCCGGTCCTGCGAGACTGGCTCGAGCGCTTCCACGGTTTCCTCTCATTCCGTCTGGTGCAGGTGTTGTCAGACCACGGCTGTTTCGGCAAGCACCTGCACCGGATCGGGAGGGAGGAGACCCCGGCGTGCCACGACTGCGGCGCGGCGGAGGACACGGCTCAGCACACCCTCGAGGTGTGCCCGGCTTGGTCTGAGCCGCGTCGCAGTCTTACTGCGGAGATCGGACAGGACCTCTCGCTTCCCGGCGTGGTCAACGCCATGCTGGCGAGTGGGGAGTCCTGGGCAGCTGTCGCCTCTTTTTGCGAGGACGACCCTCTCGCTGCGCCGCTCTGTAGGCGGAGAAGAGGTCGGAGAAGACGCCGTCTTCTCCCCCTCATGGTGGTGATGGGCGGGCGATAGGCGCGGGGGCGCCTCCGCCAGCATTGCACTCCACACAAACTTTGCCGGTCATTCCCAGCCCTCCCCCTGAACGGGGAGGACTTAAGGGGCCCGCCGCTTTAGGCGGGTTGTCGTCGGAGGAGGACTGGACGCTAAGGCTGCGCCGATCTCCCAGTCCTCTTCCACTCGGACGATGCGGGAATGCCGCTGGGTTATTTTAGTGGGTATACCGGGTCAGTCCGGGGAGTCCCACATACCCCTCCCGTTCCCCCGACGGGAGGGTATGCGTAATGCATTTTTTCCCAGCGCAAAAAAAAAAAAAGGTTAGGTTGGAGTAGGTTGTAGATACCACCTAGAGGAGTGGGCACGAAGGCAACACGGGACGTTGTCCTTCCGTTTAGTGCAGGTTTTGTCGGCGCATGGCTGTTTTGGCAAATACCTGCATACAGTGGCAAGACAGGAGGCGACTCCAGTGTGTCACCAGTGCGGCTGCAGCCAAGACACGGCTCTGCACACTCTCGAGCAGTGCCCTGCCTGGGAAGCGCAGCGCCGTGTTCAGGGTGCTTACTCTGGAATACAACTCTGTCAAGAAAGTACCGGGAAAAGATCAATAATACACAAAATGTCTGTTATTCATCCAAATTTATTTTATCACCTTCAAAGTAGAACCAAAGTAGAAAGTAGATCCTTTAGAAACGATACACTTGCGCCAACGAATAATCCATTCATCAAAACATTTTTTAAACGCTGCTTCCGGATTGAGTTCAGTTCTCGCCGCGAATTCTCCTTTATGTCTTCTATCGATTGAAAACGGGTGCCACGAAGTGGTAATTTGAGTTTAGGAAAAAGAAAAAAGTCAGCAGGAGCCATATCTGGTGAATATGGTGGTTGCTGGATGGTATTTGTTGAGTGTTTGGTTAAAAATTCGTTCACAATGATAGCCTTGTGCGAAGGCGCATTGTCGTGGTGCAAAATCCAAGAATTTTCTTTCCACAAATCTGGCCTTTTTCGTCGAATTTGCTCTCTTAAACGCCGCATAACGCTCAAATAATATTCTTTATTTACCGTTAGACCTTCCAGTAAGAATTCAGAGTGCACAACACCGCGATAGTCAAAGAAAACAGTCAACATGACTTTGACTTTTGATCGACTTTGGCGTGGTTTTTTCGGTTTCGATTCAGTTGGAAGGCGCCACTCCGAAGCTTGTTGACTATTTTGCATGTCAAACTCGTAAACCCACGTCTCGTCACCAGTAACAATGCGTTTCATGAATGTTGGGTCCGAACTGACTCGTTCTAGCATGTCCTCAGCGACTTTCATGCGATTGAGTTTTTGGAGAAAATTCAGATCTTTTGGGACTAGCCGAGCAGCAACATGTTTCATACCCAAATGATTAGTTAAAATGGTACGGATCGACTCGTGAGATACAGAAAGTTCGGCGGCTATCTCTCTCAGAGTTGAATGGGGATTTTCAGTCACTATTTCCTTCACTTTTGCGATGTTAACTTCAGTTGCAGACGTTGACGGCCTACCAGAGCGAGGCAAATCTTCCCTCACATCTCGACCGCTTTTGAACGCTTTGAACCACTCATAAGCACGAGTTTTTGATAAAGTCGATTCACCGTAAGCCTTCTGTAACATTTTCAGTGACTCCGAACACGAAATTCCATTGGCGATGCAAAATTGCGCCCCGCGCACCTCGCGAGCCGATGCGCTGCACTGAGCGAGGCTCGCGCTCAGTGCAGCGCATGACCTTGACCAAGTCATGTAAACAATTCAGTTCTCCTAAGACGTCGTCGGTGTGTTGTTGTTACGAGTGTCCTTGTCGCGCGAATGTAATGGCGTCTCGTAATTACGTGTACTCCAATCTGGAGTTCGTTGCCATGGTGCAATTGTACGCGATCGCGGGTTTTGATGCGCAAGCGGCTCATCGTCTCTACAGTGAACCAAACCACTTACAATCTTTGCGTCTGCGTGGTATTCCCAACCCCCAAGTTCCGTCAGTGTACACACCTGAACTAGACGAAGAAATCCTGGAGTACTTTGAACGAAATCCCAGGCGTTACTACACGCCAAGAACGACGGGACGGCTAGAGTCGCGTTTTGTCAGTAGCTATTAAACAATCGCGAAGCTAATATTCTGTGGGGACCAGTTGCTTGGCCAGCAAGAAGCCCGGACCTGACACCGCTGGATTTTTATTTGTGGAGTGAGGTGAAGCGATTTGTGTACAAAAATGAGCATCAACCTCGTGAACAAATGAAAGTGCGATAGTGGACGCGTGTGATGTTTTAAGAAGCGACAGAGACACATTACTAAAATTTAAAGACAATTTAATTAAACGTGTAAGATTATGTATCGAAAATTACGCTATCGTGAAGTGTAGCCCTAATTGATAGGTAATTCAGAGGTTACAAATTATTAGGTTTGTTACAAAACCCTTTTTTCAATCGTAAATAATTTTGATTCCATATTTTATGAACAATTATCACGTGTCCGAAAGTGTCAAATAAATCGGAGTTGATTTAGGTAAGTAACATAACTTTTTTTAAATCGTGTAATGAGCACTTTTTGTCTTTTCAAATCATTTTTAAATACGCCATAACTAGCAGGCCTGTTGGGGCTTATTTTTTCATTTTACAGCGTTTAGTATAAATCTTTTAATGTTATTGTAGGTATGGTATGTCCCGAAACCTAGGCAGAGCAATTATGACGGTCCTAAACCTTGAATTTGTAATTTGTAAAATTTAATACGTGAACATTAGCTGACTAGCAGAGTCAATAACCTTAGTTGATCGGGCGGAGTGTAGGTAGTTAGGTACGCACCGACGACAACGGGTAGGTTAACTAACTCGAGGCGCTACTACTGGTTTCATGCATTTTGCGAATATTACGTGATCACTTCCTGTTTTTTTTTTTTATTTTAAGAGATACCACGCTAGGCAAACTTTTAATGAATAGTATTTTGTGAGTAAAACCACCCCTCCAAGGGATTAAAACGATTAAAAAACGCTGTATACAAGAATAGCTCGTTTAAACGTACATATTAGATAAACCCTTATAAGTTTGAAACCAGTGACCGACTAATTCTGATATTTGGCAACTAGTTTCGACTATTTTTTTACGTTATCAAAATTAAAATATTTGATGCTGGCCGTGACATTGTCAGCCACACAATGCACGCCGACCACCACTTTCTAGCGTTTTAGATATTAGATGAGAAGAAGTAGCGCAACAAACTTCATAGCAAAAACTGCTGGATAAGTTACGCAATAATGAAGCGTTCCAAAGACCCAGAAGCAACTACAGCGATGTATCAATATTCTTATCCTGTTTAGTTTAGTGTACCCAGACTAATCTTCGGTGTTCGTTCACAACTTAATCTTTTGCCTGCTCTGGCTGTACTGCATACTGAAAAGTGTGTAGGAAATCTTTACCCAGCTGTGCGTGTACGTGTACCACTCGCGTCGCGATGCAATGTAGCCACCTAGTGTGGTACTTACCTTAGCCACCGCGCGTTCACCCTGGGCGGCTGGGTAAGACCTGAATCATAGAATGAAGTGTGGGCTTGACTGGATACAACGTGTAACAGAATAAACACTCGAAATCATGAAAAGAAAATCAGCTATTCAGTACATTTTGTCTGGTAATGCGCACTTAAATCTATTACATGGCAATCTATATTTATTCGCGATTTCAGTTTTGGTCCCATGGTAAAAGTTGTTCATAATAATGAGTCCCGACTCCGAGGTATCCTCGGTGCACAAGATTCAACTTGTCCTGGTTATTTATTTGACTAGCTTCTGCAAGCGGCTTCGCCTGCGTGATCCCTAGAGAACTAACTCCCGGGCTAGAAAGTAGCCTATGTGCTATTGCAGACTATTTTCTATCTCTGTTCCACATTTCATCCAAATCCTTTCAGCCATTCTGGCGTGTGTGAGTAACAAACATCCATCCATCCATCCATCTAAACTTTCTCATCTATACTAATATATAAAGCTGAAGAGTTTGTTTGTTTGTTTACTTGAACGCGCTAATCTCAGGAACTACTGGTCCGATTTCAAAAATTCTTTCAGTGTTAGATAGCCCATCGAGGAAGGCTATAGGCTATATATCATCACGCTAAGACCAATAGGAGCGGAGCAGTAATTAAAATTGTGACGCAAACGAAGTTGCGTGGGTCAACTAGTTTATAATATTAGTAAGTAAGATAGTAAAATTAATCGACTTGAAAATGAATTTCGTTATTATATCATCAGCCAGTAGCGACTTAGGGCTCATCCCTAGTCACCATTGGCTGACATTGTTGACATCTATCAATTAATATTGACAATTAGATCGCGTCACTTCGGAGTTTTTTGTTGTCCTTTGTCAGTTGTTCATCAAATAACGAAAATAAATCGATTTCTATTTTAATATAATATGGAAATAAGTGTACAGGCATTCGAAAGAATATGCCGCGTCTGTTTAATAGAATGTGCCGACATGAAGTCCCTATTTATGAAGATAGACGGCGAAAACCGCAACTTGCTAGAGATTCTTGCGTTTGCTGCTGATATTAATGTTAAAATCGAGGATAGTCTGCCAAAACAGGTTTGTGGTGAATGTCAGACGATCATGTGCAAGGCTGATGCATTTAAACGCCGTTGCCTGAACTCTGAGACGATTTTAAACAACATCTACCAGAATTCTTTAAGCCGATCTGAAACATCGAATATTGACAAAAAATGTTCTATAAAAGACGAAAATGGGGATATAACGGCAAAACTAAGCAACTATACAACTTTTGAGACTTCAAATATTACAAATTACTGTTCCCAAGACGGTTTTGATAAGAAAAATATATTAATAGGGCAAACCTCGATATACCCCATTGCCGACACTAGTTTCTGTAAGCTCACCGACTCAAAAGTACCTGAAAATCTTGACCAATCAGTTAAAGAAGAGATAAATTTAAATTTTGATGATGAAATAAGCTTCTCTGATCATTATGATGATGGAACCCAGTGTGAAACAATACCTGTTGAATTTAAAGAGGAAAAACCTTTAAAAAGTGAAGGAAAAAAACACACATGTTGCTGTGGACTAGAATTTACAACAAAAGACAAATATAAAAGCCATTTAAAACAACAAAACTGCAATAAGTACAAAAAAATATTAGAAAATGTAGCCAAAAACAAATCAGTTACTGTTAAAAATGACATAGAATGCGTAGAATGTAACCAAAAGTTCAAAACTCCGAATGATTGGAGGATACATCAACAAGTCCACCGTAATGAACATTTATCGGAAAACAAATCATTATCACACATCTGCAAATTCTGTTTATCTCAGTTTAAAACACAGGCTGCTTTAAAAACACACATACTTAAACACGAGAAAACTGTAAATAGCAAACCAGAATCTTACCAATGCTCTTTCTGTTTACGTAACTTCAAGAATAAAACCTCTTTATCTGCACACATACAGCGTCACCAACAAACGGACAGCATAAAACATGTCTGCAAAGTGTGCAAAAGAGAATTTAAGTACAAAGCCTACTTAGAAAACCATGTATTAACTATGCATTTGAGGAAAAATGGTGTTAGTTGTGAAGTTTGTGCGCAAAGTTTCCCGAACCAAGAGAGTATGGAGACACATAAAGAAAGTCACAAGAATGAGAAGAAGCACCGCTGTAACGTTTGTAACAAAGCATTCCTTATGTTATGTACGTTGAAGGAGCATATGCGTACACATACTGGTGAGAAACCGTTTCTTTGCTCTCAGTGTGGACGAGGGTTTAGTCAGAAGACGAATTTGGCGCAGCATATGAGAAGACATCAGGGATTGAAGCCATTTAAGTGCGAAAACTGTGAGAAGGGGTGAGCTTTTGAAGATTTGTTTCTTTTGTAAACTATTTGTGTTTATACAGCTAAAGAATGGAATTTTCTGGTTGGCAGAAGGTTACTGTCAAGCAAGCATTTTCCATTATTAAAAACCTCATGCTTATTATGGTTCCGTACCCCGAAAGTAAAAACGGAACCCTTATAGGATCACTTTGTTGTCCGTCCGTCTTTCTGTCAAGACCCTTTGGCCCGCGTGGAGGTATCGTTTTGAAATTAAAACCATATACTTAGATCCACGGTCCCTTGAAGCTGTGATAAAAAAACCAGCTTCTATGTTTACGTAAAATAAAGATATGGCAGTTTATGCCGCAAAGAAAACTCTCAAGGGATTCAAAATGTATAGGGTATTCCCCGTTGACCTAGAACTATGAAATTTGGCAAGTAATACCGTCTTATACTGCAGGTATAGGGATAAGTCTGAAACTATACATTTGTAATTAAATCATAAAAAAATATAGTCTTTATTTAAAGTGTCAAATGTACCTACAAATTTGTATGGAACCCTCGGTGGACGAGTCCAACTTGCACTTGGCCGGTTTTTTTTTTATAGACTCCCTTTTTACCACTATCTTACCTGATGTTAATGATAAAGCATGCTTGTCTTGTTGTATTTGTTCAGTGATTTCTAAACAGAGGTATTTTATCTACTAAACAGAAAAAAGAGTAGCTAGGTATGAAGATGGGTGAGGACCAGGTCTATCATGTACTTTATTGCAAACTAGCTGAATCGCGCAACTTCAGCTGTCATATTTTTAATTAATGCTCCGCTCCTATTGTTCATAGCGTGATGTTATATAGCCTTTAACCTTCCACAATAACTGGGCTATCCAATACTAAAAGAATATTTAATTTGAACCAGTAGTTTCTGAGATTATCGGTTTAATCCAAACAAACTCTTCAGCTTTTTGGTATTAGTTACTGCATCAATTTAGTTGACAACACTACAACTCGTCTTCTTAAACGATTCCAAGCCAATGATTAAATTTAAAATGATACTCCTTATTCCAGATTCGTATCAAAAGGCGAGCTAGACGCGCACAACCGCAAACACAGCGGGGCGCACCCGTTCGTCTGCGACGATTGCGGCAACGGCTTCACCACATCCAGTGCCCTGGTCAAGCATCGTCGCATACACACCGGAGAAAAACCTTACCAATGCGACCTCTGTCCTATGCGCTTTGCCGCTTCCGGTACCTTGAAGAACCACCGTAGAACACACACCGGAGAACGGCCTTTCCAGTGTTCCTACTGTGAGAAAGCATTTGTCCAACGCAATGATCTGATCTCCCATATCCGTTGTCATACAGGTGAAAAGCCATACATTTGTACCCAGTGTGGGCAGTCGTTTAGAAAAGCATCGGGTTTGAAAAGTCATGTTAAAATGCATGTGAAAGAACCGGCGAATTTGCTGCAAGGGGTCGGCGTGATGATGAATGGAATGCAGTGTGCCGAGCAGTGATCGAGTGAGTTCTGAACTGGCGACCGCATTCCGGAAGACGCAACGTTGGAAGGCCTCCCACAAGGTGGACCGATGACCTGGTGAGGGTCGCGGGTAGCCGATGGATGCGAGACGCACAATACCGGTTGTTGTGGCGATACTTGGGGGAGGCGTATGTCCAGCAGTGGACGTCTTTCGGCTGATATGATGATGATGGTGAGCAGTGATTATCATCGTCATCATCTGCCTAGCTTTTTCCAAACTATATTTGGGTCGGCTTCCAGTCAAACTGGGTTCAGCTGAATACCTGTGTTTTATGTAGAGCCTCTGCTTTTCTGACCTCCATAATCCAGTAACTGAGTAACAAGGTACTTTTTGGTTAGACTGGAGTCAGATTTTCTGGCAGACACGAGTTCCTGAGTGATTTATGATTAAATGAATTGGAAGGTGGATTACCTTAGTGGAAATTATGTTTTTTTTACTCTCTCCTCTTATATGGCGAAATTATATCAGCCTTGAACCCAAGCCGTGCGCATGGTGTTCAAGGTAAAGAAACTCCTGTCGAGGTCGGTTCGTGGATGGGCGACCATTTTAACATAATACTGAGTTTCTTCCGTGCTTCGGAAAGCACTGTGGCTTCCGGTTGTCATTTGTAGATCTTTCACAGTTGTTACGGGTTGTCAGAATCTCGAAAGCCGGTCAACCAGTTTTACCAAGTAGTCTCTTGGGTTGTGGAGTTCAGATAGACCGACGCTTCATGTAAAATATTGGTACTCAGCTGTATCCCGTTGACTGGAAGACGTCCCCCATATTTTCTGCCTCCACAGCCCGACTTACGGTTGCTCTGTGGATGTGTAACCATCTTAAAATACCGAGTTTCTTCCGTGCCTTGGAAAGCACGTTAAGCCGTTGGTCCCGGCTGTCATTTGTAGATCTTTGGCAGTCGTTACGGATAGTCAGAAGCCAGTAAATCTGACACGTCTTGCCGTGCGGCTGTTATTATTTAGCACCGGCCGACACCATATGGCGGAATTCACACTTTACCTATTATTGAATTTACCTACTTTTAATGAATTAGTTTTACTCAACTAGGCAAGAATCATGCCATGTATTAACTTAAATATTGTTGTTTAAGATATAAATTGTACAAATTATCGAATAATCCTATTTCCTACTAATATAAAAATCTGTTTGTTTGTATATTTGTTAGTGATCAACATGGCAAGACCGTGCCCTTGATTAAAACATACATATATATCGTCGGTGCGCTTGCCAAATCTGATATGTGTTTCATCAAGTTGACAAGAGAGAAAATTGACTGTTTTATTTAATGATTACGAATTGACGAATTCGTAATTTCAAAATGCCGTATGAACTGAGATACAAGTGCAAATGATAAAATGTATTCATAATGTACTTGATTTTAAGGATATTTAGTAACAAGAAAATATCATATAGGTACGTTATACAAAGTGAAACAGAATGAACACAATCACATCTTTTCGATATCGCGTTTATTCTGTTATACGTTGTATGTATTTGATACTTTTTAGGGTCCCATCCCATATCCGAAGGGTAACCAACGAAACCCTTTTATTAATCCTCTACTGTCCGTCCATCCGTCTGTCGGTGGGCTGTTTCTCATGAATTGTAAATATATAAGGATAATCAGTCTATAATGTTGCCACTGCTGGGACACAGGCCTCCTCTCGGTAAGAGGGAGTGGGCCGTAATCCACCACGCGGGCCCAGTGCGGGTTGGTAGATGTCTTCGAATTTTTGGTTTTAGAACATGCCGGTTTCCTCACAATGTTTTCCTTCACCGTTTTGAGAATTGTAAATAAAATTATATTATTAAATGTATAATTATATTATACAAAACCGACCAAGTCCGAGTCGGACTCTCACACGAAGGGTTCCGTACCATAAACCGAAAAAAACACCCTTATTGTTTGGGACTCCCCTCATAGCGACACTGTACAAATTTCAACTGTCTCCTGTTACGGTTCTTGGGATACTGCCCACTGACAGACAGACAGACGGACAGGGGACGCTTAGTAATAGGGTTCGGTTGTAATTTTTCACTTTTTTCAGTTTATAGTACGGACCCTTTGTGTGCGAATCTGACTCGTATTTGGCCGGATTTAATATTATTACAGACGGTAATACTTCTTCTAGATCATTTTCGACTGTCACCAAGTGAAACCGCTTGCTTAACCTAGTATTAATATTGGGACCAATTTAGTTATTTTCTTGTGTGCAATTTTTGCGAATAGTTACTATGTTATCCGATCCCATTTTACCTGTGACATACAAATCTCTATTTAGGTTTCGATACTTATACCTTTTAAGATCTTGGTTTTATTTATATGCGTGCCTGACAATCTTACTGTACTTGATTTGTGAAAAACAATGTATTCAATATTTTTATGTACCTTAGCGACATCGATAACATGTGTATTATTTTGTATTATGTTGATAAATGTAAATACTCGAATATTATACTTTTACGAATCGAACTTTTTTTTTTATTATTGTTTTTAGGATTCCGAACAAAAAACGGAACCCTTACAGGATCACTCGGGTGTCTGTCTGTCTGTCCGTCTGTCACAGCCAGTTTTCTACGGATCCACTCGACCGATTCTGTTGAAATCTGGTACACATACGGACTTTGTACCCAAACATGGAAGTGTTACGTAAATTATATTTTTTTTAGAATGGGGTCACTTTTGGGGGTCAAACTAGAAAATAAAAGAAAAGGTTTTTGAACAATATCGTGTGACATATCAAATGAAAGGGCTTACTGTGAGGGTTTTAAATATATTTTTTTCATAATTTAAAAGAATTGGTTTTGAAGTTATTCAAGAAATTAGACGAAAAATTACCATAATAATAATTAATTTAATACTGAGCCTAAAATTTTGAAAACAAATGGAGATAATAGATCTTTACCTATAGATTACAGGAAAATCTAAGAATTCTATAGTGTTAAAATAACATATTAAAAAAAGAAACAAGAAATTCGTTCGGAACCCTTTGCACGAGAGTCCGACTCGCACTTGGTTAGTTTTTATATTCTCCTGTTATCTACACCAGTATGACAAAGTGAACTACTGGACCGATTTCAAAAATTCTTCACCATCAGGATGCTTCATTATCCTTGACTTAGGCTATACCTATTCGCTACTAGAAAAAATAGTTGTTTTTTTTTACTATAGATAGGCATACGTTTGACCCAAATCTCACCTGAAGGTAAGCGATGATGTGGTCGAAGATGAGCTCGTTTGCCTGGAAGTTACCTATTCAATCATATCGTCTATTGTCTTTTAATTTTGCGGTACCTGACGGGTTGCAGACATTCTCAAGAAAATTGACTGGACAAAGCCCCCGACTTCGTCCAGTGTAAGTGCTAGTTTGTTCTTTATAACGATAACTAGTTGACCCGCGCAACTTCGTCTGCTTCACAATTTTCATTACTGGTCCGCTCTTATTGGCCTTAGCGTAATGATATTTTTTTTTTTTTTACTATTGATAGGCACACGTTTGACCACCATCTCACCTGATGGTAAGCGATGATGTGGTCGAAGATGGAGCACGCTTGCCTAGAAGTAACCTATTCACTCTTGACTTAAAGACTCCCAGGTTGTAGCTATCGGGAAACACAGACTCCGGCAGGGAATAGCTGTACGCATTATGAATGTGTTCCCAAAACGTTTTGTGCGTGTGGGTGGGATGTCCACCATGTACCGGTGGCGCATCGCCGTTCGTCTTGTGGTCCGATGATGGAACGGGCTTGGCGGAATTAAATTATGCAATTCCGTCGCACATTACCCAAAATGCAACCGGTAGAAAACCGACAAGCCAGCAACTCGTCGTCGATGCTCAAGACTTTGGAGCTTCGTCCGACGAGCCTCTCATTGCCAATGATCCTCTTGGCTCGTTTGACTCAAGGGCATCAAGCTGGTATCTGGCAGATCCGTCCCAAAGATGAGAGCAGTATTCCATGCGCGATCGAACTTGTGCTTGATAGAATTTGAGCAGCTGTTCCGGCGTGAAGTACTGTCTCACCTTTGCTAGGATCCCCAACTTCCTTGCAGCCACTTGAGCTATTGCCTCTATGAAAGGGCCAAAATTGAGAGTAGATGTTAATGTAACCCCAAGAAGCTCAAGTTGGTCGGTTATCGGCACGGTTGCACCTCGGAAAGATAGAGCTCGGTGGAATTGGCTCCTTTTGGCGGAAAATAGACACGCTTGGGTCTTAACAGCATTGATCTTGACCAGATTGGCATCACCCCATTCAGAGACAGCCTGTAAGGACACATTCAAGCGCTCAACCATAGCCTCCCGGAGAGACCGGATCTGCGACCCACCAGCTCGTGCATCGGACACGTATCTCTCAGCAACAGTGCTGTCGTCTGCATACCCAAAGGTACCGGGTTTAAGCAGATCATTAATATGCAGCAAGAACAGTGTTGCCGAAAGCACCGACCCCTGAGGAACCCCGGCATTAATATCCAGCAGTCCAGACGAGCAGCCATCTATGACCACTCGGATAGACCGATCCCTCAGGAAATCTGCGATCCAATCACACAAACCAGCGGGCAGACCGAAGGAAGGAAGCTTACTAATAAGGCTATCGTGCCAGACCCTGTCGAAGGCCTTCGAGATGTCAAGGGAGACCGCCAGTGCCTCCCCGTGCTTCTCTATGGTTTCACTACAGATGTGAATGGCATACGCTAGAAGATCCCCAGTTGATCGATTTCGGCGGAACCCGTATTGTCGGTCACTAAGGATATCATTCGCTTCTAGGTACGCCAGGAGCTTATGATTCAGCAAGCGTTCCATAGTCTTACAGAGTATGGACGTTACCGATATGGGTCTATAATTCGACGGGTCAGCTCGACTACCCTTCTTGGGCACGGGCTGCACGTTAGCTTGCTTCCAAGCCTTCGGCACTTTTCCAGTCTCAAACGAAAGGCGAAATAGGCGTGTCAAGATCGAAGTCAACTCAGGCGCACAAGTTTTTAGAACAATTGCCGGTATCCCGTCGGGGTTCACGTCTAGGTTCCGCAGTACCCTACGGACGTTCTTCTGATGAATGCGAATGTTCGACATACTCGACTCGCATCCACCAGGAGTAGCAGGGGGCGTCGCGCCACCAGGATCCAGACGCGAAGATTCCGCAAACAAAGAAGCAAACAAGTTCGCTTTCTCCTCAGCGGAGTGAGCAAGCGTCCCGTCAGGTCTCAGCAGTGGTGGTAGTGAGGGGCGGCAGAAGTTCGATTCGACCGACTTAGCCAGGGACCAAAAAGCTTTAATACCAAAATAATTATGTAGCCTATATATAGCCTTCCTCGATAAATGGGCTATCTAACACAAACAATATTTTTTCAAATCGGACCAGTAGTTCCTGAGATTAGTGCGTTCAAGCAAACAAACAAATTTCAGCGTAAGCACTCTTTGGGGTAAGTTTTATTTGATGAGAAAGTATTATCTGTTTTTTAACTATTTATTTTTGTTGTATCTTAGTAGAAGTTTTTTGTTTACAAAATTTATAGCGTCTCGTGGTGCAGATATACCCACACCGTGACGGAAAATAGAAGATAGAATTTACGTTGACTTGAATTTGAGAACAGTAAAAATAAAACTCAAAATTATAATTTAAAATAAATATATTATGAAATAATTTATTTCTTAATCTGCAAGTCGGCGAGTTGTTTCTTGAGGTCCAGCAGTTTGTTGACCTCGGGCTGCCACACTGCCTTGTCTTTTGTGGAAGCCTTCAGTTTCCGTACTTTGTCCGCCTGGAAGGAAAACAATATATTAAACTCTTCCGTTACTGAGTGACTGACAGACAACCCACAGCCGAAACTACTGGACGTAGGAAGGTGAAATTTAGCAAGTAGATTCCTTGGTGAGGGGAGCACTAAGAGCGGATTTCTCAAAATTCCTACAAGAACGGGATATATATGCGCGTACGAAGTCGCGCGCGGGCAAAAGCTAGTAGATTTATATTTTTGTTTTTTGTATGGGCAATCATCAAATGAATCCCATTTGATGATTGCTCCCATTTGATTGATTTGATTTAGTTTTACGTTTGTAATATTACAAGCTTATTATCAGAACTAGCTGACCCGCGCAACTTCGTTTGCGTCACAATTTTCATTACTGCTCCGCTCCTATTGGTCTTAGCGTGATGATATATAGCCTATAGCCTTCCTCGATAAATGGGCTATCTAACACTGAAAGAATTTTTCAAATCGGACCAGTAGTTCCTGAGATTAGCGCGTTCATGTTAACAAACAAACAAACTCTTCAGCTTTATATATTAGAAGAAGATATAGATAAAAACAAAACTCTTTTTGATCATGATAATGGTCAATTGGAAACTTGCGAGTTGGCCTTTTTAAGGATGGAAATCATCAAATGACTCCTTCCACTCCGGGCGAAGCGGAAGGCAGTGTCAGACTCGTACTGACCAAAACCCTTCCCGTGTTCCTTCTAATGCCCTTTGCGATACAGAACCGCGGAACTCTTTCGAATAATAGGGTAGATGACTAAAAAAATCTAATAAGTCCATCAGATAAGGAAAGGAGTGGAACTCTCTGCCTGCGTCTGTGTTTCCAAAAGCTTACAACCCTAATCTTTTCAAAGTTAGAGTGAACAGGCTCCTTCTGGGTAGGCTCGCTCCATCGTAGACTTTGTCTCTGTCATCTCTGACATAGACTAGATTCAAGAGCAAACAAATTAGAAAAAAAAAAAAAAAAAAAATAGATTTTCAAAAAGTAAAGGACGTCTTTTTTCTTTTTTCACGCAATCCAAAAATTAAGACGATACAGTGCGTTGAAAACTCGTGTGACGTCACTTGTAAGTACACTTTTACAGAACAGTGACGTCACAAGCCCCCACTCCTGAGGGCCTCGCACGAATATTTTTGATGTTACGTAAAATTTTAGCATAGTTACAATACTCGCTTCACACATAATATTTATTTGAATTGGATACTATATTCATATATTTGTATGATATAAATTGTGTCATCATCTGCCTAGCCTTTTCCCAACTATATTGGGGTAGGCTTCTAGTCAAACCGGATTCAGCTGAATACCAGTGCTTTACGTGGAGCGGCTGCCTACCAGACCTCCACAACCCATTAACTGGGTAACACGGTACTTCTTGGCAAGACTGGAGTCAGATTTACTGGCTTCTGACAATCCGTAACGACTGCCAAAGATCTACAAATGACAGCCGGGACCAACGGCTTAACGTGCTTTCCGAGGCACGGAGGAAACTCGGTAAGTTAAGACGGTCACCCATCCACAGACCAACCTTGGCAAGCGTTGCTTAACCTTCAAGATCGACCCGTGCGGCTGTTATTATTTAGCCACGAGCTCCTCATGATATGATATAACTTGTGTATGACCCCCAAAATTAAACCAAAATGCTTGGGATTGTAGTTATTTATATTCAAAACTCACTTACGTTACGTTACTATACGTCAAAATATTCGGTGCTAGGCCCTCTGATCTTTGATGCGTTTTATCTTCGTCAATTTTTATTGATTTGATAAATCAAAAATACGTGTCCAATATTTATCGATATTTAACTGACGAACTAAATAGAATAATTTTTTTTTTATTCAAGAATCATCCTTATTTTTTTTTTTAAGGATGGGGTATCATCAAATGACTCCTCCTGCTTTGAGTGAAGCAGAAGGCAGTGTCAGACTCTTACTGACTAAAACCCATCCGTGTTCCTCCTAGTGCCCGCCGCGTCCCAGGGCTGCGGTACCTCTTTCGAACGAAGTCCGCAGCCCCAGCAGGCTATTCCGCAACCCTGGCAGATAAGTGGGGTCGTTCAAGTATTACGTAAACACCAATGGGGGATGGGGGGCTGGGGGGTCTTTACTATGATTATTATTGATGACTTGGGGGACGGGGGGTTTAAATGGTGAATACGTCAGCAATATTGACTTCCTTTTTTGTTTGCAAATCTTAGTAGATTTAAATTGGATAAAATTATGGCTCGATAGTTACTCTCACGCGATGTTTAGTAAGAAATCACAGCAGTGGTTATAACAGGTCCAGTGCGAGTAAAAATTTTTTTTTTTTTTTTTACCAATGCTTATGTAAGCATAGGAGGGAGGGGGGGTTAAAAATGAATTACATTCTGCTTACGTAATACTTGAACGGCCGCATTGGTAACTGAGGCCCTATGGAAAGGGGCTCCTCAAGTCAAATATTACCTGGTCAGCCACCTCCTTCTCTAACGCCTGCACGTCTCCGGCGCCGCAGTGGGTTGCCTGTCCCTGCGCGGCAGTCAGTTGTCGCTTCAGATCTAACAGCTTGTTGATCTCTGGCTGCCAGACCAGCTTGTCTTTAGTCGAAGCTTTCAGTTGGCGGACTTTCTCGCCCTGCAAATGGGAAAGAAAGAAGGCATTGTAGAATAGAGTAAAGCAAGGACTCCATTTTCTGCACTTGAAGACTCCCATTCAGTCCGAAGTGCGTAGGAGTCCAGGGCCTGCAGTCTCGATACAGAATTTGGTCGTTAAGTCCTTAAGGCCGCCCGTACACAGTAAATTTCGAACGCGATCCACGGATCATAGCATTGATTTTGATCGTGGAATGCGTTCGAGATTGACTGTGTACGGGTGACCTTACCAAATTGGGTTCGGTAAGTGATCAGTAAGTACGTCGAGTAATGGCAATGGTCCGTAATTCTCCCTATTATTGTTCTGAGTAGTCGTTTGGTTAGTTGTGGATGTAAACTTGACATTGCTATTTTTAACTACCTGCAGTCTACAGTCTGTGACCATTTGTTCTTGTTATGAAGTCTCGTTTATTTCTGGCGAATCCATGTATGAAACTGTGAGAAAGGTTAGAGTAAGGAGTGGGTAGAGTAAGGAGTGGGTACGTAAATAACACAGAAAGGAAAAAAATCTTGATGTTTCTTTTTACACAAACGTATATATTATACATATTATCAAATGAACTACTGCTTCAAGTAATCTTTCAATATTGTATTTACATTGGTTTTTAGTTGCATTTATTTTTACACTGAGATTTGTAAGATTAAAAAGGGACATAAAGATTCTTTACCTTTATTTAACTACCTAAACCTTTCTATGTAGTAAACAGCAATTATTGCTGGTCAGTTTAAACTAGAAAATACAACCGAATTGAGAACCTCCTCCTTTTTTTGAAGTCGGTTAATGAGGCCGGTGTTTCCTAGCTGACTTCCCTGAGAATACACACCAAAACTAACTCAGGTGACTAATTGAGAGACAGAGAAACAATGTGTACAAAGTATTATTTTTAAAATGCACACAGCCAAGCCTAAAAGTTTTAATGTTTTTGTTAATTTCCTCGTGACTCGTACGTAAAAACCAAAAAGGTCGACTTCGAGGTTAAACTACGCTCGTCGAGGTTAGTCCGTGGATGGGTGGCTAACCATTACATACCGAGTAACCTCCCCTTGGAAAACACGTTAAGCCATTAGTCTCAGCTGTTATTTGTAGATCGTTGGCAGTCCTTATGTCATTTATTTATTTTATCATTGCATTATTATAACACCTTTACAGTTAGATCCAAGGCGATGTTATAATTTACATATAAAAATTAACATTACATCAATTAAATTAAATTATTATTTCTATATCCAGACCTTTCTAATTAAATTTTGCTCTGCTTTGACAAATCTCGACAGGTTTTGGCAAAATATATCATCCGATACCGTTATGGGTAGTATTGGGTAGTCAGAAATTGTGACACCAGTCTTACCAAGAAACCCCGTGTTACCCAGTTAATGGGTTAGAGTTGTAGGAAGTCAGAGAGGCAGTCACTCCACGTCAACAATCAATCAACGAAAATAAAACAAAGAAAAATAATAATATACCTGTTCCGCAACAGCTTTCTCCAAGCTGCTCGCATCACTACTCGCAACATTGTTCTGTGTAGCTGGTTGGCTTTTCTGAGGCGCCGCAGCTTGTGCCTTCTGAGCTGCGTCGAGCTGCTTCTTGAGCTCCAACAGCTTGGCGACCTCCGGCTGCCACACCGACTTGTCCTTAGTCGACGCTTTGAGTTGACGAACTTTCTCACCCTGAAATAAATTTAAAATAGGAAACTATGGTTACAAATCCTATTATTTTCTAAGGATACCATTAGCTATTGACTAGTATAATATTTGCAGCATGGCCCATTAGTACCATCTGCACCAGCATCGACAATTGATAATCATTTTTCACAAGCTTGGACCACTAAAAACCATCTAGCACCAGAATCGACCAACAACAACTATTTATAATCACTATGGACCACTAATCATCACAAGTATGGCCCGTTATCTGCCAAGGATAAACCATTTACGAACATTATTACGAGCTTCAACCACTGACAACCATTCATTGCCAGCATCAACCACTGACGACCAGCGTAGAGAACTAAGAATCACCCAAGACTTGCATGGTCCGCTATCTATCATCCTGTCTCTCTCACCTGTTCTGTCACAGCTTTCTCCAAGCTACTCGCATCAGTATTCGTAACATTACTCTGAGGAACAGCTTGGTCTTCCGAGTTGCTTCTTACCATAACAACATGGCCCACTATCTATAACCGACATGGCCCACTATCTATAACCAACATGGCCCACTATCTATAACCGACATGGCCCACTATCTATAACCGACATGGCCCACTATCTATAACCAACATGGCGCACTATCTATAACCGACATGGCCCACTCTCTATAACCAACATGGCCCACTATCTATAACCAACATGGCTCACTATCTATAACCGTCATGGCCCACTATCTATAACCGACATGGCCCACTATCTATAACCGACATGGCCCACTATCTATAACCGACATGGCCCACTATCTATAACCAACATGGCCCACTATCTATAACCAACATGGCCCACTATCTATAACCAAAATGGCCCACTATCTATAACCGACATGGCCCACTATCTATAACCAACATGGCCCACTATCTATAACCAACATGGCCCACTATCTATAACCAACATGGCCCACTATCTACCCATGACATAACACGCCCATCTCGTATGTCTCTCACCTGCTCAGCCACAGCTTTCTCCAAGCTGGCGGCATCACTAGTGACAGCATTACTGTGTACTACCGCCGGCGCCGCAGCTTGTGCCTTCTGAGCTGCGTCGAGCTGCTTCTTGAGCTCCAACAGCTTGCTCACCTCCGGCTGCCACACCGACTTGTCTTTAGTCGACGCTTTCAGCTGACGGACTTTCTCACCCTGCGATTTTGTAGAGGAAAAAGATTATTAATGTATGAGAAACTACTAGAACTAGTGAGTATAATATCTTGAAGTATGAGTTAAAAAAAAACACTTAAATTGTGACATTCTGCACGTAACAATATTGGCAATAAGGCATTATTATTATTATTTTGACGTCACTATGATTTTTGTACTTTGAATTATGTTATGTATTATTGTTTTTGTACGCCTTTCTGGGCTTAACATGTTGAAACTTTTTGTAAACGTTCCAACCGATTGTTTACCTACACGTGTTTTTCACAAATAACTATATCTTATTTTAACTAAAGCCAGTTTTTTACTAAATGCGAAAAGATAAAAAAAAAAAACATTATTGATTGAAACAATAGGAACTGTGAGGAACTACGTGGCAGCGCAGAAGCTTCAATTTCAAGTATTTCAACGGAAAAGTTCTGAACTTGCAACACTGGCACTGCAACAGGCTTCGCGGTGCACATTCCCTATAAAACAATTTATTTAAAGTGCAAAAGTGACAAGTCGTTATTAATAAATTAAAACAACCAATAAAATCAATTCGAAATATTTTGGGTTTGGATAACATAACTAATAAAAATAACTATATACATTATGAATATACAAAACCAAATACGATCAGGTGTCGAAAAATAATCATTTTTAAGGTAACCCTATTATAAAGCTTCCGCTGTCCGTCCGTCCAGCTGTCTATATCACATGAACCGTAATAGGTATACAGTTGAAATCTTTCACAGAGTGTGTACTTCTGTTGCCGCTATTACGACAATTAATAAAATACGATGGTACGGAACCCTACGTTCAAGATCGGGCAAAGTGGAAGAAGCTAAGTAGGAAGGAGGACACTGGCAATAGCCGGGATTAACGCCAGGTGGAAGAAGATGGTATGGAACCCTACATGCGCGAGTCCGACTCGCACTTGGCCGGTTTTTAATATTACCTGTTGTTTCACCGCTTCTTCAAGCTCTGCAACGGCCGCAGTTCCGTTCTGCTGAAAAATGTACAGAAAGATGAACAAATAAATAAATTCACTCTTCACTTATTAGATCTACTTTATATAGTACTAGCTGACGTACGCGGTTTCACCCGCGTTGTTCCCGTTCCCGTGGGAATACGGAGATAAAATATAACCTTCTGAAGGCACATACAAGCCGGTGGTCCCGGTCGTCAAATAAACCATGTCAGAGGCCCTTGAGGCGGTTTAGAAACTCTGACACTAGGGTGTGTGGGGTCGTTAGACCTTACTGCCCACACGAGAAGAAGGAAAGGGATAAAAGTATAGATGGATTTTGACTAAAACCTGAAAGATCTCCTTGATTATCCCTCGTAAGAGTCTGGTGGCTTAATTTGAAATTCACTATTCACACATTAGTTTCTGTTATGACGGTTTTTCTTGTTAATAATAATAATTTTATTTTATAATAATAATTTTATTTTATAATAATAATTTTATTTCGTGAACAACGGTATTACAAATATTTTGTCGAGGCCTTCTTTTAAGTATAGAGAAACAGTTTGCGTCAGCGTGGTTTGCCCCTCGGAAGTTAGGTTTGAGTGAAGTCCGCGCAGGTGCAATCGCGTAAAAAAGTGTTACGTTCCTAAAATATTTTGTTGTTTATACATATTACACTATAAACAAGTAACAAAGACTACCAGTAACAATAAAATATCAAAAAGTAACACAACCAACACATACACCACAAGAACACAAATCAAACTGTAAGAAATAACCAAAATAAATCATTAAAAACAATAACAACGTGTAACACTTTTGTGTGTGTGTGTGTGTGTGTGTGTGTGTGTGTGTGTGTGTGTGTGTGTGTGTGTGTGTGTGAGGTAGGTAGTAAGACAGGAAAGGTATAAAAGCTATTACTTAGCTTATAATTAATTGATATACATGTCTAATATACTTATTGTGTGCACTTAGTTGAATATGATTAAATTATGTAACCGGATGCAGAAGTAACTCAGTTCCATAATTGAGGGTCTTTAGCCATGTAGTCAGAGTTCTCTTACATTCGTAACGAGTTTGTTGTTAAAAAAGCAACTTTATTACCTATTGTTGTATAGGAGAGTAGCTTGAGCAGTTTCTAGTACAATTTCTCAGTAGTAGCAGTTTCTAGTAGAATAAACAGAAATAATATTCATTATTTCTGTTTATTCTTTTATGTACGTTATTTTGACGATATTTTTATATATGATACGAATGAACCGCCACTCATCCTTAGGATTCATTAGAAAACCAGCGTCAGACAGTCTCAGGCTGTCTGACATATCGCTGAAATGAACCTTTTTAGTGCAGCCGTGAGACACGCACATAGTTTTTGGCTTACCTACCATTATTTATTTTGGGTATAATTTAGACGGTCACCAAAAATAATATTTTTAAGACTCTAAGCCTAGGCACCAAAATGGATCAACGGTCACCAAATTCTATCCAACTCAACTGTGATTGCCATAAAATGTAGGCTTGGGGTTACAAACTGGATAAAATAGGTTAGGTTAGGTTAGAATTGTGACCAACCGCGCGCGAGCCGAGCGAGCGAAGCGAGCGGTGCCGCGGCAGCGGCCGGCGAGCGCTACTTCTCGAATATTATTTGGTGACCATTTATCTGTTTTGGTAACCGTTTAGAACTTTTTTGGTAGTAAAATAGGTACTTTTTTGGGCGGTGTTTAAACACAAGCCATTTATTTTTATGTACCGTGCGTGTTTCATGTATGTGCTAAATAAATACTATTCTTTCTTTCTTTCAATAAATTGCCGCCTTGCGAATGCAGTGCGAACTCTCACCACAGTTATACGACACTGATTTCTTCTTTTCCTTAGCAGACTACAATCAAATACCGATTTTTTAAGGACTGAGTACAAAATATACAACTTCCTAACAGTAAGGAGGTCTTGTGGCGGCATTGAACACATTGATTGGCTTGTGGATTTGGTTGTAAGTGTAATGTATTTACTAACACTATGGACCTCGGTCTGCAAATAAATAAATAATAATAATTGATGGCATTACATCCGTATATCTAACTCCCTCTCACCTTGTTAGCGCGCTCGCTCTGCGTGCCCGCGTACTTAGCTCGTAGCTTCTCCAGCACTTCGGGCTCTATCTTAGCGAACAGCGGCTCTGGTTTGCCGATCGTGTGACCTGAAGGCAGGTATTGAAGGAAAGATGGGTTCCTGAAATATGAGTTGAATCAATCATTAGGAGTGAAATTCCCTGTCGGAGTCTGTGTCCTGATAGCTACAACCTGGGAGGCTTTAAGTCAAGAGTGAATAGGTTACTTCTAGGCAAGCGTGCTCCATCTTCGACCACGTCATCGGTTACCACCAGGTGAGATAGTGGTCAAATGCGTGCATATCAATAGTAAAAAAAAAACGATCTATACTAATATATAAAGCTGAAGAGTTTGTTTGTTTGTTTACTTGAACGCGTTAATCTCAGGAACTGCTGGTCCGATTTGAAAAAGATGTTGCAGTGTTAGATAGCCCATTTATCGAGGAAGGCTATAGGCTATATATCATCACGCTAAGACCAATAGGAGCGGAGCAGTAATGCAAATTGTGACGCACACGAAGTTGCACGGGTCAACTAGTATATATATATATAAAATTCTTTCGTTACTGACTGACAGACAACGCACAGCCAAGAGCTGAAATTAGACATGTAGGTTCTCTACACTCCGTAGGGATGGAAGAATTAAAATCAACACCAACTAACAACAACAACATCGACACTACAAACAACATCACACATTCATCAACTACTGTTATGACTAGCTGACCCGCGGTACTTCGTCTGCATCACAATTTTCATTACTGCTTCGCTCCTATTGGTCTTAGCGTGATAATATATAGCCTATAGCCTTCCTCGATAAATGGGCTATCTAACACTGAAAGAATTTTTCAAATCGGACCGGTAGTTCCTGAAATTAGCGCGTTCAAGTGAACAAACTCTTCAGCTTTATATATTTGTACTAGTTGACCCGCGCAACTTTGTCTGCATCACAATTTTCATTACTGCTCCGCTCCTATTGGTCTTAGCGTGATAATATATAGCCTATAACCTTCCTCGATAAATGGGCTATCTAACACTGATAAATTTTTCAAATCGGACCAGTAGTTCCTGAAATTAGCGCGTTCAAGTGAACAAACTCTTCAGCTTTATATATTTGTACTAGTTGACCCGCGCAACTTTGTCTGCATCACAATTTTCATTACTGCTCCGCTCCTATTGGTCTTAGCGTGATAATATATAGCCTATAGCCTTCCTCGATAAATGGGCTATCTAACACTGATAAATTTTTCAAATCGGACCAGTAGTTCCTGAAATTAGCGCGTTCAAGTGAACAAACTCTTCAGCTTTATATATTTGTACTAGTTGACCCGCGCAACTTTGTCTGCGTCATAATTTTCATTCAGCTTTATATATTAGTATAAGATTAGTATAAGATAGATATAGTCCTCTTGACCGATTTCGGCCTTAGCGGCAAATCTCAACGGAGCCTAGCTATCGAGAGAGACATATTATAGTATGGTGTGTGCGCTAACACAGATGCACTCTCCCTTCCAACACTCTCACATTCCTCAGGGAGGCAACCCGACACGAGGGGGGAAACACCTGACCAACATTGCACAGCCGAATGCATCGATCTTCTTGGTTTAGCAACGCTTGCCGAGGTCAGTCTATAGATGGGTGACCATGTTAACATATTCCACAGTTGACCCCCGGTTGACATTTTAAGATATTTGAGAGTCGTTACGGATTGTCAGAAGCCAGTAAATCTGACTCCAGTCTTGCCATGAAGTACCGTGTTTTCCAGTTACTGGGTCTGGAGGTCTGGTAGGCAGCCGCTCCTCGTAATATACAGGTACTCGGCTGACTCCGGTTTGGATAGGAGCCGACCCCAATGGCTAGGCAGATAGATAGATACTCTTCTTCTTCCTTGCTCTTTCCCACTTTGTGGGGTCGGCTCTCCTAATTTTGAGGCGCCAGGACACTTTGTCCTGGGTTGTCGGGTCGGGCAGATCTTCCTATCCACCACGTAGCGGGAGGTCGCCCTCTACCTGTTTAGTGTTCAGGAAGTTGCAATGCTCTTTGAACACATGTTAATCGTTTCTTCGCATCGCGTGACCATACCATCTCAGACGACTCTCGGTCAGTTTCTTCGATATTGGGGCGACTTTAAAACTACCACGGATATGTTCGTTTCGTACCTTGTCTAGTCTTGTCACCCCTCCGGACCATCTCAGCATCTTCATCTCCGCAGTGTGAAGCTTTTGCACATGCGTCTGTTTCACTGGCCAGCATTCTGATATATAGATACTCACTCAGGATTAATCCTCAGAGTCTCCGGCTTCACGTTGAGCTGTTCTCTCAGTCTCCGAGACGTCTCGGGCAGGTATGGAGACAATAACGCACACAGTAGACCCACCAGCTGACAGCACAGACCTATGGCGGTCGCTCCTCGCTTTCTGAAATAGATTTGTATATCGTAAGTAAAGTGTTTGCCGTATGGTGTCGGCCGGTGCCGTAAAAAAATAATACCTTCACTTCTCGTGGGTGTCGTAAGAGGCGACTAAGGGACTCACCCGACTACTACTTTTTTCAGTTCCCGTAGGAATTACAGGATTTCCTGTAATTCCTACGGGAACAGAAAAAAAACAAGTTATATGAGTCGTGCGCAAAAACTAGTGCAAATGAATGTAGTTAACAAAGATTTTTTATACATTTTCCTACTTCCTTTGCTGCTAATATTATAAATGTTAAAGTTTGTGAGAATTAATGGATGGATGTTTGTTACTCTTTCAAGAAAAACTAGTTGCAATGTAATATTATCGTTTTATTTTGTGACGTGATAACGTCTTATATATCGATGAACGCCGACTACGCGCACGAAAAAGTGTCACGTTTCGCCTGAGCAGAGCGTGCAAGCGAGAGCACGGAACAAGCGATAGAGAGGCACGATCGGCCTAAGCGTTTGGCTTGTTTGTTAAGAATTCAATTGTTTTCTTATGAAGTTATTTCAGTAAATATGTGTTTGTTGAAATTGTGTTGTATTAATGTTTTCTATTCTATTTGCACTAACTTATCGTCGTCGGATCCCTTGAGCAGCACCCACGGCTGTTGGAACTGCATGTGCTGGTTGCCGATGCGAGATATTGACAGGACATGACGTAGCGACTCGCGGAGACGGCCCTTTTCCATGTGTTGGACGTAGGCTGCGGAGAGAAGGAATTACACGTAATAAAATTAACCTAGAGAACAGCGGGTCTAAAAAGGCCATTACAGCAATCATATTAGAACCACAATATTAACCACACAACAATCTATCAAATTTAATTTTCACCTTTATTGCTAGCGCATTAGGTTCACGGTTGATTGGGAAAATTTGACAGTGACGGGAAGCGCGATGTGCCTTCTGATTCTGTTAAACTGGCCCTTTTTCGTGGCTAAATAATAACAGCCGCACGGGTCTATCAGTCCAGGTTAAGCAACGCTTGCCGAGGTTGGTCTGTGGATGGGTGACCATTGGAACATACTGAGACTCCTCCGTAGAGCATTTTTATGACAGCCGTTGATTCCGGCTGTCATTTGTACATCTTTGGCAGTCGTTACGGATCAGATGCTAGAAAATATGACACCAATCTTGCCAAGAAGTAGGGTTGTTACCCAGTTAATGGATTGTAGAAGTCTGATAGACAGCCGCTCTGCGTAAAATACTAGTATTCAGTTGAATCTGGTTTGACTGGAAGCCGACCCCAATATATTTGGAAAAGGCTAGGCCACCAACTAAATGGCTGATTGACCTAATTGACTGCGACATTTCCATTATATACCAAGACTCCACCGAGGTTACCGGGGCTGCGCAATTGGTTCGATAGAGTCACTGCGGCCCTGGAACGCGGCGGATATTAGGAAGAAAACGGATGGGTTTTAGTCAGTAAGAGTCTGACACTCCCTTCTGCTCCACCAAGAGCGGGAGGAGTCATTTGATGATTTCCCATCCTTAAAAAAAGAAAAAAGCCGATACGTACAGTTACAGCAGTAGTTATTTCAGTTGACTTACCAATAACCTCCCTGTTGACTAACGCGATCAGTTCGTAGTCAGCCGGCGTCAGCGCTAGGTCAGGGACTCTGCCTTTGAATGTGCTCGCGCAGAAACTTAACGAGCGATGGCAGAAGTTACCCAGGTTATTTAGCAGTTCGGAGTTGTTCCTGGAGGATAAGAGAACTGCTGTCTAAAAACTAAAAAAAAAACCGACTTCCAAATATAATCCACAAAACATTATATTGTACTTTTTAGTGCATTAAAAGCTTGTCTGTTGGACTATCCCCTATGGCCGTCCGTCGTACCCCCAGGTACTCAACCCGACAACAACTATCGGGCAGTCACAACAACCGTCTGGTCGTAGGATCCTCCCTTTTGAAAGGAGGTTTGCGAGAATTTAGAATAGTATAGAATAACACTTTATTATGTACATCATATAAGTTACAGAAATTATAGATGAAGAAAACATTATACAAGGTGAATTGTTTTAAGTGTGCCTTCATGGCCAAAACCGAAACTATGAGGTATATCGAAAAACACTAAAAGGATTATCGAGCCCAATTTTGATCAAAACTAAAGTTGCATCATTGTTATCTAAAAACTGTGGCGGAGAGTATCGACTCTCCGATTATTAAAAGTTTTGTGAGAAGGACAATCACTCAACATTAGTTTAGGGATGTCCTTTTTCACATTACTATTTATTCTATTCTGTCTTCTTGTCTGTTTTATTCTGGCTACTAATACTAGTGTTAGGTTATTAAATATTGTTTACTAACACGCTGGATCATTGTTGTCCGAAAATAAAGAATTATTATTATTATATTTTTGAAAAATCGTTATTCCTACCCAGGAATCGAAACGGTTAATTTAGAAAAAACACATTCTGTGTTATTACACCACCCGAAAGTATAGGATCAAAGTAATGAATAATGCATGGCAAACTAAAGGAAAGCTTTCATTTTTAACAAATTAATTTTAAAATTTCCGAACCGTAACTGATATTTTTTTTTAAATCCAATGATGCAGTTGTAGATTCTTGGGCCCGATGTTGATGAAAAGTAAAACTGCTTCATTGATTTTTGAAAAAAAAAGTCAGTTCATATTTTTTTTTGAAGATTTTTTTTTTTAAATGACCCCTTTACTTTACTTTGCCATGTGTTATTCATCATCTGCCTAGCCTTTTCCCAACTATATTGGGGTCGGCTTCCAGTCAAGCCAGGTTTACCTGAATACCAGTATTTTACGAGGAGCGGCTGCCTACCAGACCTCCACAACCCATTAACTGGGTAACACGTGGTACTTCATGGCAAGACTGGAGTCAGATTTACTGGTTTCTGACTATCCATAACGACTGCCAATGATCTACAAATGACAGCCGGGACCAACGGCTTAACGTGCTTTCCGAGGCACGGAGGAAACTCGGTATGTTAAGATGGTCACCCATCCACAGACCAACCTTGGCAAGTGTTGTTTAACCTTGAAGATCGACCCGTGCGGCTGTTATTATCTAGCCACGAGCTCCTCACTTTGCCATATGTTATTACTTCCCAGAATTTTATCCAAAGAAGCAACATTTTCGAATGGTGTATATGTGTTTTTTTATTTTCAAAACCAACCGGTTCGATTTCTGGTTAGAAACAACGATTTTTCAAAAATACAATGATGCAGTTTTACTTTTCATCAAAATCGGGCTCGAGACTACTTTCAGTGTTTTCCGATATTCATCATAGTTTCTGATTTTGAGGAGCTCGTGGCTAAAGAATAACAGCCGCACAGGTCAATCTTCAAGGTTAAGCAATGCTTGCCAAGGTTGGTCTGTAGATGGGTGACCATCTTGACATACCGAGTTTCCTCCGTGCCTCGGAAAGCACGTTAAGCTGTTGTTCCCGGCTGTCACTTGTAGAACTATGGCAGTTGTTACGGATTGTCAGAAGCCAGTAAATCTGACTCCAGTCTTGCCAAGAAATACCGTGTTACAACAAATGGGTTATGGAGGTCTGGTAGGCGGCCGCTTCACGTAAAGTACTGGTATTCAGCTGAATCCGGTTGGACTGGAAGCCGACCCCAATATAGTTGGGAAAAGGCTAGGCAGATGATGATGATGATCATAGTTTCTGATTTGGCCATGAAGGCATACTTTAAAAATTCACCCTGTATAGATCCCTTACCGCTGAAAACGATCTTTTTAATAACTTTTGGAGGGATTTTAATGAGACCTTGTTCCGCATACCTTCCGGATACTATATTATCAACGAAAATTTAAAATAAATGACATTGTCCTCACCTTGTACCCAGTTCTACCCAACTGAAACTCGAGTCGGATGTCTCAGGTCTGATGCTGGCCAGGTAGAACCGCCACACGTCTGACGGTATACCCGTATCCTGACAAACATTATAACATGGAGTCTATACGTCTACATATCTACAGAAATATGTCTACATATCTAAGTCTACATATCTAAACAACCTGGGAGTCTTTAAGTCAAGAGTGAATAGGTTACTTCTAGGCAAGCGTGCTCCATCTTCGACCACATCATCGCTTACCATCAGGTGAGATGGTGGTCAAGCGCGTGCCTATTAATAATAATAACAAAAACAAAAAAAAAAAAAAAAAGTTACCGTTTACTAATTGACCCGCGCAACTTCGTCTGCTCCGCTCCTATTGCTCTTAGCGTGATGAGCCCACTACAGTATATATATTCCTCGGTAAATGGGCTATCTAACACTGAAAGAATTGTTCAAATCGGACCAGTAGTTCCTGAGATAAGCGCGTTCAAGCAAACAAACAAACTCTTCAGCTTTATATATAAAAAAGTATAGAGATTTTAAAAATATATAAAACCCGTGAAAATGGTTAATAATATAATCAAAGCCAAATGGAGTACTCGGTCGCTATGGTAGATCTAGCTTTATATTCATATCCTGTTTTTAACCGTTCCCGCAGGAATTTCGAGAAATCCCTACGTGAATAAGTAAAAACGTTTACGGAAATGTATCTCACGCTTTCAAAAACTTTACGGGAACCAAATCTCAGAACCAAAACACAGTGGTTTTACGTCTAACCTTGATGTGTGTCTTGGAAAAAACTAATTTACAATATTTTAACATTATTTTTAACCCCCGACGCGAAAACGAGGGGATGTTTGTTTGTCTGTGTGTGTGTCTGTCTGTAGCATCGTAGCACCCGAACGGATAAACCAATTTTGATTTTTTTTTTCTTTGATAGGTGTATTAGTCGGGAGTGTTCTTAGCTATGCTTTTTGTGACTTACCTGTGCGTCACTTCCGAATACACCAACTCCTCGTGATTTTGAGAACTTGCCGTCTTCATAGTTCAGGTATTCTGCAAAAGAAAAAGTAAGAGAAAGTGGTGTGAGAGCCCTGAGGTAGAAGAATAGGGTATACACAAGACATTTTTTTTTTAATGTATGTAATTTTTTTCCGTTACTGACTGAGACGTTACGTTAGAGACTGAGTAGTTTCGGCTGTGCGTTGTCTGTCAGTCATGAGTGACTGACAGACAACGCACAACCGAGTCGTAGAAAGCTGTAATTGGGCATGGTTCCTTGTTCCTTGATTGTAGAGGAAGCACCAAGAGAGAATTCCCCGAAATTCTAACGGGAACGGGAAAAAACGAGGAATGCACGAAGCCGCGTACAAAAGCTAGTGCTGAATAAAATAGTTACAGTAAACAAAATATTAAAGATTTTTGAGAATAACTTCATCTACGACGAAATTGTAACTTAAAAGTTAATCATTAGAAAGAAAACTCCGGTCAGAAAAACCAAAAGAGTCTCGAGTCTAATTATGATTAAATATAAAACTGCATCATTGGATTTTTGAGTCCGTCAATTTGAAATTTTAATGATTCATCTGCCTAGCCTTTTCCCAACTATATTGGGGTCGGCTTCCAGTCAAACCGGATTCAGCTGAATACCGGTATTATACGTGGAGCGGCTGCCTACCAGACCTCCACAACCCATTAACTGGGTAACACGGTACTTCTTGGCAAGACTGGAGTCAGATTTATGGCTTCTGACAACCCGTGACAACTGCCAAAGATCTACAAAAGACAGCCGAGACCAACGGCTTAACGTGCTTTCCGAGGCACGGAGGAAACTCGGTATATTAAGATGGTCACCCATCCACAGACCAACCTTGGCAAGCGTAGCTTAACCTTAAAGATCAACCCGTGCGGCTGTTATTATTTAGCCACGAGCTCCTCTTGAAATTTTTGAATGATTAATTGTCTAAAACTACCTTTTCAAGGGGTTGGAGGAGGCGTTGAATTTCGTAGAGGAAATACTACATCACGCAGTGGAATGACACATTGTCAGCCATGAACTGGTACAGTGCCGCCTGTACACAACAAAGGAAGCTCTGTCTATGGAAGGTACTTGTGGCGAACAGATGGCTGACTAGAACATGTCCCTTGTTGTCTTTAGCCATGAACTGGTACAGTGCCGCCTGTACACAACAAATGAAGCTCTGTCTATGGAAGGTACTTGTGGCGAACAAATGGCTGACTAGAACATGTCCCTCGTTGTCTTTAGCCATGAACTGGTACAGTGCCGCCTGTACACAACAAATGAAGCTCTATCTATGGAAGGTACTTGTGGCGAACAGATGGCTGACTAGAACATGTCCCTCGTTGTCTTTAGCCATGAACTGGTACAGTGCCGCCTGTACACAACAAATGAAGCTCTATCTATGGAAGGTACTTGTGGCGAACAGATGGCTGACTAGAACATGTCCCTCGTTGTCTTTAGCCATGAACTGGTACAGTGCCGCCTGTACACAACAAATGAAGCTCTATCTATGGTAGGTACCTGTGGCGAACAGATGGCTGACTAGAACATGTCCCTCGTTGTCTTTAGCCATGAACTGGTACAGTGTCGCCTGTACACAACAAATGAAGCTCTATCTATGGAAGGTACCTGTGGCGAACAGATGGCTGACTAGAACATGTCCCTCGTTGTCTTTAGCCATGAACTGGTACAGTGCCGCCTGTACACAACAAATGAAGCTCTAACTATGGAAGGTACCTGTGGCGAACAGATGGCTGACTAGAACATGTCCCTCGTTGTCTTTAGCCATAAACTGGTACAGTGCCGCCTGTACACAACAAATGAAGCTCTATCTATGGAAGATACCTGTGGCGAACAAATGGCTGACTAGAACATGTCCCTCGTTGTCTTTAGCCATGAACTGGTACAGTGCCGCCTGTACACAACAAATGAAGCTCTATCTATGGAAGGTACCTGTGGCGAACAGATGGCTGACTAGAACATGTCCCTCGTTGACGCCCATCAGCGTTGCCGGGAACATGACGCAGTGGAACGGAACGTTGTCTTTAGCCATGAACTGGTACAGTTTTACCTGGGAACAACAAATTTTACAGGTCAGTATGTAGGTTTACAGCTTGAAATTTTATTTTTTGTTGTTTTAGCGGCAATACAAATACTCTGTGAAAAGGATGGACAGACGGACGGACAAACAGCAGAGGCTTAGTAATAGTGTTCCGTCGGTTAACCTTCGGATACGGAACTCTAAACAAGAAGTAAGTGGTGTACTCACGTCATGTTCCTTATCAGGTTTCCACCATTTCTCGAACTCCTTGGTGGCGTTCTGCGTGATGCTCATGTAGCCGATGGGCGCATCGAACCACACGTAGAACACCTGCGAAGGGAAAATACCGATGATTCCTGAGTCCAAAAAAAATATATATATACGGGGTTAGTCCGTCAGTTAGATTATCGAAAAATATTGGATATGTATTTTTTGCTTTCTCAAATCAATAAAAAATACATGTCGGGTATTTTTTTGGGAATCTATCTGACGAACTAATTACATTATTTTAAGTCATCTAATATTGTACAGTTTAGTTCCACTGTAATCAATATATACAGGGTGTCCCAAGACTTTGCCACATGGAGGGAAAGTACTTTAAATACTGTAGATAGAAAAATATATTGAATAAAGACTTCATTTTTTTTTTAAAGAATACGAACAGAGTATTCAAAGAATAGGGAATATAAATGCGATTTTGTTCCTTGTAAAATGAAATACTTATCAGCTCTAGTAAATAATTATGAAATAATTTTTCATATACCATCATCAGCGATGAAGTTTTTTTGTTTTGTTCATTTTTATTTTTATCAACATATTTAAATTTTTGCCCTAAAGTCTTTGTTTTCTGTATAGTATACTGAAACTCCGGATATACATGTTTTTGTCTTTTGTCAACCTAGAGAGCCCTGACACTCATACCACAAGTTCAATCTTAGCTTGGGTGTCAGAGGTGTATAATAATGTGTAAATTTACAATTTGGGATAAAATTTATGTTTTGTTAACAACATAGTGATTACTAATTGTAATTTGGGAAATAAAATTATTATTATTATTTCGTTTATTCATTTTTATTTACATACAAAGTATATTTTTAAATATATCTCTAAAAAACCATAAAAAAATACATTTAAAAATATAAAAAGTAGTAGTCCGCCGGTGTCGGGAGCAGGGTCCAAGCTACCGGTGGTTAGGGCTCCAGAGAAAGGAACCTCCTCACAATACGAGCCGTATCGAGGAGTACTGCCTTCTGTATCAGGCCCTTTACCCAACCGCGTAACGCCAGCTTCGACAGATGTTCGTCGAAGCTTTTGGCCATCAGGCCATTGGCCGTAATGACTATCGGCACAATGATAGCTGAGTCCACATTCCACATGTCGACAACCTCGTGCACTAAGTCGAGATACTTGATTTGTTTCTCTTTCTCGGCCTTCACGAGGTTCTCGTCATGCGGGATGGTAACATCAATTATCATTATGCGGCGCGCTAATCGGTCTATCACCACTATATCAGGCTTATTGGCAACAATAGTCCTATCAGTGATGATAGACCGATCCCAGTACAACGTGACATGGTCATTTTCGAGAACTGGGTCGGGCACATACTTGTGATACGGTACCTCAGAATCCACAAGTTTGTATTTCAAAGCAAGTTGCTGATGGATAATCCTGGCCACTTGGTTGTGCCTGTGCAAGTACTCGCCGTTAGCCAGACGAGAACAACCAGAGATAATATGTCTGATGGACTCACCCGGACGGTGGCATGCCCGACACACGTCCACCGTCCCATCCTTCATAATATGCCTCCGGTAGTTATTCGTCAAGATAACTTCATCCATAATCGCACAGACAAAACCTTCAGTTTCCCCGAAGAGATCACTGAAACGTAGCCAGGCCACGGACGCTGAAAAATCTACATCAGACCCATGAAGAGCCCGATAGAAGCGCCCGTGAAGCTCCTTGCCTTTCCATACCTCCTTGCGGTCATCCGTGGTAAGTATCACAGGTTTGCGCCAGTTCTCCTTAGCCATGGACAACGGGGTGAGACCCTTGTCCACTGCGACCACATCTCGGTGCATACCCACATCAGCTGTGAGGAAATATTCTCTGAGACTGCACATATCGTGGTTGCTAAAATTATTATTATTATTAGTTATAAAACTTCAAAGATTACAATTAGAAAGAGAAGTCCGATGTAAACTTTGACGTCATCGTCCATGACGCCTATACAGTTGCCATAGAAAACAGCGTTTTCGCGAGAGAGACAGATATATTTGTTTAAAATAATTATATCTCCTTCGGTTTTAGAGTAATTTCGAATTTTCACTGTTCGTATTATATTTTTGTATATTTTTAGATAAATTGTATAAATGATAAATATCTTTTTCCTGCATATTCCCTATTCTAAATAATCGACTGTCTGGACCAGGAATCGAACCCGCTAAATGTGAAATTGTATTTTTACTGTACCGATCAAAAGGCAGGTGGTGTAAAAAATATCTTACATACCTTGCTAGTATATCCCTCTACGTCAAAGTCAAAGTCAAAACGTTTATTCCAATTAGGCCATTAAACGGCACTTTTGAACGTCATTCACATTTCAAATTATAAGTTCTGAAGTGACTCTACTGTCCATTCGGAAAGGTAGATTCTTATGGTGAAGAATGGACAAGAAACTCCATAGTTACTCTTTTCAAATAATTTTTTTACAATATTTGGTAACTATAAAAAAAATTTAGTAATATGTGAGGACCATGCACCTAGGGTATGCAGAGGTAGACTTATCAATTTTCTAAATAAGTAGGTACATGATACTCACACAATAACAAATATTGGAATCACTAATTAACAGTGTGTGAGTTAACAGAAAAATACAAACACAAAAAAACCACGCCCTGGTGCGGATTGACATACCTTGCTAGTATACCCCTCTATGGGCACGGGCACGCCCCACTTCAGGTCCCTAGTGACTGCTCTGGCCCTCAGGGGCTCTCTCATCCACGCCCTGGTGCGGATTGACATACCTTGCTAGTATACCCCTCTATGGGCACGGGCACGCCCCACTTCAGGTCCCTAGTGACTGCTCTGGCCCTCAGGGGCTCTCTCATCCACGCCCTGGTGCGGATTGACATACCTTGCTAGTATACCCCTCTATGGGCACGGGCACGCCCCACTTCAGGTCCCTAGTGACTGCTCTGGCCCTCAGGGGCTCTCTCATCCACGCCCTGGTGCGGATTGACATACCTTGCTAGTATACCCCTCTATGGGCACGGGCACGCCCCACTTCAGGTCCCTAGTGACTGCTCTGGCCCTCAGGGGCTCTCTCATCCACGCCCTGGTGCGGATTGACATACCTTGCTAGTATACCCCTCTATGGGCACGGGCACGCCCCACTTCGGGTCCCTAGTGACTGCTCTGGCCCTCAGGGGCTCTCTCATCCACGCCCTGGTGCGGATTGACATACCTTGCTAGTATACCCCTCTATGGGCACGGGCACGCCCCACTTCGGGTCCCTAGTGACTGCTCTGGCCCTCAGGGGCTCTCTCATCCACGCCCTGGTGCGGATTGACATACCTTGCTAGTATACCCCTCTATGGGCACGGGCACGCCCCACTTCAGGTCCCTAGTGACTGCTCTGGCCCTCAGGGGCTCTCTCATCCACGCCCTGGTGCGGATTGACATACCTTGCTAGTATACCCCTCTATGGGCACGGGCACGCCCCACTTCGGGTCCCTAGTGACTGCTCTGGCCCTCAGGGGCTCTCTCATCCACGCCCTGGTGCGGATTGACATACCTTGCTAGTATACCCCTCTATGGGCACGGGCACGCCCCACTTCGGGTCCCTAGTGACTGCTCTGGCCCTCAGGGGCTCTCTCATCCACGCCCTGGTGCGGATTGACATACCTTGCTAGTATACCCCTCTATGGGCACGGGCACGCCCCACTTCAGGTCCCTAGTGACTGCTCTGGCCCTCAGGGGCTCTCTCATCCACGCCCTGGTGCGGATTGACATACCTTGCTAGTATACCCCTCTATGGGCACGGGCACGCCCCACTTCAGGTCCCTAGTGACTGCTCTGGCCCTCAGGGGCTCTCTCATCCACGCCCTGGTGACGGCTCGAGCGGGAGGCGACCACTGCTTCTCTGCAGAGGTTATCCACGTGCGGATTGACGGTTCTAGCTGCGAAAGAAATAGAAACAAGTTAATTTTGTGGACAACTGTCTAAATAGGTGAACCAGACTGGGCTCCGGAGTTGCGGAATTGTTCAGAAGAGCCACCGCGGCCCTGGAACGCCACGAAGGAACATGGGTTATTCACGTGCAGATTGACGGTTCTAGCTGTGAAGGCAAGGTCATTTCAGCCAATATCCGTCCACTACTCAATAGTCGAGTAGCAGTCAGAAAGAACGGACAGTAGCTCGGTTGTGGGTAACATAGTGTTTATAGGTGTTGGCCGGCTTATAAATGGCTGTGTAAATCTATATACTAAGATAAGTTGAAGAGTTTGTTTGTTTGTTTGTTTGCTTGAACGCTAGCGCGTTCTCACACTTCAAATCTCAGAAACTACTGGTCCGATTTGAAAAATTCTTTCAGTGTTAGATAGCCCATTTATCGAGGAAGGCTATAGGCTATATATCATCACGTTAAGACAAATAGGAGCGGAGCAGTAATGAAAATTGTGACATAAACGAAGTTGCGTGGGTCAACTATATCCATCCTAATATATAAAATCTCTGCCTGCGTCTGTGTTTCCGGATGCTTACAACAGTAACTGTAATCTCTTCAAAGTTAGAGTGAACAGGCTCCTTCTGGGTAGGCTCGCTCCATCGTAGACTTTGTCTCTGTCATCTCTGAGCCAGCCAAGAGTCAAGAGAAAACCCATCACAAATAAAAAAAATAAAATCTTCCGTCTATTGTCTCCACTTTGCAGTAACCAGGTCAGTTAGATTTGGGTAGTTGTGCACATGGTTAGTGAATGAAGACTTATTTCGCTTTTTTCGATCCCAAGACATCCTCGCAGGGCTAACCAACAACCAGCAACCGATAACCTACAGTTGGACCTACGCTTTCACCTACCTATACTAGCATCGACTTTCGGCTTCACCCGCATAGGCCTCGATCCCATGGTTGTGTCGGATTGGAAGTATCTTTTTGACCTAACTCAGGATACGATTTACCAAAGTCCCAAAATTAAAATCAAAATTTCAAATTTCTTTCAAATATGTTCAGCCGTCTAAGCGTGAAAGCGGAACTATACTATAGTACAAGCAAATAAATAAACAGACAAACTTTCGTTAGTAGTGCTGAATATGACGTAATTAATTAGGGTATATGAACTAAGCATTGCTTATATTTATTATAACTCACGCACCACACAACCACACTTTTCACACTCACACTCATACTTACTCACACACTCACACTTACTCACACACTCACACTCATACTCACTCGTGACACACATCACACTTACACGCTCGATCTGGGCCTTTTCTTCAGAGCCGTTTGTATTTTTAAATTGCCCTTTATTTTTTAGTCTTGCATGTTTACATTGTCTACATTTCAATTGCATCTAAATGTAAAGTGGAAGTGCGGAGTCTCCTAATACAAGCAATCCCTTGCTTAAAAGGTGATCTCCAATAATATGTATCGAAATGCCTATTGTAATTGAAATAAACATTTTATTATTATTATTTATTATTCATAAATACTTATAATTAACATTTTTAAATATTTCTATAAAAAAAAAACATTAAAAAATATAAAAAATAGTAGCCCACCGATATCGGGAATAGGGTCTAAGCTACCGGTGGTCAGGGCTCCAGAGAGAGGAACCTCCTGACAATGCGAGCCGTGTCCAGAAGTACCGCTTTCTGAATCAAGCCCTTGATCCAGCTGCCCAACAAGAGCCTCCTAAGGTGTTGGTCGAGGCTCGTGGCTATTAAGCCATTGGCCGACACGACTATCGGTACAATGATTGCGGAGTCAAATTCAAATTCAAATTCAAAGCATTTTATTTCAAATAAACCATTCACAGGCACTTTTGAAACGTCAAGGTCGGTCAGTCAAAAACATGGAAGCTATTTGCACGTTCCAAAGCGTAGATCTCTATGGAGAAGAACGTGCAAGAAACTCCACGGACACTCTTTTAAATCATGTTCTGTTTTACAACATTCCAAGTTACATATACTTGTTGCTTCTGCATGTGAGGACAATGCAAAGGAAAAAAAAAAAAGGGCTTATTATAAGAATTTTAAATTTAAAGATTAAAATAAGCCAATGGCAGTTAAGAGATGACCAGTCTCAACCGACGGCGCCTGTTCACGAACATGACGCGTGAATCGGCACCTTTCAGCTCAACCATTTCGAAGGGAACCGAATGATCAAACCCACGCGCCGCCATCAGCGAGACATTTGAGTGAGCATGACATGCTCTCAACCACCATGCTCGTTCATGTCCAACAAGTAAAACTATAACTACTCACATAAAATGTAAATGGTTTCATGGTACTCACATTTACAAAATTTGAAAAATATGCTTCTACTTTACACAAAACTATGGTTGTCAATGACCAAATAATGAAAAATAAATTAATAAAGAGAACGATTAAGTTCTTACATCAAAAATAATAAATAAGTATTTAATATAATAATATAATTTGTATGTATATAAGAATAAATAAACGAAATAATGTAAGAACCTCTAAAAGGAGCGAGCATCTCTTCCAAATATAAAAACATAAAAACCTAAAAAGTGGACCTAATCAGCTGTGACTGTGGACCAGCATTTAGCCAAGCGTTTTTATCGAGGATATAATCTTCCAGTTTATAATACGCTTGTCTACATAGTGTGCGTTTTATGCATGCTTTAAATTTTCTCTCATTCAGTTCGAGAATATCAACTGGTATTTTATTATAAAATTTAATACAGTACCCCATAAAAGAAGTGTGTACTTTGGCCAATCTGAATCGGGGTTGATCTAATTTGTTCCTATTTCTAGTATTAAAATTATGCCTGTCACTAATCTTGCTAAAGAGATGAAGATTTTTCCGAACATACATAATATTTTCGTAAATGTATTGACAAGGTACCGTCATGATGTTGATATCCTTAAACAGTTCTCTTAGGGAATCACGCCGACGGAGATTGTAAATGGCTCTGATGGCTCTTTTCTGCAGGATAAATATAGACTCGATGTCTGCAGCACGTCCCCATAATAAGATACCGTAAGACATGATACTATGAAAGTAACTAAAATAGACCAGCCTCGCGGTATCTATATCGGTAAATTGACGGATTTTTCTGACAGCGTATGCTGCTGAACTTAGCCGTCCCGCAAGAGATGTTAAATGAGGACCCCATTGTAGCCTTGAGTCAAGCGTAATCCCCAGGAAAACCGTGTTTTCGACGAATTCAAGTTTCACCACCACTTCCCACATGTCGACAACCTCGCGAGCCGAGTGAATATACTTGATTTGTTTGTCTTTTTCGGCTTTCACGAGGTTCTCGTCATGCGGGACGGTTATGTCTACAATCATTGCACGCAATTCGGTCCACCACCACTATATCTGGCTTATTGGTAACAATAGTCCTGTCAGTGATGATGGACCGATCCCAGTACAATGTGATATTGCCATTATCGAGAACTGGGTCGGGCGCATACCTGTAGTACAGCACCTCCGACTCCACAAGAGAGTATTTCAGAGCAAGTTGCTGATGGATAATCCTGGCTACAAGGTTGTGCCTATGCAAGTATTCTCCGTTAGCTAGACGAGAACAACCAGAGATAATGTGCGAATTGATTCTCCCGGACGGTGACATGCCCGACATATGTCGACCGTGCCGTCTTTCACAACAAATCTCCGGTAGTTATTCGTCATGATAACTTCGTCCATAATTGCACAAACAAAACCTTCGGTTTCTCTAAAGAGGTCACCGAAACGCAGCCAGGCTACGGACGCTAGTTGGTCTACGTCGGGCCCATGTAGGGCCCGGAAAAAGCGTCCGTGAAGCTCCTTACTCTGCCATACCGCCCTGCGATCGTTGGTGTCAAGCACCGCAGGTTTGCGCCAGTTCTCATTAGCCAAGGAGAGCGGGGTGAGTCCCTTGTCCACCGCCACTACATCTCGATGCATACCCACGTCGACAGCTAGACCGTATTCCTTATTATTATTCCGTTACGGATTGAGTGACTGACAGACAACGCACAGTCGAGACTACTGGTCGTAAAAAGCTGAAATTTGGCATGAAGGTTCCTTGGGGAGTGTAGGGGAACACTAAGAGGATTTCCCGAAATTCTTTTAGGAACGGGAAAAACTCGATAGGCGCGTACGAAGTCTCGGGCAAAAGTTAGTATGTAATAAGCCAGCTTGGGCCGCTGTATAATCAGGTTAAGAGCCAACTATAAGCAAATACCTAAGTGGAATGTATGGGCCATTATGTTAGTTAATAGGTAAAGTCAGTGAATATGTTATGGCCAAGATGGGCCAGCTAGCACAGGTAATTGTGCAAAACGTAAATGGCCAGCATGGGCCATTGTGAAGGGTGAAGAACCAGCGTGGGCTAACGTAGACCATTGTGCTTATGGGTAAACAACCAGCATGGGCAACTGTGTTGATGGGTGAAGGACCAACATAGCACAGCATGAACCATGGTGGGCTAGCATAGACCAAATTTGGCAAACATGGTCTAGCATGGGCCAATATGGACCAGCATAGGCCAATGCGGGCCAATATGGGGCCCAAATGAGCCAACATGAACTAGCATTAGCCAATGAGAGCTAACATGGACCAACGTGGGCCAAAATGGGCCAGCATAGGCCAACATGGATCAGGATGGACAAATATATATTTTATATCTTACCTGTCCGAGTTCAATGAACAGCTGCTCGCTAGGCCTGATGGTTGGTGTGTGTCCGCACACTTTACACTTGGGCTGTATCAGTTCTGTGGCGGTGATCAGTTTGCCACACTTGTCACACTGGTCACCGCGAGCGTTCTCGTACCCACAGCCGGGGTACGGACATGTGCCTTCTACGAATCTGTTGGAATAGACAACAAGGTAATAAAAAAAACTTTTTACAATAAAATACAACCAACTTTTTGTATACATTGGCTAAAAAATAATTACATTTGTTGGAGGTGTCGGAAATAAATAAACTATTTGGAGATGATTACTTTTGGTCGCGATAACCGACATCCACGCGAGCGAAGCCGCGGGCATCAGCTAGTTTAATTATAAATATATGTAAAGCTCACCTGTGAGGAGCTCGTGGCTAAATAATAACAGCCGCACGGGGCGATCTACAAGGTTAAGCTACGCTTGCCAAGGTTGCTTGTGGATGGGTGACCATGTTAACATAACGAGTTTCCTCCGTGCCTCGGAAAGCACGTTAAGGGTCAATTCATACCAAAATGGCAGCGAAGCGGCGAGCAGTTTCCGTGTCATATAATTTTAAACTTTATCTTCATTACTATAACACATATTATCGCGGGAGTCATCGGAATGCTCGCGGCGCCGCGGGCGGCCGCACGACCTCTTCAAGTTTCTCAAGCGATACTATGTGTTACTGTGATGAGTATTAAGTTTAAAATTATATGACACTGAAACTGTTCGCCGCTTCGCTGCCATTTCGGTATGAATTGACCCTAAGCCGTTGGTCCCGGCTGTCATTTGTAGATCTTTGGCAGTCGTTACGGATAGTCAGAAGCCAGTAAATCTGACTCCAGTCTTGCCAAGAAATACCGTGTTACCTATTTTATGGGTTGCGGAGGTCTGGTAGGCAGCCGCTCCACGTAAAACACTGGTATCCAGCTGAATCCGGTTTGACTGGAAGCCGACTCCAATATAGTTGGGAAAAGGCTAGGCAGATGATGAAGCTCACCTGTCAGCTAGGAACCGGTCACAGTTGGTACAGAGCAGCTGGTCGACAGACTGCGAGCTCACGAACCCGTTGTCGCGCAGCTTCAAGAACATCCTCTGCGCTATTCTGTGGACAACGTGTTCTTATATTAATGAGATGATTAATTAAGAAGGAAGGAAAGGCCCAGAGGCGGCGCAAGGCGTGGGCGACGTGGGCCACCACCTACGGCCTCGCGGTCCTAACGGCCTCACAGCTATGGCTTATTTTCAACTAATAAAAATTGTAACTAAGACTATCAAAAATATCCAACTTTTCCGCGTTAATTACCAATTTTTTTTTGAGCTCGCTTTGCTTGCTCTTGCTACTTGAATTCATAAATTAGCGGCGGCGGGATAGGCACTATGATTTACTCGTACAAGCTCACTACTATCGCTCTTGCATGATAGTTTCTTTTGGTTTAGTTCTTTCTCGAATTTTCCCACTTTCTTATCTTGTTCCATTTTTAACCGACTTCTTCAAAAAGGAGGAGGTTCTATGTTCGGCTGTATGTATCTTTTTTTTTTATGTATGTTCATCGATTTCTCCGCCAATTCCGGACCGATTTTGAAAATTCTTTTTTTATTCGAAAGCCTATACTCCTGAGGTGGTCCCATTGTCACCAAGTTTGAATCTGATGATGGGATCCCATGAAAATCGAGGGAGACCCTCAAATTTTATAAGCACAACCACTGTTTTTCATAAACTTTTTAACGCAATTCAGATATTTGTGCTTGGTAATCATCATCTCATGTTGCTGAGCTGATGATGGAAGGTATAAGTCAGGATCTGATGATGGGATCCCATGAAAAATGTTTGTTCAGCGATATTTTCGCCAATTGTTAACCAATTTGGATTATTCTTTTTTTGTTTGGAAGAGTATTTTTACGCAAAAAGTCAGAATAAAAAAAAAGAAGTTCGCCGCATCTCACCCTCGATCGTCGAACCCAACCTCTGAAAACCGAAAAAAAATCACTCTTTTCTTAGGTAGTACCTAAAGGGCCTCGCAAAATGTTAATCTTGCTCTTAACAAATTTTACTCTTGCCCAGCCACTGCTTCCTGATCCGCCCATCGTCAACGCGAGCAGGGCCGGAAAGCTTGTTGTTTCATCCAGCGCAATGTTTGACCATTAATAAGCAAGTTAGAACGCGATAACATTGAACGAACAAAAAATAGTGTTTGAGAATTTCATAAACATGTTCCAGGTCATGTTCCGTGTCTGTAGCGCGGGCCTGCGGACGGCTCACAGTGGGTGGCTCGCCGTCTGATCAGAACTAGGCCCGGGTCGGAGAGATGATCGGTAAGAGATGTCAGCGTGGAGGACGGGGCCCGCTAGGGCAGGTGCCTGCTGGGGCGCAGGAATCTGTTCGAAAGGGGTACCGTAGCCTTGGAACGCAAAGGGCACCAGGAGGAACACGGATGGGTTTTAGTCAGTAAGAGTCTGACACTCCCTCTTGCTTTACCCAGAGCGGGAGGAGTCATTTGATGATTTCCCATCCATAAAAAAAGGTAATACGTGTCTTTGAATTAGCCTTACAAGTTTGTGAAATAAACATTTGTCATTTACGACCTCCATTACATGTGCAAGGTTTCTACAAGATACTGCCAAAAAAACCCTAATATTTCTGACATTTTCGACAGATTGCAACTGACATTCGAATGCGGAAGTTGCTTAAAAATTAATAGAATTAGCCTGTATTTTTACCCGACTACGGCAAAGCCAATAGGAAGGGTTATGATTTTAGCAGTTCATATATGTATGTTAGTATATTCCACTCTAGCGCCTAAACCACTGAACTGATTTTTATGATTGAAGTATAATCTTATCTATCTATACTAATATATAAAGCTGAAGAGTTTGTTTGTTTACTTGAACGCGCTAATCTCAGGAACTACTGATCCGATTTGAAAAATTCTTTCAGTGTTAGATAGCCCATTTATCGAGGAAGGCTATAGGCTATATATCATCACGCTAAGACTAATAGGAGCGGAGCAGTAATGAAAATTGTGACGCAAACGAAGTTGCGCGGGTCAACTAGTAGGCTATATAAATTATTCCTAATTTTTACATCGAGCGAGTGTCTATCTGACCTGTCTAGTTATTGCGATGTTCTATTTTGACACACTTCCATAAGCCTCCGTGGCGCAATGGCTAGCGCGTTCGGCTGTTAACCGAAAGGTTGGTGGTTCGAGCCCACCCGGGGGCGACTACTTTTTGCATTTAATTGTACAGCTCGGTACAAACATTATGACAGCTGTGAAGTACACATTTCACTGCGCAGTTGACCAGTCCAGCGTCAGAAGTCAACTTTATTCCAGGCATAATACAGAGATATCTGACATTGATAAAATCAACCCTTAAACTAACGTGCCATATATGGCACATCGTCTTTTATAAGAAGTTTAGCTTAGCAGTGACATATCTGTCACTCATACCAAGACCGAGTACCATATATGTTACTTTGACGTACTATATTAATGCCCGGGTTTGCTCGGGTATTTATTACTTACTCAGTCTGTTGCGGTGTGCTGGTTCGTCCGAAGTAGTCGAATCCGATGTTGAACCACCGATACACATTGTTGTGAATGTCGAAGTATTTGTCACAGATCTCGCGGGGAGTTATACCTTCTTCTAATGCCTGGAAAATAATAAACAAAAAAAACTTATGTCAGTGTTGAAAAAAAAAAGAAAAAAAACCAAAAACACCGGCTTCCGAAATAAAGGTTATTTTATTCTTTGTGGTGTATTGTTTGGAAGTCGGTTATATATTTTTTGTAAAAAGTTGTTATTTATTTTTCACTTTTAATTGGTGATACTTGGACGTCTTCGTCTACGCAGTAATTGAAATAAGCAAAAATTCTCATAAAATAAAAACTACTGAACCAAACTGAATCCATTTTTTACGCAAGTATACCGCATCGAACTAAAAAATAATCACAGAAATTGGATCAGAAACCTCGGAGTAATCGCAGAGCATAAAAAAACACACCGAATTGAGAACCTCCTCCTTTTTTGGAAGTCGGTTAATGAATGTATTAGAACATTTAGGCTCCGTTTCCATGCGTAGCGAAGGATGTGTTTGTTAAAAGCGGGAAGTCTCGACAAACTTACCGATCGCTTAGCGACCGAATTCGGTAAAGTCACCCGTACACAATCAATCTCGAAAGCATACTGCTGTCAAAATCAATGCTATGATCCGTGGATAACGTTCGAAATTTACTGTGTACGGGCGGCCTTAGGACTTAACGACCAAATTAGTCGCTACGCGATCGCTATCTACGTCGAGACTGCAGGCTCAGGTAAATGAATCCTTCGCTACGCACACCTTTGGTGAAAACACACCCTAATAGTGGTGTCTTAATGTTGTGTCAATAAACGCACTTTTCTTTCTTTGTATTATTTCCAGGCTTTAGAATATTCGTAATACTGAAATACTAATAGTGGATGTATCAATAAAACGTACGGGACAATTAGGCATTTTTTCTAAATGTATCTTATGTCTGTGGGCCTCTACAAGAAAAAACAAATCTACATCGCAACAAAAAGAACCGCAACGCCATCTATCTAATCAGCAGCGAACTACGTCGAAATCCTGCATCGCGCAAGCAAAGTTTACCGTGCGATTTGAACATATCCATCAGCCCGAATATCAACCATCGGGCAGTTGCCCGTCAGACACAACAACCGTCTGGTTAGAGGATCCTCACTTTCCAATGGAGGTTTGCGGGACTTTACTCTCTGTTCCACCTACATCCAAATGTCCACTATTGTTAGGGACATTTCGCTATTTTACGTAATTGGCCCTTGTTAATTGCCTAATTTATACTGATTAAATGATACGGTGCCGACAAAGATAAGCGTCGACCACTACCGATTCCGATCACAAAGGCGTACAAAATGGTCGAGCTGTCAAAACCAATTTTTATTGAATTGTTCGTAACATGAGTCTTCAAGTGATGTTTAATTTTGGTATTTGAAATTGGGAGCTCACAAATACATTTTTTAAATAAATGAAATATCTGATTTATTAAATAAATTAAAAACTCACTCACCTTAGTTTCTGTGGCGGTACCATATTCGTCTGTGCCGGATATGTACAATGTATTGTAGTCACATAATCGACAGTACCTGGAAAATTAAACGATAAAATTGAAACAAATAAATCATCATGAATAATTCTAAATATTGTCATTTTACTCCTATTTTGAGAACCTGGGAGTCTTTAAGTCAAGAGTGAATAGGTTACTTCTAAGCAAGCGTGCTCCATCTTCGACCACATCATCGCTTACCATCAGGTGAAATGGTGTTCAACGCGCTTGACCACCATTTCACCTGATGGATGGCCTATCAATATTAAAAAAAAAAAAAACAAAATTCGCTAAATAACACTAACAACCGCACAGGTCGATCTTAAAGGTAAGGTAATGCTTGCCGAGGTCGGTCTGTGGATGGGTAACTATGTGGTGGCTAAGCTGTTGGTCCCGGCTGTCATTCGAACATCTTTGACAGTCGTTAAGGATGATCAGAGGACAGAAAATCCGTCGCCAGTTGCCAAGAAGTAGATCTTCTCTCAGCCTTATTTGAATAAACGGCTTTTGATTTATTTACTGAACAGCTGATTTTTTTTTCGCGATTTATTGTTTGGTCCCATTGTAAAAGTTGTGTACAATGACCTTCACTTTCTTGCTGTTGATTTTTTATCATATTATACTATAGGGACCGTGCACGGCGTTGACTTTGCCATCTAGTGTCGCATATTCGAAGTTTTAAGGGTCAGAATACTTGACATTGACGCCTCTGTGCTGCCACCTGTAGTTCCTGCACGCTCAGTATAGGGAAAACGCGCGAATAAGACTTGCTATCTAGCGTAGCTATATATTTTATTTATTTATTTAGGCAAAGTAACTAAACACACACAAAGACATTCACAGCACATATAATATCAAATACAATAATAGCATTGCATGAATCTAAATTAAAAGTAAACACAACATTTTATTTAAATTTTACCTTACAATAAAAAGATCGACAATAATGGTTCATGATAAAAAAAATATTTCGATTTTTATACTTGAAATATACTTGACAGTGACATTTCTGTGCTGCCATCTATAGTTTCTGCACGTTACCAATAGTAAAAGGTAGTTGTGCATAGTTAATTTTACCCCATGGCTTACCTAGCGAATATATCAGCGGAGAGCACGCAGCCGATGATGTTGCCCAGATGTGGCACATTGTTGACGTAAGGAAGCGCCGATGTGATGAGAACGTTCTTACGGTCTTTTACTGGTAAACTGAAAATAGAATACAATTTCACTGTTAGATTTTTTTTCCTGCCACTATGGTTGGTGTAAATGTTTCTCTTCTATCCTAATATATAAAGCTGAAGAGTTTGTTTGCTTGGACGCGCTAATCTCAGGAACTTATGGTCCGATTTGAAAAAATATTTCAGTGTTAGATAGCCCCTTTATCGAGGACGGCATTTATATAGGCTATATATCATCACGCTAAGACCAATAGGAGCGGAACAGACGAAGTTGCGCGGGTCAACTAGTTTTTAATAATTTAATTTTAGTTGGAAGAAAACCCGAAACTGTATTTAAGATCCTATGAAAAATACTAGACTTGATTAATGTAGCCAAAAACACAAAGACATTTAAAAAAAAGAAGTTAGGCATGTGTTTTTTTAAACTGGTTGGCCATATATGGCACATCCAATATCGATAGCCTTTACAACAGGTGCTAAAAGCTTATCTCCTTTGCTGGAATTTCTACAGACCTTCCACCTACATAACAAAGATCAGCGGGTCTAAAAAGGCCACTTTGGCAGAATCAGCCAGCACATCAAAATACCCGTAACTGTCAAATTTTCCCAATCAACCTTGAACCTAATGCTTTAGTGATAAAGGTGAAAATGAAATTTTACAGATTATTGTATGATTAATATTATTATTCTAATATGATTGTACTAAAGTGGCCTTTTTAGACCCGCTGGAAAGCTATATGAACCGTTAAAACAAAAAAAAAAACAGTAATACTCACACTATTTTCCCGGGTATGAGCGGTTTCTGTAATTTACTGAGTCCGTTCAGCCAGTTCTCTTTGGCCGCCTCTACCTCTTCCGCTGTTGGTCCCAACTCCGCTGCGGCACCCTCATCTGGTGACCTGGAATAATAATAATAAGTATTTCTTTACATCGAGTTCCTTGTATGGAACGTACAGGCATGGGCGCCGGGAGAGGGGTGCAAGGGCGTGCACTTGCGCCCCCTGGCTTTCAATAAAACATGCGAAAACATGAAAATATAACAAAAAATTGAGAAGCAGAATGAAGTAAGAGACCTAGCAGATCTGAGGTACTTCGAGCTCCCTTGCGTTCGGCCCTGTATCCGTCTTCCTAAACCGTCAGGCATTGCCGTCCCACATGTGGGACGGCGGCTATTGTCTTACTATTTACTATTATCTATTGCAAGGCCTGACGAGTTTAGCTTTGGGCAAAAGAAAACCTAGCCTATTCGAGGCGACATTTTGAAGATCCACGCCCCTGACTTCAGAAGCGTCTTAAAGAACAATTTTCAAATCGTATTTTTCGCATGAGTAGCATATTTTTACCAATTCTGGGTTTTGTATAAGAATGACAACGCAACGATTCAACTTTGACTGATGTTTTTGTCTGATTGTCCATGTCACCGGAAAATTTCGAAAAATAAAAAAAGTTTAAAATTAAGGTAAATTTTGGTACTTACAAGATTTCGCGAAAATCTAAATTTGCCCATATCTTATTATCGTGTTGACTCAGATTGATGATTTGATTTTTTATACACCTAATAGGGACTATAGACCTCAGTATCTGGTACAAACAACAACTCAACTTGCTAAGACCAACCGTTCCTGAGAAAAACGGGGATGACACACGGACAGACAGACGGTCAAGAGGGTGATCTTATAAGAGTTCCTTTTTTACCTTTTGAGGTACGGAACCCTAAAAAAGGAGAAAATTACTGTTGTCTTGTACTTGCCCAACAGGTGTGGATAAACTGGCGGCCTGTGGAATGCCGAGAGCGGATGTGGCTCCGAAGGGCCCAGAGACTGATCCACCCCATTGTTTTACAGCTTCCTGGAAACAAAGGGTTGATGTCATAACACCTGCCAAATTAAATATCGGTTGATGAGGGGTAGTACTTGTTTCCGTTGTGAAAAAGAGAGGGTACTATCGGCCATGTATAGGTTACATCCATTGTACACTGGACAGCAAATAAACCGAGCCACCCGCTACCTAGGCACTCTAATTCGATTTTCTCAAAAACTAAAAAACCTACAATTATCAAAGTTACAGAAAGTGCGTTTAATGGTGATTAAAATGACTACAAATTAATTCGAAAGTACCGTCATCTCACATTGTAATCAAGCAACAAACACAATGCTAACGATTTGCTCTGTTTTCACCAGAGTTTGAAATTAGCGTTCTTTTTCTCTACAATGAGGGTAGTTGGATATCTCTTATCATTTCTTTAGTTTTTGTCCATCATTTGCTCAGACGCGTTTGTTTTTGCTACTTTTTTCGATTAATAATGGATACAACACCTCAGGAAGCAGCTCAAGCTGTAGCATTACTTCAAGCAGGCATTGCGCAACGTGAAGTCGCTCGAAGGCTTCGAATCAGCAGATCTTCGGTGCAACGAGTTTACAGACGGTACCTAGAGACTGGAGCATTCGATAACGTTTTATACTTTTTGAGAAAATCGAATCAGAGTTCCTAGGTAGCGGACTAGCGGGTGGCTCGGTTTATTTGCTGACCAGTGTAGAATCGGAAAATATTTTTTTCTTCTTTTAATATACACGTACTAATATTATAAAGAGGAAAGATTTTTTTGTTTGTTTGTGTGTCTATATGTACCAAATAGGCTCTGTACCGATTTTAAACATTTTTCACCAATAGACAGCTAGACTATCAGGAAGTAACATAGGCTATAATTTTATTTTCGAAAAAAAATAGGGATCCCTACGAATGTTGCAATACTAAGACCGTCGTCGTGGTGGCGGATTTCTAATGAAACTATATAAAATTCTTCCGTTAGTGAGTGACTGACAGACAATGCATAGCCGAAACTACTAGTCGTAGAAAGCTAGTTATTCCCGTAGGATTTTCCGAAATTCCTACGGGAACGAAAAAAAACGGGATATGCGAGTACGAAAACCCGGGCGAAAGCTATTTATTGTATTAACAGTATAAACGTGGCTTACGCTAAAAGTAAGAATCGTAGCTGGTGGCGTCCCCTAGTGATATTAAACACAGAATAGAGGCCGTACAGAGAAGTTTCAAGCTTATCATATTGCAAGCACAGAGCAAGCGTGGCGCCGTACACTGAGTATCTTCATTTTTTCCTATGAAATAGGTCTCCATTTGAATTCTTCTTATCGTGTGGGCAGTAAGGTCTATCGACCCCACACACCCTAGTGTCAGAGTTTCTTAACTGCCTCAAGGGCCTTTGACATGGTTTATTTGACGACCGCCATTTGGCGGCCGGGACCACCGGCTTATACGTGCCTTCCGAAGCACGGAATCATATTTTTATCAGACAATCAGGTGATTCAAGCCTGCAATGTCCTAACCAAACTGGAAACAACTTTACAAAGAATGCTTCCCGTGGGAATCGAACCCACGACCACCGGGTCACAAGGCAAATGCCTGAACCACTCGACCACGGAGGCAGTTGAATTCGAAACTAGCTTTTTATTCTCGAGAAATGTGCCTTTCCATTTGCCCACCAGACACAACAACCGTCCGGTCGGAGGATCCTCCTTTTTCAATGGAGGTTTGCGGGACTTTACACCCTGATCCGCATACCTCTATCAACGTATACATATTTTATCCCTGCAACGTTTTCTCACCTGGATAGCTTTAGCTCCTGCTAGCTCCTCAAACCATCTCACGATGTGGCTGCACTCAGCAATGTAAGTTTGCTTGAGTTCTGGGTTGTAGTAGATTGGGTATAATGTGCTCCAGACTGATATGTCCACTGGGGTTAGTTTGTCCTGGAAAGAGAAAAACACACTATTAAAATAGAAAGCGGACAATAGTTTAGTACATCTCCAATATTTTGTGGTAATACAGACGAAGAAGAAAAGCTGTAATTAATGTAGGACCCTGCTAAAAAGGCGATCTTTTGTGAAATGGCGGAACGATGCTCTTATTACAGAGAACTAAGAACGCAAAACAAGATTGGGCAATGAGGAGGTAGGATTTTTATCTGGCAGTAATGGGAAAAAATCAACTGAACAAATTGGTAGATCCTATTTTTGTAAAATGATTGCCACATTAATAATAGTGGTTAATGAGCTCGTTAACTTCCATACTAGTTATACTACGTAAATAAACAATCTCAGCATATAACTTACAGATCACTCTGAGATCAGAGGCGACGCTCTTTGCACTCAACACTATATCTGTATGTAACTCACCCCCGACATATACGTGTGTCTCTCCAGCATGTCGTTGGCAGCCGTCAGTAGCGCCTGCAGCGCCTGCTTGAAATCAGAGGCGACGCTCTTTGCACTCAACACTATATCTGTATATAACTCACCCTCGACATATACGTGTGTCTTTCCAGCATGTCGTTGGCAGTCGCCAGTAGCGCCTGCAGCGCCTGCTTGAGATCAGAGGCGACGCTCTTTGCACTCAACACTATATCTGTATATAACTAGGGTATCGAATGGGAAAATCCTACTACGCAAAAGTAGTGATACAAAGGAATTCCATTTGGTGAAAACAGAACAATGTCTGTTGGGATTGGGGGCCAAGGAAGCCAAGCAATGACTATTCAGCTTGAACTTAATTTCGAAAAATAGCTTAAATTTTGAACATTGCAGGTATTTTCTTATTACTAATAGTTTATTTAATTGTTTTTATTATATATCTGGTTGTAGGATAGGAGTACAAATTTTTATATCTAAATTTCTAAGTGACTATAGCCAATTATGCTTCGTAATTTCTATAAAAAAATATTGTTATAGTGAGATAAGGAGGTGACTGACATTTTCCTGTACATGCAACTGCAACGTAAACTTGTAACATTGCTTTATCACTTGTATTTGCATTATTTTTATTATGCTATAATGCAAGTTTTGCTGCTTTCTAATGTTGAAAATAATGTTAAAAATGACTGATAATATAATTAATATAGCCAATGAAATTGATAACCTCAAAATAGCTAACTCCCACATTTGTACGCCGAATAAATGCTCTGAGCTCGTCAAAAATCCTAATTCTAATTTAAAAATTATACATATTAACATAAGAAGCATTAGCAAAAATTTCGACCAGTTTGTATGTATGCTATCTATGATAAAATTTGATTTTGATATAATTATGCTTTCAGAATGCTGGTTAAAAGGGACTATCACGCCACCTAATCTTGTTTATTATTCATCTCATGCCACATCCAACCACCTAACACAAAACGATGGAGTTGTGATATACGTAAGAAATGGACTTAGATATACAATATCTGAACCATCTTTTCAAGATGCTAATTGTCTAGTCTGTATTGTCGGTAATACTGCAATCATAGGACTCTATCGGTCTCCATCTCATTCGGATCTTAGCAACTTTTATAACAGTTTAGAGACAGTAATGTGTACTTTAAAATCTTTCAAAAATGTAGTTGTGATTGGAGATCTCAATGTGGATATCAAGCAAAAGAACAATGTTGACCGAAACTCTACTGAATACCTTTTATTTACTGCTTCTTTAGGATTATTACCAGCACATGAATTTCCTACTAGGCTTGGTAATTGCCTCGATCACATCTTACTAAAGGCTGACACCTCAGTAACAGCAATCGTACTCGAGACCCATATCACAGATCAAATACCTATAATTTTGTGTTTAAAACATCTAAATAGTTTACAACGTGATTCTCAAAAGTTTGTAACTCGCTTAGACTATGTTTCTATTAAGGAAAATATTGACAAATGTGATTTTAGACCGATCATGGATGAAACTGATGCTAATATTGCTACTGATAAACTAATTTCGGTCATTCAGAATGTGGTTACTAAGTACACTACACAAAGAAAAGTCAGTAGGCGTACACGCATCTTAAAACCATGGATCACTGAGGGAATACTTCGTTGTATCAGGAACCGCGACAAAATGCATCTTAATGTTAAAAAAAATAGTAATAATAGTATTCTTCTAGTCACATATAAAAGATACCGCAATTTCTGTAATACCCTTCTTAGAAAAGTAAAGCATGAGTATGAAAAGAATCAATTCCTTAAAGCTCAGAATAACCCAAAAGCAATGTGGGCTGCTATAAATTCAGTTTCAGGCAGGAAATGTCAGTCACCGTTGGCAACAGAACTCTTGCATGCGTCATCTAGTGCGAAACAGTCTGTGAACTGCGTTAATCGATATTTTGTAAATATTGGTAAAGACCTGGCTTCTAAGTTGGTTCCTCCTAGTTCTTTGACACCTCATAACAATGAAGTAACAGCTTTATGCAACTCACTTGGAATTGAACCGGTTGGCGAAGAGCAAGTGTCAGCGATCATTACATCGCTTCGGAGTAACTGTGCAACTGGTTGGGACAATATTCCAGCTTCAGTCATTAAACTTACACAGAAAGTGTTGGTAGCACCCATTACACACATATGCAACCTTTCAATAGCTACTGGTGTTTTCCCAAACAGTTTTAAAAAAGCTTTAGTTGTTCCAGTGTTTAAGAGCGGAAACAAAGAACATGTTACAAATTACAGGCCTATTTCGGTGTTAAGTGCGTTATCCAAGGTCTTCGAAAGAATACTCAATAATTGTTTGACGAAGTATCTTGCTACTTTTTCCATAATTTCCAAAAACCAATATGGATTTAGATCTGGCACATCAACTGAAGATGCTGTAACAAACTTCAGTAATGCAGTGGTTGATAGACTGGATAACGGTTATAAATGTTTCGGTATATTTCTGGATATATCGAAAGCGTTTGATACAGTGTATGTTCCATTACTTCTATCTAAACTAGAGCTCATTGGGGTTCGAGGTCTGGCTTTAAATATATTTAAAGATTACCTCTCCGGTCGCACTCAGGTAGTTAAAATGGACAATGTTGTGAGTGAGGAGGAGCAGATCGAATACGGAGTCCCACAGGGAAGTATTCTCGGCCCTACGTTGTTCATAATTTATGTCAACGACCTGTGTAGGATGAGGCTTGATCATTGCGATATTTTTACCTACGCTGACGACACAGCCTTATTAATTTATGCGAAGAGCTGGCTGGAAGCCAAGTTTTTGGCCGAAAATAACCTGAGAGAAGTAATGTTATGGTTATCTTCAAATCTGCTTACTCTTAATACAAACAAAACTAAATTTATACGCTTCTATCTCCCAAATTCTCCTACACCACCGACTGAAACCACAACAATGACGGCTCATTTTTGTAACAACCTAATTACGACTTGTTTGTGTCCACTTTTAGAAAACGTTTCCAGTATAAGATATTTGGGTGTTATGATTGATGAAAGATTGGATTGGAGCACACAAGTTAAAAATCTTACAGGGCGCGTAAGGAGATTACTGTATATTTTTAAAAATCTTCGTCTTTCTGCCGATGTATCAGTAATGCATACAGTCTATATTGCACTATGCCAATCAATTCTAAGTTATTGTATACCTGCATGGGGTGGTACTTATAAAACTATGTTTTTGCAACTGGAGAGAGCCCAGAGATACCTCCTAAAAGTTATACACCGCAAACCCCGTTACGACTGCAGACCTTTATAAGGAAAGCCAGATATTAACTGTTAGACAATTGTTTGTCCTCCGTACCATACTTCGGCGACACTCACAACTTCCCCTTAATAAAAAGATTTTACAAAAAAGACGCGGAGCACTTGTTTGTTCTCCTGTTCACTGTAGGACCAGTTTCGCATTACGTCAATATACCGCACTAAGTTCTAGAATTTATAACAAAATTAATAATAAAATCTCACTATATAAACTAAATAAATATAACTTGAAAATTAAACTAACTAATTGGCTTAAGTCCTTAAATTATGAAGAAACAGAAAAGCTCATATTAATTGATAAGTAGAACAGTGAATGGAAAATAATAGAACATAAGTACATTGTTGATAACATAATTATAAATAAGTTTAATTATATGGATTTTAACTATAAGGAGTCCAATGTTGCAAATGTTTGGTCATAATTATTGTAATGACACTAGAGTGGAGAGCCGCCGAATCCCAAAATACGAGCTCGTCTCAGTTTGGGAATCAGTGTGCTATATTATGTAGTTGCTACACTGTACAATGATTTAACCATATGCCCACATTTTGTTACATGTTTACTTTTTGTACTTATTGATTGATGATGAATAACTCACCCTTGACATATACGTGTGTCTTTCCAGCCTGTCGTTGGCCGTCGCCAGTAGCGCCTGCAGCGCCTGCTTGAGATCAGAAGCGACGCTCTTTGCACTCAACACTATATCTGTATGTAACTCACCCTCGACATATACGTGTCTCTCCAGCATGTCATTGGCAGTCGCCAGCAGCGCCTGCAGCGCCTGCTTGAGATCAGAAGCGACGCTCTTTGCACTCAACACTATATCTGTATGTAACTCACCCTCGACATATACGTGTGTCTTTCCAGCATGACGTTGGCCGTCGCCAGTAGCGCCTGCAGCGCCTGCTTGAGATCAGAAGCGACGCTCTTTGCACTCAACACTATATCTGTATGTAACTCACCCTCGACATATACGTGTGTCTTTCCAGCATGACGTTGGCCGTCGCCAGTAGCGCCTGCAGCGCCTGCTTGAGATCAGAAGCGACGCTCTTTGCACTCAACACTATATCTGTATGTAACTCACCCTCGACATATACGTGTCTCTCCAGCATGTCATTGGCAGTCGCCAGCAGCGCCTGCAGCGCCTGCTTGAGATCAGAAGCGACGCTCTTTGCACTCAACACTATATCTGTATGTAACTCACCCTCGACATTTACGTGTGTCTTTCCAGCATGACGTTGGCCGTCGCCAGTAGCGCCTGCAGCGCCTGCTTGAGATCAGAAGCGACGCTCTTTGCACTCAACACTATATCTGTATGTAACTCACCCTCGACATATACGTGTCTCTCCAGCATGTCATTGGCAGTCGCCAGCAGCGCCTGCAGCGCCTGCCTGAGATCAGAGGCGACGCTCTTTGCACTCAACACTATATCTGTATGTAACTCACCCTCGACATATACGTGTCTCTCCAGCATGTCATTGGCACTCGCCAGCAGCGCCTGCAGCGCCTGCTTGAGATCAGAGGCGACGCTCTTTGCACTCAACACTATATCTGTATGTAACTCACCCCCGACATATACGTGTGTCTCTCCAGCATGTCGTTGGCAGCCGCCAGCAGCGCCTGCAGCGCCTGCTTGAGATCAGAGGCGACGCTCTTTGCACTCAACACCGATAATACGCATGGCTGGAGCCGCGTCGCTTCCCATTCTTGAAGTTGTTGGCTGGAAAAAGTACACTTAGCTATAGATATAGATAAACTTCATTGTAGTGGTATTTATAGTTCTGGAGCCCCTCCTATTATGGGTGACTACATAGAATGCAATGTATAGAGGCCATTCAGCTGCATATTATACGGTAGAGGTTCCAAAAATAAGTAAATATTTGAACCAACAGGAAGTTTGTAAATTCTTATCTGGATGCTAAGCGTCTAAATATAAACGCATACAGTCACGTACTCAGGATGGGCTCAGTTGTTCATTGTATTGGGACCGCCAAAGGTTCATTATAGCTAAATCGAATCGACTAATTAGTATTCAGTCAGGATTCAAGATTAATAAAAGCTTTTACAACTCATAACTGCGTGCATGATATGCATGCATAAACGATCGCTTTGCATAGGCATGCACCCACACTCAAAACAGACGGTAGTGGCAAGTCGTCTTCAAGAACAAAGATTCTGAATCCTGAACATCAATCTTAAACTTCGCAATGACCTAAGAGGAAGTTTATATTTGGAATTTTGGCATTACATTTTTAAGTGCAGTCCGAGTTTCCTATATAAGAATCGCTTTTGAAAAGTTTTGTACGTGACACAGGTTTTATTCAGAGCATTCGAGAAAAAATATTGACGTAATCTACAGTTCGCTAACTGTGTGTCTGATTAGAGAACATTTTGACCTACTAATAAACGCACCTTCAACAAAAAAGAAACTAAATGGGACTAGGTATCCAAAAAAGCAAACAAACAGCACATACCACTGCCCATCCTCAGACAGATCCAACACGGGAAACAGATACTGCGCCGCGGCGTTGCTCGAAAAGAAGCTGACGTTATCATCAACCTCCAGTAGAGGGAGCTGGCGCGGCCCTGCGAATATATCGTCTGCAATCACAGACGGACGCTCAGTTACCGCTACCCAGGGTTAGTATACAAAGCATTCGGAGTTAAGGAAGATAGCTACCAGTATATATTAATCGGTTAAACAGCTACATATGTAACGAAATGACAATTCATTGATGTTTTTTAATGTAACTGTACACCACCGTGCTATATACGGGACATAGGTACTTAACAACACTGAGCCTTACTAGGTACATAGATAACACCACCGTGCCATATACGGGACATACTTAAAATCACCGAGCCTTATAATATAAGCAGAGGTCGGAATTATGTAGAGTTATTTATGCATTTACACTGATTTCATACAGCGAAAGAATAAAGTGGATATGCCTCAAATGCCGAGATTAATTTTAAAGAGCTCAAAAAACCCGTGACTTATTAAATAAAAATTTATTCACTTTTACACAATTTAAACCACTGCACGCGCGACGTTGCGAAATTTATATCAACGACTTCGGATGTTCGAAGTTGCAAAATTCCAATGAGCACACGCGCGACCACCACATTTGTAGTACGCACAACATAGCTTGTGAGAACAAAAGAAAACAATAGCTGAAATGCGGAGCTCTCCCCGCTTAACGAAATCAGCTAGATCCCGGGAAGATCCATATTAATATCAACATTTCGTTGCAAGTACATAAATAACTCTACCTAATTCCAACCTCTGCTTATAAGGTACATAGTTAACACCACCGTGCCACATAAGGGACATACTTAACACTACCGTGCTGTAGCAGTTGCCCAGGGTTAGTAAGTATACAAAGCGTTGTGAGTAAAAGATAATTGAGGCGACTCATTCTTTTTTAAAAATGTAGGCCAATTCTTGTACTAAAAAGCGTTCAAATGCAAGTCGCAATATCGTCTCAGCGACCTCAAATGTCAAAAACTTGACAAAATTATTATCCCCCTGATATGGCATGGATCGGTGTATTCAAATTTTTATAATAGAATATAGAAAATAAATCTTAGAGGCTAGTTTACAGTATCCAGGTTAACTTTATCTTACAGAAAAATAAGAAAAGACATTTTTCAAAAAGTCTTTAAAAAAATAAATTCACCAAAAAAAATTAGTTTTCTAAAAATACACACAGCAAGTGACAAACATAAACTTCAACAGACAGACAAAGTGTAAACACTGACCTCGGAAAGCCTGATTCGATGAATGTATCTCCTGTCAAATCTCATCTTAGCTGTTGTGATTGATAAGTGACAACAACACAACGACAACAACTAAGTTAGAGGTTTGACAAAAGACTGTGTGGATTGTGCTTTAAGCTTAGTTAGTAAAGAAATATCTGTAAGTAAAGAATTGGTGATAAAAGAAGGTATGGGGTACTTGACTGTTCCTATTTTTCGGTTTTTGACGAAAAATTATCGACATTTCACAAATTATTCGCAAGTTAAAATAAAAAAGCAAAACTTGCAAACTTAATCAACTAATCATGAATTCATTTTCGTGCAAAAAAAGAACTGGGCCTCACATCTTATTTTTCTTTTTTTAATAAAAACAGTAGATTTTCTAGAATTACATCAACACTACTATATCTTTAGAACAGTCAAATACCCGATAATAGCTAGCAAATCACAGAAACAGGTGAGAAAAAAAATTATAACCATGCCATATGTGGAACACATGGGGCTTGGGCGCGTTTCCATACAAGTTAAAGATGGCTGTCAGCACAATTTTAGAGTAAGTTGAATTAAATTGGTGCAGGATAAGCCAGGGGAGTAAAACCACGGGTTAAATAAAAAGATAATGTCATCCATTATATATTAAGTGCTTGATAGTAATATCAACCCATCCACATTATCATCTTAATATTTATAAACATAGATACTAGTTTTTATTATAACAGATCAATAAAAAACAGAGCTTATCACTGCAAGATAAGTTATAAGTAAAATGTAAATATTATTATCAAACAGTTCTTTATTGATTGGTTTTTTGTATGAATTTTGGGTCAAGCAAATGAATCTGCAATGACAAATCAGCATTTTAAATTTTTGCTTTTTCACCATTTAAATTTTGTGAGTCATAGAATTGAGAGTTAATTGGTAAATGGTCAGTCAGTCTGTCGAGTTATGTATGATTCAGCATTAATAACAACTTTAGTGGGCCATTTGCAAGCTGGACTACGACAAAAAGAATTCCAGAAGTTGGGAGCACCAGCTAGTTCACTTATATAGTAGGGATAGAGAGGACCACATGTTTTAGATGACACAAATGTGTGTAAGAGATACTAGAACTACCATGTTTCTGGTACGGTAAACACATACAGACAAATGTTTGGACAGCCTGTCTTTAGGTTACTGTTTAAATCTAAACTAACTGTCTTATTTATAAAAGCTATGTGCCAGATAAATCTATACTTAATATATAAAGCTGAAGAGTTTGTTTGTTTACTTGAACACACTAATCTCAGGAACTATTGGTCCGATTTGAAAAATTCTTTCAGTGTTAGACAGCCCATTTATCGAGGAAGGCTATAGGCTATATCATCACGCTAAGACCAATAGGAGCGGAGCAGTAATGAAAATTGTGACGCAGACGAAGTTGTGCGGTTCAACTAGTATGCAATAAAGGTGATTTTAATTGACATTCTTAATATCAAAAAACAGATATAAAGCTATCCTGAATCAACTTCTATCACGATTCTTTACATTCTCTGGTAATGCACAACAATTCATAATTTATTGTTCAGGTATCTACGAAGGTATATTAAGGCAAGATCAATGTACTTTATTGCAAGTTTATCTGGCACTTATCATAACCATATGAGTAGTGTAAATACAGATTAGCTGATTCTTTATTCAAATTTGATTCGCAAAGAATGCCTAGGAGCCTTGGCATTCTCTAACAACCTACATAATGGACGCTTAAAGGTTTCTGTACTGATTTTAAAAAAGAAGCTTGTTTAATAAATAAGACTGTAAGAGATGGATCGCATAAAAAGGCAGGAAATAAGAATCATATAAGATTATTTTGAAATAGAAAAAACACCTTACAAAAATACTAATGCCTAATAAGCAAGGAAAAGTTGAAGAAACAATAGTTGTATAAGGGTTTTCTGATGCAATAAGCACAATATTAATGTCATAAGCCTATTTGCTTAGAACATAAAATAAGTTGATGATTTGGCAATTACTTACAAGATACAAAAAAAAACATTGTTCTTTTATAAACATGGAAATGAGCGGCAGACATAGAAAAAAGGTTAGCATGGTAACATTAGGATACACAAGCATGGAGTATTAAAAAAAAGTTTTCCTACTAAGTTTCAAAAAAGTTTAATTTTACACACAGGTATTGCACCGGTTACTGGAACATGAAATGCATGCAAATATGGACATAACTACTGATGAGAGACACCTAATACACCAAAACCTATTAATTTCTGTTTGACGAAAAGGAAAATGCACCTACCTTCGAACGATGCACTGACAAGTTCCACTTTCTTTCCTGCTAAATTAGCCGCAATAAGCAGCTTTAACGTGGAAGTGTTGTTTTGGTTTGTGTAAATCTTCATTTTAATACAATTTTCAGTCTTAAACGTAGTTTTAAAATCAATAACAATTTTCCATAACCTCCTAAGGTTTTACCCAGCTGGCAGAAAATGTATTTTATGAATTGTTCAAGATTGTGTATGACATTGTTATTTACTTCTCTTTCTTGCACAAAGTTTTTGAAAGAGAAAAACATATACTTGATGCTTTGTTTATCGATTTGTGATAATGGAACGCAAAAACCAGCCACAGGAACACGCTTAAAAAGTGACAGCACTGACAGCAAGTATTGACAGCGGACAGTTTAATCGCACTATTAGCCGGCTAAATACAAAATCACTTGGAATTGTAGTCTTAAAACGTAAAACGAGGATATTAATACTTGGTTTCATTTTATATAGCTCGGCTCATTTCATTGTACAAAAAGTCAATAAAAAATATGAACACTACGGAATTGCGGATGGACAGGGCATGGAATAAGTAAGTACTTTTTTAGGTTTTCATGACATTGTAACAAGATTACGTTTTTGCTATTCTGGGTTATCCCCTCCGACTCACGCGCTTAAAACGGCATCATCATAAAAGATCTTGCATTATTGTAAACCGCGCGAGTGCACCGTCCCACATGTGGGACGCGTAGCAGTAAGATAGTTTCAGGTGGCAAAACCTTAGTTCAATATATTTAACAGTAGATCTCAGATTGTAGTGTTTGGATCCCAGTGCGGCCGCCTGCCCAACTGTTGTGCATGAGACAATGTTAATCGGATTATGAATAAAAAAACCACATAATATGTTTATTAAAATTAGCTCTTTCCTTTTTTTGCTATTTTATTATATTCTTGCCAGAATATGATCCTTTTAAACGACATCTTCAGTTGGTGTCGCTCAAAGGGTTTTTCATTTTTTCAAAATCAATTGTTCGATTCCTGGCTAGGTATACCGATTATTCAAAAATCCTATGATTCTGTTTTAGTTGCTATAAAAAACGGGGTCGAGCGAGAGTCCCTTCAGTGTTTTTCCCAATAGTTTCGGACTAGGCCATCTATACCCAGTTCAAAAATTCACCCTGTTTACCTACTTGTTAGATACACAAACACTATAAGCAAGGAATTTTTAATCAGTTACCATCTAAGGCCTCTGCCTCGAGATTTACGAGCAGCAGGGCGGGGCGGCGGCGGAGGCGCCGCGGGAGCGGCAGGATCTAATGTGTAAAATCAAATGGAGCGACCCTCGGAAAGAGCGGCGCGAGGGAGGGACACGAGCGGGGCGCGCCAGTCCAGCGGTGACGAGGTCGAGCGTCTGCACTGCAGTGTTGTGCAATTATTTTCTTCTTCCTTCCAGAGCACTTGACGTTTCTCACTTTGGTCGTCGAGTTGTACCTTGTACGTTAGAATAAATTTGAATCAAAAAATGTTGTAGCCGTTGGTCAGTTATTTCGCAAATATCTCGACAACACAACCACGAACGAAGTGTCTTACGAGGCTACGAGCCCAGTGCAGAAGGTTCGATGCCACATGTCTAGTAAATAAAGTTAATAAATAAAACACAGATTCTATTTCATTGAAGTTTATTTTAATAAAAATTAAATATTTCTTCTTCACTAAATTTCATCTCTACGCAATATTTAATCACTATCATTTAAATTACACAATATCGATTTTGGAATAAAACTTATTAAAATAAGACAAAGAGTAAAATGCAAATGAGTAATAATATTTATTACAATACCACCAGGTACATACAACATGTAGATACAAAAGTTAGGCATAGTTTTTGAAAAATAAGTTTTTATTTATTTAAAATATTATTCCTATTGCATTGCTTTTTTATTTACAAAAGGATTTTTTTAGACCTTAGTTTGAGTTTAATAGTGTTTAGAGTACATTTATTCTTACAAAAATACTTTTAATTTATAGATTTATGTTTTTATGCTATCGCCTGGGTTTTCCAGTCCAATATTTTGTGGTAGACATTGGATTATTTTACTTCTAAAACTTCTAAGCTATTTTATTGCATTTTAGTTATAGTAGTTTCTATTGCAGTTAGTATAATTTAACTACAGTCAACAGTGCTTATTAATTTAAAAATGATATTTCAAAAAATGAATTTTTCATAAAAGACAGATTTATAAAAAAAAATCGGTAATAGCAGGCAACTATGTTGTATAAGTCAACTATAACTTAGTACGATAATAACAATTTATTGCTTTATTTGTTTTTAATATTAAAATTACATAAAACATTCAGAAAGTTTTCAATCACAACATTTAAGGTACATATTTAAAAAATCAGTGAAATATATGTTGCTGCTAAATATTATGTCAACTTACACACAAAATTAAACGATAACATTAATAAAAAGCTACCAATTAATTTTGTAAGTATTTTTTTTTTTCAGTTTAATTATGGCTTTGTGTGATCTTAAATTATTCTTGTTCACAATATTGTACTTCATAGTGGAGGTATCTGCAATTTACAATGAATAACACAATGAGCTAATTTACACATCATTAGAAAAACAACATAAATTGTTTGTGTGTGGCAACAATGAAACGTAAATACATGATCTACATCAACAAGATGTTTTGTCACAAATAATTTTAAATTAATAACATCTTATTAATATAATTTAGTAACTCCATCCCGGTTTTTTAACTTACAACATTTTACACTCCCGTAACTACACCACTATGGTCCACCATATTTAATTTAAGTTCATAAATATAAATTATTTGAAAAATAGTTAAAACATTCTTGTTTGTCATTAATTTAGTTAGCTTCACTACACTATTTCTAAATTCGTATCATAATGATATACAAAATTGTACGAGATCTCATACATAGCAACATCGGTTATAATCGAATTTGATTATTTTGTTTATAAATATATCTCATTTTTAATTCATCATTGTCTTCCTGCCGTTGTCCTTTGTTACGTTTTAAAATATTCACAAAAAAAACGGGTTTTAGTATTGATGACGACGTCATAAAAAAATTGAACATTGAAATGAACGAACCCAATTTTTTTTAAATACATAAATTCGGGCCAAAGTTATACCCCAGGGTGACTTTCGGGTAATCTAAAGTTATTATTGTTTACTTCATTAAACTAAAAATAAGTTTTATTTATAACTAAAATAATAAACTCTTAACAGTCACACTGTCTTAAACTAAACTCTATTCTATGATATAGCTGTACTAAGTCTAACATATTAGAGTAGTTTTAATTTATCTACCTTCCTCATCACCTGAACTATGTTGTTTTATAATTTTGTTTCAAAACATTTTCATCTTTAGAATACATGATTAAAGCGTGTGAAGGCTCACCTCTTCCTTTTTTGGAGTCGGCAAAAAAAAAACTTAAAACTTCATTTTCGAAAACTTATTTTTATTATTTCTGCTTTGATCATAGTATTAAAAACAAAATCAAAAACAACTACAGAGCTCATTTTATCAGTCCATTTGCGAGCCCAAAATCACTATCTAACTTTACTCCGAGTATCACAAAAAATATAATATTTAACAAAAAACTTGTACACCATCTTTTTTTTCAATGGCAATCTTCCTCTAATTTTTAGTTTAAACAAATAGCCAATTTAGTGCTTTTTATTCTTGGAATACTTTTCCAAAATATTTAGAAGAAACATTGAATTGATGTAGTTTATGGAAAATATTGAGAGAACTTTTATTAAGGATTTTAAATAACATAAGATTTTTTTTAATAGAAGTTTCAAAACTAAAACAATAAGTAAGGTCATAATATTATTTTATTATGAATACTTATTTGCGAATAAATATAAAAAAGAAATCGACATTATTAAGATAAAAAATCTATCTTTTATTCGAGAAACTACTATAAAAATAGCAAAATCAAAAATCCATTTAAAAAATTTCGACCCAAATCCATAACTTTCACAATCCAATCGTCTATTTCTTATCATTTTTTTCCTGAAATTAAAATACAAATTAAAAAAATTAATTAATAAAAAGCACTGGTTGCCCTAAATCTACATCGTACCATCTGTCATACAGGTTCTACTTTTAAAACTCGAGCAACATTTGAAGTTTGATCAAAATATTGCCAGGTTGAAAAATTTCCCGTGATATTTAGGAGTGGCAACGATCACTCCTGGGGTGTGGACTATAGGCTATGCGAGACGGGTGCTGAGAGAGGGGATACCTTCTCTCGGTTCTTGCACTGAGAGTTGCTGGCTGTGTTGAGAGAGCCAGACCAGTCGGCTAGCTGAGTGACGGGTCGGTAAAACTTCGTCGATGTTCGGTTGAACACCGGGAGGAGCTCGTTCGCTTCGTTTGATAGAGCCTGTGGGAAAAATTGAAGTTAAATTTGGAAATATCATTACGAATAATTTTACTCGTTTATTGCACAATATGTTGTGACTATAAAGATAAAACTGAATGCTTGAAAATAGGTTAACAAACGTACCATTTTCTAACATTAAATTCTCACCAGTCCATGTTCTCTTTGACATCAAGTTGTTTGAAAAATTATCTTTGCATCGTTAAAACTTTGCATATACTACATTTATTTATTTAAACTTCATGTACAATAGTGGTACATAGGCGGACTTAATGCAACGAGGCATTCTCTACCAGTAGACCGTACAGTATATTTTTAATTAATTAAATCAGGCATTTGAAGGATCTCCATTATCTTTGCCTAGCTTTTACACAACTTCCCATGAATGTACTGTACTCACTTTCAAGTAAATGACAGCATCGGTGCCGTAACCCTCGCAGGAGACCAGCATCAGGTCGCCGTGGAAGTAGCGCGCGTACAGCCGCGAGATCGGTAGACCGTACCCGTAACCTATGGAGGAAATAACATTAATAAGTTCTAACAGTTACTGTTAGGGTTTTTATAGGCTAGAAGCATTATATTCCTATAACCCAGTTTTATGTCAGTAATCCTGGCCGCATTAAAAAAAAAGCTCTCCAAATATGCTGCAAATTAAAAAACAAAACCGGCTGTGGCGTTCAGAGAGAAAAAGAGACATAGCGCTGTCTCTTTTTAGCCGACACAATGATATTTAACATTAAGGCCTGAAGTTCCGTTTTTTTATAATTATAACCGGTAGATAACATGGCTGTAGATCACTAACAGATTAAAAACCACATTTTTTTTCTAAAATCTATCAAAGCAAGCGCTCTATCCCACATAAATTCGTTGCGAGTGGGAATCGAAGCAACATCAACCAACCAATGAGGTAAAAGCAACTCCTACCAACAAAAACAAAGATATAATTTTACCCAGTGATAACGCAGAAGCCAATCGCTCGACCACTGCGCCAACCGAGCCGACATAAAGTAAATTTTAAAGGTGAGCATGCAATGTATTAACTCGATAATATTTAATACTAATAGTATATTAATATTTATTCCTGCTTCCGAAATCCATCTATCACAAATATTCTTAGGTTTGCTTTTTGAATTAAAATCAACTCTTTTTAGGGTATAAAAATAAACATATAAAATTAAACATTTCTGAAAAGATTAAAACGACTAAATTATTGACGTGGTAATCTCTGGCTCTACTGAATCGATTTTGAAAATTCTTTAACCAATAGAAAGCCTTTTTGGGGAAGGGGACATTTTGCGAAAGAGGTATTCTGAGAAAGGGACATTTTGCGAAAGGGACATTCTGAGAAAGGGACATTTTGCGAAAGGAACATTCTGAGAAAGGGACATTTTGCGAAAGGAACATTCTGAGAAAGGGACATTTTGCGAAAGGAACATTCTGAGAAAGGGACATTATACGAAAGGGACATTCTAAGAAAGGGACATTTTGCGAAAGGAACATTCTGAGAAAGGGACATTTTGCGAAAGGAACATTCTGAGAAAGGGACATTTTGCGAAAGGAACATTCTGAGAAAGGGACATTTTGCGAAAGGAACATTCTGAGAAAGGGACATTTTGCGAAAGTTACATTCTGAGAAAGGGACGTTTTGCGAAAGGAACATTCTGAGAAAGGGACATTTTGCGAAAGGGACATTCTGAGAAAGGGACATTTTGCGAAAGGAACATTCTGAGAAAGGGACATTTTGCGAAAGGAACATTCTGAGAAAGGGACATTTTGCGAAAGGAACATTCTAAGAAAGGGACATTTTGCGAAAGGAACATTTTGAGAAAGGGACATTTTGCGAAAGGAACATTCTGAGAAAGGGACATTTTGCGAAAGGAACATTCTGAGAAAGGGACATTTTGCGAAAGGAACATTCTGAGAAAGGGACATTTTGCGAAAGGAACATTCTGAGAAAGGGACATTTTGCGAAAGGGACATTCTAAGAAAGGGACATTTTGCGAAAGGGACATTCTAAGAAAGGGACATTCTGAGAAAGGGACATTTTGCGAAAGGAACATTCTGAGAAAGGGACATTCTGAGAAAGGGACATTTTGCGAAAGGAACATTCTGAGAAAGGGACATTTTGCGAAAGGAACATTCTGAGAAAGGGACATTTTGCGAAAGGAACATTCTGAGAATGGGACATTTTGCGAAAGGGACATTCTAAGAAAGGGACATTTTGCGAACGGGACATTCTGAGAAAGGGACATTTTGCTGGTTATTTTGAGAAGTGATCTGACTGAGCCGAAGTGGGCACGGGTCAGCTAGTACTGTAATAGTCACAGGGCTTACCAAATATCTGTACCACAACTAAATAGATCTACCCTGGATGCCCCAATGATGTGGCCATTATTTTAGTGTTTTGATGCGACAAAAACAACCTAGCCGTTCGTCGTTCTCTAAATCATCCGCACTCGACCTTTTTTCTCTCTGGGCCGCTTCTACTATTGTCATGAGGGGCTGCTACATACAGTAAAATAATTTTCTACACATTTTAATAGTATCTACAGTTCCCGTCACGCAGGTTTGCCTCCGCGTCGTACGCCGCAATCGGCTGCGCAGGATGTCAATTTGACAACAAACATACAACCGCGCATGCGCGGGTAGCTCGCGCATGCGCGGATTAGAGCAAGCGCGCGGGTGTAGTGGCATCTCACTCGCTCGTATACGTTCGATGCATAAGTGTGTCTCGCTTGCTCAATGCAATACGACAGTGGATGCGAAAAGTGTTACACGTTGTTATTGTTTTTAATTTTTTATTTTGGTTATTTCTTACAGTTTGATTTGTATTCTTGTGGTTGTTTGTTGCGTTACTTTTTGATATTTTTATTGTTACTGATAGTTTTTGTTACTTGTTTATAGTATAATACGTATAAACAAAAAAATATTCTAGGAACGTAACACTTTTTTACGCGATTGCACCTGCGCGGACTTCACTCAAACCTAACTTCCGAGAGGCAAACAACGCTGACGCGAATTGTACATGAATGGGACTTTTGAATTTGTGACAAAAATATCGTTTTCATAATGACATTGGCCAATTTTTTCACGTTGATAGTTAGTGAGGAATAGTCTCCGCACTTCGTCAAGGAGTAAATCAGTACAGTACAGATACATACACATTGACATACTGAATAAATATTAAAAATATAGTAAATATAGCATCAATAATGTGCTACGCTGCCGGGCCACGCGGGGAACCTTGGCCTCTGAATATCTCTAGGTAGCTCTAACTTCTAGGTTAAATTCCTAACCTGTACGCTACTATTTTTTTGACTAACAATTTAGCCTATGGTAGTAATGAAGCAGTCGGTTAAAAATAAATAAATAGTAATAATATTGACTCACCAGCCAGCGGTACGGTGTGTGCGTCGGACTTGGAGGGCTGCGGCGCGGTGCTGTACATGTACTTGAACAGCAGGTCCGACACGCTGCGCGGGATGCCGCCGCCGCGGTCCGATAACTGTGCGGGGGAGAATATGTTACAACCAAATATTGGACTTTGGGTTTTCGCAGTCGTTTAATGGACAATAGATATTGTAAGAAAATACAGAGGAGCTCGTGGCTAGACAATAACAGCCGCACGGGTCGATCTTCACGGTTAAGCAACGCTTGCCAAGGTTGGTCTGTGGATGGGTGAGCATCATAACATACGAGTTTTTGCAGATCTTTGGCAGTCGTTATGGATAGTCAGAAGCAATTAATCTGACTCGTCTTGCCATGAAGTACCGTGTTACCCAGTTAATGGGTTGTGGAGGTCTGGTAGGCACCCGTTCCACGTAAAATACTGGTATTCAGCTAAATCCAGCATGACTGGAAGCCGAACCCAATACAGTTGGGAAAAGGCTAGGCAGATGATGATGATGGACATAGTACGAAAATACATTTAGACAGCAGTGACTAAAGCGTACAGATACAATGACAGGAAAATGGCATGTCAATTCACAGAAAGCATCTGCTTCTACAATATTCTGATTTTGCATATTTATTATGTATTCAAGCGTCCTCTTAGACACCTATTCCTTGAATCCAAAGAGTAGCTTCTAATTTTTTATTAATAAAATAATTCTTATTTGGAAACTGATCCTCGGACTCTACTAATACCCGCCGCGTTCCTGGGGGGCTACTCTCTAAGCCCGAAGTCCGTCGTTTCGGGCTTAGTTGCGGGCGTGTTCTACTCCGTATCACCTACGGACTTACGATTAGTCCCGAACTAAGAATGAATGACAACACGATTTGACAGTAACTGTCAAATCATGTTGTCATTAATTTCTTAGTAGTTAGGTGATAAGGAGTGACATGCGCCCGAAACTACGGACTTCGGGCTTAGAGAGTAGTCCCTCAGGGCTGCGGTGCCTCTTCCGAACAAATCCCTGTACCCTGGCAGGCACTACCCGTCTACTATGCTGACATCTTTTCTCTTCCGTCGACCAAACTAACCCCAATTGGTCCTCTAGAAATTTTATCAAAGTCGGTTAGGAAGTTTGGCTTTTAAATCAAAATAGCTGGAATTCGTTTACTTGGATGACGGTTTTTGTCATCCAAGTAAACAATATTGCGTATTTTGCTTTACTGCGATTTTCCAGTGGTGTTGTTAGGTGTGTTGTTAAAGTTTATTATTTTTCAAAAAAAAAATTTTTTTTGTGAAAAATAAAAAACTATTTACAGAAAAAAAAAAACAACCAACTATTGTTTTTTTTTTTTTTAAATTTGGTAATAAAAAGTACCTACTACAAAGTAAAAGAACCTCCTTTTTTTTTGAAGTCGGTTAAAAATAACTTCAATTTCGGAAGTCGGTGTCAAAATACGAACCAAAAACACCGACTGCCGAAGTTAGTTTTTTTTTACTTTGTAGTGTATTTTATTATTTGGAAGTCGCTTGTTTTTTTTGTTGTAAAAAGTTTTTTCCATAAAGTACCATCATCATCATCATCATCTGCTTTCCGAGGCACGGAGGAAACTCAGTATACTAAAATGGTCACCCATCCACAGGCCAACCTTGGCAAGCGTTGCTTAACCTTGAAGATCGACCTGTGCGGCTGTTATTCTTTAGCCACGAGCTCCATTTATCCTTAAAGTACCGACGGGCTTTTATTCCTACCTTAACAGACACGTCCTCCTGTCCCCTCGTGATATTCACGGTGATGGGAGGCGGACAGCTCTCATGGCTCTCCATGGTGGCTCGCATGGAGTTCTTGAACAACTCGAACAGCATGTGGTACAGATGGGACGGCACGTACACTATGGGCATCGGCTGCTGTGAGGGCACTGGAAATTGAAAAATATTGGTTAAGGGTTTGGTTCAAATGTTATTTACATACAAAGGCTCGTCGCGACGAAGCTCTAAAGTCTTGAGCATTGACGACGAGTTGCTAGCTTGTCGGTTTTCTACCGGTTGCATTTTGGGGAATGTGCGACGGAATTGCATAACTTAATTCCGCCAAGCCCGTCTCATCATCGGACCACAAGACGAACGGCGATGCGCCACCGGTACATGGTGGACATCCCACACACACGCACAAAATGTTTTGGTAACACATTCATAATGCGTACAGCTAAGGAGTGGAATTCCCTGCCGGAGTCTGTGTTTCCTGATAGCTACAACCTGGGAGTCTTTAAGTCAAGAGTGAATAGGTTACTTCTAGGCAAGGGTGCTCCATCTTCGACCACATCATCGCTTACCATCAGGTGAGATGATGGTTAAGCGCGTGCCTACCAATTGTAAAAAAAAAAAAAAAAACAAATATAATGAAAATGATCAAAAATGTTCTTAATTGAAAAGTTTTTATAACAACAAATGAGAGGAAGTTCGTGTAGTGGTGTTTAAGTATACAGGAGTAGGGTTCAAAATTGCAGTACCTCTATCCAAAAACTAAATTCTACACAGATATTTTAGGCACTTGGAGGAGTGCTATTCACTCAAATATGAAGTAGCGTCCCTTGGCTGTGCAAATTAAGGTTTATTTTTCAATGCACATTTAAACTCGCATAACTTGTGAACGTAGAGTGGACACACTATTCTCTAAATAAATTCTTTGATTAATCTTGACCAGCATCAAAATGCTTCTATAACCAAACAAACTGTAAGATACAACATTGTTTCATGGTTTGGTTGAAATATTCGGATGCAGGGTTTTCAATGTATTATGGTTCAAAACGGCGAGAGGGAAGAATACCTTTGGGGAGGCCGTTGTCCTGCAGTGGGAGTGGAACTGGTAGATAAAAAGAAAATATTCAAGATAAATAAAATAAATATACTTATGTCATTTTTATAGAAACAGGCTGAGAGCGCTTGTAGACGTCCGTTTTTTTCACCGGAAAACGGACCGTCAATAAACGGCTATCCTTGTATACATATTTTTTTTACCGGATGGATGGACTGCCGTCTATATGCGTTAGAACGCAGGTAGACGGCACTCAATTAACAGAAAACAGGCAATACGTCCGGCAGCGTCAACACGCACCAATACACTGGCGTGGATGACCGCCCTTTCTTCCGAGGGGAAGCGGTGGTGCATCCGGCGTAAATTGTTCGCCGGACCGATGTCCGGTGTATGTACACACATTCATTATAATTCATACACCACCGCGAATCCGGCAAAAAACACGGTCCGTTATCCGGTGAAAAAAACGGACGTCTACAAGCGCTCTCAGAGTCGATTATATTAATTTTCCTCAGTCGCACTCTGAAAAAACACCTGAATTTCACTACAATTTTGATCGACTGCGGCTAAAAATTAGCAGTATTGGCACTCAGATTAAAGTCCGTTAAAGACCTATCAGCCTGATAGCGGGTCTGACTGTTCATAAGCTGACCGGACCAAGGCCCACCGAAGCAAATCAATGTGGCCACGTCAATACTAGCATCGGTGGCATAGTTAGATAACGGTAACGGGCCGTTCAAGTATTACGTAACCCCCCCTCTCCTTGTCAGCGATAGTAATAGGTGAT